>OY787663.1:5481731-6759731 GCA_963678985.1 Spisula subtruncata
ACTTTTTTATTTAATATTTGATTAACATCAAATTGATACAATGTGTGTAATATTCACGTGTTTCTCATACACATGTAGGAAATGGAACCAACACTGTCTTCACTACATAAGTATGCACGACTACGCTGATACATAACATAATTACTATACTAAATGCCTTCGAAAATATGGAAAACAGTAATCGATCGCATACCAATATTAATTAAAATTAGGATAAAATAATTACTCAGCCATATGATATTTCTAAATGAGTTTTTCTCCCATTTAGAGCCATATTACCTCAGCTATTGTCGTCACGTGCCTTCGTTGTGTGGGTTTAATATGCCATACATGTATCCATGTACGAGTGATGATCATAACAACGACTTCAATGTTTGACATCGCCTTAAGCAATCTTAGATTCACACACTGAGCATATCTGGACTGAACACAGTCGTAGGGTATGTACCAGAGAGCGACAACCGAATGCAATTTATAATTAACATTAGGCGTTGTTTGACTTGTGGGATACATCACACAGAACATAATTTCTATCATCTGGTGTAATTTGTGTTAGTCTTTAGGAGCAGATGGCACATGCAAACATCAATGAAGCGGGGTCCAATACTCGCTATTGAAATTTGCGACTTACAGTTTGATGCGTCACTCTGTTATCTGTATCATAATTCGTTTTTCGCATCGTGATAATGACATGCGTGTACGTAAAGAACAAAATAGTTCACCCAAAGTTGATTAACCGTATATTGACGTCTTCATCATTAAAACCGATAAGTTATAAATTGTGTGTTTTAAATCGTTTCCGTATATATAAACTATACATGTTTATATAATGATTGAAGGTCTTCTATGTGCCATTATCATCTTATGATTTATAAAACTGGTATTATATTATTCCCAGAAATAGTAAATTGACTCAAAGGTATTATTATAAACTGAATAATTATTCTGTTAAAGCGGTCTGATCAACTGATTTAGAGCGTCTTAATTCCATGGGGCAACATAATCTGAGAGTTCACTGTTGTGTACCAAATATAAACACACTGTGTTTGGTAATTTGCACAAGGTAAGTACAAGAGATACTAAGCGGACTATTTTTTTTCGAACTTTAGAGATATCCTTAGCCATGCACTCCTCACATTGGTTATTCAACTAACAGAAGCCCATGCGTTATATGAAAATAAACTAAAAGAAAAAGCATGATAAGATCCATAATTGTTTTTTTTTTCAAACGGCAAATTATCAAACACAATCGCCAGACACATTTACCGAAATAACAAGAAATACGCTAATAATTGTGTAGACACTTCTCATTTCCATGCTACATTGTGTACGCTGTCATTCGTGCCTCTTCCAAACTACTTTGTCAACATTAAACAACGCAATAGATCATTCGTAATGTCACATCTCAGACGCACTTTTGTTCTTAAACAGTACGTATCACTGCAATGACATCGGTGTCTGCTGTTTATGAGTTCAAGTAGAAATTACGCCGGCATGTTATGTCTTGGGCATCCGCATATGTGTCAAGTACAAGTATGGAATTTCAGCTTGCGTAGGCAGGTGATCTTATTAGTTTCGGGGATGACAAGTATGCCTACTTTTGGTAAAAAAATTGATGTCGGGACAATGCGATGAAACATATGACAACACACAATACGTTCCAGTTTGTAGAACATGATTATGAAATTAGGACATCAATGGCAGCATTGGAAAGAAAAATACCAGCTCGAAAAAAAAGGAACACAAGTGGTGTTTATGCACAACCAATCATTAATCCAAAAACAGTCATCTGTGTACAGATATTTCCAAGATATTGACATTTATTCATGATATTTTTGTTTGATACAATACTAACTTATTAAAAGGCATCACAATCAATCGATAGACACGCTTGAAAACAATACGCGTTTGGTTAATATATTTCATTTTCGAAATTCCATATGAAATGCAATATCGAGATACGCTTACTTGATACTGTCTAATATGTGCACACAAGAGACAGGCAAATCCTACATTGTTTAACTTGTATCAGAATGAATGATATCTCTACAGCATGTGTTTTAAATCATTCACTAAGCTGTCGTTGATTAAAAAATGATTGAAGACAATATGCTTATTAGGAAACTGGATCAATTATATATGTTCAGTAATTGTTTTGTAATATTTGCGACATGCTAAATGTTCACTGATATATGCCCTTTTGGATTTACGTATTTCGTTACGTAAAGGCTTGTCAAACGGAAATACACGTGATTACACATCGATGCAGGCTTGTAATTATCGCCATTATTATTGAATTGAGACAATAAGCCCTGGTGGTCTATGCAATTTCTCACAGTGTACCCAGTATGTGTCTTTCGTGATTCACTGTTTCTGTTCAATTCCTCCCTGTCAGATTTGTTTTTGTCTTTTTTTTGTGATATGGTCAACAAGACAGTTCACGTTAGTTGCTCGCTCATATATACTATTTTCAGAATGTCATTGCGCAGTAACACTACTTTTAAGCTGTGTAAGCAGATGTTAGATATTGGGTTTGGTATATGAGAGATGAATTTATCTTTTCATTGTCAAGAGGATTACATTTAGGTGCAAGTTAAATCCATTGCTTAGTGACATGACAGCTCACTGGTGAGTACTGTAATTATCAAGAGACTAGATGCCGACAATATATGGAATCAACATCGATACTAGATGATGCCTTGATACAACATATAATTTATAGTTTGTCAAGTTTCTTTCTACTATGTGTATGTAACGATTACCTTTATTCATTTAAGCGTAAGTTATGGATGTGGTTAATCGGGACAAAAAGCTAGTAGCTTAATTTATATTACAATCCTACTGAAATTATAGATGTGTTCACGTCCCATTTTGTATCTTTATGATCAGTTGAGACGTTGAGACGACATGAATAATGTATCTTTACCATACACAAAACACGACCAAAGCGACGCCACACCAGCAGGTTTTAGTCAGATAGTAAATTGGCGTAAAAACTATAATGTATTACGTTTATTTGACTTGTAAACTTTGATATTCAATTGATATGGGGATGTTTTATTATCATAATGGAATTGGTTTTGCAGTGTCTGAAGCATTCTTGTTTCTTAATGTAACCCAATAAGACATATTTCTTACTTACTGTGGTAAAATCAATTTAGAGTACGTACTTGGTCATTGTTTATTTTGTTTTTGAATTTGGAGATTAACGACCGTTTGTCAGACAAAAATCTAAAACAAAATTAATATTTGCAAAGAAGTGTTTATGTTGACAATGTCCACCATGTTGACATATATTTAATACTGACGGTATATAGAATAAACATAGGTTAACATATGTTGTCAAGAATCGTCGATCCTGACTGATTTACGAACTTCCTTTAAAGTATGCGTTCATGACATCACTTATGTTTGACGATAACACGTACTTATGACATGCCAATCGTCCACACATTGGAATACGTATTAGGAATCATTCCAATGACACAAGTTCCAATTATGTTCTTACATTGTAGAACTAGCATAGTTAACCTTGAAACAGGCAATCAAAGAAACTGTCAGCTCAAGTTAAGTCGAAGCTAACTCTTGCAATAAAACATACATAGGATATTTACGGATATTTACAACCACTCTGATAATGCTTTATGTTCGATCGTTATTTCCCTTTCAACGTTTCTTTGTTACCCAAGCAATAGTCTGATGAATTGTTGGTTTTATTGTATCACCGTGAATATATTCAAGTCAGTACAAGAGAATATTTGATTCTTGTCCAAACGATGACCTTCAGTCGATCTGCTATTGGCATTGTCATACGAACAGTGCTAATAGAACTTAAGTACTTGTAATCTCTGCAGAGTTATACCCTTTTGGGGCGGTGGTAACTGTGTTAATGTACATACTAAGATAATATTGCACTGCATATTATATTCAACCAATGACACATGTATTGAAACGTACTGTGAATATTGCTCAGTCTCATAAAAGCAGGAATATTCTCATACTGATAGTTGATCAAGCATGGCCAAGTGTAAGAGACGGAAAACACGAAAATTCAATTAATCATACTTCCTGGAAAAGCCCGTAGACAATGTGTGGTAAGACAAGGAATGCTGTGATAAAATAACCGCTGGTATTGTCACCTGGCTTAGAAAATTCAACATAAGGCTATTTAGTTGTTACATTTGAGAATACTGGTGAAAATATTCCTATCCACTTTCCAATGCGTTTTTGCATCAGTCAACCGGTAAGAAACATTTCTGCAGGATAAAATCGATCACGGTACGTTGATCACGAAGCAAAGTTGCAAATTTTTCTTGAATTGTTATTGCTAATTCTGTATCATCTGTTTCGGTTTGGTTTTTAGTGTCGTGTTTCGTGATGAAAACCGTTTGTTTTAAAACGACTCTGTAATTATTTCTAGTACTTATATTACTCGTTATGTCATATTTTATCACTAGAACATAAACCGAGTACCAGACAAGTGATTATTGTTACCACAATCAGATCGTCGTCCAGGTGGTAAAACGCCGACTTCCATAATCACGTTTTTCCAGTAGGTCGTTATAGCCATTAAAGCGGTGTAACTTTGAGTAATAAATACCGCTCGGACTTGAAACCGAACACAATAAAATCTCCTACTGTATTTATGTATTCTACTTGTTATTCAACATGCTCTGATTTGCTATCAGTATTGATTTGGTGCTAATATCCGTGCTATATCATGCTTCATTTTCAGTTATAACGAATGAAATGTTGTTCTATAAATAAGTTCTTGATTATTATTATTCGCAGATTTTTATCCATCGCCAGTTATTTTATTCCTCTTATTTTTTTTATAATTTGTAATATGATTACAAATCATTGTTTATTTAGTATCCAATTATTTTACCCTCGTTACATGTATTAGAAATGCAATTACATCATACCTCTATGATTCATTTGTGGCGTGTACTTAAATACTTAATTGGTTGGTGATATGGAGAACAAGTGTATATGAGATGAAAATTTGTGTGAAATCATCTTTGTAATTCGTTCTTTCATCCCCTTATTTTTATCATTTGTGTAGCTACATCAAAGGTGTGAATTTGTAGACAACTTTTATATCCACAAAAGTAGCAACTGTTGCCCCATGTTCCTTGTGGCTTCCATACTTTGATAACTTGCTATTTGTAAGGATATTTGATATCAAAACCCATACATTAACATAGCGTGCTACAACTGCGTTCTACAATTACCATTAATTAAGGCATACGAACCTCTAGTATAAGTACCACGCTTTCATGTTAAGTTGGTCGACCTAGTTATGTTTCTATTGATCTGATCCTTAATAGTCAACAATGTCCGGCACCAGTACGTTAACATGCACATATCAATTGACTTTACCTTTGCTGACTGTTGTATTCTTAAATGCGAGATATGAAATGGCATTAGCATTCATAGTCTATGTGTTATTTAGAAAAAAAGAAACAAGCTGCTACAATAATAAATACATGTAATATGACTCAGGCTTAAAAAGGGTACTCCTAACCATTGACGATTCCATCGTAGTGTAATTGTCCTGCACAAAGACTTGACATTTGGCGGACAGATGCCACATGAAAAACACACCTTCGATTTTATTCAAATTCAGTAAACAGTCTATCGATAATTTATTCAAAACAAGTTTCGTAGCAATTGAATCATAAATGACAAGTGATACTACTTTCTAAGACGCTATTTTCATGCATGCATTATAACTTTTTGGTTTGTAGATTTCAATCTTAGCTTAACCTCGTCCGTGTTTTTCGCATGTTGTAATTACGTTTATTTAATGCATTTTGTTCCGACTCAATTACATGTGTACAAAACACATTGCTCTTCTGTGATAGGAAATACTGGGGAAGATCATAGGCATTGTTTAAGAAGCAATATTTCAAGAGAGAAACAATTACTCGTTTCTATATTCAGGACCATATCTAACACTACCGTCTTAGAACAGATAGAGATCAAACCTGGCTAATGATATTAGCCTTGTAGCACCGAAGTTTTCCCTGGAAAGGCAATCCTCTTATATATATTCTGTAAAATCAATAATATTCACGGCCGATAATTTTTTTCGTTCAATATCTTAAATCCATGAATTCAAGAAACAACCAGATTCAGATTTTACCTATATCTGCGAAATTGTACTACCGTGATAATTTCAGAGTTTATAGTAAAAAATACTATGCGAACCACTGACACAGTACATGCTGCTGAATTAGTTTTTATCGAACTTTGATCTTATTCGTATTCGTGTTTTATTGTTTATTTATTTCCGCCGATCATTGAACTTTGAACCAAATCAGGTATATTTCAAGTTAGTTTATTCTTGTAATTTATTTTCATTTTATTCCACATTTATTACGTCGATAGCTATTTCGCTTTCATATAAATGCTATTTTATAGAATATTTTTCTCAGATTGTTTTGGTCAATGAAATTCTGGGACACTCCTTGTATATTAGTCTGGTCATCCGACTAGATAAAATAGTTTATCAATCCAATAGCACAACGTTTTCTTAATCAGCTAGATTTTATTCTGGGCTTGATTATCTATGTTTCAGGGTACAAAGGGAAATAATTTCATGAAAAAAAGTAGATTGAGGAGTTTTCTTTCTAAACGTAAGGTATATTAGACCGACTACTTGTATATATGCATGCATCTTTACTTAATTTTGTAAATTTGACGTAGTTCTTATGAACTCAAACCTACCCAATTCCAGGACATTGTGTTAGGTAGTTAGTAGTTAGGTTGACTGACATGACTTATAAAGCATTATAAGCAATTGGGACAACTACGAAACGTGTTTGTAAGTTCTAGGATAGTAAATCCTGATAGATCTTTGCTAAATAACATGAAATATTGCTTGGGTGTTAAATCAACGACAAAGTGTCAATCATCCGGCTGACTTTTCCTGAAAAAAAATGACAGATATAAATCACAAGGAAAAGGAACTTGGCAAGGCACAGGTCTGACAAACAAGTTTCATTTTAAATATAATTCCACAAATCCAGCAAACAGTGAAGTACGTTATATCACAGGCCTAAGAAATAAGATCACAAACTACTGTTTTTATTTTCTCAATTGTTCATACTGTCAATATTCTACAGATTTGGCAGGTTTAAAAAGTTCGAGTTGGATTTCATTGTCGCTCTTTGTTATACCCAATACTCTACGCTAAAAACAAACGCCTGCACCAACCATTGCCATTCAGCAACAAATTCTAATAAAATCTGAAACTAATCGCTGTAGATTGAGTTTTTAGCAAACAACGTTCAGCTGCAATTAATGTTGACTAATACACGTATTATATAAACAAGTGACAATGGAATCCAACTCGATCTGCTCATTGACGAAAGTATCTGATATTATACTTTAACACGATCAAACGTATATATTCGTATTGAGTTTGTGTATTAGAGGCATATACCCGACCTCATCTATATTCATCCATTAAATAGTAACCGGATGATAAAGATGTTCATTGTGAATAGGGTAAATGATAATGTTCTGTAGATGTCGTAAAATGGACACTACCGTCCAATTTGAGTTAAGTAGAAATTCGAAATTTCAGGTTGGGGCCGTAAACCAATATCATTTTACCGTCTCGATAACTCATTGTGGTAGAGCGTGCGCTTCGAGCGTGAGATAATCTAGGATTTATGATAATGTCTTTACACATATATAGAAACAATGGTACCAGTGTTTTCCCTACTTACTTTTAAAGCTGACTTCCCTTCTCTCATGTCATTATATCAAGATTGTGTCGGTCAGTTGGTGGGATTGATTAAAACATCACAAACTATGCGGTGTTCGGTTTTCTCAGTGTCCACTGTAAATCAATAAGCATGTTTCATTGAATATCACAAGGTGATACAATCAGTAGCGGTTTTGGGTGTGAGTAGACTTGTTGAACATGTTTCCCAATCGACCAACAATTAATTCATGGCAAAATATGTATGCCTTTTTTAATTTAATACCGTCGCTTATAATAGGTCCGCTCGGATATAACATTGCGTGTAGACTTGTACATTCACATCTATAGCTAGTCGACTTGATTTTGAAATAGAAAAAAAAATTACTATTGCATGGCCTATGTATTCAAGAATCCAATATACTAACTGAAAGTATGTTTCTCAGGGGAAATCCGTTTCTGCAATGAGTTACCGAAGCTAATGCGTTCGTTTTGTTGCTTTTGAAATTGAACTTTGCTGTAATGTCTCAATGCTTTAAAATTTGCTTCAAAATGCCAGGTCAACTACATACGGGGCCTACTTTGATATGCATAAAATCCCAACTGGATACCGATTATCGACATCAGCTGTATGCTTGGATCGATAAATGTTGTTGATTTTGTCGAAGCAGCCAAAGACCCCGTAGTTAATCACCATTATACATGTATGTTTCCTACATGTCATAATACGGATAATCGGATATTTAGCAAGAACAGCAACAACAGTGTAACATTCTGTTGTGTACGGATGATCGGATGATCAATGTTTTGTTCAGTTACAATTAAAAATAAAGATACACGAAGGGATAAGTAACACTCTTCAGGATATTAAGATAGTGATATATTGTTCTATTTACCTTTGCCGTTGAATTCAGACACAGTGGAATGAGTTTTTTAACGTTATGTCCGTTTCACGAATGACACAAGTACATCAGATGAAGTTGGCTTGCATTGCTAATTAAAACAATTTGCTTATCGACCATCCTTTTTTCAATGATCTCGTATACAATAGGGAAATATGACAACTCTACTGATATATAAGAACACTTTTAGCTTGTGACAATGTTCAGTTTCTAGTTTCTGTTCGTATTTGCCAAATCAAACAATACTACTCGTTATCAAGCTTGTCCTTTCTAATAGTATTGTCTCTGCATAGAAAAAAGATAATGCATGTATTAATAATAGCTGCCTCTATATACACGTTTTTAAATACCGCATACCAAGAAATGCGTTTTTGATAACACCAATTTATTCAATATCATTAAATAACTCAAATTATAAAATGCCGAATATGTGCATCTGTTGTTAAGACTCACAGTTTTTATTGAATGCACGCCTGTCGGTTTGCCTGATTATGTTATTGCATGTCCATATAGACGCCAGATAGCAATGTTACGATGCTCGATTAAAGTTAATAGTACCTGTCAATCAGTGAGCTCTGAACGCATGCAGGCACTTCAATGTTAGTTCTGTTAATACTATATATATAACATAAGATAATAGAAGAACCCGACCTATGAACATCATAGGACATCACTTGATCCTACAATACAATAAGTTTGATGCCTAACCGATAAAGCTAATTACGGAAATCCATGGAGATTATACGGGTTGAATTGCCATGTGATACCTGTTTATTCCACGACACGTTAATGTTTTCCGCGGCTCTATTTCAGACGCTGATGGAATTGAGAAATTCTAGACAAAATGCATCAGTCCATTGTTCTCAGAAGTCGCTAATCTAAATAAGATATCATCATATCAAAATATAAAAAAATATTTGCATTGTTAGGGACTTGACTGATATAGGTCAGTGAACGTGCATTTGTGGATGGAAAATAAATCCCGCGTTTTATTACGTTTCATAGTTAATGACATCATGTTTTAGTAATACGAATGAAGCCAAATTTATATCGAAATAATGAATAATTTAAAACCAGCTTGTTTGGAATTGAAAACCTATGCCATATTAAAAGTGTTTTATTGTTATCAATTTCGAGGTCTGATTAGACTCCACAAAGGATATTTCATGTTTATCTCTGTGGACATGGTCGATATTAACAACAGAACATACTGTATGTCTCCTAGTGTCTAATTACTTAAATTTGTAATATTTACGTTTTCCGGACTTTCAGAAATAATCGAGAAAGTCTCTGTCAATTGTGCCAAAATCTTGGCTATATTGATTGGTTTGATATTACCCTTGTACTAGTATGTAATTATTAGTGCAGTGATTAAATTTTGGTATACTGGTTTTATCTACAGAACCTACAAGAATCGGTACTTAACGAATATGATAATTCTACAGCATCGAAAATGGGCAGCTGAATTAAGTGACAAATTAATTTCTTTTTACTACAATTTACTGAATTGATACATGAAATCAATTATTCACAAAATTGCATCCATTACAGCCATAACAAAAAACTCACTAATATTTTCTGTACATATTGTATAGCCAGTGAAAGCATCCTTCGGTAAAATTTAGAAGTCTGGACAATAAGTAATAAGAAACATCTAATTCAATTGTAAGCAAAACTATACCGTATGGGTAACTCTGATATTGCCGTTATTAGATAAAATGTCAATGAATGATTGCATTAGTGGATCTGTATTTGTCTGGAAAAAACAACATTCAGAGCAACCAATTTGTATTGCGTTTCAATGGAATGAAATAACAATCTTACAATTTTAAAGGTCCGTCCGATTGTTTTAATTGATAGGGCACTGAACTGACATAAGAAATATCCAAGCGCAATGCAATAGGACAAGTTTATTGTTTAGACCGATATAACGACGTCTCAAGAAATGAAATAGTGTTCTCGTATACAGGGCGACCGATTGCTACCAGCAAGGAAAGCATTGCTTGCTATGCATATGAGGTAAACGTAATTAAAGTAAAAGTGTTGAGTAAGAAATTAAAATTCCTATTTTCTAGACGACCCTTATTATATATCGCTGGCTTAGAATGAGAAGGTCGTAAGTGCCACTTTCGCCCTTATCAGACTAATGCATATTGGAAATCTACGCCACAATGCGGTTTTTATTAGCCTATTTTCATGAAAATCGGAACTTATCATGTTGACCAAACTGAAGCTGAAATAAGCTTGTTTTATCATAAGTAAAGAGTAATTCTAAAAAAATTGATTTCGTAGTTACGACATTCTCATTCTATGCAAGCGATATGACAACCGATACACCTTACATAGGTTTGATGTAGTAAAAATAAAAATAGTATATCTCTAGTCTGTGTTCTTGGACATTATTCTGTTGAGCAAGTTCATATAGGTGGATACGTACAAAATGCAAGATGTCCTGCTAGCTCATTGGTTCTCCGTAAACAGCATTGGAAACCGGACCAAATCTTAATGACAACAGACAATGTAATGCAACTATTCTCAGTTAGCTTATTCAAACATCGTTGATTCTGTACTTGTGTTTGGCTTAAAGAGTCTTGGTCTATTTTATTTGCTGACATTGTGGCAGAACGATATGCTTGTATAATTAAACATTCAAGAAAGGAATATATTGTGTCTTTAACTGATTTTAGTCAGAGAAAACTGTCACAGAATTTTTTATTCATGACAGCGTTGATTTTCCGTTTTACCATTCAGGACTATCTGTGCAATCTTATGGATTCCGTTTTATTTTCTAAATCTTATATAGGCTGTGATATCATAGACATTATATTGAACGGACCTATAATGCTAATATGTCTCGAAGAATAATTTTGCTTTGTTTTACGATAGGCTATTTATCTTATGTACACGCTGGTCGAATCTCCGGCAATTTACTAAATATTTCATGCTATTTCAGAGTGGGTCTTCGACACAATGTGCATCATTTATACATCAGACTAGTTTATTACAACGATTTGTTATTCTATATTGGTTGCGTCTGACTACTTATTTATTATTTTCTTAGAATATCAATTGTTGTTAAGTTGTTCATGTATTGATATGTGTGGTTATAAATTTAAATATTTGTTTTGATTCAATTCGGTCTGTAATACAGTCTCTTCCATCTTCCAAATTAAAACATCCTAATACAAGACTTTATAACAGCCAGGAACGGTAAACATAACTGCATCAATGTTACACGTAAAAGACACAGAAAGAAGTACATTTAACATACTAGAGGAGGAAGGAAAATGCAGGAAAATCATTAACCCAGGTTGCTATGCCGAAATTGGTGCTATATTTGGACGCCATCGGATTAAAAAAAAGATTGTATGAATACAAAAGCTATGGATTCGCCAACAGTGTTGTTGGGCGACAAGTCGATCTATGCGATATTGTAAATGCTGGCTGAAACATTCGTTTTATATTAAATCCAACATATAACGACCGTTATAACGCCGATATTTGGCCAATCATACAATTATAGGTATCAGTGGAGTAATAAAATTTCCCAAAGTTATAATTGTGTTATGCTACCAATAGGCAGAATTGTTTCTTTATATTTGTTTTATTATTATTGGCTACCGGCCTGCTATTTAATAGTACCAGATACTAAAAAACGTCTTCATTTGACACTTCGGTATGTTAAAAGAATACTGTGGGTATACTTTATTTCGGTTTACAGTTGTACATTTTATTCAGGTACGCACAAAAGAATGATGTTTTTGAACAATTGATAAATACTAAATTGACACAATGCGCGTATCATTGGCATGCCACGTGTTTTGGTGAAAGGTATACCCACAATGCGTGCACTTATATAAGTGCGCAATACAGTGCGCCTCGTATGTAACAGCCTGCTCAGACATACGTATGATAAATGGATTCAATAGTATGGACAAAGTACGCGATCACACATCATTGATGAATATTGGCATCAACGCTGTATTCTGCAACACAATAATTCTGAACACGTAAATATTGTTTTGGTACAGACCGGTCACACTGTAATTTGATGAGAAAAAAATACTTAAATAATTTTGTTTAATTGGATAAGGAATATAAACGCTACAGATAACCGACTATCGATGTACGATTAACACCGCATTATTATCACCGCATTATTGCCTGATTAATGTCGACTGAGTTAAATTGCCCGAATATGTCTCATGTTCATCACCACATGATGTAGTTCGAAATGTTAAAATCCATAGCTTATACTCCACCAGAATTCTGTCTAAGAGATGAAGTGGGATGTTAAACGGTTTGCCTCTGGCTTTCCTTGTCTGATCAATAAACGGTGTTTAAGCCAAATCTAAGCAATAAGATTTCGTATGTGTAAATAGAACTAAGAAACAATAAATCGTTTTCATATGTCCCACAGTGCCATGATGACGGAGGAGAATTGTCTGATTCAATATGGAAGTCTGACATTGTTGTCATATTTAATAAGTTAAGATATGTCACATACGGATGCTAATTGTCATCAATGACATCATAAGGGGAAAACATTTCACAACTTCCAGGATCATTTTCATTACACTTAACGCCATTGTGTTATAACTTATATTGATTTTAACGTCGGCTACTACACGTGAAACATCACCACCAAGAGCAAGGAATGGGCGAGGGCTAGAGTTGAATTGATGCACAATATGTAGGCTATATTACAATACTAAGCTAATTGGATACACAATCATAGACAAAGTCTCAGTATGCTTTCCCGTAACTGAATCTCTTTATTGTAATACTGTAATAGACAGACAACTCAAAGCCTTGGAGAAGCGGTGGTAGAGCTTAGCCAAACATGCTAGAAACGAACGTATAATGTCCCATCAAAATCCAATCACAAAAAACCAAAAGAGTTTAGATGTTCGCTGTCGTTTAGAAAAGAAGGTAAGTAGGTAAAAGAAATTAACAGTTGCATACTTAAATATTCACTACCCAAAATTGCTGGTATTACAAGGGTTGAGCAAACCTGAGGAAAATATCAGCTGAAATATTTGTAATTAAGTTCTGACTGACAGTTAATTAATTGGCTCTCACGGATACATGTTTTTTGTTTCTTACAGCCTCCGTATCTAATAGAATTAATAGGATCGCAAACTGACTATTCTAGTATAATTATGCTCAACACAAACGCAGTGTTTAGATAAATCCGGACGTATACATAACTAAACGGTAAAAAGAAATCGAATACTATTATTTTGATAAAAACGTATTAATTAAACTTTCTATTGCAGCTAGAAGCTCAAGTAATATTATGAGTGCATACCGCGGCGCACTGTGAAAATGGTAGGGTTGAAAGGTGTTTTGCGCTTCCATTAATACTAATGTGCTGAGCTTTGTCAGTGGAGTCTATTTATTGTATAATATGCAAACGATTAAGCGAACATTCATCTCACGCGCACAGTGATTGTGCAATAATGCATTTTGTTAATTTACGATGCACTTTTTACAAAGGTGAATAATCAAACATTTATGTTCTACTGTATCAAGACAAAAGTGAATAGAAGAAAAACAACAAATCAATGTTAAGGTTTCACACGAGACTTCATATTTATTTGATTAAATGTGAAGGTTAGAAAATAGTGTTGAATTTCAATTTGTTTTATACAAAATACGCACAAAAACGGAAATGTAGACTATCGCATTTCTAAATTAATTAAACATTAATCAATATATCGTGTAACAACATTTTAACTAATTGCATTCTTTGAGATCATGTATAAATGTAATAGTTTTGTCGTGAATTTTAAAATGTCACTTGTCTGAATTTATTCGATTTCTATGTCACCTTGCTATGCTTAACAGCTTCAATGGAAACTCGTAAGTTTTTCTATCAACACTGTTTTGGAAATTATCGCATCGCTGTACTTCGGCATGTGATCAAAATGAAGGTACCCTGCATTTAATTATGCTGCAATACTATTATATGGAGAAAATCATTAAAAGTCTGGTAGTTTATTGTGAAATCAAGTTCTTGATGAAAAGAAAAAACAATAACTTGGAGAGGGAAAGCAGCAAAAAAAACCCGACAAATCAGCACACATGACGCCAAATACACAATCGAACGAGAAAATGATACTCAACTACTTGAAGTCTAAGTTGCAGCTATCCAAAAACTGTGAACGCTAATACGGGTATATGCCATTTGGAAAAACTGGTATTTTAAACGTACAATACCTCGAAATCACGACTTGCTCAACTGCGTTGAAAGATTAAACCACTCTCGAGATTAAATTGAATACCGCAACACGACAATACATAGATCATCAATGAGACCCATGGACATTAGGTTTGTTTTTATATCATTTTGAAAACAGAACCATAACATAGTCAAACGGGATCGGCTTGTAACCGGTTCTCCAAATTAACCGGCGATATCTTTATTTCGATTCATCTCCATGCTTCATAATGAGTTATCATTTGCATACGAAAATGTCTATCGGAATTATCCAAATGCTCATCTGAACCATAAACACTATGAAAGAAAAATACGATCAATAGATGTAGAGTCACCCTGTCTAAGTGTATACATGGAGAAGCAACATATACCATAACAGACTAAATTCGTTATCATCCATTAGCGTGTGTGAGTGTTTAGTGTCTGTTTCGTTTTCGACAAATACTTCAGATGTCATGTGAGTTATGTCCCGCATGTACAAACAGTGGTGAAACGTTTTTGGGCAATGTTTAAAAAAAATACGTGGGTTGTCCCAGAATACCGTATAATCCTGTTATATCTTAAAAACTATCAAGTACCGTATGCCCAAATAATAATCGTCTTTTAGGGAAATTATTTCTTGACATCCTAGCCAAGTTTCATGATATATCTTCCAAAAATATTCAAAGTGTGTGCATTTGACGAGTACCAGGTGACGCTTTACGGCCCACAGAACGTCAACGTCAACACTCGCCAACGACGTCACGCTACTTCAGTTTTCCAAATAACTCTTATTCGTGGGCTTTACTCTTTAAAAATTATACGCCGAAATTGTTATCAACTCTTTGAAAATATATTTCTTTACATACTGTCAAAAATTCATTAAATGTTTTTCAAAATGGACAATTTGAGCTGACATACTGTGTGGATAGTGTAGGGAGCGATCTGACGCAAGATTTTGTTTTGATCGGTCCATCTGATCACTTTTGTTCCGCTTCCTTTCTGCGCCAAACAAAACGTCGGGAATCTTAAAAAAACAACACCCTGATATATTGCGCTGTGGATTTTACATAATTTATCGGTCCGCCGGATACTATTCTATGATATATACGGTATAATACAATGCTTAGGAAATGGCAGTCACTCCGTAACGTCGTCGTGATTTGTTTATATTGTAACGCTAACAACGTTGCTATATTACTTCATAAACTCATCAAATATGACATCATCACTATGAATCATTGTATAAAAACTCGCCAAAAGATGCCAATTATTCTTATATATATTATGGCGCGATTCGGCTAAAACTGATTAAGTATTATTGTCATTTAATAAATAAATTCATTTTTGTGATACATACTTTGTTCGTGCTGGCCGTTAACCGTTACCAAAGGTTACAAATACATCCATTTATCGAATACGACGTATACTGATATAAAATAATTTCGTCAAATACACCCGATATGGTTGTAGAAATGTCCATGCAAAATTATTAAACTATATCATTATGTTGGAGTAAATAAATCAATAATTATACGCTATTCTGGGACAACCCTCGTATCACATTGACATATGACGATAACCTGAACATAGGAGCAGTTGAAAAGATCATTAGGTATTAGTAATAATAATAATAATATTTATTCGGTATAAGTAGCATGTAACATGGCAAATCATAACTATCACAGAATATAAATAAAATATTCATCTTTAAATACTATTTCAAAAATAAAATATCAATTTTAAGAATTTGCATATATTAAAAAAGGCCATGTAAAACACACCCACACCAAGGATATCGCAAAAACGAGGGGACCTCTTATTTCCATTGCGGTATTGAAAACCAGATTCACTTAATGAGCATCAACTTAGTATTTTGACGACACATACAAATTGGAAGTAGAATATATCGACACCAAATAGGACTGCGTACATTGATGCAAAGCTATTTATGATATATGGAAAAGCAATCATAATCAATGCAGTTATGATTTTTATGTCAAAATAACTTTAACTTCGAAGAAGAATAAGACGGCTCTAAAAAGTGAGTTTGCAGGCAATATTGAATAAAATGTAAATCAAAGGTATCAAATTATGCCACGAAACGTGTTTGCCTTATCAGCCTAAGAACAAGAAGCTAACAATATCCTCCCGTCGGCAGCTGTATTCTTTATGTTTTGCTGAAACAGCACATGTTGCCAAACTTTCAAGATTAATGATATTAAATACATTAATCTGAAATAAGATCAAAGAATTGTTTAGTCCTGTTCATCATTGATTAGCATAATCTTGCCAAAGTGAAAAACTGGAAATCTTTATTTTTGTCATCAAACGTTCATGTCAGTCGTGAAAAAACTATTAAAAATACCACTAATATTAAAAGGGCCATAAAGTAAGTTGAATGAACTACGATTGTTGTACTGTGGTTACATGTATTACGGTCTAAAGGTATCTAAATGTATCATCAAACCATGTGCAAATTCAGATTCCACTGAAAGCAAAGCATTTAGTAGCCATCATTCAATAACGAACTTTATTTCTTCTAAGAAATCGGTTTAATGTCATGTACGGAGCGGAGCGGAGGCAACGACTGTGGGTATCCGACGATGGTTTAATGTATGCAAACTGAAATCCTCAAATGATAGCGAAAGACAAATCTACTTGTTATGTTAATAGAATCGATGTTATAAATGATTACTTATGCTGTTGTTATGTGTTTACACAACATAAAACACTAAGGACAGATACCTAACATTATGCGACTTAAAGACACACAGCAACGACTAAACCTAATTAAAATAATGGGCAAGGTAGGAATTGGGTGGGGAAAAGCATATAACATACACCGAAAACATAATAAAAATCATAACATAACACAACCACCCTACCTAACATAACCCGTTTATTAATATAGGGCACCACTTTATCAATAATAAAAAGTAGCACTCAACCGAACCAGCCAAGCATAGAAATCAAAAACACCACGACACAACTATCCTGAGCAAGGCCCACACAATCCATGCCAAAACGGCGACCAAATGAGGCATTGCTCAGTGTAGTTGCTAGGAATATTAATAAATTATTTCCCACCCCATTCCTACCTTGCCCATTATTTTAGCTAGGTCAAGTTTAATCAATGGTTTTAATGTGTGTACACTTAAACGATGAAGTCACATTCACAATTTAGTTCTGGTGTTTCTGATTTCTGTGCTCGGTTGGTTGGGTTGAGTGCTGCCTTCCTTTTCTGATTTGCACATACCGTTTTTATAAAGTTTATCACAAAATGAGAAAAAAAAACATTTGATTTCACATAACCACAACAATATGTCTGAAAGTATAACAAATGTCAAACGAGTGAAGCTTTAAAATCATTAGCTTTCAAGACGGGGCTGATCTGCTATTAATGCATAAATATTAAGAGAACGCTAAATAATTGTTTATAAATAAAGTTTGATCGGAAAGTTTGGGTCTGCCAAGTTTGAGAATAGCAGTCTTATAAGTCTAAATATACGAGGTACACAGCCACTCCTTTTGCTTGAGTTATTACTCGAAGAAAAGTGTTTAAGACATTTTAAGCAGACGTTAGCCGCTACATGGCGCTACCTTAAGTTCGTTTTATGCCACCATATAAATTTAACCGGAATTAATTAAATCCAAATAATTGCTCATTTAAGGAAACCTAGAACTTCAGAGAATAAGCGAAAGTGACAATATAACACGTGCTGACATACGTCATTCACGAGTAACACTGTTGACATTATGCCAGGATTGTTAACACGACACAAAAATACACTATACGGGCACAACAAACACAACCAGATCAACTTTAGTTTGTGTCCAACTTTTTATATAGCGCTGTTCCAAATTAAAGTATTCTCAAATGGCTAAATCTTAATGAGGTTGACATAAACACTATAACTATACGAGGAAAGCGATCCTTCATTCCTCTACTCTGCTGGTACACACGCGGATCAGAACTGTTGATGCTTCGTTAAAAAGGAAAATATTAAAGTCCTTTCATGTACTCTCTACATGTATTTATTGGCGTCCTTGCAGGAGGAGGATAATGGATCCACATTATAGTTTAAGTATTTTTTATACCATATGGAAATATGTACATTAACTGACTCGTAGGTTTACTGCGTTTGCAAACATGTCAATTAAGATAAATCGTTAAGGTTTTAACTACACAACAAGCTCTCATTTCCCCGTATATTTGGATGTTTAAGTATGATTTTGCAATGTGCCGATTGTGTAGATTGTGCGTTGTTCAAATATTCGCAAATTATTGTTTTGGCGGAAGTTTTTAAGAGTATACGGTAATCGTGTGTCGATGATGTATTCAAATTTATGTTGCCATTTCTTTCGCGGATTGCGTGTACATACACTTAAAATGCAAACAACCAATAACACATAGTATGACTAGATGTAATGATTTATGAATAAAATAACCTTTAACATATAGTAAAATTTTATCTGGTTCACATGTAAATTTAATGCAATAATATACTATTTATACAAACTCATATTATAGTCAACGATGTAATTTGGGAATGATTACCATATCAAACCACCGCACTAGATACAAGCAAACACATTTTAAGTAGTACACATGACTTCAAATGGGTGCATAATATTCTATTATAACAATAAGGCTGTAAATATCTTAACTTACCCCCGCCGAGAAACAAATGGGCATATATTTAACATAAGTGTGTCATTGCTTTGAAATGGATAGGCCGTATGCAAGCAAATCCTAAACTGAAAAAATCATTTAATTTCGTTGGGACGAAACTTCGAAGTTTTGGGAAAAAAGACAATTTCGTTGGGACTTGAATTAGTGGATTAAATATAATCCCCCACGAAAAAAAAAAGATTTTACAGGATTCGTTATTGACAAAATTGTTGCAAAAAGTGGTACATTTTTTGTATTTTGTAGCCACGTGCTTAAAAGGCAGTTTAACAGTCGGGTTATGACAGATTTTGTTTGGTTTGTTCTAGATATCCATCGTTAAGGTGTTTGTTGAGGAAGTGTGGTTTAAATGTATTCAAGTCAAGAGTGTCTGAAATATTGATATAGTTTTAAACAGTATTGTCGTAAGAGTTTTAAATAAATGCAAGTGATAAATAAACACTGCAATTAAATCATTGTTCAATATATTCTGCTTTTGATACAGTGGGTTTTGGTCTTGAAAGTATTACACAAACAACACCGCAACTATACTAAGGGCGGTTAAGTATAAAGCATTACAAGATATAATACAACCGGACAGGGGTGGCAACATTAAACAGAAACAGCATAGTCCGAAGGTTAAATACAGAGCAGACAAACATGTATTGTAAAAAGGACAGCATTAAAATCAATAAGAATAATGCATGGAACCGAATTGCTACAAAATCGAAAATAAACTTATGCACACAGATATATTCCAACGAGAAAAAACTGATTTGTAAAAGGTTAAGATGAACACATATACATAATATAATTTCTTGCAATTGAGGGTTTTATTTATTTCCAAAACATACTTTAGTTGTCGTAGTGTACAAAATGTACATGTATTTGTCATATTGATCACAAGTAAAGCAATCGCTTAAATGAAATATATATACTGAGCAAAACAGCTAACCGAACGCTTTTTAAATTTGAATATTTCAGTATCCTGTAAGTGTACAAAGCTAAAATTTTGCTTATTTATTTCAATATAGATTGTGCATCTAATGCAGCTTACCCCATGAAAATACATACCACAATCACTCATCCATGACTAAAAAGCTTCAAAGCACATTTTTGTACGTTGTGATCGATTGCTCTCAAGTTGCACGAGTTTCGTGTGCATGTTGTGTAGCATGGGTATTTGTTAGTCGGAAAAACAAACTATTTTGTCAAAAACATGGCATAATTGTCAAAGGTAGCCCTCGGAATAGCGGCCATTTCGCTCCCTGGAGGGTATCAATCAGACAGATCAGTTTTTCACAGATTTATATTATCACAAACATTAGTTTCTTTTATTTCACGTGTGTGTGCATACCGATGTACATAAAAAGACCTAAAGCAGTATATTGGGAATCACAGGGGCAAAGATAAATAGTAAATTCAAGTGGGATAACTCTTGTATAATTTAACTTCATTTTAAGTTAATTCACAACCTTTTTTCATAAAATTGTATTGTCATGCATTAGTGAAACACATTGACTTGATGAATTTGTACATATTAGTCTCTATGGGATTTTTCATGTGTTTGAAAAACGTGTTTTCGCTCAATTTAGTAAAAATGACAGTTTTGAATTGCGTTCGTCGTGGGTTCGACAAATTATTAATGCTGCTATATGCCCGCTTTGGTTATAAAGTCTGTTTTTAGTGTATTTTCTGATAACGGAAACAAAAATTAATATCAAAATGCTGAGAATAACACCAAAATTAAGTCAATAATTACCCCCATTTAGCCACACAAAAGATATTCGACCAAATTACCTCCCCTTGACCATTGAAAAATAAAATCATAATTTTGAAAAATTAAAAAACGCATGTTTTTGTGATCAAATCGCATTTTATCGAGTTTGACTATTTATTTTATTGATTATACGATTAGTCTTTAATGTTTATGTGTATTAATAAACCTAAAACCTTTTATTATGTAACGCTTATTCACGAATTTCAAGTTTATATGTCTGGTTCTTTTATTTCATGGTTCCGTGAACTTTTATTTCGCATTTTGAAAATAAAACTACTTAAAGCGCACCTTAAGATCGTTAATAAAAAACACACACAATTTTGTGCCAAAATAATAATGAATAAAAACGTCATACGGTAACAACCGCTGCAAAATTATAAAATATGTTAATTGTACATTTGTGAATTTCATCTTGATGGGTGATGTTATTAAATGCATATTTTGACGATGATGCAAATTAAATATTTTGACGAAATTTTACCACCAGCCTTCTAATGTATGGATTATACTTCAGTCCAAGTTTCAGAAAATTCCCACAGGTAGTTCTATAAATATTTATAAAAAACATAAGCGTTCGGTTAGCTGTTTTGCTTAGTATACTATGATTTATAGGATAATGTATTTACTAGCTTCAGAATTATATTACTGTAGTGTGATATTTTCTTCTTGTCTTGTAGACGACAAATACCACGGTCCAAATAATTCAATTACAATACTAGTTGCTTGATTTAATTTGTCGAAGTACAAAGTAATCCTTTCTGTAAAAAAGCGTTTCCAGTCCTTAATAGCAACACAGTAGATGCAATTAACATAAATAAATATTCTTTATACATAGTTGTTCCAACAATTTGCCATTTAATCATGTTGATAGAACGGAAAAACATTCCTTTTACACGTAGAACTGCCGAAAGGAAACCTTTGTTTGCCTCCAACTATCAACATTCTTACATTGAAAACGCCATATTCTGTTCAGAGTTGTCGTTCTTGCCATACGTATGTCGGAACCCCGAAAGCACGGCACCTCTGGAAATAATTTAGCGCGACACACAACGGTTTGATATTATGTCGCAAGTCCCTGTTCCATTCTTTGACTAAAATAACAATATCGCATGAAGTAGTTATACGAAGTCGTCATTTATTTCAATCACACAATCTGATTGCATCAACAGTGCATGTTGCGACAAAAGCATTGCGTCAATTTCTTGCCATTCTGAAATGCACTTGATTCTTTATTCTTGATCATAATATTTAGTAAGATTAACAACACTATTTGTACAATTCAAATGAATGTCGAAATTGATGCCGAATTCAACATGATTATTTTTAAAACTTAAGTCATTTCGTTGTTTCTGTTGAGTGCTGCATTCACTGAACAAATATGTTTCATCTTCTTGGTCCAGACATAAACGACAATAACCAAGGTTCATACTAGATTATGTTGTATATTTCTGTAAGTTTGAGACTGTGTGGCTGATTTAGGTTTGTGTGCTAGACGTGTGGTAATCGACATACGGACATGAATAAACAAAATCAAATCAATTTTTCGCAAGAGTAGATCTATTGCTGCGTTTTAGGCGATAGGTGGACTATGTCCAGATGCTCCAGACGACACAATCTGTTTCATCAACAACATGAATTGAATTAAAGGAAACGTGTATGTAATACTCTGACAGGGTCGTCTGCTGACCTCATGGATCACCAATATGTTTCATTATTTGTGGTATTGTGTTCTACAAACATATTCATGAATAAGAAAAACTAAGTTATGAATAAAAAATTGTTTAGTCTGAGTGAAATATCATGTTCCGTTGGCCGACTGTATAAGTGTGGAGATATGGAACTGACCCTGACCTTTATGCACACATGTTATACAGGATTCTTGTATTGGATAGTATTACAAATGTATCAGTTCCGCGAATAAGCAATACTAGTACTTAGATAAAATGTTTTGCATCGGTCGTATTATTTGTAAAACCTCTCTATTAATAATCACGCTAATATATTCGTATTTGTATTATCAACTGAATTTGTTTTATTGTATTTTATTGAAAAGTGTATTAATTATATAGAAGTCGTAAATGTTGATGTGAGTTTGGTATAATGTAAATCACTGATAGTTAGAGATCATAAACTGGTTTCCGGCGTATTTATGACGTCATTTGAATACGTGCTACATGCATGCATGGTACCCACTCTGCTCATTCTGTCCGCTACATAAATAAATGTGATTACTTTCGTGTGTCACCATTGTTTAATTATTCATGTGACATCCCTCCGCTGTTTGCCATCAAAGTCAGCATGTATCGTATCTTGGTTTAACATCAATATTGGATAGTTCGAATCCATTGCAATAAAGCTGACTCGGAAAGTCATTCAGTTTTATAGTCTTTGTCAATAGAGATTTACATCTTTTAAAGCATTGTAGTATGGGTTTACCGACTAAGAGGACCTATAGAAAAATACTTCCGCTGTGGTCTATCCATACGCATTTGCGCTTCTTCGGGAACCATCGCCAGTTTCCATGAGAAGTCGTCAGTATTGAGCGTATTTATTTTTTCATTAAGAATGCTAATTGCGAATGTTAACAATAATTCCCCCGAGGTCACTACGTTTTATCAAGTTGACATGATTACATGTTATACACAAATAGCATGTGGTTGTTTTATACGGGTCCCCACTTAGAATGTTTGTTTCTCAATTTTTCAGCTACATAATCCATTTTTCCCGTCATAGATGTAAAATGTTCGGGAAACCATCCCTCTTCCTTCCTCATAATTGAGCATGAATACATCAAACGACATGAATCTATATGAATAGTCCCACTTTGACATGGTGCACTGTAATTATATATACAAAGTACATTCAGAAGTTCCACGGAAAAACATAGGTCTGGTATGCAGGTTGTTGTTCCCGCAGATAAGAAATAAGCATGTCTATATTTCATTATATTTGGCTTATCAGTAGATTTAATTTTACATTCTTCCGTCGGCCTTTATTCATTCTTTCATTTTATCAACTTCACGAATTATTGCATTCAGTAACGTGGCTTATCAGTTAAACACAGACCTTATCTCTTAGATACATACATATTTTCATTGAAAGTTTTACAAGTTCCGCTGGATATAAATCTAAGTTAAACATGAAACGTATGATACATATACCGAGACAACTAGAATACCTGTTTTAAACCTGAATTACAAATAAGTTAACAGTTTTCACTTAGAACCATGGAATCTATTAGGGTAGCGCAGCCGGATGTCTGTACATCTCACAAATTTTAACACTAAACAGCCTACACTTAATAAAGATACTTCTGCTACATAAATAAATACATAAAGAAAACCAACGTGAAGCCACAATAATACATTGTTCTGTAGGCTCTGTAGAAAAAAGCGCTACAAATTACATCGTTACGCGGATGTTATCTCAGAATTGTAAATAAATGGTTGCAATGAACTTGTTATAGGCGTACTAACATTTCGATTATCGGTTCAATTTATAAATGTTCACAGAAATCGATCGTATCTTTGTAATAAGAATAACAAACAGACAGTTAACAGGCAGTAGGAGGGCTGAAAGACTCGTAAACGTAGCCTTCATAAAAAAATATGAGTGACCTTCACATAAAAGCACTGGTATCAAGCTGACGTAATAAAAATACATAATAAAATAAAGTATATAGTTGTTCATCCACATAACATGTCATGTGTCTTTAATAATTTATCCAAAAAAACGAGTCAATATATGGACTTCAATGAGTTAACAAAGGTCGTCTATCATTGCAAGTACTGTAAGAGACGTTAAATTAGTGAAAATATATCGGCGAATTGCGCATTTTTGCGAAATCGAAGACATTAATCTTACCGCAAACATAATTATACGGCATACATGGACATAGCCTATATTACTCTAGTCATTATGCATTTGAGAATTTAAAAAAAGCTATTCCGCCAACAAACGGTATAAAGCTCAGAATTGTTTAAACAGCAAAACTATCCTTTTACACAATTTCTGAATAATATCGCACGTTGACAAAAGAAGAGAAATTATTTATATCTTATTTCGATTATACGCCACACCAGTTCCGAGACAATCGTCTTTCATATCTGATATAGAATAGCAGAATAATAGAACAATATTCTGTTTGTAGAACTATATTAAAAAAATATATTTGTCTCGAGCGACCGACGTAATGATCAAAAGTAGTATCAGAAGTCACAAATAGCATAATATATTATCGAGTTGTGAACTAGCAATAAAATGTACTGTAACCGTGATTGGAAGCGTATCACAGACATGCTCATTCCGTAGAGACTATCTTGCAGCAGCAATTAGCGTACCCTCATAACACAGTGAGCTTAATGTGTTCATGAACATGTAAAACAGGACACATATTTCGAGTTACCGTAATTTTCATATCAGATTATTCCTCATAGACATAGATGCTAAATAATGTTTTAATGTAATAAATCAGAAGACAATAATTGAAATATATGTTAACTACAGTTTGGAAATTGCATGCGGGATGTTTTGGCGACAGTGATACTATTCCATGATCAATTTAACCGCAACAGAGAACTTTTTGGTTTATACGAAAATTGTGGTTTATCTCTTTTCTTCAAATTTATAAATGAGATTAATTTTCTCAGAAAACGTTGCTTTACGTGTCCCCGGAAAACCTAAATGATGACATATTATAGTTCCAAGAAACCTTCTTTCATAATGTTTTGTCATGCATAAGATGTCCATAAATGTTCCAAAATGACCGCGCCCTAAAAGTTGTGAAACTCAATAATAAACAATTACTTCATAATAGTGTTCTTTTTAAATTTCAAAGGTAGGCGCGAAATGGTTGAATAAAAGTGACTTGAAACTAAAAAAACAATGCTTTTTATCATTCCCCGTAGTTGAGAAGTAAAAACATGGAAATGCAAGCGATCGTTAGAAACCGGGAATTGTTCAGTTTGGATAAGTCTGGATTCGAATGATGTTACAAATAGTAAACGAGAGGCATGGGAAATAATTGTGCTAAGAACCGATGTGTCTCATAAGCAAACTTTACTGGTCACGTTAATGTAAGTTAAATAATCTTACGAAGTAAACAAATTCGTCACCTCTTATTAACGCCAGTATAACATACCGGACAGTGATCTTAAACAATACAATAATATAAGCACCATCAAAACCACTTTAAAACATTCCACGTACTTTATAGCCATATCTGGAAATAAATTGATGGAACAAATATCATCACCACAATGGTCCTGCATCAAATTACTGGTGTACCGTTCAGGACCTTGATTAAGATGGTTATCTCTATGATAAAAGACCCGGCTACACAACCGCTTGTGATATTTAAACAAAATTGCATAATAATGATACTAGAAAAGAGGATTTATGCATTTTGTCAATATTTTCATAGTTATTTTGAGAAGCCCTCACCGTTGAGCATTATAGTGACGATATTCCGTGTGCATAGATATTGAAGCTGTATAACCTGTATATTAAACGTTGGGTGTTTATATGTATATATGTCTTATAAATACTACCAAATGACAAGAAAAGATTACACTGGATAAATGCCGAAAGCCTCTGAGATGATTTATGTGAGATTATTGCCTAAGCATTTCACACCGTTTTCTTGATGGATATTTTAAACAAAATTGATGGTTTTACCCATCCTCCACACTCGTAGTGCTGCTTTTTTCACAGTCAAGAAGTTCCGCCGATTTTGACTAATGTTCGTTCGAACAGCTGGACTTGGGATAACTCCTCGTCAGTAAATTCGATTAATGCCCCAATATTTGGGTACATCCTCACCGGGACACTGTCAGGATAATTTAACTTTTCTGATAAAATGGGGGAAATCACAAATCCCAGCCATTAACGTTTATGGAAGTTAGTAGCATATCCTTATAACAGTGTTTTCAATAAAGTAAGAATAAGAATAAGAAATTAAAAACAGATACTCCACTGGTATCCATTCAGTATAACATCAATCATGCATGCTATGTGGTTTAAATTCATGATAACACTTTAATAACTATAATCACTTATTCATGTTATCGTGTAATAATACATAAAACTGCTATAAATATTTACAAATTGCCACTAAACTGCAGGAAATGGCGCAATACACACTTAATACATGCTTAAACCAAAGTTTATTCTGGAAATTGTTTCAACCTATGTGCGCCTTAGATTATTAAATTTCAATATTTCCACATTTGTTTTAAAAAAATGAATATATAAAAAACAGTGAAAGCAATAGTTCAAGGTGTTTTATGATCATGTTATACAAGAAACCTTTAACATTAGATTCCTTGGTGGCCGGAAAAGTTAAATTAATTCAATTTAAGATTGAAGTATTTATAACATTCTGAGAAAATTGTTGCATTGTTGAGCCCTAGGGAGTAGTTTGCATACTTCTGGGTGAAAATAGGATGGAAACATGTAAATATGTGGAACTGCCAGTTACTTGACTTTCCGGTTGTACTGAGAACCTACACATATCTATCGGAAGTGCTGGCGAATACATACATCCGCGAAATATGTCAGTTAACTAAATAACTACGCAAAATAAAGATCTGACTGATAGAAAGTAATATACCACATTTGAAGGCTATGAGGCACATACATTTATTTAAATGTGCAATGAATAATTTACTAAGTATGTATCAACTGTACCAACTACAATCACGGCAAGATCTAATGACGACCTATACACGTTTCTGTTTCCGGAAGTCGGAATTTCCACTATCGCTATTAATATCTAATTTATGATTGAGCCAATCATATATTTCGTTACATTGGTACTTCGGTAGTAGTTATTGATAGTAATAAACGGTAAATTACAAATAAATCGTTGGTCTGTTATTTTGGAATAATCTTTATTTATTCGGCCACTGCAGAATTTGTAGTACAGATAGTGTGATATAAACACACTGTTGACTATAACTCATTACATATGTGCGCGTAACATGTACGTTTTCGTGATAACTACCGTGTTTTTTAAAAACAGAATCAAATCGCTTT
The DNA here is from genome assembly GCA_963678985.1 of Spisula subtruncata. Taxonomy (NCBI): domain Eukaryota; kingdom Metazoa; phylum Mollusca; class Bivalvia; order Venerida; family Mactridae; genus Spisula; species Spisula subtruncata. The sequence continues at coordinate 5,510,037 of OY787663.1, forward strand.
CAAATGTTTAATCGCTTTCAGAATTTTGAAAGCAAGGCGCCGATTGGCTATTTGGAAAGGTCGCCTGAGGTGACCTTCTATTTTATTCGTCGTCAAATCCCGGCGTAGCTTAGCGGGTTTGCAGATATGATTTTAATCAGATTGTGGGAAAATAATTCTTAAAAACATTCTGTACGATTTACATAACATTTTACAAAACAGAATTTGTTATAAATTAGCTTCTAAAACGATCGAGAACAATGTTTATTGTGAATTTTTTGGTGAAATAAAGAGCGTGGTTCGTAATAGATTATAACAAGATAAAACCACAATCTGCTATAAAACAAAGGATATTCTTGCATAACTGGGGAAAATTCCCGTATGAATACTTGAATTCAAGAAAAGAACATACTACCACGTAAAAGTAAAAAGAACACACGCGGATATATGTATAAGTTGATTGTTCTGCGAGTCAAAATGTTGTAAATTTCAGACATTTTGATGTTAAAAATATTACCGATTGTTTTCATTTCTTTGAAGGGTTATCTTAAGGCCTAATTTTATGTTGTTTCGTTAACTAATGTATTTAGCGATGTTTGAAAATCCGCGAAATTCGTCAATATTGCCGCGTTGCTAATTGAACCACTTTTACAATAAAATTTCAAAAAAGGTATGAGAAAATCCGACAGGGAAGGTAGCACTAAACCCATCCAGCCGAGCGCAGAAATCATAAACATCACGACACGACTACCCTGACCAATCCATGCCAAAACGGCGATCAAATGAGGCACAACAACCCCGGGCGTGATCTAGGTTAAAACACTAAGGACAGTGACCTAACATTATGCGATCGACGGAAACAGTAAACCATCAGAATGTTATATGGTTCTATGATTTGTGAAAAATCTACGTATAACTTCTTATATATCAACAGTGGTAATCAGGTTTATGCCATTAAATCCATAGACGGAAAAAGTTTGTTAATTTCGTCTGCTGCATCTAATTTTGCCGTCTGTTAATACAAGTGAGACATTATATCGCTAATCAGGCACTTAATGCTGTTAACTGGCAGATGCGCTTCACTTTGAGACTTTGTGAACCGTCTGTCACAGAAAACCACTGAAAGACACTGAAGGCTACTGAAAGCCACTTCAACTGATCACAACATTTAATCCCATTTATATGGAACGATAGCAGTAACTATAAACTGCACTAATTTGGACATAAAATAAAACTCGGCTCATTTATAGTTATCAATAATACCAAGGGCTACAAATACCCAAGGGTTATTAATACGCTGTCTATCAAGCATATGAATCGGCCCTTTTATGTTATATATCATAAACCTCTGTAGAACAACACACTTTTCGGGCTGCAAATATGGACAGTTGTTTAGAGGTTGTTGCTATGTAGGCCTACATGTATAATAATAATAACGTCTTTATTTTTAGTGAATAACATAATTGGTAAACCAATTTTCGTTATGGTCCACTACATATGCTGGTTAAACGTAAATACGTTAAATGTTATTTTATTTCCAAAAAAACGCAGGGGTGTATTGTATAATGTTGAGTGTATATTTATAGTAAATATATTATATAATCTGCCAAGTCAAATAGTTAATGCAGTTGTAATACAAAATGTAAGGGCAGGTTGTACTATAATCATGTATCCAATTATACTAGTTGTGGTTGGAAGTGTCGTACCTGGCACTATGTTCTGTAATAGTTCTCCAACAAAACAGAACAACAGGACACATCCTTCCCTTTAATGTGTGACCACAGTATGATTTAGGTTGTCAAACATACGTACAAATCTTTGACACCAGAACACCAGCAACACAAAGGTATAACGGGGCTTTGAATATGTCAGTATAGCCCCCATATTGTGAAACATTAAAGTGACTATCATTCCAAAAACACTTGCTTAAGTAATGGTCAATGTAAGATGCGCAGTTAACAAACTAGCTGGTTAACTCTCCAGGTCAGTTTAGTGGTTGATGAAACTACAAGTTATTACATTGTAACAATTATCGATATAACTAAAGCTTGACCTTTTGGAAGCGTTTTACAAAAAAACGCCTGTAAAGTGTATGTACTTTAAAGTGCCAATTCAAATTAGATATCATTGACATGCCATTGGGCTAGGGTTGTGATGGCATTGGCTAATTGTTTCATTGTTGTTTATATCTTACTTCTCGATAGGTCAGCAATGCAGAAAGGACATCTTCAGAAAGGTCATGTATACTAAGCAATAGTGTGCAGCTACCGTGTAATAAGATAATTGTGACAGGGCAAAATGCATGACTGTACACGTGGTTATGATGACAAATGTACTTTTAAAATGCAGTAAAGAGTGCACGCAATACAACATTGTGTATAATGTGTATGATAGCATGCAACCTAATTATTCACTTAGTGTGTAGAATGCACTGAAGTCAACACCATACCAATACCATATGCAGAAACATGACGATAAAAGCGCAGTTAAACTGCACACATATCCTAATACAAAAACTGTACCGCTTAACATTCAACAAGAACACTGCATTTTGTACTATGAGAGGAAGAGAGAATATAGACGATTTCACTAATTTTATAAGTAAACTTGATTATTGAATCCGTATGCAGATTAAAAACCAACTTTCTAAATTGATACAGAATTCCGTTTAAGAAGTCCTGTCTATCGAGTGTACAATAATGATAACATGTACATGTGTGTAGAGTTTAGCGCTTCAAATGAGTTCGTACTCAGCACTATATGAAGAAGAAAAATATCAAATTTTAGACAATATGGTAAGGTCATGTGGCGTCCGTACATGACCCAACAATAGCTGAAAACTGATGGCATAAACATAAATGGCCATTGTTGTGTGTGTCTTTTCTATTCTTGCTTCATGTATCGCCAAACATGAAGATACGCCTTGTTCCAGGTTTGCATATAGAGTTTAAGAATGTCACTCACATCCTAAATACAAGTCTATAGCAATCAGGAACGGTAAACATAACTACCTCTAACTTTGTACACTGGTGTACTCATAGCAGACAGAGACAATAGTGTATTTAGCTTGACAGAGAAGGAATGAAAATGTAGGGAAAACATATTAAGCAATTGTTGTAAAGCCAAATTATGTACAATATCTGGACGCCATCTGAATAGCAAAAAAAGAGTTTATTAATGCAAATGCTGCGGAATTTGCCAAAAGCGCTATTGGGCGCCAAATGAATATATGTGGAATTGTACATACTGGCTGAAACGTTTTATATTACACTGAGCATTAAAAATACCGTTATAACGCCGATGTTTTGCCAGCCACAACATATTTGTAATAGGTATCAATTTCATGTATGTTGACAAAAGGTAGAATGTCACGTTTATAGTTATTTCATCATTATTGGCTACCTGACTGCTTTTTCATAGTACCAGACACTAAATAGTGTATTCATTAGACGGTTTGGTTTGTCAAACAATGCAGTGAATTTATTCTTCAGTGGCACATTTTATTGTGGTATACAAAAATATTAAAAAACAAAGTTAAATATCAATTTTTTAGGACTCTTTTCAGCTGTTAGGCAGCTCAATACCAATATATATTAATATTTGAATAAAAGTATTACTCTGCAACATAAATTTTCTGTATGAGTTTTCTCTCGTTTAGAGCATTATTACCTAAACTGTTGTCGTCAGTCACGTGCCTTCATTATGTGGGTATCATTTTGTGTAATTTATGCTATTCTTGAGGACAAGATGTCACATGCAAACATCAATGACGCGGAGTCCTATACCCGCTATTGAAATTACGACTTTCCGTTTGATGCGTCACTCTGTTATTGAATCATAATTTGTTTTTAAAATCGTGATGATTACATTATTTGCGTATAGAACAAAGTTAATGACCCCAAATTTTTTAACCGTATATTGAATTTTCCATCAATAAAACCGTTTATTGATAAGTGGAGTGTGTTTTAAATCGTTTCAGTGTATACAGTCACATATTATATCATTATTGGAGTTCTGTGTGTTGTCACAAATGATTTATATAACTGGTTTTATATTATTCCCATAAACAGTAAACTGTCTCAAAGATTGTTTTATAGACTGAATAATAAGTATGGTAAAGTAGTTTGTTACACTAGCAGTTGTATAATTTCATTATCGCCAATATATCGCTAGCTTCGAATGAGAACATCGTAAGTGTATCTAAACCATATAAGAGTAATGCATATTTGAATGCGCTTCTTATGAGCCCATTTTCATGACAGTTGGAACTTGTTGTGTTCTCAAAATATTGATTTTGTAGTTGGTACTCTTACAATGTATGTATGTGTTCTATTTGTCGGTGTTTCAGTTGAGTGCTGACGGCCCTGTCCGACGTATTACTATATTAGTGTTAGTCGAAGTCGCTCGTTCACTAAATAAACTGGATTAATTAGTACATGTGCTTATAAGTAGCAATTACAATATATTTAACGGTTCCTTATGTACAACCGGGGTAAGCGGATAGTCTGTCCCAGTCTATGATTGTTCATGAATGTTTGTTTGCCAAGAAAATTGTTCAACGGCGTGTAAGTACAAAAGGCTTTCTTATTGCACTATGGACAATATGGTATATTAAGTCTAATATTACATATATCATCTTCGTATTGTAAGTCAAAATCATGCAACGACTGTTGTATATGTGTATGGGATACTGTCAATATATATTTTCAGATCATGTATATTTGGATTTGTCTCCTCCTCTCCTATACGTTACACTACCTGGATATTATCGACTGCCATCAGATGTCACACTGTTTGTTAATAGAACTCTTTTTAAAAATAATACCTGTATTGTGAACATAGGAGACCAGGGTTTGGTTGGCCAAAATGATTCCTTTGGTATGTGATGATCATAGGCTACACATTTGAATTATGTAAATTGTGGAACTAAATAAACAATAAAATATATTCTAGTTCTTTCAATATATTTTATTGCAAGTAATATTAAATAAGTACATATTAATAATTATTCATCGTATTATTACATGTTTACATGACTAATGTGTAGATTTCTACAATAAATGCTGATTTTTATATCTTTAAAATCAAATGAATATGATTTAAGTTGTAATGCTCATTGACAATGTGAACTTGATTTGTAAACAATACATTGTACAGTTGTGATAGACAAACATACAAACGTAACAAAATATGATAAATTTGGTTATTGACTACATTGGTATAACTGATGAGCTAACGAACACAATAGTCAATAGACAGTTCCTGAAATAGTTGATACCAAAACTTAAATAGTTTCAACCACTTATTTTTTATATTCTCATTGCAACACTATTCAAACCAACTTGGTAATTCTGGTTTTCGATTCTATAAAATCATTATACTTCTGAATGGTTCCCTTGTACTATTAAAATAAATATTTTATCTATCACATTTTACAAATGTTAGACGCGTGTCCATATAAAATTGCCGAATTTGGACCACGCAAAATATTAGGACTTTACACTGGATTTGGTGACAGTCCATCCCTTTGGTGAAAGAGTTTGTTGTCTATCCCTGATGGTGAACAACGTTCTACATGTATCTCTATATTTGGTGACGAAAATCACAAATACAAACGAATTATTTTGTTTGGTTGTATTAGAATCATAACTAGCATTTACTAATCTGACATGAACTTGTGTTGAATAAAAAAATAATGAGTGTGAAATTATTGAAATGACCGCAAAAATATGAGATGTTTGGTGTTCTGAAATGCATGTAAACAATGACCACATATTTATGAAATGACCACATGTTTATGAGAATATACAGAATGTAGAGATGAATATAACGATTGATGAATAATATACAAATGCTGCACTGCAGAATATTCATTTAGTATAGTAAACAAACAAGGGCACATATGCGATTAATTTTCCTCATGAGATTACACGCGTGACATTTACTATACTTGAAGTTAACTTGAATTTGGGTCCTAGTATTTAATAAGTACACGCATATTTTGATTTGAGACTTCGTAAAGTTCTTAAATGTTCCAAAACAATAAATAAATATTGGAAAATGTTCATTGAATTAAGCTTATAATAATTGAACGCAGTCAATATTGTATAGCAAACCGTTACAGAAATGACGACTATAATTCACACAATATTGCGTTGAGTCATCTTTGTTCGTAACAGTTACTAGTACGAATGTTCACGGTGATTTTTACAAATTCATTAACAGATTTAAACAGAGATATTGCCCGTTTTTTCTTTGACAAACCACATTTTGCCCTTTACAATTAAGACAATGTACAGAAAAGTGTTTCTAAAGTTTCTTTGGACAATGCGTTTTATCGTCTCGTTGTTTATTAAACTTCAGATCGCAAGGGAATTTATTAAAAATATTACAATTACAAGAGGTTGTAAAATCTAATGGTTTTAAAAGGTATGATTCAAAATCTATCCGATTCTTGCGTACTAGGAATTTTACTATCCACTGATATAAGACGTAGTATGCAGCCATGAACTTCCCCACGTTTGAGAAATCGAGATAATAGAATAGAAACATCATGTCTAGAAAAATCTCAAAAAACAGTAAATGACGTTACTACACCCCTTGATCTAACTATGCCCCTGATAAAGAGATGCAGGAAATAAATCTGAGCAGTATAATGATAGTTATAGTTACAATCAATGTATGATGCATGAATCTGGTAATATGTACAGCAGTTATGATAAACAATACAAATCACAGTACAAAATTTAAATACATGTACAAGTAACCAAAAAGAGTATGATTATATACACTGTTAAAATAAAATTTACATAATTATAAGTGTACACGTATTAAGTGCAATATGCAATGCATGGACATGAACATATATACCTTTTGTGTTTTTCCAAATACAGCAAGTGTTGGGCCAAAATTAGCCGTTGACCTTGACAAGATGTATGGAACTGAGTTCAGCCACACCATGACAAATATTATATTGGTACGGAAATATAATTCATCTACGTCAAAAGTGATAACTGATTTTATCTTTGATTCATTTAAACAGTAATATCTCGTAAAGTGTCGCATGTTGCATAATAAGAATTTGATATACATGTAAATGTTATTTCCAGTCTCCAGCTGGTATTTTAAAGCATCTTAGGTAAAACAAAAAAATATCTTCATATAGCTAACAAATTGTATCACATATATTAGCATTTCCCGCAAATTGAAGAATACTCATGGTTCGTCGGTGACAACACATAGCTTTGTTTATAAATGATGTAATGTAAACAACAACACATAATATATTGCGTTTAATTGCATTACTAACGTTTGGGAATATAGCCTTCTTCGGAATAATAAGTTTACCTTTGTTTACAAATAAAAATGGATGTAAACTACATGTTGGATGACAATTTTGGTTCAAACGTCTGTTTAATTAGTTGAATGCATATTGTAATTCATACTACATGAAACCAAGATGTCCTTCATCCGTACAGTGCTGTTGAATACATTAGTTACTCACAGCGATAATTAGTTCTTTATACAATATTTCAAAACATATAAAACGATATTGATGCTCTTTTTGAACTTACACACTAAAGTAACTTTTCATATTTAGATGGTATTTTATTGTTTTACTTAGATCCTTTGTGAATACATGCACCAACCGTGGCCATAACGTATTCAGTCTGTTTGTTCATCTTCTTCCTCGGCAATCACCACACGAACTTCTATATCACAACCTCCTTACTCAATACCCAACAAAACGATGATTTTTACTTCATTCAGTCTGAAACCTTCAAACCAGAACTCACAATATCAATCGATATAACTTTCCAAGCAATTAAGATACTATTGACCAAACGTCTAACCGTGTCTGGGATGCTGTTTTTATCTTAATGCCACTTAAAACTATTACACGTATATCTCCATTTGTGAACAAATATCGTATGTGATAACTTGCTAACTATTTGCTAATGGACAAATGCGTACACAAGCTGTAATGTAATCACAATGAGTAAATGGCACTTAAAGCAGGAGTTATCAGTCCCTGAAGTTGACAAGCTATAAGCTTCTTCGTATCCTTTATCATCATCACCCACAGTACCTGAAATATTGAAGAACAGAATATCATCAACAGTTTGTTAGAAATCTAGCTACTGTTTTATCAAAGCACTTACGTGAAGTATAAACTTTCGTTCAAATTGAAGTTCTATTTAATGCAATTTTGGAATAGATGTCTTTCATACGAATCTGCAGAGAAACAAATTCAATACTTTTAACCTAGCAAAAAGACCTTGTCACAGAAACCCAGAAAGACGTGTGCGAATGGCGTATAAAAATTAGTGCTTGTAATGTGCTTAAAATTACATGGCTTATCACGCAAAAGGAAATTACAAGCTTGACCAACTTTCTCAGCAGTTTAACAATACGAGAGTCCTGACAAATTTGTTCCTGATCGTAATGTGAACATTGAGAGCATGCAAACAAACAAACGAATGTGTTTTTTGCCAAATGAAGCGTAATAATGTAAGAATTACCCACGAATACGGCAGTGCAATTTCTGGAATGTTTTACGCCGTTTTAGGACAAGATTCCCGACAGTTAAATTAATTATACATTTGCATTTCCTAGAATTCTATCTTGGTCTTCTGTAAGAAACATTATAAAGCGACGATTTAACGCAGGCAAATTCACAAAATAACAATGCTAGCCAGACCGGCCTGTAATCGAACCCAGACACACTGGTATAAGACAAGATAGCGCTCTACCAACGGAGAGATCCTCGAACGATGCCCTTGTGTATGTATCATGGTTTATTACAAAGAACATAATTGTTTCTGAGTTCTCACATTGACGGGAAATTGGATAATCGAATACAAATAGAAAGTCAAAAAGATGCTTAATATATGGATAGTGTTGTACTAGATTTGTCCATTTAATCAAGCAAATACAACATTTCTGTAGAAATCCTGAAATCTGCTGCGGTCACGTGTTTATGTGAAGGGTCAAATGAAAACAGTCTGGCACATAACGTTGGACATTCCTTTTAACGATTGGAAATGTGAGTTCACAACGGTTATCAGACACTCGTGGGACGTACTGCATAACACGTTCGTGTGGTACTTATTGCCTAACTTGAGTTATCAGGTTTCTTGTGGTGCCATATATACGTAACATATCACATGGTATGTTCTCACTAGATGCTTGCCAACATAGAAATAAACTGAACATGTAAATAATTGCCAAATATACAAAGACATTCAACCTCTCAACCAAAGTATACATCTATAACGAAGGGATCGGCTCTGGAGAGGCTGCTGAAATTGTATCGATGTATTTGTACATACTTCAATATTAATTGTGGGAACTGTTTTAAGAAATCGCGAAACTTTCTTGAGTAGTGTAATCATTGTACTATTTATCATTTGATCAGAAAGGAAGGAAAATGGCTTACCTCGTTTTCTGTTGAATGTTTCGGCTGAAATAATAGAAAAGGTAAAGAATGAATTATTATATGAACAGCAGCAAATCAATTATTTGACAGACTAGATTGAAACATACAATTGCTAGATATATAATTGATCAGTTTACTCCTAGAAAATACACACACCATCTGTGAATTTGGCAAAAACAACGGAAAGCAGCATCTGTTTCCATTCGTATTATTTAAGTTTTTACCTTGATAACTTTTCAAGTTCTACTTTACCGTCAATAGTTGGGTTAAGCGTATATAAAGATGTCGGATAGTGCTGATCTCACCAAGGCACTCAAAAAGTCAATACTATATGCGATTATGATATTTAACAAGTCGGTAGGGCGATATCCTAACCGGTTGGTGCTACATAGATGTACACAAACGAATGTGTATTTAGCAATAAACACGATTGTAGTTTTATCCAATGAATTTTGGCTCGACTGTTTATGACATGACCATTCTGTCACGTATAAAAAATGAAAATTAGAATAGAGGGAAGATCGGTTCATTATACCACAGTTAAAGCATTATATACTATACTTCAGAGTATGTAATAGTGTGGCTTTACTAGAGATTTCAGTAGGGTGATAGCAGGTTTACTTGATAGAAAGTTATGATATAGGATTGCCTGTATATTAAATGCAACCTCTCCAGAATGACGCCCTTTGACACATACATCATAGGTGTACAGATTACAATATCAGTTGTAGCATTAAAATTTACCGAAATGGATTTATTGTTCAAATCTACCGACTTCAAACATTTATAGTTTACATATTCAACAGCAGGCTATTATCCAGAGATAAAAAGCACCGAGGCAAATATGTTCTGGAGTCTATTTTCACGTTTTTGTAATTTATCATATATTCACTGATGCAGCAAACCTACAAAGGCATACTTCTGCAGTCAAAAGTTAATACTAGTAATGTCATGCAAAGTTTGTTCAATAATCTAACACAGCGCTCAATCTCTGCGTTAGTTTCCGAAATGCATAGCGATTTGATTTCTGTTACGCTGAAAAGATATTTTGCGAATGCATTGTATAAGCAGTCTGATAACCGAAACAGAGTTTTTTTCATGAAAATCACAAATGATTAATTTTGTGAGGCGTCATATGTGTCAAACGTTATTAATAAGATCAATTGTTGATTGGTAAGGATCGGATAACAGAAATATGTCATATTAAACTGCCAATTAAGTGTGCGGGTAAAATAAAGCCTTGACAATTATAAATAACTTAAATAGGTAAATGAATGAATTATACTGTGTCAAGAATATTACTATATACATTGTACTTACTATTCGATATATAATATAAGTATTATTAGTATTATCATTTTATCATAGTTATTATTACGTTGTATTATATGACACAAGTCTGTGGTAATTTAGTATGCTATACATTGTTATATTTTGTTAAAGGTCAAGCAATGTTACGAACGCAGACAGAAGCATGGTGGTTAATGCCACCGTACACAGCAGATATCAGGAGGGGAAGGAGAAAAGAACAATGGTCAATAGCTGGGTATTGATGTTACAGCATTAGTAAGCGTACATCGTGGTTACTGCCCTTGAGATAGAGGTGATTTTAGTAATTTTCCAAAAACATGTTTGATATGATTATCCTCATCATCAGTCAATTCTATCCTTCTGCACGGTACAACCATGGAACTGCTTGTGGTTGTACATATGTTTGTTTAAACTATTAGTGAAATGCCTGCCAAAGGCTACACTCATCGCACAATCCCGCAGATTGACCCGCACTATACGATTGAAATAGTCATGATTGTATTCCCTCGCTCACTTTGTATAAAAAATCCCATTTTTCTTGTATGTCTTCATTAAAATTCCTTCCTAATGATTGATATTAAAATACCATACAATGGATAGTGTGGACTAATGAACATTTTGACCAACGGCGAGTGATCACAATTGCTATGCAAGAGCACTCTTTGCAAAGGTTGAGTATAAGAACAGTTAGTTGAAAGAATATTAGTGTGAATAAATCAATGATATAAGCACAATATATACCTTTTTCCTTACCATTTAAAACGTGCACTTTGGTACTGGCAATTTGCATGTCGGACGTACGACAAACATATGTACCACCGTCAGTCATTTTTGCTCTGTCTATATAAAGATTACTGGTAAAAGTTCTTTTATTTAGTGAATACTGTTTCAATATTTCTATTCCAAGTTCGGAATTAGAACTAACTCTTTGTCCATTCCTGAACCAGTCCATACTGTCTGGGGGATAGTATTCACCTGTGGCATTGCACTGTAATGAAATGGTTTCGCCTCTTTCTACATATCTTTCCTCTGTGATTTTTATTTCCGGTGACATGACCTCTGGATCTACTAAAAACGAAAAGAAACATAAATTTAGTAAACCTATCAAGGAATGTATATCATTTGAATATACAATACAGTATAAAAACACGAAGAGGTAAAATTTAGTAAACGAAATGGTGTCAGAGATATATTACGGTGATGTTGCTTTCATTATTTTAATTCCATAAATTTGATTTATGTATACGTACCATAAAGCTAATTGTTAGAAATAAAATACCTTAAGACTTACTACAAAGTCAAAATAAATTGAATAATGTGAGCGGAACGTTTTCTTAAATGGGTTTAAATATTAGAATTATGTAACAATCAGCGGTTTTACGACAATGCAAACCTGGGGAGAAATAGGTTGGTTAACGTAATTGAAAACATTAAAGCACCGACAATACAAGACACACATGCAGACCATAGACATCATTGTCATACTTGCATATTTCCTAAAATACAACCCGCGTATTTCAATGGGACTGGTTTTTAAACTGCATGCCCAACTCATGTTCCAATGTGCATGACCTTTATTTCCGTAAACATATACAAAGCATTAACTTTCACTAATCAAGGATTGTGTAGGAAATGGGTATGTCAATGTTAAAGACATGTTGGTATTATTTTATAAATTCAAAATACGATGAGGTCAATGAAATGTGCACATGTACACATGCACCGTATTCTTATCAACAAAATAACTGCTTACCAACTACTGATAACTGAACAAGTTTTCTGGCTGTCTTATCACGTGATGCCACTTGACATTCGTATACACCTTCGTCTTCCGGTTTGACGTTTTTGATCATTAAATCCCATTGGTTCTTATACTGCACGTGCCCAATCTGAAAACGATCGTCTGCTACCACTGTCATTGTACCTGACGTCAATGGAAATGAACTATCGAGCTTTCTCCAAACAACCTGTAATATTTGTAAAAAGAACATGTAAGAAGGGTTCAGTTGTAAACAGATAACTTATGCACGAGGTCAAATTATTTGTACATGTAAGAATGAATCAGTTAGATAACTAATGCATGAGATCATCGTTTAGTCGAAGGTGCGTCTTTATTGAACAATGAAAGATCGCTATGCTACAAGGTGCGTCATCAATGACCAATCAGAGATCGCAATGCTATTGATCATTTACAATATCGAACGTGCTTCACCCCACTAAAACACCAATTCCAAATTCCTATCAATTTCACACAGCCTACATTTCCCAGACTACCATCTGTGCATCCGCGAAGTGCCATTGTTTGAACACCATATTTAATCGTGTGTGCACTAATGTCTATAGTGCAACGATCTTTTGGTAATAATATTTATAATGGCACAATGGATCATTTGCTCATATAAAAATAAGAAATTTGCCGGGTCATAATGTTCTATGGTTCAGGTGTTTTATCACAATTAAAGATATAATTAATGTACATTGTAGTAAATTTAATATACTTTGGCGAATTGTCAAATAAATCGTCTAATATAATCAGTATTAACTTTCTAAAAAAGCAGAACGACAAAAATAATAGCGAGTGCAGGATCGTGTTTTCTATAGAATACAACTTTTTATTCAATTTCGAAATATAAGTAGTTGACGACCATGAATTCGAAAGCTTTGTATCCAAATAGAATATACCAACTAATCAAAACTAAAACAAGGTTACAGTGGTATGTATAGACAATTTGAGTTGGGTAATTAAAATCCATACATATTTAAGATAAAATGTCTAACCTTGTGGATCGAAAGGACGAAGTAAATTAAATGCAGATAATTACCGTTTTAGTTCCAAGGTTGTACACACTACATCTTAATACAGCCAGCTCTCCTTTGTGGAAGGTAACATTAGATGGACTTGGCAGGAAATCTGGAGCGGAGGAATCACGGTTATCTGAATATCCATGATCTGAAAATATATATTATCTGCATTAAATATGCGACCTGCAGTCTTTACTTAACATTTATTATTATATACACCATGCAAAATGATAACACGTCACGAATGATGATATGATATAATCATCTTATCAATTGAAGGGTCAACCAAAAATGATACGGCCATCGTTGTTAGACGACATTAACTTACAGTAAAGACTATAACTACCTAACTCGTAAGATTGTACGACGGTTAATGAACAATTGTATGTTTTGCCGGCAACAAGAAATACGCCATATGCTGCGTTTTATTATCTGCATTAGAATGCTCAGTGAGTTCGTGCATAGATTGATACTAGAGCACAAACGGTGATTTAATTTTCTCCACATATGTTACATGGACTTAAATACATAAAAACACATCATCAGATGATTACAACAAACTCAGTCCCCCTTGGACATACACATTTTATTCCGACGGAATTGAATACAATATTCCGCCAGTTTGGTTCATCTAAACAAAACATGACTCATAATTTGAAATGTTGGGTTGGCAATATTTCGCTGAACAAAAACGCTCGAAGAGATGTAACAACATGTCCGTTACATAACGTTTACATACATTTGTAGTTCACATATCGCTTGGAATGTTATCTTGATTAATTTGTTTGTCTTTGATTTTTAAACTAGGATAATGATGGGATGTATTACAAATGTACTAATTGGCTGAATATACGTCTATGATCTTAAACTTGAGAATATGCTACATCGAGAGAAAGTGGTACTTTATGTTCACCATTCTAGTGTTATAGGAAAGAACCACATTAAAGAAATTAAAACATATGTTACATATTATAAAATATGACATATGTGAGCAATGGAGCAGATTTTATTAGAGGCACTATATGCCAAAACGATAGAACAGAGTAACGTTAAATTCACATAAGACAATTAATGGTTTGGAATGTTTTAATAATGTTGCCATAACATGTCTCATTTGGTCACAAACGCCGACATTTTATATAAGTGCAGACTTGTATCAAAAACTGGATAATTAAATTATTCATGCTATTTAATAGACATTGTGGTGTTGATTAGAACATCATTTCATTTGTCAAGAAATGTATTACACAAGAAAGATACGGTATATATAAATGAATGCTTGCTTGATTTGCCATTGAACGGAAGCTAGAAGCCTTCGAGAATCAATTCGAAAATAAGATCGATTGTTTCTTATTTTGTTTTAATGAATCACAATCTGAAAACAAACCTATCTACTTAACAAGAAACAATATTCAATAAAAATATATTAAATAAAAAACATTTAACCTCATTAGAAAAGTAATTCAAAACCACAATTATTGGTTTCAGTCGGTTAAACCTTCCACCCAAACACGATTGGTGATATATCAGTATACATTTCCAGGAGTGATTGCTGTAAGTGGTAAAATTGTTTTACATTCGAGAAATATAATAGCATAAACATGCAATGCAATAAAATTATAACCTTGTGACTATAAATACCGACTAAAATTTGACTACATTACTTATTTGCAAACAATGACAAATTAAGGGAATTCCTATAAATATTTTCCCCTGATGAGCTTTATGAATACGGGCCCAGAACGCCCCTCAGTTGAAATGATATTAATTTCTCTTTACTATAAAAACGCAACCATATTTACGCTATATCAGCAGTTTTTAGTCAGATAGTAAAATAGCGAAAACACGATACTGTATTATGTTTATTTGGTTACTTTGGTATTAAATGTGATGTGGGATAGTTTTAACATCGGAATGGAAGTGTTTATGCAGTGCCTGAACGTGCGTGTTTCTTAACACGAATTTCTAACTAAATCTGAATTGTCTGGTAAAATCAATTTTGATTTCGTACTTATTTCATTTCCTTTAAGATTAGGAAAATAAATATAGACCGTTTGTCGGACAGAATCGAAAAAAATATTTGCAAAGAATCGTTCATGGTAACAATTTCCACCTACTCGACAAATATTTCTTAATGAAGGTATATTGAACGTAAATAAGTTAATAGATATGGTCACGAATCGTCAATCCCCACTGATTTGCGAACTTCTTTTCTAGCGATAACACGTACTAATGGCATGTCAAATGTCAACACATTGGAATATGCATAGGGTAAATGTTGTATGCCTGCATCAGCAAAGACTACATATGCCTCGAACTCACACTTTGGCACAGCTTCGGTCAATGCAACATAAATAAGGTATTTTGAAAGTGAACATCATTCTTATGACACGAGGACAATTGTTGTGTTAGCGTTGATATTAGTAATCAATGTACACTCTCAGCTACAATCGTCTTAACATTTGATTTTATGCAACTGATTACGAGAAGCTTCCGTGTAATAAAACCGAAGCTTAATAGTACATGAAAACGAATAGAGAACATGTATATGTTACACACAGATATCTACAATAACTCAATAATGTTTTATGCTCGATCGTATTTACCCTTTCAAGTTTCTTAGTTACACAAGCAATCGTCTGATGAATTGTTGGTTTCATTGTATCACGAGAGATGAACTTGATTATTGACCTTCAGTCGAACTGCTATTGACATTATCATACCATCAAACAATAAACTTAGGGGGTTGCGGTACTTTTGTAAATGTACATAGTATTACTAAGATAATATTGCGCAGTGAATCATATCCAAGGAATAACAAAAATGTATATAAATGCACTGTGCATACATGTATAAATCAGTCTCATAAACAGACATAATCTCCTACCGATAGTTGGTCAGGCATGGCCAAGTGTAAGAGACGGAAACACGACACTTCATTTACTATAACCATACTTACTGGGAAAAGTCAGTAGACAGTGCGTGGCAATATTAGGAACGCTGTGATATAAAATAAATCCCGGTATTGTCACACATTGAGTATAGTAATCAACATAAGACTATTTCGTTGTTACATTCAAGAATATTACATCAGTCAAATGGTAAAACATTTTAAGATGGAATCGAAGACTGTACGTTTGTTGCAAATTATCTTGAAGTGCTTTGGTAATTTTGTAGCATCTGTTTCTGTTTGGTTTTTAATATGGTTTTTCATGACGAAAAAAGATTGTTATACAATGACTATGTAAGTATTTCTAGTACTTATATAACTTGTAATATTATATGGTATCACTAGAACATCAATCTGAGTTCCAGGCAGGTGATTATTTTATTCCTCTTAGTTTTGTATAATTTGTAATATGTTTACAAATCATTATTTATTTAGTATTCAATTATTTAACCCTCGTTACATGTACTAGAAATGCAACAATATATGCATCTATCATTTATTTGTGGTGTGTAATTAATCACAAAAAAAGGTGGTGATGTAGGGAACGAGTTTATTTGAGAGGAAAATTAGAGTTAAATCATCTGTGTAATTCGTTCTTTCATCCCTTCATTTGTATCATTTGTTTAGCTACATCAAAGGTGTGAATGTGTACATGTTGTTTATATCCTCAAAAAGTAGCAACTGTTGCCTCTCGTTCATTGTGGCTTCCACACCTTGATAAATTGCTCTTTGAAAAGGGTATTTAATGTCGAAACCAAAACATTCACATAACGTGCTACAACAGCAACAGCAACGTAACACTGTGTTATTTATGGATGATCGGATAATCAATGTGTTTTCAGTCACAATAAACTGTACATACAATAACTAGACTAAGGGGAGGGGGGTGGGGATACTTAGTATATGGGGAGCGGTGGCCTAGAGGTAGGGCGCGCGCTTGGAGGTCGAATGGTCCAGGGTTCATATCCCGTCTTGACCACTGGGCTTATCGATTATGATTTACATAAACGTCATAGATCATCTTTTCGCATTTAACTTTCTACGACAACACACATTCTCTCTTTAACAAATACGTCGTATAATGAACTCCAAAAGTTAATAACTGTGACAACTCTAATGATACATAAGAACACATGTGGTTTCTGTTCATGTTAGGTGTCTGATTTCCGTTCGTATTTGCCCAATCAAACTATGGTATACCTTACTACGTATTTCCTTCCTATTTGTATAGCATTTTCATCTAAAGAATAATTAATACATAAATTATATGTCACCACTAATGTATACCAAAACACCCAGTGTAGAGTTTTTTTATTATGCCAATGAATTCCTGAATTACCGCTTACTATGATGAGTCAACGTGCATCAATTTTTACAATGACAGATGCGTGCATCTGTTGTTATGACCCACAGTTTTTATTGAATTAACGCGTGGCTGTACGCCTGATTATTGTCTCGCATGTCCATTTAGACGCCAGATATCAATGCTTCGCTGTTTATAAAGCCGCGTAAGGTCATTTGATCGTTCAATTAAAGTTAATAGAGTATGTCAAACAGTGAGTTCTGAACGCCTGCAGTCTCTTTAATGTTATTTCTGTTAATATTAAAGGGAAGTGTTCAGTTGTTATCTTATGTATTTTACCAAACCAGTTATGTTCATAAGGATTGGTTCACGTTGAATTACATTTTGCTGTTCCGAGGGAGAAAAGCATGCAAAGGATATTCAATACGCCGCTTGTCTTTAATCAGATACATATACCTAAACTATGTTTTAATTTAATTACTTTCAATCGGCTACAATTCGATAAACTAGATGAAGGCTGAATGTGTTAGTTTCACGTGCGTTTGTAGGAAGAAGGTGTTAACAAATGTATGGTATAAACGTGGGAAGATCAACCAAATGTTATAGCATTCACCCTGTTTAAGTCACCGATAATCGCCATACCTATGTTTGTCCAGTGAACATGCTGATCATTCACAATACATTTCGACACTATGAATCATTAGGCTATTAGATAATAGAAGAACCCTATCCGTGAACAACACGGGACATTACATGAACCAAACAATACAATCAATTTGATGCCTAGAAATGATACCAGTGTATTCCGC
Organism: Spisula subtruncata; assembly: GCA_963678985.1. Lineage (NCBI taxonomy): Eukaryota > Metazoa > Mollusca > Bivalvia > Venerida > Mactridae > Spisula > Spisula subtruncata. The sequence goes on from OY787663.1 coordinate 5,528,630, forward strand.
AACATGTTGATTATTTTATGCGGTTCAATTACAGATGCTGGTGGAATTGAGAAATTTAAGACAAAATGCTTCAGTCCTTTGTTCTCAGATATGCCTATTGAAATAACATATCATTATTATGAGATTTAATAGCATATTATAATATAGGTCATAAAACGTGCATTTACGGATGAGAAAATGGATCCGTGTTTTGTTACGTTTCATAGTTAATGTCCTTATGTTTTAATAATAGAGTGAATCTAATTGTAATTTCAATATTGAATTATTTATAACCAGCTTCCAGGTTTGGAATGTGAAACCCATGACTTATTAATCCTTTTTAGTGTCATCAATAACAAGGTCTGGTTAGACTCCATAAATGATATTTCATGTCTGCCAGATTATATCTGTGGGTATGGGACGATATATGCAGCAGCACATACCGTATGTATCAGAGTTTCAAAAATGAATTTGTGATATCGACGTTATTCGGCCATCTTTTATTACGATTTTCATATTGCATTGTGCCACAGTCGAGGCTGGACCGAATAATAGCAATTAATGAGTTCCTGTTTAGTCCCATGTTTGATGCGTCTCAGTAGTAAAGGAAACAAGATGTATCGGACAATGATACAAACTAGACTCATGAGTGTTATTGACTTTGATCAGAACGAGTATACAGGTTGAGAGATCTAACCTCAGGAAAATATGTCTTATTCCTGGTATTATACAAATATGTTGCAACTTTGTTTCCAAGATGTTGAATTCAGCTTCCTACTAACTTGGATGAGATTATTGGCAAGGTGATAATTTTTTGTGTTCGGGTTTAAACCATAAAACCAACAAAGGTGGGTATCAAATGTGAAATAATAATTTTACAGCATCACAGTTAGGCAGCTGAATTTGTGACAAAACATTCTTTTGACCACAATATACGGAATTAAAATAAACCTGTACAAGACTGTGTCACTTACAGTCTTTACAAAATAATCTTATTTATATTTATCTACCCCTACTGTATAGCGAATTTCTTGCGTGAAATTAAGAAGTCTGGTCAATAAGTAAGTGGAATAGTCTAATTCAATTTTAAACAACAAATTATACCGTATGGGTTACTATAATAAATTAATGTTATTTGATAAAATGTCAACGAATGATTGAATCGGTTGATCTGTGTTTGTCTGAAGGAGACGGCATTCAGAGCAGCCAATTTGTGTTGCATTTCAATATAATGAAAGAACCTTGTAATAGGTCCACCAGGCTGTTTAAATATATGGGACACTGTCCCTAAACGACAAGAAAGAACCGAGCACGATGTCATTGGACTGGTATACTCGGTATACTCGGTTATTTGGACTTTATTCTATAGAGCAAGGCGCTATTGGCTCATAAGTGCACAACGCACCAAGACTAGTTATGTCATTTGTTAAATGCTTGTATTCACAAATTGTTTTTGGAAATATCATAATGTAGGTCAGCTAAACAAGACAACTAAGCGTATTGATCTTGCACCGGACTAACACATTATTCTAAGACTGACATAATAACTAAGAAAACATGCGATAATTTTCAATTTATGTAAAAATGCGCAGCACAAATATTCAAGAAACAATATTTTAGTATCCCATTAAGACGTATTGTGAATACATGTTACAGCCCTGGTATAACAATACTCAACTCTACATTAATGAGTTATTTGGCTGTTCCTTGAATAGTGTGGTTTTAAACAACTGTATGTGTCTATCACTGTACGCGTGATATATCAATATGAGAATTTAGGTACTATAAGTGATATTTAACCATCTGCCATCAAACATTTTTGATGAATGAGCAGTTTACTCCAGTAAATCTCTAGGACAAAAACTGGACACAAAATCTACGTTCCGTGCTAATAATGGATAACGGTGTTATATGTTGTGTGTATGAGTTATAAGTCAATATTTCCATTGAAAGCGAGATAAATCATTTTTGGCTAGGAGGGATAATTTTTTGAAAATGTTCAATTTGCCTTCCCAATCTTCCACAGTGAAATCATGGCTCAGAACAAAAACAAATTACCCAGGCGAGGTTCGAACTAAGGATCTCTCGATCGATAGTGATAGTGTTAACCATTCAACCATCTTGCGGCCATACTGGGCTCCTAGCAACTTTCCACAATATCCTCTCTGGTATGTTCTGGAGTCTTGAAGCAGTTATGCAATAATTTAAGGTTGCAGTGTGGATATTTAATCATAATTCAGGAAACCATTACCCACAATCTAATGACGTATTTACAAATTAAATTTGGAGCACCAAACCTCCCATTATGTCGAATGTTACAAATTAGTTGAATGCAATGTATTTTTGTCAAAACAAATACGAATGATACTGTTAGAATCACTTAACGTTCATAGAGAAACGATGTTTATGGCCAATAAGAACTATGATCACGACACATTACATCAAATCAATGTTTTGCTCAATATAATATTCAGTTATCTTGCATATTCCTAAATAAATTTTACATGTATCGTATTCCATGTTATGCCAAGAAACTAAAGCCTTGAAACAATGTCATGCAAATACATTGTGTCAACGCACCAGAGTTTTCTTTTAATTGGATGGGCGAACATTTTATACAGCACCAGCAACGTGCATTTTATGCAGCAATTTCAGAAGCATTATTTGACGGGTTGCTTTTCCAGGCCAGACTTTACATGTACTAGTTCTAAACATTTAGTCATCAAAGGGTGTATCGTTTTGAAGTCAGTCAAACACAACAAGAGGACCCAAAGGGCCCTAGGTCGCTCATCTGTCGCACATTTGTCTAACAACTTACATTCTGACCATATTTTATGAAGATTGGATCAAAACAGGGGTCTCCAGAGTGTGCACAAGGTTTTGTTCCAGTTTAGAACTTGGCCTAGATTTTATGGAGAACAACATTCTGACCAAGTTTCATGAAGATTGGATCAAAATTGCAACCTCTGGAGTGAACACAAGCTATTTCTAAGAGTTGACCTAGTGACCTAGTTTTTGACCCCGCATGACCCAATTTCGACCGTGGTCTAGATTTTATGAAAAATTACATTTTAATGAACTTTCATGATGATTGGATCAAAACAGCGACCTCTGGAGTGAACACAAGCTTTTTCTAGGATTTGACCAAGTGACCTAGTATTTCATAGAGAACAACATTCTGACAAAGTTTCATAATGATTGTATCAAAACTGTTGCCTCTAGAACGAACACAAACTAATTGTTGACGGACGGACGACGGACGGACGACGGACGAAGAGTGATCACAAAAGCTCAGCTTGTCACAATGTGACAGGTGAGCTAATAAAAAGAGATACTTTGTCAAACGGATTTCATAAACACAAACACCCAACACCTAATTCATCCTAATATACACAGTGAGCTGCTTCAGTGACCGCTTTGCTTTAGTTTGAAAGCTGGTACCCTTAGTGGGGTTGATGACATAAGTAAGCATGCAAACACACAGGCAAACAAGAAGTAATCCAGGAACATGCATCACCACATGAAGAAAAATGAAAGTAGTATTACATTCTGGTAGGCATGTATGTAACAAATGGGATAGTCTGCATTGGCATTAACAGTTTCTCAATGGTTATGTACATTTTTCAACATGCGTGAGTATGTAATAATTTGGTCAGACGAGCTGAGGCATGTAAATTACCTCTGGGAATTACTTGAAGGATATTATACATCCTTTTGTACAAGTCAAAATGTCGTTATAACACATGTTAACACGGTAGCAGCCAAAAACGTCATCTCTGAACTTTTCTGTACGTCATGTCTAAACCATATTTGCACGAACTATAGTGATTACACCGTCTGAGACATATTTTAACGTCTACTCAATTATTATTCCTATCCACAAGTCCATGCTAATTTATGGCTGCTGGCATTCGATTTCAATACTCTTACTGTAATACGTTTGTACTGTGTCACGTAGTACACAAGTATGTGTTAGACCGAAGGTGTTATACGTTACCAATCAACTGGTAAATGCCTTAGCAATGGTATGAGCAGCCAATCATAGAATGCAAACTAGATACATTTGAAACTTGGCTGACACAATATTGGAGATATCGGTAACATACAAATTAACCTTAAGCAGTCAGCTTATTGTTTACTAAAACAGGGATATTGTTATATTCAAGGATGTATAACATAATAATAAGTATGTATGTATAGAAACTTAGCCGTTCATGCTTATGTGCATTTGTAAGAACCCAACGATTAGTTGTAAGAGCAACACCGATCCAGGTTTGAATATAGAGTTTAAGAATATCAATCACATATAATAACCAACATAATAAAGTCTGAGTGACTGGTATTTGCTGTACATGCATATTATGATGCTAGCATTGTGAAGATTAGTATTATTTCGTCAAATCCATTACTGCCAAATCGAAAAAACAAGTAAAATCCCATTAATCACGATATCATGAGTTTGTCACTTTCTTATATCCAAGTATTGAGTCGAATAATACAACATGTATAGTAATTATTTAGAGGTTAATACACGACAGAGCCGGGCCGGAAGGCGATAATCGGCCCGGAAAATTAATAATCACCGCCAGGGCTTTAGCCCGAGGGTGATTATTCATGCCGGGCCGATTATCAACTTCCGGCCAGGCTCTGAAGTGTATTAAAGTCTTTATTACAATTGTTCAATTCAAAATCTCAATGGGAGTAACAACAACTCACGTTTGGTAAAAGTCATGGAGATCTACAGTCACTTATGATGAAAATCTTGTACAATCATAAAATTGTCAAAGCAATTTCAACGTAACGTCATTTTCGCTCCAACGTGACGTCATTATGACTCCAACGTGACGTCATGTTAACCTGGATAACGTACCGTGCGTCCGTTCAACGGGCCGATTACGATTATGAGATTGCAGACCGGGCCGATGGGCGATAATCAATCACGTGATGGTCATAATCAGCCTGAAATTGGCTCATTTTGTTACTATATATAGTAACAAGTGTATTAAGAGAAGTAATTGCATATTATTTTGGGTTTATTAACGACTTATCTTCCATTTCTCAATGTCTCAAGTGACAGACACCAATGCGATAACAGTGTTGCTGGTATTTAATACATTTGGTACATACGCCGCGAAAAGTGATCCTATCCTGTAGAGAAAGTTACAAATCTTGTACAATCAGGAACGGCAAATAGAACTACATCTACTATGTACTCTGTCAGAGAAAGAATTAAATTTAGCTTATAAGAAATGGAAGGAAACTGCAGGAAAAGCATTAAACGTTGTTAATATATATATGGGTCGACGCCATCTGATTAGAACATTTTTTATGGATACGAATACTACGGATAATGCCAACATCGCTGCTTGGCGCCAAAACGATTTATGTGGAATTGTAAACGTTAACTTAAACTGATATTAAATCAAGCATACAACGACCGTTATAAAAGCGATGTTTTGGCCAGTCACAACATTAGGTATTATTGGTGTAATACAACTTGCCAAGGAAATAATGTTGTATGTGCGACCAATTGTTAGAATTGTCTCTTTAATGTTTGTTTTATCATTTTGGGCTACCCGCCTGCAATTTAATTGTACCAGATAATAAATAGCGTATTCCTAAGGCATATTGGTATGTCGAAATAATTCAGTGAGTATACTTTATTTCGATTTACAGTGACATATTTTATCGATGTATGCACAACAGAATGTTGTTTTATTTAATAATTGATACATACTGAATTGATACGATGCGTGTGTTATTGGCATGTCACGTGTTTTCGTGAAAGGTAGAACCCACAATGCGTGCACTTACATAAGTGTGCAATACTGAGCCACTCTTATGCAATAACCTGCACAGACGTACTTGTAATAAATGGCTTATAACTTATGGAATTTGTAAACACTCACATACCAATATTGATGCATATTGGCCTCAATGCTTTATTTTGAAACACCATACATGTTACTCTGTAAACGCAAATACTGTTTTGGTACAGATGGGTCACATTGTATATTGATGAGTTTAAAATATTTTTTAAATGGGATAGGGAATATAAACGCTACAAATTACTGGTAACGCTGTATAATTAACACCACATTACTATCACCGCATAATTAAGCCTGCCTGATTAACGTCGCCTGATTAGAGATGCCTGATTATGCACCTGATCATCATGGCATAACGTAGTTAAAAATGTTAAAATCCATATCTTCTACTCCACCAGAACGCGGTCTAAAAGATGTAGCGGGATACATGTATTAAACGTTTGCCTCTGTCTTTTCTTGTCTGATCAATAAATGGTGTTTACGTCAAGTATAAGCAATAAGATTTCGTGATATGTAAATAGAAATAAGAAACAACAAATCGTTCTCATATGTCCCACAGTGCCGAAATGTTGGAGGAGAATTGTCTGTTTCACTATGGAATCAGACATGGATTTGCAATCACGTTAATTGCTATCATATCTAATAAGTAAATATAAGGGGAATAAATTTCGAGGGTAATTTGCATTAAACTATTCACCATGGTGTTATAACTTATTTTGATGTTCAGTCAACCAGGCTTAAGTGGACACATTTCGATACATTTTAAATCGTTAAACCTAATTCACATTTTCTAAAAAAAGTACCAATTAAAAGTGTATTATCAAACAATGGTCCGTGATGCAGACTGTTCCTTCACACAATATTTCATTGACTACATTACAATACTAAGCACATTGTAAACCCCTTCATAGATATGTCGTACCGTAACTATTTAGTTGAAATACTGTAATAGACAAAGCAATTCAAAGCCATGCGGAATCAGCTGTTGAGCTTAGGCATGCTAGAAACGAACGCATAACGTCCCATCCAAAACCACTACTTAAAAATCCAATTGATTTTAAATGTCCGCTGTTGCTGAAAACAGAAGATAATTATATAAACGTTCGTTTAACAGTGGCATACTTAAATATTCACGACCCATATTTTCCGGTATAACAAGGTTTGAGCAAACCTGAGGAAAACGTCAGCTGAAACATTTCTAATTAAGTTCTAACTGACAGATAATTACTTGGCACACACGGATACATGTTTTTTGTTTCTTGCAGCCTCAGTATCTAATATGATTAATAGGATCCTAAAATGACTATTCTAGTATAATTATGTTCAACACAAAACGCAGTGTTTAGGTAAATCCGACCGTACACATAAGAATGAGAACATTATGTGAATATTGAAAATACTACTAGAATCCTTGAAAGTCAGGAGCAATACGCAGCGTGTAATGTACATGTATTTCGCAACAATATTTTAATTACAAAATATAAACTAGCTCCCGTAGCGATGCGTGCATATATTTGTAAAATTATGTCCAGTAGATCAGTTCAAAATACTATTAAGGGTTTATTAAGATGGCTACATAAGTTCAATGCAGTTGTACATGCCCACGTGAACTTTAAGTAAAATAGGTAGGACCAAACCTATCAATCTCAGAACATAAAAGCAAACGGTAAAACTTGAAATTGCATACAGTAATAATATGATTGATGATCAAAACATATTACATGTCATAAAATTTTCTTGCAGCTAGAAGCTCTAGGCATATCATGAATTCTTACCGCGACACACGGTGAATACGGAAGTGTTGAAGAGTGTTTTGCGTTTCCATTGATTATAAAGTGCTGACCTTTTTCTGTGAAATTTATTTATTGTTTAATATCTATTCGATTAAGCGAACATTCATCTCACGCTCTCTCGGTGGTTGTGCAATAATGCTTTTTCTTAATTTATTATTCACTTTGTACAAAGGTAAATAATAATACAATTATTTTCTACTGCATCAAGGCAAAGGTAAATTAACAAAAAACAACACATTAATGGTTTGGTATTACATGACACTTATTTATTTAATTGTCATGAGTGATTTTGTAAAGGTTAAGAAATGGTGTTGAATTTCAATGCTCAGATAAAGTATGCACAAACAAGGCAAAGGTAGGCTATTGCATTTCTAAATCGATTAAACATTAATCAGTATATCGTGTTACAGCATTTTAACTTATTACATTCTATACGATGATGTATAAATGCCATAGTTGTGTCGTGAATTTTAAAATGTCACTTGTCTCAGTTTATTCGATTGCAGGATCACCTTGCCATACTTAATAGTTTTAAGGAATACGCATATTTTTTCCATTATGATGTTTTGTGAAATATCGCATTGAAGCGTTGATTCAAATAGGTGCCCTTTGCCGACTTTTGTTTCATGCTTTTATCTAGATGCTTAGTCAAGTTTTTGATGCTTAGTTAATTTAAGAAAACGAGAAAACAAAACATAGGAAAAGGAAGACAGCACTTAACATAACAGCAGACAGTAACACTCAAACGAGAACAAGGAACTTTCCTTCTTGAGGTCCATGGTGCAGCTATGAACAAAAACTGTGAACGCGAAAAACGAATATATACAAGAAGAACTGGTATTGGCCATACCTAGAAATCATGCCTCAGCTGGTTCAACTGCGTTGAAAGCTTAAACAACTCTCGAGTATAAATTGTATACTGCAACAGGACAATACCTAGACCATCGTTGGGATCCTTGAACATTATGTTGGTCTTTATATTATTATTGAAAACAGAGTTATAGCAGAGCCAAACGGGATCGGTTTGTAACCGGTTTGACAAGTTTACCGTCGGTGTTGTTATATGATTCACACTGTAAAAACTATTAAACTACGAATAGCTATTCAATGTGTGGGTTTTGAGGACATGTATTATGTTATATTAATTGATACAAACTTTGAGCTTTATAATGAGTAAAATTTGCATGTTAAGATGTCTAGATAAAAACTGTACAATATTTTAATTATCTTAATGTTTATCTAAACCATACATTGTACGAAAATGAAATAGGAGTGCAGCGTCACCCTACCAGAATGTGTATACGGAAAGGCAACACATGACATAACAAACCAATCCGTTCGTGTGTATTTAGTGCCCGTTACATGTCGGGAGGGCGATGTCCGTTACAAACGGTGGTGAAAAGTGTTTGGGCAAGGTTTACACAACTACAGAACTGCGTTAAAGACATAACCGACGATAACCTGAACAAAGAAGTAGTCGAAAAGATCACTACGGGATAATTGAAAACCTGATTTGTAAAAAAAAACGCCAACTAAAGAAGAAGATATTGACACCGAACAGAACAAAGTACAGGGATCTCCAAATATCTATGATACATAAAGAATACAAAATCAATGCAGTTATGTTTATGTCAAAATAACATTAACCTCGAAGACGATTAAGTTGACTTTTTAAAGTAAGTTCGCAGGTAATATTTAATATATCAAAATTATCAAATTATGCCACTCAAATTGTTTGCCTTATCAGCCAAAGAACAAGAAGCTTACAATATCTTCCCGCCAACAGGTGTATTGTGTATGTTTTGCTAAAAGATCGCACGTTGCCAAACCTTCAAGATCTAGGATACTAAATATATAACTGTGAAATACGATCAAAGCAAAGTTTATTCCTGTTCATACATTGGTTAGCATAATCTTGCCAAATTGAAAAACTGGATATCTTTATTATTGTCATCAAACGTTCATGTTAGTCGTAAAAGAACTATTAAAATACCACTAATCTTACAAGGGCCATACAGTAAGTTGAACTACGATATGTTTTTACTGTGGTTACATGTATTAAGTCTAAAAGTTTCTAAATTAATCATCAAACCATGTACAAATTCAGAATCAACTGAAAGCAATGCATTAGGTAGTCATCATTTCATAACGCATTTTATTTCTCCTAATAAATCGTGTACATGTTATGCTCCAATATAAGCGGAAGACAAATCTAGGTTTAATGTTAGTAAAATGGATGTGATGAATGATTATTTATGCTGATTGGTTAAAGTGGTGCCTAATATCGATGGACGGTTTGTTATTGCAATTGAAATGACTATTAGGTAGGGTGCTTGTGTTATGTGAGTATTTGTTTGATGTTTTCGGTGTTCGGCTGGTAAAAGTGAATGCTCTCTAATTTTTTAAATCTTTGTATCTATCTTTACTAAGTTACTTAGGTATAAAATATCACTGATATTGACATCAAATAATTGCATATATTTCCGTTTAGAAAATGACGTAAATGCAAGCTTCTGGTTCACAGTAAAAACATGAAGACATTGCTAACAAAGTATGTTGTTAAATTTAGATATACAATATAAACATGAGTAAAACTGTGATAATATACAGACCGGTTAGGGTAAGGCTACAGTGACGCATTGGAACAATCTACTATTACGGAGTAAAAACAAGTCTAAATGCACCAGTTCAATAACAAAACAAGCTCTTAAACCTGTTTAAGCAATGATTTCAATATTTTGTGTACACATAAACGATGAAGTCACTGTCAAAATGTCCTTATGTCCACTAGTTGTGCTCTGGTGTTTTTGATTACTGTGCTCGGCTGGTTGGGTTGAGTGATGCCGTCCCTTTCTGATTTCCTCATACCGTTTTTATAAAGTTTGCCACAAAATGAGAAAATATAAATATTTGATTTCCCATTCTCACAATAATCTATCGGAAAGTATAACAAATGTCAAACGAGTGAAACTTTAAATACAGGGCTGATGTGCTGTGCATAAATATTAAGAGAACGCTCAATAGTTGTCGATGGATAACGTTTAATTGGCGAGCGTGGGAAATGGAGTCTGACAAAAGCAAATCCTTTGCTAGAGAAAGTACTCGGAGAAATTTTATTAAGATATTTTAAGCAGACGTAAGCCGCGACATGGCGCTAGAGACAGGTGGTTCAATTACCTTAAGTTAGCTTTATGCCACCATATAAATTTAACAGGAATTAAAAACATCCAAATAAGTGCTACTTTAAGGAAACCTAAAACTTCAGAGAATATGCGGAAGTGACAATATAACTCGTGCTAACATACGTCATTCACCATCTACATACTAGTCAACATCATGTGAGCATTGTAAACACGACACAAAATTACAACATGCGGGAAAAAAACACAAGAACATTAATTGTAGTTTGTTTCCAAATTTGTTACATAGCGTTTTTCCAAATTGAAGTCTCCTCGAATGGCTAAATTCTAATTATGTTGACAGGAACACTATAACCAAAAAGGGAAAGCGATCCTTTATCCCTGTACAATACTGGTACAAACGCGGTACAAAACATTCCTGTTCCATTATTTCTTTCGCGAATTGCGTGAACGTACACTTAAAAACGTGCAAAACCAACGATACACAATTGGAATAGACCTCGTGCATAATTCCTCCAAACGTATAGCTTGCCCACATTGACATGCGTCTGACCTATTTATTAGCTAAATCCAACAGTCGATGATATATTTTTTACGTTTATAACACCGATTGATTGTTGTCATAATCAGGGAGTATCACGAAGACGCTCGACTTGTAATACAAACACAAATCTGAAATACCGAAATCGCAAGGTCAGGTGCAGGTAAAAAAGCCAAGCTATACATATACTATGAATAACACTACCTTCATCTGTATCGTATGTAAATTACATGATTAATATGATATTAATACAAAATGTTTAACAAATGAAGTCGAAATGAGGTGATTTGGGCATGCTTACCATATCAAACCTTAGCACTAGATACTAGTAAAGACATTTCAAGTAGTACAAATGACTTTTTATGTGTACACATAAATTAGTGCTAACAATAAGGCAGTAAATACCAAATCTTATCCCCACAGAAGAACTGATGAGCCTAATATAATATAAGTGTGCCGTTTATTTACAATTGATAAGCTATGAGCAAACAAATCATATATTCGTTGTTGACAATAGTGTTGCAAAATGTGGTAGCCATGTGCTTAAAGGCAGTTTAACACTCGGATTATGGCAGGTTTTATTTGTTTATTTGTATATATTCCTAGTTAAGTTGTTTGTTGAGTGAGTGTGGCTTATGTTTTTTCACGTCAAGAGGGTCTCAAATATTGACGTATTTTATTCAGGATACCCGCCAAAGTCGTATTAAATGCATGTGGTAAATATACCCTGCAATTCATCAATTGTTCATTATATCTGTTCAGATATAGCCTCTTACTTCCGACTCGAAGTAATCAAATTTCAATATTGAAAGTATTACACATACATAACGGCATCTATATTAATTGCAATTAAGTATAAATCGTTGAAAAACATGATAACAAACCCGAAAGGGATGGCAAAATTAAACATAAATGCTACGACCAACACGAAAGGCACAAAAACGAGCACACACATTGTAAATGGACCAACATTAAAATGAACTAGAATAACGCATGGAACAGAAAAAGCCACAAAGTCATAAGGAAACTCATTAATATTGATACAATCGAATGAAAAAAATATTTTAGTACGTAAAAGGTTAAGGTGAACATTATATTTTTTATACATTGTATAATTTCTTGCTATTAAGTGATATGAAAGGAAACATTTTATAAGTGTTTTATTTATTTTCATAACCTACTTTAGTGGTAGTGAATTTTCATACTTTTGTCAAGGAAAACGACTGTTTAAATAAAAGATAATATGATTTATGGGATTATGTATTTACACGCTTCATGAATATTTTACGTCAGTGTGATATTTTCTTCTTGTGAAGACTACAACATAGGACACGGACCAAGTATTCCAATCCAATTAAAATACTAGTTTCTTGATTAAATTTAATTTGTCTAAGTACAAAAGAATCCTTTCTGTGAAAAAGGCGTTTTACAGCCCCTAATATAAACACATTAAATTTCGTTAACTTTAATAGATAGTCTTTATACATAGTTATTCCAATAAAATACCATTTAATTATGTTGATAGAACGACACAAAAAGGCTGTTAAACTTTCCTGTTGCATGATTAACGACATAACGGAAACTTATTGATGCCGTCCAAATTGATATCAACATACATGTACTCGCAATGCCAAATTATTTTCAGAGTTGTCGTTATTGTACTGCGTACATCGAAATACCGAAAACCGGCGTTTTTTGTTTACTTTTACGTGGTAAAATGTTCTATTCTTGTAGCCATTTATTCGTGCGAGTTTTCACAGTTATGTAAGAATAACATTTGTTTTATAGCTAATTGTAGTTTTATCTTTTTATAATCTATCACGATCCAAGCTATTTATTTCAACAAAAAAACCAAATTAAACATTGCCCTCGGTCGTGTTAGAAGCCGATTTATAAGAAATTGTGTTTTGTTCAAGTAACTTATGTAAATCGTTCATATTGTTTTTACGAATTATTTTCGCCTGATACATTGTTAGTACAATATTTATTACGCATTTAAATATTAGAACCGAAACTTAAATGTTTCTAATTGTAAGTCGCTCGTGGCAGCATTGGGTAGTACTTCAAATGTTGTATTTGAATGAATATGAACATGATCTTTATTTAACGTAATTATTTAGTTAACTGACGTATTTTGCGGGTGTATGAATTCGCAGTCAAAGGTTTCCAGAAAAAGTTTTCATAATACTGACGTTGATTTGTATTCATGAGGAACCCGATTCGTGTGTAATTAGGAATACAAAATACCGTCGAATATTCACAGACATGCAGCAGGGTTATATTGATATTAAGAAATATTTATTTTATTATTCCTGATACAGCATTTCAAATTCTGAAGGCCATTTAAACAATATATAGGTTGGACGTCACCACGTCACCACTCAAAAAAGGTAAGTTAAGTAACCAATTTTCTAGGGCTCTTTTTAGCTGTCAGGCCGCTAAAACACCCTTTTACATTTCAACTTCTCCTGGTCATTGGGTTACATACGGAAACCTACACTCTTGTCTCCCCGGGGACTTTTTCTCTCCTGTGGTGTGGCAGCCAACATCGATATGCAGCGCCAAGGAATTGACACAGGTACCATTACACCATGGTGGAGTGGAGTTGTGGGTCTTGCTCAGAGAAATTAACCAGTGGTTCAGAGGGGGATCGAACCCGGGACCTCTCGATCCCGAAGCGCGCACCCTACCTCTAGGCCACCGCTGTAGCACTCCAGGAAGATATGGGACACTGAAAGTCTTAACTATGACGGAAGTGAATACTGGCAATATACCCGTGCGGAACTCAGGTGTCGTTATCAGCCCAACCTTCAGTAACATAAACTTGTAATTCATTTCAACAATTTTATAAATAGTAATGTTACCTTCAATTGAATTTATTTTACTTTTAAATTTTGCTTGCCACCCATGACTCCAGTGTAAGTGGTTTCTGGTATAAATATATCATAACCTTTAACTATTGCTTACATTGTTTTTATATATATTATTGAAACAATTGTGGATTTATTGGATTAAAATACCCTAGGGAGCTCATACAACAATTTCTAGAATTAACATTGGTTTAAGCATTGCTTATGTATGTATGGTCCATATCCAGCAGTTAATTGGCGTTTTTATTATGAACATGTAAATATTTATCGCGGTTTTATGCACTATTTCAAGATATCGTAATAATTATATGAATAAGGGCCATATTCACATCCTCTACTCGACCGTCCCTCCACACTCACTAAGATAATCCGATTTTAATGATCGTTTCGTCCGTGCGCTTGAGTGGGCATCCGACCTAACTAGAAATTGGTATTCACAACGGTAAGTGACGCTGGAGTCGACTCGACTGAGTGGGGATTTCTCGAGTGGACGAAACGGTCACTTGACAGTGACTCCAGCTACACTCAAGTAGGGTTATGTGAATACCGATTTAGCAAACGAATGTTTGACTTATAAAGTTTGTATTTTCAAGATAAATAAACCAACAAACCTCAAATACACATTTTGTAATATAAAATTTGTAATATTTTGTGATTCTTAAGTATATTTTTGAACCATTTAAAGTTAAGTTGCAGTACATGTCTGAAATATGTGGAATTTAAATTGAATAAATAACATGTTGTATTGTATTCATGTGTAAAATATAAGGAACATAAATACAAAATTCATGCATGTACATTTGTCATTTATATATGGATTGATATATTAAATCATTGTCTTTTATTGCTTTTAATCCCGTGAAGATAACTAAAATATTTTCATTAAAATAAAAACGTGGTCACTTGTAACACAAACATGTATGTTGTTTCCGTTGCAATCACTAATGTGCAAGAATTTCGCCTGTATCTTCTAGTGTAGAGTGTCCGTGTCGAGTGTTGGGAAACGGGCTCGATCCAATATCATGCCACACCGAAGATTAAACTATTGTTGGACAGAACATCTCTTTTAGTCTTTCTCAATGTACACAAACATGCAAATATGAGGAATATGCCGTCACAAGACCTGTATAATAGGCAAAAACTTGGAGCTCTTCTCTTTTTGTTTATTGGTACAGTTTAGACGATGAATATAATTAAGAATTGTGTGTCGAGAATGATAGCAATAAATTGTAAAAAAATGTGTCGCAATCAACTTTAAATAAATAAGTACACTGTCATGCATTATCTAGATGTATACTTAAAATGTATTTAATTATTTATATACACCATTATCGCTCTCAAAATGTCATTCTATGAAGTATTGGCGTTCAAGTGAACTGGCTTTGCTGCGTTGTATCTGTAGAAAGTTGTCCACCAAATGGCACAGGAGAGTGAGCTACTGATAAAAAGAGTAACCAATTTTATTTCATATGATTTCTTAATTATTAATCTTAAACTTCCTGCCCAACGGTCTGTGGAATTCATATTAGTATGATATTATTGAGCCTGCTTCCTCAACAATGCTGGATTATGGCACGGTATCATTTAAACCTCGTGTGTATAGTCTTACATTTAATTTGATGTTTATTTTATTATTGTCAACATATTAAATGTATGCGTTTAATTAACACTACATGTACACGTTTGTAATTACATCTAAGTTTAATGTAAATGGATCCAACTTTTTTTATAATCTTATTATCATTATAATTATTGTGTATTCAAACTAAGGTATTATTTTTGTTAGTTCAAATAAGTAGTCATCTCATATAACATAAACGTCATCAAAATTAGAATTTGACTTTGTTCATATCATGAAAATGCACCGAAACTAAACAAAAAACCTATTCAATAATTTATCATGGATTGTTTACACAGTTTACTATCCTACCATGTATTATAACGGTCACCCACTCGAGAAAGTGGAGGTCGATAAATGTATGTGAATACCAAATCTCCACTCGTATCGAGCTTCACTAACTCGACCGTCACTCCAGCTACACTTGAGGCTCCCTTAGGTAAGGGTGAGTCGAGTTGGAGTGGAGGAACGACATGTGAATACGGGCCTAAGTGATGATAATTATTAAAGTGCTATCATGCATTTAAACCACATATTGCGCATGATTGATGTTACACTCAATGGAAAACAAGTGGTGTATCTGTTCTTAATTTCTTATTCACGGAGACACGTGGTACTTTACCGTTAAACCACCGTTATAATGATTTGATACACAATTTCAATATACGTTGATGACTGGGATTGGTATTATTCCCATTTTATCCGAAAAGTTTAATTATCCCGACAGTGTCCCTGTGATCATGTACTCAGATATTGGGGCATTGTTGGAAATCACACACGAGGGGATTATCATAAGTCCAGCTATTCGTATGAACATCAGTCAGAATCTGGTTATTAGACATCAATTTAGCGGAACGTCTTGTGAAGAAAGCAGCTCTATGGAGGATGGGAAAACCATAATTTATGTGTAAAATTTCCATCCACAAACGGTGTGCAATGCTTAGGCTATACTCGCACATTAATCATCTCCGACACTTTCGGTATATAACCAGTGTAATAATTTGGTAGTATTGATAAGATGTATATACATATACTTAAGTTTGATATACCACCTATACAGGTGTAGCTTGGATATCTATGTACACAGAATATCATCGCTATACTAACTTCCAGACTAACCCTTTCTCGACATCAACCTCTATAACACACTCTCTCGTAAACATGTTTACAGCGACATTCGCTCCAAACACATTTACCTCTCTGCACAAAAATATGAATTTCAAATGTCCTTAGAGATGCCGCACCGTAACAATAATTGCATTTAGTTCAGGCGCATAGATCATGCACCGTGTTTATACAACCGGCCAGTCGGTTTACCATTATCCCCTTTTATGTTTTGTAAAATTGATAACGTGGTGTCGATAATTGAACCCCGTTAATAGCGGTCAAGCGATAGTCTTTTTTTTTCGGTTATCCTCGCTGGAGCTTTAATGTTCTACAGTGAGCGCGTCTCAAATAACTATGCAAATATTGACAAAATGCATCAATTAACTTTTGTATTAGCATTATTATGCTATTTGGTTTAAATATCACAAGCGGTTTTGTAGCCGGGTATTTTATCATAAAGATAACCATCTTAATCAATGTCCTGAACAGTACACCAGTAATTTGACGCAGAACCATTGTGGTTATGATAATGGTTCCATCAATTTATTTCCCGATATGGCTATAGTGTACGTGAAATACTTTGATGTGGTTTGGAGGATGCTAATATTATTGTAATTTTAGGCTGGACACTTTCCGGTCCGTCAAACGTGCGTAAATAAGAGGTGACGAATTTGTTTCCTTCGATAGATGGTCTGTGCTTTCGGATAACTTCCATTGACATGACCAGTCCAGTTTAGTTATGAGACACATCGATTCTTAGCACGATTATTTCACAGGCCTCTCGTTTACTATTTGTAACATCATAAAAACGACTTATATAAACTGATCAATTATCGGAATGTAACGATAGCTTCCATCTCCATATGTCTTTACTTCTCGACTACGGGGAACGAAATGAAAACATTGTTTTTTGGTTTCAAGTAATTTTCATTTAACCATTACGCGCATACCTTTGAAATTAAAAAAATAATATTATCAGGTAATTGTTTATTATTGAGTTCAAAATCACAAACGTAGAACAACTTGAAGGGTTTGGTCATTTTGTAACATTCATGGCAATCTTGTTCATGACAGGAACATGATGAAATGATATCATAATGAAAAAAAGCTTCTCGGAACTTGGAATTTGTCATCATGTCGGTTTTCTGGCGACACGTAAAGAAAGTTTTCTTTGAAAATTTATCTTATTTAAACGTCTGAAGAAAATATTCGTACAAAACAAAAGTGCTCTGTTGCGGTTAAATTGATCAAGGAATAGTATCACGGTCGCCCAAACATCTCTCATGCAATCTCCAAATTGAAGTTCACATATATTTAGATTATTACTTCTAAATGATTACGTTAAATCATTATTGAGCTATGTCTATGAGGAATACTCTGATATGAAAATTACCGTAACTTGAAATATGTGTCCTGTTTTACATGTTCATGAAAACATTAAACTCACTGTGTTATGAGGGTACGATAATTGCTGCAGTAAGATAGTTTCTACAATATGATGTCTTTGATACGCTTCCAATCATTGTTACAGTAAATTTCACTGCTAGATCACGACTCGATTATGCTATTTGTGACACTTGATACTACGTTTGCTTAATTACACCGGTCGCTCCAGACAAATACGAGTATAATACTTTTTCTATAATAGATCTACAAACAGAATATTTTTCTATTATTCTATATCAGATACGAGAGACTATTGTCTCGGAACATTGATGACATACGGTTCTCCTGGCGAGTCCTTAAATGTATAACAGTATAGAATAAATACATCAGCTGCGAATGGTCGCTGATGTTATGTATAGGCAGCGGATAGTACACAATAATGATGAATCTACTTTAGATATAAATAATTTCTCAACCTTACCTATTCTTTTGTCAACGTGTGATATTATTCAGAAATTGTATAAAGGGGTATTTTTGCTGTTTAAAAGTTAACGAGTTCTGAATTTTATACCGTCATAGGATTGAAGAGTGATGGTTTAGTTTATTACATGCAGTTAAGTTAATGGGTATATTAGTATATGCGGTACAATATTGTCTGTCGTATGGCAAATACGCAAAATCGCAGATGGTTTTTGTCAGTGTTTTTAATATAACAACACATAGAGTACAAGCAGTGACAAACGATTATCGTCACTTGATTGAAGCCAACATATCGACTCATATTTTATAATTGATTCCAGAAAAATACTACGTGGATGAACAACTATATATTTTATTTCATTATGTGTTTTATTACGCCAGCTTGACTTCGGTACTGTTATATGAAGGTCAGTCAAATGTTCACTTAATACATATTTTATTTATGAACGCTACGTGTTTCAATCTTTCAATCCCCTTTTGCCTGTTAGCTGTCTGTACGCTCTTCTTATTTCAACGATACGGTGGATTTTTGTGTAAAATTATACATTGAAATGATAATCTAAATGTTACTACGCCTATAACAATTTCAGTGCAACCATTTACTTACAATTCTGAGATAATACCCGCGTAACGATGTAATTTTGAGAACTTTTTCACTCATAGTTGCAACGATTCACAGTAACAGTAAGATAACGATAGCACAAAACGAGCCTCCAGGACAATGTATTATTGTTGTGTCTTCACGTTTGCTTTCTTTGTTTATTTATGTAGCTGAGGTATATTTAGTATGTGTATGCTGTTCAGCGTTAACAATTGTATGATGCACAGGAATCCGTGTTCGCTACCCTAACTCTTTTCAAATAGACTCATTGGTTCCAAGTGAAACATTTTACTTACTTCTGACTTGGTCTTAATGCTTTTTGTTTTAACCGTTAGGTGTCGGTTTGTTGTATTAAAAGGTATGATGAAATCGGACAGACAATGCAGCAGCACTTAACCTAACCAGCCCAGCAATGGAATCAGAAACACCACAACCTAACTACACTGAGCAATTCCCACAAATAAGCCAAAGAAACACAATTCCAAGTCCGGCCGTTACTCGGTACCAGTAAGCGACGTTTCAAGATAGTTTCAGCAAAATGTCGAGATTCACATACAGGTGAGATTGTATAAACATGTATGTATCTTAGAGATAAAGTCTGTTTTTAACTGATAAGCCACATTACTGAATGCAATAATTCATGAAGTTGGTAAAATGAAAGAATGAATAAAACCCACAGAAGAATGTAAACTTCAATCTACTGATAGGCCAAATAGACATGAATTATAGACATGTTTATTTCTTATCTGCGGAAACAACAGCCAGCATACCAGACCTATTTTCTTTCTCTCGAGCTTCTGAATGTACATTTTGTACATAATTACAGTGGAATATGTCTAGTTGGGACTTTTTATGTAGATATGTGTCGTTTGATATATACATGCTGAATCGTAAGAGGAAAGGGAATTGGTTCCCCGACCCTAAAATACGGACATGATATAAACAAGTATGCATAATTGCGTCATCTTTGTCTCTGAGTCGGTAAAACCATACCTCAATGCTTTTAAAGTAGTAAATCTCATATTGGCTAATACTATTAAACTGAATGACTACCCGAATCACTTTATTGCAATGTATTCGAACCATCCCGTATTGATGTTAAACCAAGATACGATACACGCTGACTTTGATGGCAAACAGCGGGGAGATGGCACATGAATAATTAAACAATGGTGACACACGAAAGTAATCACATTTATTTAACAGATAGAATGAGCAGGTTGGGTACCATTCATGCTTGTAGCACGTGTTCAAAGGACGTCATCGATACGCCAAAACAATTTTCTGATCTCAATCTTACGATCAGTGATTTTCATTATACCAAACTCCCATCAACATTTACGACTTCTATATATTTATTAATTTCACATTTAAATATAATACTGTAATAATAAAATGCAGTTGATCATACAACTACGTATATATTAACGTGATCGTTTGACCGTAGTTTCTTAATAAAGATGTTTTGCGAATACGTCATATGTGTAGCAAAACTATTTAATTTGAAGTACCTGTATTGCAAAACGGAATCGGGGAATTGATTTTTCAACACGATAACCTTGTAGAACATTAATGCATAAATATATTGACCAGTTTAATATCTCCATATTGATGCAGCGATTCCACGAAACAAGATACATTACTCAGACTAAGCAATGATCTTTCCATTACTTGGTTTATGTTATTCATGAATTATGTATGTATGTATGTATGTAAGACCCTTTATCACATATATTGAAAATATTGGTGATTCATGAGGTCAGTGAACGAACCTGTCAGAGTATTACAGACACGTTTCCTTTAATTCAACTTATGTTGTTGGTGAGAGCGATTGTGTCGTCTGGAACATCAGAACATACCCCACCGTTCGCCAACGAAACAATAATAGATCTACTCTCGCGACAAATGTATTTGATCTTGTTTATTCATGCCCGTATGTCGATTACCACACGTCGTCTTTGTGGCTAACACACAAACCTAAATCAGTCACATAGTCTCAAATTTACAGAAATATACAATATATTCGTCTATGAAACTTGGTTACTGTTGGATATGTTCATGTGCCTCTACCAAGAAGTAAAAATTATAATCGGTCTAGTGAATGCATCAGCCAACCAGAAAAGCGAAATGATTAAGTTTTAAAACATTAAATGTTGAATTCGACATTAATTTAGATGTATAAATAGTTTTGTTAATGTTATGTATTTACAAAATAAATATGGAATAAATGCAATATTCAGTTTAAGCGCACTAAGCGATCAAACTTTTTACCCATCAATAATGACGCTAGCTCCGCCCATTTCCATTTGAACACGTGACTACACATGTAGCACCTATATAAGCATTTAATTCCAAGAGTATAAATTCTTTTCGAATCGGATGTCAGCGGAGAGGTACATGTACATGGTGTATTCTTTTTCAAATCTAAGCTTAAAACAATTTCATAGAAACACCCACCCACCCTATACCCTTTTCTGGTGTTTTGTTTTATATTTTCAGAATGTTTAACAATCGTCGTGGCTGGACAATATCTAAACTAGACGTGGTTTCATCTATTGATTACGACTTCCACTCAAAGTTTTTAAATATACCATGAACTTTACCTGCTCCTGTTGACAGGACAGGATCGGATTTTTGGTGGCATAGGTATCATTCAAACTTGCAACTGTTGACGGGGCAGTTTAAAACAATGATATAAAATGATACCTTGTGTAAATATGTTCTCAGTAAAATTATAGATCCAGCCATGACAAATTTCATGCCAAACATATATAAAAAAATGTTAGTAAACCAACTTGTATTTAGTCATTATTTGCTGGGTAATTGTTATTTATACGTTATTTCAGACATGCGTACCGATGTCTGGCCGTTTCTTTAATAATGCTCGGTCACATTTTCAGCGCAAGCACTGTGGACCATATGAAGTGAATCCCAAATGTTCGTATCATATTACAAGCTATAAGCATTGTATGCATAACTAATCCAATCAAGCAAAGCATCCGTAATAACTATGAGATACAGATATAAATACAGATGAACCAATAACGTGTATTTACATATAGTTATTTGCCTATTGCTGCCATTGTAGACGAAAAGGTACGACTATTTTCTACAAGACTAGGCTAATTGTATCATATTATGCAAACAAGCGGGACACAATCTTTAGCTGCGCTGTAATTAACGTTAATGCCCATATA
The DNA here is from genome assembly GCA_963678985.1 of Spisula subtruncata. Classification (NCBI taxonomy): domain Eukaryota; kingdom Metazoa; phylum Mollusca; class Bivalvia; order Venerida; family Mactridae; genus Spisula; species Spisula subtruncata. The sequence continues at coordinate 5,551,170 of OY787663.1, forward strand.
ATGAGTTCTCATTGTATCTTTATCACATAATCCCGGTCATTTGTGAATATAACTGTTTGATTTATATAGTCGCTTGTAAAAGCTACGATTCCATATGAGGGACGACACTTTTGTTTCATTTAAGTGTATAGAGCTACATCTGACGATATTTGTTTTTAAAAAAGTCAAAAACTGAAAAACAATTATGCTTCATATCCAATCGATCAGTTTTCGCTTCGGCTTTAACAGAATCTCTCTCTCTCTCTCTCTCTCTCTCTCTCTCTGAATTATTGGACATGCAAAGTGTCCATTTTCATACGAAAATGTTCTTAAACACCCTAAGTCGACGGTTGAAATTATAAGAATCGTCTATTTTTTCGACAATTGAATCAAAGTACACGGAACCCATCCAAAGTTTTAGTTTGCAATTAAGTTAGTCTAGTAGCATACTAAAAACGACACAAGTAATTATTGAGACATTAAATGACCGTTCGGTATAGCTATATACACTTAAATGTCGAATTTCTGAAAGTGTGCACATAATTATATCATATCGCTTTCTAGTATCTATAGTTGTGTACATAGAATTATTAACGTATAACTTAACGTTCACGTACGTACACTGCACAAGCTTGTGGTTTCTGGATTCTCGCAAAATAATACACATGTATTCTCAAATTAGTACTAATATTGAAGGGTTTTCTAGTATCTAAGTTTATGTTTCTTTGAACCCACAGTTGGTTAAGTCTAAAAACTATAAATGGTATCTGTATTATCCATGTCGAGTTAGTGTAAGGTCCGGTCTGATGACCCATATAGCTTGACACGATCCATGTCGGGCAGCATTTAATGCTATGCAGAGGGAGTCCTTTAAATTTACAGAAGTTGACAGTAACATCTAGGAAAGTAAGTTAGTTCTGTTTGATAATTATTTTCAACCAAACTGGTTTTGTGAACGGAGTTCTGGAGGAGTCCGATGAAAACAAACAACTAACCCTCATACCAGTGAAAATATAATTATGTTAATCTATTTTGATGATCTATTGTCAAATGAGCACCGTCATTCTCCACTATCAGCAAATGGCCATCGCTTAGAACAGAATATTATTAAGGTGTAGAAAGATTCACACGTAGACGTTTAAAGTCGAATATATTCCTTGATATGACTAATTGGCTACCTGGAATAATCAATTAATCAGGGACCTAGGTACTATCTCACAATCTGCCATTCGCGTGATGAGACCAGTTGATAACGGGTTCATGCGTAAATTGTGATGAAAAATTCATAAACATGGTAGTAAAAGTCAAATTGACTCGAATGTATTAAATATGTGATGATGACTGATAAGTCATTAAATATGACAACGCGCTAAGTGAATCTATCATTGTAGGAGATGATACGTGTCATCATGCGTGAATAATTTATACCCTACCTCATTACGACATGTTGTGTAATGGTCCATTGAACTTTTCATCGAGACTAATTGTGGACGATTATATAGTGATAGCCGTGATTGTGACTGATTACTAACACAACTTAATAGGTTTATTTGCAAGTTTGCAGCGACAGCCTGTAGATAATCAGCAGTCGCTGAAGACATATTTATAATTAATTATTTACTCAAAGTTGTAGACCTTCAAGATGTGATGCGATCGCTTTGCCAAATAACACCTTAGTGCATTTCATCTCGTCAAATTGTAGTCGTATTCTTCGAGAAGTTTTCCATATCTGCTTTATAGGGACTGTATAAATACTCACACCCTTCGGTTTTAACAACCGAACCATAGATATTTTTAATAAATAGTTCAAAATCGTACACAGCCTGAGTGTTTGTTCTTCAAATGTAATGTGAACTTGGCGCTTTATTTGGCATATCACTCTACAGTAGAGAATATGGACAGAGGATTTTATTCATGCAATGTCGATTTGAAATTTGACACAATAGCACAAATTGCTTTTAATAGTAGCATATTGTTTTGTTTCCTACCGTAATTGAAGACGCAATGTAATTCGAACTGTTCTATGAAAACAATTTGAATCAGTGAACGAATTGTTTTAACCAGAAACGTACTTTTCTCAGGAGCCTCGTATATTAGGTTTAAATAATTGCATATATGTAGAATGTGGTTTGGCTTATGGAAATTTAGAGTCGCGATTTGTGTATTGAATGCATTTATTCACAATACGATTTTATTAAATCTACATCGGGTCGATGGTTATACTATCGTATAATACAAGCTTGACTATTTGCAGATTACATAGAATTTAACATCATTTAATCTATTTTTTTAATTGTGCTAGTGCCATCGTTACGTCGACAAATTATATATCAAACGGGATATGATTATACGGCTGTGCACCAAGACATTAGTGCATTGCAGCATAGCAACACACACTGTTTATGCAATCGTTCAGTGTGTTTGAAATGTATGACCACTTAATATACCTACTTCCTTTGTAATTTGTACTTTAAATGCGACCATCAAATAAATGAACAGGGACTTGCGATACGGTATTATACCGCCGTGGTAAATTGTAACCAGAGGATATATGTGTACGTTGATTGTTCTGCGAGTCAAAATTTTTTGACGTTTGGTGTTCAGAAATATTACCGATTGTTTTCATTTCTTTTAATTGTTATCTTACGGCCAAACTTTACGCAAAGGGGGTGTATTTAGCGGTTGTTGAAACTCCTCGAGATTCGTCAATATTTCCACGTTGCTAATTGAACCACTGTTCAATTGTATCTAAACCCAGACATTAACAAGCAAATGATCGACAGAAACAGAACCTTCAGAATGTCACATAGCTCAAAGACTTCGGAAAAATACGTAGATCTTCTAATATATGAACAATAGAAGGCCTAATGAGGTTTATGCCATTAAAGCCATAGACGTAAAAATTTGTTAATTTCGTCTGCTGCATCTTATTTTGCCGTCTGTTTATACAAGTGAGACACTATAACGCTAATTAGGCACTTAAGTCGTTAACTGACAGATGGGCTTCACTTTGAGACTTTGGGGACACGCTGTCACAGAAAGCCACTGAAATACACTTCAACTGATCACGACATTTAATCACATTGAAAAGGGGAGATAGCAGTAATTGAAAACCAAACTGCACTAATCTTGACATTAAATAAACCTCGACCCCATTTACAGTATTTAATTATACCAGCGGCTATCAATACTCGAGGGTTATTAATATTTCGGCCTTCAGGCAAGTGTATTTGTCTTATGAACCATTTTGTTATTGTTTATAATCAATACTAAACCTCAGCCAAACAACATTCTTTTGGAGCTGCACATATGGGTCGTAGTTTGGAGGCTCTTGTTATGTGTATGTAAATTTATGTTGGGTAAACATATGTGAAATGCCATCATAAACTATTATATGCGATTATACAAAATGTACGTATATACTTGTATACGAGCAAAGTATTATTTAATTAGAATTTAAATTTATAGTAACATTCTGCCAAATGAAATGGTTAATGTAGTTGTTAACAGAGAGTTCACTCTTGTCAGGTTGTACTGTAAAAATGTCCTCAATGATAATGGTTGTGGGTAGAAACGTGGTACCTGGTAGTAGGTGTTTAACTTGTTCACACATAAAACTGAACAGCAGGACACATCCAGTGTGACCACAGTATGATGTAACATTAACAATTATAATGAATAAGGTTGTCAAAATACGTACATATATTTCAAAATCTTTGACACCAGAACAACAGTAATACAAAAATATAACAGGGCTTTACATGTGTCAGTATAGCCCCCATATTGTGAAACATTAAAGTGACTTTCATTTCAAAACAAATTGGTCAATGTAAGATTCGCAATGAACAAACTAGCTGGTTAAATCTCCTGGTCAGTTTAGTAGTTGATCACACTATAAGTGGTTACATTGTTAATATAATTAGCGCTATGACTAAAGCTTGACCTTTTGGTATAATAAAGGCTATGCTCGGTAGCGTTTTACAAAAGTGTATGTACTTTAGAGTGGCAATTCTAATTAGATATTTTTGACATACCACTAGGCTAGGGATTGTATTATTGTTGTTAATTGCCTTACTTCACGATAGGTCAGTACTGCAGATAGAGCATCTTCAGAAAGGTGATATTTACTAATCAATAGAGCGCAGCTACCGTATAATCACATAACGTATGAAAGAGATAAAAACTCAACAATGATGCATAATTGAAAACATGGTCTCAAGCGTGCTCAGGTTTCGGTTTGGTAATGCAGTAATAATTAACATAAGAGTACATGGACGCGTTGTTATGATGTCACAATATCTGAGGTAACATGGCACCACTGGTGTAGATCACTCAGTCCTGAGTGACTCATTCGCTTCATGTCTCTTAGAAGATTTAAAGCCTGTCCAATTTTACGAGCATACTAGAATAATTAAACATTGTAGTCAACGTGTGATTAATTATTTAAACTAACCACGCAGATGAACTCAAATATCAACAAAAAATTGCGTAAACACGATCAGTTTATTGTTAGCGTTAGTTATTACCCATTTATCAATACACCGGAACATATGAAATTCTCAAAGCTTCCTGCTCATGGCTATTCTATAACAAAAGACATTCAACAATAGCATAGCGATTTTAATACCAGATTGCACACGTGGTATAAACAGAACAAAGCCGATTTGCATACTGTTCCAGAAATAACTGAGTGATTAGAAAGTCGATCACGTGATCCAAATTGCAATGTTATTGTTAACGTGACAGCGGCTTGAAGACAGGCAGATATTACGGTAAATGAAACTGGAACTAATTTGGTAACATGCGGTTGGATCATTTATAATGTACAATATTAATATTCGCGGCGGATTAATGTTCGCGTATCATTTCATGTTGCTTCCGTGTATCAAATAGATCGTACAATTCAAATCACATTGAAAAATTAACCTCAAAAATAAATACGGGATTCTTCTTTGAACGTTCCAAAAACTTAAGAAATAAAAAATCACCATTTTACCAAAATCCGCGAAATTTAATATCCGCGAAAATTAAAGATTTTACAGGAAACCAAGTATGATTCAGATAATAGAATGAGTAATCGAATGGGATCATAAAAATTGATTATACCTTCCCAAGTATCCCATGCGTATCACACGCGATTATAGGAGATGCGACAGCGTTGAATTGTAACTTGTCATATAATCGGACTGTGCATTTATAAAAGTTATTTCAAACGCTCACTATTTTCTACACAATCCTCGTATTGCCTTTTCTAGTTTATTATTATTATTATTATTATTATTATATTTTTATTATTATTATACCGCTGCATTTCAAAATAAAATTATCGAATACTACTTTTGATCAAAGATCTAAATTACATGTAATTATAATTTAGGTCTTTGTTTTTATAGACGGCCATTAAAAGTTGTTTCTTCCTCAATTCTTAAAGGCGATCTTCCGATCTCTTGTATATACATGTATATTAATTATTATGCATGTGAATAATTCATGCTGACTTGTTTATAGTGCCAGTTGGCACATTAAATCTTAGGTACAGTGATATAGCATAAGTTTATGTGCAATGACATACATTCATACCATGTACAAAACATTCTTCAACATTTTATTTCACATTTGAAGGGTATGGAAATGACTCATTCATACATATGACATACGCGCATATTGTCATAATTTGAGCGTTAAAATAAATTGCCATGGTACTCTCCCTAATACAAACATTCTTTGAATCTAAGATCATTTCACTTTACAAATTAGTTTATTTATTATAGTAAATACTAGAAAGTGTATTTAACAGCCCAAATTCCATTACCGCTAATTGGTAACAGGCTGTGATATATTTAAACATCTTGAAACTATTTTCATAGTCAAAATTATTACACCATGATAATTTCGGTTAATAAAAATGCTTCCCATATATCCTAGAGTCATTCGGAATAATATGATTATCATGATATTCAAGATATAACCAACATAAACTTATGGTGTGTATAAATATACTAGAGTTTGCGGGGGAATTCTGAAAAATCACCTTTTTTCGTTTGTATTACTTTTCGTTGATTTTGGTTAAAATGCACTTTCTATAAGTCTTAACTCACGAAGAGGAAATTAAACATCTTCAATTATTTTGATAGTTTAATAATTCGTGGAGTTTATATATCGTGGTCACGTTCAACCACAAATTCAACGAAAATTTAGCAGCAAAGCAAACTAAGGATTTTACATTAGTTTGGCAGAATTTGATACATTTCCACAGTGAATTATTCTATCAGACTATGCAATCTTATAATGGATCACTAACACTGAGGCATCTAGACATTTGTGGGATATATATAGGATAGGCTTGGCTCATTAGCGGGATATGTGTTAGGATTAATTATCAAATATCGAAGTTAATGACTGCATTGAAATGACAGGGATGACAGGAACTACATAGGGTTTTTGTTCCGCACATCTAAGAAGGAAAAGCTGCGTTAACAAAGAATAATTATGTACTGTACAATTTTGTTTCGCTCGACATATCAATGGGAACTTTGACTGATACATGTAAGACAAGACTTAACTGGAACGGTTGGGTACAAAATGCACAGAAGCACACACAAGAAATCTAGCAAGCCAACACCATACTGTCCACCACAAAAATGAACAAGAAAAATAAAACTTGTTTTAAAAGAACATACGCTAAATGTCTATAACCCTGAAGCTACAGTGAAATGATTCTGAAGTTTGTCAACAAAAAGAAGTGTCACATATAACGATTAGTCTGGTTATCCGACTAGATACTATACGAGAGGTGCCCCACTTATATTTGAACAGTATTGAATATCAAATAGTTCGATGCTTATTATATATATACAAAATATTTCTATATCATCGTGCAAAATAACGTGTTATGAAACACATACAACTATTGATTATTACTTTATTTCTTAGTTTGCACTCAAATCTACAATTTTGTAGGGGGTATGGTGTTTGGCTTTTTGAAGACCGAACAATCCGATCGATGCGGTTTGCATTTCCCGCCTGTAATAAACGCAGCAATATTCCATAGACTAAAGGGTTTGTGGGTATATGTTCATTAGACGTTGGCCTTTACTAATATTGCGTAATATACTTCAAATGTGTGTTCTTAAGGTACAGAATGGTGTTTTTGTGGAGGGAGTTGAAGCTCTGTGTTGACAAAACACCATGCTCCCCATATGGTCTCCAGGAAAGTTGTTTTGCAAACATTTTGACCAAATATGGTTTGGAACCTAATGTACACAGCAATGTGCATTCACCTTTGACTTTTTAGTAAAACATATGTGTTCCATTAAGCCAGTATAGCAAACAACAGCATACGTCATGCAAACGTTCGGAAACATGTGAAGCTTAACGAATGTCAACTTATGGGTAGCCTTATCAACATTTATTATATAGTAGGCTGTCCGTTCATGTTATATTTCTCAACGATAAAGCATTGCCTCTACAGAGGTGACAAAGTTGTGGCATTTACGGTGCCGTTGAAGTATACACAGCGTTAAAGACATTTGTCTCCCTTATGTTGTTTTTGTGGTATTGAGCAGATAAACACCGATTTTATCCCGAGTCCGGTATGTATAATTCTCTAAATAAACAAATCGAAAGTTCCAATGGGTACTCTTAACGTCGCTGAATTCCCTATTTTGGTTTTTGGATATGCCTTACTTATCAAATAACCAAAATTTAAGATTTTGGTAGGTATTATCACTTTATGTCAGTTTTTAATATTTTGCGTAATTTCGTAAAAAACAGCAAAAAAGCGCAAAAAATCCTTCCTGTGACAAAAATTGCATATTTTCTTCACAAAAATGGATTATCCATGCTCAACCAACAACATCGAAGTGCTTTTATGGCAGTGGCTGACCTTCAAAACGCAAAACACCATACCCTCAACAAAAGTGTTGTTTTTGGTTCATTCTATTTATCAAACAAACAAACCAGTTAGTGTGAATGTTACCTAACACATATGTTTACACAGTACAAAAGAAATATTTGATTTATACCATATTTTCATGAAAATATGTCATGTTCAACACTGTTCAAATATAAGTGGGGCACCTCTCGTATTTTATGAACCAATTGCATTTTTAATTTTAGTTTTTTCTAGTTTTGCTTCTGGGCTTGATTACCTATATTTGGAGGTGTAAAGGGCAATAATGTTTGTAAAAATAAGACGAAAGCGTTGTCTCCTTTTAACACAGGGTATGTATAAACAGATAAGCAAATGTTACGAATGAACAAAAGAAAACAAAAAAATGAAATGACACCGTTAGAAGACCCTTATTACAGGTGTCTCTAAAATCACATACCATCATTTTAAGTGGTATTCGTAAATGTAACCCAATGGCAGCAACTACTAATCACGATGGTTATCAACGAACATATAATATTTAAGTGAACGGAAAGGGAAAGCTTATTCAATAAGATGAATTCGTTCTCATCAAAGTTAACATTTCTCACGATATAACAAACCTCTTTATTTCATGATGCTAATTAGATCATGGTGATCAGTTACAACCTATCATACTTATTAATCAATTTGTAATATAAACACCTTTCGACCACCTGTGCTTTCAACCTAATTAATTATATGTATTTATAATGTTTCTGGTATTACATTTGTATTTCTCATCACTGATTTATGTTGCTTCATCGTGGTTGATGCAGGTATGCCAAAACAAAATGATAGTATTGTGATGGTAACCCTATATAAAAACCTGCCCTGTTTTTTTCAAACCCTAAAATCCCCGGTTTTGGATGTTGCCGTATATTTTTAATTTTCGGGGGTTAGTGGATACACCTTTCAAACTTATGATTTCCATTTTAGGCCGTGGCACGTAATTACATGTTCAATTTACTTTCAAAATCCAGAAAGACTCCGACATACGAGGACAATATTTAACATGAAAATGACATTAAAGTCGAGTTCAAAATCTTGCAAGACAGAATTATTTGTTTAATATTGTATGCAAAATGTATATGTAAATCTATACATGCACATGAATACAAGTTTTATAATATTGTACATGCATTCAAAATATTATTTTTCATCATAAAGGTAAAAATCAACCTTCAAAACCATCTTAAAATTAAGACCCTAATTTTAAAGTCAATGTCTATCTTATTGTACATTTCACCATCTCGATATTAAGACAACGTGAAAGAGGATATGCCTAAATTAATAGGGTATCGTAATATAGCGGTGTCACAGTATTAATAACCCGGTTTCAAAAATCATTTAGAAATTGTTTTTTATAAAAAAATTATAACTGGTTCAAGATAATAATTAAATGCACATGCATTTATAAGAAGTCTGGCCAAATTGTTTTAAGTTTAACATTATTTCAATAAAAATAATTTATTCAAAGAAAAATTACTTACCAATAATCTGGCACTTGTAAAAGTCCAAACATAAGAACAATGTCAAAACAACATGTTCTCTTCGAATGATCATTTTCACACATTTAATTATCCAACACAATAATAAATCCGAAATTCCCAAAGTTGCATTTCTCCTTATTCTATAAACTTTTATACACACAAACACACTAACCACTTAACTCTTTAATATCCCCTCCTATTAACAGCACAGACTGGTTGTAACTGTTGAAATGAAACTAGACAGCTCCAATCTCTCAGCATCTGTTAACGAGTGTATAAACTCCACTTCAATAATATTATTCATTCAGCGTAATTATCACAAATATCAGACAGCTAAACGTGTCCAAGTTAAACTCCAATCATTCATCGGTACAGAGCAACACGTTTTCCAATATGCAATATCTAAACTGAAGCCTTTATCACTATCGGAGGATTTAATAAAATTTAAATTAAATTTCCAAGTTAGAAATCAAAATTTGAATTTAAGCCGCATGAAGATTGAAAATACGAGAATAATGCGTATGTAACTAGTGATATATCCATCCGGTTAAATCGCTTTCACTTTTTTGTCGATAAGGTCCGCTTTATTCCACATGTCCGATATCAGAGCCGTACAAACAAATGTAATCACTCGACTCAAGGTTTACAACTTAGCATCACATTTATAACTGCCTGAGTGATAACAAAATAAAATATCGACTTTTTTAATTCTAATATTTTTTTCACCGATACAAAAAATTTAATTAAAAAGCGATCTGGATAAGTTACGTATGTTGCCGCTGATAGCGATCACATGTGAATTTAGAATTCGCATTCCCAAGCCTACATACCGAGTAAAAATCGTTCCATATTTCCCGCTACTGCAGAATACTTGGCGAACTAGTCGACAGTTTTCTGATAAGACGTTCCAGTGTACCAGAGTCAGAAAATCAAAGAATAGTTTATACTTTATTCGCTTCGTAGATCCAAATATATTTTACATAAACACGTTCACAGTCCTACCTCCAGCGAACCAATAAACTTATTTGCCCCAAGGTTTGTTGTATAGATATAATTTGTCTGTAGCCATACGCTTTGAATGATATACCGGTTCTGTGTAACTTGTCGAACCAGTTCTGATGGATTTTTTCATCACACATATAAACGTGATTGAGAAGAATGACAAGTATAGACGTCTTTAGTGCTAGCAATTTGATTCCTGTGACCTCTATTTCTATTCGTATTGTAATTTCGTGAGAATTTTGCACAGAAGTGAAATATATATTAAAACCTACCAGCGTAAAATCGATCTGAGAAAAGCAATATTAAGAATTATTTAATTTAAAACAACCTTAGGTATATTGTATTTTGAATCAAATTGTATTAAAGTTTATTGTGATCCAGGAAGTCGATGCTTTCTATTAAAACATTTACTAATAAGTCATGTACACTCTGTTGACAATGTACGTAAATAGATGTATAACTGGTGAAGTAAGGATAATCGTATGTTTAAATAACAGGTTACATAGTATTCTTTAATTGTATCAAATTTTTAATGTATTGTATTTATGTGTGTGGCAAAGTGGTGGATAAGATCTTTGTTGCATTTTATGAGAATAGAAAAATGTTCAAAAATACAATTGTACAATCATATGCCAGTGTATATACAAGAGGGAGACATAATTAAACGTACGATCCAATTCCTGACTATTTGTATAAATGAGAAATAACCTCGCGTGTCTAGTGCTTTACATGAGAGGAAACCCGTGCCTTCTACATTAAATATTGTAATGAAAGGGAGGTAACTGAATGAAGGCGCTCGGTTGAACGTTGCTGTGAAAAGGGAAACCAATTGTTTTGCTATAACGCCTGCAGTCACCACTTCGATCTATAAAACGGTTTATTATTTAAGTTTGATCTGTTGCATTGGATATACTGGAAAATTATTACACTAGTCGTATTCGTAAGCATGAAAACTTCGTGGAATTTGGTGAAAGTGCAATTTATAAAAAATACTTAATTGTGTTTTTACAAATAATCCTTTCCTTCCTTTTCAAGTATTTTAAATATCAAATGATCGTGGCGAGTAACTTTCGTTTTCGATTCCCGCATGAAAATTAATCGTAAAGTGCTCCCCTCGCATGTCTATGATTTTACAGTAAACACGAACGATTGATATAATTGATTTAATTACACATCATACATCCTTATGTTCTATCAATATTTGTTATCTCAGATGCGGTCAGGTAAGGACACCAGTCAGATGTAATAACAAATGATAGTACCATGTTCGATCAGGGATGTGTGTTTACTCTACGGTCAGTTAAGGACATCGGTCAGATGAAATGACAGATGATAGTACCATGTTCGATCAAGACTGGATTGTTCATTCCACGGTCAGTTAAGGACACCGGCGACTTGATGATTGTAAAAGCAACCCAGGGTTATTAACCAGCCAGTAACCTGCGCTTACCAAAGTACCTGACTATCAATTTGGTTTATATATAAGTTAAACTTGTTCATGATAACGCATGCATACGCTTTGTTTATAATAGTGTCATTTCTGAAATGCCCTGTGGAAATGCTACTACACCTATCTTTTGTACCCACAGAACATTCCAAACAGCGGCTCACCTACATCCTGCATCAAACTAACCCTATTTCCGCCGCCCGGATTCAAACCTACGAGCCCCCGCCCCAGCCCGCTAGGAACCAACGCGGATGCCCTGATCTTCAACAAGGGTCGCTGTACGAGAACATTATAACACTTTTAAAAACCCAGATATTCAGATATTAAATGTTTTCGAGATATAATGTCCTCTATGACAGTTATGTTTTAATACTAGCATACAATGTATATTGAGAGGATATAAAACACAGAAACGCACACACTCTGTTCTGAAATCCAAAACTAACAGCGGGAAATTCGCAACAACTTTTCACATTCGATTTCACAGTTTTTTCAAACGTTTCCGTATGATTTATGACGACTGACAGTTAGCCTAATTAACAAAAAAAACTTTTTTCCACAAATAATCGAGATTTCCACATGTTGATGATGGACGGCCTTAGAAAGTGTGGAAGACGACATAACCCCTTAATCGAACACTTAGTCTAGCGCTATCGTAACTGCGATAGACAGGCGGTTATTCCCATGATACAGAAAAAATAGAACAATATACGGATATCAAAATATCTCTCGCATCACAATATTCTAACAGGTTAACAATGCATGGAATTCATATCTCACCAACATGTGGAAAATCATTTATACAGACTTTCAGCGTCGAGAAAAACCACTCCAGTCTGCCAAGAAGACGTGTACTCTACGTTATCAAGATTTCACTGTGATTTCTATCTGCGGGACCTTTAAGGTGGATGTCCTAACGAATAACAATTCATCTATCAAAAACACGGGACTGTCAGTGAATGTAATAACTCCCATCTGTATAACAAATATACAAGAGCCTTCTATCCGTTGCACTTTTATTTTACATTCGTTAATATTTTATTATCTTCAACGCTTGCAGTCTCTACGTCTGCTTACAAGGTCAATACCGTTCTATAAATATTAAATGATGGATGCTAATGATGTATTAATTGTTAAATGAAAAAATAAAAAAGTACATACTAACAGTACAACGAACGACGGAAAATTCACGTGTCGATATTTCAATTTCTTGTTTAATTGATGTCAAGCCATGTAATTATGATGAAGAATTTCAGCTTGGATAGGCAGGAGCAGTATTGCATACTTTCTCCAAGCCGTATATAACGTATATATGAAGCCACATGCATATCAAATTCTGGTCTTTTTGCGAAAAGTTATGTTATTAAGTTCATTAAAAGAAACAGAAAAGCGGACAGGGAAGGCAGTGCGCATCATAAACAGTAAAACACGAACTACTGATTGACTTAAAAAAACCCATCCCATTCCGACGTACTGTCGCTTCGGCCAGTCTAACAAATTCAAAGTATGAACCAGAAAAAAAGAATCGACCAAAAGGATGACCACACATGACATGGACAAACCATTGGCACTCAAGAGATATATCTCTGGATTAGAAAGAGAAATGCCACCAACGACCTTATAAGAATTTTGTATATTTGAAATCTACGTCATTAGGCGCTTCTTATGAGCCTATTTCCATGACAATAGGAACTTGTCATGTTGACGAAACTGAAGCTGAAATAGCTTCTTTTACCATAATTTAAGAGTGATTGTCAGACAGTTTTTCTTGTTTTCTCAAAATATTGACTTTGTAGTTACGACCTTCTCATTCCAAGCCAACGATATGTATGTAATATTTAAAGGAACGAATCATTCTTATGCTGAACAACAAATTGCAGAATTTATCCGGTATGGGCATTGTAAAGACATTGGATCCGATCCAAACTCTAAAAGTACGTAAAACTAAGAAAACATGAAAATAATAAATATTTATTGAGATCGTATTATGCAACGAAATGCATTAGCAAACTGGCAATGATACGTCTTGATTTATTTTCAGTGCATATACCATGCGATATAATACAATTTATAGCACCGGGACCTCGAGATTTAAAAACTGTATAAAATATATGAGTTAAAATAAAGATAGATATCAGAGCTCGACAAGGGAAATAAACTACTGATAATATATCAATTGTCTTCGACAGACTCTTGAATGACACTCATTTCCACATGGGAGAGTTGTCAAATGTTCCCACTTATTGAATCATAAAGATATGTTACATTCCAAATTGTGATTGAAGGCTCAGACTATACATACTTATGTACGAAGACTGTCCCAGTGTATATCATGTACTTAGCTTATTCGATGGTGAATTCAGATAATTGGCTTCAATGATATAAAAATTGATGTATATGTTCCGAGAGGGTATCAGGAATTTAATGAAAACGTGTGAAGAAATATAATTTCTATTTACATTATTACACAACACATTCAATTAAAATTAATGTAAACGATTAACTGCAACACACCTCGTACTTTAAACAAATGACAACGTTGTTAAATCATAAAATTATCTGTTACTACACCAGATGCTGTGTCTATGATAAAAAACTGAGCGGTGTGGTACCGACCAGTTGTAGTTACATGTCGCACACCTGTTCCTGACTTTTCGTTTACGCAAACAATTTAAATATTTACATCCGAGGCATATATTCATAGATGTAATTGCTGCACCGTTTCTAATGCATGTGACATAATCTTCCATTGTTAATGTAAGTATAACCCTAGGTTAGATCACCTCCCATTAGTAATAACATGCAAAGGGTCGAGCAAGTAAATATTATGAGTCAAGGAGCTTTTCGAATCGTTAATACCTAACCCGCCGGGCTGTGGGACTAACTGGTTCTGATTATTTCATCAAATTTTACATCGCTTGTCAATAAATGTATGCGACATAAGACATAGTCAGTCGACCATTCTACCAACTAGCTTCTCCGCAAACATCTGTTTTCGCTCAAAGCATGTGTTGCCTAATCAAATTTCTACCGAGGTATTGAGTCACAAAGAGTAACCTCCTGGCCAATCAAATTGTATAGGTTCGAAAGAGCACCCGTAAAAAGCGATATGAAGCGCGTTTCATGGTGGAAGTGTTTCACATCGAACGCATACTTGTAATGTATAAGATACACATGTACCGTTGCCCGATTGGCTTACACATTTATCGTTCCGTTGTTGCGTTTTTGTCTCGTTCTTGGCAAGAAGAACCGAGCTTTTAATATTTTCGAGATTTAGCGGGTGAAATTATCAGATTCAAGACGTAACCATCAATAGTGATTGATTCAAATTGTGGTCTTACTTCATTATCAGTGAAAGTGCAATAAACTATGTTTAATTTAAACCCATCGGGACTTTATTTTAGAACGAAATGTTTTGTTATCATGTCTGTGATCATATTGGCTACAACACCAGTGATTAGAACAAATGTCATGAATTACGAACTTGAAGTATATAAATTTTAGTCTTTAAAATACTTTTCAATTGAAAAACTTCATTGCATATTTTATCAAAAATACGAAAAAATATAATTCTTTCTTTGTCGTTGTCCCTTGTTGATACTTACAATAAGTATTGTACTGAGACGCATATGAGTAAATATGGCTTTATCTTAAATCTGTAAAAAATACGCACTTGCTGTAGAGCGTTTGAGTTACCTTCCCGGACTAACTTTGACATACTTACAAAACAATACATAAGCACAAACCAAGTACGCATACGCATGTGTGTATGTTGCACATTGCCTTTAAATGTAGAACAGAACTAAACCAATTACTCCACAATAACTCTATACTATGAATAGAATATAATTTTGTGTCGGTCATTACGAATGTTTTAGTATGATTACTGAAACTACTTACTCAAACGTCAAACGTTTTTAACCGAACAAATATAGCGTATTTGTTATAGTGAACATTTTTTGTCCAGAAGTATAAATTACTGTACTTCACGTCCATAAAACGAAATCAATGAGTTTGACCTAGTTGATTGTCTACCATTGTGTGTGAGATGTATAATTAAATTTCAGGGCTAAAAGTAGAGTGCGTATGATGTTATGTGTTTTCCCCTCAGACACTTTCCCACTATCGGATTCGATAACTAGGTATTATAGGGCGACCTGTACATATTGAAGATGTTACTGAAAATGCCTTTAACTTCTACACCGAGTTAACACCAGTGAGTACTTTTGACTCTGATATACTTCTATCAAATTGTACTTTTCTCAATTTTTTCTCGGTCTACAACACACCATTGCGATCTTGATATATATCTATTGGTTAAAACTAAATCGTCATTATCGGGAATTATGTCCATTGTTCTTTCTTATATTTCACGAATAGAGAGTATTTTGTCAATAGTATATAACCACTATGTAGGTACATATCATTCTTAATTGTGGGTTACTATGTTGTGAAAGTATTTCTCGTTGTACACCACTATCTTATGTAGCAAAGTATTTCTATATACCATGTCTCCTTAGTTATATCTTGCATTTCGTTTCGGCAATATGATACCGATGGGAGATAAAATAGCTTTGATAAAAAATTGTATATTTTATGTACATTATATATTGTTTTAACCATGTATTAGTCAGGACTGTACAGCACTTTGAACGTGTGTATACATGAACATAGGGCTATATAAATATGGTATGATAATAATAATAATCAAAACATAGATATTATAAAAACTGTAAACAAATTAAAGACTAGCCTAGACTCAAACATTGACGCTTACGTGTATGGAATAGGCAAAACTTTAAGAAACTAAACAAACATATGTTGGTGTTAGTGTTGTTTTTAATTGATGCTGCTTAATGCCATTTTGGGATGTCCGTGTGATGATGCCTCATTTGGCCGCTGTTTTGGCTCGGGTTTTCTTAGGCATTTCTCAGGGTACTTGTGATGTGGTGTTTCTGATATTTGTGCTCGGCTGGTTAGGTTGAGTGCTACCTACCCTGTCGAATTTTCTCATATATTCTTGGGATGTCCGTTTGATGATGTTGCTCATGTGTTTGGTTGTTGTTGGTTGACTCTTGTTCTGTACTGTTTGACTGACTGGGTCGGCTGAAAGTTGGAGAAAGGGTGTCATTCTTTTATAGTTAGTTCTTTTCATCTACCTTTAATAGTTTATGCTCTACATTGTGATCTTTGTGAAGTTTTCTTACAGTTCTGTGTTTTATTTTGTACTCTGAATGTTCGTGCATGTTTGTTTTTCTTGGGTGCTACCTTTTTGTCCGGTATGAAGTTATAGTTTTCATGACCTGACGTTTCGTGTGTTATGGTAGACATTACTTGGTGAAGCACTTTTTATACGTTGTAGATCAAGCGTTATGGTTCACATTTGAAAGTGTTGCTGCTTACTGCTGGGGACAGATGATAGCATTTTAGAAGTTGTTCAGGTAGCCTGGTAGTTGGCTCACATTTTAGTAGAAAATCGGACCAAAGACAAACAATCATAAAAGACTAAAACATTTCACCTCAAAGGTTAATCAGATAAGATCAGGCAGCATAACAAAACATCCATTTTCAGTTCAGCGAATACAGGCATGTTATCTTATCAGAAAATATAGATCTGATAAAACAGTGTGTGATCGTGTTTATTGGGTTTATTTATCACAGCGTTATTGTTGATCAGATAAAACAGTAATACAAATAATCAAAACTCAGTAATCGAATATGATATGACCACAGCCTCATGCAGGTAAGGTGGGGCATCAAAGATACTGAGGCTAGAGGGCACATGGAATGGTTCAAGGTAGGAAGAAGAATTTTATTTCATTAAGATTTACTTTACTATATAGTGTATTAAGTAGTTTCCATTGCTTGATGTTCAACCTTTGTTTCATCCAGCTGTTAGATATTGTGACAGAAAATAATTGAATTGAATCAAAATGAAATGGTCATAAATACCCTGTTAAAGTGCATCAACTTGTAATATCGAAGCATTCCATGTAATCTTAAATCCCGCAATGAAAACACATTGAAACCTGATGCTTTGTAACGGACGTTAAGGTTACAAACCACTAAATGCCTCCGCGAACCAAAATAGGATACACTCAAATAGTCCCTAAATAAACTTGTGATCGTGTTTAAATGGTAGTATGCTTTGACAAGGTGGAACTGGAATCATCTAATTGGGTTTACAGGCTTTGTATACATGTATGTGATGTATTGAAACTGTTTTATTTTATATATTGATATTTGGCCAAAATACCAAAGTGAAAGTAGGGTAGGCTAAAACCCGGATATGGTCGGTCCGCGCGACTGTGAAAATATGTTCACCGTTTTGGTCCGACAAATTTTTTCTTATATGATACGTGACCCCTGTTTTTTGTATTTTCTTAAAGCTGGTAGCCCCTTCTTTTTATTGATATATGTCTGCCACCTGGCCATAGACTTTAACATGTATCGACCTGGGACTGACTATTATAACTTTACATTGAGTTAAAGAACAATATTATTTAGTGGTTTGTGACCTTAATTCAATTAAGTACACTGCTGTATTGTACAATGCTTTAGTAGAAATTATTCCGCCTGTCTGCAGTAAAATGCATGAAACAACTATGACATGATATAAAAAAATTCACATATTTACGTTTTTGAATATTTAATCTTTCTGACGCTACCATGATGTTTGGCAGACAAAACTTTCCTTTTCAAACAAGCTAAAATATTTTAATTTGAATTTTGTAGAAATTTGCTAAGACTTATTTACCCACTGACGACCAGTGTTTCTTATAGATAGATAGATTTATTTCTACATATAATGCATAATTAAACATGGCAGAATATATCGCAACATATAATAACAACAAACTACATGTAACATAGAAGCAATAATAAAGTCATGGAAATCAACAATACATGTAAAGGATGGCGCAAAAAAGAGCTACAGATACAGTTCTTATTGCGGTCCTTAATTGTTAAAATTTAATGAATTGTGAATTGATTATGTGACATGTAAATGTATAGAAAAATAACAACGATTTGTAATGTAAGAGATGTGAACAAGTTGATAAAAATATTAAGTAAATCCCCTGAGCGTAAAATAATCCAAATACTAATGAAAAATGAACCTGGTCCCAACAATTTAAAAATACTACCAGGCTCATAGAAAGGCTAACGGAGACACAGTAAACATGGCTGTTGATGTTGCATCTAACCAAGAATATATTTGGTGCTGGATTAAAAACTCGACTCTAGTCTGCCAACAAGACGAGTAAAAAAAGTTATCAACATTTTGCGTGCTTTCATTATGCGGGACCTTTAAGGTCGATGTCCTAACGAATAACAACCCATCTACCAAAAACGGTGATGTCATTTAAATGTAATTACTCCTACCTGTATAACACCGCCTTAACCAAATGCATGACCCCCCTTCTGTTGTAATTTCATTTTTCATTCGTCAATAGTTTTTGTCTTCAAAGTTTCCAGTGTTTGTTTCTGATTGCAAGGACGATACTGGTTCTATAAATATTAAATGATGGATGCTTATGACACATTAATTGATAAATGACAAATTAGATGTGCAAATGATATACAACGAACGACGGCAAAATGCAAGAGTCGATATTTCAGTTTCTTGTTTAATTAATGTCATGTACTTTTGATGGAGACACTACGAAGATCAGCTTGCAAAGGAATTAGCAATATTTAATACTTTCTCACAGCCGTATATTAGATATGAAATACAGTCAATCAAGACACAAACATCCCACCGTCTAGCTTTTTTGACAAATAATGTTTCCAAGCCTACGAAAAGAAAAGAAAAAGCGCACAGGAAAGGCAGCACTCATCTAAAAGATCATCGGAGGAACTTCTCATTAATTTCAAAACACAAAATCCCACTCCGACATAATGTCGCTTCGAACAATCTTACGAATTAAGAGCATGGGCCAAAGACAGGTACCAACCATAAGCACGACGAAATAGACAATGTTTGAAGAAATCAGAACTCCTTATGCTGGACAACAAAATTGCAGAAGGTATCCGGTATGGGCATTGTTATGACATTGGATCCAATCCAATGTCTAAAAGTACGCAACACTGAGAAAACAAGAGAATAATATATATTCAATGAAATCGTATGATGCAACGAAATACATTAGCAAACTGGCAATGATATTTCGTGATTATTTTTAGTGCATATACTAAATAAAATAAAATTAATAGCAGCGGGACCTAGAGATGAGTTGAAATAAAGATAAACACGAGAGCGCGACAAGGTACATAAACTACTGATAATATATCACAATTGTCTTCAACAGACTCTTGAAAGACACTCATTTCCACATGGGAGTGTTGTCAAAGTGCTCCCGCTTATTAAATCATAAAGATACGTTACATTCCAAATAGTGATTGAAGGCTTAGACTATACATACTTATGTACGAAGGTTGTCCCAGTATATCATTACTTAGCTTATTCGATGGTGAATTCAGATAATTAGGTTCAAAGATATTAATTTTGATGTATATGTTCCGAGTTGGTATCAGGAATTCCATGAAAACGTGTGAAGAAGTACAATTTGTATTTACATTATAACAGCACATTAAACTTTGTTAATGTACACGGTTTACTGGAACACCCCTCGTACTAAACAAATGTCAGCGTTGTTAAAACACACTACTATCTGGTACTGCAACAGCAATGGATGGGTCTATTCAAAGCACGGATTGGCTTACGTTACGTCACCCTTAACCAAACAACTGACATCAAACTTTAAGTAAATTTTGATGCTACGAACTGGGAGTGCAATACAATATATTCGGTACGAATTTAATGCACCCACACCAAAGATTATCTGATGAAGTAAGAATAACAACACTCAGGAAGTATTTATTGAAAGTGATTAATGTTACTTCTTTCAAACTCTATGTAAGAAAGATCATTAAAACTACATTGTTTCTGCAGACATTTTGCTGATTGAGTACAAGTTTGATACAAAGTTAAAATTGTTTAGCGTCAGCATTTCATTATGGAACAGAAGATGAGAATAATTCGTGATTTTGTATAATTTCATCATATCTTCAATATGCAGTTCCATTTAGTCAGAGATGTCGGCTTGTGATAGGTATGTTTTATAATCAAATATAAAACTGTATACATTATAGTCGAAACCGTATTACTTTATAGCATGTCTAAATGAGAAAATTATACTGTACATATTACATATAGCCTCAATTTTGTATGTTTAGTGATACAATCGGATATTTTGTCTGATACGTTCATACGATTTCTAAATTCATTTTCTTGTTTCGATATGATTATATTAGAAAAATAACACAGTCATAACCTTCCGAGGGTCGAACAAGGGAATTAATCATTAAAATCGGTAATACTCAACGTGCCGAGCAACGGAACAAACTGGTCAAGGAACTTTACTAGTCTGTCTAACATACCCAATGCTTATAAAGACAACTCCTCAATCTACTCTTTTCTCATGAATTATGTTCATTTCCACTCTCAAAACATTGTAGATAATCAAACCCAGAAAAAAATCTAGCTAAAGTTGTAAATGTTATGATGTCTGATTGATAAATATATTATCTAGTTGAGTATCCAACTTTACATACCGCTAATACTTTGACTGGTAATGAGCTTCTCATATCGGCAACGCGCAAGCTTTGAACAAAACATTCTGTTAAGGAAATAAACATAACAATTACAATACAGAAGCCGAGAAAAGAAATCAACAGGTCCATGACCTGGGTTAAATAACTAGCTTCACCGCAAACAGCTATATTCTTATCCATGAGTATGTGTCTACCGATGTTTTGAGTTAACTTGAGTACTCAATGAGTAATTACTTCACGTATATAAAATATAAATCAATGAGTCTGGTCTAGCTGATCGTATACCATTGTCTTGAGATGTATAATTAAATTTCAGGGCTAAATGTAGAGTGCGTATGATGTAATGTGTTTTCCCCTAAGACACTTTCCGATTATTTGATTCGATAATTAGGTGTTATAAGGTGGCCATCACATATTGAGATGTTACTGAAGCCGGTTGGAACTTCTACACCAAGTTGACTGCAATGATTACCTTCGACTTTGATCTACGTCTATCAAATTGTAGTTTTCTCTAGTTTTGTTCGGTCTACAAAACATCACTGAGATGGTGATACATGTATATAGCTATTTGTGAATACTACATCGTCATTATAGGACATTATGTCCATTGTTTTTGTCATATATTTCACGAACGGAAGTATTTTGACAAGGGCATATGACGGCTAGGTAGGTACATATCATTCTCAATTGTGGTTACTATTTTGTGTAAGTATTACAGTAACTATGAAATGTTTAGAGACAGTATGAAAACAAAAATAAAATACAGACCGTAAACAAAGCCAAAGAAAGGCTAGTCTCAAACATTGACGCTTAACTAATAAGAATAAGATCATTCGTCCAAGACACCAAAAAAAACATTCGAAGGAATGTGTGCTGTTTCTAATTGATGCTGCTGTATGCTTTGGTTTGCCTTGTTCTGTTTCGTTGTCCATATTTTGGTTGTTGTATGTTGGCTCCTGTTCTGGGTGTGCTTTGCTGACTAGGACAGCTTGAGATAGGTGTTAAGCTGGTTCTTTTCATGCACCGTATTAATTTATAGGTTTACTTATTCATTTTGACTTGTGTACATGTACAATGTAAGTCTTGTGTTAGGTCTTTGTTGTTTTTGTACGTGTTTATTGTTTCTCTTAGGTGCTACCTTACTATTCTGATTTGATGCAGTTTTCTAAACATTTGGTGTCTCCTGTGCTATAGTTGATTTATGACTTGATGAATCACTTTTCTTGCTTACCAAGTATGTTCATAAATTTGTAGATTATGACGGATGCAATGAAATGTTTCAAATTTTATAGTGGTGCAAAGCTGATGACTGCTCGGGAAATATTGCATGTTCTTCACATGCTAGAAGTAATAGCATTTCACATTCAGTAGGTGTTTTTGCAAGTTGATAAAGACATTCTGACCCACGAAAAACACTCAAAAATGACTGACTGATACCCTTATCAATCTCATAGGTAAATCAGATACGAGGCAGCAAAACAAAACCTTTCAATTTTCAGTTAAGCGAACACAGGCATGTTATCTTATCTAAAAACCATCGGTACATATTTAATACCACATCATGAGTAGAACATACCTCATAAAACTGTGCGGGATCGTGTTTATTTACCACAATTTTACTGTTGATCAGATAAAACAGTATTACAAATAATCAAGACTCATTAATCGAATGTGATATGACAACAGCCTCATGTAGGTAAGATAAAGCGTCACTGATATACTGAGATCACAGGAGCATGGTGTCGTTCAAGGTAGCTTATATTATCATTGTACTTAATTATATGTAGGGGGTATTGTTTCATTTACGTTAACGTTACGATATAAATTGTTAAGATGTTAACGCTGCTTGCTTTTCAACCTTTGTTTCAGTCAGCTGTGTTATAAAGTGACAGGGAGGAACTTCAATTTCATCAAAACGAAATGGATATGATATGGACATTAGAAATCCGTTAAACTCACAAGTGCAACAACTTGAATTAATGATAAAGTATTTGCTGTAATCAAAAATTATCTTAATGCAAAACACATTGAAACTGGATGCGTTGTAAACGACTTAACTTTAATGAAATATACTTCGGTATAGTATAATGTGTTAGTAGATTTATAATTGACTATTTCCCTTGTCTGCTATAAAATGCATATAACAAATATGACATGATATTATAAAAAGGTTATATAATTTTATATGTGGTTATTTGATCTTCGTGACGCTATCATGATATTTGGTAGAATAAATAACTAATTTACTCCCCAAATAATTAGTAAGGCTAATTCCTGCAGTGCTATTTGTCATTGAGTTGACGCAGTTATATTATACTCCAAGGTTAATGTCATAAGTTAGTGCTCATCGTAATACGACAGTGCTGTTTTTTCCGTGACAAATGTAGTGTACACAAGTCCTATTTAGACGCATTCGTTTAAAAAACTTCATTGACAGTAACAACACAAGGCCAAATATGCTATAAGTGGTAATACCGGTAAACTAAATATTGATTGCAATTTTTGCACAGATCTTTTCTAACTTGGTAAGTATGTTTTTTGTTTATAAAATGCCTAACTGTATCTTACAAATAATTGCAACACCTATTTTCGAGCAAGCCATAGAAACTTACATATTTTATTTGAATAATCTGGATTTGGGGTATCTAATCAGATTTATTTACGCATTTGGCAAGACGGTGTTTCCCATACATACTGATTGTTTGATATGGCATCGATGATCAATTGATAAAACAGCTGACCGAGACACAGTTGATGACGATGCTGGTGTTGCTGCTAACCAAGAAAAACGTTCGTACGCGAATAACAACTCGAAGATAATCTATCAACAAGACGAAAACTCAACGTTTTCAATATTTCGCTTAGCCTCCATCTGTTGGACATTTCGGTCGATGTCCTTGCATATAACAATTCATGTGACCTGTGAAAACACGGGTTGGTCTGTTAATCTAGTAACTCCTACATGTAAACTACTGCTGAAAGCAAATACATGCCTTCCATCAGATATTATTTTATTTTTATATGTTTTTTGTCTGATTACAGGGACGTTGAAGTTCCATAAATATTAAATGATGGATTGAATGATGGATGCTAATGTTACATTAATTGATAAATGAAAAATTAGCAGAGCAAACGACTGAAGGAAAGCTCGCGTGTCGATATTCAATTTCAGGTTAATTCATGTCGTGAAATTATTATGTAAATATTGGAATGCAGTGACAGTAGCTAATAATTTTTCTGAGCCGCATATTAGGTATGAAAAATAAGCACATATTCTAGTGTGTTGTCACTGGGAATTATTATGGCGATCAATTGTTCAAGAGTCCCGAATAGACAATGAAGACAGCACTCATGAGAAATGACATACTAAACAGCCACACAGACACGACATCCAACACAGACAGCCTGTCATCCCAGATAAAAACGATGTCAAAACACCACAAGAACAATCCTAAAAAACACACAAGCAGATACACGTACATGTACTTCAGAAAGAAATTAGGCAGTCTTTTGCTTGACAACGACATTTTAGAATGATACATAGAAGGAGAACGTAGTACCGTTACCGAATTTCTGCATAATAATGTCAATGGATCCGATCCCAAGTTTAAAGTACGTAAAAACAACAACATAAGATTTTATTACTTCAACGATATCATATATTTCTACAAAATACATTAGCAAACTGACAGTGTCATGTCTAGCATTATTATCAGTGCATACTACTATGCGATGTTAAAATTGTCATCACCGAAACCAGGAGATTTAAAACCAGAATAAAATATATGAGCTTAAATAAAAATAAACATCAGAGCGCGACAAGGGATATACGTACAATTTAAACTACTGATAATATATCACAATTGTCTTCAACAGACTCTTGAATGACACTCATTTCCACATGGGGGACTTGTCTAAATGTTCTCACTTATTGGATCATAAAGGTACGTTACATTGCCAAACGTGATCGCAAAGTAAGAAACACTATCATTTATACTGATCCATTCTGGATAGAAAAATCAATTCAAGAAGTGTTTCTCAACAACTATGACAACAAAACTACTGAGATCGATTAGTTAAGGTTGCATCAGTATTGTAGGAATCACTCGCAAAGCCAAACAAATCAAATTACGTACCACTTGGATAACAAAAGAATTTGACATGTGTAATAATTCATGTAGCACACAGTCGGCTATATACGTTATTAACATAATTACATTTAAAGTTTTACTACATAACGTTGGGTATAAGTGGGCGTCGGTCGGTAACATGAAATTCAATACAAATAACCGAAATCACTTCTAAAAACAACCGATCCGTACGACATAGGGGCACCATACGATTATCTAGTAGTTTTAATACAGATAGAGAGTAAAGCACACTTTCGATACTGTTTTGTAATGGGAGCCAAGTTGTAGGACACATGGCTCTTGTCATAGGTAGCAAGTACATAATTTACTTTAGTATTCGAACCACAACACTCCTTTCAATCAATCCGAATAGGTGAACAATGGTTAGATTTGAAATGACAAGGGGAGTGCCCTAATCCGATAACATCGCGTACTGACTGCATATGGTTCTGGTTATGTTTATTACGTATATCATGTTTAACATTGCTTGATAATAAATGTATATGGCATAAAGGATAGTCAGTTAACCAATCCGCCAGTATCAATTCACCAACCTAGTTCTAACTATGTTGCCTGCGCGTATCTCTACGGAGCTCCCGCTCTATTGAATAACATCTTGCAAATACAGTGGGCTAGTCTGACTTTAGGAGAGCATCTCACTAGATGGAAGAGTTGCAGATGTTGAGACATGATCAGCCCTTTTAATTGAAAGTAATATGCTCAGTACATCTAGAAACGCAACGTTTTCATCCTTGAATTTTTCTTACTTCAATGTTCATACATGGTTTTATTTTGTGTAATTATATTGTATAATCGCGTAGAAACATGTCTATTGTCAAAATTTTATCGATCGGGTTACGTAACTTCCGTGCGTCAAGAAAATCACAAAACGCACGAATTCCACGTGCATCATTTTCGCATGATAAATTTTGGTGCAAATTGCTTCAAATCCTTTGTAAGTTTTGTCAATGGAAAGAAAATCACAAATGAAAAGTTCTAGGCTTCGAAATAAAAATGTCAGGATGGTCTGAACCTGTGCGAAATCGGGCGATTCGGATGCCTATGACGGGGACGTCAAACGGGAGGTTCCACTTCGGCTAAATTGTCATGAACCGACAATATTTCATTTGGAGACACTTTACCAGCACTTTGGCATCGTTTACAACCACCCTTGTCCAGATCATCCATGTGAAATAACTCTCCAACAGGACCAGTTACACTGCATGTACCCTGTCTACGCAAATTTCACAACTGATTCATACACTTCTTAACAACTTGTTGGACGTCAAGACTATGTAATCAATCAATAATTAATCAATATTTGAATTTTTCGCTTAGAACAGCGAATCTAAAAAAAATAGGATTTTACCAATTTGTGTTCCGTTACTTTTAAGCCGCACTATATACACAAGCACTATTCCATTACATCGATAGCACTTAATGAAACATTGTCCATGAAATAAAATATCATCAAGTAAATACAGTGTGGTTGTCAATCATAAAAAGTTTGAAAAAGTGTTGACAGTGACCCCAGTGTTGCGTTTCTAGATGTACTCAGTATATTAAAATAAGCAAAAACTGAAACATCAAACACAACCTATTACTACATCAAGTACGTTTTCCCGATTGGCTTCCAAATTCATCGTTCCGTTATTGCGTTTGGGTTTTGCTCTAAGATTTAGCGGATGCACATATCAGCAATTCAAGACGTAGCCATCAATAGTGATTGATTCAAGTTGTAATCTTACTTTTTTATCGGTGAAAATGCTATAAATTATGTTTAACTTAAACCCATCGGGATATTCTGTTAGAACAAAAATGTGTTATCGTGCCTGTGATCACATTGGCTACAACATCAGTGATGAAAACAATTGTATTGAATTATGAACTTGAAGTTAATCGCTTCGTCTTCGAACACATAATCGTACCAGTAATTTAACCCTTTTAAGAAGCCTTTTTCAATCAAATAATTAATTGAATATTTCAATAAAACTACCAAAATGAATATTTTTTTCCTTTTTCGTAGTCGTTTGTTCGGCCTAACAATAAGTATTGTACGGATACACATATGTGCAAACATATGTTTATATTAAAACGGTTGAACATAACAAACTTGCTGTTTTGCATTTTGAATTACTAACCCGGACTAAACTTTGACATACTTACCGAACAATACATAAGCTAAATTAATGCTGAAACTACTCACTCAAACGTCAAACGTTTCCAACCGAACAAACATAACATGTTTGTTATAGTTAACATTTTGGTTCAGAATTAATTACCTCACGTCCATAAAAAACGAAATCAATGAGTCTAGCCTCTACCATTGTCTTTGAGATGTATAATTAAATTTCAGGGATAAATGTAGAGTGTGTATGGTGTAATGTGTTTTCCCCAAAGACATTTCCGACTACTTGATTCGATAATTATGTGTTATAAGGTGGCCATGACATAGTGGAGGTGTTATTGAAACCGCCTGAAACTTCTACATCGAGTTGACACCATTGATTACCTTCTACTGTGATCTACTTCAACCAAATTGTAGTATTTTCAAGTTTTTCTCGGTCTACAACCTTTCACTTTGATAGTGGCGTTAACTATTGGTTGATAATAAATCTTCATTAAGGGGAATTATGTCCATTACTTTTCTTATAGTTCAAGAAAGGAGAGAATTTTGCCAGTGTTATGTAGCCATTAGTCTCAATTGTGGATCATTATGTTTAATAAGTATTACTGTTGGAGACAGTATCAAAACATAGACGAAATATAAAGTGTAAACAAAGTAAAGACTAGACTAGACACTAAAACACATTCAGGAAAGTAAACCAACCTCCGTTGGTGTTGTTGCTATGTTTAAGTAATGCTACTGAATGTTACGTTTTTCTTGGTCGTTGCCTGTTGGCTCTTATTATTTGTGTGTTTGGGTGACTGGGCCGGTTGACTGTATGAGATGGTGTTCATTGTGCTACATGTATATGTACTTTACATGTACCTAAATTGTTCGTGTATTATTAAACATTTTGTGTATTTTATATTGTAATTTGTGTGTTGTATATAAACTTGTATTTTTCGTGCATTGTTGTGTATGCTACATGTATATTGTATACCTTCCTTGACCGTTTTGATGATATTTTTAACATGACTAGGTACATCTCTGTTCTTGCTCACCCAGTATACCTATGATTTACGTTGTATATCAACATGTGTTGTAATGTTTCACAATTGATAGTATGTACATGTTTACACATTCTTGTATAATTTATTTGGAGCATTTTAAGTAGGCTCTTTGCAAGTAGATAAAGAAAATTGGACCAAAGACAAAGCATACTAATGACTGAAACACTTTAATACCAAAGGTTAATCAAATATGAGACAGCATAACGAAACCAAATCCATTTAAAATTCAGAGAACACAGACATGTTATCTTATCTTAAAACCATAGGTAAATATATTTAATATCACATCGCGAGTGGGAAATATCTGATAAAATGTGTGGGATCGTGTTTATTTACCTCAACTTTACTGTCAATCAGATAAAACAGTAATACAAATAATCAAATCTCAGTAATCGAATAGGATATGACCACGGTCTCATGCAGGTTAGGTGGAGCATCACAGATAATGAGACCAGTGATCGTTTGGCATGGTTCAAGGTAGCTGGTATTATCATTGCATTTACTACTTTTAAGAAGGATACTATTTCATTTAGGTTTACTTAACGACATAATTTTGTTAAGTGGTTTACGCTTTTTGGTTTTTAACCTTTGTTTCAGCCAGCTGTGTGATAGTGTGACGGAGGAGAAATGCAGATGAATAAAAATTAAATGGATATGATACGGACATAAGAAATTCGTTTAACTTGTTAAGCCTTCGCTGTAATCTGATATTACTCAATGTAAAAAAACATTGAAAGCGGGTGCGTCCTATCGACTTCATTTCAATTATGTACAATACTGTATTTTATTATATACCAATGTATTTATTGGCTAAAATACAGAACAAATCGCACTGTGAAATACAGCGCGACGGATCACATTTTCCGTATTATACATGTCTGCTTTTCCGAATCCGTATCATGCATGTCTGACGTGTAAGATTTGTCTATATGCCGAAAAAATGCCAACGTCGATGACTTCATGACGAAAACATTTACTTTTTTATGAAAGGACGTCGCGTTATATGCCGAAGATATTCCGACGTTCGTGAGGTCAATGTTTACACAGTGAGCGCATTTCGCGCGTTAAATCGCTTTTTGCGCTTTTGCGGATATATAATAAAAGGAATGTTCCATATGTTTTAGTACATTTATAATCATGTCCCATGTACAGTGTGTATGCTATAAGATGCATACAAAACTATGACATGCTATTACGAAAAGTTCATATAATTACATTTGTTAATGTTTGATCTACGTGACGCTATCATGATATTTAGTAGATATAAATAATTCACTTTCTCCCCAAATAATTAGTATGGCTCATTACGGCAGAACTGCAATATATATAACATTCAGACGAAGCAGTAATTTTATACTTCAGTGACAATATCATTCATTATGTGTTAATTGACATTACGCCAGAGAACAGATCGCCCCACCTGGTTGTTTGTCGAAGGCTGCTTGGCGAATTGTTTCAAGTTAATCCGTTGGAACACATGATTAACATCACCGTTATACGTAGTTGATTAAAATGGAAAATATTGACAACAGGCATAGTGCAGTTTGTTCCGAGACATATGTAGTGTGTAGAGGTTCTAACTAGACGCTTTCGTTTAATTATACTCCATTGCCAGCGACAACAATTACATTATAAACTACAAGTATAATCCATTGCCAGCCACAACAATTACATTATAAACTACAAGTATAATCAAAGGAATGTCGACCCAGTTTATATTTTGCACAGGTCTTTACGAACTTGGCAAAGAAGTTTTTTTATTTGGAAATTACCCATTTTGTTCATCACAAAAGAGTCTTTGTTCAGAATAAACCTACATGTACCAAACAAGCTAAATTATTTTATTATAATTATCTAGCTGGGACATGTTCTAAGACTAATTTATTTGCATTGACAAAGCAGTGATTCCCATACATTCTGCTTTTTCTGATTGTGTGACTTAGACTCGATTACCTGGCGGATAGAACGGCTAACGGAGACGCAGAATGTTAATGATGACGCTGATAAGCAGCTAACTGAGAGCAACGTTCGTACTCAAATAAAAACTCGACACTAGTCTGCCAACAAGACAAATACTCAATCGTATCAACATTTCACTGTGCTGTTAACATGCGGGATCTCTGAGGCGCATGTCCTAACGAAATACAATTCATCTACCAAAACACGGTGATGCCATTTAAATCTAATTACTCCTACCTGTATAACACCATCTTAAACAAATACACGACCCCTTCTCTTACAATTTTATTTTACATTCGTCAATAGTTTCGGTCTTCCAGTTTCCAGTTTCTGTTTCTGATTGCAAGGCAGATACCGGTTCTATAAATAATTAAATGATGGATGCTTATGACACACTAATTGATAAATGACAAATAAGATGTGCAAATGAAGAACAACGACCGACGACAAAATTCAAGAGTCGAAATTTCTTGTTTAATTAATGTCATGTAATTTTGATGGAGATACTACGAATTTAAGCTTGGAAAGGAAGGAGCAGTATTTAATACTTTGTCAAAGCCGTATATAAGGTATGAAATACAGTCAACGAAGACACAAACATCCCACAGACTACCCTTTGTGTGATAAATTATGTTCTCAAGTTTCAGAAAAGAAAAGAAATAACGGGCAGGAAAGGCAGCACTCATCTAAAAAAGCAGAGAACGAAATACTTGTCAATTTCAAAACACAACACTCCACTCCGACATAATGTCGCCTCGATCAATCTTACAAATTCAGAGCATGGGTCAAAGGCAGGAACCAACCAAAAGCACGACCAAACAGGCAATGGTTCAAGCAATACGAAACCTTATGCTGGACAACAAAATTGCAGAAGGTATCCGGTATTAACTTTGTTATGACATTGGATCCGAGCCAAAGTCTAAAAGGACGTAACACTGAGAAAAAATCCGGATAATAAATATTCAATGAGATCGTATAATGCAACGAAATGCATTAGCAAACTGGCAATGTTACTTCTTGATTTATTTTCAGTGTATATACCATGCGATATAATACAATTTATAGCACGTAAAACTAGTATAAAATATATGAGTTGAAATAAAGATAAACATTAGAGCGCGACAAGGGACATAAAGTACTGATAATATATCACAAGTGTCTTCAATAGACTCTTGAATGACACTCACTTACACATGGGAGAGTTGTCAAAATGTTCCCACTTATTGAATCATAAAGATACGTTACATTCCTAATTGTGATTGAAGGCTTAGACTATACATACTTATGTACGAAGGTTGTCCCAGTATATCATGTACTTAGCTTATTCGATGGTAAATTCAGATAATTGGCTTCAATGATATAAATATGTATGTATATGTTCCGAGTGGGTATCAGGAATTTAATGAAAACGTGTGAAGAAATACAATTTCTATTTACATATTAAATTATTATTAATGTAAACGATTTACTGCACCTCCCCTCGTACGTTAAACAAATGTCAACGTTGTTAAACCACACTATTATCTGGTACTGCATCAGATGTTATGTCTATGATAAAAAAAATGAGCAATGCGGTACCGACTGGTTATGGGTAAATGATGCACACCTGTTCCTGACTTTACGTGTACGCAAACGATCTAAATATTTACATCCGAGGCATATATTCACAAATATAATTGCTGCTCTGTTTCTAACGCATGTGACAATATCGTCTAGTGTTTATGTAAGTATACCCTAGGTTAGATCACCTCCAATTAGTAATAACATTCAAAGGGTCGAGCAAGGAAATATTATGAGTCAAGGAGCTTTTCGAATCGTTACTACCTAACCCGCCGGGCTCTGGGACTAACTGGTTCTGATTATTTCATCAAGTTTTACATCGCTTGTCAATAAATGTATGCGATATAAGACATAGTCAGTCGACCATTCAACCCACTAGCTTCTTCGCAAACAGCTGTTTCGGCTCAAAGCATGTGTTGCCTAATCTAATTTCTTCCGAGGTTTTTATTAACCAAGAGTAACCTCCTGTCCAATCAAATTGTAAAGGTTCGGAAGAGCACCCGTAAAAAGCGATATGAAGCGTTTATCACGGCGGAAGTGTTTTACATCGAACGCATACTTGTTATGTATAAGATACACATGTACCGTTGCCCGATTGGCTTCCACCTTCGTTCCGTTGTTGAGTTTTTGTCTCATTCTTGGCAAGAAGAACCGAGCTTTTTAGATTTTCGAAATTTAGCGGGTGAAATTATCAGATTCAAGACGTAACCATCGATAGTGATTGATTCATATTGTGGTCTTACTTCATTATCAGTGAAAATGCAATCAAGTATGTTTAATTTAAACCCATCGGGACATTCTTTTAGAACAAAATGTTATGTTATCATGTCTGTGATCACATTGGCTACAACACCATTGATTAGAACAAATGCCATGAAGTACGAACTTGAATTGTAAGAAGACTTTTTAAATCAAAAACATCATTGAATATTTCATTAAAAAACGAAAATTATAATTATTTCTTTGCCATTGTCCTTTGTTGATACTTGCAATAAGTATTGTACGGAGACGCTTATGAGAAAATATGGCATTCTCTTAAATCTGTACAAAAATAACAAACTTGCTCTAGTGCGTTCGGGACTACCTTCCCGGACTTCTTTGACATACTTACAGAACAATACATAAGCACAAATCAAGTGCGCATGCACATGTGTGTATGTTGCACATTGCCTTAAAATGTAGAATAGAATGAAGAGTAGAAAAGTAGAAGAATAGAACTAAAGCAATTACTCCACAACAACTCTATACTATGAATAGTATATAACTTTGTGTCCATCATTACGAATATTTTAGTAAGATTGCTGAGACTACATGTACTCACTCAAACGTCAAACGTTTTAAACCGAACAAATATAGCGTATTTGTTATAGTGAACATTTTTGTCCAGAAGTTATTACTTTACGTCCATAAAACGAAATCAATGAGTCTGGCCTAGCTGATTGTCTACTATTGTGTTTGAGACGTATAATTAAATTTCAGGGCTAAAAGTAGAGTGCGTATGATGTACAGTGTTTTCCCATAAGACACTGCACCACTATTTGATTCGATAACTATATGTTATAGGGCGACCTGTACATATTGAAGATGTTACTGACAACGACTTTAACGTCTACACCGAGTTAACACCAGTGAGTATTATCGACTCTGATCTACTTCTATCAAATTGTAGTTTTCTAAATTTTTCTCGGTGTACAACACACCATTGCGATCCTGATATATACCTTTTGGTTAAAACTAAATCGTTATTATCGGTAATTGTGTCCATTGTTCTTTCTTATATTTCACGAAAGGAGAGTATTTTGTCGATAGTATATAACCGCTATGTAGGTACAAATCATTCTTAATTGTGGGTTACTATGTTGTGAAAGTATTACTCTGAACAGTTTGATGACATTATCTTAAGGGTTTAGGACATGAGGTAATGGTATTTGACGTTATCCTTGTCCAGATTGAGGTTCACATTCAGTGAAAATCAAATCGTTGTACACCACTATTTTATGTAGCAAAGTATTTCTATATACCATGTCTCCTAAGTTTTATCTTGCATTTCGTTTCGGCAATATGATACTGATGGGAGATTAAATAGCTTTGATAAAAAATTGTATATTTTATGTACATTATATATTGTTTTAACTATGTATTAGTCAGGACTGCACAGCATTTTTGAACGTATGTATACATGAACAAAGGGCTATATAAATATGGTATAATAATAATAATAATCAAAACATAGACGGTATACAAACTGTAAACAAAGTAAAGACTAGCCTAGACTCAAACATTGACCCTTACGTGCATGGAATAGGCAAAACTTTAAGAAAATAAACAAACATATGTTGGTGTTAGTGTTGTGTTTAATTGATGCTGCTAAATGTCACTTTGGGATGTCCGTGTGATGATGCCATATTTGGCCGCCGTTTTTGCGTGGGCATTGCTCAGGGTACTTGTGTTGTGGTGTTTCTGATTTCTGTGATCGGCTGGTTAGGTTGAGTGCTACCTTCCCTGTCGGAATTTATCATACCTTTTTCGCTCATGTGTTTGGTTATTGTTTGTTTACTCTTGTTCCGTACTGTTTGCCTGACTGGGTCGGCTGACTGTTGGAGAAAGTGAGTCATT
Source organism: Spisula subtruncata (assembly GCA_963678985.1). Lineage (NCBI taxonomy): Eukaryota > Metazoa > Mollusca > Bivalvia > Venerida > Mactridae > Spisula > Spisula subtruncata. Next base: position 5,586,057 of record OY787663.1, read on the forward strand.
GTTTTATAGCTTAGCCTAGTTCTTTTTATCTTTATTTAATAGTTTGTGCTCTACCGTGTGACTTTTTTCTGGTATAAGTTTTCTTACAGTTCTGTGTCTAATTTTGTACGCGGAATGTTCGTGCATGTTTGTTTTGCTTGGGTGCTACCTTTCTTGTCAGATTTGAAGGTATAATTTTCATAACCTGGCGTTTCGTGTGCTATGGTTGACATAACTTGGTGAAGCACTTTTTATACGTTGTAGATCAAACGTTATGGTTCACATTTGAAAGTGTTGCTAATGACTGCTGGGGACAGATGATAGCATTTTAGAAGTTGTTTAGGTAGCCTGGTAGTTGTCTCACATTTTAGTAGAAAATCGGACCCAAGACAAACAATCAAAAAAGACTTAAACACTTCACCTCAAAGGTTAATCAGATAAGATCAGGCAGCATAACAAAACATCCATTTTCAGTTCAGCGAATACATGCATGTTATCTTATCTACAAACAATCGGTATATATTTAATACCACATGAGTAGAAAATATAGATCTGATAAAGCTGTGTGGGACCGTGTTTATCGGGTTTATTTATCACAACTTTATTGTTGATCAGATAAAACAGTAATACAAATAATCAAAAATCGAATATGATATGACCACAGCCTCATGCCGGTTAGGTGGAGAATCAAAGATACTGAGGCTAGAGGGCACATGGAATGGTTCATGGTAGGAAGAAGAATTTTATTTCATTAAGATTTACGTTACTATATAGTGTATTACGTGGTTTCCATTGCTTGACGTTCAACCTTTGTTTCATCCATCTGTTGAATTGAATCAAAATGAAATGGAGATGAAACGGTCATAAAAACTCTGTTAAAGTGCATCAACTTGTAATATTGAAGTATTCCATGTAATCTAAAATCCCGCAATGAAAACACATAGAAACCTGATGCTTTGTAATTGACTTTAAGAAATGACCAAAAAATTAAAATGCATATTTTCAATATTTTGACTTTAAATGTTTAGAAATACATGTTTCTTTTAGTTTTAGTTCATTTGTCAGTGAAAGTTGTCTCCAAATGTGAAAACATTGTGCTTTGGGGTGAATATTCCAGAAAAAAATGAAGATTTTTTCCTCCACAAAATGACATTTTCATACCAATTTTGACCTTTCTTAGGTACCAGACCTGGGTTATTGTGTATAGATATGAGGAATAGTCACATAATTAAGCATTAAACATGAAATAAGTGTCCAATGTAAGGTTTATACAAAACTACAACTGTTTAATTTGCCAGTATGCATACAATATGGCCAGCAAAATCCAAGAAAACGCGTTAAAGGCGCTTAATCTCTTTTGTCAAAATTTTGAGAAATCATGTCATTTCAGTCCGGAAAGTCATCATTTGGAAAGTAGGGTAGGCTAAAACCCGGATTTGGTCGGTCCGCAAATTCTTTCTTATATGATACGCGACCCCCTGTTTTTTGTATTTTCTTAACGCTGGTAGTGCCTTCTTTTCATTGATATATGTCTGCCACCTGGCCATAGACTTGTACCAGACCTGGGTTATTGTGTATAGATATGAGGAATAGTCACATAATTAAGCATTAAACATGAAATAAGTGTCCAATGTAAGGTCATAGACTTTAACATGTATCAACCTGGGACTGACTATTGTAACTTTACACTGAGTTAAAGAACATATTTATTTAGTGGTTTGTGACCTTAATTCAATTAAGTACACAACTGTGTTGTACAATACTTTAGTAAAAATTATTCCGCCTGTCTGCAATAAAATGCATGAAACAACTATGACATGATATAAACAAATTCACATATTTACTTTTGTGAATATTTAATCTTTCTGACGCTACCATGATATTTGGCAGACAAAACTTTCCTTATCAAACAAGCTAAAATATTTTATTTGAATTATGTAGACGTTTGCTAAGACTTATTTACCCACTGACGACCAGTGTTTCTTATAGATAGATAGATTTTTTCTACATATACTCAGTAATGCATAATTAAACATGACAGAATATATCGCAACATATACAATAAACTAACATAGAAGCAATAATAAAGTCATGGAAATCAACAATACATGTAAAGCATGGCGCCAAAAAGAGCTACAGATACATGCAGTTCTTATGGCGGTGCTTAATTGTTAAAATTTAATGAAATGTGAAATGATTATGTGACATGTAAATGTATAGAAAAATAACAACGATTTGTAACGTACGAGATGTGAACAAGTTGATATAGTTATTAAGTAAATCCCCTGAGCGTAAAATAATCCAAATACTAATGAAAAATAAACCTGCTCCCAACAATTTAAAAAATACTACCAAGCTCATAGAAAGGCTAACGGAGACACAGTAAACATGTGTGTTGATGTTGCATCTAACCAACAATATATTAGGTGCTGGATTAAAAACTCGACTCTAGTCTGTCAACAAGACGAGTACAAAAAGCTACCAACATTGTGCGTGCTTTTCATTATGCGGGACCTTTAAGGTCGATGTCCTAACGAATAACAACCCATCTACCAAAAACGGTGATGTCATTTAAATCTAATTACTCCTACCTGAATAACACCACCTTAACCAAATGCATGACCCCCGTTCTGTTGCAATTTTAATTTACATTCGTCAATAGTTTTTGTCTTCAAAGTTTCCAGTGTTTGTTTCTGATTGCAAGGACGATACTGGTTCTATAAATATTAAATGATTGATGCTTATGACACATTAATTGATAAATGACAAATTAGATGTGCAAATGATGTACAACGAACGACGGCAAAATACAAGAGTCGATAATTGAGTTTCTTGTTTAATTAATGTCATGTAATTTTGATGGAGATACTACGAAGTTCAGCTTGGAAAGGAATGAGCCATATTTAATACTTTCTCACAGCCGTATATTATATATGAAATACAGTCAATGAAGACACAAACATCCCACAGTCTAGCTTTTTTGACAAATAATGTTTCCAAGCCTATGAAAACAAAAGGTGGACAGGAAAGGCAGCACTCATCTAAAAGAGCATAGGAGGAACTTCTCATTAATTTCAAAACACAACATCCCACTCCGACATAATGTCGCTTCGAACAATCTTACGAATTCAGAGCATGGGCCAAAAGACAGGTATCAACCATAATCACGACGAAACAGACAACAATGTTTGAAGAAATAAGAACTCCTTATGCTGGACATCAAAATTGCAGAAGGTATCCGGTATGGGCATTGTTATGACATTGGATCCGATCCAAAGTCTAAAAGTACGCAACACTGAGAAACAAGAGAATAATATATATTCAATGAGATCGTATAATGCAACGAAATACATTAGCAAACTGGCAATGATAGTTCGTGATTTATTTTCAGTGCATATATTAAATAAAATAAAATTAATAGCAGCGGGACCTAGAGATTTAAAACCAGTATAAAATATATAAGTTGAAATTAAGATAAACACCAGAGCGCGACAAGGGACATAAACTACTGATAATATATCACAATTGTCTTCAACAGACCCTTGAAAGACACTCATTTCCACATGGGAGAGTTGTCAAAATGCTCCCGCTTATTAAATCATAAAGATACGTTACATTTCAAATAGTGATTGAAGGCTTAGACTATACATACTTATGTACGAAGATTGTCCCAGTATATCATTACTTAGCTTATTCGGTGGTGAATTCAGATAATTAGCTTCAATGATATTAATTTTGATGTTTATGTTAGAAAAATATATTTTGACTTGTAGATTTAGCTGAAAAGTGACGTGGTATGTCCACCCTGACTATTGTAATTGTAATTATTTAAACCTGTCGGTCAAGGATAACCCATGAAAGTGCAAGCACTTATTTCCAATGGGGTCCTGTGTTTTTGCTGAAGGGACAGCAGGTGGAAGAGATAGTGGTGTGATACAAGGTATCCGGGCGAGATGCTCTAGCTCTTTCCGAAGAACACATTGGTTCTTTAACGTGCCCGGTGTATAGCACCGATACACGCCAGACTACCTCTGGGTTGCTAACCAGTTCATCTCTAGTTAGGTGGGAAACATGGAAAATCGTTCCGAGTTGGTATCAGGAATTCCATGAAAACGTGGTAGAAGTACAATTTGTATATACATTATAACCGCACATTAAACTTTTGTTAATGTACACGGTTTACTGGAAAACCCCTCGTACTGAACAAATGTCAGCGTTGTTAAAACACACTACTATCTGGTATAGCTTGGCTATTTTGACCTGAGCCTGACCTTTATGCAAGAATATATTACAAGGTTCTTGCTTTGAATATATCCATATACGCATGTTTGGATTACATCTCGAGCGTCTGCGTGATACTCACCGATTATGAAAACATACAATCGGTGTTGTATCGTATGTAATATATCGACTGTTAAATTATGCTGATCAAAAGGTCATGAGGATCGTGTCAATGTGGCCAAGCTATACTGCAACAGCAATGGACCTATTCAAAGCACGGATTGGCTTACGTTACGTCACCCTGAACCAACCAACCGTCGTCAAGCTTTAAGAAAAGTTTGATGTTACGAACTGGGAGTGCAATACAATATATCCGGTACAAATTTAATGCACCCACGCCGAAGATTATCTGATGAAGTAAGAATAACAACTCTCAGGAAGTATCTAGTATTGAAAGTGATTAATGCAACTTCTTTCAAACTCGATGTAACAAAGATCATTGAAACCATATTGTTTCTGCAGACATTTTGCTGATTGAGCACAATTTTCAATAGTTTGAAAAGTTAAAATTGTTTAGCGTCAGCATTACATTTTGGAACAGAAGATGAGAATAATTTTCGATTTTGTATAATTTCATCATATCTTTAATATGCAGTTCCATTTAGTTAGAGATTTCGGCTTGTGATAAGTATGTTTTATAATCAAATATAAAACTGTATACATTATAGTCGGAACCGTATTACTTTATAGCATGTTTAAATGAGAAAATTATACTGTACATATTATATATAGCCTCAATTTTGTATGTTTAGTGATACAATCGGAGATTTTGTCTGATACGTTCACGTTCATACGATTTGTGAATTCATTTTCTCGTTTCGATATGATTATATTAGAAATATAACGTAGTCATAACCTTTTAAGGGTCCAGCAAGGGAATTAATCATTCAAATCTTTAATACTCAACGTGCCGAGCAGCAGAACCAACTGATCTACTCTTTTCTCATGAATTTCGTTCCTTTGCACTCTGAAAACATTATAGATAATCAAACTCAAAAACAAATCTAGCAAAAATTGAAAATGTTATGATGTTTGATTGATAAGTATATCATCAAGTCGGGTATCCAGACTAGAACTTTACATACCGCTAATACTTTTACTGGTAATGAGCTTCTCATATCGGCAACGCGCAAGATTTGAACAAGAAAACCTGTTAATTAAGTAAATAAACATAACAATTACAACACAGTAGCCGAGAAAAGAAATCCGTGACCTAGGTAAAATAAGGGGTATGCATAATATTTTGTATTGATTACCGAAATTTCTTCAGATAATATTCTATACCTTCGACATTGGGGCACCATGCGATTTCTAATAAAATATAGAAATATATATATATATAATGTTTAGTAACGAGAGCTTAGTTGTAAGACACACTGGGTTATTGTCCTAGGTAACCAGCACGTGCATGTAACATTGTTGGATACAAACGCCCCAGTCAGTGAACAATGATATGATTGGAATTGACTGAGAAAATGTGTGGGTCCAATAGGCTACCGACTGTCTTTCGTTCTCGTAAGTAAACATGTTTTACATCGCTTGGCAATAAATGTATTTTACATAAAAAATAGTCAGTTTACCTAGCTGTCAGTATGCATTCAACCATCTAGTTCTAACTAGCTTCACCGCAAACAGCTATATTCTTATATATGAATATGTGTCTACCGATGTTTACTTGAGTTAACTTGAGCACTCCATGAGTAATTACCTCACCGTATATCAAATAAAAACCAATGTGTCTGGTCTAGATGATCGTATACCATTGTCTTTGAGATGTATAATTAAATTTCCGGGCTAAAAGTAGAGTGCGTATGATGTAATGTGTTTTCCCCTTTGACACTTTCCGATTATTTGATTCGATAATTAGGCGTGATAAGGTGGGTATCACATATTGAGATGTTACTGAAGCCGATTGGAACTTCTACACCAAGTTGACACCAACGATTACCTTCGACTTTGATCTTCGTCTATCAAATTGTAGTCTTCTCTAGTTTTTCTCGGTCTACAAGGCACCGCTGAGATGGTGATACATGTATATCTATTTGTGAATACTACATCGTCATTATAGGACATTATGTCCATTGTTTTTGTCTTATATTTCACGAACTGGGAGTATTTTGACAAGGGCATTTTACGGTTAGGTAGGTACACACCATTCTCAATTTTGGTTACTATGTTGTGTAAGTATTACTCTGAACTGTTTAGAGACAGTTTAAAAACAAAGACAAAATACAGACCGTAAACAAAGCAAATAAAAGGCTAGTCTCAAACATTGACGCTTAACTGGTAATAAATAGATAATACATCCCCAAGACACTAAAACAAACATTCGAATGAATGTGTGCTGCTCCTTATTGTTGCTGCTGAATGTCGCTTGGGTTTACCTTGTTCTTATTCGTTGTCCATATTGTTGGCTCTTGTTCTGTGTGTGTGTGTGTTGCTGACTAGGACGGCTGTCGGAAGGAGAGGCTGTCATTGGTGTTTAGCTGGTTCTTTTCATGTGCCGTATCAATTTGTAGCTTTACTTATTCAGTGTGACTTGTGTAAGACATGTATTAGTTCTTTGTTGTTTTAGTACTTGTTGTTTCTCTTAGGTGCTACCTTCCTATTCGGATTTGATGCTGTTTTCTAAACGTTTGGTGTTTTCGGTGCTTTGGTTGATTTATGACTTGATGATGACTGCTCGGGACATATTTAGTGTGCTTCACATGCTAGAAGTAGTATCATTTCACATTTAGTTGGTGTTTTTGCATCTAGATAAAGACATTCTGACCCACGAAAAACACTCAAAAATGACTGACTGACACCCTTATCAATCTCATAGGTAAATCAGATACGAGGCAGCAAAACAAAACCTTTCAATTTGCAGTTAAGCGAACACAGGCATGTAAACTTATCTAAAAACCATCGGTATATATTTGATACCACATCATGACTAGAACATACCTGATACAACAGTGCGGGATCGTGTTTATTTACCATAATTTTACTGTTGATCAGATAAAACAGTAATACAAATAATCAAGACTCAGTAATCGAATATGATATGACAACAGCCTCATGTAGGTAAGATAAAGCGTCACTGATATACTGAGATCACAGGGGCATGGTGTCGTTCAAAGTAGCTTATATTATCATTGTACTTAATAATATGTAAGCGGGTATTATTTCATTTACGTTTACGTTACGATATTAATTCTTAAGTGGTAAATGCTGCTTGCTTTTCAATCTTTGTTTCAGCCAGCTGTGTTATATAGTGACACAGAGGAACTTCAATTGAACCAAAACGAAATGGATATGATATGGACATTAGAAACCCGTTAAACTCACAAGTGCAACAACTTGAATTAATGATAAAGTATTTGCTGAAATCAGAAACTATCTTAATGCAAAACACATTGAGTTACTTTAAATGAAATACATTTCGGTATAGTATAATGTTTTAGTAGATTTATAAATATTGATTATTTCACTTGTCAGCTATAAAATGCATGTAACAAATATGACATGATATTATAATAAGGTTATATAATTACATTTGTGAGTATTTGATCTTCGTGTCGCTAACATGATATTTGGTAGACATAAATAACTAATTTCTTCCCATTCCTGCAGTGCTATTTATCATTGAGATGAAGCAATTATATTATACTCCAAGGTTAATGTCATAAGTTTGTGCTCATCGTAATACGACATTCAGTGCTGTTTTTCCGTGACAAAATTAATGTAGTGTACACAAGTCCTATGAAGACGCATTCGTTTAATAAAACTCTATTGACAGTAACAACACAAGGCCAAATAAATTATAAGTGATAATAAACTAAATATTGATTGCAATTTTTGCACAGGTCTTTTCTAATTTGGTAAGTATGGTTTTATTTAGACAATACCTTACTGTATCTTACAAATAATTGCAACACATATTTTAGAACAAGCCATGGAAACTAACATATTTTATTTGAATAATCTAGATTTGGGGTATCTACTCAGATTTATTTACGCATTGACAAGGCGGTGTTTCCCATACATACTGATTGTTTGACTTGGCATCGATGATCAATCGATAGAACAGTTGACCGAAACACAGTTGATGACGATGTTGATGATGATGTTGATGTTGCTGCTAACCAAGAAAAAACGTTCGTACGCGAATAACAACTCGACTTCTGAAACTTCTACACCGAGTTGACACCATTGATTACCTTATACTGTGATCTACTTCAATCAAATTGTAGTATTTTCAATTTTTTTTCGGTCTACAACCTTTCAGTTTGATAGTGATATATAACTATTGATTGCTAATAAATCGTCATTACGCGGAATTATGTCCATTATTTTTCTTATAGTTTAAGAAAGGAGATAATTTCGCCAATGCTATATAGCCATTAGGTAATTACACATTATTCTCAATTGTGGGTTATTATGTTGTGTAAGTATTACTCTGAACTGTTGGAGACAGTATCAAAACATAGACAAAATATAAAGTTAAGCAAAGTACAAACTAGACTATACACAATAACACATTCAGGAAAGTAAACCAACCTCCGTTGCTGTTGTTGCTATGTTAAGTAATGCTGAATGTTTTTCTTGGTTGCTGTCTGTTGGATCTTATTCTTTTTTTTTATTTGGCTGACTGGGCATGCTGACTGTAGGAGATGGTGAACATTGTGTTATATATACTATACATTCAGCTAAGATTTTCGTGTATTTTTAAACATTTTGTGTATTTTGTAATTTGTGTGTAGTATATAAACTTGTATTTTTCGTGCATTGTGGTGGACATTCCTTGTCCGTTTTGATTATGTTTTTAACATGACTAGGTAAATCTCAGTTCTTGCTCACCCAGTATACCTATGATTTACGCATTTGTTGTAATGTTTTACTATTGATATTATGTGCAGGTTTACACATTCATGTAGATTTTTATCAAATGTGAGGCAGCGTTACAAAACCACATCCATTTAAAATTCAGAGAACACAGACATGTGATCTTATTTAATAACCATCCATGATCGGTATATATTTAATACCTAATCACGAGTGAGAAATATCTGATAAAATGTGTGGGATCGTGTTTATTTACCTCAACTTTACTGTCGATCAGATAAAACAGTAATACAAATAATCAAATACATGCCTTCCATCCGATATTATTTTATATTTATATGTTTGTTTGTTAGAGTCACAATTTCTGATTACAGGGACGTTGAAGTTCCATGAATATTAAATGATGGATTGAATAATGGATGCTAATGACACATTAATTGATAGATGAAAAATTAGCAGAGCAAACGACTGAAGGAAAGCTCGCGTGTCGATATTCAATTTCAGGTTAATTCATGTCGTGAAATTATTATGTAAATATTAGAATGCAGTGACAGTAGCCTATCATTTCTCTGAGCCGCATATGAGGTATGAAAAATAAGCACATATTCTAGTGTGTTGTCACCGGGAATTAGTTTTGCAATCAATTGTTCAAAAGTCTCAAAGAGAAAATGACAATGAAGACAGCACTCATGAGAAATGACATACTGAACAGCCACACAGACACGACATCCAACACAGACAGCCTGTCATCCCAGATAAAAACAATCCTCAAAACACACAAGCAGATACACGTACATGTACTTAAGAAAAAAATAAGACAGTCTTTTGCTTGACAACGACATTGCAGATTGATACATAGAAGGTGAACGTAGTACCGTTACCGAATTTCTGCATCTTTATGTCAATGGATCCGTTCTCAAGTTTAAAGTACGTACAAACAACAACATAAGATTTTATTTCTTCAACGATATCATATATTTCTACAAAATGCATTAGCAAACTGACAGTGTTATGTCTAGCATTATTATCAGTACATACTACCATGCGATGTTAAAATTGTAATCAACGGGACCAGGAGATTTAAAACCAGAATAAAATATATGAGCTTAAATAAAGATAAACATCAGAGCGCGACAAGGGATATACGTACAATTTAAACTACTGATAATATATCACCTTGTCTTCAACAGACTCTTCAATGACACTCACTTCCACATGGGGGACTTGTCTAAATATTCTCACTTATTGGATCATAAAGGTACGTTACATTGCCAAAAGTGATAAAACAGTAAGACTATACGAAGGATATGCCGGTACTGTAGTTCATGTACTTTGTACTTTAAGTGTTATTGTTTATTCCGGTATATGTCTTATTAACATTTACAACTATAAAAACAAAATCATACAAAACCAATAATATGTATAAAAAGGTATCAAAAAATCGGACAGGGAAGGTAGCACTCAACCCAACCAGCCGAGCACAGAAATCATAACATCACGACAAAAGCAATGCCCACAGAAACCCATGCCAAAACGGCTACCAAATGAGGCCCAACAACCCAGGGCGTGACCTAGTTATAAACACAAAGACCCAATAATATGTATGTTCGTTCTGACTGAAAGTATAATTCATGATTAATTCAAAGCAAAAAGTTCACTTATGAAAATGTTTGATAGGTATGCACCAGACAAGTTGCAGGAATTTGAAGAAAGTGTGTGGAAACATACTATTTGTATTTACATTATGACAACACTTTAAATTACTAACAATGTAAACAATTTACTATAACACCCATTGTATTTTGAACAACTATCTTCCATTAGATTTTACAATTTACATCTTGTACTGCACCATGCATGTGTTTATGATAATGAACTTAGAAATGCCGTACCTTACGGTTGTTGGTACATGCCATATATGCCGCATCATATAAATATTTACATCAGCCGCATATTCGCAACATAATGACTCTATTTTTTTTTAATGTGTGGTTATGCGAATTTAGTCCTAGATTAAAGCACCTTGCATAAAGAGGTCATTCTTGAAAACAGCTGTGTATATTGAAGGGATTTACAACTCACATTTTTCTCACGTAATATGATGTCAGTGGTTATGTTGTAAGACTTGATAATTCCCAGATGTGTAAGAAACTATACGCATTGAACTAATCAAATACAATTATACGCAAACAGTGTAACCGTTTCAAATAGTCTGACCTGCATCAACTAGTGCCGAATGCCACCCACAAGAACAATTTGATTTTAGAATAGCAATTGCGCGCTCATGGACTACAGAACTGACTTTTATTAACGTAGGTAACCACCTGTTTTTAGTTTCGACAGCACATAATTCAATCGGTACCATTTTTTAAAGATTACTTGAAATCAATAATTATATATAAAAAATAACTGAATGTTATGTGTAAATATTTAAAACATATACTTTGATTAATTGTCCCGAGACGAAACAGTTGTTTACAGTATTTCATTTAAACAAATCAACTCATATGGCACTGACGGCTACGACAATGATAGCGTCAGTATTACAAATGTAAGAAGTATACCTTAAAATATTATAATATAATATTTCATAGTGTGACTTGTCTGTCTTTTGTAATAGAATATAATCGAATAAAAAAGAACCTAATTCATTTCGAGATACAATGAATTATCTGTACGAATTGTCAGACAAAATTTTTGATTGTATCCCTAAACGTACAACATTGAGGTTATTGATAATACATGCAGTATAATTCTCTCCTTTAGCCACGCTATAAAGTAACACCGTAAAGAATATAATGTATACAGTTTTTTATATTTCGATTATTGAAAATACTTATCACAAGCCGACTTCTTTAACTAAATGGAACTGTGTAATGGCGATATGATGAAATCATGCAAAATCAAGAATTATTGTCAGCTTCCGTTTTAAAACGAAAAGCTGATGCTAGACAATTTCAATAGTGTATTAAACTAATACAATATGAAACTTGTGCTCCATCAGCAAATTGCATCGTCTAAAGAAACACTGTCATTTATATAAATACGGATCCATTCTAGATATAAAATCAATTCAAGAAGTGTTTCTCAACAACTATGACAACAAAACTACTGAGATCGGTTTAGTAAATGTTGCATCAGTATTGTAGGAATCACTCGCAAAGTTAAACACTTACCAAATCATATTACATACCACTAGCATAACAAACGAATTTGGCATGTGCATTAATTTCTGCAGCACCAGCATCACACTTTCAGTCGGCTATATACGTTATTATGATAAATACATTTTAAGTTTTAGTACATAACGTTGTGTATACATTGTAAGCGAGCGTCAGTCGGTAACATGAAATCCAATACAAACAACCGAAATCACAGCTAATAATAACCTATCCGTACGACATAGGGGCACCATACGATTATCTCGTTGTATTAATACGGATAGAGAGTATAGAACACTATCGATACTGTTTTGTAATGGGAGCCAAGTTGTAGGACACATGGTTCTTGTCATAGGTAGCCAGTGCATAATCTACTTTAGTATTCGAACCACAACACTACTTTCAGTCAATCCCAATAGGTGAACAATGGTAAGATTGGAAATGACAAGGGGAGTACCCTTGTCCAAATATGTCTCTTACTGACAACATATGGTTTTGGTTATGTCTATTATATGTTTATTATATCATTTTTTACATCGCTTGTCAGTAAATGTATACGGCATAAGAGTTGCCCTATTCGCCAGTATCCATTCACCCACCTAGTTCTAATGGCACTGCCTGCGCGTATCTCTACGGCACTCATCGTGCAAATACAGTGGGCTAGTCAGAACACTTTAGGAAAGCGTTTCACTAGATGGAAGAGTTGCAGATGTTGAGACATGATCAGCGCTTTTCATGGAAAGTAATATTAAAATATGCAAAACTTAATGTAAGACACAAACCATTACTACATCAAGTACGTTTTCCCAATTGGCTTCCAAATTCATCGTTCCGTTATTGCGTTTTGGTACTTGCTCTTGACAAGAAAAACCGAGCTTTTTTAGATTTAGCGGATGCACATATCAGCGATTCAAGACGTAACCATCAATAATGATTGATTCAAGTTATAATCTTACTCTATTATCGGTGAAAATGCAATAAATTATGTTTAACTTAAATCCATCGGGATATTCTGTTAGAACAAAAATGTGTTATCGTGCCTGTGATCACATTTTCTACAACATCGGTGATGAAAACGATTGTAATGAATTATGAACTTGAAGTTGATCTCTTCGTCTTCGAACACATGATCGTAACAGTAATTTAACCTTTTTTAGAAGATTTTTGCAATCAAAAATGTAATTGAATATTTTATTTAAACTACCAACAAGTATTATTATTCCTTTTTCATAGCCGTTTGTTCGGCCTTACAATAAGTATTGTACGAAGACAGATATGTGCAAACATATGTTTATAATAAAACGGTCAAAAATAATAAACTTGCTGTTTTGCTTTTTGAATTACTTACCCGGACCAAACTTTGACATACTTACCGAACAATACATGAGCTAATTAGTGCTAAAACTGCTCACTCAAATGTCAAACGTTTACAACCGAACAAAAATAGCGTGTTTGTTATGCAAAAATGTAGTTAACATTTTGGTCCAGTAGTAATTACCTTTAGTCCATATAAAAGAAATCAATGAGTCTGCCCTCGCTGATTGTCTACCATTGTCTTTGAGATGTACAATTAAATTTCGAGGCTAAATGTAGAGTGGGTATGGTGTAATGTGTTTTCCCGAAAGGCATTTCCGACTACTTGATTCGATAAGTATGTGTTATAAGGTGGCCAGGGCATATTGGAGGTGTTATTGAAACTGCCTGAAACTTCTACACCGAGTTGACACCATTGATTACCTTCTACTGTGATCTACTTCAATCAAATTGTAGTATTTTCAAGTTTTTCTCGGTCTACATCCTTTCACTTTGATAGTGGTGTATAACTATTGGTTGATAATAAATCTTAATTAAGGGGAATTATGTCCATTACTTTTCTTATAGTTCAAGAAAGGAGAGAATTTGGCCAGTGTTATGTAGCCATTAGTTAGTTACACATCAGTCTCAATTGTGGGTCATTATGTTTAATGTGTATTATTTAACATTTTGTGTATTTTACATTGTAATTTGTGTGTTGTATATAAACTTGTATTTGTCGTGCATTGTTGTGTATGCTACATAGTATACCTTCCTTGACCGTTTTGATGTTATTTTTAGCATGACTAGGTAAATCTCTGTTCTTGCTTATCCAGTATACCTATGATTTACGTTGTATATCAAAATGTGTTGTAATGTTTCACAATTGATAGTATGTACATGTTTACACATTCTTGTAGCATTTATTTGGAGCATTTTAAGTAGGCTTTTTGCAAGTTGATAAAGAAAATCGGACCAAAGACAAACCATAAAAAATGACTGAAACACTTTAATCTCAAAGGTTAATCAAATACGAGACAGCATAACAAAACCAAATCCATTTAAAATTCAGAGAACACAGACATGTTATCTTATCTAAAAACCATAGGTATATATTTGATATCACATCGCGAGTGGGAAATATCTGATAAAATGTGTGGTATCGTGTTTATTTACCTCAATTTTACTGTCAATCAGATAAAACAGTAATACAAATAATCAAATCTTAGTTATCGAATATGATATAACCACGGTCTCATGCAGGTAAGGTGGAGCATCACAGATAATGAGACCAGTGATCGCTTGATATGGTTCAAGGTAGCTGGTATTATCATTGTATTTACAAGTTTTAAGATGGATACTATTTCATTTAGGTTTACTTTACGTCATAATTGTGTTAAGTCGTTTACGCTTTTTGGTTTTTAACCTTTGTTTCAGCCAGCTGTGTGATAGTGTGACAGGAGAAATGCAGTTGAATCAAAATGAAATGGATGTGATACGGACATTAGACATTCGTTTAACTCATTTAGCCTTCACTGTAATCTGACATTCCTCAATGTAAAAAAACATTGAAAGCGGGTGCGTCCTATCGACTTCATTTCGATTAAGTACAATATTGCATTCTATTATATACAAATGTATCTAAAATACAGAACGAATCGCACAGTGGAATACAGCGCGACATTTTCCGTATTATACATGTCTGGTTTTTCGAATCCGTATCATGCATGCCTGACGTGTAAGATTTGTCTATATGCCAAAATATGCAAACGTCGTTGGCGTCATGACGTAAACATTTACTTTTTTATGAATGGACGTCGCGTTATATGGCGAAAATATGCCGACGTTCGTGAGGTCAATTTTACACAGTGAGCGCATTTCGCGCGTTAAATCGCTTTTTGCGCTTTTACGGATATACAATAAAAGGAATATCCATATGTATAATGCTTTAGTAGATTTATACTTGATCATGTCCCATGCCTGCTATAAGATGCATACAAAACTATGACATTCTATTACAAAAAGTTCATATAATTACATTTGTTAATGTTTGATCTACGTGACGCTATCATGATATTTAGTAGATATAAATAATTAATTTTCTACCCAAATAATTAGTATGGCTCATTACGGCAGTGCTACAATATATCTATCATTCAGGCGACGCAGTAATTTTATACTTCAGTGACAATATCATTCATTATGACTGTGTTAATTGGTTGTTTGTCGAAGGCTGCTTGGCGAATTTTTCAAGTTAATCCATTGGATCACGTGATTAACATCACCGTTATAATTGATTTAAAGGGTATATATTGACAACTGTCGTAGTGCAGTTTGTTCCGAGACATATGTAGTGTGCAGAGGTTCCTACTAGGCGCTTTCGTTTAATAATACTCCATTGGCAGCCACAACAATTACATTATGAACTACAAGTATAATCAAAGGAATGTCGACCTAGATTATATTTTGCACAAGTCTTAACGTACTTGGCAAAGATGTTGTTTTTATTTGGACATTACCCATTTTGTTCTTCACAAAACAGTCTTTGTTCAGAATAAACCTACATGTACCAAACAAGCTAAATTATTTTATTATAATTATCTAGTTGGGACATTTTCTAAGATATATTTATTAGCATTGACAAAGCAGTGATTCCCATACATACAGCTTTTTGTGACTGTTCGACTTGGACTCGATTACCTGGCGAATAGAACGGCTAACGGAGACGCAGAATGTTGATGATGACGCTGATAATCAGCTAACTAAGAACATCGTTCGTACTCAAATAAAAACTCGACTCTAGTCTGCCAACAAAACGAATACTCAATCTTATCAACATTTCACTGTGCTGTTAATATGCGAGAAATTTAAGGTCGATGTCCTGACGAATAACAATTTATCTATCAAAACACGGTGATGCCATTTAAATCTAATTACTCATACCTGTATAACACAATCTTAAACAAATACATGACCCCTTCTCTTACAATGTTATTTTACATTCGTCAATAGTTTTGGTCTTCCAGTTTTCAGTTTCTGTTTCTGATTGCAAGGCAGATACCGGTTCTATAAATAATTAAATGATGGATGCTTATGACACACTAATTGATAAATGACAAATAAGATGTGCAAATGAAGTACAACGACCGACGACAAAATTCAAGAGTCGAACTGTCTTGTTTAATTAATGTCATGTAATTTTGATGGAGATACTACGAATTTAGGCTTGGAAAGGAAGGAGCAGTATTTAATACTTTCTCAAAGCCGTATATAAGGTATGAAATACAGTCAACGAAGACACAAATATCCCACAGACTAGCCTTTGTGTGATAAATTATGTTCTCAAGTTTCAAAAAAGAAAAGAAATAACGGACAGGAAAGGCAGCACTCATCTAAAAGAGCAGAGGACAAAATACTTGTCATTTCAAAACACAACATCCTATTCCGACATAATGTCGTCTCGATCAATCTTAAAAATAGAGAGCATGGGTCAAAGACAGGAACCAACTAAAAGCCCGACCAAACAGGCAATGTTTAAAGAAATAAAAAACCTTATGCTGGACAAAAAATTGCAGAAGGTATCCAGTATGGGCTGTGTTATGACATTGGATCCGATCCAAAGTCTAAAAGTACGTAACATCGAGAAAACAAGAGAATTATAAATAGTCAATGAGATCGTATAATGCAGCGAACTGCATTAGCAAACTAGCAATGATATTTGGTTATTTATTTTCAGTGCATATACCATGCGATATAATAAAATTTTAAGCACCGGTGCCTAGAGATTTAAAACCAGTATAACATATATGAGTTGAAATAAAGATAAACACAAGAGCGCGACAAGGGACATAAACTACTGGCCCCAAGTTCACAAAGGATTAGTTTTCAGGATCAGGATCAAGATCAAATATTTATCCTTTGAAACTCAGTAGATATGCTAGGGTTAAACTTGCTATTTTTATACATGTGGATATACAAAAGTATATCCTTCAATTTCAAAGACATTTAAATAAGTTTTTATGGTCAGTTATAAAACTACTAACTTGATCCCCATTTTAAAAATTGATCCTCGTTTTTCAGGATCAATTTCAGTCTCAAGTATAATAATTCACTTTTGCAATAGAAAAATGATGATCTGAATAGTTTGAACATGTAAACTTGAAGGGGATTAGGTATTCTCTACATGGCTATAAGCTGTAACTAACACAAGTTACCAAAAGCTTCTAAAAATTGGGAACTTATTTTCAGGATCAAATTTGATCCAGATCAGTTGATCCTTAGTGAACTTGGGGCCTGATAATATATCACAATTGTCTTCAACAGACTCTTTAAAGACACTCTTTTCCACAAGGGAGAGTGGTCTAAATGTTCCCACTTATTGCGTTAAATTCCCACTCGTTATTGAAGTCTTAATGTACTTTGCTTAGTTCATGATGTATTTAGATTATAAGCTACATTGACATAATTTTGATGAATATGTTCCGTATTGGTATCAGGAATTCCATGAAAACGTGTGAATAAGTACAATTTGTATTTACATTATAACAGCACATTAAACTTTTGTGAACGTACACGGTTTACTGGAACACCCCTTGTACTTTAAACAAACGTCATTTTTGCGATAACACATACATATCTCGTACAGCATCAGATGTTGAATCTATGCTAAGATACCGACAGGTTGTGGGTGCATGGCGCTCACCTGTTTCCGACTTTTCGTTCAGGCAAATTATATAAATGCTTATATCAGACTCATATTCGCAAACATAATTTCTGTTCTGTATATAATACGTGTCAACTACCCCATACTGTTTATGCGAATTTAGCTTAAAATACCTCCGATAAGAAAGTCAGTCTTGCTAACAGCTATGGAAATGGTTACCCTCGACCAACTTTCTCTCTTGTAACATGCCGAGTTTAACCTGTATCAACTAGTGTTAATAAACTACTCGTATGAACTGCTGATTTTAGAATGGAAACAACGCCTATGGACCACGGTGCAGGCTTTTCATTGACGTACGTTACCATATGTGTGTGCAGGATCGAAAAATGTCAACTTAAGGTCACGTGTTTCATTTTGTGCATTTTAGTGCTATTCGATAGCACTTTATACTATCGGAATCAATGTAGTAAATCTCGTTATATGAATTAGATTTATATAATTATATAAATTTATCTACATGTTATGTGTACTTATTTAAAACGTATACTTTGACTGAATTGTCCCGAGACAAAAAGTTGTTTAAAATATTACATTTGAACAACTTGCCTCAGATGGCACTGAAGGCCACACCAAAAATATATTCAGTATTACGTATTATACCTGTTCATTTTATATAGCATTATGACTACTTTCAAACTCTGCCTTGGTTGTCATTGTTAATAAAATAGTATCAAATCCCAAAGAAACTCAATCATTTAGAGAGCAAATGAAATCGTATCAACTTGTACGAATTGTCAGACAACATCTCAGTTTGTATCCCTTAACATTCAATATAGAGGATATTGATAATACGTTCAGTATAAATTTCTCCTTTAGACACACTTTCAAGTAATACTGCTCAGAATATAATGCATACAGTTTTATATTGGATTATAGAAAATATATACTTATCTCAAGCCGACATCTCTATCATAATGGAACTGCATATTGACGATATGATAAAATTATGCACAATCAAGGATTATTCTCATCTTCCGTTAAAAAACGATATGCTGACGCTAGAAAATTTCAATAGTGTATTAAAGAAATACAATATGAAACAAATTGCATCGTCTGAAGAAACACATTCATTTATTCTTATCCATTCTAGATAGAACAATCAGTTCAACAACTATGACAAAACATCCACAGAGACCGGTGTAGTAATTTAGGTTGCATCAGTAACTATATTGTAGGTCAACGTAGGAATAACTAGCAAAGCTACACACTTACCAAATCAAATGGTGTTGGAAAGTTACCGAAATGTTATGAATTCAAAATTAAATACCACTTGGGATAGCATAAGAATCTGACATGTGCATTCACAAGTAGCGCCATCATCATATAATCAGTCGGCTATATAAGGTATGTAGATTGATACATTTAAAGTTTTACTTCAAAGAGGTTTCCATAACTTTGGGTATATGAGAGCATCGGTTGGTAACATGAAATCCAGTACAAATAACCGATATATCCTCAGATAATAATATATTCGTACAATACGTGGGCACCATACAATTTTCATGTAGTAAATACGAATATAGAATACATATATTTGTTTTATAATGAGAGCCTAGTTGAATGACACATGGTTCTTTTCATATGTAGCCAGTACGTAATCTACTTTAGTATTCGGACCACATCACTCCTTTCAGTCAATCCCAATAGGTGAACAATGGTAAGATTGGAAATGACAAGGGGAGTACCCTCATCCAAATATACTACGTACTGGTAGCATATGGTTCTGGTAATATTTACTTTATCATGTCTTACATCGTTTATCAATACATGCATATGACATAAACGATAACAAACTGACCTTGCCACCAGTATCCATTGACCAAATTACCAACTAGTTACCGTTTGCTTTCCGCCACCATCTGAACTTTTCTCCGGGATTCGTTGCCTTTGTAAGCGCTATCGAGCACATTTAATCATTAACAACTCGTTCAATTAACTTAAACAAGAATTTTACTGCAACGGAAATGGATATGAAGCGTAGTGCTTGATTTACGTAATTCAGAGGTTGAGATCTAACCACATCCCCCGTTACGATAGGGAAAATAAGAAAGACAAAACACAAAATTCGAACACATATCTGTCCGTTGACACACTGGTGCTGAATCAAATACTTGCACACGACTGGCTATAAGATTTATCGTTCTGTTATCACGTTTGAATCTCGTTCTTAGCAGAACAAACCAAGATTTACAGATTCAGGAGATTAAGCGGGAATACTTATCAGCAGTCCTAGACGTAACCATTAATAGTGAATAATTCAAGTTCTGAACTAACTTTACAAACAGTAAAAATGTAATAAATTATGTTTAACTGAAAACAAACTATTTGTGTAATCTTCTTAGTGATCTCATTGGCGACAATACCGGTGATTAAACATTCTCCGTGGACAATATGTTGTTGTTGTCCTTACATAACTGTATCATAACTGTATCAGAAGTTCATAACCTTGTAAAAATTACCAACTTGCGAAAATATTTCACCTTTCAAAAGTAGCTGACACTGGGAGTTGTAGGAAGATCTCTCAGATAGATCTTGAGCATGCATTGACCCAAGTTTATCCAAGAAAGAGGCAACCTAAATGACTGAAACTTGGCACATCGACATATCGAACAACAGCGAGGAATGTCAATAAATGATGTATGTGGAGAGCAGCAGTTGAAATATTATGTGCCGATGAGTGCAAAATGGTCTACAAAGGTAAGTAAGACACACTATGAGTCAAGCTAAAGCCGTGTAGATGCAGGAACAAGCATGAGCATCCTTACATGAGCGTAGATTGCCCATCGGCTAAAAAGGCAGGCCTTAGTTGTACGGCAACAGTTACACAATGCCAACTGTAAACACGCATCAGCATCTGATTTTTTATTGGTCATTATGAATGTTTAAGTACAATTGATAAAACCTTTCACATAAACGTCAACATTTCATTCCGAACAAATATTACGTACATTAGGTATTTGCTTTAGTTAACATTTATGTCCAAAAGTAATTACTTTACGTCTATATAAAAGAAATCAATGAGTCTGGCCTCGATGATTGTCTACCATTGTCTTTGAGAGGTATAATTAAATTTCAGGGTAAATAGTAGAGTGCGTATGATGTAATGTGTTTTCCCCTAAGACACTTCACTACTATTTCAGCATTTGATTCGATAACTAGGTGTTATAAGGTGGCCAGCACATATTGTAAGTGTTACTGCAAACGCCTGAAAGTTCTACACCGAGTTGACACCAATGATTACCGTCGACTTTGATCAACTTCTATCAAATTGTATTCATAAGGTTTTCTCGGTCTACAAAACACCACTGCGATGGTGATATATAGCTATTGGTTAATACTAAATCGTCATTAAAGGGACTTATGTCCATTGTTTTCCCTATATTTCACGACAGTAGAGTATTTAGCCAATGTTATATTACTGCTTGGTATGTTCATATCATTTACAATTATTGGTTACTCTGTTGTGTAAGAATGACTCTAAACGGTTGGGAGACGGTTCTTCAACATAGACAGCATACAAACCGTAAACAAAATAAAGACAAGACTAGACTCAAACATTGACGCTTACGTGTTTTGGAATAGACAAAGCACCCAGGAAACAACAAAACCTTCGTAGGCATGTGTGATGTTTCTAATTGTAGCTGCTGAGTGTAGCTTAGTTTGTCCTTGTTATATTTAGTTCTCCATATGTTTGGTTGTTGTGTGATGGCTTTTGTACTGGGTTTGAAGGCTGACTATAGGAGAAGGTGGTCACTGGTATTCAGCTACTTCTTTATGTACCGTATGATTTTATAGTTATACTTTTCAGTTTGACTGTGTAAGTTGTCTGCTTAATGTTTCATTTTTGTGTTGTTTGTTTCGTCATTTACGTGTTTCTTTTGGATGCTACCTTCTTTGCCCGATTTGATGTTTTCAATTTTCTAAACATTAGGTGTTTCGAGCGCTGTGGTTGACATGACTTGCTGAGGCTTTTATCTCTATTAAGTATGTTGTAGACCTACATGTATAGCATTACGTCCATGTAATGGTTAACATTTCATATTGCTGCTAAACTGATGACAGCTCGAGGCACATTTTAGAAGTTGTTCACGCAGCACGAAATTCGTCTTGCATTTAGTAGGCGTTTTTGTAAGTAGGTAAATAATATCAGACCCAAGACACACAATCAAAAATGACTGAAAAACGTTTTAATCTCAAAGGAAAATCAGATACGAGGCACCATAACAAAACCACATCCGCTTACAGTTCAGCGAACACAGGTATGCTATCTTATCTAAGAACATTGGTATACATAAAATCACAACATAAGAACATATCTGATAAACATGTGGGAGCGTGTTCATTTACCAAAACTTTACTGTTGATCAGAAAAAACAGTAATACAAATCATCAAAACTCAGTAATTGAATATGATATGTCCACAGCCTCATGCAGACAGTGGGTGCAATATGTGTAGGATATTGTGACAGAGACGTACTGCATTTGAATCAAACTGAAATAGATATGATGCGGACATAAGAAACTCGCTAAACCCCAAACGTACATAAGCGTGTCTTAATGATAAACTGTCGCTGTAATCTGACATCACTCTTCTATGTAAAAACATTGATACCGGGTGCGTTTTATTACATTATTGTCTTGCATAATGCTTTAGTAGATTTATAATTGATCATTTCCCCTGTCTGCTATAAAATGCATAAAACCACCATGGTTTGATATTAAAAAGGTCATAAAATTACGTTTGTGATTATTTGATCTTCGTGAAACTATCATGATATTTGGTAGACATAAATAACTTATTTTCTCCCCAAATAACTAGTATGGCTCATTACTGCAGTGCTATCTATCATTGAGACGACGCGGTTATATTATACTCCAAGGGTAATGTCATTAGTTTGTATAATCGTTAGAATACGACAGTGCTGTTTGATCCGGACATATGTAGTGTGCAAATGTTCTAAATAGACGCATCGCTTAATAAAACTCCATTGACAGTAACAACGTGAGGACAAATAAATTATAAGCGATAATAAACTAAATGTTGATCGCATTTATTGTTTGCACAGGTCTTTTCTAACTTGGCAAATAATTTTGATTTGGAGAATACCGAACTGTATCTTACAAATTGTTGTAACACATATTTTAGAACAAGCCTTCGAAAATGAAATATTTTATTTGAATAATCTAGTAGAAACATTTACGCAGAATTATTTACGCATTGAGAAAGCACTGTCTCTACCTTTTCTTTGACTTGGAGTCGATGATCAATCTAATGGAACAGCTAACCGAGACGTAGTTACAAATGCAACATCGCTGTTGATGATGATGCTGACGTTGCTGCTAAGAAAAAAAAACGTTTCGTACTCCAAGAAAAACTCGACGATAAACTATCAACTAGACGTATACTCGATCTTTCTGGGATTTCGCTTTGAATTCCAACTGTTGGACCTTTCGGTCGATGACAGTTAATCTATTTACTCCCTTATGTAAAACACTGACAAACTCAAATACATGCGATACGATTTTATTTCACATTTTTTACTTGACAATTTCTGATTGCAGGGACGGTGAAGTTCCATAAATATTAAATGACGGATTGAATGATGGATGCTAATGACACATTTTAAAATTGATAACTGAAAACTTAGCAGAGCAAACGAACGAAGGAAAGCTCGCGTGTCGATATTCAATTTCAGCTTAATTCGTGTCTAGAACATATTCTAGTGTGTTATCACCCGGAAGTGTTTTGCGATCAATTGTTTAATGTCTTAAACAGAAGATGACAACAGGATTGCAAAAGGGCACATAAAAAGTGAACGTAGCACCGTTACCGAATTTCAGCTTCATTATATTTCTTCAACGAGATTATAATTATATTCCAACAAAATCCATTAGCAAACTGATAGTGTTATGTCTAGCTTTATTGTCAGTACATTATGCGATGATTATAAATTTAAATCCAGAACCTGGTGATTTATAACTAGAATAAAATATGAGAGTTTAACGATAGATAAACATTAGCGCATGACAAGGGACACAAACTACTAATAATATTTCACAATTTCCTTCAACTAACTTTTGAATGACACTCATTTCCACATGGGGGTTGTCTACATGTTCCCACTTATTGGATCATAAATATACCTTTAATTCCCACAAGTGATCAAAAAAAGACTATATGACGACTGTCCAAGTAATTCATGAACTTTGTATATTAAGTATTACTGTTTACATGTATATGTCTCATCATCATTTAAATATAAAAATATAATCATATAGAATATATTTAGTCCAGTCATTTTAACTTTTAACCTCAAACTAATTGCAAAACAAACAGTTTTCTGTTTATATGATTCGTAAAGCAATCCTTAGCAATGTACAAAATGTCCTAATTGGATATTCCTGGGACTTTTTGAGATATTTACAAATATATTGAATTGTCATGTTTACGCGATATTTGTCACTTTTGGTGTAAATAAATCTTGACTTGTATTAGTAACTTATTTTTATTTTTACATCGTGTTCGGAGGTCGCAATGTTTGTCTGATTTTTATGAAACTTGGCAGCAATGATCATCGGATCTAATTTGGGTCACATACAATTTTGAGCAAACTGGAGCCAAAATCTAGGTTACTAGGTTAAAACATAGAAAAAACAAAATATAGTCACCAGGGGTCGCCATTTCGACCTTACACTTGTGAAATTTAGTCACAATGATCATCTTACAACAATCAAAGTCATGTGTGAAATTGGATTAACCCGAGTTCAAAACAAGGTCACTATGCCAAATAATGGAACACATCTTTTTAAGGTGCATTTTTACCTAATCTTTATGAAACCATGTCACATGGATCATGAAGACAAAATGTAGGTCAAATGCAATATTTACTTATAATGAGGTAAAACTAGGTCACTAGGTCAAATAATAGACAAACCTTCTTGCGCCAAAAGGTCGCATCAACTCTTTTAACCTATTGACCAAATTTTGACCCAAATAACTCAATAACCCACTTGTCTTAGATGTTTTGAGATGAGCATTGGGACAAAGTTGCATAAATATTAGACCAAAATTGTGAATTTTGTACCTACACAAAGTTTTCCTTTGATTTGAACTAGTGATCTACTTTTTGACCCCGTATGACCCAATTTATAACTTTGACCTACATTTCGTTGATATTATTATTGTGACCATGTTTCATTAATATAAGGTCAACATTATGACCTCTAGCGACTACACAAGGTTTTGCTACAATTTGACCTAGTGACCTAGTTTTTTCCTCTTAATCATCCATTTCCTACCTTGGCCTAAATTTTGTTTAGATGATCCCTATGACCAAGTTTAATAATCATAAAGTCAAAATTGTGAATACGAATGCAATTGTGAACGAACAGACAAAGAAAACAATCACTATTTCTCACGAATCAATAGATTCGTGAATATTATCATTATTGTATACTGTCCAAACACAACTATCCTTTTTCCATTAGACTCACATGTATACAACACATGATATGTGTAAATTTAAAACAAATTGGATTAATATTAAGGAAATGAATAAAACTTTTGTTGCTAATTTGAGTCGACGTTTGAATGGGTAGTATACCAACACGTAGACTGGCATATATATGATTAGTAAATTGTCTGATGATAAAATCAATATTTGTATTCGATAGAAGAAGGTTGTATCTTTCAACAAATATAAGCTTTAAGGTGTAATAAGTAAATATTTAACGACTTACACGGGAATTTTTAGAACCTAAAATTCCCCATGTAGTATGACATAAGGAAAATGCTGACATTGCTACCGAAAGTGACCTTTAACATGTCGATTTTTTTTTATTTTCCCCACTGAACTCGCATATTTGACGTTTTGTCTGTAGTTGATAAAAGTACATGTATGTAGATGATGAAAATGCAAAGAAACTCTGTGTTTTGCAATTTGTTTGAGGTTGACCATATTTTTTAGCTTCAATGACTGTTCTAATAATACTTATGCGAAATTTCTGACTAGAATTGAAGTTCATGATTGATTCAAATTAAACATTTCACCTATAAAATGTTGAATAAGTATGTTCCGGGCCAATCTGATTAAAATCATATCCTCAAACACGCAATGCTATGAGGATTTGATCGATTATTTTAGTCAGATTGGTTCCGGGCAAGTATCAGGAATTTGAAGAATTATGATAACACAAATTATTAATAATGTTAGAAATTTACTGGAACATCCACAAGATAACACAGCATACATTTTGTACTGCATCATGTGTGTGTTTATTCTAATGAACTAAGCAATACCAGACCGACCGGTTGTGGGTACGTGCAGTATATCCCGTATTATATAAATATTTACATTAGTCGCATATCCGCCAACATAATTGCTGCTCTATTTCAAATGTGTGTGAACTAATATGTTAGTGTTCATGTTGGTTAAGCATAATGATTGAAGCACCTGGTATAAGAAAATCATTCTCGCTTACAGCTGTGTATATGGAATAGGTCACCCAACTCAACGCTCCTTCCCGTAATATGCTGTCAGCGGTTATAGTGCAATTATTGATAATCTCCATCTGTCTAAGAAGCTATAAGCGTCGTATTAATCAAACAAAGTAATACGCAAGCATTGTTACAGTTTTTTAAACAGTTTGACTTGCATCAACTAGCGTCGAATGCCACCCATAAAAACTGCTGATTTTAGAATAGAAATAACGCGCTCATAGACCACAGTGTTGGCTTTCATTGACGTAGGTAACCACCTGTTTTCAGTATTTGAGAGCACGTAATTCTATCAGTATCATCTTATAAAATTACTTGAAATTGATACTTATACATGCGTATAAAAGCACCTACATGTCATGTGTAATTATTTAAAACGTTATTTTGACAGAACCGTCCCGAGACGAAAAGGTTGTTTACAGTATATCATTTGAAGAACTCGACTCATATAGAACTTCGACAAAGAGAGCTCCAGTAAATGTTTTAATAGCATGACTTCTTTAATAGTGTGACTTTTTTGTAATTAAATAGTATAGAACCTAATTCAATTAGAAATCCGATGAACTTGTAAGAATTGTCAGAACAAATCTCCGATTGTATCCCTTAACATTAAATATTGAGGATATTGATAACAGTATAATTTTCTCCTTTAGACACCCTATCAAGTAATATTGCTTAGAATATAATTGATACGGTTTTATATTTGATTATAAAACATACATATCTCAAGCCGACATCTCTAACTAAATGGAACTGCATATTGACGATATGATTACATTATGCAAAGTTAAATGTTTATTCTCATCTTTCGTTCCAAACTAAAATGCTGACGCAAGACAATTGCAACATTACTCATATATACATCTTATACAATATGAAACTTGTTCTCAATCAGCAAACTGCATCATCTGTTATGCAAATCAACGTAGAAACAACTCTTACACGAATACCACTATTATTGATGTTGATTTAATACAAAGAGTTTTCCATCATTTCAGTTAAATAAGAGAGTCAGTCGAAGACATAGTATTTAGTACAAATTATAGAAATCAATTCAAATAATAAACTATACATACGACACAGGGGCACCATAGGATTTTCTTGCAGTAAAAACGATTGTAGAATACAGAACGATATTGATATTATTTTGTAGTGGGAGCCAAGTTGTATGACAAATGGTTCTTGTCATAAGCAGCCCATCCGTAACCTACTATATGTAACACTCATTTCCGTCAATTTCAATTGGCGAACAATGATATGATTGGAAATGACAGGGTGTGTTAGGGTCCAAAGATGTTACGTACTTGCTGCCTTCTGGTTCTTGTTATGTTCACTTTATCATGTTTTAGATTGTCAGCAAATATATGTACATGACATAAATGATAGTATGTTGACCTGGCCGGAAGTGTCCACTGACCTAACTACTGTACCAACAGTTCTTTTCGGGGTCGTTGCCTTTGCCTTTTACACTTTATTCAGTAATAAAGCGTCCAATTATACTAAAGACAGGTTTACCGCAAGGAAAATGGATACACTTACGGACTTTGAGAACGCACCGCTCATTCAAACCACGAACTTTTACAATAAACAATGTTAAATTGTTTCAAATATTTGTCTGCAAAAGCTTCCTTTTATGTTTAAATAAATAGCAAAATTCAAAACGTCAGTTAACTGCATTTCTAAGTCACGTAACATCAACGTGCTGAATCAGTCTCAAGACAAAATTCAAAGTTTGGGAGAATGCGAGTTCATAACATCGGCTATTTACCACAATTGTAATGCCATTCTGGGGCATGTTCCTCTATTTATCAACATAGGTTATGGAACTCATCTATACTAACGTTTGAAATAACACGCCCAATGCTTTTGATGGGATCAAGATCTAGGACATTCCATCACGCAGATATTGTTTTCTTTAAGAAAAGTGACCGTTATGCGCTATTTATGCGCACGTTTTCAAAGTCCGTAAGTGTATTGATGCGAAATGCTGGATTTACGTACTTCAGAGATTGCGGCATGACCACAGTTTTTTTCTGTTTCGGTCATTATGAATGTTTAAATGACTGGAACTTGGCACACCAACACAGTGCTGCGGCCAGTTACACTACGGCAACTCTACACAAACGTCAGCATCTAATTCTGTGTCGGTCATTTTGAATGTTTCACTACGATTGCTTAAACGACTCACCCAAACTACTAAATATTTTTGTCCAGAAGTAATTACTTAACGTCCATAAAAAGAAACGAATGACTCTGGCCTTGCTGATTGTCTACCATTGTCTTTGAGATGTATAATTAAATTTCAGGGCTAAACGTAGAGTGCGTATGATGTAATGTGTTTCCCCTAAGCCACTTCAAAACTATTTGATTGTAATTATTTACACCTTTTGGTCAAGGATAACCTATGATAGTGCCAGCACTTATTTCCAATGGGGTCCTGTGTTTTGCTGAAGGAACAGCAGTTGGCAGAGACAGTTGTGTAATACAAGGTATCTGGGTGCAATGCCCTAGCTCTTTCCGAAGAGCCAGCTTGGTTAGTTAACGTGCCCGGTGTACAATGTATAACACCGAGACTACCTCTTGTTTGCTTACCAGTTCATCTCTAGTTGGGTGGAAACCTGGAAAAGCGTTTCAGAAATGATCAAGTGCCCCGGCCGGGTCTTCTCGATCAACAGTCAAGCAGGCTATCCGCTCGACCACCGCACCACCATTGTAACTAGGTGTTATAGGATGACCTGAACTTATTGAGATGTAAGTAAAGCCTCCTGAAAATTTTACACCGAGTTGACACTAGTGATTACCTTCGACGTGATCTACGTCTATCAAATTGTAGTCTTTTCCTCGGTCTACAAATCACCACTGCGAAGGTGAGATATATAGCTATTTGTCAATACTAAATCGTCATTACCGGGAATTATGTCCATTGTTTTTCTTAAAGTGCACGAAAGGAGAGTATTTTGCCAATGGTATATAGTCGTTAGGAAGCTACACATCATTCTCAATTGTGGGTTACTATGTTGTGTAAGTAATACTCTGTTTATAGACAATATGAAAAAAGACAAAATACAAACCGTAAACAAAGTAAAGGCAACCATTTGGGGGTTGTTTAAGTGTTGTTTGCATTTTTTCAGTGCTACTATATATATGCATCACAAAACAATCAATTCTAGACAAATTGGGCATGAAGTCTAGAAAAAATGACAATCCCGCTTATGCGCCTTTAAGGAGAAATTTGGTCAGCGCCTTCCAAATGGTATGAATAGTGACATGAAATGGGCTTGTTTTTGTGCTGAAATGGTCTTCTGAACCCCAATTTGGATTTAGATGCTTAATGATATGTCTATTCTTCATATTGAATCACAATTATCCTTGTCTGGTACTAAAATAAGGGCAACATTCGCATGAAAATGTCAGTTTAAGAAAAGATAAATCTGAACTTTTCTGGATTTTTCATGATAAAAATATAAATTTTCACTTTTTTAGACATTTTACACAGATAAAAAAAATGGTTGAAACCCCATCGTGTGTGCATTTCCATTCATTTAAATGCAAAAAAATGAAAACATAATTTTAATGGAATTTTGCATGTCTTAAGGTCAAAAACCACCAAATAGAATTGTTATTTAACTCAATGTAAAGTGACCTAGGTCAGCCAATAAAAATGTCAGAAAATTGATAAAAGTAGGGGGTCACGTATCATATAAGAAACATTTTGTTCGACAAAAGCGGTGAACAGATTTTCTCACATGTACGGATTAACTCACTGTCCGTTTGCCCCAACCTTAATGTCACTTCCATATTTAAGCCAGAATACAAAATATTTCTGAATAAAACTATTTCACTACATCACATACATGCATACAAAGCATTCAACACCGATTTCATGATGCTGATGCTGATTTGTCAAGACATACCCCCATTTCCAAGAGCTTTAAAGTTTTTTACTGGACTATTTGGCTGTATCTGAATTTGGTCCGCGTAGGCATTTAGTGGTAATTTAGTAATACCTAAATATTAGACACAATAAGCGGTATAATTGTTGTACATGTATGTGTATCACATTCTTTAAGTTTTTTACGTCGATCATTTTAAGTACTAGGCTATGAGCAAGTAGATTTAGAAAATCGAACCAAACAAAACCATAAAAATGACTGAAACACTTTAATTCCAAAGGTTAATCGAATAATTAAATATGAGACAGCATAACAAAACCAAATCCATTTACAGTTCAGCGAACACAGACATGTTATCCTGTCTAAAAACTATCGGTATATATTTAATACCACAGCATGAGTAGAAAATACCTGAGAAAACAGAGCGGGATCGTGTTTATTTACCACAACTCTACTGTTGATCAGATAAAACAGTAATACAAATAATCAAAGCTCAGTAATCAAATATGATATGTCCACAGCCTCATGTAGACAAGGTGGAGAATCGCAGATACGGATACCAGAGGGCGCTTGGTATGGTTCAAGGTAGTTTGTATTACCATTGTATTTAATACTTTGAAGAAGGATACTATTTCATTAAGGTTTACATTTCGATATAATTTGTTAAGTGGTTTAAGCTGCTTGCTTTTCAATCGTTGTTTCAGCCAGCTGTGAGACGCAGCGACATAAATCAAAATGAAATAAATATGATATCGATGTATACCAAACTAGGTCATGACAAAAGACCTAACAAACGTTCACCACTTATGGCCAATAAAACACGATCAGCTTCCAACAAAAAAATTACAAATGTAAAAAACTTGTAACTTTGTAAATACATGTAGTGTTTTGTAAGATCATATTTAGTTATTGCATCAAAAATACGCAGTTGGCTTCATAGAGATCTCACAAGTTGCCTATAAAGGGGTTCGTGCATCAACTGCACAGGCTATGTATATAACTTAAATTTCTTATCACATACACATAAACTATAGCAGGTATTTTGATTCCGAGAAGCATCATGTTCTTGTAATTCTAGGAGTGTTTATAATTATGTATCCCATCAATGGAACAATTTTTCTGTTGTAATAATTATACTTTGCTTTAGTACATTAATTATTGTTCATTTCCCCTGTCTACTATAATATGCATACAACAACTACGACATAATACTACAAAAATAACGTATAATTACATTTGATCCTCGTGAAACTGTCATGATATGCTATAGATATAAATAACAAATTTTCTCTCAAAATCATTAGCACAGCTCATTACTGCGACACTTCCCATTGCTGATACGATGCCGTTATTATACATGTAATTATACCCCAAGGACAACACTGTTCATTTCGTGTTCATTGATATACGACAGTGTGTTTTCCGTTAATAAATATATATACAAAAAGTGCTGTGAACTGTTCCAACAAGTCCCCTTCGTTTTATTATACTTTCATTACATTGATAAGGGTATTGATTGTGCAGTGTAGCTCATCAAGACGCAGTGCGTAAGTTTGCTTGCGATGATAGCGTTGTTGAGCAAGATGAAGTAATGGCTATCTGTATAAAATGAAATACCAACTTTTATTTATTGTGTTATTAATTAAATAAGTATCAATTTTACAAACGGTTAATGTATACTTTGAGAAACTTCAATTGCTGTTTATTATTTTTGCAGTATGCTCGTACATTTAATAACATTTTAGAAATGCAGTTATTCTATTCATAATTTCGTCTAAACAGATCAAAAATTTTGTGTCGATTCCAGTGAGTTGTCTACTTCAACTCTCTTAATGTATTTTATTTTTCTTCTGGGCTTTTCCCGACATTTGTCTTATTATACGCATAAACTTGCTACTGATACAGTCATACTCAAACATGTATGTAAGGACCGTGTTATTATACCTTTAAGAGGTGCGTTTTGGAATGTTATATTCCATTTGCCTTGGAAGTGTTTAAACAATAACGTAGTAAACATTGTCAATGAATCACATTCGTACATATTTCACTCGTCCGGCTATTCACAAACAAGAGCAAAATGAAGTAATCGCTCTCTGTATAAAATGGAATACCAACTTATATTTTTGTGTTGTAAATTAAATAAGTATCAATTTTACATACAGTTTATGAATACTTTGAGAAACTCCAATTGTTGTTAATTATTTTTGCAGAATGCTCGTACATTTAATAACATTTTAGAAATGCAGTTATGCTATTCATATTTTCGTCTAAGCAGATCAAAAAGACATTTTGTGTTGATTCCAGTGAGTTGTCTACTTAAACTTTCTAAATGTATTTTATTTTCTTCTGGGCTTTTCCCGAAATTTGGCTCATTGTACGCAGACACTTGTTAATGGTTCGGTCAAACTCAAACATGGATATGAAGACCGTGCTATTATACCCGTAAGAGGTGCGTTTTGGAATGTGATATTCCATTTGCCTTGGAAGTGTTTAAACAAGAGCAAAAAGGGAAACTAATCTTACTGGCTTCAACATCCGAACGGGGATTTTCCATTCGTGTTACATTGTCTAAAATTACACCAGTACAATGCTATTTGTTTCGTTGCGTAAATACAATGGTTACATTGTTTAATGTATTCCATGCAAAGTAGCATATTAAAATTCAAGAACTATTTTCAAAAATACAGTTTTATGATCAATTCATTGTCAAGCAACTCTAGAGATGTTATATAATGTACAGGTGTATTTATATCTTCTATAACTAAAATTCTCGTGACAAGTCGTGTATAACTTTCCATTCAAAAATTGTTTATGGCACGGTTGAAATTGATAAAAAAACTTAGACAACTACAATCAGGAATTTTAGCGAAGTTAAATAGACCAAAATACCTCGAGGGTGAATAATCGGTAAACTATTTGTACTACAGACGATTCGTTCTAAAGGACCAGTTTTCTCAACCTTTATCAGAATTGTTAAAGATGACAACTTGATGCAAATTTTATACATAAAGAAGAAAAGTTATATCTTATTTCTTTAGAACCTGAATATCTATATTTTATGAAATATTCTACTTGTATTTATTATTTAGATTTGCAAAAACTAAGTTGGATAATGAATTATTTCTGACAGGTTGATGGCTTTACAAGTATTACTAGTTAATCATTTTAATGAGATTTTAATATCAGTAAGCGGTATTTATACTTCTCCTTATTGCTTTATCCTTCACATGACGTGAATAAATTCGAACTAAAATCTATTTTCTCGTAGCTTATTATTATAAATCAGACATAGTCGGGATGGTTCAATTTTTGCTATAAATGTTTTCGCAAAATCGGTAAGGTCGCTAAACATTATATTCTCGAACATCAGACAACGGGTAAGTTGAAATGAGTAACTTCAGAAAACAGTCATTTCTGAACATTTAAAATGACACACATTTAACCCGCAAATTTGTTCATAATAACATATTCGCGGGCCTCGTGTATCACTTACAAGTCCTTTCTCTTCTTTAAAATCTCCTAATATGGCAAGGAGAAATAAAAACCAATCGACAGAACGCACGACAGTTTCAGTCGAAGGCAAAAATACAACTGCAAACAAAAACACGATGACAAAGGAGAATTTTGTTATTGGAGAAAAGTCATTAACTATGCCAAACTACTTTAAGAATATTATATGACTACATTAGCAGAAATGAAATAGCAATAATAAAACAAGAGCCCTTGAACGTTTTAATTGAGATAGTCATAATATTTAGGTTGTTGAAATGAGTGTTATTGAATTTTGTTTAATTTTGCAGTGCAAGGTTTTTGCATGGTAGTCTCTAGCTTAATTTCGAATTAAAACTTGTAATGTTAGGGACATTGGCTAAGGCATTGTCCTCAACATGTGGAGAAGCTATTAGATGGTTTTGGATGATTGCGTACGGATTGAAGTTAATAAAAAACACAAATGTTAAACACTGTATATATACTGATAAATACGAGTAAATGAAAACAATAATTTAGAAAATTATAAATATTTAATCAAGAGCCCCTATTCAATCGTTAGGTATGTACATAGATTTGCATATTTTGACCGTCGAAATGGTCATTCACGATGAAATCTTATTGCTGTCATCCGAACGACCTTGGCCGTAGTTTCGAATATGTCCAGGGGCGTAACATGTTCTAATATTAGTTGTGCTATAAATAGAACAAGGAACACGTTCACACGAGTATCAGCACCTAATTCTGTGTCGGTCACTATGAATGTTTAAGTACGATTGATAAAACCTCTCACATAAACGTGAACGTTTCATTCCGAACAAATATTACGTACAATATGTATTTGCTCTTGTTAACATTTTTGTCCAAAAGTAATTACTTTACGTCCATATAAAAGAAATTAATCAGTCTGGCCTAGCTGATCGTCTACCATTGTCTTTGAGAGGTATAATTAAATTTCAGGGCTAAAAGTAGAGTGCTTATGATGTAATGTATTTTCCCCTAAGACACTTCCCCACTATCTGATTCGATAAGTAGGTGTTATAAGGTGGCTAGCATATATTGTAGGTGTTACTGTAAACGCCTAAAATGTCTACACCGAATTGACACCAATGATTACCGTCGAATATGATCAAATTCTATGTAATTGCATTCCATAGTTTGTCTCGGTCTACAAAACACCCCTGCGATGGTGATACTTAGCTGATGGTCAATACTAAATCGACTTATGTCCATTGTTTGTCTTATATTTCACGACAGTAGAGTATTTAGCCAATGGTATATTGCCGCTTGGTATTGCTTCCGTAAGTTACGTGTTTCTTTTGAATGCTACCTTCTTTGTCCGATTTTATGTTGTCAATTTTCTAAACAGTACGTGTTTCGTGTGCTATGGTTGACATGACTTGGTGAGACAATTATCTGGCTAACCAAGTATGCATTTCGAGGGTTGCCCGCAAGACTGTAGTAAGTGCAATTTTGGAAATTATTCAGGAGAAGCAAAAAACTTCCCACATTGTCCAAATTAAATGTATTTAATGAATTTTTTCAATATTTTGTAAAGAATTGAGAACAAAAACCTATGAATATATGAAAATTAAAATATCTGGATGAAAAAAGCTTATTTGAAGAATTTCTTGACTTACTACACTATTGCGCTGAAATTTCACATGACCAGATTCAAAATGTTCCTGCAATACTGAAGTAAGTCAACTTACTACAGTATTGCAGGGAATATATTCAAGTTTTTATAAAAAAAAAACTCTGCAATACAGTAGTAAGTGTTATAACAAACAGAAAA
Source organism: Spisula subtruncata (assembly GCA_963678985.1). Taxonomy (NCBI): domain Eukaryota; kingdom Metazoa; phylum Mollusca; class Bivalvia; order Venerida; family Mactridae; genus Spisula; species Spisula subtruncata. The sequence continues at coordinate 5,621,995 of OY787663.1, forward strand.
AAATCATAAATAATTTAGATATATTTTGTTTTTAATGACCCCAGTGTGGCATATAAACAATTAACTGTCTGTCCATCTATCTGAATGTGAATATTTTTGTTATGCATTGGATAAATTTTTATCCAGTCCATTATTTTGTTTACTATTAATATTATTGCTATGAAAGTTGACAAACTAACTTAATTTACTATCTACAGTCAACAGTACTAGATAAATTTATGCAATATATAACTCTAGGATGATATGGTAAAGAGTTATGGCCCTTTGTAACTACAAAATTGTGATAACAGTTTTTCTTGAAGTCCGATATCTTGTTTACATTCAATGCTATGGCAATGTAACTTGGGGCAACTATGAACTATCATCAGTCTTTAGCATTTAAGGCAAGTGACATAACTCTAGGGATTTGTAAGAAGTTGACAGCCTTCTTATCTTTTAGTTATTTTTAGCTTGACTTCTGTAGACAAAAGAACTATTACCTTGACATGGTCATATGTGTCAGGGGTAGTTTTCGTTGATGTCCATCGTCTCATAACTTAAGGTTTTCACTAAAAACTTGAACAACTGTACTCATTAACTCATTATCACAAGGTCATTCGATAATATTTAATCACATCAATTTCTAACATATGTTGTATGTGTATTTCCAGAGCTCTCTTCCCTTGAGTGAACGTAAAGCTTCGAAATGTTGCTCATTTTTGTTAAAAATTTACATTTGTCAAAACCATTCAATGTATTCACTTCGAACTTGTGATACATGTTCACGATCAAAAGAGAAATCCATTACAATTTGGTAGATAACCCTGTGATGTGTATTTTTAGGGTTATATGCACTTAATTGGACTTGAATTTTAACTTAGAATGTGCATCATTTTTCTTGAAACTTGAGATACTTATTATATATATTAAGATGATGACCCCATTGTATAAACAAGTGAAGGAAATTCTGGAATTTGTTTTACAGGGTATGTCCCCTGAAACTTAATTTGATTTTTTTTGGCTTTATGTTAAATGTCTCTGTATTTTGGTAGTGACTTAACATGCTTGATCATATTACAATACAATACAATATTTATTTTAAGTCGGATTTACATTTACTACATTTATATTGATGAGTCACTGGGGATTTCATTGATAATTATGTAGGCAATATGAGATAACTCAAGCAAAAGTTTTGACATAGTTATTGCCCATTTCTAACTTACAAAATTTTGTGTTAGGTAATCATTTCTCATTATTTATCAGAGGTATTTACTCAACTGAACAAACTTGATCACAATGATATTAATCCCATTTATAGGTAGGCAAGAGAAAGTTACTTTATAAATACAATAGGAGGTGTTGCCATTTTAGCTTAGCATTTTCAGCACTGTCTATTACCAAAAGGGGGAGCGTCATTAGTCATGTTGGATAATGTCTCTTATATTATTACACTACAAATGGTATAGAAATAAAATGTGGTTCATAAACTTGCTATCACATGTCAACATACCATGTGACATCTGTTCAAGGATGATTTTTGTAAGGCAACATTGCCTTTTTATAATTTTAGTCTGTGTTCTTTATAATATTGCTACTGCAATGAAACTTGCAACACTTCTTAACTATGCATACTTGACAGGATACAATAATTTTGTTCCACTTTCTAAAAAATGAAGCACAATTTTAACGTGCCCCGTTACAAAATGCATCACAAATCACTATTCCACTTTAAAATAAATTGCACCAAAATTCTTGATTTAAATTTAATGATTATGATTAAGTAGAAAGTGTTGTCTTTCAAACTTTAACAAATTGATATCACCAAGTTGTTTTGAATTGGAACTTCTTTGACAATCTACCCAATCACAGTATCCTTACATTAGGCAATCCTGCAATTACCTACAACATAACCATGATACTTATACTGAGCTTTGCTTTGTAACTCCTCTAAACAACAGTATATATGCCCCTGAATGACCGAGTGGTTTAAGTGACAGTCTGCTATGGGGCAGGAAGTTGGGGGTTTGATCAAAGACTGTGTCATGAGTAGTACTGGTACATCTCCCTGGCTTGATGCTCAGTATAGGCAGCACATAAGTTCATATAAGTACCTTTACTCAACTGTGAGTGTGATCATTTTAAGATTAACATGTGCAGATTACTCATAAATATATGGTCATAAATATAGGTTAACTAATATAGAATAAACAGGCTATTCAGTAAGGACTCCCCTTGTGGTGAATGGTGTATAACTCAGTTGAGTTGCAAGTGGATGTACCTTTGATAGTTTTTGAGAAATAGACATTTACGTGTAAAAAGACTAAGTGAGCAAATGGGAATAACTTATAAATTGTCCTCTTGTAAGTAGATGAAGGTCATCACATTCAAAAATTTGTGTTGATTTTCAAACTGATAGCTTTAAAAAAGTGTTTGCAAAAAGTCAGTTTGTGTATAATATTTGCCACTATTTTAATATACTTAGTCGTAATACGGGCAGATAACTTCATAAATATAAGCCACATGGTATAATTAGCCTCTATATACAGCAACTTGGATACCCCGATATAAGAATCCACTGTCCACTGTGACACTACATTAGGTAAAATCTACTATTCATAAGTGCCCTCAGTCTATTTGACGAATGAACAGTAAAAGTCTGCCTTACAGCAATTGCTAGCTGGTGGGTACATTTGCAGATAACTTCTTCTGTATACAAACATGATCTCTTAAATAGCTTCTTCCAAGCTGGACAAAACCCTGTTCATTGCTAAATACAGCCACCTTATGTTATATGGGGTACACCTAAAACTTTGCGTATAGCTATTCAAAGCCCTATATAAAAAGCACTTAACCTGAAAAAAAATTGCACAACAACCAACCATAGATTTAGCATAAGCCATAAGGGGTACTATAGAGATCAACTATACCAGTCACTATGGGGAATGTACAATCATAGAATAAATCCATTACCAATCCTATATTGGGTACCCCTCCCCACAATTTGCAGCCCTCAAACACCACTGCATTCAGTCTTTAAAGAAACATCAAGGGTCCAAATATTTAGACAGCAAATTACAGCCATACCAGGTCCTATGCTCTTCTCATAACGACTGAATGAAGTCATACCAGGCCATTTTGAGCAATGCCCACCAAAAATTAAAGCAATACCATACCCTATAAGGTTTATAGGATTCACATACTACTGTAGAACTTATACTAAGACTAACCATCAATTACAACAAAACTAGGTCCAAAATGGGATACATTGTCCCAATCCATTTGAAACAATACTAGGCCCTAATAGGTTATCAATACCACTGAAATTGGCTGCGGCAACACTAGCTGGATCTTACGGGACACTTACAACAACCTAAACCACCAATATTTTATCCTAGGGGACACTTAAAAACACTGATTTCAGCTACCATAGGCTTTATAGGGTATATTCACAACTACTATTCCTTAGACTTAAGGCCCTTTTCAGTATTTACCACTAGTAATTAAATCAAAACTATCTGCCACCACCAACTACCGGGTACACCCTTACTCCCTGTTACACTCTTAGGGTTCTAAACCTCCATTCATTAATGTCATAAGGGAGTCTAACCACAACAGAGTCCAACAAGCCAACTGGACCACTAACCATCCCTATGTAAAGACATTACTAAAGCTCTATGTGCCAGACACGATCATTCCCGACTCAATGGATAACCTTATATTGCCTGGTTGTGCCACCCCTCACTATATTTAGTACATTTTTTGTACCTTTTATTGCTTGAATACAGCCATGATGCACCCTTCTATAAAAACTGATGATGTCATCAAACATCATTATATCATAATGATTATTTAGCATTGAGTTACTACTGTATTGCAGGGAAAAAATTATACAAATTATTGAAAAAATTCGCGCAATACTGTAGTAAGTTGACTTACTACAGTATTGCAGGAACTTTTTAGTTCATTGTGAGTTGAGACTATATTGCAATATAATCATAATGTACTTTTTTATACAAATAAAGCCAAACTACTTTTTGCAGTTATGTAAAACATACTTATGTATCCAAAAATGTAAAAAAGTCACTTTTGTAAAAATATGCAGTTACTACAGTCTTGCGGGCAACCCTCGATTTGTACGTTGTAGATCAACATGGATAGCATTACGTCCATGTAATGGTTAATATTTCATATTGTTGATAAACCAATGACAGCTCGAGGCACATTTTAGAAGTTGTTCACGCAGCACGAAATTCGTCTTGCATTTAGTAGGCGTATTTGCAACTGGGAAAACAAATCAAACCCAAGACACACAATCAAAAATGACAGAAAAACGTTATATAATCTCAAAGGAAAATCAGACAGGACGCAGCATAACAAAACCACATCCGCTTACAGTTCAGCGAACGCAGGAAAGGAATGCTATCTTATCAAAACCATTGGTACACATAAAATACCACATCATGAGTAGAACATATCTGATAAAAATGTGGGATTTACCAAAAAACTGTAATACAAGTAATCAGAACTCAGTAATCGAGGATGATATGTCCACAGCCTCATGCAGACAGGGGCGCCATACATGTAGAATACTGTGACAGAGACGTACTGCAATGAATTAAACTAACAATAGATATGATGCGGACATTAGGAACTCGTTAAACCCCAACGTACATCAGCATGTCTTAATGACAAAGCCATCGCTGTAATCTGACATCACTCTTCTGTGTAAAAACATTGATACCGGGTGCGTTTTATTACATTATTGTCTTGCATAATGCTTTAGTAGATTTATAATTGATCATTTCCCCTGTCTGCTATAAAATGCATAAAACCACCATGGTTTGATATTAAAAAAGTCATAAAATTACTCTTGTGATTATTTGATCTTCGTGACGCTATCATGATATTTGGTAGCCATAAATAACTAATTTTCTCCCCAAATAATTAGTACGGCTCATTACTGCATTGTAATCTGTATTGAGACGACGCGGTTATATTATACTTCAAGGGTAATGTCATCAGTTTGTGCTCATTGTAATACGACAGTGCTGCTTGATCCGTGACATATGCAGTGTGCGAATGTTCTAAATAGACGTCTTCGTTTAATAAAACTCCATTGACAGTAACAATGCAAGGCAAACTTAATTATAAGCGAAAATAAATTAAAAGTTGATCACATTCATTAATTTCACAGGACTTTTCTAACTTGGCAAATATGTTTTATTGGGAGAAAACCGACCTGTATCTTACAAATTATTGCAACACATGTTTTAGAACAAGCCATAGATATTTATTTGAATAATCTAGTAAAAACATTAATTCAGAATTATTTACACATTGAGAAAGCAGTGTTTCTACTTTTGCTTTGACTTGGAGTCGATGGTCAATCTAATGGAACAGCTAACCGAGACGTTGTTAACATCGCTGTTGATGATGATGCTGATGTTGCTGCTAACCAAGAAAATAGTTCGTACTCCATGAAAAACTCGACGATAAACTATCAACTAGACGTATACGCGATCTTTCCGGGATTTCACTGTGATTTCCATCTGGTGGACCTTTCGGTCGTGTCCTTCCGGTTAACAATTCATTAGACCTGTCGAAGCACGAGACTGTTAATCTAATTACTCCTAAATGTAAAACACTGACAAACTCAAATACATGCGATACGATTTTATTTCACCTTTTTTTACTTGACAATTTCTGATTACAGGGACGGTGAAGTCCCATATATATTAAATGACGGATTGAATGATGGATGCTAATTACACATTTTAAAATTGATAAATGTAAACTTAGCAGAGCAAACGAACGAAGGAAAGCTCTCGTGTCGATATTCAATTTCAGTTTAATTCGTGTCAAGAACATATTCTAGTGCGTTATGACCCGGAAGTGTTTTGCGGTCAATTGTTTAATGTCTTAAACAGAAGATGACAACAGGATTGCAAAGGACACATAAAAAGTGAACGTAGCACCGTTACCGAATTTCAGCTTCATTATATTTCTTCAACGAGATTATAATTATATTCCAACAAAATCCATTAGCAAATTGACAGTGTTATGTCTAGCTTTATTGTCAGTACATACATTATGCGATGTTTAAATTTAAATCACCGGGACCTGGAGATTTATAACTAGAATAAAATATGAGATTTTAAAGAAACATAAACATTAGCGCACGACAAGGGACATAAACTGCTAATAATATATCACAATTTCCTTCAACCAACTCTTGACTGACACTCACTACCACATTAGGGAGTTGTCTCAATGTTCCTACTTAATGGATCATAAATATACCCTAAATTCCCACAAGTGATCGAATAATACGACTATACGAAGACTGTCCAAGTAATGCATGTACTTTGTACAATCTGATTAAAATCATATCTTCAAATCCGCAATGCAATGTGGATTTGACGACACCTCAGGCGACTTTTCTCATTGGCTAATCGGCGCCTTGTTTTCATAATTATTAGCCGCAAGGATGATCGATTATTTCAGTCAGGTTGGTTCTGGGCAAGTATCTGGAAATTGATGAAAACGTGTGAAGTTATACAATTTGTATTTACATTATGACAACACAAATTATTTAAAATGTAAACAATTTACCGGAACACCCATAATATATTGAACAAATGTCATCCATAAGATAACACAGTTTACATCTTGCACTGCATCATGCGTGTATTTATTCTAATGAACTAAGCAATTCCGTACCGACCGGTTGTGGGTAAGTGCAATTCATCCCGTATCATACAAATATTTACATCAGTCGCATATTCGCCAACATAATGGCTGCTCTATATCGAATGTGTGTGAACTAATATGTTAGTGTTTATCTGGGTTTAACATTTTGGTTGAAGCACCTGGCATAAAAAAATTCTTGATTACAGCTGTTATAGAAGGGGTCTCCCAACTCAACATTCCATCACGTTATATGCCGTGAGTGTTTATGGTGCAAGAACTGATCATTTCCAGCTGTCTAACAAGTTATAAGCGTTGTACGGATCAACTAAGCTATATACAAACGTTGTAACACTTTCAAATAGTCTGACCTGTATCAACTAGTGTCGAACACCACCCATAATAACTGCTGATTTTTTAATTGAATTAACGCGCCCATGGACCACAGTGCTGGCTTTCATTGACGTAGGTAACCACCTGTTTTTAGTATAACCATTTCCACAGACTTAAATTATGAATATTACAAATACTGTTAGGTCATCATATACATAGCAAAAGAAAAAATAAAGGCAGACTTTTTTCATTTAGTACATTTAACTGGAAATCGACAGCACGTCTATTGGTATCATTACACAGTTACTGTAGTAAATCCTGTAAGATTACTTCTAATCACTACGTATGAATAAAATACTATGTACCCACATATAATTTGTAATTATTTATAACGTATACGTTGACATAATTGTCGAAAGACAATAAAGGTGTTTACAATATATCGTTTGAACAAATCGACTCATATGACACTGGATTTTACCTTCAAATGTTATATAATATTATGACGTCTTTCATAGTGTGACTTGGCTGCCTTTTCTGATAAAAAAGTATCGAATCCAAACGAATCTTATTCATTTAGAAAAATATTGAACTTTTCTGAATAAATCTCCAATTTTATCCTTTAACATTCAATATTGAGGATATTGATCATACGTGCTGTATAATTTTCTCCTTTAGACACCCTATCCAGATATACTGCTCAGAATACAATATACTGTTTTATATTGGATTATAGAACATACATATCTCAAGCCGACATCTATTACTAAATGTCAATAATGCATATTGACGTTATGATACAATTATGCAAAGATAAAGGATTATTCTCATCTTTCGTTCCAAACTGAAATGCTGACGCTAGACAATTTCAACCTTACTCATATATACATCTTATACAATATGAAACTTGTTCTCAATCAGCGAACTGCATCCTCTGTAGAAACAATGAAGTTGATAACAATTATATTCATTTAATATCAATTGCAAATTTAGTTATACAAGTCATATTAATTAGCTCCAGTTTCCGAAGCACACGCTAAGCTATGGCAACCAAACAGCAGAGGTCAGTGTACTAAATGTTATGTTATGCAAATCAAGTATAAAACTCTTTATAAACGAATACCACTCTCATTGATGTTGATTTAATACAAAGAGGTTTCCATCATTTTAGTTAAATAAGAGTGTCAGTCGAAGACATAATATTTAGTACAAATTATCGAAATCCATTCTTATAATTAGTTAAATTAGAGTGTCAGTCGAAGACATACTGTTCAGTACAAATTATTGAAATCAATTCAAATAATTAGTTAACTCAGAGTGTCAATCGAAGACATAGTATTCAATACGAATTATCGAAATCAATTCAAATAAGGATTTTCTTGCAGTAAATACGAATGTAGAATACAGAACACTATTGATATTATTTGTAGTGGGAACAAAGGTGTAGGACACATGGTTCTTGTCATAAGCAGCCCGTCCGTAACCTACTATGTAACACTAATTTCCGTCAGTTTCATTTGATGAACAATAATTTGATTGGAAATGACAGGGTGTGGTAGGGTCTAAAGATGTTACGTACTTGCTGCCTTCTGGATCTTGTTATGTTTACTTTATCATGTTTTACATCGCTAGCCAATATATGTATATGACATAAACGATAGTATGTTGACCTAGCCGCAAGTGTCCATTGACCTAAATACCAAATAGCTATCCCTTGCATTCCGCAAACAGTTGTACTTCTTTTCGGATTCGTTGCCTTTGCCTTTTACACTTTATTCGGTAATCTCCTGTTCAATTATACTAAAGACGAGTTTACTGCAAGGAACACGGATACACTTACGAACTTTGAAAACGCACCACTTATTCAAACCTCGAAATTGTATAATAAACAATGTTGAATTTATTCAATAGTTTGTCTATAAAAGGTTCATTTCATGTTTAAAGAAAATTAATACCATAATTCAAAACGTCAGTTAAACGTAAGTTAAATGCATTTTCTACGTCGCGTGACATCAACGTGCTGAATCAGTCTCAATACCAAATTCACAGTTTGGGCGAATGCGAGTAACACCATGTTCCTGGTGAGTTTTCAACATCGGATATTTACAACAATTGTAATGCCATTCTATGGCATGCTCCTCTATTTCCTCTAATAAAGGTTTTGACAACTTTGTGGGCAAATCGAGGTTATGGAACTCACCGTATACTCACATTTGAAAAAACACGTCAAATGCTTTCGATGGGATCAAAATCTTGGACATTCCATATCGCAGATATTGTTTTCTTCAAGAAAAGTGACTGTTATGCGATATTTATGCGTACGTTTTCAAAGTACGTAAGTGTATTGATTTGAAATGATTGATTTACGTACTTCGGGGCATGACCACAGCTAGTTCATTATGAAAGTTTAAAAAATAACTGGAACTTGGCACATCAGCACAATGCTGCGGCCAGTTACACTACGGCAACTCTACAGAAGCGTCAGCATCTAATTCTGTGTCGGTCACTATGAATGTTTAACTACGATTGCTTGAACGACTCACCCAAAACCGGAAAAAATACTACGCATTTGCTTTAGTTAACATTTTTGTCCAGAAGTTATTACTTTACGCCCATAAAAAGAAAATAATGAGTCTGGCCATGTTGATTGTCTACCATTGTCTTTGAGAGGTATAATTAAATTTCGGGGCTAAAAGTAGAGTGCGTATGATGTATTGTGTTATCCCCTAATAGACTTAAACACTTTTTGATTGTAATTATTCAAACCTTTCGGTCAAGGATAACCCATGAAAGTTCAAGCACTTATTTCCAATGGGGTCCTGTGTTTTGCTGAAGGGACAGCAGTTGGAACAGACAGCGGTGTGATACAAGGTATACGGGCGCTTTCCGAAGAGACACCTTGGTTCATTAACCTGCCCGGTGTACAGCATTGATACACGCGAGACTACCTCTTGGCTGTTAACCAGTTCATCTCTAGTTGGGTTGGAAACTTAGAAAAGCGTTTCAGAAATGACCAAGTGCCCCGGCCGGGGCCTCTCGATCAACAGTTAAGCAGGCGATCAGCTCGACTACCGTACCACCATGGTAACTAGGTATTAAAGGGCGACCTGAAATTATTGAGATGTAAGTGAAGCCTCCTGAATTTTGTACACCGAGTTGACACTAGTGATTACCTTCGACGTTGATCTACGTCTATCAAATTGTAGTCTTTTCAAGTTTCCGTCGGTCTACAAAACACCACTGCGATGATGAGATATATAGCTATTGGTCAATACTAAATCGTCATTACCGGGAATTATGTCCATTTATTTTCTTAAAGTTCACGAAAGGAGAGTATTTTACCAATGGTATATAGCCGTTAGATAGATACACATCATTCCCAATTGTGGGTTACTATGTTGTGTAAGTATTACTATGTTTAGAGACAAAATACAAACGGTAAACAAAGTAAAGACTAGACACAATAAGCGGTACAATTGTGGTACTTGAATGTGTATCACCTTCTTGAATTCTTTTACGTCGATCATTGTAAGTACTAGTTATTAGCAAGTAGATTAAGAAAATCTGACCAAAGACAAACTATATAAAATGACTGAAACACTTTAATTCCAAAGTTTTAATCAAGCATGGGGCAGCATGACAAAACCAATCCATTTTACGTTCAGCTAACGCAGACATGTTATCTTATCTAAAAACCATCGGTATTTATTTAATACCACATCATGAGTAGAAAATACCTGATAAGACAGAGTGGGATCGTCTTTACTTACCACAACTTTAAAATTGATCAGATAAAACAGTAATACAAATAATCAAAACTCAGTAATCGAATATGATATGACCACAGGCTCATGCAGGTAAGAAAAGCGTCTCAGATACTGAGTCCAGAGGGCACATGGTATGGTTCAAGGTAGCTGGTATTATTATTGTATTTCATGGTTTGAAGAAGGATATTATTTCATTAAGGTTTACATTTCGATATAATTTGTTAAGTGGTTTACGCTGAGCACGCTTGCTTTTCAATCGTTGTTTCAGCCAGCTGTGAGACGCAGCGACATAAATCAAAATGAAATGAATATGATATCGATGTCTCAACCTAGGTCACGACACAAGACCTCACAAACGTACATCACTTATGGCCACTAAAACGCAATCAGCTGCCTACAAAAATATTACAAATGTAAAAAAACGTGTAACTTTGTAAATTGTGTATTGTAAGATCATATTTAGTTATTGCAACAAAAATGTATACAGTTGGCCTCATAGAGGTCATGTGATTTCCCAAGTTGCCTATGAAGGGGTTCGTACATCTACTGCACAAGCTATGTATATAATTTAAAATGCATATGACATACAAACTATAGCCGGCATTTTGATTCCAGAAGGCATCATGTTATTGTAATTCTAGGAGTGTATATAATTATGTATCCCATCAATGGAACACTTTCTCTGTTGTAATTACACTATGCTTTAGTACATTAATAATTATTTATTTCCCCTGTCTACTATGAAATGCATACAACAACTATGACACAATATTACAAAAATGGCGTACAGTCACATTTCATCCTCGTGAAACTATCATGATATTTTAGAGATATAAATAACAAAGTTTCTCTCAAAATAATTAGCACAGCTCATTACTGTGACACTTCCCATTGTTGAGACGATGCAGTTATTATACATGTAATTATACACCCAAGGTCAACACTGTTCATTTCGTGTTCACTGATATACGACATTGTGCGTTCTGTGAATAAATATATACACAAAAAGTGCTGTGAAATGTTACAACCAGACCCCTTCGTTTTATTATATTTTCATTTCATTGATAATGATATTGATAGTGCAGTGTAGCTCATCAGGACTCAGTGCGTACGTTGATAGCGTCGTTGAACAAAATGAAGTAATCGCCCTCTGCATAAAATGGAATACCAACTTATAATTTAGTGTTATTAATTAAAGTATCAATTTTACATACAGTTTATGAATACTTTGAGAAACTTCAATTGTTGTTAATTATTTTTGCAGAATGCTCGTACATTTAATAACATTTTAGAAATGCAGTTATGCTATTCATATTTTCGTCTAAGCAGATCAAAAAGACATTTTGTGTTGATTCCAGTGAGTTGTCTACTTAAACTTTCTTAATGTATTTTATTTTCTTCTGGGCTTATCCCGAAATTTGGCTCATTGTACGCAGAAACTTGTTAATGGTTCGGTCAAACTCAAACATGGATATAAAGACCGTGCTATTATACCCCTAAGAGGTGCGTTTTGGAATGTGATATTCCATTTGCCTTGGAAGTGTTTAAACAATAACGTTGTAAACATTGTCAAGGAATCACATTCGTACAAATTTCACTCGTCCTGCTATTCACAAATAAGTGCAAAAAGGGAAACTAATCTTACTCGCTTCAACATCCGAACGGAGATTTTCCATTCGTGTTGCATTGTCTAAAATTACACCAGTACAATGCTATTTCTTTCTTCGTGTAAATACAATGGTTACATAGTTAATGTATCGCATGCAAAGTTGCATATAAAATTCAAGAACTATTTTCAAAAATTCAGTGTTATTATCAATCTATTGACAAGCAACTCTAGAGATGTTATAAAATATATAGATGTATTTATATTGTCTATAACTACATTTTCCTGTGACTACAATGAATTCGTACTGTATATAGCTTTTCATTCAAAAATTGTTAAGGGCACGGTTGAAATTAAAAATAAATTTAGACAACGTCAATCAAGAATGTTAGGGAAGTTAAATGGACCAAAATACCTCGAGGGTGAATAATCGGTAAACTATTTGTACTCCTGACGATTCGTTCTAAAGGACCAGTTTTCTCAACCTTTATCATAATTGTTAAAGATGACAATTTAATGCAAATTTTATACATAAAGAAGAAAGGTTATATCTTATTTCTTTAGAACCTGAATATTTATATTTTATGAAATATTCTATTTGTATTTATTATTTAGATTTGCAAAAACTAAGTTGGATAATGAATTCTTTCTGACAGGTTGATGGCTTAACAAGTATTACTAGTTAATCATTTTAATGGGATTTTAATATCAGTAAGCGGCATTTATACTTCTCCTTATTGCTTGATCCTTCACATGACGTGAATAAATTCGAACTAAAATCTATTTTCTCGTAGCTAATTATTATAAAATCAGAAATTTTCGGGATGGTTCAATTGTTGCTATAGATGTTTTCGAAAAATCGGTAAGGTCGCTTAACATTATATTCTCGAAAATCAAACAACGGCCGGGTAAGATGAAACGAATAACTTCAGAAAGCAGTCATTTCTGAACATTTAAAAAATGACACACATTTAACCCGCAAATTCGTTCATAATAACATATTCGCGGGCCCCATGTATCACCTTCCAGTCCTTTCTCTTCTTTAAAATATCCTAATGTGACAAAAAGAAATAAAAACCAATCGACAGAACGCACGACTGTTTCAATCGAAGGCAAAAATACAACTGCAAACAAAACCACGATGACAAAGGAGAATTTTGTTATTGGAGAAAGTCAATAACTATGCCAAACTACTTTAAGAATATTATATGACTACATTAGCAGAAATAAAATAGCAATAATAAAACAAGGGCCATTGAACGTTTTAATTGAGATAGTCATAATATTTAGGTTGTTGAAATGAGTGTTATTGAATTTTTTTTTAATTTTGCAGTGCAAGGTATTTGCATGGTAGTCTCTAGCTTAATTTCGAATTAAAACTTGTAATGTTATGGACATTGGCTAAGGCATTGTCCTCAACATGTGGAGAAGCTATTAGATGGTATTGGATGATTGCGTACGGATTGAAGTAAATAAAAAAACACAAATTTTAAACACTGTATATATACTGATAAATACGAGTAGATGAAAAAAACTAATTTAGAAAATTCTAAATATTTAATCAAGAGTCCCTATATAATCGTAAGGTATGTACATAGATTTGTTGATATGTACTTCAATAGAGTTAGAGTATCACGTGTGTAACCAGGTCACCCCATACATGTGTAACATGCGACATTAAATAATGACACTTTGCATGTCGACACGATAGAGACATATCAGTACAGGAGTATCATCCCATGTAAACAATGTCCCAGCCTCCTGAGGGTTGTACAAAGAATGAATAAATGATGGTATTTCATTATTTAATAAACAATGAGCGTATATCGCTACTGTACAAAAACATAAAATGTCGCGTGATAAAAATCGCGAATATTTTGTTATCATTTAAACATAGTTTGCGAGGTATTTATTTTTTAATTCAGAAAGAGCTATTTGTGTTTTGTGTTCATTTACTGCCATTGTTTTAGTATACGATCCTAAATGTTACATAACTATTAGGTTGAACGAATATAGCGAAAAAATACCACGCACAACTGTCTGAATTTACGGTAAGTTCACAATTTGACAAAAAGTTAGTTGCTGTATCAAAACCAATGAAGGCATTATGTCAAATCATACTCGTAGTGACATCAATAAAATATATACAGAACAACACAGAGGACAACGTAAGGTAAAGTAAGTGCAAACGTAATATGCTGCAGGTTAAAGTAGAGAGTTCAAATTACCCGTAGACCATTAGGCCAATGAGGTTATAATAAATAATATGGCAAAGGGTTTTGTTAAGTGCATATTCAAGATGTTTATAAATGTTACCAACAGTAGCATATTGGATAGCAGATATAGTGATGCAGATCCATCATCCTTAAATGATATGATACGGATTATTGTTGTCAGACAATTGGTATATATATAAAGACGTATGTTCATCAACTGGACAGATATTGGAGAAGCTAATACAATATTATTAAAACAGAAGCTATACAAGAAAGATAACTCGTACAAGTCCACACTAAGTCTTGTTATATTTGGGAATGAGATCGCCATGCACTCGTCGATGCCACACTTGGAGCTCTAAACAATCTTATATGTACATGTTTAAGGTAAATGTGACCAAGGCATAAATCGTCGGGTTCATCTTTTCCTCGTACGTCATCGGGATTGTCGGTATTTCAATCAACACGGAGTCAGTAACAAGATGCTACTGCTCCTGAGGTATGATAACAGTTTCCGCATTTTACATTATACAATATGCCAATGCTAATTTGCTCGTAAGTGAAATTGATTATATTAACTCGATGCAGCATTTACTGTATTTACTACATTAAGCTTGTATTACTCTAAATAATAGAATCTAAATGTTTTATCGCGAAATAAATTTGGTAATTTAGTAAGCCAATCAGGGTATTACCCCTTTCATTTACAATCTCGTCTCTTTATTACTTTATTAGCCTCTTATTTAAATATTTACGATTCGTGTCTGGCAGCTAATATTATGTTATCATTATTGATTGATATAGACATGTATTTAACTGGCATATAGGATAATATAAACATATCATTCAACTCATATATTTATACTTTTTAACCGTTTCCACATTCCATGTGAATAAAAAACAGTCACTAACTAGACTTTGATGGGTTACTTTACATTTCTCTTGTAACGAATGTTCCTGTTATATTGGGATGCATCGCTAATACTTAGTTATCAGAATTTATTAGATCGTCGTTGATTTGTTTTTGCCTGGCTAGGTTGCTGTTGTTGTTTTGTGGTTGTAGTTGCAGACATAATTGATATTTATATTTTTATGGATGACGCTTAACATGTTGTTACAACATTCGGTATTAATATTTAAGTTGATTAATGATTGTGTTATCATTAGTGTTGTAGTTGCTGTTGATCTTGTTTTGTTCATGTCGTTGTTGTTGGTGTTGTTATAACAGTAGTAAATATATTACTTGATAATTCTTTGTTGCTATTTTCGGTCGTTGTGGTGATGTTGGTGCTTCTTCAAAAGGACATATAATTTTGACAGACTGCTAGACTATTTTACTTCTTTGCAGGGATTACATGTATGTCATGATAATGGCTCACAAATGCGCTTCTTATTAAACAGATACTATTATGTCAACGGACTTGTTTGAGGAAATACGAAGTATTTCTATGTCGAGAAGAAGGAAATTTTGATACAGTTACCTATTCCATGCATGGCTTGGGGGTAAGTATCACATTCAAGTAGGCAAAGTTCCGAAGCAGTAAACATTTGACTTTGAACCTTTGCATAAGGTGAACGCCGATACAAACGCAATTACCAACGCCGACGCACCGATTCATGTCAAAGCTCCCATTGTTCGAATAATGAAGACAGTGCATATATGTTACTGCATGTAAATATTGTGATTAGTAATCAAACACAATTTCTAGCTCTGAATGAAAGATATATTGTACACTGGCACAACAATTTGATGAGAGCTTTAGACATGCTTAAGTTCCAAAGATACGTTCTTACAAGTCTGTAATAGGCAACAAACATAAAAAACCCTAAAGCTTGTTTCAAGGTCGTAGAGAAATAGGCTTGTACTGAATAATTTCGTACCATCAGAAACAGACTATTGTACCGGGTGAAATTTAAATTGTCTAGGGGAAAATAACAATTAAACTTTACAAAACGGTGCATTCTAGGGTGCGAATACTTTTTTGTCTTCGTCGATTTAATTCATTCTGCAATTCATTGAATGTTCATTTATCCAAACGGAGTATTTTAATGGAAAGTTACCATTAAAATTCCCGTTTGGATAAATGTTTATTTTTGCACTGCGGTTTGTCGAATGTTAATTTTGATACAAGTCTTGCAGAAAATTTTGGTTCACATATCGATGGCTTAGAACCAGAAGGTCGTAACTTCTACTTACGACCTTATAAGACTCATACATGTTTGAAATCTGCTTCACAATGCGCTTCTTATGAGCCTATTTTCATTAAAAACTTGTTATGTTGACCAAAATGAAGTTTTAAAAACGTGTTTTCCGATAGGTAAAGACTAAATTACAGACAGTTTTCTCTTGTTTTCTCAATATATCGATTTGGTAGTTACGACCTTCTTGTTCTAAGCCAGCGATTTGTTGGCATATTGTATACACGTAGCACAAGATGTCATTGGATATCATATTTGGTTAAGACATCGCCACGATTTGCATAATTTAGTTATAGTAATATAAGTAGTGCTCCCGACGGTCACACCATACACCAGTATCAGTAATGTTCATTCGATGTACAAATGTATAATATTTCCTCATACGATTTGGTATACGTTTGTTATTTAAACAGCCCATTGTTCCTATTTGATACAATATAACAAATACTATATATACCAGCTGTCAGTGATTACCATGAACAAATACAATTCCGCCAGCATAACGATTCTTGTGAAACTATATGTACCATTTAACTGCTATTGGCAAAAACATTACTAGCCTTCTTAATGTTTAATGTTCCATGTTTTCATTGGTTAAAAGCCGTTTTGATTCAAACATATTTTAATTATACATTGCAGCCTCTACAGAACAACCCTCCCTTAAGCAACGTTAGTATGTGTCTCAAGGTGAAAACTTTTAATATATATGTGTCCTCTGGACAACGACGTCGTTTCTGTATGGCTTCCATCTGCTTCTGCGTGAACACATATGTAACATTTATCCAATGATTTTGATTTATTTATACATGGAATGATATACTATCGCATATTCAACGTAACCATGGACTATGCACGCGATATTGTTATAATTATACGTAAGTGGCGTGTAAAAAGAACTTCAATCAACATTATAAATTATCTATCATTATTCACGTAATTGTTTTCAAGTACCTTTTTATTTTATGGCACTATTATATTTGCTATGAAAACAATCAATGCATAATAAATCAAAGCGCTGACATAATAGAATGTTCTAAGAAATGTTATGAATGTGTATACTATATACTATATTACGCTTGATAGTTACTGCGATAAAAGTTCAATAAATGCAATACTGTACTGGAAAAGCGTTGTTTACCTACTATTTTCTACCCCACCAGTTAAACTACATGCATTACACAAAATACATACATATTAAACATCCACAATATATAAAATATCACCATACCCTTTTCAAACTAGGAAATAGTGATCAGTTGTCCGTGATATACCGGCCAATGAATCACGATTTGGAGTTTATATGCGTAGGAATTTATCACGAAGGCTGTAGGCCTGAGCTACGAAAAACATAAAGCCAAGAAAAACATAGAAGATGTTTCAAATCATTGTTGATATGAATTGATTGCTTATTCCCTACCAGTTGAAAACTATTGAACTGTAC
Source organism: Spisula subtruncata (assembly GCA_963678985.1). Lineage (NCBI taxonomy): Eukaryota > Metazoa > Mollusca > Bivalvia > Venerida > Mactridae > Spisula > Spisula subtruncata. The sequence continues at coordinate 5,640,226 of OY787663.1, forward strand.
GTGTATGTAAATCATCTATTTAATACTATTTGTGACGTTTATTTGCCAAACATAAACGACTTTGAAGTGTATCGTTATCGCCTTTAATGTAAAATGAAATGAAAATAAATCAAAATGACGAGGGGCATTCTAAAAGTTCTGATAACTGACCGATAATTTTTTAATTGGTATATCAAATATTTTTGAAGTAAACTTTTTCTGAAAGATCAGTCTTTCAGCAATACATTGATCGTGCATGCATTATTCTTAGTCTGAGATATTTAATGTGATTGGTATTTTAACAATAAATGGTTTCAGGAAATGACTGAAATCGCCCTTGCATATGCTAGGTAATTGTGTTGTAATCGACGCAGGTATATTTTGGAGCGCGCTGCTGAAGTAACCTTCAGGTTAATTTCTATACATTTGATTTTATTTAACAGATACATCCTTGTACTTTCGAATAATGTTATGTTGTTAAACATGATTTGAATCCTTAAATAAAATAACAGCAACATAAACAACCACAATAGGGGACCATTAGACCCCGTTTGGGCCTTACTTAATTCTAGACATAAACTATCTATATAATATATCATCTACACGAAACAGGTGAACATGTCTTGATTTGAATGTGTATTTTCATTCGGGGTACGTTATAAATACATTTTTCACAAACTTTGATTTGTAGAGCAGATTCTTGTGCCATATATTTTAGAAAGTGGGTAGGGGTAACAGGATACCCTTATACATGTCGTAAATATGTCAAAAGTCATGTTTCTTATTCATCTATGAAATAAACTCAATCAAAATTAAAAATGATGATTATTATTATTGTTTTTTTGATGACATGACGTCATAAATCTGAAACTCGTGTTTTTTGGTCACATCGTCACATTTTTTAACCTGATGTAAGATTCAGATGATGAATAGTTCTGGTTTAGTGTGAATATTAATAACATACTAATGCGCAAAATGGGCATATATGTTTTTTATAACTATATAACACATCGAGCAGACCGATGTAGTAGCCCGTTATGGGCGTATTTCCGGTAAAATGGTAGTTTTCAGGAGAATTTTAGGCTCTATCTATCTCACGTATATCGTTAGTTATACTAATGGTTGCAAAATGCATATCCATTTACTATTAGATACATAGTTATATATTACATGATATGTGTAAATTTGAATCAAATCGGATTGAAATTATAGAAATGATTGACATTTATGTAACCCCTCCAAAGGGCTAATATGACGCATTTTGTTGATAATTCAATGGGTACTTTACCTGCGTGCACAATACCATATATGCGATATGCGAAAATAATCTATCTGACGAAAATATCATTATTTGTTTTCTTTAGCAGAAGGTTGTATCTTTCAGAAAATATGCACTTTTATGTACATTTAGTCAATATTTAACAAGTTACATTATCAGAACTTTTAGAATGCCCCTCGCGTACAAGTCTGTTTGCCTACCCATGGGCTCCTATGTAACCTATAAGTAAGTCTGGTTCCGTCGGAAGTGGTTCTCGCTATATAGCATGCGTATGTTTCCGTCTTGTCGTTGAGTGGTTATGCTTAATCTCCCTGTATGCGGTCCTTAACCATTTCCGGGACCTGGTATCGTTTATTTTGCCATGATATGATTAAACGGTGGTAATTGCCCGACAACATCGGATGGACTCAAACCGATTTGGAGCAGTCCGACTGTTTCAGATGGTGTGTTTTTCAGGCATTCATGGCATATATGTTTTAATTTGATGTGTTTTTCTATTAGTGTTGTTGATACCCTGTCATTAGGCAATACAAATGTGCAGCTTTGCGATTTCGCACGTGCTCCATGGGTTTTACACTAAGCTGGTAAAAAGCAGTGAAAACACATTTAGTAATGTAGAATGGGCTGAAATGGCAATATTGTAAAAAATGTATCATTTACATTAAAAGAGAATAATATATTGTATTTATGTAGGAAATTATGACCCCCGAGAAAGTTTTGCGTTTACCGCCAAACCCATTGCTTTTAAACATTAGCCACAGGAACCGGCAATATTCAAATACGACAGTCGTTACAATGCATTGTTTATTAAGCCCCGTTACTTTGCACTCCACACATAAGGATATATGCTGTTCTAAAGGACTGGTTGACCGTCAATAATACAATTGCCTCTAGCTAGTAGACTTGAACTCTATCATTGACGATGAGACATAATAGAATTAACACAAGACAATGGCAATTAAAAAAGTCAAAATGATATGTTTGACATTCGCTCTAGACGACATTTGTTTGATCAATTGAATTATTCGACGTGGTGACATTTAGATATATGCATAAATTAATAGACACATAAATAAATTAGGAACGTATATGATTACGCCAGAAAAGCTTGGTGTTTTAAACAAGACTTAAGCACTCGTTATGTATAAATTAGTTTTTACCATCTCCTCGCACATATGCTAAACCACACAACAAGAGGTTCTACTAAACGTCCCTAACTGTAATGTATAGCAAGAATATCACACTTGCGGAATTGAACATATTTAGATAATAATTCGAACAAAAACATATTCTTAATTAGTTTAGTGCGTTCCCTGGTTATTGGATTCATTAATAGTTCGATAGATGTACATGTAGGTGAAATCAGGACATAATATGTTCGTTGACATTGTGATGATAATTGTTATACATACATAAAGAGACACTCTTCGTTCGTTGGGAACATTGCTTTAATAGTGGGGTAGTGGACGGAATAATAGTGTGTCCTTAGAGACATTGCTAGCATTTTGTTTGAAACTTATTGCAAGGAAAACGTAATGCAAATCTGGTGTTAATAATTCGATGAAACAGCATTTTAGTTGTTCCTACTTTAACGTTGATTACTTTAAATACATATTGTATCGTGACATGATTTTGGAAGTTTAGAAAGCACGTCAGAGTAATACCCCTTTAATTTAAATCCTCTTATTTATGTCTTTATTAGTCTCTTCTTTAAATATTAAATGTTCGTGTCTGGCAGCTAACATTATGTTATCATCATTGATTGATACTTTTTTAACTGACATAGAGAATAATATAAACATATCATACAACACATATAAGATACTGAATAATCGTTTCCACATTCCTTGTCAATAAAACAGTCACTAACTAGACTTTGATGGGTAACTTTACATTTCTCTAGTAACGAAGGTTTCTGTTTATTTTTGGATGCATCGGTTATACTTAGTTATCATGATTAATTAGATCGTCATGAATTTGTTGTTGCTTGGCTAGCTTGCTGTTGTTGTTTTTGTGAATATATTTGCTGACATAGTACCAAAGGATGCCAAACACTTTTTTGTTGTTCTCTTGTTATGGCTGATGCTTAAACTGTTGTTACAGCATTTGGTAAACAATTTTAATAGTTGTGTTATCAGTAGTGTTGTTATCAGTATATGTATTACTTGATATTTCGTTACTGCTGTTTTTGTTCTTTGTGGTATTTGTGGTTTGTTTTCTCTTCCCCAAGCTGCTGCTGAATATAGCGTATGTGTTCTACATCATCTGTTGATATCAGTCTTCTATGCTGTTGTTGTGCAATACGATTGATACGATCATTCAGTTTAAATGTAACAAAGATGATAACAAATCGAACATACAGGGTAAGTAGTATGTAATTACAAGTACGTGTCAAAAGACATACATAACAGTACACCAAACAAATCTCATAACCACGCTTCTATAGGAAATGCATGGCATTAAAAAAGCGCTTCATAGCTACAAATAAAAAACCATCGTTAGTCCAGAGGTTGGTTCTTCTATCTCCAAAAGGACTTTTAATTTTGATACGTAACAGGGAAAGAAAATCCCGAATGATTGACAGAGTAACTTTGTTGCATAGATTGATTATGTCATGATAATACAAATGTTTTTTTCTTATTACAGAAATAATATTATGTCAACAGACTCGTTTGAGGAAGTACGTAATATTTCTAAGTCGAGAAGATGGAAAGGTTGATAGAGTTACCTATCTCTATATATGACTTGGGGTAAGTATGTCATTCAAGTAAGCAAAAATCCGAACCAGTATATCATTGGACTTTGAACTTTTACATAAGGTGGACGCCGACGATATTACCAACTCCGACGCACCGATGACTGCCAACGCTCCCATTTTTCAAATAATAGAGCTATTATAATGAAGACTTTGCATACATGCAACTGCATGCATAATTGTAATGGATGTCAGCGTAAGTACGATATCATATTGGACAAGGTACGGAAATAACGCAAAGTGCACAAAACGAATAGTAATCAAACACAATTTCAAGCTCTGATTTAAAGAAAAATTGTACACTGGCACAACAATTTGGTAAGCGCTTTAGATATGTTTTAGTTCCATAGATACGTTCTAACAAGTCTGGAGTAGGCAATTAACATAACAAGAACCTTAAGCTTGTTTCAAGGTCGAAGAGAAATAGAACTGTACTGAATAATTACGTACCGTCAGAAACAGACTTTTGTACTGGGTGCAATTTAAATTGTCTATGGGAAAACAACAATTACATTTCAAAAAGCGGTGCATTTTAAGATGCAAACACTCATGTTTTTTCTTTGTCGATTGAATTTATTCTTCAATTAATTAAAAGTGCATTTTTGCTTTCAATCAACATTGTCGGTTTAATCGAACGTTCAGTTTGGTACCAGTCTTGCAGACAATATAGGTTCACGCATAATTAGGACATGGAGGTACGTGAATGAATTATTCAACATCAGAGTTTTAACTGCCTCCTTTATAGACTAGTGATAGAGCGTCTGCTTCGAGTACAGGGGTACTATATTCTATGTGCGTCATACCATAAACGCCACAATGATGGTAGATGTATAACTGCTTCGCTTTCAAAACATACATAATTTTGAATTGGAAGAAGGTATGTCTCTGACATGGATAATATTAGGAATAAGGTAGCTCAATTAATGCTTTTAAGTTGGAATTACTTGTTCCACAATCAACATAATTTACAAACGTATGAGCTAAGACCATCTTACAGTTTGATTCATTCATAAATATCATATTTACGGCGTATATGAAAGTCATATCCATGCGATAATAAACTGGAAAAGTGTGAAAACTTATAAACATAGGCAAATGATATCCGAGTTAATCTCGCCAAGTAACTCATGAACCCAAACGTTCAAGCCTAGGTCAATACATGTACACTGAGCGGCACTGAAAACGCAACACTTACATAGTATAGCATAACACATTTGATAAGTATGTAGGCATCGCGAAATTTTGTCATAGAATAGATATATGCAAGTGACGCATGAATATAACTTCGAATCAGACAAAGTTGTTTAGCAACATAGTTTTGTACCAGTTGTTTTGTGGTCAGTATAAAACAGAAAGTTGCATTTTTTAATCTTTTAAAACCACCATCTGGAGCGATGCATGGTGTGCATCCACGACGTATTAATCCTGCATGCAATGCTAGTGGGATGCTGTTCCGTTGTTGCAGAAGGGCTATGTGAAGCTCATGTACGTTTAAGGGGCCTGTACATTATTTCGCGCACAATCACTAAAATAATAAAAACATGGCTATTATAGCAATGGTGTTTTTTTCTATGGTCAAAGGGAGATAATCGTGGAGTAATACATTGAGTAAATAATTAACTTGCCAGTTTCTTTATAACACTGCTTCTAAACGCATATTCGAAACTGCTAATTGTGAGATTAATATAATTGTATTAAATTTGTCCCAAGGATGGTGAAAGGAACACCATTTGTTACTGGAAATAAAGTGCATGAACGATATAGGTATGCTTTTAAGACTGATTATTGCACTCAATGGAGAAAAAATGCGCCTTTGAATTGCGTGCTTAATTTTCAAAACACAATTTACGTCTAAATATTAATGAACATCATTACTTGAGCATGTAGACTAGTTCAGTAATATACAGTAATACAATTTAGTGTAAAGTTTGGTGATTTATCTTAAAAAGTGCGGATAATTATCCAAGAGTTATCGCGCTTGACTTGAAACATTATTCTTACATGCTATGATTTCTTATGCATTTTTATCTTTCTTAACAGGTGTATATGTATTCAAACTTGTGTTAAATGAATGAAATAATGACTTCGGTAATTTAATTCAGCGAAACTTTGATTTTTAGCACGGATATCCAATACTTGAGCATAACGACCGATCTTTCAGGGTCTTCCTTTGATATATGCACCATGTTTTCTGCTAGTTATTTTGTTTTTCCGACTAATTCATCCATATTCTTCAAATGCTTGCACAATATGCGAGCAAAACTCTATCCACCCATCAGCACGCGGGAAAATGCGGTTTAAGGCTTTTCCGCTATGGACGAGTGGTTCTTAAAGTATTTGCACGAAAAAAGCTGAATTCGGTAGATAATATATATCGAAGTGAGCATACAAAATTTCAAGTTTATAAGTCAACGGATTACGGAAATATTCATGTTTAAAAAGTGTTGCGTTTTCATTGCCGTTCAGTGTACATTAACCTGTTAATATTCTTTTCATGTGTAATGTGCACAAATGGCATGTTCGCACGTTGGTTTAAAAAGTACCGCCAGTTACGTTTAGTTAACAAGGTTATCGCTATCATCAAATTAGTTTAATTAACACATTTGCAGGACAGTGAAAACTATGAAGCTTTCGTGATTACAAATACTCCAGTCGAAGAACAGCATTTGTCAAGAGCGATATTAAGCAAACCTCGTAAGACGAGAGTCAATATTGCTTATTGGTTTCTGTGACGTATTAACACAACCGAAACTACGTGTCGTAACTGTAGAAGTTCGCTGTTTTTGTTCTCCAGAAACTGTGTTAATGCGATGTTTCGAACAGTAGGTGGTTATATAAATGTGGCATCAAATAGTAGGAATATGCATTGTAAATCTTACAGACTGTACCACTTTAATCTAGTGTCGCTATCCGTTGTCTCAAAGACAAAGATAGTGTCATGTCCGTACGAATGTTAAAATCACGAATATGCAAAACGTGCACACGATGTTCCCAGCAAAAGTCGTGCAAGCATCCACAAGACTCGCAGTTTTTAATATACATGTCATTGTACAGCGCTGAAATATGTTCTCTCTAGCTCTTGTAGTGTCCGTACATGTCTTTTATGACGTCCATGTCCTATGTTCTCAAAATATCTACGGGTCAATAAATCGGTGCGATTTGCGAATGCATCAATGATCATCATACAGGTGACATTATGTATGAATTTTTCAAGATTCACATACCAGTATATTTATATTGATTAAACATTCCAAGCGAACAAAAACAGTCACTAAATAGACTTTGATGGGTAACTTTTCCTTTCTTTATTAACGAAGGTTTCTGTTATTTTGGGATGAATCACTAAACCTAAGTTATCAGGACTAACTTAATCGTTGTTGTGTGTTTGTTGTTGCTTGGCTAGGTTGGTGTTATTGTTGTAAATGCTGTTGCTGACATTGTACCAAATGATAAAAAATATTTGTGTTGTTTCTCTTCAATGTTTTTATAACATTCGGTAAAGTTAGTATTACGTGTATTATTATTATTGTTGTTTTGCTGCTGCTGCTGCTGCTGCTGCTGCTGCTGCGGCTGCTGTGGCTGCTGCTGATGTTGATGTTATTGGTAGGATGATATCGTTGTTGTTGATTTTGTAATTAGTATTAGTATTTCTTTGATATTTCGTCGCTGCTACTGTGGTTTTTGGTGATATTTCTGATGCTATTCGTCTTCATATTTTACGGTAATGTAGTAGCTAAATATAGCATTCACAATAACATGTGGACAGTAAAGAAATGGACTCAAAAGGCACAATTACAGAAGTAATCAAGGAAAACTTCTAGCTAAGCACAATTTAAAGATGTTTTGTTCTTGCCATACGTTCTAATCTGTCAACGAACACCGATGACAAAATAGCCTTAAGTTTGTTTCAGGGTCGATGAGTTTTATATACATAGTTGTACTGACTAATTACGTACCGTCAGAAACAGACTCTTGTACCGGGTGAAATGTAAATTGTCTAGGGGAAAACAACGATAACACTTCATAAAATTGTGCATTCTTAGATGCAGACACTCAGGCTTTTTTCTCGTCGATTGAATTCATTCTGCAATTTGCATGTGCATGTTTCTTCATTTGGATAAATGTTTTTGTAAACTTCGGTTTGAATACAAGGGTTCACACCAGAATTAAGACATGAAGTACGTGAATTAATCTACAGCTGAGATTTAATAGTTTCCTCGATAGCCTGTTTTAAGACCATAAGCCTCGAATGCAAGGCTCCAGGCCGTGTCATACTAATAACGCGATTCTAAAAGTTCAGCATGGTAGAGAAGCAGTTAGTAAGTTAATACGCGCTAGAATAACAATACAGTTCGATGCATTCATTGTGTATCATATTTACGGTGTATATAAAATCATATTCATAAAATAACTTTGTCATTTTTTAAAAAAGTGTAATAACATATAAACATTAATTGGCTTATACAATGCGGCTTTAAGTCGCCAATTGTTGCATATGTTCTTATATTCCTTGTTGTAAGCATGCTAGTTCACGGTGTTCAAAGCAAAATAAGTTCTAGGACCGACAAGGCTAGAAGGTTTCAAAATCAGTTGCATTGTACACGTTCGTACCAGCTCCTTCGAGCTCGCGCAGAGTCATTATATGTCTATGGTCACTTAAAAATATAAACGGGTTAATATAACATATTTTCAAGCACTAACATTTAAGTTTTTTATGAGTGTATTACAAATACCTTTATTGAAATATTCATTTTTTCCTAATGAGATCCACCAGCATTTGGTTTTCTGCACAGCTAAGACAAGCATACCGTTGTTATGTCCCTTACATCTAAATTGTTCATATATTTGTTGACCTGCTGTATAGCATAAGAGGTCATCGAATATCATATTTGGTAAAAAAATCGCAACAATTTGCATAATTCAGATATAATAGTATAAGCATTGCTCCCGATGGTCACACTATACACCAGTATCAGTAACGTACACTCAGACAAATCGATGTTAATATAATATTTCCTCATACAATATGGTATAGGTTTGTTATTTGATCAGCCCAGTGGTCCTGTTTTATATAATTTAACATATAATATCCATATACCAGATGCCAGCAATTACAATGAACAAATATAATTTTGACAGCATAACGATTCATGTGAACTTTATGTACGCTTAAAATACCATTTTACTGTTATAAAGTCTACTGGCGAAAATATTACTACAATGTTGCATATTTGCCTTGGTTGAGAGCCGTTTTAAGCGGATTTTCATTATACACTGCAACCCCTTCAGAGTAACCCTCCATTGATAATTAACTTCACTTAAGCAAAGTAGTTATATGTATTTTGTTCCAGAAGTATACATTTTAGAACAGTTGTGTCCTCTAGACACTGATATAGTTTCTGTATGGCTCAGTCTCTGTATGAACATGTATGTTACATTTATCCCTTGACTGGTGATTTATTTGTACATGTAATGTTACATCATCAGTCGATTCCATGAAACCATGGACTACGCACGCGATATTGTCATAATTATACGTAAGTGGCGTGTAAGAGTACTCCAATCATCAGTATAAATTATCTATCATTATTCACGCACTACAACCATCGTTTCAAGTATCTGTTTATTTTATGGCACTATAATATCCGCTAAGAAAACAATAAATATATAAAAATCGTAGTACTGACATCAAGAAATGTTCAGAATGTGTTGACTTAGGGTGTTTGAATAGAGTAGCACGCACTGGTTATAATCAGTCTGCTACTGCTAGTTGACTCGAACACTTGGGTAAAACTGCTTTATTGAACGGCGTTATTTACGCAAGTGTCTGTTACTGTGACTTCACGAGATGCATTGCGATACTGTAAAACAATGTTGGAAGTCATAGTCGCAGAATACCCGCGTTTTGGCTACGTGCCATCTAGGTGCTGTTCTGTAGGTCTGCAAGTGTCCCTTGTCGTGATTTCTCGAGAAGCATTGCGCTTCTGTGAAACACTGTTGGGAGACATAGTTGCCGATAACCGTGTTTTGGCGCACGTGAAGTTCCAGATGGGTGTTGTTCAGTTGGGTTTGCAGGAGTAGAGACACGTAGTTGTGGAAGGCTTGTCCATCGTTCAATAGGCTAGAACTATATACAAAAATGTACGTGGACTGAGTGTGTCTGGTAGTTAAGGCTGAGTTGGCAGTATACATGGATGTGTCTCTCCTGGAGAGCAGGCAACAGCAATAGGTAGCTGGAAACAGTAAGCAACATAGGGTGTATGTTGGAACAGAAAGGTCCTGACTCGGAATTGGCTAGGTTAAACGTTTGAAGCGCTACCAAAGAGTTGAGACTTAAGGGAGGCCGGTACGAAAACGTAACATTTCTACAAAACATTTCACCTCAAGTTTATTAAAAAAATCTTCATCATAATTTTATATGAGTAAAAATAATTACAGTAAGGATACTTTTATACAGTAAATATTCCATGTACCTACATATGCAATAAGGTAGTTATATTGACTACGAATACCATGAATGTAAAGCATTAGCTCCAGGTTATATGTTTATAAGCGTCAACTACTGTTTAGGGCATTTACTTCAGAGCGTTCGCCAGGAGAACATACGTTATTCAAATACTCAAGTGATTGAAATGGTAAGTTTCGTTACTTTGTAGTGCATACATTAGGTTATATGTAATTCTAAAGAACTGGTTGACCCACGATAGTACAATTGCCTCTAGCCATGTCATTGGAACTCTCCCGTGACATGAAATGCACATAAGAAACGTGCAATCATAAAGTCAGAATAATATGTTTGGTGTTCACTATAGATGATTTTTGTTTCATCAATTATTAAACTATTCGACGTGGTGACATTTAGGTCTGGGCATCAGTTAATAAAACAAAAATACATTAAGAACGTCTATGATTACACCAGAAAATGTCGGTGTTTAAAACGAGACTAAAGCTCTCGGTATGTATACATAATTTTTAATTACGTTCTCCCTCGTAGGGTAAAAAAGAAAAGGTTACATGAACAAAAGTCAAATAAAAATAATTACCGTCCAAATTACGAGGGTCAGTCAAGACAAACTGAGAGTTGGTGAATAATGATCAGGACAATAAGTGTTCGTATATCGTCTATACATTATCGTAAAATATAGATGTTATGGCGAATACCAATTTTGGGAATGAAACTGGATTATTTTATTTTATGATACATTAATCTTTAGATATAGTTAATTATGGTTGATAAGTTCCTCCAATATAGAAAATAGACTTGATGGAACTATTAATTGTCACTTTATTTGTTGGTATTGAGACCACTATTTTACCCCACCCAAAAGACCGCATGAAGTTTTTCAAAAGCGAAGTTATTTTTTTATTTCTATTACGGTCAATGGAATACATCATATACATTCATATTCCTCCACAGTAGAGACTTTGAATTCAGTGATTAGTTTTAAAATACCAAGGCAACACAAAGAGCACGTCTCTAGAAAATGGATAAAAACCGGATAAAATAGTTGCTATGCAACTAAACAATAAATCATTAGTGATCATACTGATACTAACGCCCAAATTTATTTGATATATACGATTCTACAGGATACACACGTTAGTACTATATAACGCTACATACAGTTGAAATAAACGTTCGAATTGACAACATAATCTGTCCCCCAGTCGCTGGTTCGAACGCATACCCTTCGGTGACGTTCTTTGATTTCTTGTTAACTTTATTTATTAGCCTATATCCGATCACGGATTCATCAGAATATCCGCAATGGATAATACATGTAGTTGTCGATAATTGGTAGAAAATATACTTGTGTATACATTTTGAACTCTCAGTTTTCTTGACTGACTCTCGTATAATTTATTGCAATAATTCCTGACTGGTGAACGTGCACATATTTTGATAATAATTCGAAAAAAAAATCTTATTCTAAATTAGTTATGTATGGTCCAAGGTAATTAGATACAATAATAGCCAGACAGATGCTGCAGGTGGAGAATACTGTTGTGGCTGTTGTTTTTTTCATTTTGACTGCTAATTACATCCGTGCTCATCCATATGGTAACGTGGTGTGTCCTTCCAGTTTAAAAGAGCATAATACTTATGTAGCCTATTTAATATTATTGATTGCATCATACCTTCTGATTAATCCGTAGAATATGCTACCACAAGCATACATCACGTCTGCAAATTTATTATTATTATTATATGCAGCAGTTTACAGCCCGACATTTTCATTGCCTCAAAAAAGGTCACCGGTCTATTACAAATAAACAGTAATTACGCGACAGCTTATTTAGGATTCCAGTCAATAAATTAAGACTGACGTTAGAACGTAGAACCACATTTTACAGAAATTAAAATACAAGGTGTTACTTTAAACACTATTCATACTAGATAAATGTCATTCCAAAGTACGATCCTTGACGGCTATTCATTTAAAAATCTGAAGTCGAAGTCCCCATTGGTCTACAAATGCATAACCAAAGCCATACGGACACTTCTTTCTTCAATTTTAGCTTGAAACGTTATTGCGAGAAGATTACATTTGTTAAAAACTTTCTTAGCTTCACGACAATTTTAGGAGCCTGTCTGTATTTGAACACACATTTTAATTCTCTTATTTCAAATGGGACATTAGCCTCTCTTACGCTGACATGCAAATTGCTATCGATTGAAATCATTAATACACACAGCCGCAGTTCCGTTTTAAAGCAAATACATGTAATGATGCAGTCAAATCATGAAATACTCTTATTTTGTTTGTCCTAATTGTATCAGTATAAGTAATATTATATTTCATTCTGAACCGTGCGCATTAATAATAAACATAACACAATTCATCGGGCAGATATCGCCCTGTCATTGGATATTCTTCGATTTTTTTAGGCAATAACCTGATGACAGTCCGATGTCCATCCTGCCTTTAGTCCAACTAGCTACAACGTAATTCGGCCAATCATAGGACGAACATTGAATTGTTCCTTTGACTAAGGTAGATTATCGATCATTAGAACGTAACATGGTGTTGGTGTTGATTTAATATAATACTTTTACATATACGTATATTTTCGCATTGAATTTTACAGTATACAAATAAATGAACATGAATATTCGATCAAAGGTTAAACTAGTACATGGTTACTTGTTACAAAGTGGTAATGCAGGTACTGTCTACATGTCGTCTTTTTTATGACCTACTTCATATTTATAAAATATATAAATATGTTTGGCCTCGATTTAGTGTATGTATATGTGACTACAAGTCATTCAAAATTAACATAAATTAGATGTTCCCATAATGTAATTCGACCTAAACGAGTCTACAAAGGGGGCACTTGTCTAATTCAATGTATCTAATGAACAAATTAACGATTTTCTGGCATACACATGTCGTTGTTTTTTGATAACATACATTCGCTGCCAAACAACGAATGGAGCTATAAGAGAATCCAAGATTTGAGATTTAAGCAGACGAAGAAGACAGTGTTTATTTCATTAAACATAATGTACAAAAATGTACACTACACACTTGAATTAGACAATCATGGTTTCACAAATGTGGTAAGTATTAATTAAATATGTCAACATAATGTTAAAATATTTGAGAAAGTACATATACGTTAGCATGCATTTCTAAGTCGAGTAGCAAAAAGTGTTTACCCAAATGTTTAATAGTATCATGCAAATTATTGAAGCGATATATTAATTGATATGTACCGTGTTTCTTGCATACCCATACGCAAACACCGACCACGACGCACGGGTGACTTTCATAGCTGCATTGTTTTCTACGAATAATTGAGCTAAACCGATTAAGACATTGCATATTTGAAGTTATATACAAGACTTGTAATGGCTGTTGTCAAAACACAATAACAGTTCGGGTAGGGTACGAATTTATACCAATGACACAACACAACAATAGATCAAACAGCACTACTACCTCTGCAAAAAGAAGAATTTCACAAAGAAACAATTTGAAGAGGTTTTATAAATTGTTAATTTAATTGATACGTGTGTATCAGCCTGTAACAATTAAGATGTCAAAATAATCTAGATCTTGTTTCAGGGTCGTTGAGGTATATATATAGAAACGTGTACTGAATAATTACGTACCGTCAGAAACAGACTCTTGTATTTAAAGTGTCTAGGGGAAAACAACGATACCACTTCATACAACGGTGCATTTTCAGATGCAAACACTCGTGTTATTTCTTCGTCGATTGAATTCTTTCAGTAATAATTCTTCGAATGTGCATGGTTTGCTTACCATTACATTTGGATAAATATTTTGTAAACTTCGGTTGAATCGATTTTTTATTGTTATACAAGTCTTGGATACATTTCCAATGTGGGTTCAAAAACATTAGGACATGAAGGTGGGTATATTATTCCAGAGTTTTAATTATCTCCGCAATTGCCATCTTGTGGCAGTGCGTCTGCGTCAAGTGCGGGATGTCATGAATAAGATTCAAGGCCGTGTCATACCAACGACGCTATAATTATGGTACGAGTCATTTGCTACATATTGTTCAGCATGAAAGGAAAGTAGGTCATTTTTGTTCCGCAAACGACATTTACGTTGTCAGTTAATATGAGCTGTACACTGTCCTTTGTATCATATTTACGGCGCATATGAAAGTTATATTCAAAATGGTATAATGTACTGGAAAAAGTGAGATTACTTACAAATAGTATGCGGCTTTACGTCGCCCATGACAGTCCATGAAATTTTAACCCTTTGTTTAAAGCGTCAGACTTTTTAAAGCGTCAGACTTTTACCAACCTTATGTCACTACACCTACCTGCTGAAATAACACTCATGTGTATAATGCATGAATGACAAGTTCGAACGCCGCTTAAAACATTGCTGACAGTTTCGTTCAGTAAACAAAGTTATTACTATCAGCAAATGAGTTGAATGAACACATTTGAAGGACAGTGAAAACTTTCAACGTTTAGTTATTAAAATAGTTTAGTCCTAGAACAGGAATTGCCTGGAGCTATAACCAATTTTGCAATAAGCAAAAATCGTAAGACGAGAGTCAATATTGCAGTTTGGTTTCTATGGCGTATTATAGCAATACAATGACTATATCATGTGTCGTAACTGGAGAAGTTTGTCGTTTTATCCTCCGGAAACTGTGTTAATGGTAGGATTCAATCAGCAGGCGGTAATCATTTCGAGGCGACAAATAATAGAAATATGCTCTTTACATCGTACAGAAAAAAATCGCTTAGAGCTATTGTCGCTATCCGATGTCTGAATCAGTAAGGTAGTGTGGTGTCCGTACGATTTTAACATCTTGTACGATAATGCACAATCTTCTCACAATTTTTCTTGACTGACGCTCGTACATGTACATAACATTTATCTCGTGATTGGTGATTTTTTGTGCATGCAATGTTACATCATCGGCAAATTCTACGAAACCATGAGCTATACACGCTATATTGTTAAAGTTAAACGTAAGTGGTGTGTAAAAGGACATACATCAGCATTCATTACCTATAATTATTGTCGTACTACAACAATCTTTTCAAGTATCTTTCATTTTATGGCACTATTATATTCGCTATGAAATAAATACAACATTAATCAAAGAGATGCCATCATAGCATGTTCTATGAGATGTGAAGAATGTGTTACAGAATAGTAAACTGTATTGCGCTTTATACCATAGTTACTGCGATAAAAGTTCAATATATGCAATACTGTACTGGAAAAGCGTGCAGTAAATGTCATATGTCACTGGGTGTTGCCAACCTACTATATCCTACCCCACCAGTTAAACTACATGCATAATAAAAAAAATGCATACAGATCAAACATACATAATCTACAAAATATCACCCTACACCTTCAAATAAAACTATATGTGTAAATTATGTATGTCTAATTTATAAAAACGTGTTGTTTTCATCAGTTTAAATATTGTATAATACATAAAACATTCTGTATTATTTACATTCAACGTTTTAGCTTAATTTAAATGGTTTAATCATAGTTTCATATATTTGAATAATAATCATTTTTATTCACTTAAATTTCATTCGCCTACAGTACGGTTCTGATAACACCATGCGTGTATTAGGCATTTTTTGCAGGACTAATATTATTTATGAGAACTAGTCATTTACGAACTTTGACCACCACATTCTTTGCTTCAAAGCGTATCGCGGGTCCAAGATAACAGGATTGCATCTAGCCATTTGACAGGAACTCTTTTGACATAACAGAATAAACAAAAGGCAATTGCGATAAAAAAAGTCAACCATGCGTTTAGCACTTATTCTAGACAATTGGACCACGAATTCGATGAGGTGATATTTAGGTACGTGCATAAGTTAATACAAACATAAATAAATAAGGACGTCTATGATTACATAAGAAAATGCTAGGGTTTTAAACGAGACTAAAGCACTCGTTATGCATACATCATTGTTAATTATTTCTTCGCTCTATAAGGCTAAACCACACAGGAGGCTCCACTAATAAAAGTCAATTGAACAGAATCACAGTCCAAATTATAATTCATTGCAATAATGCCAAACTGGTGGACGTGAACATATATTGATACTTACTCGCACAAAAATCGTGTTCTAAATGATCTAAGGGCGCTGCAAGGTTATTGGATACCTATTAATAAATTAAGGCTGAGGTTAGAACCACATTTAAGACATTATAAATTACAAGGTGTTACTTAAAACACTTTTGACATTTTAATGTAGATAAACGACATCACAGACTACGATCCATGACGGTTATTCATTTTAAAAATGATGTCGAAGTCAACATTGGTCAACAAAGTTATTACACAGTTCTGTCTACAAGTGTAACTTCAAGCGTTTTCGGTCAATTAATACGTAACATGGTGGTGTTTGTTTTACTCTCAGATTAATACAATTACATCCATGTATATATTCGCATTGGATATATGTGTATGTAAATAATTCATGTAAGAATTGAATGCACACTTGTTACAAAGGGATAATTTAGACACTGACTAGAGGTCGTCATGTTTATGACCTATTTCATGGTTATAATATATACAGCTATTGTTCACTAATTAACATTTGGTCTTGATTTAGTGTATGTGTGACTAAAAGTATTTCTAAATTAACGTAAATCGACTACGTGTTAACATAATTCAGTGCGACCTATATTAGTCCACTAATAGGGCACGTGTCAAATTTAATTTGTATCGAATAAAAACATTTACGATTTTCTGGCATCCATTGGCCGTTGCCTTAGGAAAACATACATTTTACTGCCAAGTGATGAATGTATTTGTAATAGAAGCCGAGAACAATAAAGTGCTTGTTTATCCTTGCCTTTGATTATCAAAATGTATTTAAAGGTTCACTAAATCGTTAACGTAAAATGCAATTGCCTTGAAATAATACGTTATTTGCACATAACGTTCTCGAAACACTTGCAGTACAAATGATCCCAAAACAGCCTGCAAAAATTACATGAAGCATTTCCAATGTTTACATCGATAATATAATTTACTCAATACACTCTGTTGAAATATCATGTATACATAACGGATAAATATATCAAAATCCAAATAATTGAGAAAAGTATAACTATTGTATTAAGAATCGTGAGGTATGTATATCAAATTATATGTACTTTCAGTAGACTAAGACAAAATTATCCCTTCATGTGTCGCAAGGAACATTATATAATAGCAATGTGCGTATCGACACGATAGGCACGATGGAGACATAGCAGTAAACGAGTATTGTGCTATGTGAACAATCTCTAGAGCCGATGGATAAATGAAATCATGTTGTTTCAATATTCAATGCACAATCAAAATTTACCGCTGTGTTAGTATACCAACTACGAGTATAAGCTCCGTGTTCCCTGGTCATCTGGACAGGCTCTAGAGAAAATAGACCTATTTTGTATTCCAAGCATGACAACTTGTACAAGTCCACCCATTTTATAATTCGACGCTATGTGAACAATCTCTAGAGCCGATGGATAAATGAAATCATGTTGTTTCAATATTCAATGCACAATCAAAATTTACCGCTGTGTTAGTATACCAACTACGAGTATAAGCTCCGTGTTCCCTGGTCATCTGGACAGGCTCTAGAGAAAATAGACCTATTTTGTATTCCAAGCATGACAACTTGTACAAGTCCACCCATTTTATAATTCGACAGGTTTCTGTGCAATCGTAGCCAAGCCATATCTCATACGGGTTCCGGACGTTCCTAAATGATAGGATAGTGGACAGTTGGAACTTCCCGTCACGTTGCACTCCATACAAGTACATTAGTATATATGTTGTTCTAAAGGACTGATAGACCCACCATACTAAATATATTAAGGACATCTAGACATAATAGAACGAACGTTACACATTCACTCTTTACGATATTTTTCGTCAATTGAAATATTTGATGTGGTGACATAAGGTTTGTACATAAGTTAATAGAAACACAAATAAATTTAGAACGTCTATGTTTGCAACAGAAGCGGTTGATGTTTTAAACAATACTTAAACATCCGTTATGTATGCATACTCTCATTATCTCCTCGCTCGTAGGCTAAATTACACACGAGTCTTAAAATAAAAACCGCAAGTAATAAAAGTCAATTAAACAGAATCACCGTCCTAAATTACAATGTATTGAATGAATGCCACAATGGCGGACTTGAACTCATTTTAAACTCATTCAAACAAAACCATATTCTTAATTATTTTATGGTGCTCAGTGGTAATTAGATACATTAATTGTCAGCCAGCTGTGTTTGGAATCAGGAAATGATACATGTATGTTCGTTAACATTTTTTTATAGAGTAATAGTTTTGTAATAGTATTACTCTTTGATATAAAGCTCGTCTCTTGTTTTCATTATTAGCATGTTTTACACATCTTCAATTCGTGTCTGGCAGCTAATATATAGAGGATCTATCACGAGTAGTCATTTGATATAAATTTATATTAAACGAGTTTTTGAAAATTTTATTAAGCGAGCCTCTGGTGAGCTTTATAATATTTCCTGAACGAATTTAATATAAATATATCAATTGACAACGAGTGATAGATTATTTATATCATATGATACCAGAAACGCAAAATACCCGTTGATTTATTGAAAAAATCCAATAGTCTATTCTGCACGTGGTACGTATAACTTTATACGAACTGGCTATACTAACCTGTATACAAGGAAAATTATGTGATATTATGTTATTATCATTGATTGATACTTTTTAACTAACATATAGGATGATATAAACATAACATTCAACACATTTATTTTTACTGATTAATCGTTTACACATTCCATGTGAATAAAAACAGTCACTAACTAGACAGTGATGGGTAACTTTACATTTCTCTAGTAACGAAAGTTTCAAATTATTTTGGCACGATCACTAATACTTTGTTTTCATGATTAATTAGATCGTTGTGAATTTGTTTGTTGCTTGGAAAGGTTGATGTTGTTGTTGTGAATGATATCAAACATTATTTTTATTGTTTCTTTTGTGATGACTGACGTTTCAAATGTTGTTATAACATTCGGTTAAGTTAATAGGCATTGTTGTTCTCGCTGTTGCTGAGGTTATTGTTTTGCTGATGTTGTTTTTGTTGATGTTGTAATGATTGGTGGTTCGTTACTGCTGTGTTTTATCTTGTTGGTGTAGCTGATTTGTTCTTGTTTCTATTAATGTCGGCACATTGTTGTTGATGCTAAATTTACAATTAGCAGTAACTAACTATGCTGACATTAATTCAATCAGCTCATGGTGTTGTTTCTTGTTTTTGCAAATCGAATCAGATATTCATTGGTTTTATCACGATATGAGTTGAAGTATAGTAAGATTCTAACAACGCTGACGTGGAATGTCTACCATTCAACCAAAACAGCACATCGTGTACGGTACAAAAAAGAACTCACGTATTATAAGAAGATATTAGCGGTAAAAAAGAGCTGCCAACAAAGCTATGTGCTCAGTTTGGTAAGCAAAAGCATGGCAATATATATTTAAAAAACGATTCGTATTTACTTCGATGCCGGCGCAAGTACTAACGTCAGCGACGATGCATGGCCCACTGCCATAGCTCCCATAATGTAGGCAACATAATGACGACTTTGCATCATGAAACAGCTTACTAAATGTGGTACATAAAATGTTAACATTAACACAATAACTTTTAGGACAAGGGATGGAATAGACACAAAAGGTACATAACAAAAAGTAATCAATCAAACCTGTAGTTCTGCATGTAAGAACCATTGTACATCGAATCATCCCGCAATTAATTTGATGAGGGCTTAAAAAGATTTTAAGGTTTACTTAATAGATACATACGACTCTGTCTGCAACATTCAACCAACATATATGATAAGACAAGCTACAGCCTGGTACAAGGTCGGTTTGTTTACATACTGAATAATTACGTTCCGTCAGAAGCTGACTTTTGTACCAGCGACATATTAAATTGTCTTGAGAAAACAACGATCACACTTCACAATACCGTGTGTTCAGGCTTTTGCTTCGTCGATTGAATTTATTGTACATTTTTGCTTTCCATAAACATTCTTCATTTGGATAAATGTTTTTGAATACTTCGGTTTAATCGACTTTCTATTTCAATACATGTCTTTTGAGACAATTTGAGTTCACATAGGATAATACTATTTCGATACGAGGGTTATTCAACAGCAGCGTTTTTAGTGCGTCCTTCATATCATAGTGGTATACCGTCCGCTTCGAGTGCACTTGTACTGGATTCAATTCCAGGTTGTGTCATCCCATAGACGGCATAATGATGAAAGATGAACGTCTCAGGTTCGCTTTTAAAACATTCAGCATAAAAGGGAAGTTGGAGTCTCTCTTGCATGGACAATATCAGCAATTTAGTACCGGTATTAATGCTTTTAAGTTAAAATAACCTTTTTCCACAATCGACAAAAAGGACATAAGTATGAACTAAAATTTCGTATATGCATGTCATATTCATAAAATAATGCATTTGAAAAAGGATGAAAACGTATACACATAGGACACTATTATGCGGCTTTACCTCGCCAATGTCTGTCCATGAACTTATGACCCAACCCATTCAACCCTAGGTCACTACTTCTAAATCTATCTGCTAATATAATTGCCATATGTAATTTGCATGAATGACATGTTCGAAAGCTCCTTTAACACATTTCTGACAGTTTCATTCAGTACACAAAGTTATTGCTATTAGCAAATTAGTTTAATTAACTCACTTGAAGGACAGTGAAAACTTACAAATACTGTATTCGAAGAACAGAAATTGCCAAGAGCGATAAACAAATTTCCATAAGCAAAACTCGTAAGACGAGAGTCAATATTGCCTTTTGGTTTCTGTGACGTATTAACACAACCACAACGACTTCTCGTAACTAAAGAAGTTCGCTGTTTTTGTCCTCTGGAAACTGGGTTAATAAGAGGTTTCATTCAGCAGGTCGTAATCAAATCGAGGCGTCATATAACTCAAATATGCTCCGTAAATGAATTACGCTCAATACTGCTGAAAGCAAGTGTTGGTATCCGTTGACTGGTTCGCAAAGTCAGTGCGATATTTTAAAAACTCGTACGAATATGCGAGCCCTGATCACAGTGTACTTAGCAAACGTCGTGCGAGCATCAACAAAACTCGTATGTTTCAAAATTCGGTGTACAGAGGTCGAACCTATTACCTCGAGCTGGTGTTGTGTCCGTATATGTATCTTGTGACTATAAATTAGCAACGGGTAAACAAAGACGGTATGATGTTCGAATGTGTCGAAATGCATCGTCCCGAACGGATGGTTCGATTTTGCCAAGATCATGTTGTAAGGTATTAGCATGATATCAAACACAGTGTGGCTGGGAATATCCAGTAAAATTTGCCCATGTGTTGTAAGCATTTAAGTAATACAATGCAATTTCAAGGACTTAGATATGTTTTTGTCAGCACCTTAATGTGTTTTTTAAGAACTAAATGTTGTGTTTGCAAGAACCTAAGTAACTGTTAGTATTTAAAAGTATCATACGTATCGTATATACTTCATTTCGATGTAACTTACCAGCATTCGGTTAATTCCTTTTTGCAATGCTAGGGCTACAGGTATCTACCCGTGGTTATTTCCCTTACCTCTAAAGTGCGATTACATTAGTTAGCCTACTAAACAGCACACGAGGTCATCGAATATCGTATTTGGTTAAGAAATCACCACGATTTGCATAATTCAGATATTAGTATACGTAGTGCTCCCGATGGTCACACTAGAAACCATAATCAGTAATGTATACTCAGACAAATCGATGTTGATATAATATTTCCTCATACAATATGGTATAGGTTTGTTATTTGAACAGCCCGGTAGTCCTGCATTGTAAATGTGTAATGTAAAATATAATATACGTATACCAGATGTCAGTAATTACAATGACCACATACAATATTGCCATCATAACACTAGTTATAAAACTACATGTACGCATAAATGACATTTCACTGTCATAAAAGTTTACTGGCAAAAAATATTACTAGCGTTTTTCAAGTACAATGTTGCATTTTGTGTCCTCTAGACACTGACATCGTTTCAGGAGAACGCTTATATAGGCTATGTCAGTTGCCCAATCCTATTTCCTTAAAAACAAAATGAATGTTAAATAAAACATGGTTTCAGTATGACTCTGTCTCTGTATGAATATGTGTGTAGCATGTATTGTATTACCGTCGGCAAATTCTACGAGCACGTACTATTGTTATAATTATACGTAAGTGGCGTGTAAAAGTACTTCAATCATCAGTATAAATTATCTATCATTATTCACGTACTACAACCATCTTTTCAAGTATTTTCAAATTTTGTGGCACTATTATATATTCTAAGAAAACAATAAATGCACGATAAATCAAAGCGGTGCCATCGCGAAATGTACTATGAAATGTGAAGTGTTACAGTTATAGACTGTACTGCATTACGTTTTGTATCATGGTTACTGAGGATAATATGAATGCAATAAGTGATCCATGGTACCGGTAAGTGGGCATTATATTTAATACTGCAAAGGTGTGACTTTTGTACTATTAACTACGCCCTAAGACGTAAAGCTATATTACACATAGCATAAGCACCCGACAAAAACTTTGCTTTTCAGTTACATCTATAATTTATCAATGCGTTTTTAATATGTTTTTATGATATAACATACATACATGTAACACATTTTGTAATATTACCACAAACACATTTTGCTTTATTAAAAAACTCTTAAGAAAGTTTTTGCCTTCATATTCAATACGGTAGTCATATTGGCTACGAACACGATGATTTTATAGTATTAGTTCCATGTTTGCAATATTACTGCTATACATGTATTCATAGGAACACTAGTCATCGGTAAACTTGTATGAGCAAGTCCTTAGCTTCAGAACGTTCCCCACGAGAACGGACAGTATTCAAGTTCGCCAGTCGTTAAAATGTAAAATCCCGTTCCTATTTACTTCATACATTAGTTCATATATTGTTCTTAAGAGTTGGTTGACCCGCGATAATGCAATTATTGCCTCTGGCCATTTGACAGGAACTCTATAATGGACGACGAGTCATAATAGAATAAACAAAAGACAATTACAATAGAAAAGTAAGAATGATATAGTCGGTATGCCAGTATACCCAAAAAAATAGAAAGCACAAAATGTTTTTGCATAAAATGGTCCTTTGACATGTACTTACATAGAAACTGAATGATGCAACTTTGTCATCATTGAGCGTTTTGAAATATTCAAGATGGCCGCCAAGATGGCCGCCAAAATATTTAAAATTGTATATTATCTTCTATTTTGAAAGTAAAATGGGAATTTTTGAACATATACATAGAAAATTATTGTAAGATATTCTAGACAAGTATTCAAAATAAAAAAGAGGGTTGAAAATATTCAAAATGGCCGACAAAATGGCCGACAAAATGGCTACCGAAAATCGGAAATGTGATATATTGTTTTTTATCAATATAAACCACATTATGTTAAAAAATATGTATATATTGGTTCTAAAGCATGTTCCTTCCAGGGCAATGGGCAACTTCGGCATCACTGAGCATATGAAAAATTCAAAATGGCTGCCAAGATGTCCGCCAAAAATTAAAAAAAATGTACTTCTGTATTGTATATTAGCCGAATAATGCCTAAATATATGTAGTATTTTATTGGTATAAGTTCTGGACAAGTGTTTTAAATGTATTTTGAACAAAAATAACAAAATATGGCTGACAAAACGACCAATAAATTGGAGAAATGACAGGTAATTTATTTCGAAAATAAGGCAATATGCCCATGTTTTCATAAACAGTGAAAGCCAAACATTGGCACCTGATTGACTTTATCTGCACCAGGAAGGTAGATAGGCAATATGTTTTTTAAAATTAATATGCCGAGCATAGTTTTATTTGCTTTATTTTTACTGAAACATGGCAGGCATATATATGTACCGCCACCCGGATTTGAACCCGGCTCGCCAGATTAGATCGCAAGCGCACTAACCACTGAGCTACAGAGGCACATGTTAACCTCACCAAGACCATGTGTGGTGCTGTGTGCCGGACATACCATGATTATGCTTGTCATCTCTAAGCTATCCATTCATCTCAAATCCAAGCGAAGGCCACAGGGAAAAACGAATCCTTAGCGTACAGCTCTCGGCAGCAGATTCTCTGACGTTCACTTCAGCCAAAGCAATAAGTCCTCTTATCTTGACGGGAGACCGCACAATCAAGAAAGACGAGACTGAAATATCTGGGTTACTGCAAGAAAAGCATCGCATCTATTTGGTCTATCAGCAGGACCATAATTCAGAGTTAAAAAACTGCTCCAAGTACCTGTGATGATATAACAGCCACATAAGGCCGCGAACCAACCAAACAACCATGTCAATCAAAGCCAAGAGACATGCAAGACCAATGGCTTAGTTAGTGACAAGTCCTCATCAATACTGATGTTTGCTGACATCAATGACGCAAAAGATTATTTGACTCACTAAAACAGTCTATGGACCCACATCCTCAGGCATCTTACCCCTCCTGTGCTCGGACTCGTCAACATTTATCACTGATCTGTCAAAGTTCTTCGATAGATGGGCTGAACACTTAAATGCCATACTGAACTGACTCTCCTCCAGTAACGATGAGGCCATTGTCCACCAACCATAAGTGTAAATGAACTTTACAATTGGCAGACCACCGATAATCCAGGAAGTGGTGAAAGCCACTAAACAACTAACCTGTGGAAAGGCACCAGACTCATATGCCATTCCAGCTGAAATATAAGAGGTCGGTGGACAAGACAGGTCAATTTATATCTTTTATTGAGCATAACCAACGTTTCGACTATGCAATAGTCTTGATAATGGGTCTAAATAGACGAAGAACATCATTGAAATATGACAATGATCCATGTAGTGGTTCAGGAAATGATGAAAAAATCCAATGTCACATACAAAATAAACTTTGAAGAACAAATTGATTATTCTTAACGAGTACAATATAATATGTTGGTGAAACTTGCATGCCTAATTTTCAGCCAGGTAATCAACAGTGAAGGTTGATCTACAAAATGTACTGAACACAAAATACACACTAGTATGGTCCTGTGGATTTTTCAGATCTTGGGTTTCAACTGTGCTTATTGATCGTCTTTTGGTCTATTCATGTATTTTAAAGGTCACTGCTACCCTGACCTTTGACAAACTTACCCCAACATCAAAAGGGGTCATCTGCTGACTAATCTTTGTTTACATATTAAAGATCCTTGTGTCAAGCTTTATTGAACAAAAACCTTTAAGCCTACCGACTGATGAATCGACGAAGATCACCAACATATACTAAGTACATAACGATAATATTATACTCCCTCATCAAAGGTGGGGGTAAGTATGTTAACATCCACCTTAAAAATGACTTAGAGCTTTTTGGATGATATGTTATGTAACTATTACTATAATTGTTGAATAATTGCGTTATAAGATATAAGAGTGATAAAAACAATAAAAATATCACTTTTCTCTGATTTGGCGGCCATTTTGTCGGCCATTTTGAATATTTAAATTAATATTTTGTCCAAATATATGTTAACTCCTTATTTAATAATAAATTACTAAACATATGTGTTTTATGCTATTGAAAACTTAGACAATTGTATGAATATGAACATTTTAGATTTTTGGCAGCCATCTTGGCGGCCATCTTAAATATATCAAAATGCTTAATGATGACAAGGTTGCATCATTTGGTTTCTATGAAAGGACATGTTAAATAACCATTTTATGCAAAAACATTTTGTGCGTACTATTTTTTTGGGTTAGGCCACTTTTTGGTACTTGGCATACTGACTAATATGTTTGGCATTCACTCTAGATGATATTTGTTTCACCAATTGAACTATTCGACGTGATGACATTTAGGTATGGGCATGCGTTAATAAAACATAAATAAATTAAGAACGTCTATGATTACACCGGAAAGGGTTGGCTTTTAAACCGATACCAAAGCACACGATATGATTACATAACGTCTCATTATCTCCTCGCTGACAGGCTAAACAACACAGGATGCTCTACAAATAAAAGTCAGTTTAACAGAATCACCGTCATTAACTCTAATGTATTGCCATAACGCCACAGTTGTGGACGTGAACATTTTTAGATAATAATTCGAACAAAAACATATTCTATATTAATTAGTGTGGTCCAATGTAATTGGATACATTGATAGCCAGACAGCTGTAAGAGGATCAGGAAATAGATGTTCCTTGACATTTTGGTGACAATTTTTAGACATGAATAGACAATTCTTGTACGCTGGGTACAGTATAATCAAACAAAAATCAAACCTTCAGATAAATACAATGCGTGCACAACTGCAAAGTATAATATATGAATATTGCAATGTAAATACCGACTTTGTATAAGAACTTTTATCAATCTTATAAAACAATATATAAGGAAATCCGACATTGAACAAAATACACGGAGCAATAACTCATCGAAATAATCAAAGGCCAAACCAAGTCCCCTTTGTACAATTTCGAAAAGACCTAAGTTCACTAATACATAACACAAAACGGTGATCCCAAGTCATCAAATGAACGCGTCTCAGTTTTCCAAGTTCTTGCTGCAAAAGATCAAGTGTCAATACGAAAATATAGTCACACATGTGCAATTGATGAATCGATGAAAAATCAATATGTGTTGCTCTTATGGATATCGCCTGAACCAAGACATTCTCTACCTGTATTTTGCTCGAATTGTAATTCTATGAATATTCAATCTCTCTACGCTTTCAAAGTGCATTCATATTCATTATGTATACATGTATCCCTATTTTAGTGTACCGGAAAAATGAAAAGAAAAATAATTGTTCGACCCAGGCACATTCTAAATAGGAATCCTCATCCTCGGATACATAGTTTCCGCTGGTGACTCCGCTTTAAATAGAAGTCCGTCAGATCACGTGATGAGGTCTCCGGACATTACAAGTCAAATGACCAATTGACGGTGTATTTAAAATGTTATCCGGTACCCTGTTACCAGACCGATTTAGCCGGAAGTGACTGGCTAATACGCTACAATTAACAGACGTCACGCCTTTTTATGTTAATAATTAAATGTAGCACAGTACAGACCGACGTTTTCTTTGGCTCAAAGTAGGTTAGCGATATAATATGAATAAAAGTGAGACACATTATTTGGGATACTGTCAACAAATGAGGACTGACATTTGAACCACATTTACAGAAATTATAAATTACAAGGTGTTACTTAAAATACTATTAATAGTAGATAAACGACATCACAGACTACGACACTTGATGGTTATTTATCTAAAATGAAGTCGAAGTCCCCATTGGTCTACTAGTAATTACTAAAGCCATATGACAAGATATTTTACATTATATTTGTTGAAGATATTTTCTTAACTTCGCGGTATTTTTAAGGAGGATGTCTTAATTTGAACAAACAGTTTAACTTCCTAATATTTCAAATAATACATTAACTCCTTTTAACACTGACAGGCAGAATGCTATCGATTGAACTCATTAATGCACCAAGACGAATTTTAGTATTAAGGCAAACAATGATGCAGTCGAAACTTAAAATACGAGAATATTGCTTGTCCATTTTTGTCCGGATAACTGCTGAGATTTCACCTCGCACAGTATACTAATAAACATAACACAATTCATCGGGCATACATCGCCCATTCATTCACCGAAGGAAAACGTGCATATCTATGAACATGCATACATTTAATAACGAATGAATTATTCTGTGTGACATTGTCATATAATGGTTTATAAAACTGGTATTACCCAGTTAGACAATACCCGTATGACAGTCCGATGTCCGCACTGCCTTTTTTCAACTAGCTAAAACGTTTACCAGCCGATCTTTGGACGGCAATCGAATTAGTTCTGTGACCAAGGTAGACAATCGGTCAATTAAAAGGTATATGTAACATGGTATTATTTTTCACTTACTCTTAGACTTACACTAGTACATATGTGTATGTTTTCACATTGCATATAAGTGATTAAAAAGAATTATTTCGGTTAGAAATAATACATGCACTGGTTACAGGTCGTCTTGTTTATGACCTATTTTATAGTTATAAAATATACAAATGTTGTTCACTAATTGACACTTGGCCTTGATTTAGTGTATCTATAACTAAAAGTCTGTCCAAATTAACGTACATCAGATATTAACATAATTTAGTTCGACCTAAATGAGTACACAAAGGGGGCACTTGTCTAATTCAATGTATCTAATGAACCAATTAACGATTTTCTGGCATCCATTGGCCGATGTTTTAGGAGAACCTGCATATCGCTGCCAAGTGACGAATGTATTTATAATAGACGCCGAGATCGAGCATTTGTATGTTAAGCCTTGCTTTTATTATAGTCTCAAATTTTCTCAATTCTCCAAATAGATTAGACATATTTACTAAATCGTAAACATTAAGTACATTTGCACTGAAATTGCACGGTATTTGCAAATAAAATTCTCCGAAGCAATTGTAATACGATCGAGCGCTATAAACATTCCAAAAATACACGAAGCATTACCAACATTTACATTGAGCTGTAATCACAGTAATTACCTATAATGAGTAACATTTCACAATAAACTAGAAAATTCAGATTGAATATGTTGTATTTACAAATATAATTATGGACAATTATTCTCGTTATTGGAGAATGTACGGGTAATGCAGTCAGTAATGTCTATTGAATGAACGTTTCTAACTTCACTGTTATCGTTATGGAACGGCATTAAACGTTATAGCTGTCCCATATATTCCACATATTTTCCAAACACTATTACAAGGAAATAGCAAAAAGGCCATTCAAGGACTTCATATGGTTTTTTATCGAATGAAATCGCAAAAAAGCTAATATGACACCATACGCTGCTATATGTATTGCAGGAAAGGAATTTACTAACATAATGATACTATGATGCTTAATTGCACTGAACTGGCAATATTGCAGCCGTATAGTTATCTAAATATTACACAACGTTAAGGAACGTCACTAACAATTTAATCCAATTTCGTTATTAATTACGCGAAACATATCTATTGCGCTAATATACCTGTATTCCACTCTATTCAACAATATTTCTATTTATTATAATAATAAATGTTAAAAATTTATTCTATTTTTACAATTTCTTTTCATGCTTAGCAAGAATGTTTAAGCATGTTCCCATATAGGTTCAAACTGTTTGCTACGAAGGCGATGTGCAATTGCACGTATACAAACAAGGTTATAACAATACTTTGTAACGACTTGTTTACAACTTCAATTATAAACTTCCTTGTACACAATATCGGCTAAGAAACTCATATCCATTGCAAGTCAATGTTCAACTTAGTAAACAAATTTTCCTCGTCGCCAGTATAAAATGACAAAATCCAATTGTTGGGCTATAAAACCACCTACACAAAGTTAATACTGAATTATCTTGCAATGTTTCGTTTCTTACACTCAAATGTCGTTAACATTTCAAGTTTGTTGTATAACACTGTTAAATGAATTTCATGTACCAAAATAGTATATATTTCATTACAGTGAACGGCATAACTGTTGCCTTTATATACTAGCTAGATCATTAAACAACACTAAAACTAATTAAATTAAAAACTATTAAAATGTTCATACTTACTAATAACTTCTATCCTAGTGGCAGCGGAAGTTACCAACATAACATGAAGTCCACACGCTAAATATATCCAGCACCGCATTATATCCGCCTGAAGTTCCAAACTAAAACTAAACATGTTATTATTCCGTGTGTTTACTTAAGGCTTCAATAACAGCGGTTATTGCTCCTTTATTGAAGATTAAATATTATCATTTGTTCACATTATGCGGTAAATTACCTTTCCATGCTTATTTAGATCTTTTTTCACACTTTCTCGCTTTCTAACACTATTGCCTAATACCACATTGTGTATTTTAGTATTCCAACGATTAACATTTCTTTACATTAATTTTCTTTTCACGCCGCGAGACCTCGTCCTGTTCTTCGGAATCAATTTCACAGAGATATATGAAATAATTGTGTCTTAGTCTCGTTTACTGGCAAATCAAATTACGAAAGCACACCAGAAACAATCGACACATGTCGAAGTTTGTTATTCAGTAGCGTTAGCACAGCCGGTGACGAATTTATTGACAATGTTATAAAAAGATCATCTTACGTCAGAATGTTTCGCATTTGCAGAGCGTGTCAGAATGTTGCTCGCCCAAACAGGAGGCAACAACTAATCCCCTAGATAGGAAACAGCGGCTTCTTGTCATAGATGCTATCGAAGCGATCAAAAGATACTTAACAATATTCTGCGATTATAACAGTCTTCGAGAATTGGTTTATGACAAAACGTATTGATAAAAACACGGAGATGAACATTAGCATGCGAGATTGGATCAAAGTTGTGAGACTTTGCCAAGATTGTCAGGTGGAAAGTACGTTATATGTCACATCTGCGCTAACTTTACGTCATTTGATTGTTATAATATGTTTATTTGGATTAAATTGTTATTTCCATGTACATCTCGGCAGTGGCCAGACATATTATAAATAATTAAACAGACGCGCCGCCTGATTTATTGTTAATGGAGAAATTAAGCGCCAGGGTATACTGTTTTATCAAAGCACTTATGGAATCCTTAAACTTGCGTTCGACTGTACATTGTTAACACTTATTTAACAACTGTGGTAGGGGACAACTTTTGTTTGTTTTGATCACAAAATGCCACTAACTTTCACATCCCTAGGCGGCGAACAAAATTAGCAGACAGATCTATAGCCGTCAGTGGTCCAAAATAAAGGAACGATCTACCAAATATCTCAAAGACATCAAAAGTGAAACCAGGTTCAGAGCACATTTGAAAACTTATTTGTATAGGAAGTTTCATCGGCAATGAGTGTGCTCTTTATCATATGACTAAATCTAGTTTCTAGAATCCAGGTTTTAAATTGAATGTTTTAAGTGAATGTATATTAGTGTAAAGCGCAATAGAATATGATTTCATAATTTTTGCGCTATACAAATGAAATGTATTTGTATTATTTGTATTTGTATTTGTAGAATCTCATTAATGTAATGAAGAAAAACATTCCAGATCTCTTAAAACACAATGCAGCAACGAGTGTAAAATAATAATACAGAATTATAATGTGAACTTTTGAAACATTTCCTTATGCGCATTTATAACACAGTACAATGTTTCGTGTGCGTATAAGCCTAAAGGACAGCTTGAGTATATTACGTTGTATGTCACAAAGTTTAAGTATTATATAAAACATCTACAGTAACATTTGATGTTACTCATAGTCGCTAGAAAAATTGGCATTTTCCATTTCCCTAAACACACTGCGTAAAATAAAATTTACATCACTGTAATAAAGTTTATTGATAACTAAGATTAACCATACATGCATATTGCTTCCTGGTTAAAATGTCTCTAAATTAGCACGCGTATTGTGTAATTAGGAGTTAACACCATTTGCAAAAGCTTGGGATAAGTGCATGTTTGTTTTATTACCCACGTAAAATTCGACAATCGATAACGTTTCTAATTTAATATTTGCTTCATTTGTAACTTCTAAATTAATTATGGGCACATGTTGTCTATTGCAGAATTCTGTAGGCGTAGGTCAATAATGATGGGGATGCCAGGGGCAATGATCAGGTCAGCTCTCCGTCGTACCACCGAAATACTGTACAAACCATGATCCAACCACACATACTCCCACAGTAATCACTTCTAATAAGTTGATCATAGACACAATACAACTCATTAAGTGTGTTATGTCAAACACATTACAGTGTAGTTACACTGCAGTGGTTATAAGATATCGCGTTATATTCGCAAATTACAAAATGTCGAAATTCTTAACGTCAAAGCGCTTTATTCAACCAACAATACAGCCCCAATACATGTATGCATGTGCCTATTCAATGTGAGAAATATGGCAACAATAAAACCGCTAGTATCTGGAAAAAAGCTAACCAACTTAGCACATTTATCTCCTTCTTAATAACCCATTGCCAGATCATATAACCAAGAGAATCGGCAGTTAATTCCTCCTGGACATTGCTTGTCAAACCTTATTGTACATGTGTGTCAGATACTGCAGATAATCAACGTATGTCAGTCTCAACTTTTCTCCTTGATTAGATCATAGGTAATTGATGAACACTTTGGTTACAGGGAATGACCACAAATCTGCCTTACGACTTAGAACAGAGCTCTGGCATCGATTGCTCCTGGATAAATGACATCATAGTGACAGACGTATCACCAAATTGATATAACTAACCAGTCAGTTTTGCTGTCATAGAATAGTTGACCAGTTCAATAGCGCGTTTATCATTATTTTATTGTATACATGAATATCTTAGTTTTGTACAAACTCTGTTTATGTGTATGTTGGCATGGTGGTTGGGTGAATAATGTCGTTGACAACGAATCCGCAAGTTCCTGGTTTGGATATTGACCAGGACTCCTGGTTTTTGCAACTAGGACTATGAACTGACGTAGTATCACATTTGTACAGTTGCTGTAGACCGAGCAAGTTATAGAGCCTAATAGTTTGTCTCTTCATTCGTTGTCACAGTTCAATTGCCCAACGGCCAGGTAAAACCCGATAACTGCTCCGTTGCCTGACAGTGTTGCTCCTTATTAATAAGTGTATTCTTTTCTCAACAACACCAAATGTGTCATCATAACGCCCTCAAATAACGTCCTAGGCAATAACTACATGAAGCTCCCGACATCAGAGATGAACGCCGTATAATACATACTGCATACATATATGAGATAGTAGTGACTCAGCGGAATGCACTCAGCAATATCCTAATTGTCTTATTCCTTATAATGACAACATTCCTTCTATATGAGAATAGAACGTAAACGTTATGAGACCAATAACTAGCAAAAAGTATGAGAAAAACAGACATGGGAGGCAGTACTCAATATAACGAGCCGAACAAAGACAACAGTAACACCACACCATAAACTACACGGAGCAATACCCACACACAACCAAATCCATCAAGCGTTTGTGTATTTCAAAATACGCCAAGTCCCATTTTAGTTAGATTGTGCATGTATAGCAGATTGATAATTATTTGTAGTCTACTTATTATGCATTACTGAAGGCCAACATTCTACAGTTTTATATTATACTCAAACCGATTTCAGTCGATGTAGTGACCTAACGGTACATTGTAACGTCTGGTAGTTATGGCGGGATCATAATATCCAATTATAAACGCAATATAAATATTGACCATGGAATAGTTGTCAGAGATAAATTTTACAGTCTTCAGAGTGCAGTCGATTGCAACCGTTGTACACAATGTTAATAAAATATCAAATTGAGACATGCGATAAAATGAAACAACAGACCAGATTTAATTGAATAATATTCATGTTTCCCAATTGACTCGTAGTTATTCAGATATTGATATATGAGTCCATGGAAGTCTGACTTTGGAATCATCTAATGCAGTAAAACAGATATTCAGTGTAACTAAATGCGTAATTAATCACACAACAAATGATGAGCTGATGGTAATATAATGATATCTTGTTTTACTATTGTCTGGCATCGAGCCTTTCCAATATTGCAAGGGTTTTCCTATTTTTCTTTAGTGAAGTACAAAGTTCATATAATGCATTGAGGATTTCTTCACATCATGGACTCACTTATGCAATATAATTAGATCTGAGTACGTAAACCTTATAACCCGTAGTTTGATTGGTGACAAACGATGAGTTCATTAGTAGCCATGCCCTGGTCCAGTTTCGTGATCGTGGCATCCATGTGACATATATAGCTCTAGGCATTTTGACGAAATTGCCATGTATTAGACTCTAAATGTGTTTCATTTTCCGTTTGAATATGCTCTTTATTTATGCTAAGGAACTTTACATTTAGATTACTGTCTTACTCACTGTCCATTTTAGTAACAACAATGAACAAACCTAACACCTTTGCCGAAGTAAATATTAAATTGCCTAAAGCAAGCCATTCTACTGGAAATGTTTAAATAGTCGAGTTCGATATATTTAGTTTTTGTT
Source organism: Spisula subtruncata (assembly GCA_963678985.1). Lineage (NCBI taxonomy): Eukaryota > Metazoa > Mollusca > Bivalvia > Venerida > Mactridae > Spisula > Spisula subtruncata. Next base: position 5,674,897 of record OY787663.1, read on the forward strand.
TGGATGGATTTGCTATTATCAGTTTCTTAATTAGTTTCTCCGTGTGTACTAGGTTGTTCAACTCGGACAATTATTCAGAATAAAGATCATTCAGCTAGCTGAAGCTATTTCATTAAACTAATGCATTCAGCTTTTATATTCTTGAGACTTGGTCATATAGTTTGATGCAGCTGTATGGGCTTATCATTTGAAGTGACCCCTAAACATTTGAAATGGGGGCATTAAATGAACAAAAATGTGTCTACTACTGGACACTGTTGAATTCGCAACAGCGAAAGTATAACTAGACAATCAATAACATAGCATTACATTACGTTGATTGATTTTTAGCCAAAGAAAGAAATGATGTGTAAGAAGAAAACTGATACTAGTATTTGAGTGATATTGGTTGACCAAACACATTTATATTAGTGATGAGATATGTCTGATAATGTTATTACAACACTTAACTAATGGCCTCAATGTCTGGTCTTCTAACGCGATAATCTTATTCATTGACACAAGCATTATTCAATCCGTTAATTACAATATTCCAAATAATGTTACTTAAGCCATGAACAATAAGTGAACGTTGGTTTAGCCTATAATAAACGATGGGCGTCTAGTCGTCTAAATTGTCGTTAAAATGAAATTGTTAGCAATGATGGTGTATATGTTACATGTAGGTATGTTGAAGAGGGTCTGATTATTTTAATGATTTATCTAGTACTTAAATACTTGATGAATGAGACACACTGAGTTGTAACATTTTAGAACTGACATAATTATTGATTATCTTTCATACAGTAGATAAGTAGGTAATAGAGGTACACTGTATGTTTCTATGATACCATTGAGCAATTTCTTGGTCGTTCGTGTTAAAATTTTAGACCAAAACAATTGGTTGAACAGCATGTACATGTACTATCGTCCACTTTGGTCAAGCAGTGCATAGAAACTAAAAAATGTGGTCGGTGGAAGCGAATACATAAATACTTCCAATGGATATGTTTGCCCTTCAACCGAATTGCGTAGTGTCTTTTGAGAAAAAAATTCCAAGTGTTTCTGGAACGTCGAGGGGTGCCCGCAAGACTGTAGTAAGTCCTTCTTTAATTATATGTAGCTACTACAGTCTTGCGGGCACCCTTCGACGTGTGAGTTTGTTCTAATCCTTATTATTATTATATCAGATCACAGACAAAGTAAACCGAATACTCTTTTCACACAAGCTGCACAATGTCATTTCTTTGTTTATCTTGGTTGCTACTGTTTCTGTGTTTTTGCTTCTTTTTTTACAAGACTGATAATGGAACATAATAATAAAACACTTGAGACAGGAAAAGTTTCTGCCTTAAAGGTGAATATAAATATTGCTCTACATGTACTTGTTGACGCCGACTATTTGTCACGTAAAATATGTTATCATGTTTTGTTTGTTCTATTTCAATTTATGTGTCTGTTTGTTGGTGTTCACTCTTGAAGTAAATATGTGAGTTTTCTTTTCGTGTGTACGCTTTTCTGTCCATATTCCCCTTGTGTTTCCCTTCCCTCACTGATTCGTCATATAGTTTTTTTATTTTGCAAGTTAATCAAAGTTCAACACAAATAATGAGTACAACTATCACTTTACTGATAATGTATATACGGGAGGTAATGTGTGCGAGAAAAATAGGTGTCTCCTAAGTCAAATTGGCTGGCCCTTTCAATAAGGGTGACACTATAATAAACAAACACTTTACCATACTTTACCTACACGGATTAATGCATGACATTCAAGCATTAAATTGCTATGTGTATGTAGTTTTAAGGCAAGCAGACACTATAGACACATTTCGTGTTTACATACCCGGGCATTCAAATGCAAATTGATATGCAAGTAGTTATTGGTCAGTTACTAGTTTGTATTGTTTATTCAGCCAATAGATTTCTGATGGAACATTGGTGGCAATTAACATATGAACAGTTTCGTCATACTGAAATGTGTCTATTCTTGATACAGGAAAATACAGGAAAACGAAATCACTTTAATATAATGAGGTGGACAACATCAGGTTGAAAGGAAACAAATATGATCCGAACGAGTCATGTCGAATGACAATAGACGATGAAGTCAAATATAGATATGAGAAAGACTTTAGGAAAAATTGAAAACATTGTGAAACAAAAAAATGTATTATTCTAGTAGCACCCCTATCTAGGGATCTCTGGTAGAAATCGTATCTTCCGACCGACACTACTATAATAATCAAGTAACTAAAACAGACGATTTAATACGTGTTGTAGTTGTAAATGCCCGACAGGTTTGTAAAACAGTGTGTATTTGTCATTCATTAGTAATCATTCTTTTGAGAAGACATATCAGCGTAGCGTTCTGATTTCGTATTTGATGGTTAACGATTTTGCCAAGATCATGTTGTAAGGTATTAGCATGATATCAAACACAGTGTGGCTGGAAATATCCAGCCCATCTGTTGTTAGCATTTAAATAATACTATGTGATTTCAAGGAACTAGATATGTTTTTTCAGCACTCAAATGTGAGTTTTAAGAACTAAATGTTGTATCTGCAGGAACCTAAGTTACAGTTAGTTTTAAAAAGTATCATACATATTATATATATTATGTTTTAATGAAACTTACCAGCATTCGGCTAATCCCTTTTAACAACGCTAGGGCTACATGTACAAAGGAAACTACCCGTTGTTATTTCCCTTACCTCTATAGTGCGATTACATTAGTAACCCTACTAAAAACTCATATTTGTTTAAGAAATCGCCACGATTTGCATAAATCAGATATAAGTATACGTAGTACTCCCGATGGTCACACTAGAAACCATAATCAGTAATGTACACTCGGACAAATCGATGTAAATATAATATTTCCTCATTCAATATGGTATATGTTTGTTATTTGATCAGCCCAGTGGTCCTGCATTGTTAATGTATAATGAAAGATAGATAGCTTTTATTCAGAAAAAGGCTATTAGCCTATCATTCCACAAACATATATACAAATATAAACATAACATGTCAATGGTGGTTGTATATACACAAATAATACATATATATAAACTTTTTTCAACGGAAACAAACAATTTCATCGTGTAATCATGAAACTTAACACATAATTAGTATAAATTATACTAGATATAAACATTGGTATTTAAAAAATGGAAAACAAAGAAAGAACAGAAAAACTAACAGTTTTAAGAGGGGAAATTAGTATTATAAGAATTACATTTGAGACCTTATTTCGAAACTTTTGTGTAAAGTTTTGTAAAGTTTTTTATGTTTTTTTTTTATTTTCACTGTTTTAAAGTTCTGCAAATTTCAAAACATTAGGATTTTTCCAATAGTACTTTTTAATATATATTTTTCTTAGATCTTTGAAACATATAATATTTGTATACCAGATGACAGTAATTACAATGAACAAATACAATTTTGCCAACATAACGATACTTATAAAACTATATGTACGCATACATGACATTTTTTACTCTCATGCAAGTTTACTGGCAAAAACATCACTCGCGTTTTTCAAGTACAATGTTGCATTTTTTCCTCGGTTGAGAGCAGTTTTTTAAAAGGACTTTTAATATACACTGCAACCCTTCAGAGCAACCTCCATTGAACATTAACTTCATTAACTACGTTTGTGTTCTCTAGACACTGACATCGTTTTAGGAGAGCGCTAATATAGGCTTTGCAAGTTGTCCAATCCTATTTCCTTAGAAATAAAATAAATATTAAATAAAACATAGTTTCTGTATGACTCTGTCTCTGTTTGAGCATGTGTGTACATTAATCACACGATTGGTGATTTATTTGTACATGTTAAGTTATACCGTCGGCAAATTTTACGAAACCATGGACTATGCACGTAATAGTGTTACAATTATACATAAGTGGTGTGTACAAGTACTTCAATCATCAGTATAAATTATCTATCATTATTCACGTACTACCGCCATCTTTTTGAGTATTTTTTTATATTTGATGGCACTATTATATATTCTATGAAAACAATAAATACACAATAAATCAAAGCGCTGCCATCGCGAAATGTACTATAAAATCTGAAGAATGTGTTACAGTTACACTGAGCGGCAATGAAAACGCAACACTTACATAGTATAGCATAACACATTTGATAAGTATGTAAGCATCACGAAATTTTGTCATAAAATAGATATATACAAGTGACACATAATTATCACTTCGAATCGGAAAAAGTTATTTAGCAACATAGTTTTATACCACTTGTTTTGGGGTCAGTGTAAACAGAAAGTCACATTGTTTAATCTTTTATAACCACCGTCTGGAGCGATGCATCGTGTGCATCTACGACGTATTAATCGTATGAAACGTTCATGGAATGCTAGTTGGATGCTGTTCCGTTGGTGCAGAAGGGCTATGTGAAGTTCAGGCACTTTTAAGGGTCCTGTACACTATTTCGCGCACAACCTCTAAAAAAGTAAAATCATAGGTGTATTGAGCCATTGTACATTGTCTATGGTCAAATAATCGTGTAGTAATAAATTGAGTAAATAATTAACTTGTCAGTTTCTTTATAACATTGCTTCAAATGTAGCGGCTCTAAACGCATTTCGGAACTGCTCGTTTTTCGGTTAATATAATTGTATTATATTTGTCCCAAAGATGGTGAGAGTATCACCATTTGTTTCTGGAAATAAATTGCATGGACGCTATAGGTATTATTTTAAGACTGATTATTGCACTCAATGGAGAAAAAATGCGCTTTTGAATTGCATGCTTAATGTTTAAAACACAATTTACGTCTAAATATTAATGAAAATCATAACTTGAGCATGTAGACTAGTTCAGTAATATCCAGTAATACAATTTAGTGTAAAAGTTTTGGGATTCATCTTAAAAAGTGAGGATAATTATCCAAGAGTTATCGCACTTGACTTAAACATTTCTTACATCCTATGCTTTTTAACCTATGTTTATCTTTCTTAACAGGTGTATATGTATTCTAACTTGTGATAAATGAATGAAATAATGACTTCCGGAATTTAAATCAACGAAACTTTGATTTTTAGTATATCTACCCCACACTTGAGCATAACGGCCAATCTTTCGGAGTCTTCCTTTGAGATATGCACCATGTTTTCTGCTAGTTATTTTGTTTTTCCGACTCATCCATCCATATTCTTCAAAAGGCTTGCACAATATGCGAGCAAATCTCTAGCGACCCATTAGCACGTTGGAAAATGCAGTTTAAGGCTATTCCGAAATGGACGAGTGGTTCTTAAAGTATTTTCATGGAAAAAGCTGAATTATGTAGATAATATAGATCGAAGTGAGCATACAAAATTTCAAGTTAATATGTTAACGGATTACGAACATATTCATGTTTAAAAAGTGTTGCGTTTTCATTGCCGCTCAGTGTATATACTGTACTGCATTACGTTTTGTTTCATGGTAACTGGGGAAAATATGAGTGCAGTAAGTGATCCATTGTACCGGACAGTGGCCATTATATTTAATACTGCAACGGTGTGACTTGTGTACTATTAACTACGCCCTAAGAAGTAAAACTATATTACACATAGCATAATCACCCGACAAAAACTTTGCTTTTCAGTTACATCTATAAGTTATCAATGCGTTTTTAATATGTTTTTTTATGATATTACATACATAATACAGTTTGTAATACAATGTATTACCACAAACACATTTTGCTTTATTAAAAAACTCTTGACAAAGTTTTTGCCTACAAAATCAATACGGTAGTCATAATGGCTACGAACACGATGATTTTACAGTATTAGTTCAATTTTTGCAATATTATTGTTATACATGTATTCATAGGAACTCTAGTCATCGTTAAACTTGTATCAGCTTCAGAGCGTTCGCCACGAGAACGGACAGTATTCAAGTTCGCCAGTCGTTAAAATGTTGAACCCCGTTCCTTTGTAATTCATACATTAGTTCATACATTGTTCTTAAGAGTTGGTTGACCCGCGATAATGCAATTGCCTCTGGCCATTTGACAGGAACTCTATAATGGACGACGAGTCATAATAGAATACACAAAAGACAATTACAATCAAAAGTAAGAATGATATGTTTGACATTCACTCTAAATGATATTTGTTTCACCAATTGAACTACTCGACGTGATGACATTTAGGTATGGACATGCGTTAATAAAAACATAAATAAATTAAGAACATCTATGATTACACCGGAAAGGGTTGGTTCTTAAAAGTGACAGGATAATATGCTACAACAAACAGACGTCAGGCCTTTTTATGTTAATAATTAAATGTAGCGCAGTACAGACCGACGTTTTCTTTGGCTCAAAGTAGGTTAGCGATATAATATAACGAAAAGTGAGACACATTATTGGGGATTCCTCTCAACAAATGAGGACTGACATTAGAACCACATTGACAGAAATTATAAATTACAAGGTGTTACTTTAAACATTATTAATAATAGATAAATGACATCACAGACTACGACACTTGACGGTTATTTATTTTAAAAGTCGAAGTCCCCATTGGTCTACAAAGTAATTACCAAAGCCATATGACATGATATTTTGCATTGCATTTTTTGAAGAAACGTTCTTAGCTTCATAGTATTTTTAATGATGCTGTCTTAATTTGAACAAACAGTTTAACTTCCTAATATTTCAAATAATACATTAACTCCTTTTAACACTGACAGGCAGATTGCTATCGATTGAAATCATTAATGCACCAAGACGAATTTGAGTATTAAGGCAAACAATGATTCAGTCGAAACTTAAAATACGAGAATATTGCTTGTCCATATTTGTCCGGATAACTGCTGAGATTTCACCTCGCACAGTATACTAATAAACATAACACAATTCATCGGGCATACATCGCCCATTCATTCACCAAAGTAAAACGTGCATATCTATGCACATGCATACATTTAATAACGAATGAATCATTCTGTGTGACATTGTCATATAATGGTTTATAAAACTGGTATTACCCAGTTAGACAAAACCCGTATGACAGTCCAATGTCCTCACTGCCTTTTTTTCAACTAGCTAAAACGTTTACCAGCCGATCTTTGGACGAGTTGGTTCTGTGACTATCGGTCAATTAAAAAGTACATGTAACATGGTATTGTTTTTTACTTACTCTTAGACTTATACTAGCACATATATGTATGCTTTCACATTGCTATAAGTGTATGAAAAGAACTCATTTCGGTTAGAAGTAATACATGCACTGGCTACAGGTCGTCTTGGTTATTACCTATTCCAAAGTTATAAAATATACAAATGTTGTTCACTAATTGACACTTGGCCTTGATTTAGTGTATCCATAACTAAAAGTCTGTCCAAATTAACGTACATCCGATATTAACATAATTAAGTTCGACCTAAATGAGTCCACAAAGGGGGCACTTGTCTAATTCAATGTATATAATGAACCAATTAACTATTTTCTGGCATCCGTTGGCCGATGTTTTAGGAGAACATGCATATCGCTGCCAAGTGACGAATGTATTTATAATAGACGCCGAGATCGAGCATGTGTATGTTTAGCCTTGCTTTCATTGTACTCTCAAATTATCTAAATTCTCTAAATAGATTAGTAATGTTTACTTAATCGTAAACATTAAGCACATTTACACTGAAATTGCACGGTTTTTGCAAATAAAGTTCCCCGTAGCAATTGTAATACGATCGAGCGCTATAAACATTCCAAAAATACATGAAGCATTACCAACATTTACATTGAGCAGTAATCACAGTAATTACCTATAATGAGTAACATTTCTCAATAAACTAGAAAATTCAGATTGAATATGTTGTATTTACAAATATAATTATGGACAATTATTCTCGTTATTGGAGAATGTACGAGTAATGCGGTCATTAATGTCTATTGAATGAACGTTTCTAACTCCACTGATATCGTTATGGAACGACATTAAGCGTTATAGCTGTCCCATTTAATCCACATATTTTCAAAACACTTGTACAAGGAAATAGCAAAAAGGCCATTCTAGGACTTCATATGATTTGTTGTCGAATGAAATCGCAAAAAGGCTAATATGACACCATGCGCTGGTATTGCAGGAAAGGAAATTACTTACATAATTATATTATGACGCTTAATTGCACTGAACTGGCAATATTGCAGCCGTATACTTATCTAAATATTACACAGCGTTAAGGAACTTCACTAACAATTTAATTAAATTTCGTTATAATAGAAGATTTGTTCTTAATTACGCGAAACATATCTATTGCGCTAATATACCTGTAATTTATTCTACTCTTTTCAACAATATTTCTATAATAAATGTTATTATATTTTTACAATTCCGCTTCCTGCTTAGCAAGAATGTTTGAGCATGTTTCCATCAAGGTTCAAACTGCTTGCTACAAACGCGATGTGCGATTGCACGTAAACAAACAAGATTATAACAATACGTTGTAACGACTTTTTAACAACTTCAATTACATGTATAAACTTCCTTGTACACAATATCGGCTGAGAATCTCATATCCATTACAAGTCAATGTTCACCTTAGTAAACAAGTTTTTCTCATCCGCCACCATAAAATGACAAAATCCAATTTCTTAGCTATAAAACCACCTACACAAAGTTAATACTGAATTATCGTCCAATGTTTCGTTTCTTACACGCAAATGTCGTTAACATTTCAAGTTTGTAGTATTACACTGTTAAATGAATTTCATGTATCAAAATAGTATATATTTCATTACAGTGAACGAAATTACTGTTGCATTTATATACGAGCTAGATCATTAAACAACACTAAAACTAATTAAATTAAAAACTATTAAAATGTTTATACTTACTAATAACTTCTATCCTAGTGGCAGCGGACGTTACCAACATAACATGAAGTCCACACGCTAAATATATCCAGCACCGCATTATATCCGATTGAAGTTCCAAACTAAAACTAAACATGTTATGATTCCGTGTGTTTACTTACGGCTTCAATAACAGCGGTTATTGCTCTTTTATAGAAGATTAAATATTATCATTTGTTCACATTATGCGGTAAATTACCTTTCCATGCTTATTTAGATCTTTTTTCGCACTTTCTCACATTCTAACACTATTGCCTAATACCACATTGTGTATTTTAGTATTCCAACGATTAACACTTCTTTACATTAATTTTCTTTTCACGCCGCGAGACCTCGTCCTGTTCTTCAGAATCAATTTCACAGAGATATATTAAAATAATTGTGTCTTAGTCTCGTTTACTGGCAAATCAAATTACGAAAGCACACCAGAAACAATCGACACTTGTCGAAGTTTGTTATTCAGTAGCGTAAGCACAGCCGGTGACGAATTTATTTACAATGTTATAAAAAGATCATCTTACGTCAGAATGTTTCGCATTTGCAGAGCGTGTCAGAATGTTGCTCGCCCAAACAGAAGGCTACAAATAATCCCCTTGATAGGAAACAGCAGCTTCTTGTCATAGATGCTATCGAAGCGATCAAAAGATACTTAACAATATTCTGCGATTATAACAGTCTTCGAGAATTGGTTTATGACAAAACGTATTGATAAAAACACGGAGATGAACAATAGCATGCGAGATTGGATCAAAGTTGTGAGACTTTGCCAAGATTGTCAGGTGGAAAGTACGTTATATGTCACATCTGCGCTAACTTTACGTCATTTTATTGTTATAATATGTTTATTTGGATTAAATTGTTATTACCATGTACATCTCGGCAGTGGCCAGACATATTATAAATAATTAAACAGACGCACAGCCTGATTTATTTTTAATGGAGAAATTAAGCGCCAGGGTATACTGTTTTATCAAAGCACTTATGGAATACTTAAACTTGCGTTCGACTGTACATTGTTAACAATTATTTAACAACTGTGGTTGGGGACAACTTTTGCTTGAAGAATTGAAGAATAACATTCCAGTCCCCAATCTCCAGAAAGATCTCAATTTGAGATCAATCTCATCTCAAATATTGCTATGCATGGTTTGGATAAAGGGAAGGTGGACGCATAATTAGCATCAAAAACAGCAAACGTTAGTCTTTGTTTATTTCAGTCAATTTTAATGAGCCCTAGCTTCCGATTTATTTAAAAATCAGACTCTGATTTGGACAAAATCTCAATTTGAGATGAGATTTGTGCTTGAGATGCTTCGGGAGATCGGGCCAGATCTCTTAAAATACACTGTAGCAACGAGTGTTAAATGATAATACAGAGTTCTAATGTGAACTTTTGAAACATTTCCTTGTGCGCTTTTATACCACAGTACAATGTTTCGTGTGCGTATAAGCCTAAAGGACAGCTTGTGTATAGTACGTTGTATGTCACAAAGTTTGAGTATTATATAAAGCCTCTACGGTAACATTTGATGTTACTCATAGCCGCTAGACAAATTGGCATTTTCCATTTCCGTAAACACACTGCGTCAAATAAAATTCACATCACTGTAATAAAATTTATTGATAACTAAGATTAACCAAACATGCATATTACTTCCTGGTTAAGACGTCTCTAAATTAGCACGCACATTGTGAAGTTAGGAGTAAACACCATTTGCAAAAGCTTGGGCTAAGTGCATGTTTGTTTTATTACCCACGTAAAATTCGACAATCGATAACGTTTCTAATTTAACATTTGCTTCATTTGTAACTTCTAAAGTAAGTATGGGCACATGTTGTCTATTGCTTTTGTAATCTTCTGTAAGCGTAGGTCAATAATGATGAGGATGCCAGTGGCAATGATCAGGTCAGCTCTCCGTCGTACCACCGAAATACTGTACAAACCATGATCCAACCACACATACTTCCACAGTAATCACTTCTAATAAGTTGACCATAGACACAATATAACTCACAAAGTTTGTTATGTCAAACAAATTACAGTGTAGTTACAGTATCGTGGTATTAAGATATCGCGTTATATTTGCGAATTAGAAAATGTCGAAATTCTTAACGTCAAAGCGCTTTAATGCAGTTAACAATACAGCCCTCAATACATGTATGCATGTGCCTAAAGTATTCAATGTTAGAAATATGGCAACAATAAATCCGCTAGTATCTGGAAAAATAGCTAACCAACTTAGCACATTTATCTCCTTCTTAATAACCCATAGCCGGATCATATAACCAAGAGAACCGGCAGTTAATTCCTCCTGGACATTGCTTGTCACACCTTATTGTACATGTGTGTCAGAAACTGCAAATAATCAACTTATGTCAATCTCGATTTTTCTCCTTGATTAGATCATAGGTAATTGATGAACACTTTGGTTACAGGGAATGACCACAAATCTGCCTTACGACTTAGAACAGAGCTCTGGCATCGATTGCTTCCGGATAAATGAACATCATTTTGACAGACGTATCACCAAATTAACATAACTAACCAGTCAGCCTTGTTATCATAGAATAGTTGACCAGTTCAATAGCGCGTTTATCATGATTTTTTGTATGCGTGAATACTTAAGCTTTGTTCAAATACTATTTATGTTGGCATGATGGTCGAGGGGGTAATGTCGTTGACATCGAATCCATAAGTTCCTGGCTTGGATATTGACCTGACTCTTTCAACTCGAACTGGACTATGAACTGCTTGGAAACGCTGACGTAGTATCACATTTGTACAGTTGCTGTACACCGAGCAAGTTATAAAGCCTAATAGTTTGTGTCTTCATTCGTTGTCACCGTTTAATTGTCCAACTGTCAGGTAAAACCTGATAAATGCTCTGCTGTCTGACAGTGTTGCTTCCTGTTTATTAGTGGATTGTTTTCTCAACAATACCAAATGTGTCATCGTAACGCCCTTAAATAGCGTCCTAGGCAATAACTAGCTCCCGACCTCAGAGATGAACGCCCTATAATACATACTGCATACATATATGAGATAGTGGTGAATCAGCACTCAGCGGAATATACTCAGCAATATCGTATTTGTATTATTCCTTATAATGACGACATTCCTTTTATATGAGAATTGAACGTAAACGTTATGAGACCAATTACTAGCAAAAATATTAAAACAATATGAGGAAAACAGACATGGAAGGCAGTACTCATTATAACGAGCCGAACACAGACAACGGTAACACCACAGCATAAACCGCACGGAGCATTACCCACAGACAACCCAATGCATCAAGCGTTTGTGTATTTCAAAATACGCCAAGTTCCTTTTTAGTTACACTGTGCATATATAGCAGTTTGATAATTATTTGTAGTCTACTTGTTATGCTACTTGAAGGCCAACATTATTTGGTTTTATATTATACTCAAACTGATTTCAGTCGATATAGTGACCGAGCGGTGCATTGTAACGTCTGGTAGTTATGGCGGGATCATAATATCCAATTATAAACGCAATATAAATATTGATTATGGAATCGTTGTCTGAGATATATTTTACAGTCTTCATAGTGCAGTCGATTGCAACCGTTGAACACAATGTTGATAAAAGATCATAATGAGACATGCGATAAAATGAAACAACAGACCAGATTTAATTGAATAAAATTCATGTTTCCCAATTGACTCGTAGACATTCAGATATTTATATATGAGTCCATGGAAGTCTGACTTTGGAATCATCTAATGCAGTAAAATAGATATTTAGTGTAACGAAATGCGTCATTAATCATAGAACAAATGATGAGCTGGTGGTAATATAATGATATCTTGTTTTACAATTGTGTGGCATCGAACCTTTCCAATAATGCAAGGGTTTTCCTTTTTTACTTTAGTGAAGTACAAAGTTCCAATAATGCATTGGGGATTTCTTAACATCATGGACTCACTTATGCAATCTTATTAGACCTGAGTACGTAAACCTTATAACCCGTAGTTTGATTGGTCCCAAACGACATGTTCATTCGTAGCCATGCCCTGGTCAAGTTTCGTGATCGTGGCATTCATGTGACATATAAAGCTCTAGGCCTTTTGGCGAAATTGCCTTGTATTAGACTCTAAACGTGTTTCATTTTCCGTTTGGATAGGGTCTTTATTCATACTAAGGAACTTTACAATTAGATTACTGTCTAACTCACGGTCCATTTTAGTAACAACAATGAACAAACCTAACACCTTTGCTGAAGTAAGTATTAAATTGCCTAGGGCACCTAACCAAGCCATTTTACTGGATATGTTTAAAGAATCCATTTTGGTATATTTAGTTTTGTTTGAAAGGATTTGCCATTTACTGTTTCTTAATTAGCTTATTCGTCGGTACTAGGTTGTTCAACTCGGACATATATTAAAACAATAGATCATTCAGCTAATTGGAGCTATTTCATTAAACTAATGCATTCAGCTTTTATATTGCTGAGACTTGGGCATGTGGTTTGATGCAGCTGTAGGGGCATATCATTTGAAGTGACTCCTAAACATTTCAAATGGGGACGTTGAATGAACAAACATGTGTATCCAACAATTACAACTAGATAATGTAGAATTTGTTACACAACAGCAGAAATATAACTAGACAGTCAATCACATAGCATTACATTACGTTGATTGATTCTTGGCAAAAGAAAGAAATAACGTGTAAGAAGAAAATTGATACTAGTATGTGAGTGATATTGGTTGACCAAACACATTTATATTAGTGATACATGTAGGAGCTGTCCAATAATGTTGTTATCTACCTAACAAATGGCCTCAATGCCTTGTCTCCTAACGCGATAATCTTATTCATTGACACAAATATTATTCAATCTGTTAATTACAATATTCCAAATAATGTTACTGAAGACATGAACAATAAGTGTACGTTTATTTAACCTATAATAAACGATGGGTGTCTAGCCGTCTAGATTGTCGTTAAAATGAAATTGTTAGCAATGATGGTGTATATGTTACATGTATGTATGTTAAAGAGGGTCTGATTATTTTAATGATTTATCTAGTACTCAAATACTTGATGAATGAGACACACTGAGTTGTAACATTTTAGAACTGACATAATTATATTGATTACCTTTCATACAGTAGATAAGCAGGTAATAGAGGTACACTGTATGTTTCTATGATACCATTGAGCAATTTCTTGGTCGTTTGTGTTAAAATTTTAGACCAAAACCATTGGTTGAACAGCATGTACTATCGTCCACTTTGGTCAAGCAGTGCATAGAAACTAAAAAATGTGGTCGGTGGAAGCGAATACATAAATACTTCCAATGGATATGTTTGCCCATCAACCGAATTGTGTAGTGTCTTTTGAGATAAAATTTCCAAGAGTTTCTGGAACGTCGAGGGGTTCCCGCAAGACTGTAGTAAGTCCTTCTTTAATTATATGTAGCTACATGTACTACAGTCTTGCCGGCACCCCTCGACGTGTGAGTTTGTTCTAATCCTTATTATTATTATATCAGATCACAGACAAAGTAAACCGAATACTCTATTCACAAAAGCTGCACAATGTCATTTCTTTGTTTATCTTGGTTGCTACTGTTTCTGTGTTTTTGCTGCGTTTTCATTTTACAAGACTGATAATGGAACATGCTAATAAAACACTTAAGACAGGAAAAGTTTCTGCCTTAAAGGTGAATATAAATATTGCTCTTTACATGTACTTATTTAGGCCGACTATTTGTCACGTAAGATATGTTATCATGTTTTGTTTGTTCAGTTTCAATTTATGTGTCTGTTTGTTGATGTTCACTCTTGAAGTAAATATGTGAGTTTTCTTTTCGTGTGTACGCTTGTCTGTCCATCTTCCTATTGGGTTTCCCTTCCCTCACTGGTTCGTAATATAGTTTTTTTTGCAAGTTAATCAAAGTTCAACACAAATAGTGAGTACAACTATCTCTTTACTGATAATGTATATACGGGAGGTTCTGTATGCAAGAAAAATAGGTATCTCATAAGTCAAATTGGCTGGCCCTTTCAATAGGGGTGACACTATAATAAACAAACACTTAACCTTACTTTACCTATACGGATTAATGCATGACATTCAAACATTAAATTGCTATGTGTATGTAGTTTTAAGGCAAGCAGACACTATAGACACATTTCGTGTTTACGTACCCGGGCATTCAAATGCAAATTGATATACAAGTAGTTATTGGTCAGTTACTAGTTTGTATTGTTTATTCAGCCAATAGATTTCTGATGGAACATTGGTGGAAATTAACATATGAAGAGTTTCGTTATACTGAAATGTGTTTATTCTTGATATATCAATACAGGAAAACGAAATCACTTTAATAAAATGAGGTGTACAACATAAGATTGAAAGGAAACAAATATGATCCGAACGAGTCATGTCGAAGGACAATAGACGATGAAGTCAAATAAAGACATGAGAAAGACTTTTGGAAAAATTGAAAACATTGTGAAACAAAAAATATGTATTATTCTAGTAGCACCCCTTTCTAGGAATCTCTGGTAGAAATCGAATCTTCCGACCGACACTGCTATAATAATCAAGTAACTAAACCAGACGATTTAATAGGTGTTTTAGTTGTAAATGTCCGACAGGTTTGTAAAACAATGTGTATTTGTCATTCATTAGTAATCATTCTCTTACGAAGACATATAGGCGTAGCGGCCTGATTTTGTATTAAATGGTTAACGATTTTGCCAAGATCATGTTGTAAGGTATAAGCATGATATCAAATATCCAGTAAAATTTGCCCATGTGTGGTTAGCATTTAAATAATACTATGTGATTTCAAGGTACTAGATATGTTTTTTCAGCACTAAAATGTGAGTTTTAAGAACTAAATGTTGTGTTTGCAGTTAGTTTTAAAAACTATCATACATATTATATATATTATGTTTCAATGAAACTTTCCAGCATTCGGCTAATCCCTTTTAACAATGCTAGGGCTACATGTAACTACCCGTGGTTATTTCCCTTACCTCTATAGTGCGACTACATTAGTTACCCTACTAAAAAATCATATTTGTTTAAGAAATCGCCACGATTTGCATAAATCAGATATTAGTATACGTAGTGCTCCCGATGGTCACACTAGAAACCAGTATCAGTTATATACACTCAGACAAATCGATGTAAATATAATATTTCCTCATACAATATGGTATAGGTTTGTTATTTGTACAGCCCGGTAGTTCTGCAATGTAAATGTATAATAAGATATACGTATACTAGATACCAGTAATTACAATGAACACATACAATTGTTCCAGCGTAACGATACTTATAAAACTATATGTACGCAAACATGACATTTTTTACTCTCATACAAGTTTACTGGCAAAAACATCACTAGCGTTTTTCAAGTACAATGTTGCATTTTTTCCTCGGTTGAGAGCAGTTTTTAAAAGGATTTTCATTATACACTGCAACTCTCCAGAGCAAACCTCCATTGAACATTTACTTCATTAACTACATTTGTGTCCTCTAGACACTGACATCGTTTCAGGAAAACGCTAATATAGGCTATGCAAGTTGCTTATCCTATTTCCTTGGAAATAAAATAACATATTAAATAAAACATAGCTTCTGTATGACTCTGTCTCTGTATGAACATGTGTGTTACATTTATCCCACGATTGGTGATTTATTTGTACATCAAGCATCAGTTTAAATTATGTATCATTATCCGTGTACTACCACAAAGTATTTTTATATTTTTTTGGCACTTTTATATATTCTATGATAACAATAAATGCACAATAAATCAAAGCGCTGCCATCGCTAAATGTACTAAGACATGTGAAGAATGTGTTACATAGAGGATCTATCACGAGTTGTCAATTAATACAGACTTTTATTAAACGAGTTTTGGAAACTTTATTATGCAAGCCTCTGGCAAGCTTAATAATATTTCCAAAACGAGTTTAATTTAAATATATTAATTGGCAACGAGTGATAGATTCTTTCTATCACATGACACTAAAAACGCACAATGCGTTTTGACTAAATGGAAAAACTCAATACCTTATACTACACGTGGTACGTATTACTTTATACGGAAACTAGTAAGGAATGTCATGTGCTACAGTTGTATACTGTACTGCATAACGTTTTGTATCATGGTTACTGAGGATAATAGGAGTGCAATAAGTGATCCATTGTACCGGTAGGTAGGCACTATATTTTATACTGCAAAGTTGTGACTTGTGTACTATTAACTACGCCTTAAGAAGTAAAACTATATTACACAAAGCATAAGCACCCGACATAAACTTTACTTTTCAGTTACCTCTATAATTTATCAATGCATTTTTAGTATGTTTATTTAATAAGAAGTTTTTATTATATAACATAATACATTTTGTAATATTACCACAAACACATTTTGCTTTATTTAAAAACTGTTAACAAATGTTTTGCCTACATATTCAATACGGTAGTCATATTGGCAACGAACACGATGATTTTATAGTATTAGTTCCATGTTTGCAATATTATTGTTATACGTGTATTCATAGGAATTCTAGTCATCGGTAAACTGGTATGAGCAAGTCCTTAGCTTTAGAGCGTTTGCCACGAGAACGGACAGAATTTAAGTTCGCCAGTCGTTAAAATGTTAAATCCCGTTCCTATATACTTCATACATTAGTTCATAGATTGTTCTTAAGAGCTGGTTGAACTACGATAATGCAATTGCCTCTGGCCATTTGGCAGGAACTCTATAATGGACGACGAGTCATAATAGAATAAACAAAAGGCAATTACAATCAAAAAGTAAGAATGATATGTCTGACATTCACTCTAGAGGATATTTGTTTCACCAATTGAACTATTCGACGTGATGACATTTAGGTCTGGGCATCAGTTAATAAAAACATAAATAGATTAAGAACGTCAGTGATTACACCGGAAAGGCTTGGCTTTTAAAACGATACCAAAGCACACGATATGATAACATAACGTTTCATTATCTCCTCGCTGATAGGCTAAACAACACAGGAGGCTCTACGAATAAAAGTCAGTTTAACAGAATCACCGTCATTAACTACAATGTATTGCCATAATGCCACGGTAGCGGACGTGAACATGTTTAGATAATAATTCGAACAAAAAACATATTCTAAATTTATTATTGTGGTCCAAGGTAATTGGATACATTAATAGCTAGACAGCTGTAAGTGGAATCAGAAAATAAATGTTCCTTGACTTTTTATACATGAATAGACAATTCTCGTACGCTGGGTACAGCATCATCAAACAAAAAAATCAAACCTTCAGATATATACAATGCGTGCGTAGGTGCAAAGTATAATAGATGAATATTACAATATAAATACCGAATTAGTCGGAAGTGACTGGATAATATGCTTCAACAAACAGACGTCACGCCTTTTTTTGTTAATAATTAAATGTAGCACAGTACAGACCGACGTTTTCTTTGGCTGAAAGTAGGTTAGCGATATAATATAAATGAAAGTTAGACACATTATTGAGGATTCCTGACAACAAATGAGGACTGACATTAGAACCACATTTACAGAAATTACAAGGTGTTACTTAAAACACTATTAATAGTAGATAAACGACATCACAGACTACGACACTTGACGGTTATTTATTCTAAAATGAAGTCGAAGTCCCCATTGGTCTATTAGAAATTACTAAAGCCATACCGATGGCTTAGAATAAGAAGGTCGTAAGTGCCACTTAAGACCTTTTAAGATTCATACATATTTAGAATAAGCATCACAATGCACTTCTTATGAGCCCATTTGCACAAAAAAACAGAAATTGTCATGTTGACCAAAATGAAGTTTAAAAAACGTGTTTTCCCAAAGGTAAAGAGTAAATTACAGACATTTTTCTCTTGTTTTCTCAATATCGATTTGGTAGTTACGATCTTCTTGTTCTAAGCCATCGATATGACAAGATCGTTTACATTATATTTGTTGAAGAAACTTTCTTAGTTTCATTGTATTTTTAAGGAGGCTGTCATAATTTGAACAGTTTAACTTCCTAATATTTCAAATTAGACATTAACTCTTTTAACACTGACAGGCAGAATGCTATCGATTAAAAGCATTAATGCACCAATAATTTGAGTATTAAGGCAAACAATGATGCAGTCAAAACTAAAAATACGAAAATATTGCTTGTCCATATTGTATCCGGATAACTATTGAGATTTCACCTCGCACAGTATACTAATAAACAAAACACAATTCAACGGGCAGACATCACCCTGTCATTCACCAAAGTAAAACATGCATATCTATGCACATACATGTAATAACGAATGAAGTTATTGTGTGTGACATTGTCATATAATGGTTTATAAAACTGGTATTACCCAGTTAGACAATAACCGTATGACAGTCCCATGTCCGCACTGCCTTTTGTTCAACTAGCTAAAACATTTACCAGCCGATCTTTGGACGGCCATCGAATTGGTTCTGTGCCCAAGGTAGACTATCGGTCAATTAAAAAGTACATGTAACATGTTCTTTTTTTATTATTTTCTCTTAGACTAATACTAGTGCATAAATATTTGTTTTCACATTGCATATAAGTGTATGAAAATAATTCATTTCGGTTAGAAGTAATACATGCACTAGCTACAGGTCGTCTTGTTTATGACCTATTTCATAGTTATAAAATATACAAATGTTGTTCACTAATTGACACTTGGCCTTGATTTAGTGTATCTTTAACTAAAAGTCTGTCCAAATTAACGTACATCAGATATTCACATAATTTAGTTCGACCTAAATGAGTCCACAAAGGGGGCACTTGTCTAATTCAATGTATCTAATGAACCAATTAACGATTTTCTGGCATCCGTTGGCCGATGTTTTAGGAGAACATGCATATCGCTGCCAAGTTACGAATGTATTTATAATAGACGCCGAGATCGAGCATTTGTATGTTTAGCCTTGCTATTATTGTAGTCTCAAAATTTCTCAATTCTCCAAATAGATTAGAAATGTTTACCTAATCGTAAACATTAAGTACATTTTGCACGGTTTTTTGCAAATAAAGTTCCCCGAAGCAATTGTTATACGATCGAGCGCTATAAACTTCCAAAAATACATGAAGCATTACCAACATTTACATTGAGCAGTAATCACAGTAATTACCTATAATGAGTAACATTTCACAATAAACTAGAAAATTCAGATTGAATATGTTGTATTTACAAATATAATTATGGACAATTATTCTCGTTATTGGAGAATGTACGGGTAATGTGGTCATTAATGTCTATTGAATGAACGTTTGTAACTCCATTGATTTCGTTATGGAATGGCATTAAGCGTTATAGCTGTCCCATTTAATCCGCATATTTTCCAAACACTAGTACAAGGAAATCACAAAAAGGCCATTCTAGGACATCATATGCTTTTTTATCCCATGAAATCTCAAAAAGGGCTAATATGACACCAAAACGCTGGTATTGCAGGATAGGAAATTATTAGCATAATTACACTATAATGCTTAATTGCACTGAACTGGCAATATTGCAACCGTATTATTATCTAAATGTTGCAGAACGTTAAGGAACGTCACTAACAATTTAATTCAATTTCGTTATAATAGAAGATGTGTTCTTAATTACGCGAAACATATCTTTTGCGCTAATAAACTTGTATTCTACTCTTTTCAACAATATTTCTATAATAAATATTACCAATTTATTCTATTTTCACAATTTTGCTTCATGCTTAGCAAGAATGTTTGAGCATGTTCCCATCAATGTTCAAACTGCTTCTTACAAAAGCGATGTGCAATTGCATGTAAATAAACAAGATTATAACAATACTTGGAAACGACTTGTTTACAACTTCAATTGTAAACTTCCTTGTACACAATATCGGCTAAGAAACTCATAAAGTCAATGTGTACCTTAGTAAACAAGTTTTCCTCACCGCCGCCATAAAATGACATAATTCAATTGCTGAGCTATACAACCTCCTACACAAAGGTAATTAATACTGAATTATCTTCCAATGTTTTGTTTCTTACACACAAATGTCGTTAACATTTCAAGTTTGTTGTATTACACTGTTAAATGTATTTCATGTACCAAAATAGTATATATTTTATTACAGTGAACGACATTACTGTTGCCTTTATATACTAGCTAGATCATTAAACAACACTAAAACTAATTAAATTAAAAACTATTAAACTATTTATACTTACTAATAACTTCTATCCTAGTGGCAGCGGAAGTTACCAACATAACATGCAGTCCACACGCTAAATATATCCAGCACCGCATTATATCCGACTGAAGTTCCAAACTAAAACTAAACATGTTATTATTCCGTGTGTTTACTTACGGCTTCAATAACAGCGGTTATTGCTCCTTTATAGAAGATTAAATATTATCATTTGTTCACATTATGCGGTAAATTACCTTTCCATGCTTATTTAGATCTTTTGTCGCACTTTCTCACATTCTAACACTTTTGCCTAAAACCACATTGTGTATTTTAGTATTCCAACGATTAACACTTCTTTACATTAATTTTCTTTTCACGCCGCGAGACCTCGTCCTGTTCTTCAGAATCAATTTCACAGAGATATATTAAAATAATTGTGTCTTAGTCTCGTTTACTGGCAAATCAAATTACGAAAGCACACCAGAAACAATCGACACTTGTCGAAGTTTGTTATTCAGTAGTGTAAGCACAGCCGGTGACGAATTTATTTACAATGTTATAAAAATATCATCTTACGTCAGAATGTTTCGCATTTGCAGAGCGTGTCAGAATGTTGCTCGCCCAAACAGGAGGCAACAAATAATCCCCCTGATAGGAAACAGCGGCTTCTTGTCATAGATGCTATCGAAGCGATCAAAAGATACTTAACAATATTCTGCGATTATAACATTCTTCGAGAATTGGTTTATGACAAAACGTATTGATAAAAACACGGAGATGAACAATAGCATGCGAGATTGGATCAAAGTTGTGAGACTTTGCCAAGATTGTCAGGTGGGAAGTACGTTATATGTCACATCTGCGCTAACTTTACGTCATTTTATTGTTATAATATGTTTATTTGGATTAAATTGTTATTACCATGTACATCTCGGCAGTGGCCAGACATATTATAAATAATTAAACAGACGCGCCCACTGATTTATTGTTAATGGAGAAATTAAGCGCCAGGGTATACTGTTTTATCAAAGCACTTATGGAATACTTAAACTTGCGTTCGACTGTACATTGTTAACAATTATTTAACAACTGTGGTTGGGGACAAATTTTGTTGGTAGAATCTCATTAATGTATTGAAAAATAATATTCAAGATCTCTTAAAACACACTGTAGCAACGAGTGTAAAAGAATAATATAGAACTCTATTGTGAACTTTTGAAACATTTCCGTATGCGCTTTTATAGCACGGTACAATGTTTCGTGTGCGTATAAGACAAACGGATAGCTAGTATGTCACAAAGTTTAAGTATTATATAAAGCCTCTACGGTAACATTTGATGTTACTCATAGCCGCTAGACAAATTGGCATTTTCCATTTCCGTAAACACAATGCATAAAATAAACGTCACATCACTGTAATAAAGTTTATTGATAACTAAGATTAACCAAAGATGCATATTACTTCCTGGTTAAAATGTCTCTAAATTATCACGCGCATAGTGTAGTTAGGAGTAAACACCATTTTCAAAAGCTTTGGCTAAGTGCATGTTTGTTTTATTACCCACGTAAAATTCTACAATCGATTATGTTTCTTATATAATACTTGCTTCATTTGTAGCTTCTAAATTAATTATGGGCACATGTTGTCTATTGCAGCATTCTGTAGGCGTAGGTCAATAATGATGAGGATGCCAGGGGCAATGATCAGGCCAGCTCTCCGTCGTACCACCGAAATACTGTATAAATGTATGAACAAACCGCACATATTCACACAGTCATCACTTCTAATAAGTTGATCTTAGATACAATTCAACTCATTAAGTTTGTTATGTCAAACAAATTACAGTAGTGTTACAGTGCAGTGGTTTTAAGATATCGCGTTATATTTGCGAATTAGAAAATGTCGAAATTCTCAACGTCAAAGCGCTTGATGCAATCAACAGAAAGCCCCAATACATGTATGCATGTGCCTAAAGTATTCAATGTTAGAAATATGGCAACAATAAAACCGCTAGTATCTGGAAAAATAGCTTACCAACTTAGCACATTTATCTCCTTCTTAATAACCGATTTCCAGATCATATAACCAAGAGAACCGGCAGTTAATTCCTCCTGGACATTGCTTGTCACACCTTATTGTACATGTGTGTCAGATACTGCAAATAATCAACTTATGTCAATCTCAATCTTTTTCCTTGATTAAATCATAGGTAATTGATGAACACTTTGGTTACAGGGAATGACCACAAATCTGCCTCACGACTTAGAACAGAGCTCTGGCATCGATTGCTTCCGGATAAATGAACATCATTTTGACAGACGTATCACCAAATTGATATAACTAACCAGTCAGTCTTGCTGTCATAGAATAGTTGACCAGTTCAATAGCACGTTTATCATTATTTTATTGTATACATGAATATCTTAGTTTTGTACAAACTCTGTTTACGTGTATGTTGGCATAGT
This sequence comes from Spisula subtruncata, assembly GCA_963678985.1. NCBI lineage: Eukaryota > Metazoa > Mollusca > Bivalvia > Venerida > Mactridae > Spisula > Spisula subtruncata. The sequence goes on from OY787663.1 coordinate 5,698,420, forward strand.
GGTCGGGTGAATAATGTCGTTGACAACGAATCCATAAGTTCCTGGTTTGGATATTAACCAGGACTCCTGGCTTTTGTAACTAGAAATGGACTATGAACTGATTGGAAACGCTGACGTAGTATCATATTAAATTTTGTACAGTTGCTGTAGACCAAGTTCAATGGTAAGTTCAAATTGTCCAACTGTCAGCTAAACCCCGATAACTGCTCCGTTGCCAGACAGTGTTGCTCCCTATTTATTAGTGGATTCTTTTCTCAACAATACCAAATGTGTCATCGTAACGCCCTAAAATAGCGTCCTAGGCAATAACTAGCTCCTGACCTCAGCGATGGACGGCGTATAACACATACTGCATACATATATGAGAAAGTAGTGACTCAGGAATCAGCGATATCCTAATTGTCTTATTCCTTATAATAACAACATTCCTTCTATATGAGAATTGAACGTAAACGCTATGAAACCAATTACTAGCGAAAATGATAAAAAGTATGTGGAAAACAGATATAGAAGGCAGTACTCAATATAACGAGCCGAACACAGACAACAGTAACACCACACCATAAACTATACGGAGCAATACCCACACACAACCCAATGCATCAAGCGTTTGTGTATTTCAAAATACGCCAAGTTCCATTTTAGTTGCACTGTGCATATATAGCAGATTGATAATTATTTGTAGTCTACTTGTTATGCTACTTGAAGGCCAACATTGTTTGGTTTTATATTATACTCAAACTGATTTCAGTCGATGTAGTGACCTAACGGTGCATTGTAACGTCTGGTAGTTATGGCGGGATCATAATATCCAATTATAAACGCAATATAAATATTGACTATGGAATAGTTGTCTGAGATATATTTTACAGTCTTCATAGTGCAGTCGATTGCAACCGTTGAACAAATGTTGATAAAAGATCAAAATGAGACATGCGATAAAATGAAACAACAGACCAGATTTAATTGAATAAAATCCATGTTTCCCAATTGACTCGTAGACATTCAGATATTTATATATGAGTCCATGGAAGTCTGACTTTGGAATCATCTAATGCAGTAAAATAGATATTTAGTGTAACTAAATGCGTCATTATCCATAGAACAAATGATGAGCTGGTGGTAATATAAAGATATCTTGTTTTACAATTGTCTGGCATCGAGCCTTTCCAAAATTGCAAGTCTTTTCCTAATTTCTTTAGTGAAGTACAAAGTTCATATAATGCATTGAGGATTTCTTCACATCATGGACTCACTTATGCAATATAATTAGATCTGAGTACGTAAACCTTATAACCCGTAGTTTGATTGGTGCCAAACGATGAGTTCATTCGTAGCAATGCCCTGGTCAAGTTTCGTGATCATGGCATTCATGTGACATATAAAGCTCTAGGTCTTTTGGCGAAATTGCCTTGTATTAGACTCTAAATGTGTTTCATTTTCCGTTTGGAAAGGGTCTTTATTCATACTAAGGAACTTTACAATCAGATAACTGTCTAACTCACTGTCCATTTTAGTAACAACAATGAACAAACCTAACACCTTTGTTGAAGTAAGTATTAAATTGCATAGGGCACCTAACCAAGCGATTTTACTGGATATGTTTAAAGAATCCATTTCGGTATATTTAGTTTTTGTTTGAAAGGATTTGCCATTTACTGTTTCTTAATTAGCTTATCCGTCGGTACTTGGTTGTTCAACTCGGACATATATTTAAACAATAGATCATTCAGCTAGCTGAAGCTATTTCATTAACCTAATGCATTCAGCTTTTATATTTTTGAGACTTGGTCATGTAGTTTGATGCAGCTGTAGGGGCATATCATTTGAAGTGACTCCCAAACATTTGAAATGGGGACTTTAAATGAACAAAAATGTGTCTACTACTGGACAATGTTAAATTTTCAACCGAGGAAGTATAACAAGACAATCAATAACATAGCATTACATTACGTTGATTGATTCTTGGCCAAAGAAAGAAATAATGTGTAAGAAGAAAATTGATACTAGTATGTGAGTGATATTGGTTGACCAAACACATTTATATTAGTGATGGGAGATGTCCAATAATGCTGTTATCTAACTTACAAATGACCTCAATGTCTGGTCTCCTAACGCGATAATCGTATTCATTGACACAAGCATTATTCAATCCGTTAAATACAAATTCAAAATAATGCTACATAAGACATGAAGAAGAATTGTGCGTATATTTGCCTGGGTGGGATTGGCAAATGGATGCATTAAGAAGTGCGTCTAACCATCGAGATTGCCGCTACATGTAAAAGAAGATAAGCTCATTTATTACATGTAGCAGTGATGATGTATATTCTATTTATCCTCCGTTTTGTTCAATGATTAAATTGGTCGAAGGTAGCGAATACATGAGTACTTCCAAGGGAAAGTGTTGTCCTTATACAAATGTGAGTTTTTCTCTTATGAGAACCTTTCCAAGCTTTCGAACGTTTTATGCAACGTGTGAATTAGTTTTAAATTATGCATTATTGTATCAGAAAAAATGAACTGAAGGCATGAATACTCTATGAACACAAGATGCACAATGTCTCTTCGTTGTTTCTTGTTTTGCACTGTTTCTGTGTTTTGTCTTTTTTTCTTTACACACGACTTTTAATTGGACATGCCGTAAAAAAAATTGCGAAAGAAAAGATGTCTACCTTCCCTATCCGATTCTTAATATAAATGTGTTGATTATACGAGTAAAACCAAGTTAAACAACATTAATGAATACTAATATAACTTTCCAATGAATAAACTTATATACGGAGTAATTAGCTATACTGAAGAGTGATTGAATTGCTATTAAAATGTAGTTTTGTTTTATAAAGCGTTTGTTTGATTTTCTTTTATCTTTTGCATTTGTTCGTTGTTTCTCTGATTCTTAAAAAAATATGCTGTATTCTTCTCTGCTCCTTTAATCCATTCATCGTTTGTTCTTAGTAAGATGACTTTGATATAAGGAGTAATGCAATCACAGAGTAAACTGTTACCCGTCTTGTAGTTTGGAGGCAAGCAGAAAGTATTCTTAATACAACGATACTCTTATTCGAAATCACTTAAATGACATAGACACCGACAGGTTGAAGGAAAACAGATATGGTCCGAAAAAGTCATGGCGAAGGACAATGAATACAATAAAAATATGAGAAATACTCTCTTAGAAATTGAGAATAAAGCGAAAAACAAAATACAATGGATTATTCTAGTAGCATCCCTGTGTGATGGGATCTCTGGTAGCAATCGTATATGCCGGCAAACACTACCATAATAACCAAGTAGCTAAAACAGACTATTTAATACGTAGTGTAGTTTTAAATGTCCGACATGGTTTGTGTTTGCGCGCGTGTGTTTGGATTCATCGACGTTTTCGAACTAAAAGAATACAATATATTGTCCTTTAACACCAACATGTCATATTATTGGCAAACATGCATGACATACTTTAACATAATAAAATATGTATGATACTGTAATATGATTCTTAATACATCTGTCTGCATCCTAACGATGGGAAAATAACAAGCAATACTTGAGAATGTCAGTTAGTGGAAATGCGTTCGGAATCAGTATTATTGCTAACGTCTGGAATACGTTTATTAAATTTATCATTTTGAATTATTGATATGAACAATACCACCGTATGGTGTGCTAGCTGTTGTTAGAACAAAATAAAAATGCACCAGTTACTGGAGTGAATTTACTGCATGAAACAAACACCTTTGAGAATTAAGGAGTATATGGAGTTAAATGTACGATGTTAAAGTGGCAGTAGTAACACACATCACAAGTGTGACAAAGCATTAACGCAGTCAGACTAACAATATTATTAGGTTTCTTACAAAAGAATGACAATACAATCATACTGTACGTGAATTGAACAATGTGCATATTATGATTTCCCTTGTACGCATTTCATCACACCTTCATCACACCGCGTACTTCATATGTGTTTGGGCTATATTGTACTGTAATTCATTATTTTCTGACCAATGAAATGCATGGATCAACATTAACGATGTAAAGCGGTCGGGTGATTATCTAAGCATCAATTACGAGTTGTCTAATGAGAATGTCGAGCATTAAATGGTACTCTTAGATATTACATGTAAGAACAATTAATCGGGGTTTTTTTACACAAGGAATTGGTGTTGTAGAGCCCACTATTGTACGATACGTCAGTGTCAATTATGTTTGAAGTGATATCCATCAACATGAAGAGATAATGACGATATAGGGTTGATACATGTAAAGAGGTTGACAATGGCATCATCTAACGTTATGAGGTGGTGCTTGAATCATCGCATGCTTGAGTCAGGGTATGACATGGAGTTTGAGTCAAAACAATTGGCATACATGTACCTCCTTTGAAGCGTTTCATACACATGCATGTCCAAGACTATAAAATTAACTCCGATTGATTAAAGTTAATTCCTCTCTATTTGTGGTATTAAATATTCAAATCGTCGAATCAGACTGTCGGCCACATTTCATTTTACGATGCTCGCAATGTTTAATCACATGAATTTAAAGTTACTGTACAACATACATGAAAACATAGGCGTCATGCTGTGATTGCATGTCCTACAGTTCAATAGTACGTGTATGCATCAATAAAATGCCATTGATATGGTGGTATTGACATGTTAAGAACGTTAACATGAAGTCAATAGAGGAATTGATCAAACAATTTCAACTATGCGGAAATGTGAATGATTTATTCGCAATGAATCATTATTCAATGTAGTGATTTTGTTTTCCATTTCTTAGTAGAGTCTCGAAGGCCAATATTTACGCGTGGTGATATATTAGATTAAAACCATTCTGATTTTATTTATACTATGTTTTCCTATCGTTTAAAGGTTTTTTCGTGATACCATTAACATAATAGCTTTTGAGATTGCACTCATATTGGCTTTACGACTTTGCCATGACTCTATTGGAAATGGACAGGCATATGAAAAACCCCAACGATGTGCATGTTTGTGTTATCTCACCTTAGAGAAGAAATCAAATAAATATTAACAGTCGACACATTTCAAGAATACGCCAATGAGTAACTCGTTAAATATGTGTATGGTCATCAATTAGATATCTGAAAACCAGTGTTACTTATTTGACAGATTGCACGTAAGTGTGCATAATGCACATTTTAGGATCATTCTTAAAAAGTAAGATTTTCAAATTTCCAATAACCTCAACCTGTATGACTCCCCTGTAACTATGGAATAATAACAAGCTATTAGCTCATTTCTGCAATAAAAGTGTCGCTAAAGCACTTACTGATGTAACTGTAGCTAAAAGCATCTCATTAAATGTCATTAAGTCGCCTACTGTATAATTTGTTCTTAAGCGCAATTCCAATAACAATGATAATAACTTGTCCCGTTGACGCATCAACGTTGTATCTTACTATGCACTTGAAAGTGCGATACAACCTTATGCTACTAGCATGCTAAATGCTTGTATTTTGGAGTGCTCAGTCGGTGGAATCATGAAGATAACAACCGATGTGCCCATATAATGACTGCTATATTTTTGTATAAGGGCACATATCATGATTTTATTCTATTTAAGGTCCAGTGGATAAGTGGTCGTCTGGTGGTGTGAGTTCCGCTGTCGAGAGTATTGGTGGCCTTTTGATGCCAGATTGGTTCATTGATGGCGAAAAAAACTTAAAATATATTATATATTTTCTTTATTGTCTGGGATTGTTCCTTTCTAATATTACATGGTTTTATTTAGGAACAAAGTTTTGAAAAATGCATTGAGTTCATTCGTAGCCGTGCCAAGGTCAAGTATCGTGATCATGTTATTCATGCGATATATAGCCCTAAACCTCTTGGTGAAACTGCCTTGTATTATACTCTAAATGTGTTTCACTTTCCGTTTGAATAGTGTCTTTATTTATGTAGAGGAATTAACTAATTATATTTCTGTCTAACACACAGTCCATTTTAGTAACAACGATGAACGAATGTAACACCTTTGCTGAAGTAAATATTAAATTGTCTAAAGTGCCTAACCAAGTTATTCTATTGGATATATTTTTAACGAATCCAGTTCGATATTTAGTTTTTGTTTGAAGGGATTTGCCATTAACTGTTTCTTAATTAGCTTCTCTGTGGTGGACACTAGGTTGTTCAACTCGGACATATATTCAGAATATAGATAATTCAGCTATATCATTAAACTAGTGCATTCAGCTTTTGTATTTGTGAGACTTCGTCATGCAGTTTGGTGCAGCTGTAGGGGCACAACATTTGAAGTGACTCCTAAACATTTGAAATAGAGGCGTTAAATGAACAAAAATATATCTCCAACATTCACAACTAGATACATGTTTTATGTGATGTAGAATTCGTTACAACAGAATACATATAACTAGACAAGCAATAACATAACTTGCATTACGTTGATTGATTCTCAGCAAGAGAAAGAAATAATAAGAACAAACCTGATATTTGAGTGATATTGGTTGATCAAACACATTTATATTAGTAATGAGATCTGTCCAATAATGCTGTTATCTCACAAACAAATGGCCTCAATGTCTGGTCTCCTAACGAGACTTATTCATTGATACAGTCGTTATTCAATCTATTAACTACACTATTCCAAATAATGCTACTAAAGACATGAACAAGTAGTGATCGTTGCTTAAGCCTGAAATTAAGTGGGCTAATGAATGTTTCAAGAACGGCGTCTAGCCATCTAGATTGTCGTAAAAGTAAATAAACCAAGTTGTTACCAGTTATTGTGTATATGTTACCTATAATTTAGACAGTCTGATTATTTCAATGATTTACCTTGTACTCAAATATTTGAAGACTGCGACACACTAAGTGGTGGCGTCTTACAACAAGTATGAACGGTTATACTGATTACCTTTCACACTGTAGACAAATATGTTATTGAGATACACTGTAAAGTAAAATCTTTAGACCAAACCAACTGAACAACATAATTTAGAATTACGTCCGTTTGTAAGCATTGAAGTTGTCGACGGGAGCTAAAACATTAATACGAACAAGGGATAGTTTTATTCTTCAACCAAATAATGCTTTTTTACGCAACAACGTGTGTAAATGTGAGAACGTTTTAAGGTTTTTGAACGGTTTATGCAACGTGTGAATTTGTTTTAAATTCTGATCTCAGCAAAATTGAACTGAAGGCATACTAATTGAACACAAGCTGCACAATGTATCTTTGTTGCGTATTATTATGCTACTGTTTCTTTGTTTTGGGTTTGGTTGATGCTTTATACACGACTGTAAATTGAACATGCCGTTAAAAACTTGCAAAAGGAAATATGTCTACATTAAAAAAGATTATATATATTGCTCCTAACTTGTTGGCGCCGTATTTTTGTCGTCTACAATGTATTTTACCATTAATGTAGGGTTAACGCATGCTTTTTCGTGCTATTACATCTGCAGAGTCCCAATGGACGGTTGGTGCCCAAGCCCGTAAGTCCCGATTGGCTCTGCAGATGTAATATCACGAAAAAGCTTGCGTAAATGCTATTATAGCATTAAAACAACACTTAATTAGTATGTTTCAAAATTATGTCATTTTGGGAGACGTCGGGAAAACAAACGCGACGTCGCTTAGCAAATGTTATAAGCGTCGACTTCCGGTATCGGCAAATACCAAGAAAACAATGGCATGGGGGGTTTGTTTACGCCGTATCTTCCAACCATAGTATCTATAAATGACTGGTTTATTATTCAGATTTTTTGTATCAGATTGTAATATTACGTAAAAACGATTCATGCACTATTGGAATAAGTATAATATGAATTATGATATAGGATTGATTTTATTCCAGACACTACTGATTACTTTCAACATCGCCAAATGTGTAAATCACGCAAATATATTTGGGCTAAATATGCGAACGTACAACCATAAATCTGTACTAATGCGTCTATAGGATTTATAAAACATACAATCAGGCTATACGCATGTATTGTGATATTGATGCTGTATCAGATAATGAAATAGCACGAGGAAGTGGTGAAAGTATCATTCTCGCTGCCTATTGATTTTCGTAAAATCGTCTACAATCTACTTGGTAAAAAATGAAACAATATTGACACACAACGAAATAAAAACACCTGAGTGAAAGAGTTTCCGCCCGTGTAGTGGTACAAATATTAAGTCGCAAAATATTGATTCTAGAACTTGAACAATATATAATTAATAATTCCTAGCTTACATTATGTTGGCGCCGGTTGGTTTTGATTCATCGTCGTTTTCGAACTAAAAGAATACAAGATATTGTCCTTTAATACCACATTTCACATACCAATTATTGTCATACATGCATAACATACTTTAACATATTAAAATATATATTATACTGTAATAATATTCTCAATGCATCTGTCTATAGCCTAAAGAGACACGATGGGAAAATAACGAACTATTGAGAATGTCAGTAAGTGGAAATGCGTGCAAGATCGGTATTATTGCTATCGTCTGGTGAACGTTTATTACATTTATCATTTTGAATTATTGATATGAGGAAAACCACCGTATGATGTGCTAGCTGTTGTCAGAACAAAATAACATTGCACCAGTTACTGAAGTTAAGTTACTGCATGAAACAAACACCTACAATAATTAAGGAGTATATGGAGTTAACATGGAACAATATATATAATAGTAACACCCACATCAGGTGTGACAAATCCGATATCATATCGCAGTAATATTGGATATCTTAAAAAGTCAAGGCAAAACACTATTAGGAACTACAAATCGTGTTCTAATCATACGTGCATTGAGCACGATTCATATTATGATTTATCTTGTAAATGTTTCTTCAAACCTAAGGGGTATAACATAAGTGTATCTTAAAAACGCCCAATGAGTGGGCCATATTCTACCGTATTGGTTATTTTATGACCAATAAAACGCTTGGATCGGCCTCACAAAAGGAAGCGGGTGGGATGATTATCTAAACAACAATTAAGAGTTGTCTAATGATAATGTCCCATATAAAATGATTCTCTTAGATAAATATAATACATGTCAGGTGGTGTTTACAAGGACTTGGTGTTGTGGGGCCAACTGTTACACCTCGGTGTCAATAATGTTTAAAGTGATATCAATCAACATGACGAGATAATACTGGTGTATGGTCGATTCAGTGGTTGACAAAGCCATTAGGTGATGCATGAATCATCGTATACTTGAGTCAGGGTATCACGTGAAGTTTGAGTCAGTACCATTAACATACCTCCAATCAAGTGATGTTGGAGAACCTTTCATATACATGTTTTTCCAAGACTATGAAATAAACTCCTATTGATTAAGTTATTGACATGTTAAAAATAGTAACATGAAGTCAACAGACGATTTCAACTATGCAGAAATGGGAATGATTAATTCGCAATGAATAACACGTCAGTGAGAGAAGGCAATGACAAAACTGGTTTATGTAGAACTTTCTGAACACTTAAGTGGATTTTTTTCATTGCTTAGTAGATCTCGACGGCTAACATTCACATGTAGTTAAAATTTAATCAGCATCATATTTCCAACACGATTTTGTGTCGCGAAGTGAACTCGTTCTGAGGCACCTTATGTTACATGCTTTTGAAATGATGCCCAAATATTGCCTATTATTGCCAGTCGGTATGAAGAAATCGGACAGTGTAGACAGCACTCAACCAGCCGAGCACAGAGAGCATCCATATCATTATACTACACAATATACGGCACAATACATCCACATAGCCTAATGAGAATAAAGCTGAATAGCCTAGATTTATATCGATATGCAAAAGCAAACGTATAATAAAACAAATGTCAACCACAAATATGTAGAAGTCATCCTTGAATGTTTTGGATACCAGTCATACGGTCTGTTTTACAGTTCATTTATGGCATGCTATGTGGTGTGTGCCTATGATAAGTGTATTTTCAATTGTGTTTGCAATTAATTGTCTCTATTGAGTGATACCATTCCTGCTTTTGTTTCATTATGCATTATCCATGTTAGTCTTAATATGACGGAAAACTGTTGGTGAAAAATCACCTAGAACAACAGATAACGACATGACGCAGAGGTATCCTATCGTTTAAGTTATTTATTCGTGATATCATTAACAGCTGTTAAGATTGCACTTATATTGTCTTTGCAACTTTGCTATATCCGTATTAAAATGGGCAGGCCAACGATGTTCACGTATCATTTATGACACTTTAGAGCAATCGACAAAGCACTAAAAGCCGATACATTTTAATAAAAGCTATTAACTCCATTGCAAATAAAGGCGGTATAATTTGTTTCTTATGTGACTAAGAATACGTAAATGAGTTACTCGTTAACTGTATCTATGTTCATCAATTAGTTGTCTCTGTCTGAATACTATTGGTTTTTTTTACAAATTACAGTTAAATATGCTTATTACAAATTTTACAAAAGATAATTTTTAAGACTTGAAAGTATGATTTCCATTTGTCTCAATCTATGGGACTGTTCGGTACATTTTAAACTATCAGGAGCTATTAGCTCCCGTCTGCAATCAAAATGTCGTTAAAGCACTTACTGCAGCTAAAAGCATCTCATCAAATGCCATTAAGTCGCCTACTGTAGCTTTTATTCTGAAGAGCAATACCAATAACAATGATAACAATATGTCCCATCGTGCATCAACATTGTATCTTACTATGTACCTGATAGTGCGATACAACCTTGTTGTACCAAAAGGATTTACAAATGTACAAAATGTGCTTCTAGCATGCTTAATGCTTGTACTTTTGGAGTCTTTATGTGGTAAAATCATGGCGATAACATCCGATTTATCCATACATTGTATATTGACTGCTATGAAGAGCCATATCGTGGCTTTATTCTATTTAATGTCCAGTGGCCTAATGGTCGGTTGGTGGCGTTAATTCCGCAGTCGAGTTTCTGGGTGGTCTTTACATGCCGGCTCGGTAACATGTTGATGTGAATAATGTAGCCCAGTAGCCTACCGGTACGGTGACCAAAAGGTAACAGGCACATCAAAATGTTAGAGAACACTCGAGTTTGTTACGAAATTGCATTCAAAACCAATTCGTTAAACAACATGAACATACGAATGAGTAACGTATGCTTTTTAAGTAACAATTTCAGAGTTAGTATTTGTAAATGATAATGCACGTCTAAAATGCTTCATGAAAATCATTACTGACACTGAAAGAGTCAAGTGTAATATAACTGCTTCTTTTTTCCAAGGAGGTTTATTTTTACAACGATAAATGTGTAAGCTATATGAGATCGCCAAACTGTTTGGATTTAAGTGCAAGTTACTAATATCATATCAATATTAGATACTTATATATAAATAGTACACATAAATAATAGAACATAAAGCGTTGTTCTTGGGTATTGAATATATTAATTAAATGACGGCAAAATAAAAAGTAACTGAACAGCAATACCTGAGATAGTAGCAAAGTAGTGAAAAAGAAAAAGGCGCAAATTGCGCACCAAAGTTTGCAAACGCCAAGTGTTCATTTAATGTTTAACATTGGTATTACATTTGTATGTAACGACGGGTATATTTACCTTGAGAACATGTTTTTACAAGCGAAGGAGTACTAGTACTTCTAAACACAAAAACATAATGCTAGGGCTTGAAGATCAGTATGCTTTTCGTCGCTTTGCTAATCGGGGGGGGGGGGTTAAGCGTATATTTCAGAGATAGAAAGTTTAAGATATAGGGTGTGCTTCATTAGTATTAAAATGTAATCACAAAATTCCTGTTTAATTGATTGAGAGACAATTAAGCCTGTTAATAGGTATATTGAGATTTCAAACATCGACATTTTATGTAATTCAGCAATGATCAATGTTTGATTCAACGTTACAACTATCAGGTTTAAGTATTGAAGTATTGACTTAGTTAGATTTGAAAAAGCAAGTTCCTTATGTTATAAAACAACATAATGTTTAATAATTATCTGGTTAATTGATGCATATGTCATCAATTATTCTTTAACTACCTAAATAAAATCCATGTGCGACAACAAACATACATGTGGGTAAACACAAAGATTTGGGTACGAATACTAATGTGCACAGCTGTATATTTAGAATAAGGTTTTGTTTCCAAGACAATACCTAAACTGTTATAGATTTACTTTCATAAACAAAACAAGCTTTAGGCAATGTTTCAACATACTTATTTGTACGATTAAGTTTGTTAAACATTCAAAGCTTTGAAATATTACAATTTTGAGGATAAAGTAGACTGTCTTACCCAACGGCGCGACGTTTGTGTCATCTTTTTAGTTCAAAGCCTCTGTTGAGAACATTATTTAGATACAAATTTAAAGTGCTACTTTTGATAAGACTAGGAGGTGTTCAAGTTCTTATGATATAGTTTTAGACACATCATATAACAGCTTTGAATGGGCGAAATCTGAAATTTGTTCCATTCTGAACTATATTAAAACTGTATATAAACTTTATTAAGATTATTACTATTTCTGAACTTGTAAGGTGTGTACTGGGATGCCTTGGCCCAGTCACATATATTAACGAGGACATTAAACTATATCATAAACCTCAAAAAGCGTTAGGGGATCATATCCTAGGGAAGTTTCAATCGTTTGTGTATTTTAGAATACGACAAATCCCATTAAAGTAATATGGTGCGTATATAGCATTTTTATTTATTATATGTAGTCTTCTTGTAATGCGTCACTCAAGGCCAACATTCGACAGTTTCCATGACACCTGAACTGATTTCAGTCAATTTAGTGATCTAACGGTACATTGTAACGTCTGGTCGCTATGGTGGCATTATAACATCCAATTATGAAAGCAATATAAATATTGATACTGGAATAATTATCTGAGATATATTATATATTTACACAAAGCAGTTGATAGAAACCGTTGCACAAGCAGGTGATAAACCGCTATTGGGAGACATGCGATAAAATGAAAATAACAGACCAAATTTAAATTAACAATGCTCCGGTATCCCAAAGGACTCGTAGTCTTTCGTATAGCTATATACAACGTACTAGTGCAATGTAGACTAACTCTAAAATAACTTATTGTTGTAAACTGGATATAATGCATCATACTACAAAGTATTGTCTGCTGGTTATATAGTGATATCTTGTTTTACCATTGTCTGGGAGTCCGCCTTTTTACAGCCACCACTCAGCACTTAACACCTGCTGTAGTGATAAGTAAATAGAAAGGAACAAACCAAAGTCACAAAGTCATATACCATAGTTAGTTTTCTTATAATTAACTTCTTCTGTTATTATCTTCCTAAATCCATTGGTTATTTATCAATTTTTAAGCCATTGTCACACAAACACGTGATGGACCATAAACCTGCTTAGTGTCAGTCAAGCTGTAGAGCTCTTAAAAATAATGTCCTGTGCAACAAAGAACATGAATATCGGGTAATACATGTTCAAAAACTAAATAATGAAAATAGGGTGGAATTGCACCCAAGCAATGTCACCATACCGAACTGGGTAATGGAGAACATTACACACCATCAAAAATGTACACATACAAGTAGACAATATATCAGAAAAAATCCATTCTCGTAGCATTACGTTATATTACGTTGATTGATTCTCGGCCAAAGAAAGAACTAATGTGTAAGAACAAACCTGATATTTGAGTGATATTGAGTGACCAAAAACATTTATATTAGTGATGGGAGCTGTCTAATAATGTTGTTATTTTACTAACAAATGACCTCAATGTCTGGTCTCCTAACACGATAAGTATATTCATTGACACAAGCATTATTCAAACCGTTAAATACACTAACTAATGTTACTTAAGACCTGAACAAGAAGTGCGCGTTGATTTTCATGGGATGGAGTGGGCAAATGAATGTATTAAAAAGTGTGTCTAGCCATCTAGATTGTCGTTAAAAGGAAATAAACAAAGTTGTTAACAGTATATGTTATGTAATCTATAATATATTTTAATCATTCGTGCATGTTGAAAATGTTGTCGAGTCAATTCCGAATTATGTGACTGTTCGTATGTTCTCTTTTCTGTCTCTCTTTTTCCTTCCCTAACCGATTCTTAATATCTCGTTGTTGATTGGGCAAGTAAACCCAGGTTCAACAAAACTAAGAGTAACAATATCACTATAATAAATAAAATTATATACGGAGTAATTTGTTATAGCATGATTGAATTGCTACTAAAGTGTATTTTGATTTTATGAGGCGATTCTGTTTGACTTATTTTTTTTATTTTTTTGTTTGTTGTTTCTCTGTTCCGTCAATCCAATCAGCGTTTGTTCTGTGTAAGATGTCTTTTGTATAGAGGATCTTGAATGAGTGCTCATTCTTTACTATTTTTAATAAACGAGTTGACAAAACCTTATGACACGAGGCTAGAGCCATAGTTTTTTTGTCAACGAGATTAATAAAAACGGCAAATAATGTAAGATTATATTTATCTTATAACCTTAATAAACGCTAAATATCTTTGAAAAATGATAATATATGTTTCATAGGTACATGAGGTTTCAAACAAAATTAAGCGGTACTTGGAGCGTGACGCACGGACTTCGTGGGTCGATTCAACACACCGAATTGCTTACGCTATGTCACCATGAACCAACCAACCAATCAACGTCTAGCTAATTTGAATGTTTAATGAATGGGCTGGGAATGTATTTCGATATTTCCGGCATGGCTTTAATGCACTCCCACACTGCAGGTTATGTGATAAATATGGAGCAATGCATGGTAATTAACTAGTAAATTAGTTCCCGTCTCGTATTTTGGAGGCAAGCAAAAACTATTCTTAAGATATCAGTACACTAATACGAAATCATTAAACGACATGGAATAGTCAACGTCAGGTTGAAAGGAAACAGGAATAGTCAGACAGAGTCATGGTGAAGGACAATGACAATAGAAAATGAAAAATAAAAATTATGGGAAATACTCCTGAAAACATTGCGAAAGACAAACTACAATGGATTACTCTAGTGGCACCCCTATGTGTAGGGATCTCTAGAAGCAATCGTATCTGCTGACCGAAACTACCATAATAACCAAGTTACTAAAATAAACGATTTAATACGTATTCCATTTTGCGCATGGAGTTTTGTCTTGGTCTAACCTGTTTTTTTTCTTCTTTGGAATGTTTGAATGGATTATCGAATGTTTCAGCAACATACAAATTAGGGGTAGAAATTGAAGTTATGTTAGGAAAACAATCTAGTAAGATTTTTAGTTACTATTCCTGTCTTATAGTGAATCAGTAACGATTCGTATTATATTCGACAGCGTACATTTTGTATAAACCAAATAACCATATACACCATTGTATTTACTTTGTGTAAACTATATTGGCAATACAATATGTTTTGTAGGCATTGAAACTAATTTATCTACAAATGTTATAATAAAACATATTATGTAGGTAATGGAACGATGTGCCGTATCTTTCAACCATAGTATCTATAAATGACTGGTTTATTAATCAGATTTGTTGTATAAAATGGTAATAACATTTTAGGCACTATAGGAATAACTATATTATAAATTATGATATAAGATTGTTTTTTTTCCAGGCAATACTGATTACTTTCAAAATCGCCAAATGTGTTAATCACGCAAATATACGTATATGGCCTAAATATGCAAACTTACAACATTAAACCTATACTAATGCGTTTATAAGATTTATAAAATATACAATCAGGCTATACGCTTGTAAGCTGGTATTGAAGTTGTATCAGATAATGTTATATCATGAGAAAGTAAATAATGTATAAGTATTATTCGCGCGGCCAATTAATTTCGTAAAATCGTCTATAATTTCTTGAAAAGAAAATGAAACAAAATACAACGAAATAAAAACACTTGTATGAAAGAGTCTCCGCTTGTGTAGTGGTACAAATATAAAGGCGCAAACTAATGACTCTAGAATTTCAACAACATTTAATTGAGTATTCTAAACTTCCATAATGTATACGTGGGGTGTTTTGATTCATCGATATTTTCGAACTAAAACAAAAAGGATATTTCCTTTTAATACAACATGCCATATAATAAATTATTGTCATATATGCATGACATGCTTTAACATAATAATTTATATATTATACTGTAATATGATTCTTAATGCATCTGTCTACAGTCTAGAGAGACACGATGGCAAAATAACAAAAAGATAATGTCAGTAAGTTAAGTGAAAATGCGTTCGGAAACGGTAATGTTGCTATCGTCTGGGGTAAGGTTATTTAATTTATCATTTTGAATTATTGATATGGACATGTTCACCGTAGAATGTGCTAGCTGTTGTCAGATCAAAATAATATTGCACCAGTTACTGGAGGGAAGTTTTTTCATGAAACAAACACGAGTTAAATAGTATATACTACATATTATATACAGTTGAAAATGCGATGGAACACTATATATAATAGTAACACCCCCATAGATGTGACAAATCCGATATCATATAGCAGTAATAAAGGGCTAGTCAAAAAAGAAAGGCAACATATTATTAGTAACTAAAATGTTTTTTTTTTCAATCGTACATGTACGTGCGTTGAACACTGTTCATAGTTGCTTTCTCTAGTACATGTTTCTTCAAAAGTGTTCCAAAAATCACTCGATGATTTGGCTATATTGTACCGTAATTGGTTATTATATGGATCGGTATCAGTGATAGGAAGCGGACGGGTTGACTATCTAAGCATCAATTAAGAGTTGATAATGAAGATTTATGATAATGTCGCATATAAACTGATACTTGTAGATATTACATGTTGCAACAATGAGTCAGGTGGTATTTACAAGGACTTGGTGTTGTTAAGCCAACTATTACACGAAACCTCGGTGTCAAGAATGTTTGAAGTGTTATCAATCAACGAGTTGAGATAATGCTGGTGTAGCGTTGATAAAATGGTTGACAATGTAATGAGGGGATACATGAATCATCGTATACTTGAGTCAGGGTATCACGTTGAGTTTGAGTCAGCTATGAGGGGATTCATGAATCATAGTATACTTGAGTTAGGGTATCACGTGGAGTTTGAGTCAGAAACATTGACATACCTCCACTCCAGTGATGTTGGAGAAACGTTTCATACACATGTATTTCCAACGCTATAAAACTCCGATTGATTAAAGTTAATTTCTCTCTATTTGTAATATTAAATATTCAAATCGTCGAATCACATTTCATGTTTACTATGCTCGCAATGTTTTAATCACGTGAATATAAAGTTATTGTACATGTATAACACACATGAAAACATATGCGGCATGTGGTGATTGCATGTCCGGCAGTACAAAAGTACGTGTAAGTGTCTATAAAATGTCATTGATACGGTGATGTTGACATGTTAAGAACATTAACATGATGTCAAATGTGGATTTCATCTACCGGTATGCAGAAAAGTGAATGATTAATTTTCAATGAATAACATTTCAAATAGGGAAGGCAATGACAAAAAGTCTATGGAAGTATTTCTGAACACTTAAGGAATTTTGTTTTCAATTTCTTCAGTATAGACTAGAATGCCAACATTTACGCGTAGTGATATATTACATGGTTTATCCTATGTTATTTTATCGTTTTTAAGTTATTTATTCATGATATCATTGTTATTATAGTTGTAAATATTGGACTTAGGTAAATTGTCTTAACAATTTTGTTATGTTCCGTTTAGAAATGGACAGGCATATGAACAACGACGTGCACTAGAGCAATCAAATAAACAATAACATTCAACACGTAAAACTCAAAGCTAATGCCTCCATTACAAACAAAGTCGATATAATTTAGTCTACAAGGACTAAGAATACGTCAATGAGTAACTAGTTACCTATATCTATGTTCATCAATACGATGTATCTGTTTGCATACCAGTGTCAACTTTTCGACAGATTCATGTAATTGTGCATACTGCACATTCTAGAAACATTCTTAAAACGTACGATTTTCATTTATCGCAATCTATTGGACTGTTCTGTAAATATTGAACAATCAGAAGCTATTTACTCAAGTCTGCAATCTACATGTCGTTAAAGCACTTAGTGAAGTTACTGTAGCTTTAATATCTCATCAAATGCTATTATGATGCCTGCTGTTCTTAAGCACAATACCAATAAAAATAATAATAAAAATTCCATTTGCCGCAACAAGACTGTACCTTACTATATACGTTATTGTAAGCTTCAACCTTGTTGCGCAAAATGATCGAACAACATACCAAATGTGTTTCAATCATACTAAAGGCCTGTGATTTGGTGTGCTCATTTTTCATGTTGATAATGATTATCAATGTAATGACAGCTATAAACTTTATCAGTGGCTTAGTGGTCGGCTGGTGACTTGCATCTCGTAGTGTCTTGGTGGCCGTTAGATGCCAGATACTGTATGTGCTTTGGTGGTGCGGAGGTTGCAGCCCAGCAGACTACCGGGGGACTAATAATAATAATAATAGTAATGACATTATTTTAAGAGGCAACACAGTTGGGCAAGCCCAGTCTTCCCTGAGAGCCTCTTTGGTAAAACATGTTTACACAAAATAGTATGGCATAAGCAATAAAGTCCGAAGTATAACAACACAATATAAAAGTATTATAGGTGGAGTTTGCAATATGTCGGACAGCCTTTTGTCATTTAACATTATTTGGATGGTTGAGATAAAAAAGGTATAGGAGTTCAACAAATAACAGTAAATTCTCTCCTAGTGAATACAATTGATCAATTTATTTCAGGCACAATACCTGTAAGGCTGTTATGTTTACTTATGGTCAAAAAGGTGACATGCAACAGGTAAAAAAATCCAACTATACATTGGTAAGGTAATACAACACAAAATCAAATATGCATTATTTACAAAATATCTAATATTTTTAAATTAAGTTTGTCCACTAGATTAGAACCATGATATGCAAAACCTTTTGTTGGCAATAAGAGAAACTCACTGGCGAATATTCAATTGATTGTTATTCCATGTAACTGGTCCTGAAAAAGCTAGTGATTTTCTTCCAAATTCCAGACGTAGTTTTGGTACATACAGGGCGTGGTTTGGGTGTGATCGTAAAGGAAAGTTGTCTGATTCTTTAAACAGGGTTGACAGTTATTCGGGAAAAATATTGTTTAGAGATTTATATACAACAATGCTTACTTGTAGATAGATGATGCGGTCATGACATTTCATCCATTTCAGTTCTTGAAAGAAATTCGGAGAAGGTGCATCGTAAGGTTAGTCAGGAATTATACGGGGTAAAATAGTATTTCGAAAATAACAGTCAATTAATATTACCAACTAATCTTTTTGTTAGCGTACCTTTTCGGAAGCGATTATTGTTGTTGCTATTAGAAATATTGGAAACATTGATTATGGTGTTTGCTTAAATTGAAGATTTAAAATGTCTGCAGAGAAATTAAGCTACGAAAGGTGCCCCACTTATATTTGAACAGTATTGAATATCAAATAGTTCGATGCTTATTATATATATACAAAATATTTCTATATCATCGTGCAAAATAACGTGTTATGAAACACATACAACTATTGATTATTACTTTATTTCTTAGTTTGCACTCAAATCTACAATTTTGTAGGGGGTATGGTGTTTGGCTTTTTGAAGACCGAATAATCAGATCGATGCTATTTGCATTTCCCGTCTGTAATAAACGCAGCAATATTCCATAGACTAAAGAGTTTGTTGGTATATGCTCATTAGACGTTGGCCTTTACTAATATTGCGTAATATACTTCAAATGTGTGTTCTTAAGGTACAGAATGGTGTTTTTGTGGAGGGAGTTGAAGCTCCGTGTTGCCAAAACACCATGCTCCCCATATGGTCTCCAGAAAAGTTATTTTGCAAACATTTTGACCAAATATGGTTTGGAACCTAATGTACACAGCAATGTGCATTCACCTTTGACTTTTTAGTAAAACAAATGTGTTCCATTAAGCCAGTATAGCAAACAACAGCATACGTCATGCAAACGTTCGGAAACATGTGAAGCTTAACGAGTGTCAACTTATGGGTAGCCTTATCAACATTTATCATATAGTAGGCTGTCCGTTCATAGTATATTTCTCAACGATAAAGCATTGCCTCTACAGAGGTGACCAAGTTGTGACATTAACGATGCCGTTGAAGTATACACAGCGTTAAAGACATTTGTCTCCCTTATGTTGTTTTTGTGGTATTGAGCAGGTTAACACCGATTTTATCCCGAGTCCGGTATGTATAATTCTCTAAATGAACAAATCGAAAGTTCCAATGGGTACACTTAACGTCGCTAAAGTCCCTTTTTTGGTTTTTGGATATGCCTTACCTATCAAATAACCAAAGTTTAGGATTTTGGTAGGTATCATCACTTTTTGTCAGTTTTTTATATTTTGCGTACTTTCGTAAAAAACAGCAACAAAGCGCAAAACATCCTTCCTGTGACAAAAATTGCATATTTTCTTCACAAAAATGGATTATCCATGCTCAACCAACAACTTTGAAGTGCTTTTATGGCAGTGGCTGACCTTCAAAACGCAAAACACCATACCCTCTATAAAAGTGTTGTTTTTGGTTCATTCTATTTATCAAACAAACCAACCAGTTAGTGTAAATGTTACCTAACACATATGTTTACACAGTACAAAAGAAATATTTGATTTATACCATATTTTCATGAAAATATGTCGTGTTCAACACTGTTCAAATATAAGTGGGGCACCTCTCGTAGATACGAGGTGAATTGTGATGTCAAACACCACCAGGGTCTTGTTACTCAGGGATATGTGATCAATATCACAACTGTCAGGTTCAAATTATGCTTCAGTTTGTTACATTGTGAATAACATTTTGATCTGTTTACGTCGCAAATATTTATTTTGCCATTTACTGGTTAAGGAATCTTTCAGATATTTATAGTTTATTTCACTGCAAACAAACAACAGATTCAATTTCGACAATTCAATTACTGCCCATTCCACATACTCGTATATTTAATATCATGTTCTGTTTCTAAGAAATACTTAAATATTATAGATTTTCTTTCATAAACAAACCAATACCGGAGGCAAGGTTTCTTCCCAATTATTAGCAGCATTAAGTTTGTTTAACACAAATACTACGTTGTTCAACAATATCAAAATGACAGTAGACTGGTTTGCCCAAAGGCGTGATGTTTCCGTCATCTCTTTCGATTGTAGCCTATAAAGAGTTAAATTATTCAATACAAATTTAAAGTGCCGCTAACTTGTCTGGTGTATTCGATTTGCTATGAAACAATTTTAAACATAATATCGTCATTTTTGAGTTTTTCAAAAGCCCCGTGTGTGAACGACTGCTGATGATTGTCCATGCTGAAGACATGTCATGGTATTAATCTTTCTCTAAAGTAAAGTTCGCTTTTTGATAACCGGTGCATCTGATGTCAAACTTCATATGAACCTAACCTTGAATTTGGCATTCATTGGATTGGAAACTCGTGTTCGTTAATACTATCAATACTAATACAATACAAACCTGGTTGGAATACCTTAAATGTGCCGTCCCGCGACAGCAGTTCTACAAAAGTCGATACTTGCTTCTCTGTCGATAAAATGATACAATGGACTAACGATACTGTGTACCAGACAAAAACAGCATGGCATATCTAGGTTGTAGGTTATCATTATTAGTGTCACCCTTCAGCATCTATAAAGATAAAGTGCAACAGTATGAATATCTTGAATGTTTTTAGAGTTGTTTTGGAGCTAGGTGTATCACTTAAGGCCAGCATTCGACAGTTTCCATGACACTCAAACTGATTTCAGTCGACCTAACGGCCAATTCTAAGTCCGCAGTGTGTCATTCACTGCGGAGTGAGCATATAAGGCTTCCTTGAAGCATCCGTTTTGGGGATGTGGATGGCTTTACTACGTCTGACTCTTGCGTGTGTGTCTAGGCGCTGCCGTCGTATATTCTTCACAAGGCAGTTGATAGCAACAGTTGCACAAACAATTGATACAATACCATAAAAACAGACCATATTTGATTGAACAATGTTCCCGTGTCCCAATGGGCGCTTAGTTTTTCAGATAGTTCTCTAAAAGAAAATTGTGTAGGCTAAATATAACATAATTTAATGCAGTTAAATTGATATAAAGTGTAACAATATCTTTCATAAAGCAAAGAACAAATGATGAGCTTATGTTTATATAATGATATCCTGTTTTACAATTGTCTGGCATCGAGCCTTTCTACTATTGCAAGGTTTTATTGAAGCACAAAGTTCCAAAAAGGCATTGCTGATTTCTTCACATCGTGGACGAACTTACTCGAACTGATTAGAAATACGATGAGTTTATTTGTCGATGGTTAAGTCTCGTGATTATCTTATTCATACGACATTTATAGCTCTAGGCCTTTGGCGAAGCTGCAATGTAACCACGATGAACAAACTTAAGACCTTTAATGAAATAAATAGTAAATTGTCAAAAGTGCTTAACCAAGCCAGTCTACAGGTTAACATCCAGTTCGATGGACTCATTTTTTCTTGAAGGGATTTGCCATACACGGTCCCTTAATAAGCTCTGGACACTTTGTCGTTCTTCTTTGACATTCAGACTGTTGACAATATGTCATTCAGCTTGCTGAAGCTAGTTCACTAGGGCATTTAGCTTTTGTATTGCTAAGACTAGACTAGGTCATTTAGTTGTAACTAGTATAGTAACTGTCATACTTTCACTTTTTAGAACTTCAGACAGCTTAAATTACGCATGTTCACTGTTGGAACTTTGTCGCACAGCTAGGGTATTCTGTTTATTGAAGCAGCTGCAGTGGCACACCATTTAAAGTGGCTCATAAACATTTGAAATGAAATGGGGGCGTTAAATGAATAAAAATGCACTAACAATCACAACTGGGTAATGTAGAATACGATACACCATAGCTTTATTCAATCAGTTATAAACAGTACTCCAAATAATGCTACTTAAGACATAAACAAGATATATACGTTGATTTGCCTAGATTTAATTGGACTGATTAATATATTAGTAATGGCGTCTAGCCATCTAGATGTCGTCTAAAGGAAATACAAAAAGGTTGTTAACAGGGATGGTGTACATATTATGTATAATTTAGAGGGTCTGATTATTTCAATGATTTATCTAGTAATCAATTACTTTAGAACTGTGACACACTAAGAAGTGACATCTTAGAACATTGATTGCCTATGAGAAAGAAGACAAGTGTGATATTGAGGTACACTTGTATGCTTCTATGATACAGTACCATTGAACAAATAACTTGTCGATGTTACCTTATACCATAAGACTTTAATAGTCTGGTTTCACGACAACAATAGAAAAGCAATGTAGAAAAATATGTCATTCATTGTGAGGGTCAAACTTTAAATGGAACATTTTATTTGCAATACGGATGTTGCTGTCTGTGTCAATCATTTGCGTTGGTTTCTTGGTACTGTATTCTGTATCATCTTCCTTTTTATCAAACAGTGCATAGAAAATAGATGTGTTTGTTGGAAGCAAATACATTAATTTGTCAAAGAAATGTTGAAGTCCATCGACCACACTGTGACTTTTCCCATGTGAAAATATTTCTAGCTTTTGAACGTTATCATTCTACAAATTTGTTTTAAGTCCCGTATCATTATATCAGATCGCAGAAAATGTGAACAAATAAAATGACCTGAGAACTTTATTCACAGAAGCTGTAACAAAAAAGGTATGAGGAAATCAGACAGAGAAGGTAGCACTCAACCTACCTGGACGAGCACAAAATCAGAAACACCAAAACACAACAACACTGAGCAATGCCCTCACATAAGCCAAGGAAACAATCGAAATTCCAAGTCCCCGCCGAACAATTTCAGGATGACCAAATTCAATAAAGAAATTATAGAATAGCGTTTGATCTTGTTTAAAATAATAGGCAAGGTAGGAAGGGGCGGAAAATAGTATTACATATTTCTAGCAACTACACTGAGCAGTGCCCACACATGAGCCAAAGAAACAATAAAACATCCAAGTCCCCGCCAAAAAAATGCAGGATGACAAAATTGAACAAATGAATTATATAATAGCGGTTATTGCATGAGACCTAATGAAACGCAGCTAAGTCTCGGTGTTGTTTATCTTCTATCATTAATATTTATGTTGTTTCCGCATTATCTACAGGAGCCAATATACATGTATAATGTACTTTTTTTCGTGAATTATGTTTGCGTTCATCGTGTTCTAGTGTTTTGCAGAGCGTAACCAACCCTGTCATCATTGAAGTGGGCATTTCATTTTCTCTTTCGATTATGTGTGGGATTGTGTCGACTATTAGATACGATATGTGACGTTTTAGTTTGTCTCTCCCTTTCTGGTTAAGTTGACTGTTGCCTTCCCTGTCCGATGTTCTACTATCTGTTTGTGCAATTTGATGTTTTGTTTAAATACACTGAAAGTTAAGAATTAACTCAACAAGGAAACAACTGACTTCCTTACATGGAGATGATAATAAAAATTATTTTGAAAGTACTAAAACTAATTGATCCTGTAATGGAATAAGTTGGCGTATGTTTCCAGCTTTACAATCTAACTGATTCGTTTATTATTCAGATTTTTGTATTAAACCGTAATATTACATAAAACACATCAGCCGCATAAGACGTTATAAGAATAAGGATACTACGAATAATACTATAAATATTATTGAAGTATTATTTGTTATTCCAGACAATACTGATCAGGTTCAACATTCCTAAATATATCTATCACGCATATATGTAATGCAGAAACACGCTAGCAATGAACACGTACTAATGCGTATATAAGATATAAAAGATATAAAACATGATAATGTGCAGGCAATGTGATACTTATTAGTTATTACATTTCATATATCAGATAATGTTATTGCATGAGGAATTGGCCATGTAGGGAATACTGTAAAAATATCATGATAATTTAATTTCGCCTACAATATTCTTGACAAACAATATTAATCAACATAACAAAGTATGGATACCTTCAAGAGTTTGCGTTCGTGTAGTGTTACATGTACGAATACAAAGTCGCAAACTAATGACCTCTGACTTTAGACTTAATTAAAAATTCCAAATTTTCAATTTATTTGCGCCCTTGTGTTATGATTCACCGACATTTTTTAACTAAAATAATAATGATATTTTCCTTCAAAGCCAATATTGGTATACTTGACATACATAAACAGAGAACATTATATTATAATATGCCTCCCTATGCATCTATCTAGATACTAAAGAGAAATGATGGAAATATAACGAACAATTGAGAATGCCAATAAGTGGAAATGCGTTCGGAATGGGTAATATTGCGACCGTCTGGTGTACTGTTATTAAATTCATTATATTGAATTATTGATATGAACAATATCACCGACGATAGAGCAATTTGGTGTATGAACAAAATGACATTGCGCAAGTAACTGGAGTCAGGTAACTGTGTGTAACAAGCACGCTTGTGAATAAATTTGAAGTGTTCAGAATGAATCGGAACAATGACAGTTTACTCATCATATGTTTGACAAATCCGATAACATAAAGAGCATTAACTTAGTCGAAGTAATAAATGTTGTAATGAGCAACTAAAATAAAACGTAACATAAAATATTAAAACCCATTAATTTAATCATGCATGTAAATCAAAATTCATCATGAACTTAATAAATAAAAGTGTTTCAAATGTGAAGTGCAACGTAAAGATAAATAGTAAAATAAGATATTAATGCTCTTACATGTATTGCTCCATACATGAACTATTTTTTTATTTCTTTTCCACATGTTAACCGAACAAAATGGGAATATGAAACCGCAAAGTTTCGGAAACCACTGAACTATAACATGTCATACTTGGTCATAGACGGGCAGTTAGAACGGCTTGGATCTGCATGAACAATAGAAAGAGGAAAGGAATGATAATAAGGGTGGTCAAATGAGTCAGTCTGATATAAAATAATGCGCTAAAGTATTACATGAATAATCAATGAGTCAGATGGTGTTTACTATGATTTAATACTGTGGATCCCACTATTACACGATACTTAAGCGTAAATAACCTTTTAAGTGCCTGTCAACACGATGAAAGTGCTGTTATAGAGTTTATAGAGAGGTTGACAATGACATCATCAAATACATGAATCATCTCTAAACTTGAGTCAGGATATTATGTGGTGTTTGAAAGATTGACATACCACACAATCAATAATGTTGGGGAAATGTTTAATTCCTACTTATTATTTGATTTCCATTGTTTTGCTATTTTGAATATTAAAATTTTAAATCCTCGAATCAGTCTCAAAGTCATAAAATATTTTACAAGGTTCACAAGGTTTTAATCACGCGAATATAAACATTACTGTAAATCAAGGATAAGAATGCGTATTCTTGTGATTCCTATACAAAAATCCATGTCAATAACATGATATACGTTATTTGCATGTTAACTAAATTACCTTGAAGTCAACAGATGAGTTAAACAAAATATTAGAACTATGCAAAGGTGTGAATTATTCTCAATAAATCATAGAGTGAGAGTAAGGACGTAAAACTCAGTATAAGTGGACAATTCCGCTAGTCAAAATGTATTTATTTCTGAATAATATTGTATTTTGATATTGGTAGCTTAAATTAATCATTATGGTCATATTGCAATTAAACCAAATAGATTGGATAAATCAGAAAGCCAGAATTAATTATATCTTTATAAGCACTGTCTCGATTTCGGTTATAATAGGAAAATAGCATATCGGAAATGAGTAGTACTATACATGTAACACGAATAAGCAAATAGAGTAAAAAATGTCATTCAAAGACTATGACGTCATTGTACAAATGAGCACTACAATGTATTTCTCAAATATCTTGGAATATGTCAATGATGTAATGAAAAGTTTGGTCTATGTTTATCAAGTACATGGTTCTGTCTGACAATTCTTGGTACTTTGAGGACAAATTTCACTTAATTTGGCATATTGAACTTTTGTGGAGACATCAAAAGACTTCAAATATGTTGATTTT
Organism: Spisula subtruncata; assembly: GCA_963678985.1. NCBI lineage: Eukaryota > Metazoa > Mollusca > Bivalvia > Venerida > Mactridae > Spisula > Spisula subtruncata. The sequence goes on from OY787663.1 coordinate 5,725,466, forward strand.
TAGTGAAATATTTTATTCCACTTCACTCGCCGATCGTGAAAATGTTTGATTTCTATTTTCACTCGGTGTAATAAAATTCGATCTTAAACCAAATTCAACAAATATCCTCTATTTTGAGACATTGTGTTCGAGTGAGCAAATTTGTTTGACTATGAATTGAGATCGAGGTAATTTCTTAAAGAATCAATGAGTCAGTTTGGCACCGAGGTTATCCAACAACAGGAAACGGATAACCATATACTAACGACTGGCTTACGCAAATATACAAACATATCCCTTTTATTTGGATAAAAATGCAATAAACACATGCGTGTTTGGTTTGATGTTAGCTATCACATTCCATACATTTCAACTTAGTTAGGCTCTATACGCGTAGCTCAAGAACGTCAGAGATGAATGCAATATATTACAAACTGCATATGTAAATTAGTGCACTTATAACAGATTGTTTATTATTTGTAGTCTACTTGTAATGCATCACTGAAGGCCAACATTCTACAGTTTCCATGACACCCAAACTGATTTCAGTCGATGTACATGTAGTGACCTAACGTTTATGAAAGAAATATAAATATTGACAATTAGATATTGTCTGAAACATGTGTTACAAATGTAAATTCTTCGCAATGCAGTTGATAGCAACAGTTGCACAAACAGTTGATACAGTATCACTGGGAGACATGCGATAAAATGAAAACAACAGACAATATTTGACTAAAAATGTTCCTGTGTCCTAAAGGGCTCGTAGTCTTTAAAATAGTTCTATACGAAAATATTGTAGACAAACTATAAAATAATTCAATTCAGTTAAATTTGAATAAAGTGTAACAATTTGTTTTATAAATAAATAAAAGAACAAATGATGAGTTTATGTTTATACGATGGTATCTTGTTTTACAATTGTCTGGCATTGAGCCTTTCCACCGTTGCAAGATTTTATTGATTTTAAGTTCCAAAAAGGCATTAAGGATTTCTTCACAACATGGACGAACTACCTCGAACTAAATATAAACACGACGAATTCATTCACAGCTATGCGTTGTTCATGTCTCGAGATTATGTTATTCCTACGACATATATAGCTCTAGGCCTTTTTGCCAAATTGCCTTGTAGTATACTCTAATTGTGTTTCGTTCCGTTGGGATAGGGTCTATATTTATGTTGAGGAACTTTACAATTACATTACTGTCTAACTCATTGTCCATTTTAGTAACAAAGGCGTACAAACCTAACACCTCTGCTGAAGTAAATAGTAAATTGCCAAAATTATCCCATGTATGTTTAAAAAATCCAATTCGATGTATTCATGGTTTGCTTGGAGGGACCTACCATAAACGGTTCCTTAATTAGCTTCTGGACAATATGTTGTTCTGCTTGACCATTCAGACTGTTAAAGATATGTCATTCAGTTCACGCTAGTTCCCTAGGGCATTTAGGTTTTTATTGCAAAAAGGGTATGAGAAAATCCGACAGGACAGGTAGCACTCAACCCAACCAGCCGAGCACAGAAACCAGAAACACCACAATACAACTACCCTGAGCAATGCCCACACAAACCCATGCCAAAATGGCGACCAAATGAGGCACAACATCATCGGAGCGTGACCGAGTTTTAAACACTAAGGACAGTGACCTAACGTTATACAACCTAAAGAGGCACAACTACGACTTGACCTATTTTAAAATAATGGACAAGGTAGGAATGGGATGGGAAATAATATTACATATTCCTAGCAACTACACTGATCAATGCCCACACATAAGTCGAAGAAACAATTAAAAATCCAAGTCTCCGCCGAAAAAATGCAGGATGACTATATAATAGCGGTTATTACATGAGATCGAATGAAACGCAGCCAAGGTCAGTGGCCTAACGTTCATACGTATTCAAGAGGTATTTTTTCGACTTGACCTACTTTACAATAATGAGACTAGACTAGACTAGGTAATTTAGTTGTAACTAGAGCATTCATATTGTGTAATTACTGTCATACTTTAACTTTTTAGAACTTTAGACAGCTAAAACTATGCACTTTAACGCATTTTCACTGTTGGAACTTGGTCGTTCAGTAATTGTATTCTGTTTGTTGAATTATATGAACAAACATGTGTCTCCAATAATCACTGGGTAATGTAGAATACGTTACAAATGTAAACCACCGAATAAGTGTAACTAGACAATCTATAGCATTACGTTCATTTACGTTGATTAATTCCTAGCACAAAAAGAAAGAAATAATGTATAAGAACAAACCAGATATTTGTGTGATATTGATTGACCCAACACATTTATATTAGTAATGAGATCTGTCCAATAATGCTGTTATCTCACTAACAAATGGCCTCAATGTCTGGTCTCACAACGCGATAATCTTATTCATTGACACAGTCGTTATTCAATCCATTAAATACACTATTCCAAACAATGCTACTTCAGCAATGACCAGAAGTGTACATTGATTTAGCCTTGAATGGAGTGGGCAAATGAATATATTAGGATGGGCGTCTAACCAAATAAACTGTCGTTAAAGGGAAATAAAAACGTTGTTAACAGTAATTATGTAAAGGCTATCTATAATTTAGAGCGTCTGATTATTTAAATGATTTATCTAATACCTAATTAATGTGACACACAGAGTGATGGCATCTTAGAGCATTGATTACATTGTACATAAGACCAGAACACTTTAATATTGGTTACTGGACAACTATAGGGAAGGATTATGCCATTCAATGTGTGGGACAAAATCAGATCTTGATTTATCCATTCATTGGAAATGCGCATAGTACGTTCTGTGACTATCTATGTGCCCTCTTTTGTATGACTTTCAAAAACATGTTTTAGTATCATCTATTTTTTATCAAACAATACATAGAAAATAATGTGGTTGTTGGAAGCAAATGCATTAATGTTTCCAAGGATTTTTGAAGTCCGTAGACGAAAATGTGAATTTTCCATTGTGAGAACATTTCCAAGCTTTTGAACTTTATCATTCTGCAAATTTGTTTTCAGTCCCGTAATATTATATCTGATGGCAGGAAAAGGTGAACAAACGACTAGCGAACTCTATTCACACAAGCTTTACCATGTATCGATGATGTTGTTTTCGCATCAGTTACATGAGTCTACATATTATGTACTTCGCACAAACACTCCATAGTAAACTGAAGGAAGTGTTCCGGATGGGTGTAATAAATTTGTTATCGTTAATCATTTCTGAGTTCATCGTTTTCAGGTATTTTGCCGAGCGTAACCAGCCGATCGTGTCGTGCAGTTGTGTTATCTGATGTTTGTATGTTGTCTGTGCTCGGCTAATTAAGTTGAGTGCTGCCTTCCATGTCAGATTTTCTATCTGTTTATTCACAACTTTTACTTAAAGACATTAAAATCTAAGCATTAACACAAGGTAACACCTGTAATAGAATAAGTTGGTGTATGTTTCGAACTAAAACCAAATAGATATTATTCCTGTCAAAGCCAATATAGATATACTTGACATACTTGACTTGACTAACATTATAAAGAGAAAATTCTAGTGCAATATGCCTCCTGATGCATCTATCTAGAGACTACAGAGATACGATAGGAAAATTACGAACACTTGCAAATGCTAATAAGTGGAAATGCGTTAGGAATCGGTATTATTGCGTTCGTCTGGTTTAAGGTTATTAAATTTATCATTTTGAATTATTGATATGAACAATGTCGCCGTCGTGAGAGCAAACTGGTGTCAAAACAAGACGACATTGCGCAAATCACTGGAGTGAAGTAAGTTCAAGTAAGAAGCACCTTTGGGAAATAATGAGTAATGATGATGTTATTATAAGTTTGTAACAATGACAACCCCGGTATCACACGGATAACTAACTTAATCATTCTTATAAAAGTAATAATGAGTGACTTAAATTTCCATCTTTTCAAAGCATACAAAAATGTACATGCATTGATTATTATGATGATTGTTCGAACCAATTGAACAATGTTTCGGAACTCACCCACTGAATCAGCTAAAATATCATGTTATACCAGCCACTGGTGGGTCGGGTTGACTATGGTAAAATCAAGGTATACTATAATGCTTGCCTGATGAGTTAATATAAGAATGTGGTACGTACGTTTGAATTTAAAGGGACTGTGTCACGTTTCAGCGTATAGCAAAAATATTCACTTTATGTTGGCATAGATGCCTGTATATCCCATTAACAAACTGATATAAATATAGCTTGTGAAACATCAGGATTTTGTGATTATTTAAGTATTTACCTCCAAAATTATATACAGGCCCTTCAACACAGAAAAGCAATGAGTCATGAGACGTTATACGCGGATTTGATGATGTAGAGCCCACTATTACGAGTTACTTTGGTGTCGGTTTACCGCAACGTTATATCTGTCAACATGATGAAAAGCGCTGGTATAGTGTTGATGAAGATATTGACAATAATATAATCTAATGCACGAATCATCCTATACTTGAGTCAGGGTAGCATGTGGAGATTGGGTTAGCATCAGTGACATACCACCCAACCAGTGATGTTGGAAAAAAATGAGACGATTAGAGACGTACAATATCTTAATAACATATTAGAGTAATCGAATGAATAACAACATCGAAACCAGTTCAATCAAAGCTTACGACGTCATTTTTCCAAATGTGCCCAACAATATTTTTCTAAACTTTCTTTCAATATTCCATTAGTTTAATGCAAAACTATAATAATAATAATAATAACGACTTTATTTAAAGAGGCAACACAGTTGGACAAGCCCAGTCTTCCCTGTGAGCCTCTATGATAAATGATATGTACATGTTTTCAGTAGTATAACAAAGCATAAATTCAAACAATAGCAATATACTATAAACATTTGTATGTAACAAATATGAAAAATTATAAACCTCTATGTCCATCAAGTAGACTTTGTTCCGTCAGACAAGTCTTGTTGCTTTTTGGTCAGCCTACACTTTAAATTGCATAATGCACGTTTATTGGAGTATTCTACAGACTTAAATTACGATTTTCAAATCTCTATTTACCTCAATCTATGGAACAGTTTGGTAACTTTTGAAGAATCAGAATTTATTAGCTTATGTCTGCAATCAAAAAGTTGTTTAAGCACTTACTGCAGCTATAAACTTCTCATCAAATTACATTAAACTGTTGCTTTTTTCTGAAGCACAATATAAATAACAATTATAACAATGTGTCGTTTAGCACAACAAGACAGTACCTTACTACATTTGTATATGCGTACTGGTATTCTACAAGCAAGTCGCGCCAAATGATCGAAACTCATACAACATGTGTATCTAGCATACTAAATGCTTGTCAATTGGGGTGCTTTGAGGTGCTTTGTTAGAATCATGGAAATAACCACCGAATTATCCATGTATTGACTGCTATAAAGAGCAATTAATAACGAACCTCGTTGTTCGCGTGCCCTTTCGTAAACGACTTTTGTCGTCGTTAATAACGATACTTTGCTTGACACATTGATTATGGTGTTTGTTACTAAAGAATTAAAATTCAATCACAAAAATCCAGTTTAGTTTCCGGTGAGATAACTAAACGAGATATGAGATGAATTGTGATGTCAACCCCCGCTAGGTTTTTGTTACTCAGTAATGTGTGTTTTAACTTAAAAACGGTCGGCTTCAACTTTTGATTCAGTTCGTTAGACGGCCAGACGCATTTCTGTATATTTGTGTAGCAATAATTTGTTTGCTCATTTGCTGGTTAAAGCTGAATGAATCATTTAGATATAAATAATTCATTTCACAGCATAAACAACGGATTCAATTCCGACAACTGTTTCCACATACATTGTATTAATGTTTGTTTCTAAGAACAACTTGAGATATTAAATGTTTCTAAAATAATTACAATGTTGTACATTTTCTGTCATAAACAGAACAATGCTTTAGGCAACGATCCCTCCGACTTATTTGTAGTATTTGGTTTGTTTAACAAACAATGCTTTGAAACACTACGTTTTATCATAATTCTGAGGAGAAAGTTGACTGTTTACCCAAAGGCGCGATGTTTCTGGCATCTATTTTGTTCGTAGCTTATAATGAGTAAATTATTCAATACAAATTTAAAGTGCTGGGGCTGTGGGGTGTTCGATTTGTTATAAAACAGTTTAAACATAATAGTATCGTTTTCCGCTTTCATGAACAACTGGTGAAGTTTGTTCCATTTAGAAGATCTGGCACTGTAAAGAGATTGCTCTCTAGTAGCATTCGCTTTTGTTAACTTGTATCTATTATACCCTAGTCCATTTCAGCTTCACCTTGAATTTGGCATTTCAACTACATGAGATAAATTGGAAACTTACTTTGTGTTCATTAAGACCGTCAATAGTAACAGTGCGACTAGAAGCCAAACCTTGTTGTAATACAAGCAGGTACCCATCTAGGACGAAGGTCCCTACAAAAGTCGATACAACTGTACTTGCTTCTCTGTCGACAAAATGATATAACAATTAAATACTCGTTGGACAATATTCAAAAAATAAAGATAAATTAACAATGATATACGCTTGACAATATAGAAAAGAAATTTAGTTAACCTACAAAATGAATAATATATAATAAATGGCGCTACTTCAGAAAATTAACTGACTGGCGAGTATAATAAATGCAGAATTGAAAAGGAAGTTAAGGTTTAGAATCTATTACAAAACGGAAATGCCCGGGTGGCGGCACATATTTATGCCTGTCATATTTCAACATAAAGCTGACTGGAAAATAAAGGATAAGCTGGGAATTTATGTATTCAAAAAACAAAGTTACAAACATTCAAATGCTGCACAAACATTAAAGCAGATATGTTACGTGAAATATTAACAAATCTGTGTTCCCGCTTAGAGCAGAGCCCTGGCATCGACAATTTCACCAAAGATTAATAGCATAGTAACATACAGGTCACACAATTGGAATACCTAAGAATTTTGTTCCATAAATAAGTTGACCAACGGTAATTGGACATGGATTATATAATTACGTGTATTGTATACTAGACTATTAAATTATACGTCATTTATATGAATAAGCATTTTTGACATGATGGTCGAGTGTGCAATCTGCTTGACTACATTTTGTATGAATCGAATCGGCGTCATTCCTGAACACGTAAATATGCTATGATTGGAAACATAGAACATGATAAAGAATAACAGAAATAAGCTATGAGGAAATCGGACAGGGAAGGCAGCACTCAACCAGCCGATTATCGAAACGAACGTAAACATAAGGGGACTAAATACCAGCAATATTTCAAGCGTTTATGTATTTCAAAATTCGGTGATTCCCACTTAAGTTGCATTGTGTACACATAGCATATTGTTTATGATTGGTAGTCTAATGTTTGTGCTTCACTGAAGTTTCCATGACCTCAGTCGATGCAGTGAACTAACGGTATATTGCAACGTCTGGTGGTTATGGTGGGATCAAAACATCCAATTATAAGAGCAATACAAATATTGATACTGGAATAATTGTCTGAGATATATTTTATATTTTACACAATGCAGTTGATATAAACCATTGCGCAAACAGGTGATAAAGGGCCATTAGGAGACATGCGAGAAAATGAAAATAACAGACCAGAGTTAATTGAGCAGTGTTCCTGTTTCCCAAAGGACTCGTAGTCTTTCGGAAAAAATACGTGTGTAGACTAACTTTAAAATAATTTATCTTTGAACGATTGATATAAAGTGAAACACAATGCGCCATAAACCATAATACAAAGTATTGACAAGTGGTTATAAAGTAATATATTGTTAAACATTGTCTGTGGTTGTTCCTTTCTAATATTGCACGGCGTTATTGAGGCAAAGAGTTTCAAAAAAAGCATGGCATATTTTTTCACATTATGAACGAACATACTTGAACTAATTACAATGTAGTTCTGATTTCGTAAACATTCAACCTTGAAATACACTGAGTTCATTCGTAGTCATGCCCTGTTGGACACTCGTGACCATTGCATTCATGCTACATTTATACCGCAAGGCATTTAAGCGAAACTGCCTAGTATTGTGCTCTAAATTTGTTTCATATTCCGTTTGGATAGGGGTGTTTTTATGTTGAGGAACCTAACAGTTATATTACTGTCTACCTCAATGTCCATTTTAGTACAGCAATAAACAAACCTAACGCCTTTGCTGAAGTTAATTTTAAATTGCCTGAAGTACCTAATCAAACCATTCTGCTGGATATGTTTAAAGTGTTCAGTTCGATAGATTTAGTGTTTGCTAGGAGGGATTTCCCGGTAACTGTTTCTTAATTAGATTGTGGACACAAGGTCGTTTTGCTTGGACATCCCGACTTTCGTACATAGGTATTTCAGTTTGGTGAAGCTATTTCATTAAACCATGTCATTCATCTAATTGCTAGGACTAGGCCATTCAGTTGAAACTAGAGCCTTCATAATTTATATTTACTGTTATTATTTACCTTTTTCGAACTTCAGACAGCTTAGACTAGTCATAGGTAATGCTTTTTTACTGTTGGAACTTGGTCATTCAAATGCGGTATTATGTTTGTTGAAGCAGCTTCAGGGACAAACCATTTGCATCGACGCCTAAACCTTTGCAATGGGTTCGTTAAATGAACAACAAAAATGTGCCAACTGGCCAATGTGGAATACGTTACACCACAGATAATAACATTTGTAAAACAAGACAATCAATAGCATAACATAACATTACGTTGATTGATTCTCAGACACACCAGAAAGAAATAGTGTGTAAAAACAAACCTGATATTTGAGTGACACATTTATATTAGTAAAGAGATCTGTCCAATAATGCTGTTCTCTCACTAACAGATGGCCTCGGTGTCTGTTCCCCTAACGCGATTATCTTATTCATTGACACAAGCATTATACAACCCGTTAAATACAATATTCCAAATAATGCTACTTAAGGTATAAGACTGGTCACATGCCATTTTTTTCTGCTGAGTAACTTTTTTTTAAAATATGTTTTTTTGTAAGTTAAACATGTCTGACATTGATTGAAGAAAAAAAATTGGAACCCTATGCGGTTTTTTTTCCGTAATTTCTGTTTGAAGCGGTATACTATAAAATGTTTTGACAATTTTTTTATATTTTTTTAAGGGTATATGGGGCTCTAATTCAATAAATTTCTTTGAAAATATTACATATATTACCACAATAACTGCCAAGTTATTTAACATACTAATTCAGGCTACTGAAAACAATATTTGAAAGAGAAAACAATAAAAAATCAGATTTTTCCCCCCATTTTAGCATGTAATGATAGCCGAAATAAAAAATCCACAAAAATGACTTATTTTTATAAAGGTAATAGCAAATTTAAAAAAAATTGGCTCAATAACTTTTTTTGCATTTTTTATATTATTTAGAGTCACCAATGGTGATAACAAAATCCTAAAAAAATCAGACCTCTATGCGGGATTTTTTTCAAAATAGCAAATTAAAATGCTAACATAACCCCAATTTCAAAGAAAAATCAGATTTTCTGCTTTTTTTCAAATAATTTTACCAGATTTTGCATTGAAGTTTCAAATACAATAGTAATGTTACATTTTAATGACAATGTAACAAAATAAGACACAAATTTTCTATCTAAATACAAAAATAATGATAAAACAGGGATTAATCAGTACCCCACCCACTTATTTTAACATTATTCTTCAATAATCATGCCATTTACTTTTTATTGTTCAATGGATTTCATATAACATTGGGAAAATGATAAACTATGATAAGAGGATATGATAGTTATATGAACTAAGTTCTTCACTCTAAGGTCAAGGTCATATAAAAAAGGTCAAAGGTCAAATATCTGAATAAATTTAACAATTTTATCCTCATTGATACTTGTTTCTGTCATTCAAAGACACTATAAAAACAAGATGTTTGTAAAACTTATATGTCCTCATGGCAGTTCAATAGTCGAAACGGTTAAGGTCACAGTGACCTTGACCTTTGACCTCAAAATCAATAGGGGTTATCTACTGGTGCCGCCCAACTTCCACGGAAAGTCTGACGATCATAGGAAAACCATTCTTGAGATATTGAATGGAAACTATTTGGTCTATTTTCGACTGACAGACAAGAGCAATGCAATATACCTCCTAATCAACAATTGGGGGGGGGGGGGGAGTCAATGCTCTTTTAAGCAAAGCCAATAGTTACTTCTTTTGTTTTGACAAGTTGATCTATTGTGTTTACATATTGGAAATAACAAAACAATTTCTAAGAATTTGGTACACCAGGATACAGGTTTGATACCTGTAGGAGCCAGAGTTGATCATAAGCCCCTAAATCTGTATCAGGTAAGAAACTTAGAAAGCGTTGTTGAACAGAAACCACATGGTTTACCGACTAACCTATCGACTGACACATGCAAAGCAATATACCTTACCCCTTCATCAAATATATCGGGAAGAAAAAAATGGGAACCTTTAAAAGTTGTAAAAATAATTATAAATTCATCAATATTTATTTTCAAACAAATGATAGTATTCAATAGATTTACAATGCATGCTGAGGGTAAGAATACATGTAGCAATAGATTATAACAATACCAACAAAAGTAAGTACATTATGTTAGTTAATATTTGTAATGTTTTTATTTTTTCATAGTTTCTAGGGAATCTGAAAGTCCATTTATATATACTTTCAAAACTGGAAAACACAGTGGAACCTTCCATTGTGAATTCATTCATCTGCTACTGAAATTCGGGAAATAATAATCACAAAAATATGAAGTGATTTTCAGATGTCTGTAAACTATCTGTGACTTTAGAAAATAATATTTTCTACACTGATTGTTTGTACACTTGTAACTATGAATGATCTAAATGTGCGTTTGTGATCAACTGGTTCATTTCTCCACTTCAATAGGCAGGTCACACTTGTTTGACATGATGATCTAATCTGCAATGATATAATTATATGCAAACATATCAAATTCATTATAATATAATAAAAGGCAATACAAACAAGATAACAGGAGCAATGATCACATGACCATCCCCGCTTTATATGTTGCTCAGTAACAGATGTTTGCTTGTATTATGGTAAGTGTTTTCTCAAAACAGGTCATGATATAATAACAGTAGTATTCATTCACTTCAATCAACTCAATACTTTTTAACTTGCGCTCCAGACAAAAGCTATTTTCAATCAAATAAAGGGAGATAATTTCATGACTAGTGTGATAGTTCTTGAACCACTTCTGTTAGTTGCACTTATTCACATATTAAATTTCAAATCAATACCTCAAAAAGTTTCAGAGTTATATTCTGAACAAAGAATATAATAAAATTCAATAAGGGGAGATAAGTTAACAAGAGCACCGCCTTGCGGGTGCAGACGCTCATCTGATATATGTCACTGTCAAAAGGCAGACAACCTTAGCATGAAGTATGACAGAGTTATGTGTCCTGCTTTACCTAAACACAAAACTTAACCAAGAAATTTTCTAAGTCCAAAAAGGGGCAATAACTCGCGCAAAATGCAGATCATAGTTATGGTTCTTGCTTGACATGGTCACGTATTGATGGTGAACAAGTGTTGAAAGTTCCAAAGCAATAACTCTGATAGTTTAGGAGAAAAATGCACCTATACACAAAACTTAACCAAGGCATTTTATTTTCTAAGTCCCAAAAGGGGCAATAATTCTTACAAAATGCAAATCAGAGTTATGGGTCTTGCTTTACCGGCGCAGGTATTGATGGTGACCAAGTGTTGCATGTTTCGAAGCAATAGCTTTGATAGTTTATGAAAAAAGTTTACCTAAACACAAAACTTAACCATGCAACGCCAACACCGATGACGATCAAGTGATGACAATAACTCTTTTTTTTTCTTCAAAAATCCGATGAGCTAAAAACTGTACTACATAGAGTAACGGTTCTTGGTCACGGCATCTGCTGTGACTCTGTAAGGAATTATAGTATGTACCCATTTCAAGCAAGGAATCAAGATTTATTGGTGATACAACTTGTGTACAAGTAAATCAAAATCATATCATAAGTAAAATTGCAAATTACCAATGGTAGTTGTTCTTTGACTTCTTTCTGCAGCAGGGAGTCTTGATTACATTTTGTATCTATGATTCACATCTCATGGAGTAGAGAGCATTTTGCCGCATGTAAACAGCTCTCCATTAATTATTTCATGATGGCAATTCAAGCGCCAAAACAATGTACTGCAAGCATAAGAGAAATAATTATTGAAAATGTATTACTATTAGCATGCATATCTGAATTAAAGAAAATCCTAAGTTTGATCTTGGACATATATTCTATCAACATCATGAGACAAAATCATGAAATTAATTGTGCGACGTTGTACAAAGGTGCTCTGATTTACCGGGAATTGACCTTAGAGGGTTGGCCACATAATATAACAAATTTGAAACAAGTACAATATATTAGCAAATAGTTTTGCTGCCCATGGTTCTTACACCAATCTCACAATTAAATTTAATAAAGAAATTTTCAAGGTAGAATGTGAATATTCAAGGCCTTTTTCAAATACTTGACCAAGGAAAATTTACAATTGAATTAAGACCCTTTGTGCAAGATAAATATCAAACTTTAATAATTTATGGCAGGGTTGACAAAAAATTGGGTTTTTAGCATAAAACCCAGCCCAACAGGACATATTTTCAAGCAACGATAGGCTACCTGTAAAATTAGTATATCAAGCATTGAAAGTATTACAGTACCTCATTATTTACCTATATAACTGTCAACAATCAATAGTATATCACTATAAATGTGCAGTATTACCAAATGTTTCATTTTTTATTGAATAATTAGTCTTTTTATTATACTTAGATAAACTGTGGCAGTCAAAACATAGCAATAACCATTGCTTAGTATTTAACACAGTTACTGGTACCTGCAATATAGCAATAGTATCGTATCGCAATAGCAAAAAGTATTGCCAAAGTCAAAAATTACCCCAATGGTCAACCCTTTTAATATCTGGCTCTAAAATTTGCCCATAAAGGAACCCAGCACAACCCGAATTATGGCAATAGTCATGCAGTACAGTAAATAAGTCAGAACCAACCTAGATATACTGAGCCACAAGTTTGGGTCAGTTAATCCACATTTTCAACATGCCTTCATTAAGTTCAATGTGCGTCATAATCATTTCTCTTTTTGTTTATCCGTGTTCCTCTCAATGTCGTCAATCATCAGTCAATGATTTGTTGGTCGGATCATACATTTATCACTTCACTAGAAATCCAGACAGCAGGTCAGGTGTTGTCTGGTGATTTCATCAATGGACATATAGGTCTATAACCATGACACCTGAAAACATTTATTATAAACATGTATCAGTATACAGACAAGAGAAATCATTTGACATAAATAAATGCTTTAGTTTGAAAGTTTCTTGCAAATTCGCAGACAGAGAGATGTACACAGTTGGCCTGTATTCTTATTGTATTGTGCTGAGAGAGCCATGCTTTTACCTTCCAAGGTCCAGATTTCCACCACTGCCAGGGCCGAGGGAACTGCTGGAGATTTGTCCTCATGCAAAAGCCCCAAGGGCAATATTACTTAAGTTAATAAAGATATATGATTGCGGGATCCCAGCCTTGTATGAGTACTGGCAGTGGGTCTTGCAGAGCAAATAGACAAAATCCAAGACCCAGTCTGAGGGTGGGGCATGGTTGAAAGAGCATCACTTAGATGTACAGTGTAAGTGAGTGAACATTGTCCCGGCATAATCCCAGACCAAGTCCGAGGGTGGGGGCATGGTTAAAAGTGCATCATTTAGATCTACAGTGTAAGTGCGGGAACATTGTCCCGGCATAGTGAGATTGTGCCGAAACAAATGATAGTCCCGACTATAGTCTATACCCCCGTAGTCAAACAACTCGACTGGGTACTACACTAACAGGGGACTGTAGTCACTTGTTGGAGTGAACCATTACTGGCATTAGTCGGGAATAGTCCAGAACCGCAGAAATTTGAAAGAAGGCCGGGGATCAAGATATGTTTGCTGTTCTCTGTGGTCTTCTACCAATATGTACTTTGTTCACTGTGACCGTACAGTATAGTGTTGTATAAATAAATTGTTCAACTGGGGGGGGGGCATTGGTTTCAATTTACTGGCCAGTCAGTGCACACTCATAATGGATAGTCCACAGTAATCATAACTCTCACATTTTGCATCCAACATGCATCATATTTGGAGAAGTAAAATTATTATTCTCGTATTTTGCAGTTGTTTTGGAAAAATGAAAATTGAAAAATAAAATAATTACTTTGTTATGATCTTCTGTCGCACGCCACCGCTGGAACTGACCCGGTTAGTTTTCTCCCACTTTCGATCCATCCCTTAACATACGACAAACATTCTTACAACACCAGATTCTTACAAAATTGTCAAAATTGCGCGCAAAAAATGATTGAAATTGTCTGGTTTTGTTTATTACCAGAAATCGGTCATGCGCTAAGGAAAGTAACTGCGTAATGTCGTAAACTTTAAATCACGAAAAGTATAGTAAAGGGCGAAAAGATTACGATAATTTTCTACAAATTTACGATTTGAAATGATCGTTATCGCATCAAGGGTGAAAGATGTGTATTTTTTACTTTTTTTTGTTATTTGCAACATCGCGGACGTTTTTCACATAGTAGCATTCGGAACACCTCCTATTTTGTCACCAGTCTTATACCTTAAGACATGAACAAGAAGTGTGCGTTGATTTAGCATATAATGAATGTATTACAAAATGTAAAAACGGCATCTAGCTATATAAATTTTCGTTAAAGGAAATAAACAAAGTTGTTACAAGTGATGTATATAGGTTATCGATAATTTAGAGCGTCTGATTATCTAAATGATTTATCTAATATCTAAATAATGTAACACGCTGGGTGGTGGCATCTTAGAACAATGATTGCGTATGCGACAACAGACAATCGTGATATTGAAATACACTGGTAAACAGGTATGCTTCTATGGTACCATAGAACAATTACGTGGTTGTCGGTCAATCTAAACCTGAAATACCGGAGAACTTTAGTATTCTGGTTTCATGACAACAATAGGGAAGTAAGGTGGAAAATTAGTCATTCATTGTGAGGGTCAAACATTAATCAAACTTAATTGAAACATCCTTTGATTATGAATGATACATGTACGTTATGTGTCTGTCATTGGTTCGGATCTGTAGGTGCTGTATTATGTATGGCTTAATATTGATAATTTTAGTATCATCACCTTTATTATCAAACAGTACATAGAAAATGTCGATTTGATGATCCCGTGAGCTGTTTCCTTGTGTGAAAATATTCCCCAGCTTGTGAACGTTATCATTCTGCAAATTTATATTAAATCTCGTATGTTTATATTAAATCACAGACAAAACGAAAAAGGAACAATTTAAACGACTGAGGACATCAAAACCAATATTGATATACTTAGCATACTTGAACATTATAAAGAGAACATTATATTGTAATATGCCTCCTGATGCATCTATCTATATACTAAAGAGAGACGATGGGAAAATAACGAACAATTAAGTACCCCAATCAGTGGAAATGCGCTTAGAATGGGTAATATTGCGTTCGTCTGGGATAAGGTTATTAAATTTACCATTTTGAATTATTGATATGAACAATATCCCCGTCGGTAAATCTAACTGGTGTTAAGTGCTATTATAGCATAAAAAATTATGACATTTTGGGCGACGTCGGGAAAACAAACGCGACGTCACTTAGAAAACGTTACGTCACATACAAGTTTTTGATATGAGCGTCGACTTCCGGTATCGGCAAATACCAAGAAAACAGTGACATAGTGGGTTTGTTTACGTTTATAATTTTACTATTATAGAAAATTGATTAGTAGTTACAATTAAAATGTGAATTACAGTTCATATAACTATGTAAATAATTTACTTTCGTCAGCTGGGTCCTGAAATGAGCATACTAAAAACTGAACACAAACAGCGCGTGAGCGCGACAATCTTTACAATAACGTACCTTTCTTTTCCCGTTTAAGTATGAGCAAAATCACCGTTTTTATGCTATATTACACAATGACACATTGAGTATAGTGTTTATTACCAAAGAATTAAAATGCAATCACACAAATCCCATTTAACTTCTGGTGAGACAATTAAACGAGGAACGAGATGAATTGTAATGTGAACAACCGATAGATTTTTGTGACTCGGCAATATGTGTTTTTAACGTGACAAAAGTCTGTTTTTCTTCAGTTCGCAAGACGGTGAGAAGCATCTCTGTATGTTTATGAAGCAATAATTTCTTTGATCGTTTACCGGTTAATGCTGGATGAATCTTTCAGATATAAATAACTCATGTCACTGCAAAAACAACAGATTCAATTTTGACGACCAAACACAGCTTCGAATTCAACTAATACCTTTCCACGTAAAAGAGTATTAAATATCAAGTTTGGATTCCAAAAAATAATCAAAAGGTTATAGATTTTCTTTCATAAACAAAGCAATGCTGTAGGCAACGTTTCCTCCGTATTATTTGCAGCATTAAGTTTGTTTAGCACACAAAGCTTTGACATATTACATTTTGTTACAATTCCGAAAAACAGTAGACTGATTTACCCGAAGGCGTAATGTTTATGTCACATTGTTCGTTTGTATCCTCTGTTGTGTTTATGATTTAATTCTAAATTTAGTAAAGTCTTGGGTGTTCAATTTGTTATAAACAGTTTTAAACACATCACATATTACCTTTTAAAAGCCCCTTGTATGACCAACTGCTAAAATATGTACCATTCTGAAGCCCTGACATGGAATACATGTAGATATTGCGCTCTTATAGCCCTAATCGTTATGTCTTGTATACTGGTACCACAAATG
Source organism: Spisula subtruncata (assembly GCA_963678985.1). Classification (NCBI taxonomy): domain Eukaryota; kingdom Metazoa; phylum Mollusca; class Bivalvia; order Venerida; family Mactridae; genus Spisula; species Spisula subtruncata. The sequence goes on from OY787663.1 coordinate 5,742,342, forward strand.
CCAAAGAAAGTTCATGTTAACTGCACCTTGAATTTGACCTTCATTCTATAGGATCCTATTGTAGAACTTGATTTGTGTTTGTTAAAACAATCAAGTGTTACAGTGTGACTAGATGCCTAACGTTGCTTGAATACAGTAGCATTTGGTCTTCCATGAAAACAGACACTACACAAGTCGAAACTGTTTTTCTGTCAAATAATCTGGTTCAATACGGCTGCGTCCCAGAAGACAAATACAAAACACACATGGCATTTTAGGTCACAGGCTATCATGAGTATTGTCACATTTAACAAGGAATTATCCGAGACATAGTGAAACCGTAGGGCTATCTAGGGAGGATTCAATTCTAGCCTTCTATGGACATGGCTTGAATGTAACGCAGTGGGTAATTTGTGGTACTGGTCATACTTTCATTTTGTTTCAAGTTTAGTTAACAGTCAATATAAATAATTGAGGATATAGCTCTACAGCAGAAAATTACACTGGTGAGTATAATGAAGGCAATATTAATAAGGCGTTAACAAATGTAGAAATTTTAGTAAAACAAGACAACAAATGCGTGATTAGCAAGATGAGAAAAATGAACATGAAAAATTCCAAAACGTCTGCTAAATCGATTTCGGTATGGAGAAGCTGTAACATAGAGGAATGGTGCGCACCTCGGGATCAAGAGATCCTGGAAGCAACTCTCGTCATTTCAATACATAAGAAAAATGTTGCACAAATACAGTATTTTGCTAGTAGTCCAGTCATTTTAACTTTTAACCTCAAACTAATTGCAAAACAAACAGTTTTGTGTTTATATGGTGCACAAAGCTATCCTTAGCAATGTACAAAATGTCCTAATTGATTATTCGTGGGACTTTTTGAGATATTTACAAATATATTGAAGTGTCACATGTTTTCGCGATATTAGTCACTTTTGATGTAAATAAATCTTGGCTTGTACCAGTAACTTATTTTTACATCGTGCTTAGAGGTCGCAATTTTGGTCTGATTTTTATGAAACTTGGCAGCAATAAACATCGGAAGCTAATCTAGGTAGAATAAAATTTTGAGTCAACTGGAGCCAAAATCTAGGTCACTAGGTCAAAACATGGAAAAAACAAGATAAAGTCACCTGGGTCGGAATTTGGACCTTACACTTGTGAAGTTGAGTCACAATGATCACCTTACAAAAATCAAGGTCATGTATGAAATTGGATTAACCTGAGTTAAAAACTAGGTCACTAGGCCAAATTATAGAACTATTCTTTAGAATGCGCCCTTTTTACCTAATCTTTATGAAACCATGTCACATGAATCATGAAGACAAAATGTAGGTCAAATTCAATATTTAATTATCATGAGTTAAATTAGGTCACTAGGTCAAATAATAGACAAACCTTCATGCGCCAAAAAGTCGCATCAATTATTTTCACCTATTGACCTAGTTTTGACCAAAATTATTAAATAACATACTTGTCTTAGATGTTTTGGGTGAGCACTGTGGCCAAGTTGCATAAATATTAGACCAAAATTGTGAATTTTGTACCTACACAACGTTTTCCTTTGATTTTAACTAGCGACCTACTTTTTGACCCCGGATGACCCAATTTATAACTTTGACCTAGATTTTGTTGATATTATTATTGTGACCAAGTTTCATAAATATAAGGTCAACATTAAGACCTCTAGCGACTACACAAGGTTTTGCTACAATTTGACCTAGTGACCTAGTTTTTCATCCTTGATCATCCATTTTCTACCTTGGCCTAAATTTTGTGCAGATGATCAAACTGAGCAAGTTTCACAATCATAAAGTCAAAATTGTGAAAAACAATTGTGGACGAACAGACAAAGAGAACAATCACTTTTTCTCCCGAAGGTGCAATTAGTAAATATTTAACGACTTACACGGGAATTATTAGAACTTAAATTCCCCATGTAGTATGAAAAAAGGAAAATGCTGAAATTGCTACCAAAAGTGACTTTAACATGTCGATTTTTTTTATTTTCCCCACTGAACTCGCATATTTGACGTTTTGTCTTTAGTTGATAATAGTCTGTAGATGATGAAAATGCAAAGAAACGCTGTTTTGCAATTTGTTTGAGGTGGAGCATATTGTTTAGCTTCAATGACTGGACTATAGCTGTTCCACCCAATTATGTGACATACACGTACAGATAAAAGTTCGGCTGTAATTCTAATGATGGTTGGTTTAGCCAAAAACAATAAACATCGAATATTATTTATTGTTACTTGTTCGCATGTGAATAGTGAGTGAAGCAGTTTACATAATTGGAGTCAACAATGTATCATTTATTTGTTTGATTTATTACTGAGAAAAACGTTGAGGCATGACTTCTTAGTCAGCAGTTATAATTTACCAAATGGCTCAAAATGTATTGTGTTTGACATCTATATTGAGGAGTTGACACAATTCTAACCTATAAAGAGTCTAACATTTTACAACGACGTACTTTATCGTATTCTTTTTTAAACAAATAACTCTTCACAAACATTCTGGTAACGGTTTTGTTGTTAGTTATGCTAGATTAAATTTCGTTTATGTAGTATTGTTTTTTATCAAGGGGAAAATAGAAAAGGTTTTAGGCTATATTTGTTTCATATTTATTAGCAGCATTAACGCTGAACATCGCAAATAGCTTTTAAAAGCAACTCTTTGTTTCAAATACATAAAAAACAAAGCATGTTTACCCTGAGGCATAATGTTTGTATCATCTGTTTCATACTGAAATATTTTAAGAAAATATTCAGTCATTCAAGTCTAAATATAGTGCCTATGTCGTGCGATGATACTTGAATATAACAATGTTCACGAACACCACACATGCATTAGGCACAAAATGCAGTATAGCACCTCAGGCATTCAAGTATTAGTGTTGTAGTTGTGGATGTTGAATTTAGGTTACCTAAGGCAAACAATGATCTATTGTCACTTTTATCATAATTATTTATTTCCTGTCGCATTAAATTAAACTGTGGTAACAGTATTCTGCCAATCTAAACGGTCTAACTTAAGATTTCCTGCTGTCATTTTTATATTTTTAACGATATTAAGCAGTTTGTTGTTTGGTCCTTAAACCTAAACTTTGATTTAGCTACACAAAGCATACACACAGGATAATAGTTAAATATGTAAACGGATTTAATTGACGTCTATTGCCATTTGGTTAGAATTAAGATGATCTATCAGGTTTAAAACTTGAATGTATCGCTCTTAACACTCATCTTGGTCCCGTACGCATCATTGAGCATCTTAATTAGGACTTTGTATGACTCGGCGGTTTAATTAGAGTACTTCCTTACCCTGAACGATAGTAGTGTTTAATTTCATTTCGCTTGTTAGGTTTGTGCTGTGCACTGTGCCGGGCGGATGCGGGTGGTATTTAAATAATCTGCCTTGTGTGTCCCTGTTTGTTCATTACTCGTTCAGCTGTTTCTGTTCATTGCTGCATTTTCTGTACGGTTTGTATAACGTTGTGTTATTCTACTATGTTTAAATTGCTACGATTTCATATAGCTTGTATTGATTTCGTAATGACAATCCTAACAATATTATTTTAAGATCATTGCACTTCAAAATGACTGTTGTGATAACTCTTAAAAACGTGTCGAGTTCTAAGCAGCAACGGTTATTGGCTGAACACTTGAACATTTCAGCGACGTCAATGTATTTTGAATTAAATACGGGACAATAGAACGGTTGCGTTAACACCTGTCACTAATATCCATTTATATGGCTTGGGTATTAAGTGATAAGAATCAAATAAAGACAAAACTCATAAAATATTCATAATAAAAATGCTCTCTGTCTGGTTTTTGTGACATTTTGCGCGTGATTTTTATATCATTGTTATTGACTAAAAGAAGAATATTATACGGTCATAAAGTAGAATTTAATTTACTAATGATAATAGGACTAATCCGACAATCAGGATAAAATAAAAGCTATGAGCCCATGACAGCAATTAAAATGTCTTAAATCACTTATTGAAGCAAATATAAGCTAATCAAACTTAATGTCATAAAGTCGCCAATTTTTAGTTGAAGTACTAATCTCTATGACAAATGATATCATTTCATAAAAAGAGTTTTAACATTTGTTTTACGGCGCGGAATACACTGATATCACTTGTTACTTATTGATGCCAATTCACTTGTGTCATTAATCTTTGACATATTGTCACTCAACGTCTGGACGAAGTCGTCAAATTAATTGGCACGTATCAGCTTTTTATATATTGACCGAATAACCTAGCATTAAAGTAAAAACTTTCTGAATTATACATGCGTTCAAAATGAAAATGGAAAAACTACTCAACATAGTATTATGGTACTATTATACAAGAGTCGTTCAAATAATTCACTAAGAAAATATTTTCGGATTACACTAGAACCATCTACATGTGCGAACTGCGATAAATGTAGTTTAAGTTTTGCTCACAGATTAGAAAATAAATAAATGTCTGAGATGTCTACAGTCAGCCATACCAATATACGAATGTTCTGTAAACAGTGGTTAATATGTTTCATTTTCAAAATCAAAATAAATAACATGTATCATTAATGTGTGTTACATGAATACAATAAAATACCAAGTTGTTATTTTCAAACACAAATTCGTCTGGAAACTGGTTCAGAAGAATCATAAAACTTAGAACAAAATGTATGATATACAACATGTAATATGTTTTCCTTTTTCGCAAGGAGATACACAATCGCTATTTGTTAGTAGTACATGTAGGTTAATCAAAATTGTCGGTTCCTCTTTTACAGCTCCAGTTCAACGTACAGAAGTTAATGGTGGGTATAAATAATATAAAAGATAACGCTTCCGTAGCAAATTAAACTGGCAACTACAATCAAGGCTAAATCAATTAGGATTGTTCTGCTCTGTTACAAATTTAACTGCTTTCAACAATACAGTTATCGATTCACAACAGTGCAAATAGTGCAAAACATGACATATGATACGTGGAAAGATTGTAAGACGCCATACCATAGCAATGTAAAGTAGATCAGCGTAAGACAGCTTGCTATCACAAACTATAACAAAAACAATAATGGTGTGTAAAAATATTTATTGAAATATTATAATTGAAAGGGTTCTAAATAGAATGTCAACTGGACTTGTATCGATATTTAATATAATATGGATTGAATTTGGTTTTCTCTAATGTACTATGTATTCATTGAAGATACTACCTGAAAACCCAAAAACCAGTACAGACCCTTTATTTAGTAAATATACTTGAATCAATCACGAATTTATATTCGGCAGATCTGGTAGATAGTGCAATCTATATTGGCGATAAATATGACTTTCTTGAATAGTCACTAATCTGATGGTTAGGAAAGACATGATAGAAGCTAAGTGTATGAAGGTTTCAAAATTAATTAGCAACATGCTGAAAAATTAAGCTGATTTATATACATGTAGGACGATAAACTGGCAACCATAATAACGCGGAATGATTATAAAGCAATTAATTTAGATGCTTTTCTTTAAGTATTTCTAAAGCAATCAGACGATATAGTTTTATAGCGAAGCGGACTAAATATCCGTTCCAATCAGCTTCAGAAAGAAAATGACAACATATCCAGATATGTGCATGAAATGATTATATTTCCAAAAGCTTTGTTCAATTGTTGCTACCAAGAGAAATCTCCTGGAATAAATATGGTAGGTAAAAATCTTATTTTGTCTCCACATAAATTATGTGTCTTATCTGAACGCTGGTGAGTTTATCGATTGTAAGAAATAATTAATTTACATAATATGTACCTGCTTTATAGCACATGAGATGAGCTCTGTAGCTCATTAATATGATAACGGATGCATTTCAAGCACGAGCGATTTAATTTAAGTACCCAAAGAAATAGATATACTTAATTATAGATAAAATAAGACTTATCTATTAAAAATACGATATTTCTATTCATCTGAATGTTCTGCATTAAATGGTAAAACATGACATACGTTGCACTACTGTCTTTCATAGGAACGTTAGTTTGGAATCCGTTTCTCGTATATATACGAAAATCCAATGGCTGTGTTAGGATTGCGTACCAAGGACATGCTCCCTATTTTATTACCCTGATTTTTATTGCTAAACAAAAATATCTCCTTATAAACACTTAAGATGTTCGTTTCAATGAAAATAATTGCTTACTTGTCGATAAAAACGGTAAGAAAGATTGATATCATGATTTAATACTGGAAACTACGCTATTCATAAGTCAGATCGAAATCGTTGTTTTGGAAATTGATTTGGCTGGCGTTAGAAATAAGTTGGATATTGCGTTTGACACAAAAGTATTAAAATGCACCAACGAAACATGTTGGTTATCTAGCATACGTAACGAGATATAACACTTTGCACAATCACGTGGTCGTGACGTCACATTTTGGTATCGCCCACAGCAAATTACGTAAATAAACGCTCGATTGAAGCAAGAAAAATCGTCGTAAGTAGTTATTTACGCATATTTGAAAATTATATTTTGTATGTTGCAAGTCCATATATCAATGCATACATGTACCCCCGAAAACCACAAATATGTCCCTGTCTGCTCTAGTTTGACTGGGGTTATGGCCAAACTGATCAAATATTTCAAAACTGGTGTTGGATAACGTCACAGACCACGTGATTGTACACCGTGTATAATAAAATCCAGATTTACCCAAGTAAACTGTTACATGTACCAAAGCTCAACACGTGTATGTACTTGTACGTGTTTATGGGCGTTATAAACTCACCTTCCTTCACAGATCTCATCAACGTATATACAATAAACTGGTTAAAAAAAACTACGACCACATAGAATCTAGTTAACGTGCAACAAATATTAAAATCAAATTCGTCTACCTTGTAAACACAGAAAACTCCTTGTACATATATTGTTGCATTTGTGAAATATAATCTGACGTTATTGAACTTTCGTTCTAATACAACATATTAAAGGGTTTAAGGCGATGAATTTTCCAGTATTACTAGTATTAGCTGAACATATGAAACTTTTACATACGTTTGTTCTACATTTTATGATAATTGCAGTAAAATAGAAGAAAATAGTCTGACTTACCGTACAGTACAGTGTCTTGGTCATGTGATATATTTGAAATAAGTGTGAAGGAAATGACCTTACCTAAATATAGGTATTAAATATCTATTCAATTATCCTAGTGTTATACAGAAACTGTTCAGATGTTAACAATATTATACTTAGTAAATAGGAAATATTATTATTCACCTTGAACTTAAAGTATTACAACTAATTATACCTGACAATGATCTCATTTTCTGAATTCATTTCAACGCAACATATACCAAATACAAAAAATACAAAATGTATGTAGTAATATGTAGGGATGTGCAGAATGGAATATTTCAAATTTACAAATTTACTTCTATTTATTTTGATATGAATTTCAAAATGATTCATATGTCTGGTTATTAACAGATACTGCGGCATTGAAATGTGGTTTGCACACACATTTATATAATATTTAAAAACAGCATGACTAATTATACCAGACTTTGTCATATTTACTCACGGATTATGGAGTTTGTTGCATAAGTATACAAATGTGCATATGAAATATTGCGTACAGCGGCGTAACTTGTCTAACATTTAGTTGTAGTCCCAAATCTAGGGGGTGGGGGCATGCTCCCCCGAAAAAAAATGAAAAAATGGGGCTTTCTGCTGCATTCTAGAGCATTTTAACGATTTGGGCTCCAAAGAAAAGCGAAGTATCTGCAACAATTTCGATCAATATATATTTATTATTTGTTTCCAAAACAATGCATGAACATACATGTCGCTGGCTTAGAATAAGAAGGTCGTAAGTGTAAATCGATATTTTGAGAAAGCACGAAAAAAGTGTTTGAACATTACTCTTTACATATGGTTAAATAAACTGTTTACACATCAGTTTGGTCAACATGACAAGTTCCGATTTTCATGAAATTAGGCTCATAAGAAGCGCCTTAAGTGCAGATTTCAAATATGAATGTACAAAATGTATATGTATCGGTCTTAAATCATAAGGTCGTAAGTAGCGGTTATGACCTTCATAATCTAAGTGCTCAGAAAAAGTCGAGTTTCCGACATTTTCTAGATGCAAAGGTCAGATAGAATAAAAGATCTAGACCTTTAAGTTTGGCAAAGTTGAGTTTGATGAGGAATGGTATTCTCCCATGAAAAATAATTAAATCTTAAATTGAGCGTAATGCATTTCTAACTTTGTCAGGCAATATACGAGTCTGGTAACCCCCTCCCCCTTAGGCCTCGATTTTTATACCCTTTTTCGCATTAATAGCTTTTTAATTTTTTCACTATTTCAAAATTTAGTGTAGGCCTAGGCCTACACGACCTATAGCTACGCCACTGGTGTACATATATTTATGACAGAACATATATTACACGATCATATTGAAGATTAGAAGTGGAACAATTGTACGAGTATATGAAGTTAAAAGGAATATATAACAGTTTGCTACTAGATTCTTGTGCAACAACTGTTCATGTAATAATAACATCTGATACTATTCAAACGGAAATATGTCCTTCGGAAAGATCTCAATGATAATATAGTTTACATACGTTGCAAAAATTAATTAGCAATAAGCTAAAGAATCTAGTCGATTTCAAGGATGAGACACAGGAAATCATAACGCAGTTTAGTACTGCAACTTATTGCACTGGCTATATACATTGACACTGTCCAAAGCTGTTACGATGTTACCGGAGTTAAATAAAACTACCGAATACCAAATAACTAGCCATTTAGCTGACTGCAAACAAAGGCATGTTTTCTGGTAGGTTTTTACCACATTGTGTTGATACCACGAGCCCTTTATAGTATAAATGTACTTAGGAAACAAACAAAAAGGTACTTGTTTTTTTATCGTCATGGTCTCGGAAGGGTACATTTGTAGTAATGAAGCCACGAACGCGGTAACACACTTGATTATAGATATAATACAAGTACATGTACCGATTTATTTTGCACATATTATTATAGCATAGCAAGACAGGGAATACGTTGTGATGTGTTCTATCCCTGAACCTACGTCATGTGTTTTAGCTATTATGTTCACATACTCCAGCACGCCTTCGTTGCATACGTGTGTGTTTACATGAAGCTTAAAAAAGATATGAGGAAATCAGACAGGGAAGGTAGCAGGTTCAATGACAAATATGTCATTCCATTACCCTGATGGCTTTAAGTGACCGTATATAAACACTGGAGAGTGTCGTCTACAAAAGAGGTGTAAACGTCGAAAAGCACCCAAAAATTACGCCCACGCTAGGTGGCGCTATTCATTGTACGTCACGTGATATATCTCCATAAAACCATCAAAATCAGAAAGCCAATACTTGATACTATATTTACACAAAATATCATCAAAATCCGAGTGACAGGCGATATTTAGCGAAAAGGGTCTAAATTACCTTAATTAGTATGTGTCAAAGAAAAGACAAACAGCAATGATACCCGGTTGACAGTTTTAGGTCGACGTATATCATGATAATTGTCACAGTTAAGTTTCAATTATCCTTCGATAAATGGTGAGATACTTTGGCACATCAGTCTTAAAATAACTGATGACACAGTACGAACAACTCGACGGTTGCAATGCTGGCACATAAATATCAAATTAAACAAACATCTTTAGGTCAAAACACTTGAAGACGGTTACTAATACATATTATATATTTCTAACGTGTTGATTCCATCGTTTGGATGCCCATTAATTACCACAAAACACATAGATATGTCCACTTAATGTGTCATGGAATGTGTCTTCGGCTTAAAGAGTGACTGACGCCAACACATCCAATACACAAGTCCGATAATAACACATACATGTGCATTGTACAATGTCGTATCGCCGTTTGTGAAATGATGCCTGTATAGGTGCTTTCTTGTACCATTCCCATTAAACGTTATACATACAAGTAATATTAGAAGGCAAATAAGACGCAAACAAAGTTACGTTTTTCATCTGTACACGCAATGTCATAATCGCCATGTATGCATATATGCTGCCAAGTACGTGTAGTTTGAAGCTATCCGTCGTTTCCTGTCATATGCTAGAGAACAAACGATTTTGTTACGATAAACAGCAAGAACGTCATTCAGACTATTGTCAGGTGGTTGTGAATTCATTAACCTTGTATTCAGATTGTTTTGAATAATTCACTGGTAGTACGTTTCTAATGCACCAGGAATCTGTTACTTGTCAATAAATAACAAGGCGTGGGATATCAAAGGCCCTCGTATTACAGAAATATAGATGCTCTCTGGACTGTACTTAATCGTTAGTTTATATCAATCACTTATTAACTCTGAGCAGACGTGAACTCACCCACCTATGGTTGATTCGATATGTAGAGTGACAACACTCATAGATATATTTTGTAATAGCACGTGCCTTAATCCATATACGAGTATCAGATGTAAGTGCACTCGGAAACAGTGCGAACGTAAACTGTTTTTTTTATTCCGTTCGTTTACTCTTGCTAAGTCATCAGTTTTATCCAACGAGTTTAATAAATTAAAATATGGAAAGACCCTAATTCAAAAGTAATTTTATCACAAAAAAAAATGAGCTATGTACATTTTTGTGCCTTTTTATATACTATATTGTTAAGTACCTACTGGTTGTGCCAACGGATAAAGCATACAACATGTGTTTCTAGCATACTAAATGTTTGTGCTTTGGAATGCTCGTATGATTGTTATAAAGATCAACGAATCTTATTGCGTGTCTTTTCGGAAACAACATTTGTCGTCGTTAATAATGATATTTTGCCTGACACATTGAGTATGGTGTTTGTTACCAAAGAATGAAATTGCAATCACAAAAATCTCGTTTGAGACAATAAACGAGATACAAATGAATTGTGATGTCAAATACCGCTAGGTTGTCACTCAGCAATATGTGTTTGAACGTGAAAACGGTCGGGTTCAAAATATTGCTTCAGTATGCAAGACTGTGAGAAGCATTTCTATATGTTCATGTAGCAAGATTTGATATTTCTGCCGTTTCCACATACTATTTAGTATATGTAGTATCAATGTTTGTTTCTAAGAACGATTTGAAATATATTAGCTTTTCTTTCATAAACAGAACAATGCTGTAGGCAACGGTTTCTATGACTAACTTGTATCATTAAGTTTGTTTAACACACAAAGTTTTGAAATACTACGTTTAATAACAATTCCAAGAAGAAAGTAGACTTGTTTACCCAAAGGCGAGATGTTTCAGAAATCTCTTTTGTTCGTAACCTATGTAGAGTAAACTAAAATTCAAACCTAAATTTAACTTTAAGTGCTACTTCTATGTAACTGGGGTATTCGATCTGTTATGAAACAATTTAAAACATAATATTGACATTTTCAACTTTCAAAAGACCGTGTATGAACGACTGCGGAAGTTTGTTTTTGAAGACCTGTCTGGGTAAATAGCTTGCTCTCTAGTACCATTCGCTTTTGTTAATAGGTATCTCTTATGTCACAGTACATGTGAACTACACTTTGGATTTGGCATGTCATCTACATGAGAAAAATTAGAAACTTGCTTTTTGTTCGTTTGGACTGTCAAAAGTTAAAATGTGACTAGATACCTAACCATGTTGGAATAACTATCATAAACCCATACAGGACGAAGATCCCTACAAAAGTCTATACTTCCTTTTATGTGGACACCATGATAAAACGATTAAATACTCGTGAGACATTGTCCAAAACATACGGGAAAAGCAACAACGATATGCGTTTTACATCATAGTGACATACGGGTCACACAATTGGCATAACTAAGAGCTTTCTTCCATAAATAAGTTGACCAACGGTAATTGTAACATTGATTACATAATTACGTGTATTGTATACTAGACTATCAAAATATTCGATATTTATATAAATAAGTATTTTGACATGGTGGTCGAGTGTGCAATCCGGTTGACAATGAATCGAGATCGGGGTCATTTCTGAATTCGTAAATATGAATTGATTGGAAACACTGATACAGGCTCATATTTGTCGGTACTATACACAAAAATTGCTGAAAAATAAATGAAATAAGATATCAGAAAGGGAGGGCAGCACTTACTCAGCCAAGCATAGACTTGAACGTGAACGTAAATACCAACAATGTTTCAAGCGTTTTTGTATTTTGAAATACACCAAATCCAATTTTAATTGCACTATGTACACATAACAGGTTGTTTGTTATTTGTAGTCTACTACATATGTATTAATGCATCACTGAAGACCAAGATACTACAGTTTCCATGACACCCAAATTGATTGCATTCGATGCAGTGACCTAACGGCCCTTTGCAACGTCTGGTGGTTATGGTTTGATAATAACATCCAATTAAAAAAGCAATAAAGATATTGACACTGAAATAATTGTCTAAGATATATTATATATTCGCCACATTTGATAAAAACCGTTGCACAAACAGGTGATAAAGCGCCATTGGGAGACATGCGATAAAATGCAAACAACAAACCAGATTCAATTGAACAATGCTCATGTTTCTCAATTGACTCGTAGTCTTTCGGATAGCTATATACGAGTGCATTGTAGACTAGCTCTAAAATAAGATAGAATTGTGGTTTTGATATACAGTGTAACAAAATGCTTTATACACCACACTACAAAGTATTGCCTGGTGGTTATATAGTGATATCTTGTTTTAGCAATGTCTGGCATAACGCCTCTCCAATATTTCAAGGTCGAATCTAAGAGTTTCACATTATAGACTAACTTTCTAAAACTAGTTCTTACAAATGTAGTACGTGAACCTTATTTCCTGCTGTTGCTATTTGGGATATGATTGTTTATTTGTAGACATGTCCTTTTCAGTGTAAGCCTCGGTGTCATGGCGTTCATGTGACATATATAGCTTTAGCACGTTTGGCGAAATAGCCTTGTATTAGTCTCTAAGTTTGTTTCATGCTACGTTCGGATAGCGTTTTTATATATATGTTGAGGAACTTCATAATTATATTACTGTATAACTCAGTGTCCATTTTAGTAACAAAGGTAAACAAACCTAACACCTTTGTTGAAGTAGTATGTAATTCAACGCCGTACAACTGAATATGTCTAAAGAATTCAATCAGAAAGATTCAATTTATGCTTTGTTGTGGGAAAATCTTACTGTTTTAGAACATTTGCAGTAATGTACAACAAACTATAGAATACACTTACTTTGCTGGCATTGACTAGTGAACAACAACTGAAAAGAATAAGATTAGGTATTTGTATCTTAGAATGAGAAGAACCTGTTTGCAAGTTCCTTCAGTTTGGTCAACATGACAAGTTCCGGTTTTCTTGAAAATATGCTCATAAGAAGCGTCCTATGATGCAAATGTGAAATATGTATAGGCTTAGTGACAGTCTGGAACTCTAATGATTGCGCGTCTAGTGATACATTACAATAAACGAAACTATAGAATGAAGCGTAAGTCGTACAAATTTTTTCTACAACTACAATTAACTATAAACGACTGGACAATGACAAATACGTTACAACACAGAATACGTATAACTAGATTACATTTTTCTGTATCAATCAGAATGAATACATTCTCGTAGCATTACGTTACATTACGTTGATTGATTCCCAGACAAAGAAAGAAAGAAAGAAAGAATGTGTGAGACCTGATACATTTGTATTTGAGGGATATTGGTTGACCAAACACATTTATATTAGAGATGAGATCTGTCCAATAATGCTGTTATCTTACTAACAAATGGCCTCAATGTCTGGTCTCCTAACGCGATAATCATATTCATTGACACACGTATTATTCAATCCATTAAATACAAAATTCAAAATAATGCTACTTAAGACATTCATGAACAAGAAGAGTGTGAAGATTTGCCTAAAGTGGATTGGGCTAATGAATGTTTTAATAATTGCGTCTAACCATCTTGATTGTCGACTAAAGGAAATAAACAAAGTTGTTAACAGTGATGGTGTATATGTTATCCATAATGTAGAGCGTCTGATTATTTAAATGAATTATCTAATACCTAAATAATGTGTCACACTGAGTGATGGCATCTTAGAACATTGATTACATTTGAGACAGCAGACAAGCGTGATATTAGAACACGCATGTACACATGTATGCTTCTATGGTACCTTTGCACGATAACTTGCTTGTCGATATCATATCTCTTGATATCATAGGACCAGAACTATTTAATATTCTGGTTACGCGGCAACTATAGGAAAAGACTGTAGGAACACTATGGCATTCATTGTTAGGATGAAAATTAGACTTAAATATTGGAAAAACGGGTGGTACGATATGAGTCTATTATTTATGTTGATTTCTAGGTTTAATCAGAAAATAATGTTGTTGTTTGAAAAAAAATACATAAATGTTTCATAGGGATGTTCAAGACCGTCGACGAAAATGTGAATTTTCCCTTGTGTGAATATTCACAGCTTTTAAACGTTATCACTCTTAATCTTTGTTTTATAATCCCGGGATTTAATGTCAGATCACAGAAAAAGCGAACCCAACTCACACACGCTGCACCGTGTCTCGAGGTTGTTTATTGTTCTCGATTTAGTTACAAAATTGTACGTGTAATGCACTTTGGATGAACATTTTAAAAATATACTAGGGAAAGTGTGTATATAGGTGAATTTCATCTTCTGTAGATATACATCATATTATTTGTACATTTAACATCATCTACACATGCTCTTCAGTTTACTCATGCCTATCTGTCTGTTCGTATTATTTTGTAATTGCTATTAACATGTGTATATTTTCATGCAATACATTATTTGTATTTGTATTGGAATATAAACTTTATTTTCCCATAATTATTTCTGCGTATTTCTGTGTTTACCGTGCTCAGGTATTGTGCCAATGATAACCCACACTGTTACGACTTCAACATTGCATTGTCTCTTTCGGTTAGGTGTGGGCATTGTGCAGTGTATTTAACTGATGCCATGTGTTTTAGAAAATGATTTCTTGTTTAATGTGCTTGGCTAGGTCAGATTTTACCCCACAAAGAAACACCTGACTGCCTTACATTGAAAGCATGGTGCTTATTGTACTGTTATTCACATAAGCTCACCAATAATGATATCCACATATGCTGAAATTTCCCTACATCTTCGCTTGGCGTACGGGTAAGGTGTTCGTACATTTATTTTCTTGTTTTCCGATATTTTAATGGATGGTCGGTTGTTTAAACAATTTAAAACAAGGTAAGGCACGTGAAGTTAGTGTTGGGTTTGAGATCGCCATCTCGAGATACATACGTCACTATCCCTGTGTTACTGCTTTATCCTACTAATGTTTAAGTAATATTCCATATTGATCACTATCTATTTCCAATAAACGATATAACCACAGACGGTATCATGTTCCCTTGTTGTATAATATACCGCCAATAAAATATTGTTGTAGGCATAAAAACTAATTTATCCACCATTTAATTGAATGATTCATCGTAGCTTTCCATCCATACAATATATACAATATATGTGACTCGTTTAGTATTCATATAATATTTATAAAAACCGTAGTATCACAAAAAACACATCAGACACAATTGTAAGTGTAATATGAAAAATAATAGTGGTACGCTTTGTGATTTTAGACAATATTGATCGTGTTAAACATAACTACATATATCACACATATGTATATTAGAGAAATATGCAAACTTATTCAAATGAATCTGTACTAATACTTCTATAAGATGTAAAAGATATAAAGTTAGGATATATCCATGCAATATAATACTTAAGCTATATCAGATAATGTTTGTATTAGGAAGCCATTACTGTAAAAGTATTATTCTTGCGACGAATTAATGTTCGTTAGCTTCATCTACAGATTTCTATGAATACATTTTCAATGTTAATCGAACTTAAACAAAACTGATATGTTCCTTCAAATCCAATAGTGATATACTTTAGGTATTTGAACATTATAAAGATAACATTACAGTGTAATATGCCACCCATTGCATCTATCTAAAGACTAAAGAAAACACGGTGATTGAGAATGTCAATAACTTGGAATGCGCCCAGAATGGGTAATATTGCGATCGTCTTTTGTACGGTTACTGAATTTATCATATTAAATTATTGATACAACGATATCACCGTCGGTAGAGCAAACTGGTGTAAAAGCAAAATGACATTGCACAAGTTACGTAAGTTGAGTAAGGTAAGTTAAGGTAAGAAGCATCTTAAAAATTTGGGAAATAATGAGTAAAGTTATAGTCCGTGACAATGAAAGGTATCAGATATCACATGGATAATAAACTTATTCCTTCTAATAAAAGTAATAATGAGTAACTGTCTGATAAAGGGTATTATTAGAAATTAATTTTCCGTAATATACATGTACGTAGGGTGTTCCACAATTAATAGGACTTTTTTCATAGCGGCACGGCAAATTAGAAATTATGAAAACTAATTGTTTATAATTAAATTTTGATCTTTCACCGATAAATATGTGAAATATCACAGGAATTTGTTGAACAATAAGAAAATTATTTAACATTAAATATACTATGTACCAAGGAGGCGGGTCGCACAGTGACGTTATTATGACGCCGCATTTCCAGCACAATATTTTAACATAAAGAAACATTCAATATTTTTGTTTATAGTCATCCTGACATTCTAAACAGATCTAATAACACTGCTCTGATTGTTTAAATATGTTTCCGTACCCCTGTTCACAAAAATGTGTTGCATTGATGTTAGAAATTGCTCAAACCTTGCAGCGTCTATCAGTGTACAAACAGTGTTTATTAATGTAAACTTAATTTTTCTAAGACCTCACTTGCACTTATTTGTAAGTTCATAAATCCGCAATCTGTAAACAATTTGAGTCAACAGAACACACTTAGCTGCTTAATGCCACTACATTATACGTATTTGATCATTTAGCACTGTTGGTTTTCTCAATGTATACCATTATTTGACAATTGCGCGGTTTTTGTTTCTAGGCGTTGACGTCATTTTCATTCATGACGCACTTGGATACATACACTTGATTACTGAATTATGATAACAAATACAGAACGATTTCTTCAAAAGTATGCATCCGCATGTGAAAGTCATCCTTGCAATGTCGTACAATTAGGCGTTATTATTTATCAAGTGGTTATTAAGATATTCACATTTTAATAAGGATGGTAATAACAAATACTAGTGTGGCCTGCCTTGTCGTTACGTGGTTTCTATGACAACGCTTAGTATGTGCATCATCAACTACAGCGAAATTGTGTTGCTACCAGTATATAGAACATACATTGCTATGCATATGGAACACATTTCATTAAATTGTAATTTTTTAGTAAGGTGTTATGAGAAAAGTCCTATTATTTCTGGAACACCCCTCGTATTGAACTATAGGGGTATAATGATTGTTCGAACTAATTGAATAGTGTTTGGAACTCATTCGCTGAATATGCTATAACCATATTATATCAGCCATGATTGAATGAAAAATAGGTCGGGCTGACTAGGATGTTTATCAAGTTATGAGTAAATGAGTAAATATAAAACGTGATGCGTTTGAACTTAACACTGAAGTGCAATGAATCAGTCGACGTTTTACGAGGATTCAATGATGTGGAGTACACTATTACGCGATACGTCGGTGTCGAATATCATCAGAGTAATATATGTCAACACGATGAGAGAGCGCTGGTGTAGGATTTATAGATAGGTTGGCAATGACATCATCTAATGAATGATTGATTCTACTCGTATACTTGAGTCAGGGTACCATGTCGGGTTTGAAGTATCGTCATACCTTTTAACCAGTGGTTTTGGAGAATTTTTTGCTATAGTTCTGAGACTAAGAAAATAATTCCTACTGATAAATTGATTTCCATTCATGGTATTTTGAATATTAAACTTTAAACTCCCCTCGAATCAGCCTCCAGGTCATAAAATATTTCGCGTGAATATAAGGTTACTGCACAACACACATGGATAAGAATGCGTCATGTTAGCGTGAATTATTTTTAACGAACCATATTTCAATTAGACAAAGGCAGAACTTGTTTATATAAGTGGAAATTTCAGCGATTCAAACCGTATTCGATTTATTTGTTGTTCCAATTAACCATTATGATCATATCAAAATAATACATGTACCTCAAAATATCTTGGATTAATCAGAATTTAATAAATCGATACAATCACTGTAATGATGATAAAAGATGAAAAACACAGTTGGCATGTCGTATATGAATACTACATACTAATGCACTTCTTATTAATGATAACCAATGAGTAAATCAGCGATGTGTATGCTGTGTGTATAACACATTACAGCAATCAAATGAATAACAGCGTCAAATCATTTTTACGCAAAGCTTATATCGCCATTGCAAATCCAAGCAGTATAATGTGTTTCTAAAATGATTTTGAACAATCAGAAGCTATTAGCTCACGTCTGCAATCAAAATGTTGTTAAATCACTAACTGCAGCTAAACGCATCTCATCAAATGCCATTTAGTCGCCTACTGTAGCTTTTGTTCTTCAGTACAAACCAAAAACGGTGATAACAATTTATCCCTTTGGCGCATCAGCGTTGCTTACTATGCACATTATAGTGCGATACAACCACGTTACACCAACAGATCGAACAACATATGAACTGTGCATCCTGGAGTGCTCATTCGGTGGAATCGTGTGGATAAAAACCAATTTATCCATATATTGATTGTTGTAATGAGCAATATATTGGTTTTATTCTATCTAAGATACAGTAACCTAGCGGTCGGCTAGTGGCGTAAATCCCGCAGTCGAATATCTTGGTGGCCTTTGCCGGCTAGGTAAAATGTGAAGATTGCAGCCCAGCAGCCTACCGGTACGGTGACCGATAGTTAGCAGGCCATTCAAAATGTTAGTGAATGATTGACACACGAGTTTGTTACGAAATTACTTTCAAAACGTTAATCAACATGAACATATGAATGAGCACACAATGCTTTTGCGTAACAATTTAAGAGGTGGTATTTGTTAATTATAATACACGTCTCCAAACGCTTTATGAAAAACATAACATAACCTGAAAGAGTCGAGTGTAATTGAACTGCTTTCATTTGCTATGGAGATTTATTGTTACGATTATACGTGTCTTAGCTATAGGCGATCACCAGATTATGTCGTATATAAATTAGTCTTTAACTACCTAAATAATAAATCCAGTTGCGACAAAAACTGTTTTCGTTTCCATGACAATAACTAAAAGTGTTATACATCTTCTTTCAAAAAAGAAACAATGCTTTAGGCATTATCTACCAATATAATTATTTGCAACATTAAGTATGTTAAACACAAGCTTTGAAATACTACATTTAGTAACTATTTCGAGGAGAAAGTAGACTGGCTTACTCAAAGGCGCGACGTATATGTCATATTTTTTGTTCGTAGCCTACGTTGTGAAAAGTGATTAGATACAAATTTAAAGTGCTACTTTTGGTCAGTCTGTGAGGTGTTCAATCTATGTTATAGTTTGAAACACATCATATAACCAAATCCCTTTGTACGCACGACACCTGATATTTGTTCAATTTTGAAGACATATCGCGGTATAGATATTGTAATGTGTTGTGCTTATGCGCTGAAGAATGGTTTATAAATACAGGAGCGTCGGTGCAGACATTGTATAGTCGCAAGAAAGAGATCCCAATTTTTGTTCAAAGGAAAGACGCCAACTCATCTACAAATACGGCATAGTGGTGTACTACATGTATTACTTGTCTTGATTTCCATCGCAACAATGATAACGAGTCCTATTTAAAATCAGTATATTGGATGTACCGTGTACACTGAATTCGTACTGGTGATTTATAATAGACGATTCGTGAAAGCATGGCACTGGCAATCGATGATATGTATTTAAGTTACCGACATTTTTTGGTTATCAAAAATGAACGTAAATGTTAGGTGACCAAACACCAGCAAAGTTTCAAGCGGTTGTGTATTTTACCTGTAATGCATCACACAAGGCCAACATACTACTGTTCCATGACACCTAAACTGATTTCAGTCGACGCTGTGGCCTAACGGCTTATTGTAACGTCTAGTGTTTATGACATAACACCCCCTTATAAAAGCAATATAAATATTGACACTAGAATAATTGTCTGAGATATCTTATATGTTCTCCATAATGCAGTTGATAGCAAGTATTGCACAAACAGGTGATAAAAGACCATAAGGAGACATGCGATCAAATGTAAACAATATACCAGATTTAATTAAACAATGCTCCTGTTTCCCAACGGACTCGTAGTCTTTCAAATATTTCTACACGAGTACATTATAGACTAATTCTAAAATAATTCATAATTGTACAATTGATATACAGCGTAACAAAATGCTTCATAAAACATAATACAAAGTATTTTTTGTCTGGTGTTTCTTTAGCGATATCTTGTTTTACCATTGTCTGGGATTCTTCCTTTCCAATATCCAGGTTGAAGGGTTAAAAAAAACACAGAAGATTGTTCCACATTATGGACTACCTTTCTCAAACAAATTATTTCTTAGTACGTGAACCTTATTTCCTGGAACACGATGTGTTTATTTATAAACATGTCCTTTCCAGTGTAAGTCTCGTGATCAAGGCATTCAAGTGACATATATAGCTTTAGGACTGATGAATGGTTAGGTATTAGACTCCAAATGTGTTTCATTTTCGTTTGAATAGCGTCTTTATTTATATTGAAAAACTTCAAAATTACGTTACTGTCTAACGCACTGTCCACTTTAGAAACAACGTTGAACAAATCTAACACATTTACTGAAGTAGATAGTAGATTGTCTGTAGTATGTTGCAACGCCGCACAACTGTTTAAGGACTCCAATCAGAAAAATTTAATTTTTCATTTGCTTTGGGAAATTCAACTGTTCTATCTGTCTCTGAGCTATTACAGTGAGGATCAACGAACAATTAATAGAGCCAATGGTCGGTGTCATCAATTTGTAAATACATCTACGGAGAATAAAGTAAGGTATTTGTCCTTTCTGAACTTAATAATGTATGTAAAATATATTGTATCCGAGCCATTCGCGTGGATATTTTGGTGATTGTAATTCAACCAACGACTCTAAATATATCTTTGAGAATACAATGTATTAAGAATCAGATAATAAGTATGATTGGTTAGACAAAACTAATATTGAAATATTGATAAGTTTAACTTTAAGTCGTATGTTTTCTTACAATCATAACTTGGTCTTCCAAAAATATTGAAGAATTATCCAGAAGTAAATGATTGTGACACATGCTTGAACATAGATCATTTTTAGTGTAAAACTATAAGAGCTCTTAAAAATACACAAGTGCAGTGCAACAAAGAACATGGATAATACATGTTCAAACACTAACCCTTACGGAAATAGAAAGTTTACCGCAAACTTACCGCAAAGTTGCGGCAAATTTACCGCAAACTGATCAGTTCGCCGCAAAGTCAGAGTCATTGTTCGCAGGACTTCGCCGGTAGCGGTGAACTTCCGGCGAACTTCTGGCGAAGTTACCGCAAATTTGCCAGAATGAATGCCAGTTCACCAAAAGTTTGCCAGAAACTTTCTTTGATATGAATTTTCGCTAAAAGTATGCCAGAAGTTCACCGCAAACTTATATTCTGAAAAAAGTTTGCCGGAGGTTTACCGGAAACTTTAAATAGATACTACGTTATTGCCAGAAGTTCACCGCAAACGTATATTCTGAAAAAAGTTTGCCGGAGGTTTACCGGAAACTTTAAATAGATACTACGTTATTGCCAGAACGTTCACCGCAAACTTGTATTCTGAAAATAGTTTGCCAGAGGTTTGCCATAAACTTTTAGTGGATACTATGTTATTGCCAGAAGTTATCCCAAATAAAAAATATGTTTTTTAAACAAATCATACACAAATCACACATAAATCACACCAAAATCAGTTTTTTTCCCGATTTATTACTATGATTTGCCAGTGATTCATGTAATTAATCGCGCGTAAATCGGTTTTCCCATTAAACCGCCTTCAAAAGTTATACTACAATTCATAATAAAATTTCATTTCCAAATCATGATTTATTCGCGATCCATTACTAATAGTGTTTTCCTGGTTGTTATTTGTAGCTGATTGGTTGACTCTAATTTCATAATTCCTGATTTGTGACTGATTTGTTACAAATAGAAACATAACCAATATAATTTATGAGGGATTCATTACACTTACTAATCTTTAAGCCCCATTCTCAGTCTAACTGTCCCCGTTTAACATCCCAGTTTTCAATCCGGGGCAAACCGTGACTAACCGGGGAGACAGTGAACATCCGGGGCAAACCGGAATAAACCGTGGTGCACAGGGTAACAACCCCGTATTTTTTAAAAATGTTAAAAATAACCCGGAGTCACCGGGGAATGCTATTGAGAACTTGTCTTAATCCGGGGATTACTGGGACACCACCTGCCTTTTCCTGAGCACTGCCGGATCTCTACCTTATGTCTACTTTGACTTCAGGGTAACACTGGCATGTCACCTGACACAACCATGGTATAATTGGGCGATAACCGGACAACCACCAGTACCAACCGGGACCAAACCGGGCTTTTTCAGGCCTCTAAGGAAACCGAAACTGACTCAATTATTCTGTCAGATCAGGGTACACCGGAGTTACATTGGGAATGTAAAAATGCAATTCCTTTTTGTTCGAAAAACATTCTGGATTATCACTGTATACCGGTTTTCCTCCACTGGGATGTCCGGGACTTGCACCGGGCTTTAAAGTGCGCAAAACTTATGTTCATTGTACATAAAACTTATATATAGTATAAACATTCAACCTCATTTTCCATTTTAAATTGTTGTATTAAATTGTATTCCATTTGAATTTGTAAAGATTCTCTTCAGAGTTGATATTGATCTACACCATTCTAATTCTTTCAAACATTGTAGCAGAGTACAACCCCCCCCCCCCAGATACACTCCACCCTTGGATAAAAATATCCTTATTATTAAGACCACCTCATTTATACTATATTGAATTGTTAGTTTTAATGTATGTGTTCATATATGCTGCATTATATTGCACAGTATTTTCAGACATATATGAACAAATTAAAAGTATAATAAAAATAGAATATATGTTCAAATGTGTTAATTAGAGGAAGCCATGGAGACTGATTTAATTTATAAAGATATACATCATCATTTTGAACTTGTTAAATTCTGACTGCTACAATATTTGACCACAGATATAATGATATTTACACATCTTACACAGTAATGGTGTATGTTTCTAATTACTCAAATCAGCACCTTGACCAATTAAGCCTCTTATCATTATCACAATCATCCTGTGATTGGCTAGTTTGAATTCTCCTCTTCTACTATACTGTCCATATGGTGTTCATTATACATGTGTGTCAGCTACACAAACTGTGGTGCATTTTATGCATACTACTGAAATTAATATGTTTAATATTCCAATAATGAATGTTCAGTTTTAAAACATGTACTTTCTATTGTGATATTGTGACAGAACATTCTTGTTGGAAGTTGATTTCCAGAACTATTTTGAGATGGATAAACTAGCTGGTATGTAACATGGATTATTATTGTTCAACACATAGGTTAAAATATGTGTACATTATTATTTGTATACACTGTATTATATCATATCTTATGCTGAAGCCTAGTTATACTGAAAGTGTAAAGTTATACATTGAATGATAATAAATTGGAAATTATAAAATCATTAAAAGTATTCAGGCAGGATGTATCTTAAACAGGTTGTTTGTTGTACAATGTACTATGTTAAGTATGTTAAGTATGCCATTCTTATTTCTGAAATACATGTTGATTATTTTAAAAAAAACTTAAATTATTACATAAATTTGCTGAAAACAATTATTAAAATACATGCATATTGATCTATTTCAGTGAACATTGGCTCAAAAGAGCCCTATGAACTCTAAAAAGCTGGAAGGCAACATTTTGCACAATGTACTACCATGAACAGATGATTTGGTAAGAAAAATTTCAATATTGAATGTTATAAAAAGCATGCAAGATATCTTACTGCCTTCTTTCTAAACTGTATTTACAGTAATAATTATTGTTTCAAATGATGTATTTTACAGCATTTTACAAACAATTACTGTCTGAAGATCATCCCTTTGGTCTACAGTACATGTAAACATGTATATTGTTTAGTGTCCATTTTTCCATAGGAGGGTGGGCTTATGTTCAGATACCCATTTTAAAGTACAACCTCTATAAAGCAACATCCTTGGTGTCTTAAATGGTGACTGTTGTTTAGTAGTTGTTGCTCTAGAAAGGTCAGAATTAAGTCAAATATCAGGTTATTTAAAGAAGTTGTTGTTGTTGATAGTGTGTTGCTCTACAGAGGGTCACTCTGGAATGGTGGAATTATACATAAAATTACTGTTACAATTTCCATGCGCATACCTCTGTGAGTGTAAGTGATTAATATGAGTGTTATCATGATGATTTGTTTCAGTTATACAGATAAATAAATTTAATTTTCATATAAACTCTTTTGAGTTAATTAATCTGTGACTTATAGTAATAACCATCAATATAGTTTATAAGGTTTTTTTTTTATTTCAGATCATATGGAAGGATTTACAGCTAATGTTAGAACCAGACCAAATAATGTCAATGGGTTTGATTGTGATTCAGCTTGGATATTTTTGATATACAATTGTACCTATTATTAATTATTAAATATAGCAAAAATGAATAAATAATTTTTATCTAGAAGTCTATAGTTTAAATTAAGGTTTGCAATACAGAGTCCACCCAAAGGTTACCAGAACCGCACTTTTAACATGAAAATAAGTGTGCGGCTAATTTTTTTCACCCAAAAATTAAATATGCAAAATAGCTCGTGGCAAGTTTCCGGTGAGCATGGAATTAATTCAAAAGTTGCCGGCAAACTTATGCGCTGTTGAACCGAATATGACAAATGGCACCCTTATTCCAAGTATGGCTCCCTGCGAGCTTTACTCGATGCTGAATATGACTTGCAATTTTTTACTCACAGAATATGGCTTACACGCGCCATATTTGCCCCGCGACATATTTGCCGCATACCATGTTCGGTTCAACAATGCACACTTTAACCGTCCAAAGTAGTTTTCCGCAAAATTGCGGCTGAATATTCTATAACCGCATAATATACAGTATATTGATGTTTGCCAAAATATTGTTCGCCGGAAGTTTGCCAAAACAGTGTTCGCCAGAAGTTTGCCAAAACATTGTTCGCCAGAAGTTTGCCAAAACATTGTTCGCCAGAAGTTTGCCAAAACATTGTTCGCCAGAAGTTTGCCAAAACATAGTTCGCCAGAAGTTTGCCAGAACCTTTTGCCTTTTAATGTTTCACTGTATGTATGCAAATGAGTTTGCCGCAAGTTTGCGGTAGTTTTCCGGCAAACTCTACGCGCACTTTTACCATGCAAATGAGTTTGCCGCAAGTTTGCGGCAACTGTCCTATGCCCATAAGTGGAATATGCAAATGAGTTTGCCGCAAGTTTGCGGTAGTTTTCCGGCAAACTCTACGCGCACTTTTACCATGCAAATGAGTTTGCCGCAAGTTTGCGGCAACTGTCCTATGCCCATCAGTGGAATTTGCAAATGAGTTTGCCGCAAGTTTGCGGTAGTTTTCCGGCAAACTCTACGCGCACTTTTACCATGCAAATGAGTTTGCCGCAAGTTTGCGGCAACTGTCCTATGCCCATAAGTGGAATATGCAAATAGGCAATCTGTTTGCCGCAAGTTTGCGGCAAACCTCATTTGCATGGTAAATGTTCGCAGAAAAAAGTTTGCGGCAAATTTCGCCGGAGCCCTTATTTTTCGGTAAGGGAAGTTATCAAAATGGGCATTTATTGTACCAAATCTATTTCACCATACATACCTGGGAAATGGAGAACATTACACATCATCGAATATGTACAAGTAGACAATATATCAGAATAAATGATTCTCATAGAATTACGTTACATTGCGTTGATTGATTTACAGCCAAAGAAAGAAATAATGTGTAAGAACAAACCTGATATTTGAGTGATATTGGTTGACCAAACACATTTATATTAGTGAGGAGATCTGTCCAATAATGCTGTTATCTCACTAACAAATGGCCTCAATGTCTGGTCCCCTAACGCGATAATCTTATTCATTGATACAGTCGTTGTTCAATCCGTTAAAAACAATATTCCAAATAATGCTACTTCAGCAATGGCCAGAAGTGTACATTGATTTAGCCTTGAATGGAGTGGGCAATGAATGTATTAAGATGGGCTTCTAACCAAATAGATTGTCGTTAAAGGGAAATAAAAAAGTTGTTAACAGTAATTGTGTATAGGCTATCTATAATTTAGAGCGTCTGATTATCTAAATTATTTAAATGATTTATCTAATACCTAAATAATGTGACACACTGAGTAATGACATCTTAGAACATTGATTACATGTACCTTTGAGAAAGCAGACGAGCGTGGTATTGAAATACCCTGTTACACATGTATACTTCTATGATACTATTGCACAATCACTTGCTGGTAGATCGTACCTGATATCATAAGACCAGGACACCACAATATTGGTTACTGGACAGCTATAGGATTCAATGTGTGGGTCAAAATCAGATCTTGATACATCCTTTCATTGGAAATGCGGATAGTACGTTCCGTGTCTATATATGTGCCCTCTTTCGTATGACTTTCAAAAACATGTTTTAGTATCACCTATTTTTTTATCAAACAATACATAGAAAATAATGTGGTTGTTGGAACCAAATGCATTAATGTTTCCTAGGATTATTGAAGTCCGTAGACGAAAATGTGAATTTTCCCTTCTGATAACATTTCCAAGCTTTTGAACGTTATCATTCTGCAAATTTGTTTTCAGTCCCGTATCATAATATCACATGTCAGGAAAAGGTGAACAAACGACTAGCGAACTCTATTCATACAAGCTTTACCATGTCAGGATATTGTTTATTGTTTGTATAATTACTATTGTTGTTGTTTTCGCATCAGTTACATGAGTCGACATATTATATACTTCGCACAAACATTCCATAGTTAACCATAGGAAATGTTCCGGATAGGTGCAATAAATTTCTTTTCGTTAATTATTTCTGAGTACATCGTGTTCATGTGTTTTGCCGAGCGTGACCAAACGATCGTGTCGTGCAGTTGTGTTATCGGATGTTGGTATGTTGTCTGTGCTCGGCTGGTTAAGTTGAGTGCTGCCTTCCCTGTCCGATTTTCTATCTGTTTATTCACAGCTTTTCCTTAAAGACATTAAAATTTAAGCATTAACACAAGGTAACACCTGTAATAGAATACGTTGGTGTATCTTTCGAACTAAAACAAAAGAGAGATTATTCCTGTCAAAGCCAATATAGATACACTTGACATACAAATGTACTAGTACATTCTAGTGCAATATGCCTCCTGATGCATCTATCTAGAAACTACAAAGATACGATAGGAAAATTAAGAACACTTGAAAATGCTAATAAGTGGAAATGCGTTAGAAATCGGTATTATTGCGTTCGTCTGGTTTAAGGTTATTAAATTTATCATTGTGAATTATTGATCTGAACAATATCACCGTCGTAAGAGTAAACTGGTGTCAAAACAAGATGACATAAAAAGTAACCAATTTTCCAGGGCTCTTTTCAGTTGTTAGGCCGCTCAAGCACACTTTGACATTTAAACTTCCCCTTTTCATTGGGCTACATATGGAAACCTACACTCGTGTCTCCCTGGGGAGACTATTTCTCTCCTGTGGGTGTGAAAGCCAACATCGATCTGCAGCGCCTAGGAATAGACACTGCCCTCGCAGGTACCATTTTACACCGTGGTGGAGTGAAACATGTGGGTCTTGCTCAGAGAAATTAACCAGAGGTCCAGATGTGGATCAAACCCGGGACCTCTCGATTCCGAAGCGCGCCTCCTACCTCTAGGCAACCGCTCCCACATTGCGCAAATCACTGGAGTGAAGTAAGTTCACGTACATGTAAGAACTACCTTTGGGAAATAATGAGTAATGTTAAGAGTACGTAACAATGACAACTCCGGTATCACACGCATAATTAACTCAATCATTCTAATAAAAGTAATAATGAGTAACTTAAATTTCCGTCTTTTAAACGCATACATGTATTGCTTATTATAATGATTGTTCGAACTAATTGAACAATGTTTCGGAACTCACTCACTGAATCGGCTATAATATCATGTTATACCAGCCACTGGTGAATAGAAACAATTGGGTTGGGTTGACTAGGATGATAATCAAGGTATGATATAATGCTTGCCGACTGAGTAAATATAAGAATGTGATACGTTTGAATTTAACACAGAAAGGCAATGAGTCATGTGACGTTATACGAGGATTTGATGACGTAGAGCCCACTATTACAGTTGTACGTTAAACTTCGTTGTCGGTGTTGGTTATCTTTTATGTGATAACTGTCAACATGATGAGATAATGCTGGTATAGTGTTACTAGAAAGGTTGACAATAATATAATCTAATGCATGAATCATTCTATACTTGAGTGGATATTTAGTCAGCATCAGTGACATACCATACAACAAGTGCTGTTGCAGAAATGAGTAAGGTGCAACTCAGGGACGCACACGAATGTTTTAATAACGTATTAGTAATCGAATGAATAACAATATTAAAACCATTGCAATCAAAGCTTGTGGCGTCATTTTCTAATTATAAGTAAGATTTGTTCACCTTTTTTCTGTGTGATTGTTCTGTAAGTATTGAAGAATCAGAAGCTATTAGCTCACGTCTGCAATCATAATGGCATTTAAGCACAGTGCCAATAACAACGATAACCATGTATTCCTCTGGTTCTTTCTTTATACGTAATAGTGAGATTCAACCCTTTCGCACCAACGGATCGAAATATTTATCACATGTATTTCTTTCTAGCATACATTATGTTTGTTCGTTACACTGCTATTTTGTTGGAATCATGGCAACACCACTGAATTATCCATTTAATGACTACAAATGTACTACATGTATAAAGAGCTATTAACAAAGAATCTTGTTGTTCGAGTGCCTTTTCCGAAACCACATTTGTCGTCGTTAATAATGATATTTTGCCTGACGCATTTATTACGTGTTTATTACTAAAGAATTAAAATGCAAATACAAAAAGCCCGTTTAATTTCTAGCGAGACAATTAAACGAGGAACGAGATGAATTGAGATGTCAAACAATACCTGGTTTTTGTTACTCAGTAATATGTGTTTCAACGTGACATTGGACGGGTTCATTTTTTTCTTCCGTTCGCATGAAGGTGAGAAGCATTTCTGTATGCTTATGAAGCAAAAATGTATTTGATCATTTACTGGTTAATACTGAATTAATCATCTTATAGACAAAATAACTCATTTCACTGCATAAAACAACATATTCAAATTCGACCACCAAACACATCTTCTGATTCAACTACTACCTACATCTAAGAAGTATCACGTTAATTTACAAAAAAAAATTAAACTGATTTTCTTTTTCTTTCATAAACAAAAACAATGCTGTAGGCAACGTTTCTTCCGTATTATTTGCATCAATAGATTTGTTTAGCACACAAAGCTTTGATATACTGTATTTTGTTATAATTCCGAGGAAAAAGTAGACTGATTTACCCGAAGGCGTAATGTTTATGTCATCTTTTTCGTTTATAGCATCTATTGGGTTCGGCTTATGTGTGGGCATTGCTCTGTGTAGTTGCTAGGAATATGTAATGTCATTTTCCACCCCATTCCTACCTTGGCCATTATTTTTAACTAGGTCAAGTCGTACTTGTGCCTCATTTGGTCGCCCTTTTGGCATGGGGTTGTGCTGCTGTCACCGTACAGCGGAGCCTTGGGGAACTTGATTGAGTCTTGGCTGCGTTTCATCGGATCTCGTGCAATACCTGCTATTCTATGACTTTGTGTCAAATTGGGTCATCCTGCATTATTACGATAGTTGTGTTGTGGTGTTTCTGATTTCTGTGATTGGTTAGTTAGGTTGAGTGATATCTTTTCAGTCGGATTTTCTCACACCTTGTTTTCAAAAGTCAACTGCAAAAATATGTTCAATTCGGAAGACCTTACCTGGTAAACATGTAGATCTTATAGCCTTCGTCTTGTTTTGCATACTTGTTACTTTAATGCCAAAGTCCATGTTAACAACAAGATAACTCTCAACGCTGTATAATGTAGCCAATGGCGCAAACTGTCTTTTATCTTATAAGTGTGATAGTGTGATATCTGTATTGAGGAGTTGACTCACTTTTAATCTAAAATAATTCTAACGTCTTTCCAAAGAAGTACTTTGTCGTATTGTATTCTTCTTTAAACAAATAACATTCTGGTTACGTATTTCCTGTTAGTTATGCAGGTTAAAATTATTTCATTTTGGTAGTATTGTTTTTTCTATTAAGGGAAACATAGAAAATGCTTTAGGCTATATTTGTTTCATATTTATTAGCAGCATAAATGTTGTACAAATAGCCTTTAAATGCAACTTTTCATAACAGAAACATAACGAAAACATATCCGGATTTACCCTGCAGCATAATTCTAACATTTGTACTTCGCATATTTCGAATTGAAATATGTGAAGAGAAGATTCGTTAATTCAAGTCTACATGTAAATAAAGTGCATCCATTGTGCGATGATACTTGAATATAAAAATATTCACGAACATTATACAGCTTTGTGAAGTTTGAACAGTATCCGACATTGCACATCGGGTATTCAATTATTAGTATTTGAAGTGGTGGATGGTGCTTTTATGTTACCTAAGGAGAACATCGATATATTTTATTATAAAGATTTATTTCCTGTCACATGTACATTAAATTGTGATAATATAATTCTGCCATTCAAAAGCGGTCTAACTAAAGAATTTCCGCCGTTCTGTTTATGTCACATTGTGAACAATATGAAACAGTGTTATTGTTTTTTGGTCCTTAAATATAAACCTTGATTGAGCTAGACATAACATACGCAAGATAATAATTAAATGTTCATTCTGATTTGATATAAGTCGATTGCAATTTTGTTCAAGTTAAAAATCAGGTTTAAATTTATTGATCTCAAAACTCATCTCGGTCCGACGAGAGATTAAATGTAAATGATATTAGGACTTTGTATGACTCTGCTGTTTAATTTGAGTGTTGACTTACCCTGTGCGATATTTGTGTATAATTTCATTTTGCTTGATTTGTTCGTGCAGTGCACTGTGACGGTTATGTGTGGTATGGCAATTGGCTGCTTTGTGTATCCAAGTTTGTTAAGCACTTGCTAGTCTGTTTCTGTTGATTGCTGCCTTCACTGTAAGATTTGCAACTGTTTTTTTTTATTCTTCGAGGCTTAATTGCTATGGTTTCTAGAACTATATATCGTCTTTTAGCTTGTATTGATATCGAAATGGCAATCCTAACAATATTTATTGTAAGATCACTTTGACTGTCGTGATAACCTTTGAAAACTTGTCGAGTTCTGAGCAGCAATGGTTGTTTACTGAAGACTTGAATAGTTAAACGACGAATAAAACATGGAGCATAAGCACGGTTGCATTAACTATCATTAAATCTCATAACAATTAGCACAAATCCATATATACGACTTGGTTATAAAAATGATTGCAATCAAATCAAGACAAAAATGGTAAAATAGTCATGATAAATGTTTCTCTGTTTGGTTTTGTGATATGTTGTAATAAAAATAACATTTGGCGCGTGATTTTTATATTATTGTTATTGACCTATAGAAGAGCAGTATACGGCCATAAATGTAGAATTATTTTAATTTATTAATGTTAGTAACGTTAGGTCATTGTCCTTGGTGTTTTAAACTGGTTCACGGGATTTTCGTTAAAATGATATAAACAGAGTTGTTAGCAGTGTTGGTATAGATGTCATTAATAATTTAGAGAGTCTGATTATTTGAATGATATGATGCAGTGAATGATGGTATCTCTCTTAGAACATTTATTACCTAGTACGAGACAACGGACACGTATAATAATGAGATACACTTGTGTATAAGTATGCGTCGATGATATAATTGAACAAATTACTTGTTTTTCTAGGTTACCTTACACCGCAAGACTAAAATATTCTGGTTTCACGACAAAACTAGGGAAACAATTTAGGCAAATATGTCATTCACTGTGAGGGTCAAAACAAGACTTATTCGAAACATCCTTTGATTAGGAATATGGATAATACGTTATGTGTCTGATATTTGCGTGCTACTTTCAGTATAGTTTGACAAACGTAGTTAAGAATCATTTACGTACTATTTCATCAAACAGTGTCCATGTCCTATAAACGAACTAACCATAGACAATAATATGTGATCTTGTTGTATAATATCTTGCCATGATATTGCAAATAAAATATTTGTGTAAGTATTAAAGCTAATTTATTTACCATTTAATCGAATGATTCGTCATAGCGTTCCATCTTTACAATCTAGGTGACTCGTTGAGTATTCATATAATATTTATAAAATTGTAATATGACATACAAACGCATCATTGAGTCAGCATCAGTGACATACCATCCAACTAGTGATGTTTAAAAAATAAGACAATTAGCGACGTACAAGAATATCTTAATAGCGTATTAGAGTTATCGAATGAATAACAACATTCAAACCAGTTCAATGAAAGCTTATGACGTCATTTTCCAAATGAGCCCTACAATGTTTTTCTAAAATTTCTTGGAATATTCCATTAGTTTAGTGCAAAACTATCTCTATATTCATCAAGTAGACTTTGTTCTGTCAGACAATTATTGTTACTTTTTGGTCAGCCTACATTTTAAATTGCATAATGCACGTTTTTGGAGCATTCTAAAGACTTAAATTACGATTTTCAAATTTCCATTTACCTCAATCTATGGAACAGCTTGGTAACTTTTGAAGAATCAGAATTTATTAGCAGATGTCGGCATCAATAAATTGTTAAAGCACTTACTGCAGCTATAAGCATCTCATCAAATGACATTATACTGTAGCTTTTGTACTGAAGCATAATATAAACAACAATGTTAACAATTTGTCGTTTAGCACAACAAGACAGTACCTTACTATATGCGTACCGGTATTCTACCAGCATGTTGCGCCAAATGATCGAAAAACATACAAAACGTGTATCTAGCATACTAAATGCTTGTTCTTTGGTGTGCTTTGAGGTGCTCTGTTAAAATCATGGAAATAACCACCGCATTAGCCGATTATGGTGTGTGTTACTAAAAAAATAAAATTCAATCACAAAAATCAATAGTTTCCGGTGAGACAATTAAGCGAGATATGAGGTGAGTTGTGATATCAACCACCGCTAGGTTTTTGCTGATCAGTAATATGTGTTTTGCTTCAGTTCGCAGACGGCGAGAAGCATTTCTGTATATTTATGATTTATTTGCTCATTTGCTGGTTAAATCTAATTCTAACACTGTCTATTTTTAGCTCCGTGTAAACGTATAGGACTGTACCGTGGTTAAATTTCCGGTATATCACAGTTTTTGCTGTACTACTTTTTGGCTGTTGAATTACCTCCCACGTATAAATAACGCTTTTTATGAATGGAATTTACGTCTTGTTTATCACATGACGTCATGTATTGTATGACGTTTATTTGGCGTTAACGTAAACGTGGCGTTGTGCGAACTTTTATTTGCGTAGCGTTCTTTCTTAATTTATTTAATTTTATCCGTATTATTGCAATGTTTATTGCATTTATCGAATCATTTTAGTTTTTATGAAATACGTAGTTTGGAATGAGCTCTAGTTATGCCTCTGTTTAAATGAAATGAGCAAAAAAAGATATTCCAGGGGTGGAGGTTTTATACTTTAAACAGCGGAAGTTGTCTATAGCAACACGACAAACAACGCATCACTTTGCAATAAAAATGAGTCCATATGAAATTGCGCATATTACACGTGTTAGAATGCAAATAGATCTTAGTTTTCCGTGATATACCGGCCAATATATCACGGTTTGTCGTTCACATGCATAGTTATTAATCACTCAGGCCTACGGCCTTCGTGATTAATTCCTACGCATATGAGCTCCAAACCGTGATATATTGGCCGGTATATCACGGAAAACTAAGATATATTTCCTAAATGAATCATTCAGATATAAATAATTCATTTCACAGCATAAACAACGGATTCAATTCCGACAACTGTTTCCACATACATTGTATTAATGTTTGTTTCTATGAACGACTTGAGATATTAAATGTTTCTAAAATAATTACAATGTTGCATATTTGCTTTCATAAACAGAACAATGCTTTAGGCAACGTTCCTTCCGACTTAATTGTAGCATTAGGTTTATTTAACAACCAATGCTTTGAAACACATGTTTTATAACAATTACGAGGAGAAGGTAGACTGGTTTACTAAAACGCGCGATGTTTCTGGCATCTCTTTTATTCGTAGCTTATAATGAGTAAATTATTCAATGCAAGTTTAAAGTACTGGGGCTGTGGGGCGTTCGATTTGTTTATGAAACGGTTTTAAACATAATATTATCGTTTTCCGTTTTCATGAACGACTGCTGAAGTTTGTTTCCTATTGTTCTCTATTAGCATTGAATTTCGCTTTTGTTAACATGTATTCCTGTTATGCCCTAGTCCATTTAAGCTTCACCTTTGGCATTTCAACTACATGAGATAGATTGGAAACTTGATTTGTGTTCGTTAAGACTGTCAATAGTAACAGTGCAACTAGAAGCCAAACATCGTTGTAATATTAGCAGGTACCCATCTAGGACGAAGGTCCCTACAAAAATCGATACAACTGTACTTGCTTCTTTGACGACAAAATGATATAACAATTAAATACTCGTTGGACAATATTCCAAAAATAAAGAGAAATTAACAATGATATATGCTTGACAATATAGAAAAGAAATTAAGTTAACCTACAAAATTATGAACAATATATACTAGATGGCGCTCCTTCAGAAAATTAACTGACTGGCGAGTATAATAAATGCAGAATTGAAAAGGAAGTTAAGGTTTATTACAAAACGGAAATGCCCGGGTGGAGGCACATATTTATGCCTGCCATATTTCAGCATAAAGCTGACTGGAAAATAAAGGCTAAGCTGGGAATTTATGTATTAAAAAAACAAAGTTACAAACATTCAAATGCTGCACAAACATAAAAGCAGACATGTTACATGAAATATTAACAAATCTGTGTTCCCGCTTAGAGCAGAGCCCTGGCATCGACAATTTCACCAAATATGAATAGCATAGTAACATACAGGTCACACAATTGGAATACCTAAGAATTTTGTTCCATAAATAAGTTGACCAACGGTAATTGGACATGGATTATATAATTACGTGTATTGTATACTAGACTATTAAATTACACGTCATTTATATGAATAAGCATTTTTGACATGATGGTCGAGTGTGCAATCTGCTTGACTACATTTTGTATGAATCAAAATCGGCGTCATTCCTGAACGCGTAAATATAAACTAATTGGAAACGCGCAGACAGGCTCAAATTTGTCGGTGCTGTACACAGAACATCATAAAGAATAACAGAAATAAGCTATGAGGAAATCGGACAGGGAAGGCAGCACTCAACCAGCCGAGCATGAAAATGAACGTGAACGTTAGGAAATAAATACCAGCAATATTTTAAGCTTTTTGGTATTTTAAAATTCGGTGATTCCCTTTTAAGTTGCATTGTCTATACATAGTATATTGTTGATTATATAATGCTTCACTGAAGGCCCATATACTACAGTTTCCATGACTTCAGTCGAAGCAGTGAACTAACGGTATATTTTAAAATTCGCAATGTCTCTTTGTAGTGCCACTATACACATACATATGTATAGCAGACTGTTTATTATTTGCAGTCTACTTCTAATACATCACCGAGGGCCAACATTCTACAGTTTCCATGACACCCAAACTGATTCCCGTCGATGCTGTGACCTAACGGTGCATTGTAACGTCTGGTGGTTATGGCGGGATTATAACATCCAATTATAAAAGCAATACAAATATTGACACTGTAATAATTGTCTGAGATATATTTTATATTTTACACAATGCAGTTGATAGAAACCGTCGCGCAAACAGGTGATAAAGGGCCATTAGGAGACATGCGATAAAATGAAAATAACAATTACCTGTTTCTCAAAGGACTCGTAGTCTTTCGGAAAATGTATACGAGTGCCTTGTAGACTAACTTAAAATTATTTATTATTGAACGATTGATATAAAATGTAACATGTGGTTATAAAGTAGTTTATTATTTTAACATTGTCTGGGATTGTTCCTTTCTAATATTGCACGGTTTTATTGAGGCAAAGAGTTTTAAAAAAACATGGAATATTTCTTCACATTATGAACGAACTTACTTGAACTTATTACAATGTAGTTCTGATTACGTAAACATTCAAACTTGAAATACGCTTAGTTCATTCGTAGCCACACCCTGTTGGAGACTCGTGACCATTGTATTCATACTACATTCATATCGCAACGCATTTTAGCGAAACTGCGTTGTATTGTGCTTTAAATTAGTTTCATATTCCGTTTGGATAGGGTGGTTTTATGTTGAGGAACTTTACAATTAGATTACTGTCTAACTCATCGTCCATTTTAGTAATAACGATGAAACAACCAAACACCTTTGCAGAAGACCTCAAATTGCCTAAAGTACCTTGCCAAGTCATTCTATTGAATACGTGTAAGGAATCCAGTCCGATAGATTTAGGTTTTGCTTGGAGGGATTTGCCATTTACTGCTTCTTCATTAGATTCTAACCACAAGGTCGTTTTGCTTGGACATCCAGTCTTGCTTCTTCATTAAACTATTTCATTCATTTTTTGTTACCAAGACTAGGTCATTCAATTGAGCCTTCAGAATTTATGTTTACTGTTATTCTCTACCTTTTTAGAATTTCAGGCAGCTACTAGGCATTGCTTAAGTATTTTCACTGTTTATTGGTTATTCAACTAGGGTATTATGTTTGTTGAAGCAGCATCAGGGACAAACCATTTACATCGACGCCTACACCTTTGCAATGGGTTCGTTAAATGAGCAACAAACATGTGTCAACTGGGCAATTTGGAATACGTTACACCACAGATAATTACATTTGTAAAACAAGACAATCAATAGCATAACATAACATTACGTTGATTGATTCTCAGATACCCCAGAAAAAAATAGTGTGAAAGAACAAACCTGATAGTTGAGTGATATTGGTTGGCCAAACACATTTATATTAGTAATGAGATCTGTCCAATAATGCTGTTATCTCACTAACAAATGGCCTCAATGTCTGGTCTCCTAACGCGATAATCTTATTCATTGACACAAGCATTATTCAATCCGTTAAATACAATATTCCAAATAATGCTACTTAAGACATGAACAAGAAGTGTGCGTTGATTTAGCATAAAATTAATGTATTACAAAATGTAAAAACGGCGTCTAGCCATATAAATTGTCATTAAAGGAAATAAACAAAGTTGTTACAAGTGATGTATATAGGTTATCGATAATTTAGAGCATCTGATTATCTTAATGATTTATCTAATATCTAAATAATGTAACACACTGGGTGGTGGCATCTTAGAACAATGATTGCGTATGCGACAACAAACAATCGTGATAATAAAATACACTGGTATACATGTTCTTTGATACGTGTTTATCGATCTAATCTTAAGCTGAAATACCAGACCACTTTAGTATTTATGACAACAAAAAGGAAGTAAGGTAGAAATTGTGTCATTCATTGTGCGGGTCAAACATTAATCAAACTTAATTGAAACATCTTTTGATTATGGATGATACGTTATATGTCTGTCATCGGTTTTGATCTGTATGTGCTGTATTATGTATAGCTTTGAAAATATATTTTAGTTTCATCACCTTTATTACCAAACAGTACATAGAAAATGTCGATTTGATTACCCCGTGAGCTGTTCCCTTGTGAAAATATTCCCCAGCTTGTGAACGTTATCATTCTGCAAATTTGTATTAAATCTCGTAAGTTTATATCAAATCACAGACAAAACGAAAAAGGAACAATTTAAACGACTGAGGACACTATTCATGAAAGTTGCACCATGTCTCGACGTGGTTTATTGTTTCTATTACTGTTAATGTTTTGTTGTTTTCGCTTTAGTTACACAGGGGTTAGTTGTCCATACCTATGTTTTCAGCTTCCTCTATTTTAATGGATCATCCTTTGTTTAAACATGTGAATTGGGTGTTGGGAGTGAGATTTCGTCAGAATAAAGTTACTATTCCTGCATTATCCTAGTAATTTATCAGTAATATGCCATATTCTATTCGTCAGCGTAAACGATATAATCACATACAGTATTATGGTACCTTGTTGTATAATATATCGCCTATATATTGCAAATAAAATATTTTTGTAGGCATTAAGACTAATTCATCTACCATTTAATTGAATGATTTTTCGTAGCGTTCAATCCATACTATCTAGATGACTCGTTGAGTATTCATGTAATATTTATAAAACCGTAATAGATAGATAGATAATTTATTTCAAACATAAGGCTTGAAGCCCAACAGTTTACAAGTATGTACAAATATAAATGATAGAATTCAGTATATACAGTAAATGTGACTTAAAGCATGTTCAAATAGATTATGACGGTAATGGCAGTAAATGATCATTCAGCAAAATATTACACAGTAATAACAAAACAATATTACAGTATAACAGAGAAAAGCATATATATGGTTACACAAATACAGTACAGTCACGTAATTCAAAACTTTTGAATACAAAAACTGACAGTTGCTTGATAGTACGATGATTTTCTGATGTTAAAAGTTCAATAAATTTTGGTATATTTGGTCTTTGCCAGAAATATTTGTCAATGTATATTTTACGTAAGCTATTGTAGAGTGGACATTCTAATATGAAGTGAAACTCGTCCTCTAATGAATTGCAAATTTTACATTTTCGTTCATTTCTTGGTGTTTTATTGGGTTTAGTCCATCTTCCACTTTCAATTTCTAATCGGTGACTTGACATTATAAGTTGAGAAAACCTAATTCTGTACTTCTTTATATCTATAACATCTAAGTAAGATTTAAAACCAAACTTTCCTAGTAAACAATAAGTACTTGCACGTGATGATTCGTTAATTTCTGCAGTCCAATTTTGTGTAAAGATATCTTTTATTCGTAGTTTAAACAAACTAATAAAAGTGGTACTATTTTCTACTCCTTGAAAAAGCCATACATGATAAAACCCAGTAATTTGTAAACTAAATATATATATCACGCATATATATTAGAGAAATATGCAAACATATTAAAATAAATCTGTACTAATGCGTCTGTATATACAGATATAGAAGATATAAAGTAAGGATAAGTGATACTGCAACTATATCTGATAATGTTATAGTATGAGGCAATGACAATATAGTGAATTCTGTTAAAGTATTGTTGTTGCGACGAATTATGTTTCGTTAACTTCGTCTACATTGTACAAATTTCTTGTCAAACAACACGTACTATGAATATCTTTTCAGGACATTCCGTTTACATTCGTGTAGTGATACGAATGCAAAGTCGCAAAATAGTGATATCTGACATTAAATAACGTTAAATTAATGCTTCAAAACTTCCATTTTATTTGCGCATTTTATGATTCAACGAAATATTTCGAACTAAAGCAAAGATAATATATTCCATCAAAGTCAATATTGATATACTTGACATACTTGAACATTATAAAGAGAACATTATATTGTAATATCCCTCCTGATGCATCTATCTATATACTAAAGAGAGACGATGGGAATATAACGAACAATTAAGAATCCCAATCAGTGGAAATGCGCTTAGAATGGGTAATATTGCGTTCGTTTGGGATAAGGTTAATATTAAATTTATCATTTTGAATTATTGATATGAACATTATCACCGTCAGTTAACTGGTGTTAAAATAAAATAACATTGCACAGGTAACTTGAGGGAAGTAAGTTCACGTAACAAGCACCTTTGGGAAATATAAAGTAATGTTAAGAGTACTTGTACGTAACAATGAAATGTATGTCGACACCGATATCACACGGATATTTAACTTCGTCGTTCTAATAAAAGTAATAATGAGTAACTTTATGATAAAAGGTATTAATATTAGAAATTAAAGCTCCTTCTTTTCCAAGCATACATGTATTGAACTACAGTTTTATATAATCATTAATCGAACTTATTGAGCTCAGTCACTGAAAGGGCTATTATATCAAGTTACATCAGTCATGATTGGTGAATGAAAAATAATTGGGTCGATTTGACTAGGATGATACTCAAGGTATAATACGAGAGGTGTTCAACTTATTTATGAACTGAAAATGAACATAAATAGTGTGTTACTCTAACAATGAAATTGAATAAAAACTTTTATATTGTATAAGTAGTGTATCAAGAAGTATATATAATAATTGTAAATTGACAAAACGTTACGGTTAAATCATAATCAACATTATGGTAGAGGGTATTGTTATTTGCGTTTTGAAGGTCCGAAACTCGTAATAATTACGTTTACAGTTTCCTCCTTTAATCGTTGTTTTAGTATCAACCAGATGGAAAATTATATTGTTAAAGCATAAGAAGACTTCGACATCCACTGTATGGTTATAATATATATCAAAGTTATATTCTTAAGTTTTTTTATTTGGCGTTGTATATGGTGACTTGAAGCTGAATCTGGACAAAACACTATGTTCTTGGAACAGTCACTAGGAACGATACGTAACACGTTTTTGTTGAAAACCTGATTTGAAACGGTTCGTACATAGACCACAGCCTTCAATTTCGTCAATTTGATATTGATTTTGATGTGCGTATTTCCGTAACAACAAACCCAATGCCTTTCCATGAAAACGGCCGCGCACACACAATGCAGGACAAACATGAACTTCTCCCTATCCCTGTGACCTTTTCTAAAATAGTATACCATAATCTATCATAACAATCTTTAAGATTCAGCATTGCTTCTCCATAATGAAACAATTTTTCTTCATAATGTTGTTTAGTTCGTATTTCTAGATTCCGAGACTTTTGGCTGCGAGGCATGTTTTTCTTGATTTTCAGCGTAGGAACTTCGCATTTTCCCAGAACTATGCATTAAACTTTTTCGAAATAATGTCACTGATATTTTCTATGGGCACTCCCATCTGTGGAACTATTCCACGTTTTGCTAATGGATTCATCATAGACATCATAAAACCAATTTAACTTCATAGTTTAGGTTTAGGCAATGTTGGGCAATTTTCAATGTTTGGTGCCATTTCACAATTACTGGAAACAGAACTTTAATAACGCGTCTTACGACAAACATTACTGATGTTCTCATTAAAAATGCAAAATACAAATTTACCAACAATTTTCTTGATGCTTATAAAAGGGCAATTTTGCCTTAAAAACGGGAAAAGCAACATCATCTACTAAATTGTTGTTTTAAGCTTTAACCAAATGAAATATACAATGTATGTTGATCATATGTTCAACGTTAAACATTTTCTCGCATGGTTTAAAAAAGATATTTCAATTATTTTCATTCAATATTGCACAATCGGTGTTCATGTTTTGTTCATAAATAAGTTGAATACCTCTCGTATAATGCTCGACTACTGAGTAAATATAACATGTGATACCTTTGAATTTAACACGGGCGTTCAATGAATCAGGTGGTGTTTTACGGTTGTTTGAAGCTCTTTAGCCTACTATTCACGATACTTCAGTGTCAATTATCTTTAAATAAATACCTGTCGACAAGATGAGATAATGCTGGTGTAAGGTTGATAGAGAGGTTGACAATAATACCATCGAATGCATGAATCGTCCTATACTTGAGCCAGGGTATCATTTAGAGATTGAGTCAGCGTCATTGACATACAAGTATCATACACTCCGTCTGTTCGAGAAATGAGCAAGGGGCAATTAAGAGATGTACATAATTGTTTTTATAACGTATTAGAGTAATCGGATAAATAGAAACAGTCAAACCATTTCAATCATAGCTTATGGCGTCATATTAAAAATGAGCGCTACAATCTGTTTCTACAATTTCTTGGAATATGCAAAACAATCTCAATGTTCATCACATAGACTTGGTTTCGTCTGACTTGTCACTTTTTGTACGAACTACACTTATATTTGCATTATGCACATTTGTGGAGCATTCCAAAGACTTAAATTAAAAGTACGATTACCAGATTTCTATTTACCTCAATATGTGGGACTGTTGGGTAATTTTGTGCAATCGGAAGCTAGAAGGTCATTAACTGTTGTTAAAGCACTTACTGTAGCTAACATCATCTCATCAAATGTCATTAAGTCGCCTACTGTATCTTATGTTCCGAAGCACAATGTCAATAACCATATGTCCCTTTAGCGCATTAAGGTTATACCTTCCTATACACTTTATTCTCAGATACAACAGTGTTGCACCAAGGAAAAAACAATGCACATGCGTTTCTAGGATACCGACTGCTTGAACTTTGCAATGCTCAATCGTTCGAATCATGGAACTGAGCTACCGAATTACTCATCGGAAACGACTTTTGTCGTCTTTAATGTAGGGTTAACACATGTTTTTTGTGCTATTACATCTGAAGAGTCCCGAGGGACGGTTGGTGCCCAAGGCCGTCTGGGCAAGGGCACCAACCCTCCCGAAGGACTCTGCAAATGTATTAACGCGAAAAGGCTTGCGTAAACGCTTTATAGCATAAAACAACACTTTATTAGTATGTTTTTTAAAATTATGACATTTTGGCGGGACATTTCGGGCGCGATAGAGAAATCAAACGCGACGTCGCTTAGCAAATGTAACGTCACATACAAGGTTTGTTATGAGCGTCCACTTCCGGTATCGGCAAATACCAAGAAAACAGTGACATTGTGTACGTTTATTATTTTACTATTATAGAAAAGTGATTCGTAGTTACAATTAGAATGTGAATTACAGTTGTAAATCATTTATTTTCGTTGGCTGTGTCCTGAAATAAGCATACTAAAAACTGAACACAAACAGCGCGTGCGGGCGACAATCTTTACAATAACGTACCTTTATTTTCCCATTTAAGTATGAGCAAAATCACCGTTTTTATGCTATAATGATGATATTTTGCCTGAAACATTGAGTATAGTGTTTGTTACCAAAAAATTAAAATGCAATCACACAAATCCCGTTTAACTTCTGGTGAGACAATTAAACGAGGAACGAGATGAATTGTAATGTCAACCACCGATAGATTTTTGTGACTATGCAATATGTATTTTAACGTTACAACGGTCGGTTTTTCATCAGTTCACAAGACGATGAGAAGAATCTCTGTATGTTTATGTAGCAATAATTTCTTTGATCGTCTACCGGTTAATGCTGGATGAATCTTTCAAATATAAATAACTCATTTCACTGCAAAAACAACATATTCAATTTTGACGACCAAACACAGCCTCGGATTCAACCAATGCCTTTCCACGTAAAAGAGTATTAAATATCAAGTTTGGATTCCAAAAAATAATTAAAATGTTATAGATTTTCTTTCATAAACAAAGCAGTGCTGTAGGCAACGTTTCCTCCGTATTATTTGCAGCATTAAGTTAGTTAAGCACACAAAGCTTTGACATATTACATTTTGTTACAATTCCGAAAAACAGTAGACTGATTTATCCGAAAGCGTAATGTTTATGTCACATTGTTCGTTTGTTTCCTCTGTTGTGCTGATGATTTAATTCTAAGTTAAAG
This sequence comes from Spisula subtruncata, assembly GCA_963678985.1. Classification (NCBI taxonomy): domain Eukaryota; kingdom Metazoa; phylum Mollusca; class Bivalvia; order Venerida; family Mactridae; genus Spisula; species Spisula subtruncata. The sequence continues at coordinate 5,786,235 of OY787663.1, forward strand.
TGCTAATTTAGTAAAGTCTGGGTGTTTAATTTGTTTCAAACAGTTTTAAACACATCATATATCACCTTTCAAAAGCCCCTTGTATGGCCAACTGCTAAAATATGTATCATTCTGTAGCCTTGACATTGTAAACATGAAGATATTGCGCTCTTATAGCCCTAATCGTTATATTTTGTATACTAGTACATTTTTAAACAATTAATGCCAAAGTCCATTTGAACTGCACCTTGGCTTTCACCTTTATTCTATAGGATGCTATTGTAGACCGTGCTTTGTGTTTGTTATAACAGTCAGTTATTACAGTGTGACTAGATGCCTAACGTTGATTGAAGTCCGTAGCATTTGATCTGCCATGAAAACAGACACTGCACAAGTCGAAACTGTTTTTCTGTCAAATAAACTGGTCACGTTTTTCTTGTTAGTTATGCTAGATTAAAGTTCGTTTTTGTAGTATTGTATTTCTATCAAGGGAAAAACAGAAAAGGTTTTAGGCTATATTTGTTTCATATTTATTACAGTAGCAGCATTAACTCTGAACATCGCAAATAGCTTTTAAATGCAACTCTTCGTTTCAAATACATAAAAAACAAAGCATGCGGCATAATGTTTGTATCATCTGCTTCATCTTGAAATATCTTAAGAAAATATTCAGTCATTCAAGTCTAAATATGGTGCCTATATAGTGCGATGATACTTGAATATAACAATGTTCACGAACACCACACAGCTGTGTGCATTAGACACAAAATGCAGTATACATATAGCACCTCAGGCTTCAAGTATTAGTTTTTGTAGTTGTGTATGTTGCTTTCAGGTTACCTACGACGAACAATGATCTATTGTCATTTTTATCATAATTACTTATTTCCTGCCGCATTAAATTAAATTGTGGTAACAAAAGTCTGCCAATCCAAACGGTCTAACTTAAGATTGCCTGCCGTCATGTTTATGTTATATTTTTAACGATATTAAGCATTTTGTTGTTTGGTCCTTAAACCTAAACTTTGATTTAGCTACACATAGCATACACACAGGATAATACTTAAATATTTAAACAGATTTAATTGACGTCTATTGCCATTTGGTTAGAATTAAAAAGATCTATCAGGTTTAAAACTTGAATGAATCGCTCTCAACACTCATCTTGGTCCTGTAGGCATCATTGAACATCTAGTATTAGGACTTTGTATGACCCAGCTGTTTAATTAGAGTACTGCCTTACCCTGAACGATAGTAGTGTTTTATTTTATTTTGCCTGTTATGTTTGTGCTGGGCAATGTGCCGGACGGATGCGGGTGGTATTTAAATGATCTGCCTTGTGTGACCCTGTTTGTTCATTACTCGTTCAGCTGTTTCTGTTGATTGCTGCATTTTCTGTACGGTTTGTATAACGATATTTTATTCTAAGATGTTTAAATAGCTACGATTTCTTATAGCTTGTATTGATTTCGTAATGACAATCTTAACAATATTATTTTAAGATCATTGCACTTCAAAATGATAACTCTTGAAAACGTGTCGAGTTCTAAGCAGCAACGATTATTTGCTGAACACTTGAACATTTCAACGACGTTTATGTATTTTGAATTAAATATGAGACAATAGAACGGTTGCGTTATCACCTGTCACTGATATCCATTTATATGGCTTGGGTATTAAGTGATAAAAATCAAATTAAGACAAAACTCATAAAATATTCATAATAAAAATGCTCTCTGTCTGTTTTTTGTGACATTTTGCGCGTAATTTTTATATCATTGTTATTGACTAATAGAATAATATTATACGGTCATAAAGTAGAATTTAATTTACTAATGATAATAGGACTGATCCGACAATCTGGATAAAACAAAAGCAATGAGCTCAAGACAGCAATTACAATGTCTTAAATAACTTATTGAAGCAAACATAAGCTAATCAAACTTAATGTCATAAAGTCGCCAATTTTCAGTTGTCAGTACTAATCTCTATGGCAAATTATATCATTTCATGAAAACAGTTTTAAGATGTGTTTTACGGCGCGAAAGTACACTAATGACACTTCTTACTTATTTATGCCAATTTACTTGTTTCATTAATCTTTTACATATTGTCACTCAACGTCTGGGCGAGGTCGTCAAATTAATTGACCCAACAACATTAAAGTTTCCGAATTAATTGTATTACATGTGTTCAAATAATAATCATAACCTACCCAACATAGTCTCATTGTATTATTATATAAGTGTCGTTGAAAACAAATCTTATGAAAATACTTTCGGATTATACTAGTGCCATCTACATGTACGAACTGCAATAAATGTATTTTAAGTTTTGCTCACGGATAAGAAAATTAATAAATGTCTAGACATTTCTATACAGATTTCGAAAATCACCCATATCAATATACGAATGTTCTGAAATGCATGCAGTGTAACGTGAGGAAACCGACATTTGAGAATTGTTGTCCAGACCGACCAAATATTTTGCTCCTTACATTTCTCTTCTCTAACTCACTGTTAATGCTGTAGCTGCATGTCGTGATATTTGCGGTCTAACAGACTATCGGCTCTGTAGCATGGTATTGACGACCGAGTGCCCAGGGGTAGAAGTATGCTGTCCGTGTTGTATTGTCAATACAGCAGCATACCGAAACAGTGGTCAAATATTGTTTCTTTTCAAAATCAATATAAACAACATGTATCTTTAATGTTTGTTACATGTATACAATAAAATACCAAGTTGATATTTTCAAAATCAGAAATTCGTCTGCAAACTGGGATAATAAAACTTACGAAAGAACAAAATGTTTTATAACAGTTTTCCTTTTTCGCAAGGAGATACAAAATTGCTATTTGTTAGTTGTACGTTAATTAAAAAGATCATTTCCTCATTTTCAGTTACAGTTACAGCTCAAGTTCAAGGTGAAGAAGTTAAGTTAATGGTGGGTATAAATAATAAAAGAGATATCGCTTCTGTAGCAAATTAAACTGGCAAGTACAATCAAGGCGAAATCAATTAGAACTGTTCCGCTCTGTTACTGCTTTCAACAAATGACGACGCCATACCATAGCAATGTAAAGTAGTTAAGCATAAGACTGCTGGCTCGGCTATCGCAAAATATCAATAATAGTTTGTAAAAATACTTCATGTACCAAGATGCCTAAACCCAGTACAGACCCTTTAGTTAGTAAATAGACTTGAATCATTCTCGCATTGATATTCGGCAGACCTGATAGATAGTTCAATATAAATTGGCGATCAACATGGCTTTCTTGAATTGTCACTAGTTTGATGAAAGACCTGATAGAAACTAAATGTATAAAGTGTTCAAAATCAATTAGTAACTTGCCGAAGAATCAATCCGATTTATATTGGACGTTAAACAGGTAAATACATGTATAACAACGCGGACTAATTAGCAAGCAATTAATTTTGATACTTTTCTTTATAGTATTTGAAAGCAATCAGACGATACAGATTCATTTCAGATGCGTAGCGGACGAAATATCCGGTCCAATCAGCTTCAGAAACAAATTGACAATATATCTAGATAGAAAAAGATATATGTCCAATAATTAAGTTAAATAGAGGATATAACAGTTTGCTACTACATATTGATATATTATGAAGTACTTGTGTAACGACTGTTCATTAATAATAACATCTGATACTATTCAAACAGAAATATCTCCTTCAGAAAGTTCTAAATGATTATATACACTATTGTAGTTTACATACGGTGCAAAATTAATTAGCAATAAGAATCTAGCCGATTTCTAGGACGACACACATAACGCAGTTTAGTACTGCAATTTATTGCACTGGCTATATACATTGACTCTGTCCAAAGCTGTTACGATGTTACCGTAGTGTAATAAAATTACCGATTACCAAATAGCGTTCTATCCTTGAACCTACGTCATGTGTATTAGCTATACTTTCACATACTCCAGCACAACTTCGTTTCAAACGTGTGTGTATACATGAAGCTGCAAAAAGATATGAGGAAATCAGACAGGGAAGGTAGCAGTAAACCTTACCAGCCGAGCACAGTAATCAGAAACACCACAACACAACTACACTGAAAGTTTCCCACACATACACATATGGACCGAGATGCCGTAACGCTTTATCTTAAATATTTTTTTCAAGCTCAAGACTTGTATATTTGGATAGAAGAGAATCTGGGGATTTCATAAAACCATTTCTTGATTGTTGGCAACTTCGCGTTTTTTTAATATTTACTGTTGTTTCTGGTGTTTTTGTCAAAAATCGCGACCCAACGTTATTGATAAATCGTCATTTTTGGAATGGATAATCATTAGAAATCAAACATATATCTATGTAATTTTATAGTCAGTTACTTAAACTGCACGACAAAGTTAAAGAGGTATCTGTGATTTTTTTCAATTATTCAATACAGGCCTGTATTTTACGTTACCAGCCATTTTCTACGCATTTGACCATCAACCAGTTAGTGCTTACAAAACATGCATTATGAATTCAGATCAATTTTCATATATTTTGATAAATTATTATATTTTAAACATATATTTTTGGGTGGATAATTGATGACGGTTACTAACACACATATATATTTCTAACGTGTTGATTCGATGGTTTGGATGCCCACGAATTACTACAAGACACATAAACATGTCTATTTAATGTGTCATAGAATGTGTCTTCGGCTTATAGAGTGACTGACGCCAACACACCCAATACACACGTCTGATAATAACACATACATGTACATTGCACAATGTCGTATCGAGGTACAAATGTATTTAAAATGTTGCCTGTATAGGTGTTTTCTTGCACCATTCCCTTTAAACATCACACATACAAGTAATAGTAGAAGGTGAATAAGACGCAAGTAGTTACGTTGTTCGTTTGTACACTCAATGTTATAATCGCCATGTATGCATATGCTGGCAAGAATGTGTCGTTCGAGGCTATCCTTCGTTTTTGTCATATGCTAGAGAACAAACCATTTTGTTGCGATAAACAGCAAGCACGTCATTCAGACTGCAGTCAGGTTATTGTGATTTCATTAACCTTGTATTCTGATTTCTTTGAATAATTCACGGGGTTCAAAATGTTGCTTCAGTTCGCAAGACTGTGAGAAGCATATCTTTATACTCATGTAACAATGATTGATATTACAGATATAACAATAGATTTAATTTCGACATCATAACACAACTTAAGATTGAACTACTGCCGTTTCCACATACTATATAGTATATGTAGTATCAATGTTTGTTTTTAAGAACGACTTGAAATATATTAGTTTTTCTTTCATAAACAGACAATGCTGTAGGCAACGTTTTCTATGACTTATTTACATCATTAAGTTTGTTTAACACACAGAGCTTTGAAATACTACGTTTAATAACAACTCCAAGAAGAATGTTGACTAGTTTACCCAAAGGCAAGATGTTTCTGAAATCTCTTTCGTTCGTAGCCTGTATAGAGTAAACTAAAAGTCAAGTCTAAATTTAACCTTAAGTGCTACTTCTATATATCTGGAGTGTTCTATCTGTTATGAAACAATTTAAGACATAATATTGACATTTTCAACTTTCAAAAGACCGTGTATGAACGACTGCGGAAGTTTGTTTTTGAAAATCAGTCAGGGTAAATAGCTTGCCCTCAGGTAGCATTCGTTTTTTGTTAATATTTTCTTATGCCAAAGTACATCTGAACTACACCTTAGATTTGGCATTTCATCTACATGAGATTGATTTGGAACTTGCTTTGTGTTCGTTATCACTGTCAATAGTTTAACTGTGACTAGACGTGTAACCATGTTGGAATACCTATCATGTACCCGTACAAGACGAAGGTCCATACAGAAGTCTATACTTCCTTCTATGCGGACACTGTGATACAACGATTAAATACTGGTGAGGCAATGTCCAAAAATTAAAGGAAAAGCAACAACGATACACGATTGACATCATAGTGACATACGGGTCACATAATTGGCATAACTAAGATTTTTCTTCCATAAATAAGTTGACCAACGGCAAATGTAACATTGATTATATAATTACGTGTATTGTATATTAGACTATCAAATTATACGATGTTTATATGAATATAAGTATTTTTGACATGGTGGTCGAGTTGTAATCCGGTTGACAATAAATCGAGATCGAGTAATTTCTGAACTCGTAAAACTGTTTGGAAACACTGAGACAAGTTCATATAAAAAAGGGTATGAGAAAATCCGACAGGGAAGGTAGCACTTACTCAGCCAAGCATAGACATGAACGTAAACGTAAATATCAGCAATTTTTCAAGCGTTTTTGTAGTACAGTCGGAACTATACACAAAACCTTCTAAAGAATAAATGAAATAAGATATCAGACAGGGAAGGCAGCACTTACTCAGCCAAGCATAGACATGAACGTAAACGTAAATATCAGCAATGTTTCAAGCGTTTTTGTATTTTAAAATACGCCGAATCCCATTTAAGTTGCACTGTGCACACATAACAGGTCGTTTGTTATTGATAGTCTACTTTTAATACATCACTGAAGGCCAACATTCTACAGTTTCCATGACACCTAAATTGATTCCCGTCGATACAGTGACCTAACGGCCAATTGCATCGTCTGTTGGTTATGGTGGGATCATAACATCAAATTATTAAAAAAATACAAATATTGACACTGGCATAATTGTCTTAGATATATTTTATATTTTACATAATGCAGTTGATAGAAACCATTGCACAATCAGGTGATAAAGGGCTATTAGGAGACATGCGATAACAAACCAGATTTAATTGAACAATGCTCCTGTACCCCAAAGGACTCCTAGCCTTTCGAAAAAAAATATATATGTGTGCATTGTAGACTAGCTTTAAAATAATTTATTATTGATATAAAGTGTAACAAAATGCGTCATAAATCATAATACAAAGTAATGCCTAGTGGTTATAAAGCAATATATTGTTCAACATTATCTGGGTTGTTCAAAGAGGCAAAGAGTTTCAATAAAGCATGAAATATTTCTTCACATTATGAACGAACTTACTTGAACTAATTACTATGTAGTTCTGATTACGCACACATTCAAATTTGAAATTCGCTGAGTTCATTCGTTGCCATGCCCTGTTGGAGACTCGTGACCATGGCATTCATGCTACATTTACATCGCAAGGCATTTTGGCGAAACTGCCTTGTTCTGTGCTCTGAATTTGTTTCATATTGCGTCTGGATAGGGGTGTTTTTATATTGAGGAACTTAACAATTATATTACTGTCTACGTCAATGTTCATTTTAGCACCAACGGGGAACAATCATAACGCCTTTGCTGAAGTAAATATTAAATTGCCTAAAGTACCTAACCAAACCATTCTACTGGATATGTTTAAAGTATCCAGGTCGATAGATTTAGCTTTTGCTTGATGAGTTTCTTAATTGACACAAGGTCGTTCTGCTGGGTCATTAAGTCTCATGAAAATAGGCTATTTAGTTAGATGAAGATAGTTCAATAAACTAAAAAAAATATTACTAGGTTATTCAGTTGAAATAAGAGCCTTCAGAATTTATATTTACTGAAATTCGTTTACTTTTTATATCTTTAGACAGCTTGAACTAGGCATTGCTAAAGCTTGTTTACTGATGGAACTTGGTCATTCAACTAGGTTGTCTGATGAATGGACACACCATTACAGTTACCCCTAAACATTTGTAATCATGGCATTAAATGAACAAATATATGTTATATGTTACAATGTATTAAATCACAGAATAAGTATAACTAGATAACCAATAGCGTAACATTACAATACGTTGATTTATTCTCAACCACAGAAAGAAATAATGTGTAAGAACAATCCTGATATTTGAATGATATTGGTCGACCAAACACATTTGAGCCGCTATCTGAGAAAAGGGCCCTTAATGAAAATTTTTCGATTTTCGTTTTTTTGCATTTTCCGAAGAATCTATCTTTCCTGTGTACAAGAAAGAAAAAAAATTGTCAAAATTTCAAATATTAACAATTTTATGACATTTTAAAGAAACCAATGACATGAACATTTTTGGCAAAAAACGGGTATCTCAACATGGACATATTTTGGTACCGTTTGGTGTTTAAGAGGCATTTTCACACTGCTGTTAATCTGCTCGGGTTGAATTTATCATTTGATTAATGATTCGCATTTGTTAGGAGTAACAAGTATGTGTATAAATATGTCTTTATCTTATTTTTTGTTGCCATAGCAACCATTTATTCAATTACTAAAATATGAAAATTCTCTGGTTTACTACTAATGATCAGGAAAATATTACAACTGCAATATATGGGCTTTGTATTAAATAAATGCAGTTTGGAGCAGAACAGTAATACTGAATACAGAAGTTATTTTATTTCAGGGTATGTATGTTAAATAGGTCCCCAACCGGTTTTCAAACGGGGCCTATCGGTTTGCCCTCCCTCGGTCAGACAGTTCGTTAGTCAGTTAGTTCGTCAAAAATCTGGATCCTGACATAACTACAACATCTTTCAAGTTATGTTTAGCAAATTTGATATGTGGATAAGGGGCAATAAAGAGACTTATGCAAGTCTATTTTTATTGTGTCTGAAATTGTGGTTGCTATGGAGACCGAAATAGTAAAAATATGTAAAAAAAAAACTGGACCCTGAAATTACTCATACAGTTTCTAAGCTCGATTTATGAGACCTGGCATGTAGGTAGGTGACAATAAGAAGAGTATGAACATCTGAAAATAAATTCATTTTAACAAAGAGTTGGTTGCTATGGATACCGCAATATTGAAAATACTTCAAAATCTGGAATTCTGTCATAACTCAAAGAATTTCAAATGTATGTGTATGAAATTTTGTATATGGAATTTGAAGGGAAAAACATATAATGATTACATTTACGCTTGGATATTGTCATATTCTGACAAATATAGTGGTTGTCATGGCAACATAGATGTAAAATATGATACAAAGGGTCGTAGATTCAAACATGTAGGCCTCTGTCTTGCTTGCAATTTTTTTAGTGGCGTGTTTATGTTAAACGTCATGTTCTTCATTGTCTGGTTTTCTCAAATTGTTTTACTTATATAAACCAATTCCGGCATACGATGATATATGATGGCAAATTGATTCCGAAATTATTGATATTTATTTCATAACATCATTAATGGCAGCACGGTTCCAAAAATATATTACGTTAGGATTAACATAAAAATGTTGACTTTTCAATACTACATTTCTATGAAATGAAGATATTTGATGTTTTGATATGTTATTCAAAAATGTACTTCAAGAGACTGCTAACTCATTACATTGCTATTAATCACCCATAATAATTAATGGTTTTGTGGTCTGTCGATTCCAAAATTCCTCCATTTTTGTTTATGTCTGACTTAGTTTAACACCCAAAAGTCGTATTGTCTTGACTATCTGTCACTAAAGTTCGGATGCTGTAAATGCCAATCAGTATGTACATATTACATACTTTATATCGAAATTAATAACAACATTGTAGTCAGCAGATTCCAATAAAAGGTTTTCCGTTTACATTTTTAGTGTTTTATCCCAAAATATCGTATTTCACACATGTTACTCACTTTATACTGAAATGTTTTGATGTATTAAGCAAATTGTTACCGCCAACCTAACACAGTAAGTTATCAATTTCTTACTATATAGTATACTACAAGTTATTACAAGCCAATTGCAGTTATTTTTGATAAAATATGATTATGAATAACATTGTGATCAATTAATTCCAAAAATCCTGAGTTTTGTTATTATATTGAACTGTTTCACCCCAAAAGTAGGTCAAGACACGTATCATTTTGAAACTAGATTATCAATTTCTTCAGCGGAATGACATCATGTGACTATCTAAGTGCTTTATTACTATGTGATTAATGGCATTGTACTAAACCGATTCCAAAAATCACCATTTTAGTTTATAATTTGTACAATTTTACCCCAAAATAGCATATAGTGATCCAAATGGATAATGTTTTATTAGATATATTAAACTTTAACTCAATACAAACTAATTGCAGTTGTTTTAGATATAATACGATTATAAATGTCAATGAGGTCAATTAATTCCAAAAATCTTCACTTTTGTTTAATTTTACAATGTTTTTGCCCCAAAATGTCTGAGAATGGACAACATTTAAGAAATCAGATAAGCAATATCTTATGAAGGCAGACAACATGTGTCCATCATACTGAGTTACAATCGAAAAACATAACAAATTGCATTACAGTAAACTGATTCCAAAAATCACCATTTGTGTTTATATTTTGAAGAATTTTACCCCAAAATATCGTATCTTGATCAATAACTGATAATTTCAAATGCTATATAACACTACAAGATACTACACTCATATCGCAGTGGTTTTCGATAAGATACGACTATAAATGAACATGTGGTCAATCGATTCCAAAAATCCTCAATTTTGTTTACTTTTCAATGTTTTTGCCCCAAAAATGTCTGAAAATGAACAACATTTGAGCCATCAGATTAGCAATATCTTATGCAGGCATACAACATGTGTCCATCATACCGAGTAATAATAAAATAACATAACAAATGGCATTACAGTAAACCGATTCCAAAAATTACCATTTGTGTTTATATTTTGAAGGATTTTACCCCAAAATATCTTATCTTGATCAATAACTGATCATTTCATATGTTATATAACACTACAAGATACTGCACTCATATCGTAGTGGTTTTCAATAAAATACGACTATAAATGAACATGTGGTCAATCGATTCCAATAATCCTCACTTTTGTTTAATTTTCAATGTTTTTGCACCCAAAATGTCTGAGAATGGACAACATTTGAACCACCAGATTAGCAATATCTTATGCGGGCAGACAACATGTGTCCATCATACTGATTTATAATCAAATAACATAACAAAAGGCATTACAGTAAACCGATTCCAAAAATCACCATTTGTGTTTATATTTGAAGGATTTTACCCCAAAATATCGTATCTTGATCAATAATTGATAATTTCATAAGCTATATATTACTACAAGATACTATACTCATATTGAGGTGGTTTTCAATAAAATATGACTATAAATGACCATGTGGTCAGCCGATTCCAAAAATCCTCAATTTTGTTTGTAATTTGTCATGTTTTAACCCAAAAATATAGGCGTTATGTGTTAGTATAGAACTCCATATTAAAAATGTTACAAGGAAACAATTATGTGGCAGGATACAACATAAAATATTTTTGGGCATTCTTTGCCTTGTTCTGAAATTCGCAGAAAATGATGTCGTAACTTTAAACTCAATTTTCTCAAATTGATGTCAATGTCATTAAGGGCCCTTTTCTCAGATCGCGGCTCATTTATATTAGTAATGAGATATGTCCAATAATGCTGTTATCTCACTAACAAATGGCCTCAATGTCTGGTCTCCTAACGCGATAATCATATTTATTGACACATTCGTTATTCAGTCCGTAAAATACAATATTCCAAATAATGCTAGTTGCATGTAAAACATGAACAAGAAATATATGTTGATTTAGCCTGTAATGGAATGGGCTAATGAATGTATTAAGAAGGGCGTCTAGCCATATATTGTCGTTAAAGGAAATAAACAAAGTTGTTTACAGTGATTGTGTATATGTTATCTATAATTTAGAGCGTCTGATTATGTAACTGATTCATCTAATACCTAAATATTGTGACACAGTGAGTGATGGCATCTTAGCACATTGATTACTCTTGAGAGAGCAGACAAGCCTGCTATTGAAATACATTGGTATATACGTATGCTTCTATGATACCATTGCACAATAACTTGCTTGACAATCCTACCTGATATCATCAGACCAGGCCCGGTGATTATAAACTGGAGGACGTACTACATGCTCCAACTCATACTCCGTACTCCAATTAGAGTATTTCTTAGTTACAAAAACTACTGTAATTTCTTTATTACTGAATGGAAACATATGAAATGGGGGTTCATTTTCTTAGTTTGATCATTTGCTACAAGTTGGTGTCGGTTTTGTTGAAAGAAGTTTATATTCTCCGGGTCAGAACACTTTAATATTCTGGATACATGACAAATTCAGGGATAGACTGTAGGAAAAAATATGCCATTCAATGCGTGGGTCAAAATTAGATCTAATTGATACCTCCTTTCATTGGAAATGCGGACGGTACGTTGTGTCTATCGTTTGCGTGGGTTTCTATGTGCTCTCTTATGTATGACTTTCAAAAAAATATGTTAGTAAAATCTACTTCTATCAAACATTGCATAGAAAATAAAAATGGTTGTTGGAAGCAAATACATTCTTCCTATAGTGTAGAAGTCCATCGACGACCCTGTGAATTTCCTCTTGTGAAAACATTTCCCAGCTTTTGAAGGTTCTCATTCAGAAAATTTGTTTTCAGTCCCGTATCATTATATCAGATGGCAGAAAAAGTGAACAAACGACTCGCAAACTCTATTCACACAATTTTACCAAGTCTCGATAGTGTTTATTGTCTCTATAATTACTAGTGTTTGTTGTTTTCACAATTACACGAGTCATCATCTAATGTACTTCCCACAAATATTCAATCATAAACCAACGGAAATGTTCCTGAAAGGTGAAATAAGTTTCTTTTTCGATAATTAGTTCTGTGTGCATCGTGTTCTGGGTACTGTTTTATCAACGGACTTACTGGAATCGTAACTTACGTTCAAATTTAAATTCTTTATTTCTTTAACTACTCTAAATTAGGGACGGATTTTGTTTGAAGACGTTCATTAACTTAATCTTGATAAGTATTACAGCTCCATTTATCACTCTTTACAGTACATGTAGTAAAAGTTTGATAGAGAATTAAAATTTGATCGTAAGTTTAAGATTTCCGTAAATGCGTTGATAAAAACAGGTGTTTTGCCGAGCGAAACCAACCGATTGTGTCGTGTAGTTGTGTTATTGTATGTGTGTATGTTGTCTGTGCTCGGCTGATTAAGTTGGGTGTTGCATTCTCTGTCCGATTTTCTACTAGTATATGTTTGTTCACTTTCCACTGTTTTTTCTTAAAGACATTGAAAGTTAAAAGTTAACTCCGCAAGGTAACACTTGACTTCCTTACATGGAGATGATGATGACGATTGTAATTTCGGTGGGTTTAGAATGCCATCTTGTTAGACTTTTAAAGTCACAATCCTGTCTTTTGCTAGAAATGTATCAGTATTTATTCATATTCTATTCAACAGAGTACAGATTTTAAAAACCAACTCGCTCACTTAATTACACTGCTCAAAATAATTAAAGGAACACCGAATGTTTTGGACATATCATTGCAAGGACTGAATAATTAGTAGCAAAATTATTGTAGAAAATGAGTATATTAATGTTGTCTTACGAACAAACATTACAATGTTCCATTTTATGTATACTTATTGAAAAAATAGCAAATATTCATGAAATTAATTTTGGTTTGTGTTGATTATTCCATAAACACGAAAAATGCACAACACTAGTATTGCGTATGTCCCTCTATATTGTTAATGCAATGTCTTAACCAATATGCACGTTCTCAAGCAATGACTTTGTGATTTAAGGGGGAATAACCTTTACTGCTACATGATTACATGTACACAAGACAGACCAGCTCATGTTTTCATAGGAGTTTTCGTGCGTGTTATGCACCTGTAGACAAAGTTCCAAACATGTTTTATGAGATTCTAATTATGACACCTTCCGAATCAGTCCATAACTACAACTTTGCCAAGGCCGACATCGTTGAATACTACTAAAGAAGGGGTAGGTCTGTTTGAATTCGTCTATGCAAGTCTCCAGGGCAAGGAACTCAGATAAAAGGGTTATAAAAAGTCGCTAGGGTATTTTACCTGGACCATAAACCCCTTTAACATCTTCCTCTTAACCGAAAGAGCTACATACACCCACCGAATCACGCACTTCTTCAAAACATAACAAATCCAAAGTCGAACCCATACCACGAACCAATAATATACTAGTAGATGATGTGGCGTCCCCTTAGGTTTCCAACCATGGTCGCGCATTTCACGTAAGAATAATGTAACCCATTTGTATCGCGGAATAAAATACGACTAACAGAACAGACATTCCCCAATTTACAATGGCATGGACAATTTCGAAACGTACTTTGTGTTGCCTTGTGGTTCATTTGAAACGAGCAGAGATAACCCGATCATGTAGGCCTTTCGCAAACTGAACTACGAGCTACAAACACATTCGCCTCTCGTAAAGTTACGAAATTGAACATTCTAATCGTTAAAATGGGTATCTACAACATGAGGAGTCTCAAATAACGACAGTTTTTAAGCATTTTCTACCATGATAGAACTTAGTAATCGATATTCCAGTTACATTGCAGCAATTTTACAGTTCCTGGCGTAACATTGTTTGGTAGTCGCACCCCTACATTTAGCATTCATGTTTAAGTGTTGACGTTATTATGATATCACACAGCAAACAACAAGAATAGCCAAACAAGGGTGGAATTACAAAATAAATGGATAGAGCACAATGAACAACCAAGAAACAACAATAAGTTTTAAAGTCATACAAAGAAATGATAAGGATTACAAATTTAGCTCAATGTTGTTTTCCTGACTTTAAATGTTAACAAAATAAGCAAAATTGCAAGTGTTTATTGTCATTTTCAGCAGTCTATATTGCCTGTGTGTACCATTCATTGTCAATAAAATACATTTATGGAAGCATTAAACTAACTCATCATGTAATGGAATAAGTTGGTGTATATTTCCAGCTATACCATCTAACTGACTCGCCTATTATTCAGATTTTTATACAACATCTTAATACATGTATTGCATAAGACGAATAAGACGTTATAAAAATAAGGATACTATGACCAATATTATAAATATATTTCTTATTCCAGACAATACTGATCGTGTTCAGCATTCCTAAATATATATATCACGCATATAAATTAGAGAAATATTACAATGAACCTGTTCTAATGCGTCTGTAAGATGTAAAAGATATAAAAACAGGATATATCAATGCAATTTGAGACTTATTACATATCATACATCAGATAATGTTATTGCATGAGGAAGTGGTCATATATGGTATACTGTAAGTAGCATTTTAATTTCCTTCACCTACAATATTATGGACAAACAATATTTATAAACATAACAAACTAGGTTGCCTTCAAGAATACAAAGTCGCAAACTGATGACCTCTCCTTAATCAGCTATTCCCAACTTCCATTTTATTTGTGCTCGTGTTTACGATTCACCGACATTTTTCGGACTAAAACAAAAAGGATATTTTCCTTCAAAGCCAATATTGATATACTTTACATAATTGAACATTATAAAGAGAACATTATATTGTAATATGCCTCCAGATGTATCTATATAAATACTAAAGAGAGCCGATGTGAAAATAACGAACAATTGAGAATATGTCAATAAGTGGAAATGTGCACGGTGTATCGGTAATATTGCGTTCGTGTGGATAAGGTTATTAAATTTATCATTTTGAATTATTGATATGAATAATATCACCGTCTGTAGAGCAAACTGGTGTCAAAACAAAATGACACAAGTTACTGGAGTAAGGTAAATGTGTGTAATAAGCACGCTTGGGAATTAATGAGAAGTGTTCATGATACGTCGGGACAATGGCAGGTTAATCATTAGAAATTAAATGTCCGTATTTCCCTAGCACATATGTATTTAACTACGAGTATAATCATGTTTTAAACTTATTGAGAAATGTTTCGGAAATCATTCGCTGAATAGGCTATACCTGGTTATATCTGTGATGGGTAAATAAAAAGAACATGGTCGGATTGACTAGGAAATAATCAAGGTATTATATAATGGTTGTCTACTGATTCAATATCAAATGTGATGCGTTTCAAATTAGAACCCACTATTAAACGATACTTTGGTGTCGATTATCTTTAAAGTGATAGCTGTCAATATGATGAGATAATGCTGGTATAGGGTTGATTGAGAGGTTGACAATACAGTTATTCCTTCTAATGCATGAACCATCCTATACTTGAGTCAGGATAGCATGTGGAGATTGAGTCAGCGTTACTGACATACTTGTACTCGTGCCATACACTCAGTGATGATGGAGAAATGAGCAAGAAGCAATTCAGAGATGTACACGAATGTTTTTATAACGTATAAGAGTATTCAGATGAATAACAACATTCAATCCATTCCAATCTAAGCTTATGACGCCATTTTCAAAATAAGTGCTAAATGTGTTTTTACAATTTCTTAGAAAAACTATCTCTGTGTTCATAAAGTACTTGTTTCCCTCTGACAACTGTTCTTAATTTGGACAAATTAAACCTAATTATGCATAGTGCATATTTTTGGAGCATTCCAAAGACTTTAATTGAAGTAAGATTTTCAAATATCCATTAACCTCAATCTATTGAACTGTTCGGTAACTTTTGAAGAATCAGAATCTATTAGCCCATGTCTGCAATCAAAATGTCGTTAAAGCACTTACTGCAGCTAAAAGCATCTCATCAAATGCAATTAAGTCGCATACTGTAGCTTTTGTTCTGAAGCACAATGCCGATAACAATGATAAACAATGTCTCCCTTTGCCATACAAACCTTGTATTTTACTATAAACGTAATAGTTAGATACAACCTTTTCGCGCCAAAGTATCGAAAAAATAGTACAACATATGTTTCAAGCGTACTGTATGCTTGTGCTTTTGGAGAAAATAACCGATTTATACATGTATTGATTGCTATAAAGAGAAATTAACAGCGAATCTTGCTGTTCGTATGCCTTTTCGGAAAGGTATTTTGTCGTCGTTAATTATGATATTTTGCCTGACACATTAATTATGGTGTTTGTTACCATAGAGTTAAAATGCAATCACAAAACTCCCGTTTAATTTCTGTTGAGGCAATTAAATGAGATACGAGATGAATTGTGATGTCAAACAGCGCTAGGTTTTCGTTACTCAGCAATATGTGTTTGATGTCTGGTTCAATTTCGTCTTAAGTTCGCAAGACGGTGAGAAGCAGTTATGTCTGCTTATGAAGCATTTCTTTTATGTTTAATAGGGAATGCATCTTTTAGACGTAAATAATTGACAACAAAACACAGCTTCGGATTCAAATACTGCATTTTCCACTTATATTTAGTAGCAATGTTTGTTTCTGAGAACGACTTGAAATATTATAGCTTTCCTTTTATAATCAAAACAATGCTGTAGGCAACGTTTCCACCGATTTATTTGCATCATAATGTTTGTTTAACACACAAAGCTTTGAAATACCATGGAGAAAGTAGACATGTTTACCCAAAGGCGAGATGTTTCATTCGTTGAGTAACTTATTCAATACATATTAAAGGTAATACTTTTATAATTCTGTGGTGTTCGATTCGTTGAAACAGTTTGAAACATAATATTAACATTTTCAACATTCAAAAGCCCGTGTATGAACGACTGCTGGTGTTTGTTCCATTCTAAAGTCCTGTCATTGTATAGACCTTGCTCTGTAGTCGCTTTTGCTTATGTTAACAAGTATCTTACAGTTTGTATATGCCAAAGTCCATCTTAACTGATCTGAAGTCGTAAATATGAACTGATTGGTAACGATGAGAAAGGCTCATAATTGTTGTTGCTGTATATATAACATGCTAAAGAGTAAGTGAAAACAGATATTATCTGTATATATATATATACATCTTTAGTAAATAGTAAATAGTAAAGTGTGGTAGTTATGGTGGGATCATAAAACATTGAATTATAAAAGCAATATAAATATTAACACTGGAATAATTGTCTTAGCTATATTTTATACATTACACAATGCAGTTGATAGAAACCGTTGCGCAAACAGGTGATTAAAATGAAAATAACAGACCAGATTTAATTAAACAATATTCCTGTTTCCAAATGTACTCGTAGTCTTTCAGATAGTTCTACACGACAATATTTTAAACTAACTATAAAATAATTCAATGCCATTAATTTAATAGTAAGTGTAACAATAAGTTTCATAAATCGTAACGCAAATTATGAACGGATGGTTATATAATGATATTTTTCCGATATTTGAAGGTTTAATTGAGGCACAACGTTCCAAAATGGCATTGACGATTTCTTGATATCATCTTCGAACGTACTCGAAGTAATTAGTTCTGAATACGCAAACCTTTGATTTTTGAAAAACAAACAATTCAATTGTAGTCATGCCCTGTTCAAGTCTCGTGATCATGGCATTCATGTGACAAATAAAGCTCCGATCCTTTTTGCGAAATTGCCTTGCATTATACTCTATTTGTGTTTTCACTTTCCGTTTGGGTAGGGTCTTTATTTATGCTGAGGAACTTCACAATTAGATAACTGTCTAACTCATCGTCCATTTCAGTAATAACGATGAACAAACCTAACACCTTTGCAGAAGTAAACATCAAATTGCCTAAAGTACCTTGCCAAGTCATTCTATTGGATACGTGTAAGTAATCCAGTCCGATATATTTGGGTTTGCTTGGAGGGGCTTGTCATTAACTGTTTCTTAATTAGATTCTGACCACACGGTAGTTTTGCATAGACATCCAGTCTTGCTTTTCATTAAACAATGTCATTCATTTTTTATTACTAAGACAATGTCATTCAATTGAAACTAGAGCCTTCAGAATTTATATTTTCTGTTATTCTCTTGCTTTGTAGAACTTCAGACAGCTTTAACTAGGCATTGCTTAAGTATTCTTACTGTTGAAACTTGGTCATAGCGTATTCTGTTAATTGAAGCAGCTGCAGGGACAACCCATTAGCATCGACAATTAAACCTTTGCGATGGGTTCGTTAAATGAACAACAAACATATGTCAACTGGACAATGTGGAATACGTTACACCACAGATAATAACATTTGTATAACAAGACAATCAATAGCATAACATAACCTTACGTTGATTATTTCTCAGCGACATAAAGAAATAATGTGTAACAACAAACCTGATATTTGAGTGATATTGGTTGACCAAACACATTTATATCAGTGAAGAGATCTGTCAAATAATGTTGTTATCTCACTAACTATTTGCCTCAATGTCTGGTAATCTGATTCATTGACACAAGCATTATTCAATCCGTTGATTACAATATTCCAAATAATGCTACTTAAGACATGCACAAGAAGTGTGCGTTGATTTAGCCTTATTAGAGTGGGCTAATGAATGTATTACAAAATGCAACAACGGCGTCTAGCCATATACAATGTCATTAAAGGAAATAAACAAAGTTGTTAAAAGTGATGGTGTAAATGTTATCGATAATTTAGAGCATCTGATTATCTAAATGATTTATCTAATATCTAAATAATGTATCACACTGGGTGATGGCATCTTAGAACAATGATTGCGTATGCGACAACAAACAATCGTGATATGGAAATACACTGGTATACACGTATGTTTCTATAATACCATTGAACAATTACGTGGCTGTCGGTCAAATTTAAACCTGAAATACTAGAACACTGTAGTATTCTTGTTTCATTACAACAATAGGGAAGTAAGGTAGCAAATGTGTCATTCATAGTGAGGGTCAAACATTAATCAAACTAAATAGAAACATCCTTTGATTATGGATGATACGTTATGTGTATGTCTTTGGTTCGGATCTGTATGTGCTGTATTATGTATGGCTTTGAAAATATTTTTTAGTTGCATCACCTTTATTATCAAACAGTATATTAAAAATGTCGATTTGATGACCCCGTGAGCTGTTCCCTTGTGAAAATATTCCCCAGCTTGTGAACATTATCAATCTGCGAATTTGTATTAGATCTCGTATGTCTATATCAAATCACAGACAAAACGAAAAAGGAACAATTTAAACGACTGAGGACACTTTTCATGAAAGTTGCACTATGTCTCGACGTGGTTTATTGTTTCTATTACTTTTAATGTTTTTGTTGTTTTCGTTTAAGTTAAACAGGGCTAATTTTTACATACCTATGTTTTCAGCTTCCTCTATTCTGTTACGATACTTTAATGGATCATCTGTTGTTTAAACATGTGAATTGGGTGTTGGGAGTGAGATCTCGTAAGAATAAAGTTACTATTCCTGCTTTATCCCAGTAAGTTATCAGTAATATGCCATATTCTATTCGTCAGCGTAAACGATATAACCACAGGCAGTATTATGTTAACTTGTTGTATGATATATCGCCTATGTATTGCCAAAAAAGTATTTGTGTAGGCATTAAAACTAATTCATCTACCATTTAATTGAATGATTCGTCGTAGCGTTCAATCCATACTATCTAGGTCACTCGATGAGTATTCATGTAATATTTATAAAACCGTAATATGACTTCCTAACGCATCAGATACAGTCGTACAGTCGTAAGTGTAATTTGAATAACATTATACGTATTTTTTGTTATTTTATACAATGCTGATCGTGTTAAACATAACTAAATATATATATCACGCATATATATTACAGAAATATGCAAACTTATTAAAATAAATCTGCACTAATGTGTCTGTATATACAGATATAGAAGATATAGAGTTAGGATATGTGATACTGAAACAATATCGGATAATGTTATTGTATGAGGCAATGAAGATATAGTGAATACTGTAAAAGTATTGTTGTTGCGACGAATTAATTTTCGTTAACTTCGTCTACATTGTACACATTCCTTGTCAAACGACACTGACTATGAATACCTTTTCAGGATTTTCCGTTTTCATTCCTGTATTGATACGAATGCAAAGTCGCAAACTAGTGATATCTGACTTTAAATTACATTAAATTAATGCTTCAAAACTTCCATTTTATTTGCGCGTTTTATGATTCACCGAACTAAAACAAAGATGATATATTCCATCAAAGCCAATATCGATATACTTGACATACTTGAACATTTTATTGAGAACATTATATTGTAATATGCCTCCTGATGCACCTATCTATAAACTAAAGAGAGACGATGGGAAAATAACGAACAATTAAGAATCCCAATCAGTGGAAATGCGCTTAGAATGGGTAATATTGCGTTCGTCTGGGATAAGGTTATTAAATTTTTTCATTTTGAATTATTGATATGAACAATATCAACGTCGGTAAATCGAACTGGTGTCAAAACAAAATGACATTGCGCTAGTTACATGAGTACGGTAAGTTCACGTAAGAAGCATCTGAAATAATAAGTAATGTTAAGAGTACGTTACAATGAAAGGTATCAGATATCACATGGATAATTAATTTCGTCGTTCTAATAAAAGTAGCAATGAGTAACTTTATGATAAACGGTATTATTAGAAATTATATTTCCGTCCTTTCCAATCATACATGTATTAAACTACATTTTTATATAATCATTATTCGAACTAATTGAGCTCACTCACTGAAAGGGGCTATTATATCATGTTATATCAGTCATTGGTGAATGAAAAATAATTGGGTCGATTTGACTAGGATGATACTCAAGGTATAATATAATGCTTGACTATTGAGTAAATATAAATGTGATTCCTTTGAATTTAACACGGGGTGCAATGAATCAGGTGGTGTTATATGTTTGTTTGACGCTCTATAGCCTACTTTTACACGATACTTCAGTGTCAATTATCTTAAAATGAATACCTGTCAACAAGATGAGATACATCGTCGGATACCCACAGTCGTTGCCTCCGCTCCGCTCCGTACATCTCCCGTGGGATTTTTATTTACCGATTCGCCGTTTTCACAGAATAGAACAGAATATACATTAACCAATAGAAACGACGCTTACATTTTCGATACTCTCCGCCGTAGAGACTCAAATAGAAATGGCTGCGCCCATGCGAAAATGTTCGCTCTGCCTATGTACTATTAAAAGTAAAAATTATTGAAGTTTGGAGTCTGTGTCCCGCGTTTGCTTTCATTTTTCCGACTTACATATAAAGAATGAAGGTGTGGCATGTGGTCTGTGTACGAATAAATTGAATCGAATCGTGAAACTTAATACCTTGGTCACACATCACCAGTATGTCAAACACCATACCTGGGTCACACATCACCTGTATGCCAGACATCATACCTGGGTCAAACATCACCTGAATGCCAGACATTATACCAGGGTCACACATCAACCATATGCCAGACATCATACCTCTGTCACACATCATCTGTATGCCAGACATCATACCTGGATCACACATCAACTGTATGCCAGACACCATACCTGGATCACACATCACCCATATGCCAGACATCATACCTGGGTCACACCTCACCTGTATGGCGGACATAATACCTGGGTCACACCTCACCTGTATGCCAGACATTATACCTGGGTCACACCTCATCTGAATGACAGACATTATACCCGGGACACACATATGTCAGACATCATACCTGGGTCACACCTAACCTGTATGACGGACATTTTACCTAGGTCACACCTCACCTGTATGCCAGACATTATACCTGGGTCACACCTCATCTGTATGACAGACATTATACCTGGGTCACACATATGCCAGACATCATACCTGGGTCACACCTCACCTGTATGACGGACATCATACCTGGGTCACACCTCACCTGTATGCCAGACATTATACCTGGGTCACACCTCATCTGTATGACAGACATTATACCTGGGTCACAAATGCCAGACATCATACCTGGGTCACACATCACCTGTATGCCAGGCAACATACCTTGGTCACACATAACCTGTATGTCAGGCATTATACCTGGGTCACAAATTATACATGGGTCACAAATCACCTGTATGCCAGACACCATACCTGGGTCACACATCACCTGTATGCCAGGCATCATACCTGGGTCACACATCACCTGTATGCCAGGGCTACAATGGGTATAAATAACAACATTTTCGGCTTAGAAATAAATTCTAATTTCAAAGATGTTGATTTCAACAAACATATATTACACACTTCTTTAAACAAAACATAACAATGGTATTTTATTTATATGAACAAAATATAATAAAGTACAGCTTTGCCATCTTTAACATTTTACCAGAATTACGCTGTTATGTCAACAAATATTATCACCATGTTTTCTGAAAATCAGTTGAAAATTGATCAACTTAATTTTTTCCCCAGACATTGGAAATATTTTTTATTAACTGGATGTTGCGCTAAATTTCCCATTGGATGGGCATGGGTAGTGAAAAACTTTGGAAAAAAATCACTGTATAAAATGTTAGTGTTTCACAACGCACATGTTGAATCTAAGTGATATTAGGACTTAGTATGACTTGGCTGTTTAATTTGAGTGTTGACTTACCCTGTGCGATATTTGTGTATAATTTCATTTTGCTTGTTATGTTTGTGTTGTGCACTGTGACGGTAGTGTGTGGTATGTCAATTTGTTGCTTTGTGTATCCCTGTTTGTTAAGCAAATTCTTTTGATTGCTACCTTCTCTGTAAGGTTTGTATTTGTTTTTTTACTATTCGATGTTTAATTGCTATGGTTTCTAGAACTATATATCGTCTTATAGCTTGTATTGATTTCAAAATGGCAATCCTAACAATATTTATTGTAAGATCACTTTGACTGTTGTGATAACCTTTGAATATGTGTCGAGTTCTGAGCAGCAATGGTTGTTTGCTGAAGACTTGAATATTTCAACGACGATTACGCATCTTGAATAAAACATGAAGCCTTAGCACGGTCGCATTAACTATCATTACATCTCATATCAATTAGCACAAATCAATATATACGACTTGGTTATAAAATTGATGACAATCTAATCAAGACAAAAATGGTAAAATAGTCGTGAAAAATGGTTTCCCTGTTTGTTTTTTGTGATATGTTGTAATAAGAATAACATTTGGCGCATGATTTAATACTATTGTTATTGACTTATAGAAGAGCAGTATACGGCCATAAATGTAGAGTTACAATTTATTAATGTTAATAAGAACGGTCCGTCTATCTGAATATATTAGGAGCTTTTAGCGTATGGCAGCAATCAAAATGTCTTAAAGCACTTACTGAAGCAAACATCAGCTAATCAAAATGAATGTCATTAATTTTCCTATTTTCAGTTGTCAGGACTGATCTCTATGACAAATGATTTCATTTCATAAAAAAATGTTTTAACATTTGCTTTACGGCGCGGGAGTACACTAATGTCACGTGTTACTTATTTATGCCAATCTACGTGTTTCATTAATCTTTGTCACTCAACGTCTGAGCGAAGTCGTCGAATTTATTGGCACGTGTTTATTTTTTTATATTTTGACCGAACAATCTAACATTAAAGTTGTGACTTTCCGAATTAAATGTATTACATGCGTTCAAAATGAAAATAATAAATTATTAACATAGTCTCATTGTATTATCTTTATCAATATGCATCTTGAAATATGTATTTTATTTCCCGCAACATTTCTACCTTGCCCATCATTGTACCCTAATTCAAGTCGTAGTTGTGTCTCTTTAGGTCGTAGTAACGTTAGGCCATTGTCCTTGGTGTTTTAAACTAGCTCACGGGAATGTCGTTAAAAGGATATTAACAGAGTTGTTAGCAGTGTTGGTATCTTGGTTATTTATAATTTAGAGAGTCTGATTATTTGAATGATATGTTGCTGTGAATGATGGTATCTCTCTTAGAACATTAATTACCTAATACGAGACAACGGACAAGTAAAATATTGAGATACACTTGTGTATAAGTATGCGTCTATGAAACAATTGAACAAATTACTTGTTTTTCGAGGTTACCTTACACCGTAAGACTTTAATATTCTGGTTTCACGACAAAACTAGGGAAGCAATGTAGGCAAATATGTCATTCACTGTGAGCGTCAAAACATTATTCGAAACATCCTTTGATTAGGAATATGGATAATACGTTATATGTATGTGTTATGCTTTGTGTATAGCTTGACGTAGTTTAGTATCATCTACGTACTATTTCATAAAATATATCCATGTCTTGTAAACGAAATAACCACAGACAGTATTATGTTCCCTTGTTGTATAACATCTTGTCAAGATATTGGCAATAAAATATCTGTGTAGGCATTAAAACTAATTTATTTACCATTTAATTGAATGATTCGTCGTAGCTTTCCATCTATACCATCTAGGTGACTCGTTGAGTATTCATGTATTATTTACAAAACCGTAATATGACATCCAAACGCATCATACACACTCGTAAGTGTAATATGAATACTAATATACGTTTTGTTTGTTATTCCAGACAATACTGATCGTGTTCAACATAACTACATACTATATCCATCACGCATTTAAATATATTAGAGAAATGCCGGTATGAAAACTAATTAACATAAATCTCTACTAATGCGTCGGTAAGATATAAAATATATAAAGTTAAGATATATCTATGCAATGTGATACTGAAGCTTTATCAGATAATGGTGTTAAAAAGCGTTTAATAAATGCTTCAAAACTTCATTTTATTAGCGCGTTTTATGATTCACAGACATTTGTTCGAACTAAAACAAAATGGATATGTTCCTCCAAAGCCAATATGGATATATTTGACATATTTGACTGACATTATAAAGAGAACATTATAGTGTAATATGCCTCCCAATGCATCTATCTAGAGTCTAAACAGACACGATGAGAAAATAAAGAACAATTGAAAATGCTTATAAGTGGAAATGCGTTCGGAATGGGTTATATTGCGTTAGTCTGGTGTACAGTTATTAAATTTATCATTTATCAAATGACATAGCGCAAATCATTGGAGTGAAGTAAGTTCACGTACATGTTAGAATCACCATTGGGAAATAATGAGTAATGATAATGGTATTAAGAGTACGTAACAATGACAACTCCGATATCACACGGATAATAAACTTAATCATTCTAATAAACGTAATGAGTCATGAGACGTTGTACGAGGACTTGGTGATGTAGAGCCCACTGTAACGTGATACTTCGGTGTCGGTGTCGGGTATCTTTGATGTTATATCTGTCAACATGGTGAGATAATGCTGGTGTAGTGTTGAAGGAGATATTGACAATAATATAATCTAATGCACGAATCATCCTATACTTGAGTCAGGATAGCATGTGGAGATTGAGTCAGCACCAGTGACATACCATCCAACCAGTGATGTTGGAAAATATGAGACGTTTAGAGACGTACAATATCTTAATAACGTATTAGAGTAATCGAATGAATAACAACATCCAAACCAATTCAATCAAAACTTATGACGTCATTTTCCAAATGAGCCCTACAATGTTTTTCTAAAATTTCTTTGAATATTCCATTAATTAAATTCAAAACTATCTCTGTATCCATCAAGCAGACTTTGTTCCGTCAGATAATTATTGTTACTTTTTGGTCAGCCTACACTTTAAATGGCTTAATACACGTTTTTGGAGCATTCTAAAGACTTAAATTACGATTTTCAAATCTCCATGTACCTTAATCTTATACGCTTACTGCGCTTATTATAGTACATTTGTAGTTAATAAAAAGATTCAGTTCCTATTTTAATATATTATAGCATAAAAACGGTGATTTTGCTCATACTTAAACGGGGAACAAAAGGTACGTTATTGTAAAGATTCTCGCGCACACGCGCTGTTGGTGTTCAGTTTTAAGTATGCGCATTTCAGGACCTAGCCGCCGAAAATAAATGATTTACAGCGTTATATGAACTGTAATTTACATTATAATTGTAACTACTAATCAATTTTCTATAATAGTAAACAAATAAACGTAAACAAACACCCAATGTCACTGTTTTCTTGGTATTTGCCGATACTTTAAGTCGACGCTCATAACAAAAACTTGTATGTGACGTAACGTTTGCTAAGCGACGTCGCGTTTGTTTTCCCGACGTCGCCCAAAATGTCCCGCCAAAATGTCATAATTTTGAAAAACATACTAATAAAGTGTTGTTTTATGCTATAATAGCGTTTACGCATGCTTTTTCGTGCTATTACATCTGCAGAGTCCCTCGGGAGCGTTGGTGCCCTCGCCCTGACGGGCTTGGGCACCAACCGTCCCTCGGGACTCTGCAGATGTAATAGCACGAAAAAGCATGCGTTAACCCTACATTAATGATGTCATATCTGTTCGTTCTTTTTTCACTGCAAAAATATACTTTATATATGGAGAAGCCAATATTTAAGAGCAGCATGTTTACAAAATGGTATTCGGAGTGAATAATTTTGTATCCAATAATTATGTATTTCAGTTTGTTTATTTCTGTGTATCTTGTATGGTGGCCCAGAAGTTATTCAAATATGCGCATTCCACAAGGAAATGTTCTTATGTATCTGATAGTCAACAGTGTTTGCAATTTGGTGAATCAAGTATCTTCCATGTGTAGAGTCTTTCGTTGGTTGCAACAATGTTATGTATTAACTTGTATTTATATATACCTTGTTATATCTGTGATGGGCAAATAAAAAGAGCATTGGTCGGATTGACTAGGAAATAATCAAGGTATGATATAATGGTTGTCTACTGATTCTATATCAAATGTGATGCATATCAAATTAGATCCCAATATAAAACGAAACTTTGGTGTCGATTAACTTAAAAGTGATAGCTGTCAATATGATGAGATAATGCTTGTATAGGGTTTATTGAGAGGTTGACAATACAATAATTCCTTCTTATGCATGAATCATCCTATACTAGAGTAAGGATAGCATGTGGAGATTGAGTCAGCGTTACTGACATACTTGTACCATACACTCAGTGATGATGGAGAAATGAGCAAGAAGCAATTCAGAGATGTACACGAATGTTTTTATAACGTATAAGAGTATTCAGATGAATGACAACATTCAATCCATTCCAATCTAAGCTTATGACGTCATTTTCAAAATAAGTGCTACAATGTGTTTTTAAAATTTCTTAGAATATGTCAATAATAAAATGAAAAACTATCTCTGTGTTCATAAAGTACTTGTTTCCCTCTGACAAATGTTCTTACTTTGGACAAATTAAACTTAATTATGCACAGTGCACATTTTTGGAGCATTCAAAAGACTTAAATTAAAGTACGATTTTCAAAAATCCATTTACCTCAATCTATTGGACTGTTCGGTAACTTTTGAAGAATCAGAATCTATAAGCCCATGCCTGCAATCAAAATGTCGTTAAAGCACTTACTGCAGCTAAAAGCATCTCACCAAATGTCATAAAGTCGCACACTGTAGCTTTTGTTCTAAAGCACAATGCCAATAACAATGATAACAATGTCTCCATTTGTCATACCAGCGTTGTTACTATAAACGTAATAGTTAGATACAACATTTTCGCGCAAAGTATCGAACAATATCCCGCGTACTGAATGATTGTGCTTGGGAGTGTTCCATTGGCGGAATCACGAAGATAATAACCGATTTATCCATGTACTGACTGCTATAAAGAGCAATTAACAACGAATATTGTTGTTCGTGTGCCTTTTCGAAAAGGTATTTTGTCGTATTTAATTATGATATTTTGCCTGACACATTAATTAGGGGGTTTGTTACCATAGAATTAAAATGCAATCACAAAAATCCCGTTTAATTTCTGTTGAGACAATTAAATGAGATTCGAGATGAATTGTGATGTCAACAGCGCTAGGTTTTTGTTACACAGCAATATGTTTTTCATCGTGACAACGGTCGGGTTCAATTTTGTCTTCAGTTCCCAAGACTGTGAGAAGCAGTTATGTAGCATGTATTTGATCATGTTCTTTTTAATAGGGAATTAATCCTTTAGATGTAAATAATAACAGATCGGGTTTTGACAACAACACACATCTTCGGCTTTTGCACATCTATTTAGTATCAAGGTTTGTGTTTGAGAACGACTTGAAATAGTATAGCTTTACTTTCATAATAAAAACAATGCTGTAGGCAACGTTTCCATCGACTTATTTGCAGCATCATGTTTGTTTAACACACAAAGCTTTGAAATACCATGGGAAAGTTGACTTGTTTACCCACAGGTGAGATGTTTCTGACATCTCTATCGTTCGTAACCAATGTTGAGTAACTTATTCAATACAAATTAAAAGTACTACATTTATAAGTACGTGGTGTTCGATTCGTTGAAACAGTTTTAAACATAATATTATCATTTCCAACGTTCAAAGGCCCGTGTATGAACTAGTGATGGTGTTTATTCCATTCAGAAGACCTGCCATTGTATAGAGTTTGCTCTCTAGTCACTTTTGCTTATGTTAACAAGTCTCTTATATGCCAAAGTCCATCTTAACTGATCTGAAGTATTATATAGGATTATATAGCTCTAGGCCTTTTTGCGAAATTGCCTTGCATTATACTCTAATTGTGTTTCAATTTTCGTTTGGGTAGGGTCTTTATTTATGTTGAGGAACTTTATAATTGGAATACTGTCTACTCATCGGCCATTTTAGTAATAAAGATTAACAAACCTAACACCTTTGCAGAAGTAAACATCAAATCAGATTATTTGATTTGATTATCCTAGTGCTATACAGGAACTGTTCAGAAGTTAACAATGATATACTTAGTAAATAGGAAACAGATGTCGAAATAGTACTATGCACCTTGAATTTAAAGTATGACAACTAACTATACTTGACGATAATCTAATTTCCTGAATTGTCTTTCAATGAAACATACACCAAATATGTAGGGATGTTAATAGGGATGTGCAGAATGTAATATTTCAAATTTACTTCTTTTGAATTTGATATGAATTCCAAAAGGATTAAAATGTCTGGTTATTAACAGGTACTGCATCAGTAAAATGTGGCTTGCACACACATATTTATATAATGGTTAGAAACAACAAGACAAATTATATCAGACTTTGTCATATTTACTTACAAATGGTTATGAATTATGCAGTTATATCTATGACAGAAAATATATTGTACGAACATTTTGAAAAATGAATATCGAACAGTCGTAAGAGTATGTTTAGTTAAAAGGATGGTTTAACAGTTTGCTACTAGACATTGATAAAGTATGAAGTACTTGTGAAACAACTGTTCATGTAATAATAACATATTATACTATTCAAACGGAAATGTGTCCTTCAGAAAGATCTAAATAATAATATAGTTTCATACGGTGCATCATTAATTAGCAATTAGTTAAAGAATCTAGCCGATTTCAAGGACGACACACAGGAAATCATAACGCAGTGTAGTACTGTAATTTATGCACTGGCTGTATACATTGACACTGTCCAAAGTTGTTACGATGTTACCGGAGTGTAATAAAACTACCGAATACCAAATAACTAACCATTTACTGCTGACATTTTGGTGATACCGTGAGCCCTTTATAGTATATATGTACTTAGGAAACAAACAAAACGTACTTGCCTTTTATCCTGATGAGCTCGGACGGGTAGTAATTAAACCACGAATGCGGTAACACACTTGATTATAGATAGAATACAATTTATTGTGCACATATTATAGCATAGCTAGACATATATCATACGTGTGTGTATAAATGAAGCTGCAAAAAAGATATGAGTAAATCAGACAGTGAAGGTAGCAGTCAGTCTTACCAGCCGAGCACAGTAATCAGAAACACCACAACACAACTACACTGAAAAACAATTCCCACACATAAACAAAAGAAATAATTAAAAATTCCCCGCCGAACAAATACAGGATGACCCAATTTCACAATGAAATTAGGTTACTGCATGATTCTTCAAGGTGTGTAAGTATATATGTTCAAGGACAAATATATCATTTCATTACTCTGATGGCTATAAGTGTCCTTATATAAACACTGGAGAGCGTCGTCTACAAAAGAGGATAATTGTTTTTATATCGACAAAAAATAGACAGAAAGATTGATATAGTGATTTAATTAGTCTGTGTCAAAGAAAAGACAAACAGCAATAATACTCGTTGGACAGCTTTTGGTCGTAGTATATCATGATAATTGTCGCAGTAAAGTTTTAATTAGCCTTAGATAAATGGTGAAATACTTTGGCACATCAGTCTTAAAATACCTGATGACACAGTACGAACAACTCGACAGGTGCAATGCTGGCACATGAATATCCAATTAAACAAACATCTTTAGGTCAAAACACTTGATGACGGTTACTAACAAATATTATATATTTCTAACGTGTTGATTCCATCGTTTGGATGCCAACGAATTACCGCAAGAAACATGAACATGTCTATTTGATGTGTCATAGAATGTGTCTTCGGCTTATAGAGTGACTGACGCCAACACACCCAAACACACGTCTAATAATAACATATTACGTACTTTTTACTATACATGTACTTTGTATATTTTAAAATACACCAAAATCCAATATAAGTTGCACTATGTACACCTTACAGATGGTTTGTTATTTGTAAGCTACTACATATGTAGTAATGCATCACTGAAGAACAACATACTACAGTTTCCTAGACACCCAAACTGATTCCCTCGATGCAGTGACCTAACGGCCCATTGTAACGTCTGGTGGTTATGGTTGGATCATAACATCCTATTATAAAAACAATAAAGATATTGACACTGGAATAATTGTCTGAGATATACGTATTATATATTCGCCACAATGCATTTGATAGCAAACGTTGCACAAACAGGTGATAAAGGGCCATTGGGAGACATGCGATCAAATGAAAATTACAGACCAGGTTTCCTAAAAGACTCGTAGTCTTTCGGATAGTTCTATACGAGTGCATTGTAGACTAACTCTAAAACAAGAAAGTATCGTACTTTTGATATACAGTGTAACAATGCTTTATACATCACAATACAAAGTATTGCCTGCTGGTTATATAGGTAAATAACCACTAAATGCCTACGCGAACCAAATTCAGATACAGTCAAATAGTCCGTTAAAAAACTTTAAAGTGACTGGAAATGGGGGTATGTCTTGACAAATCAGCATCAGAATCATGAAATTGGTGTTAAATGCTTTGTATGCATGTATGTGATGTAGTGAAATGGTTTATTCAGAAATATTTTGTATTCTGGCTTAAATATGAAAGTGAAAGTAAGGTTGGGGCTAACGGACAGTGAGTAAATCCGTACATGTGAGAAAATCTGTTCGTCGCGTTTGACGAACCAAATTTTTCTTATATGATACATGACCCCCTACTTTTTTTCATTTTCTTCAAGCTGGATGCTATTTCTATTGATTAAAAGATTTTGAGAGGGCCCCATGGACAAAAAGTTGACATTTTTTTTGGGTGACCTAGGTCACTTTACATTGAGTTAAAGAACAACTCTATTTGGTGGTTTGTGACCTATAGTGATATCTTGTTTTAGCAATGTCTGGCATTCCGCCTCTCCAATATTTCAAGGTCGAATCTAAGAGTTTCATATTATAGAATAACTTTCTCAAACTAGTTCTTACAAATGTAGTACGTGAACCTTATTATTTGGGATAGGATTGTTTATTTATAGCCATGTCCTTTTCAGTGTAAGCCTCGGTGTCATGGCGTTCATGTGACATATATAGCTCTAGCACGTTTGGCGAAATAGCCTTGTATTAGTCTCTAAGTTTGTTTAATGCTACGTTCGGATAGCGTCTTTATATATATGTTGAGGAACTTAAGAATTATATTACTGTCTAACTCAGTGTCCATTTTAGTAACAAAGGTAAACAAACCTAACACCTTTGTTGAAGTAGATAACATATTACCCGTAGTATGTAGTTCAAAGCCGTACAACTGAATATGTCTAAAGAATTCAATCAGAAAGATTCAATTTATGCTTTGTTTTGGGGAAATCTGACTGTTTTAGAACATTTGCAGTAATGTACAACGAACTATTGAATACACTAACTTTGCTGGCATTGACTAGTGAAAAGAATAAGATTAGGTATTTGTATCTTAGAATGAGAAGAACCTGTTTGCAAGTTCCTTCAGTTTGGTCAAAACGACAAGTTCCGGTTTTCTTGAAAATAGGCTCATAAGAAGCGCCTTATGATGCAATATGAAATATGTATAGGCTTAGTGACAGTCTGAAACTCTAATGATTGCGCGTGTCCAGTGTAATAAATTACAACGAACGAAACTATAGAATGCAACGTAAGTCGTACAAACATTTTCTACAACTACAATTAACTATAAACGACTGGACAATGACAAATACGTTACAACACAGGATAAGTATAACTAGATCACATTTTTATGTATCACTCAGAATGAATACATTCTCGTAGCATTACGTTACATTACA
Organism: Spisula subtruncata; assembly: GCA_963678985.1. Classification (NCBI taxonomy): domain Eukaryota; kingdom Metazoa; phylum Mollusca; class Bivalvia; order Venerida; family Mactridae; genus Spisula; species Spisula subtruncata. The sequence continues at coordinate 5,819,410 of OY787663.1, forward strand.
TTGATTGATTCCCAGACAAAGAAAGAAAGTAAGAATGTGTGAGACCTGATATTTGAGTGATATTGGTTTACCAAACACATTTATATTAGTGATGAGATCTGTCTAATAATGCTGTTATCTTACTAACAAATGGCCTCAATGTCTGGTCTCCTAATGCGATAATCTTATTCATTGACACAAGTATTATTCAATCCGTTAAGTACAAAATTCAAAATAATGCTACTTATGTCATTCATGACCAAGAAGAGTGTGTAGATTTGCTTACAGTGGATTGGGCTAATGAATGTTTTAATAATTGCGTCTAGCCATCTTGATTGTCGACTAAAGGTAATAAACAAAGTTGCTCACAGTGATGGTTTATAGGTTATCTATAATTTAGAGCGTCTGATTATTTAAATGAATTATCTAATACCTAAATAATGTGTCACACTGAGTGATGACATCTTAGAACATTGATTACGCTTGAGACAGCAGACAAGCGTGATATTAGAATACACAGGTACACATGCATGCTTCTATGGTACCTTTGCACGATAACTTGCTTGTCGATATCATATCTCTTGATATCATAGGACCAGAACTATTTAATATTCTGGTTACACGGCAACTATAGGGCAATACTGTAGGAACACTATGGCATTCATTGTGAGGATCAAAATTAGACTTAAACATCATTTCATTGGCAAAACGGGTGGTACCTTATGAGTCTATCATATTTGTGGATTTCTAGGTGATGTATTCTGTATGACTTTGAAAAACTCATAGTCATATCATCTCCTGTTTTACCAAACAGTACATAGTTGTTGTTGTTGGAAAAAATACATTAATGTTTCATATGGATGCTCAGGACCGTTGACAAAAGGGTGATTTTCCCTTGTGTGAATATTTCACAGCTTTTAAACGTTATCACTCTTAATCTTTGTTTTTTAATCCCGGGTTTTTACATGTGTATGTCAGATCACAGATTAAATGAACTCAACTCACACAAGCCATGTCTCGAGGTTGTTTATTGTTCTCGATTTAGTTATAAAATTGTACATGTAATGCACTCTCGACGAACATTTTAATAATATACTAGGGAAATATACATGTAGGTGTGTGTATATTAGGTATACATAATATTATTTGTACACTTAACATCATGTACACATGCTCTTCAGTTTACCCATGCCTAATTGTATTTTTGTATTATTTTGTAATTGCTATTAAACATGTGTATGTTTTCATGCAATACATGTTTTGTATTTGTATTTGAATATAAACTTTATTTTCCCATTTTTATTTCTGCGTATTTCTGTGTTTATCGTGCACAGGTATTGTGCCAAGGGTATCACACACTGTTCATCGACTTCAATATTGTATTGTCTCTTCCGGTTAGGTGTTGGTATTGTACAGTGTATTTAACTGATGCCATGTTTTTTTTAAATTAATTTCCTGTTTTATGTGCTCGGCTTGTTAAGTGAAGGGTCAGATTTTCTCCACAAAGTAACACCTGACTGTCTTACATTGAAAGCATGGTGTCTATTGTACTTTTAGTCACATAAGCTGACCAATAATGATATACACATATGTTGTAATTTCCTACATCAACGCTTAGTGTAAGGGTACGGTGTTCATGCATTTGTTTTCTGGTTTTCAGATATTTTAACGGATCGTCGGTTGTTTAGACAATTTAAAAAAAGGTAAGGCATGTGAAGTGAGTGTTGGGTTTGAGATCGCCATCTCGTGAAACATACGTAAATATTCCTGTATTACTGCTTTATCTTAGCAATTTATAAGTAATATACCATATGCTATTGATCAGTGTCCTTTTCCAATAAACGAAATAACTGCAGACTGTATCATGTTCCCTTGTTGTATGATAAATTGTCAATAAAATATTGTTGTAGGCATTACAACTAATTTATCTACCATTTAATGGAATGATTCATCGTAGCTTTCCACCCACACAATATATGTGACTCGTTTAATATTCATATAATATTTATAAAACCGTAGTATCACATACAAACATATCAGACACAATTGAAAGTGTAATATGAAAACTAATATTCGTATGTTTTGTGATTGTAAACAATACTGGTCGTGTTAAACATAACTACATATATCACACATATGTATACTAGAGAAATATGCAAACTTATTTAAATGAATCTGTACATGTACTAATGCGTCTATAAGATTGTAAAGATATAAAGTTAGGATATATCCATGCAAAGTAATGCTTTAGCTATATCAGATAACGTTTTGTATAAGAAAAGGACAAAACAGTAAACACTGTAAATATATTATTCTTGCGACGAATTAATGTTCGTTAACTTTGTCTACAGATTTCTATGAATACCTTCACAAGATTTTGCATCTACATTCGTGTAGTGATACGAATATAAAGTCGCAAAGTGGTGACATCTGACTTTAAATAGCGTTTAATTAATGCTTTTATTTGCGCGTTTTATGATTCACCGACATTATGTTCGAACTAAAACAAAATGGATATGTTCCTTCAATGACAATATTGATATACTTAACATACGTGAACATTAAAAAGATAACATTATATTGTAATATCTATCTAGAGACTAACGAGACACGGTGATTGATTATGTCAATAACTGGAAATGCGCTCAGAATCGGTAATATTGCGATCGTCTCGTGTACGGTTATTTAATGTATCATATTAAATTATTGATATAAACAATATCACCGTCGGTAGAGCAAATTGGTGTTAAAGCAAAATGGTATTGCTCAAGATACCTGAGTAAGGTAAGTTCACGTAAGAAGCATCTTTGGGAAATAATAAGTAATGTTAAGAGTACGTAACAACGAAAGGTATCCGATATCGCATGGATAATTAACTTAGTCGTTCTTATAAAAGCAATAATGAGTAACTGTATGATAAAGGGTATTATCAGAAATTAATTATCCGTTTTTCCAAGCATACATGTATTGAACTATACGAGTATAATGACTGTTCGAACTAATTGAACAATGTTCTGGAACTCATTCGCTGAATAGGCCATTCCATATTATATCAGCCATTGGTGAATACAAAATGGGTCGGGTTGACTAGGAAGATAATCAAGTAATGTGTAAATGAGTAAATATAAAACGTGACGCGTTTGAACTTAACACTGAAGAGCAATGAATCAGTTGACGTTTTACGAGGATTTGATGATATGGAGCCCACTATTACGCGATACTTCGGTGTCGATTATCGTCAGAGTGATATCTGTCAACATGATGAGAGAGCGCTGGTGTAGGGTTGATAGGTTGACAATGACGTCATCTAGCATGATTCATTCTATACTTGAGTCACGGTACCATGTGGGGTTTGAATTATTGTCATACCATACAACCAGTGGTTTTGGAGAAATGTTTGATAAAGTTCTAAGATTAAGAAATTAATTCCTACTGATAAATTAATTTCCAGTATTTTGAATATTAAGCTTTAAAATCCTCGAATCAGCCTCCAAGACATAAAATATTTTGCGTGAATATAAGGTAACTGTACAACAAACATGGATAAGAATGCGTCATGTTAGAGTGAATTATTCTCAACGAACCATATTTCAATTACAGAAAGGCAGAACTTGTTTGTATAAGTGGAACTGTCCGCGATTCAAATCGTATTCGATTTATTAGTTGTTTCAATTCACCATTATGATCATATCAAAATAATTCATATACCTCGAAATATCTTTGATTTATCAGAATTAAATACATCAAAACAATCACTGTCATAGTTATAAAAACTGAAAAGCACAGTTGGCATGTCGTACATGAGTAATACATACTAATACAAGTCTTATAAAATGATAACCAATGCATAATTCAGCAATGTGTATGCTGTGTGTATCACACATTGCATCAATCAAATGATGACAACATAACGCAAAGCGTATATCGTCATTGCAAATCAAAGCGGTATAATGTGTTTCTAAAATGATTTTGAACGCGTCAATTTTTTAAATGCTATAGTCTTTATGTTCATCAAAACTGTTCAGTAAAGTGCACTTTATTTTGCATATTGAACATTTTAGGATCATTCTTATAACTTTAGGGTACGAATTTCAAATTCTCATTTACCTCAATCAATGTAACTGTTCGGTACATTCTGAACAATCAGAAGCTACATGTATTAGCTCACGTCTGAAATCAAAATGTTGTTAAATCACTTACTTCAGCTAAAAGCATCTCATCAAATGTCATTAAGTCGCCTACTGTAGCTTTTGTTCTGAAGCACAATACCAATATCAATGATAACACTCTGTCCCATTGCGCATCAACGTTGTATCTTACTTTGCACATTATTGTGCCATACGACCACGTTACACCAACGGATCGAACAACATATGAAATGTGCTTCTAGCATACCAAATGCTTGTATTTTAGAGTGCTCATTCGGCGGAATTATAGAGATAACAAATAATTTATCCATATATTGATTGTTGTAATGAGCAATATAGTGATTTTATTCTATCTAAGGTCCAGTAACCTTACGGTCGGCTAGTGGCGTTAGTCCCGCAGTCGATTATCTTGGTGGCCTTTGCCGGCTCGGTAAAATGATGATGTGAAGATTGCAGCCCAGCAGCCTACCGGTACGGTGACCGACAGCTAGCAGGCCAATCAAAATGTAAGTGAATAATTGACACACGAGTTTGTTACGAAATTACATTCAAAACCAATTCGTTAATCAACATGAGCATACGAATGAGCACCTCATGCTTGTGCGTAACAATTCAAGAGGTGGTATTTGTAAATTATAATACACGTCTCCAAACGCTTTATGAAAAACATAACATAACCTGAAAGAGTCAACTGTATTTGAACTGCTTTCTTTTGCTATGGAGATTTATTTTAACGATTATACGTGTCTTAGCTTTAGGCGATGACCAGATTATGCCGTATATAAATTAGTCTTTAACTACCTTAATAATAAATCCAGTTGCGACAAAAACTGTTTTCGTTTCCAAGACAATAACTAAAATTGTTATACATCTTCTTTCAAAAAAGAAACAATGCTTTAGGCATTATCTTCCAATATAATTATTTGCAGCATTAAGTTTGTTAAACACAAGCTTTGAAATACTACATTTAGTAACTATTTCGAGGAGGAGGTAGACTGACTTACCCAAAGGCGCGACGTATATGTCGTATTTTTTGTTCGTAGCCTATGTTGTGAAAAGTGATTAGATACAAATTTAAAGTGCTACTTTTGATCAGTCTGTGAGGTGTTCAATCTATGTTATAGTTTGAAACACATCATATAACCAAATCCCTTGACATTTGTTCAATTTTGAAGACATATCGCGGTATAGATATTGTAATGTGTTGTGTTTATGCTCTGAAGAATGGTTTATAAACATAGGAGCGTCGGTGCAGACATTGTATAGTCACTAGAAAGAGATCCCGATTTTTGTTCAAAGGAAAGGCGCGAACTCATCTACAAATACCGCATAGCGGTGTACTACATGTATTACTTGTCTTGATTTCCATCGCAACAATGATAACAAGTCTTATTCAAAATCAGTATCTTGGATGTACCGTGTACACTGAATTCGTGCTGGAGATTTATAATAGACGATTCGTGAAAGCATGACACTGGCAATCGATGATATCCATTTAAGTTACCCACATTCTTTGGTTATCAAAAATGAACGTAATTGTTAGGTGCCCAAACACCAGCAAAGTTTCAAGCCTTTGTGTATTTTACCTGTAATGCATCACTTAAGGCCAACATACTACAGTTTCCATGACACCTAAACTGATTTCAGTCGACGCTGTGGCCTAACGGCTTATTGTAACGTCTAGTGGTTATGGCATAACATCCCATTATAAAAGCAATATAAATATTGACACTAGAATAATTGTCTGACATATCTTATATGTTCTCCATAATGCAGTTGATAGCAAACGTTGCACAAAGAGGTGACAAAAGACCATAAGGAGACATTCGATCAAATGTAAACAATATACCAGATTTAATTAAACAATGTTCCTGTTTCCCAACGGACTCGTTGTCTTTCAAATATTTCTACACGAGTACATTATAGACTAAGTCTAAAATAATTCATAATTGTACAATTGATATACAGCGTAACAAAATGCTTCATAAAACATAATACAAAGTATTTTTTGCCTGGTGTTTCTTTAGCGATATCTTGTTTTACCATTGTCTGGGATTCTTCCTTTCCAATATTTCCAGGTTGAAGGGTTAAAAAAACCCACAGAAGATTGTTCCACATTATGGACTACCTTTCTCAAACAAATTATTTCTAAGTACGTGAACCTTATTTCCTGGAACACGATGTGTTTATTTATAGACATGTCCTTTCCAGTGTAAGTCTCGTGATCAAGGCATTCAAGTGACATATATAGCTTTAGGACTGATGAAGGGTTAGGTATTAGACTCTGTATGTGTTTCATTTCGTTTGAATAGCGTCTTTATTTATGTTGAGAAACTTTAAATTGCATTACTGTCTTACGCACTGTCCACTTTAGAAACAACGTTGAACAAATCTAACACATTTACTGAAGTAGATAGTAGATTCTCCGTAGTATGTTGCAACGCCGCACAACTGTTTAAGGACTCCAGTCAGAAAAATTTAATTGTTGATTTGCTTTGGGAAATTCAACTGTTTTGTCTGTCTCTGAGCTATTACAGTGAGGATCAACGAACAATTAATATAGCCAATGGTCGGTGTCATCAATTTGTAAATACAACTACGGAGAATAAAGTAAGGTATTTGTCCTTTCTTAACTTAATAATGTATGTAAAATATATTGTATCCGAGCCATTCGCGTGGATATTTGGTGATTTAATTCAATCAACGACTCTAAATATATCTTTTAGAATACACTGTATTAGGAATCAGATAATAAGTATGATTGGTTAGACAAAACTAATATTGAATTATTGATAAGTTTAACTTTAAGTCGTGTGTTTTCTTGCAATCATAACTTGGTCTTCCAAAAATATTGAAGAACTATCCAGAAGTTAATGATTGTGACACATGATTGAACATAGATCATTTTTAGTGTAAAACTATAAGAGCTCTTAAAAATACACAAGTGCAGTGCAACAAAGAACATGGATAATACATGTTCAAACACTATGTTATCAAAATGGGCATTTATTGTACCAAATCTATTTCACCATACATACCTGGGAAAGGGAGAACATTACAAATCATCGAATATGTACAAGTAGACAATATATCAGAATAAATTCATTCTCGTAGCATTACGTTATATTGCGTTGATTGATTCACAGCCAAAGAAAGAATTAATGTGTAAGAACAAACCTGGTATTTGAGTGATATTGGTTGACCAAACACATTTATATTAGTAAAGAGATCTGTCCAATAATGCTGTTATCTCACTAACAAATGGCCTCAATGTCTGGTCTCCTAACGCGATAATCTTATTTATTGACACAATCGTTATTCAATCCGTTAAATACACAATTCCAACGTAATGCTACTTAAGACATGAACAAGCAATGTGCGTTTATTTGCCTGGAATGGAGTGGGCTAATGAATATATTAAGAACGGTGTCTAGCCATCTTGATTGTCTTTAAAACAAAATAAACAAAGTTGTTAACAGTGATTATATTATGTATAGGTTATCTATAATTGAGAGCGTCTGATTATTTAAATGATTTATCTAACACTGAGAGATGGCATCTAAGAACATAGATTATCTTCGAGACAATAGACAAGCGTGATATTGAAATACACTAGTATACATGTGTGCTTCTTTGATGCATGTACCATTGAACAATTACTTGGTTGTCGGACTAACCTAAACTCGTAAGACTATAGCACTTTAATATTCTGGATTCACGACAACTATGTAGAATGAAGGTGGGAAAATGTATCATTCATTGTGGAGGTCAACGATAGACTTAATTGAAACATCCATTAGGACTATGGATGATACTTTATGTGTCTTGTCCTTTTTCTTGGATTTCTAGGTTCTTTATTATGTATCGCTTTGAAAATCATATTTAAGTACATATATCATCTCCCGTTTTATCAAACAGTAAACAGAAAATAATGTTGTTGTTGGAAGCAAATGCATTGATGTTTCCTAGGGATGTTTAATGCCGTCGACGAAGGTGTGATTTTTCCCTTGTGTGAACTTTTTTAAACGTTATCACTCTTCATCTTTGATTTTTGATCATGTGGTTCTATATCAGATCACAGAAACATGTGAACTGAACTCACACATACTGCACCATGTCTCGATGTTGTTTATTGTTCTCTATTTACTTACACAACTGCACATGTAATGCAATTTCGACGGACACTCAATACTATACAATGGAAACCGTAGCTATAGGTGAATTTCATCTATTGTCGTTATATTTCATATTATTTGTACATCTAACATTATGTATACATGCTTTTTAGTTTACCCAAGCCTTTCTGTCTTTTCGTATTAGTTTGTAATTGATATAAAACATGTGTATGTTTTCATGCGATACATTATTTGTGTTTGAATATAAATTTCATTTTTCCATAATTATGTCTGTGTATTTCTGTGTTTATCGTGCTCAGGTGTTGTGCCAAGCGTTACAAACCCTGGTATCATCGACTTCGGCATTTCATTTTCTCTTTCGGTTCACCGATAATATTATGCATGCAAATATGCTATTATCTTCCAATTTCATCGCCTAGCGCAAGGGTTAATTGGGCATACAATTGTCTTCAGCTTTGAAGCTGCTTTCTTTTATTCTGTTAAGATATTTTAATGGATAATTCTTTACCCTAGTAATGTATCAGTTATGCTCCAAATTCTATTCGTCATCGTCCATTTCTGATAAACGGACTAACCGCAGACAGAATTATCTTCCCTTGTTGTATAATATCTTGTTGATATATTGTCTACAAAATATTTTTGTAGGCATTAAAACTAATTTATGGTCCACTTTTACGTCGTAGCTTACCATCAATACCATGTAGGTGACTCGTTTAGTATTCATATAATATTAATACACCTTAATATGACGTAAAACGCATCAGACACACTGGAAAATGTAATATGAATAATAATATACGTATATTTTGTCATTCTAGAAAATACTGATAGTGTGCAACATAACTAAATGTATGTATCACGCATATATTTATTTGAGAAATATGCAAACTTATTCAAATGAATCTTGCTAATGTGTCTATAAGATATAAAAGATAATTTTATAAAGTTAGGATATATCCATGCAATGTGATACTGAAACTGTATTAGATAATGTCATTGCATGAGGAAATGACAATATAGTGAATACTGTATAATTATTATTCGTGTGACGAATAAATTTTCGTTAACTTCGTCTACAAATTCCCTGTCAAACAACATTTAGTATGAATACCCTTTCAAGATTTTCCGTGGTCATTCGTGTAGTTATACGAACACAAAGTCGCAAAATGGTGACATCTGACGTTTAATTAGTGCTTCCAATTTCCATTATATGATTCACCGACATTTTTCTCGAACTAAAACAAAAAGAATATGTTCCTTCAAAGCCAATATTGATATACTTGATATACTTAAACATTATAAAGACAACATAATATTATAATATGCCTCCTCATGCATCTATCTATATACTAAAGGGAAACGACGGGGAAATGTCAATACAATTGAGAATGCCAATAAGTGGAAATGCATTCAAAATTGATTATATTGCAATCATCTGAGATTACTTATTAAATCTATCATTCTGAATTATTGAAATGCACAATATCACCGTCGGTAGAGGACGTAACAATGAAAGGTTCCTCATCACAGGTACTAGTATATCAAATCCGATATCACACCGATAATTAACTTAGTCGTTCTAATAAAAGTAATAATGAGTAACCGCATGATAAACGGTATTAATAGAAATTAAAGTGATATCTGATAACACGATTATGTAATGATTGGGTTGACAGAGAGGTTAACGATGTCATCGTCTAATGCATAACTCATCCTATAATTGAGTCAGGGTAGCATGTGTGGATGGAGTCAGTACCATTGACATAATTGTACCATACACTCAGTGATGTTGGAGAAATTAGCAAGGGGCAATTCAGAGACGTACACGATTTTTTAAATAACGTATTACAGTAATCGAACGAATGACAACATATAAACCATGTCAATCAAAGAGTATGGCGTATTTTTTAAAATAAGCGCTTCAATGTGTTTTACAATTTCTTGGAATATGTCAATACTTAAATAAAGACTATATCTATGTGTAGCAAGTAGACTTGGATCCGTCTGACAACTCCTTTTACTTTTTGGACAAACTACACATAATTTTGCACATTTTTGGAGCATTGCAAAGACTTAGATTAAAAGTACGATTTCCAGATGTCTATTTACTTCAATCTGTAAGGTAATTTTGAAAAATAAGAAGCTGTAATGTCATGTCTGCAATCAAAATAATGATAAAGCACTTACTAGAGCTAAAAGCATCTCAGCAAACTCCATTTAATCGCCTACAGTAGCGTTTGTTCTATAGCACAAATGCCATTTATAATAATAACCATTTGTTCCGTTGGTGCACCAATGTTGTATCTTACTATATGCATAATTGTGATATATAACCCGATTGCGCCAAAAGGTCGAAAACATGTGGTATTACATACTTGTGCTTTGCAGTGCCCGTTGGTTAGAAGCATGGAAATACATTTTATGTAACACTCTTTTAGCCATGTTGTGACTGTTATAAAGAGCAATTAACAAGGAATCTTGTTGTTCGCGTGCCTTATCGAAAACGACTTTTGTCGATGTTGATAATGATACTTTGCCTGACAAAGACTATAGAATTAAAATGCAATCACAAAAATCTCGTTTAATTTCTTGTGAGATAATTAAACGAAAACGAGATGAATTGTGATGTCAACCACCGATAGGTTTTTGTTATTTAGCAATATGTGTTTCAAAGTGGCAATGGTCGGTTTTAAATTTGTCTTCCGTTCGGAAGACGGTGAGAAGAATTTCTGTATGTTTATGGTCATTTACTGGTAAACGTTGAATGAATATTTCAGATGTAAATAATTAATTTTACTGCATAAAGCAATAGATTCAATTTCGACAACCAACCACAGCTTCGGATTCAACTTCTGCCTTTCCACATATATTTAGTATCAAGCAAAGTTCCCAAAACATATTTAAAACGTTATAGATTTTCTTTTCTAAACAAAGCAATACTGCAGGCTACGTTTCTTCTGTTTTATTTGCAGCATTAAGTTTGTTTAGAGCATAAAGCTTTGACATACTACATTGTGAAAACCATTCCCAGGAAAAAGTAGACGTAATGTTTGTGACATTTATTTCGTTTGTAGCCTCTGTTGGTTAATGATTTAAATCCAAATTTAAACTCCTATGCCTGGGGTTTTCGATTTGTTATGAAACAGTTTTAAACACATTATACATCTCCTTTTAAAAGTCCCTTGTATAAACAACTGCTGAAATATGTTCTTTTCTGAAAACCTGTCATGGTATACAAGTAGTTATTGCGGCCTCCTGCCTTTTTGTTTTGTATACCGGTACATCTACTGTCAAAGTACAAACATGTGAACTGCACCTTGGATTTGACATTCATTATATTGTATTACTAGTATATTGTAGACCTTGTTTTGTGTTTGATGATGGTCAAAGGCATTTTACATGCCGATTATACCAATAAAACTGTAACAATGATAAAACAGTCAATTGTAATTAGAATACCAACTTTGTTGGAATACGCCTGTCCAGGAAAAATGTCACAGCAAAAGTCGATACTTGTTTCTCTGTTCATATAATTATCCGGGATAGTGTATAAGATTGTGAATTTATCAGCAACAAACTGCTTCAATCTATAGTTAGTTTTATAGAGTGTAACGGTAGTGACATCTGAGGAGGGTTATATTCTAGCCTTCTAGTGTCCCGTGTAATATTATCATAACACCATCCATTGGAACCAGGGTATCAGAATAAACAAAACATTATACTGATCATGCGGGTTAAGATTGATCTTGTTCTACATGTCACGGTTACATTCGTTTGATATATCATCATCACAGATCTAAAGCTACACTTCATTCTCCAATTAACCCTTTTTGCCATTATATTGTGTTGTGCTAAAGTGGTGAAGAATGGTTCATGAACATAAGAGCAACGAAGCAGAATGGTATAATCACCAGAAAGACATTGGGAACGGCGACAAATCATTTTAATTCCCTTTCGTATTCGTCAACATCCTGGTTGAGAGGACAGACAACAACTCCTCTACAAATACCACATGTCGGTGTCATATTACGTCTATTCATTTACATCTCTCACTGAGCACAAAGTTTAGGTAGCTAATGTAGACACGTTATGTAATTTTTCGTTTCCTGTTCTATTAAAACATGTTGCTTGTAGTACAATACTTAAGTAATTAATATTTTGCAATTATCATTGGTCGTATAGAAGCTCCACACAAATGATAACGAGTCCTTTTCCAAATAAGTATATTACATGTTTACTGAATACTTGTGATTTGCAATAGACGATAAAAACATGGAAATGACTACGGATGGGACTTATTAAAGCGACTGATACTAATCGATGCACCGGGTTCCTGTATTTGTAGTATTGCAAGTACGGTTATTGCAAGTACAGTTAATTAAACTATCAATGTCATTCTTTCATTCATTATATGCCGGTTTTGTTAACGGTCAATATGAATAATAGAAGATATAGCTCTACAGCAGAAAATTAAGCCAGAGAGTATAATCAAGGCAATATCAATAAGACTGTTTTTATTCTTGGACTTTACAAAGTTTAAATGATTTTAACAAAAGGTAGAAATGCTTGCAAAACAAAGCTGCAAATGCGTGATTAGAAAGGTAATTAAAATGCACATTACATATTCAAATCGTCTGATATATTTAGGAGTTGACCCAATTGTAATCCAAACTAGTTCTAAGGTCTTTCCAAAGAAGCACATTATCGTGTTCTTCACTCAATAAATTACTCTTTGAGAGCATTTTTAGTAACGTCTTTCTTGTTAAATATGCAGGATTAAATTTCGTTTTGATAGTATTGTTTTTCTATCAAGAGCAAAATAAAAAGGATTTAGGCTATGTGTGTTTCATATTTATTAGCAGTTTTGGTGTTGTCGTTCGCAAATAGCTTTTAAATACAACTCTTTGTTACAGTTACATGAAGGAAAATATAGCCTGGTTTACCCAGCGGTATAATGTTTGTATCATCTGTTTTGTATGGAAATCTTTGAAGAGAAGATTCAGTCATTCACGTCTAAATACATGTACAAATGTATAATACATACATAGTGTGAATACTATGTTTCTTCAGTGATTCTTGAATATGAATACATTAAATTACATTATACAGCTGTGTGAAATTAGCACAGTATATGCTATTGCACATGATGCATTCATTTATTAGTATTGATATTAGTGGATTTTACTTTTAGGTTACCTTAGTTGTATTGTTGTTTTTCCTGTATATATAGTGCGATGATACTTGAATATAACAATGTTCACGAACACCACACAGCTGTGTGTATTAGACACAAAATACAGTATAGCACCTCAGGCATTCAAGTATTAGTTTTTGTAGTTGTGGATGTTGATTTTAGGTTACCTAAGGCGAACAATAATCTATTGTCACTTTTATCATAATTATTTATTTCCTGTCGCATTAAATTAAACTGTGGTAACAGTATTCTGCCAATCCAAAACGGTCTTTCTTAAGATTTCCTGCCGTCATGTTTATGTTACATTTATAACGATATTAAGCAGTTTGTTGTTTGGTCCTTAAACCTAAACTTGGATTTAGCTACACATAACATACACACAGGATAATAGTTAAATATTTAAACTGATTTAATTGGCGTCTATTGCAATATGGTTAGAATTAAAAAGATCTATCAGGTTTAAAACTTGAATGTATCGCTCTCAACACTCATCTTGGTCCCGTACGCATCATTGAGCATCTTAATTAGGACTTCTTATGACTCGACTGTTTAATTAGAGTTCTGTCTTACCCTGAACGATAGTAGTGCTTAATTTCATTTTGCTTGTTAGGTTTGTGCTGGGCAATGTGCCGGACGGATGCGGGTGGTAGTTAAATGATCTGCTATGTTTGTCCCTGTTTGTTCATTACTCGTTCAGCTGTTTCTGTTGATTGCTGCAATTTCTGTACGGTTTGTATAAGGTTGTTTTATTCTACGATGTTTAAATTGCTATGATTTCTTGTAGCTTGTATTGATTTCGTGATGACAATCCTATCAATATTAATTCAAGATTATTGCACTTCAAAATGACTGTTGTGATAACTCTTGAAAACGTATCGAGTTCTAAGCAGCAATGGTTGTTTGCTGAACACTTGAACAACTTCAACGACGTTAATGTATTTTGAATTAAATATGAGACAATAGAACGGTTGCGTTAACACCTGTCACTAATATCCATTTATATGGCTTGGGTATTAAGTGATAAGAATCAAATTAGGACAAAACTCATAAAATATTCATAATAAAAATGCCCTCTGTCTGGTTTTTGTGACATTTTGCGCGTGATTTTTATATTATTGTTATTGACTAATAGAAGAATATTATACGGTCATAAAATAGAATTTAATTTACTAATGATAATAGGACTGATCCGACAATCTGGATAAAACAAAAGCAATGAGCTCACGACAGCAATTAAAATGTCTTAAATCACTTATTGAAGCAAACATAAGCTAATCAAACTTAATGTCATAAAATCGACAATTTTCAGTTGTCAGTACTAATCTCTATGACAAATGATATCATTTCATGAAAAAAGTTGTAACATGTGTTTTACGGCGCGAAAGGACACTAATGTCACTTCTTACTTATTTATGCCAATTTACTTGTTTCATTAATCTTTTACATATTGTCACTCAACGTCTGGGCGAGGTCGTCAAATTAATTGACCCAACAACATTTTCTGAATTAATTGTATTTGTGTATAAATGAAAATCAGAAACTACCCAACATAGTCTCATTGTATTATTATATAAGTGTCGTTGAAAACAAATCTTATGAAAATACTTTCGGATTATACTAGTGCCATCTACATGTACGAACTGCAATAAATGTATTTTAAGTTTTGCTCACGGATAAGAAAATTAATAAATGTCTAGACATTTCTATACAGATTTCGAAAATCAGCCATATCAATTTACGAATGTTCTGAAATGCATGTAGTGTAACGTTAGGAAACCGACATTTGAGAATTGTTGCCTAGACCGACCAAATATTTTGGTCCTTACATTTCTCTTCTTTAACTCACTGTTAAGGCTGTAGCTGCATGTCGTGATATTTGCGGTCTAACAGACTATCGGCTCTGTAGCCTGGTATTGACGACCGAGTGTCCAGAGGGGGTAGAAGTATGCTGTCCGTGTTGTATTGTCAACCCAGAAGCATACCGAAACAGTGGTCAAATATTGTTTCATTTCAAAATCAATATAAACAACATATATCTTTAATGTTTGTTAAGTGTATACAATAGAATACCAAATTGATATTTTCAAAATCAGGAATTCGTCTGCAAACTAAGATAATAAAACTAACGAAAGAACAAAATGTTTTATAATAGTTTTCCTTTTTCGCAAGGAGATACACAATTGCTATTTGTTAGTTGTACGTTAATTAAAAAGATCATTTCCTCATTTTCAGTTACAGTTACAGCTCAAGTTCAAGGTGAAGAAGTTAAGTTAATGGTGGGTATAAATAATAAAAGAGATATCGCTTCTGTAGCAAATTAAACTGGCAAGTACAATCAAGGCAAAATCAATTAAAATTGTTCCGCTCTGTTACTGCTTTCAACAAATGACGACGCCATACCATAGCAATGTAAAGTAGTTCAGCATAAGAGTGTTGGCTCGGCTATCGCAAAATATCAATAATAGTTTGTAAAAATGTTTATTGGAAAATTACAATTGAAACTTGTATAGGGATTTAGTATAATTTTGATTTTTTTTTCTAATTTTCTATGTATTCATGAAATATACTACATGTACCAAAATGCCTTAACCCAGTACAGACCCTTTAGCTAGTAAATAGACTTGAATCATTCTCGCATTGATATTCGGCATACCTGATAGATAGTTCAATCTATATTGGCGATCAACATGACTTTCTTGAATTGTCACTAGTTTGTTGGTTAGGAATGACCTATTAGAAACTAAGTGTATGAAGCGTTCAAAATCACTTAGTAACTTGTTGAAGAATCAATCCAATTTATCTTGGACGATAAACAGGCAATCATAACAACGCGGACTAATTATCAAGCAATTAATTAAGATACTTTTCTTTTTAGTATTTTGAAAGCCATCAGACGATACAGATTCATCCTATATGCATAGCGGACTAAATATAATATCCGGTACAATCAGCTTTAGAAACAAATTGACGACATATCTAGATAGAAAAATATATATATCCAATAGTTAAACGGAAATGCTTGTATGAAGTTAAAAGGAAGATATAACATAAAATTAATTAGCAATAGGCTAAAGGATCTAGCCGATTTCACGAACCACACACAGGAAATCGTAACGCAGTTTAGTACTGCAATTTATTGCAATGGCTATTATAATGCTTTCTTTCCTTGAACCCTATGCCATTTGCTTTAGCTATACGTTGACATACCCCAGCACGCCTTCGTTTCAAACGTGTGTGTATACACGAAGCTGCAAAAAAGATATGAGGAAATCAGACGGGGAAGGTAGCAATCAACCTAACCAGCCGAGCACAGTAATCAGAAACACCACAACACAACTACACTGAAAAATGTCCACACATAAACAAAAGAAACCATTAACAATTCCCCGCCGAACAAATACAGGATGACCCAATTTCACAATGAAATTAGGTTACTGCATGATTCTTGCAAGGTGTGTAAGTATATAGTTTCAATGACAAATATATCAATTCATTACTCTGATGGCTATAAGTGTCCTTATATAAACACTGGAGAGCGTCGTCTACAAAAGAGGATAATTGTTTTTATATCGACAAAAAACAGACAGAAAGATTGGTATAGTTATTTTATCAGTCTGTGTCAAGGAAAAGACAAACAACAATGCTACCCGTTTGACAATTTTAGGTCGCAGTATATCATGATAATTGTCACAGTTAAGTTTCAATTATCCTTCGATAAATGTTGAAATGATTTGGCACATAAGTCTTAGAGTACATGATGACACAGTATGAACAACACGGTGGGTGCTGTGCTGGCACATGAATATCCAATTAAACAAACATCTATAGATCAAAACACTTGATGACGGTTACTAACACATTTTATATATTTCAAACGTGTTGATTCCATCGTTTGGATGCCCATGATTTACCACAAGACAAATAGATTTGTCTACTTAATAATCTTCGGCTTATAGAGTGACTGACGCCAACAGATCCAATACACAAGTCTGATAATAACACATACATGTACATTGTACAATTTCGTATCGCCGTATTTGAAATGATGCCTGTATAGGAGTTTTCTTGCACAATCCCCTTTAAACATTACACATACAAGTAACATTAGAAGGTGAATAAGACGCACACAAAGTTAGTTTTTCGTCTGAACACTCAATGTCATGATCGCCATGTATGCATATGCTGCCAAGTACGTGTCGTATAGAGAACACACGATTTTGTTACGATAAACAGCAAGCACGTCATTCAGACTGCAGCCATGTTGTTGTGAATCCATTAACCTTGTATTCTGATTTCTTTGAAGAATTCACCGGGTTCAAAATGTTGCTTCAGTTCGCAAGACTGTGAGAAGCATATCATTATGTTCATGCAGCAATAATTGATATTTCAGATAAAACAACAGCTTCAATCTCGACACCATAACACAACTTCAATTTCAACTACTGCGTTTCCGCATACTATTTAGTATATGTATGACCGATGTTTCTTTCTAAGAAATACTTGAAATATAATAGCTTTTCCTTCATAAACAGAACAATGCTTTAGGCAACGTTTTCTATGACTTATTTGCATCATTAAGTCTGTTTAACACACGAAGCTTTGAAATACTACGTTTAATAACAAGAAGAAAGTAGACTTGTTTACCCAAAGGCGAGATGTTTCTGAAATCTCTTTCGTTCGTAGCCTGTGTAGAGTAAACTAAAAGTCAAACCTAAATTTAACTTTAAGTGCTACTTCTATGTATCTGGGGTATTCGATCTGTTATGAAACAATTTAAAACATAATATTGACATTTTCAACTTTCTAAAGCCCGTGTATGAACGACTGCGGAAGTTTGTTTTTGAAGACCTGTCTGGGTAAATAGCTTGCTCTCTAGTAGCATTCGTATTTTGTTAATATGTATTTCTTATGCCAAAGTACATGTGAACTACACCTTAGATTTGGCATTTCATCTACATGAGATTGATTTGGAACTTGCTTTGTGTTCGTTATCATTGTCAATAGTTTAACTGTGACTAGACGTCTTACCATGTTGGAATACCTATCATATAAACCCATACAAGACAAAGGTCCCTACAAAAGTCTATACTTCGTTCCATGCGGATACTATGATACAACGATTAAATACTGGTCAGACAATGTCAAAAACATAACGGAAAAGCAACAACGATACTCGATTTACATCATAGTGACATACAGGTCACATAATTGGCATAACTAAGAACTTTCTTACATAAATAAGTTTACCAACGGTAATTGTAACATTGATTATATAATCACGTGTATTGTATACTAGACTATCAAAATATACGATATTTATATGAATAAGTATTTTGACTTTGTGGGCTAGTGTGGAATCCGGTTGACAATGAATTGGTCATTTCTGAACTCGTGACTATGAATTGATTGGAAACACTGAGACAGGCTCATATTTGTCGGTACTATACACAAAAATTGCTGGAAAATAATGAAATAAGATATCAGAAAGGGAGGGCAGCATTTACTCAGCCAAGCATAGACTTGAACTTGAACGTAAATACCAACAATGTTTCAAGCGTTTTTGTATTTTGAAATACACCAAATCCAATCTAAGTTGCACTATGTACACATAACAGGTTGTTTGTTAGTTTTAGTCTACTACATATGTAGTAATGCATCACTGAAGGCCAACATATTACAGTTTCCATGACACCCAAATTGAGTTCAGTCGATTCAGTGACCTAACGGCCCGTTGGAACGTCTGGTGGTAATGGTCGGATCATAACATCCAATTATAAAAACAATAAAGATATTAACACTGGAATAATTGTCTGAGATATATTATATATTCGCCACAATGCATTTGATAGCAAACGTTGCACAAGCAGGTGATAAAGGGCCATTGGAAGACATGCGATAAAATGAAAATTACAGACCATATTTTATTGAACAATGTTCCTGTTTCCCAAAAGACTCGTAGTGTTTCGAATAGTTCTATACGAGTGCATTGTAGACAAACTCTAAAATAAGATGGTATTGTGCTTTTGATATACATAGTAACAAAATGTTTCATACACCACAATACAAAGTATTGTCTGGTGGTTATATAGTGATATCTTGTTTTAGCAATGTCTGACATTCCGCCTTCCAATGTTTCAAGGTTGAATCAAAGAGTTTCACATTATAGACTAACTTTCTCAAACTAGTTCTTACAAATGTAGTACGTGAACCTTATTTCCTGCAGTTGCTATTTGGGATATGATTGTTTATTTATAGCCATGTCCTTTTCAGTGTAAGCCTCGGTGTCATGGCGTTCATGTGACATATATAGCTCTAGCACGTTTGGCGAAATAGCCTTGTATTAGTCTCTAAGTTTGTTTCATGCTACGTTCGGATAGCGTCTTTATATATATGTTGAGGAACTTTAGAATTATATTACTGTCTAACTCAGTGTCCATTTTAGTAACAAAGGTAAACAAACCTAACACCTTTGTTGAAGTTGATAACATATACGATTTTGGTTGAAAATTGTAAATAGTTCAGAAAATAGGTATATAAAATGTATTTATAATATGATGCTAAATGATATGGAAGTACACCCTGAAAAAACAAACTGGGCTTCAAGAGTAAAACTTATTTTAGAAAGGCTCGGTTTTAACAATGTATGGCTTTTTCAAGGAGTTGGAAATTCACAATATTTTATAAAGTTATTTAAACTTAGAGTTAAGGACTTTTTTATACAACTATGGAATGAACAACTACGCGATTCTTCTAGAGCATGCTCTTATGTATTGTTTGCGAATTTCGGTTTCAAACCATATTTAAATATTATTAATATTAGAAAATATATTACTGCTATATGTAGAATAAGAACTTCAAGTCATCGTTTAGAGATAGAAACGGGCCGATGGCATAAACCATTAAAAATTCCTAGATCAGAGAGAAAATGTCAATTATGCAATAAATTAGAAGATGAGTTCCACTTTATTCTAGAATGCCCTTTATACTATGAAATACGAAAGCCACACATTAAATCATATTTTTGGAAGCGACCAAATATTCCTAAATTTATAGAGCTTATGTCAGCTGAAAGCAAAATTACCATTATAAATCTCTCTCAATATATCTATAAAAGTCTGAAACGAAGGGATGCTGAATATTACGTACGCTAGCACTCTTCTCCCTACTGTAAAACAATTATACATTTTAAGATAAAAAATATTACATGACTAATCGATACGCACGAAACTGAAAATTTAATATAACATACTTTTGTACCGGAATTGAAATTAATAATATGTAAACATTCATGTTTTGTTTGTGTAATTTGTGATACGTATATTTGTATATCTGTATGTATATATGACATTGCATGTTTGTTTGTATTTGTACATGTGAAATCATGGGCATATTGCCTAATTTTCGAAATAAACTATCTATCTATCTATCTATTACCCGTAGTATGTAGTTCAACGCCGTACAACTGAATATGTCTAAAGACAAACCGTGACGAATACTGCTATGGCGGTGTAATTTTTTGCGGTCAGCTAAATTGTGAATTTCGAAAACGTACGGACATTTATAGTGTTTGGAAATTACACGGATACAAAATATTGTGATTGTGTATTGAAGTATTGATCTTATTTACCTATATATCAAACTATAAACTCTGTAAAAGCATAATTTGATGAGCAATGGCGTTCAGTCAAGCGGAACCGTCTACCAATGACATTGGTGAGGGTGATAACCCAATGGAAAAATATGTAATTCCACTTGTCTTTATGAGAGAGGAAGATCTATTTGGGAGTCGAAGGCCTGAAAAGGCTGAATGGTTGAGCCATGTTGAATTATATAAGGCGATTGGCGAGAGGATAGATGTATCGCACATTAAAGGCCTGCAACGTGTACGGGGCATGTGGTGAATATACCTGGACAATATACAGGACAAGGTCACTCTCATGAGCGATGGGGTCCCCATCAGGGGAAAGCGGATACCCGTATTGAACACAAACCCAGGCCGCCTAGACGGAGAACATACTACTCAAGTGAGAGTAAAAAACATCCCCTTGTCAGTTGACGACGGTACGATAACAAGAACGCTAACATTGGTTAACGTTGAAGTTATCAAGCTCTATCGTGAGAAGCTCCGAGTTAATAGCAAACTAACCGATTGTGAAACCGGAGATAGGATCATTATTGTTAAAAGTTCGACCCTTACGGAGCCTCTACCAGATTTCATGTCATTTGGCAAATTCTCGGGCAGAGTCCTACACCTGGGTCAAAATCAACGTAGTATAAAAAGGCCAAACAAATGTTCTAAATGTTTGCTAGAGGGTCACATATTTGCACATTGTCCAAATGATTGGGTCTGCACATCATGCAACGAGATCGGCCATAAACAGATTGATTGCAAACAAATAGACGCAGAAGCTGAAAATGATAATGCCTCGGATATAGAGCAAACCAAATCCGACGAAACATCAGATATCGAATCTGAACAAGGTGAACCAATAGTTGCACAACCAAAAGCTTAACATATAAAAAAAACTCTAAACCCATCCAACAACGAACAATTCCTAGTCGCGTGAATAAACGTGGGTCGACCTACAGAAGAACTTCAACTCGTGAGTCACCCTTTAGGGACCAAAATTCAATCTTGATGGACAGATCTCCAGAATCTAAAATGGTAGATTCCTCGCGTGATCGGAGTCGTGCTTCATCAAAGAAAGGGAAGACTTAAAGTTTTCAACTTTCATGATCTGTGTTAACCTTACGACAACAATGAACTGTAATATGGACATGAAAATAGATTATTATACTAATTTGATTAATAGAGTCATTCCAGATGACACATTAAAAATAAATACATTATATATATGTCTTTGTTTAAAAATAGTAATTCCAGATGACACAGTTAAAATAAATATAAATGTACATGTCGTACCAAATCGTACTTATATACTTTATATAATACTATATACATCGATCTTGCTTATTGCCGTACACTTCATGTGTACCATTATACGAACAAATAAAGATTTTTGACCAATCTACAACTTTGGTCGCAAGAAACCCGTGCATTACGGGGTATTTCGATTTACTATTTAGTTTTACTTTGATACTATGATATTTTATAGTATAGTATTAAGTCATGCGGACATATCATAACAGAGAATTATTTTCACTTTTTGAGTTTATGTGCAGTTTGTTTTCATTCACACTGTACCACACTGTGTTTGTACTTTATGTTCTTGATGGTATTAATGAACTTGTCTTTTCAGACAATGCTTTACATGTATAGTAACAATCTCCAGTTAAGCATGTTCTAAATTTGTACTGATATGCCATATATTATGGATGTTACAAATAGTTTCAACACTTGTCATTATGTTTTTGTTACTATGGAAATGATACATACATACCCGTCATGTTATTCATTCATGCATGTAATTAGTTTCATGTACTATACTTGCAGACTGTCTTTTACATGTATGTAATGCTTTTTGGCTGCACATGTTTAGCATGCGTTAATATGTTTAATGTTTTATGGAACTTACAAATTGTCAATTACATGCATGGTAATTAACGTTTATAGTCATGCATGTTCCAACATTAGTTATAATGTTTTGTATATTATGGGTTTTGCTAATTGTCATATACATGTATGGTAAATCCATAAGTAAATTTTACATGAAACGATTTTTTAGCCATGTCATAAAGTATCAAGTTATACAACTTAATGAGAACAGCTATATACATTCTAAATATATAAAACGTTATGCCTCTCCATAACCAGCTTCATATAATATCCCTAAATACACAGGGGCTAAGAGAAAAACAAAAACGTTTAAGACTAAATCAATGGTTAAAACAACAAAAAACAGACATAGCGTTTTTGAAAGAGACTCATTTTACCGACGAGATTTCACAAGTTCTTTTAGATGATTTCTCAGACTGGGTTTTAAACCATGCATTTGGGGACTCGAACAGTAGAGGCGTCTCAATTCTATTAGGAAAACACATACATTTTAATTTGTTTGATGTTTCAGTAGATACAGATGGTCGCTATATTTTAATTAATATTGAGACATACGATAATATATTCTCATTGCTAAATATATATGCCCCCAATTACTATTTAAAAAGGTGATCCAGAGAATCTTGAAAACTGGAGACCTATCGCATTACTGAATATAGATTATAAAATTCTAACCAAAATACTTGCAACTAGATTACAGAAAGTTTTAGATACGATCATCAACTCAGATCAACAAGGTTTTGTTAAAAATAGGTATATAGGTTATAACATACGACAAATACAAGAAATGCAAGACATCATCGAATACACAGAACTTCTTGACAAAAGCGGTCTCATCTTATTTTTGATTTTAAGAAAGCTTTTGATACAGTAAAATGGGACTTTATTTTTTGCACTTTGACAAAATTTGGTTTCAAAAGTGATTTCATAAGATGGGTACGAATTTTATATACCGATATTGAATCCGCGTTAGCCAACAATGGAGGGATTTCAAAATTCTTTAAAGTAGAGCGCGGTATACGACAAGGCTGTCCCTTATCTGCTCTCCTTTTTATTATTATTATTGCAGAAATACTATCAACAAACATACGAGCATGTAACGATATCACTGGAATAAGTATAAACAATAAAAGTATAAAAATAACCCAACTTGCAGACGACACAACGTTATTCTTAAAAGATGCAACAGAAATTCCAAAAGCTCTACAAATTGTGGAAGAATTTGGGTTATCTTCAGGTCTGAAATTAAATAAAAATAAAACAGAAGGTCTTTTAATTGGAAACTTAAAAAATCCTAATGAGATTGAAATACAAAATATACTTTTCAAACAATCTGTTAAAGCATTAGGCGTATACTTTTGAACAGATAAAAAAGTATGTGAAACACTAAACTGGAATGCAAAAATAGAACTATGTAAAAAAAATATTAATAATTGGAATGCCAGATACGTTACTTTCTTTGGGAAACTAATAGTAATTAAGACTTTACTGTTGCCAAAACTTACCTACCTCATCCAGTCAATGTCATTACCTAAACAAATAGCCAATGATATTAATAGTATGATGTTCAAATTCTTATGGAGCAATAAATCAGAGAAAATAAAAAGGTTAACATTAATTGGTATGAAACTTGATGGAGGTATTGAAATACCTGTAATTAACATGTATGCAAAATAAATTAAACTTAAATGGTTAAAAGCCCTAAATGAAGAAAATGTTGCAAACTGGAAAATTATACCAAAATTCTATTTAAACTAATTGGAAATAATCTCCTAATTCTAAAAATGAACATTGACTCACTAAAATCGTTACCAAAGACCAAATATTCTATTCCACCATTTTATAAAGAAATCCTTGAAACTGTTATTGACCTGAATCGTACTACCAAAAAGCCTGAAACGTTCTATGATATACGAAAACAAATAATATGGGGAAATCAATTCATTAAAAACAAAGGAAAATGTCTAATGTTCAAGAATTGGATTGACTCTGACATTATCTACGTAGAGGATATATTCCGAAACGGAACTATAAATGATAATCTTATCTACACTAAACTCAAAGTAAAAACAAACTGGATATCAGAGACGCATATACTAAAATCCTCTACCTACACATTTGGAAAAGTATACTTAATACAAATCAATCCATTAACACTAAAGTTAAAACAAGATGTAAAGACATAGACACTTACCCTATTCTTAAATTTAGCAACACATGTATACGACAAATACTTGTAACACAGAAATTTGAAAAACCGTTTATACACAGTTACTGGGAGCGATTACTTAATACAAAAATTAATTGGAACTCAGTATACTATATTATACATTATGTTATAAAAGATACACGAATAAAGCAATTTAAAATAAAACTTATTTTTAACATACTAGCGACAAATCGAATTTAAGGAACATCAAGAAATAAACATTCTTTTAAGTCAAATTGGCTTTTCTTTGTTCAAAACTTCTTTTAGAAGTGAAAGAAGAATAAAACCCATAAACACAATGCTTATTTTATACCAAGATCTGTCTCTATTACAAAAGTTGTATTCAAAAAAGTCTGAATCATGCAAATTGCTTGATACATTTTTAAAATGAATACAAAATAATTAACATAAACAAAAATACCAATGCTAACTAAATTAAGAATGAACACACCAATTATGACGAAACCTAACAACCTATACAATATTTTCACATCTTTGAACTACAACATCCTCTTTATTACTTAAATCAATTGTAAATGCTTAATTTTTAAGCATTGATAATTGTTTTCTTCATTCAACCTTTAACCTCACATCGAGTTAGTCTAGTCTACTTTCGCTTTCGATTTCATAATACAGCTAGACTAACTCAATGATGTGATTTGGTTAAAACACTTAAACCTTCTGTATATATATACTTTGTTTTCTTCTTTTTAGCAAAAATGTATTATGTTATGTCACAGTAGTTCAATTACAAATTGTTAACGTAGTCTTTTAAAAGCCCTGGAGCTTGTATGTAAATTGATATGATTTATTGAAAATAAATTATCCTACTCCCCAAAAAAAAGAATATGTCTAAAGAATTCAATCAGAAAGATTGAATTTATGCTTTGTTTTGGAGAAATCGGACTGTTTTAGAACATTTGCAGTAATGTACAACGTACTATTGAATACACTAACTTTGCTGGCATTGACAAGTGAACAACAACTGTGAAGAATAAGATAAGGTATTTGTATCTTAGAATAAGAAGAACCTGTTTGCAAGTTCCTTCAGTTTGGTCAACATGACAAGTTCCGGTTTTCTTGAAAATATGCTCATAAGAAGCGCCTTATGATGCAAATGTGAAATATGTATAGGCGTAGTGACAGTCTGGGACTCTAATGATTGCGCCAGTCTAGTGTGATAAATTACAATGAACGAAACTGTAGAATGCAGCGTAAGTCGTACAAACATTTTCTACAAATACAATTAACTATAAACGACTGGACAATGACAAATACGTTACAACCCAGACTAAGTATAACTAGATTATATTTTTATGGAACACTCAGAATGAATACATTCTCGTAGCATTACGATACATTACGTTGATTGATTCCCAGACAAAGAAATAAAGAATGTGTGAGACTTGATATTTGAGTGATATTACTTGACCAAACACATTTATATTAGAGATGAGATCTGTCCAATAATGCTGTTATCTTACTAACAAATGGCCTCAATGTCTGGTCAATCTTATTCATTGACACAAGTATTATTCAATCCGTTAAATACAAAATTCAAGAGTGATATTAGAATACACAGATACACATGTATGCTGCTATGGTACCTTTGCACGATAACTTGCTTGTCGATATCATATCTCTTGATATCATAAGACCAGAACTCTTTAATATTCTGGTTACGCGGCAAATCTAGGGAAAGACAGTAGGAACACGATGACATTCATTGTCAGGATCAAAATTAGCCATTTAACATCATGTACACATGCTCTTCAGTTTACTCATGCCTATTAATTGCTATAAAACATGTGTATGTTTTCATGCAATACATTATTTGTATTTTCCCATAATTATTTCTGCGTATTTCTGTGTTTACTGTGCTAAGGTATTGTGCCAAGGGTTACACACACTGTTCATCGACTTCAACATTGCATTGTCTCTTTCGGTTAGGTGTTGGTATTGTGCAGTGTATTTAACTGATGTCATTTTTTTTTAATTAATTCATTTTATATGCTCGGCTTGTTAAGTTAAGGGTTAGATTTTTCTTTATCATTTTACTCCACAAAGTAACAGCTGACTGCCTTAAATTGAAAGCATGGTGCCTATTGTACTTTAGTCACATAAGCTCACAAATAATCATATCCACAAATGCTGTAATTTCCCTACATCATCGCTTAGCGTAGGGGTAAGGTGTTCATGCATTTGTTTTCTGGTTTTCAGATATTTTAACGGATCGTCGGTTGTTTAGACAATTTAAAACAAGGTTAGGCATGTGAAGTGAGTGTTGGGTTTGAGATCGCCATCTCGTGAAACATACGTCACTTTTCCGGTTTTACTGCTTTATCCTAGTTATATTTTAGTAACATTCCATATTCTATTGATCACTATCTAATTCAAATAAACGAAATGACCACAGACGGTATCATGTTCCCTTGTTGTATAATTTACTGCTAATGAAATATTGTTGTAGGCATTAAAACTTATTTTATCTACCATTTAATTGAATGATTCATCGTAGCGTTACATCTATACAATCTATGTGACTCGTTTAGTATTCATATAATATCTATAAATAATAAATTTGTTTATCATGAGAAACTGTACAGATTAAATAATCAAAATATCCATCCATCCATCTATCTATAAAACCACCGTAGTATGACATACAAACATATCAGACACAATTGTAAGTGTAATATGAAAACTAATATTCGTATGTTTTGTGATTGTAGACAATACTGGTCGTGTTAAAAATAACTACATATATCACACATATGTACATGTATATTAGAGAAATATGCAAACTTATTAAAATGAATCTGTACTAATGCGTCTATAAGAGTGTAAAGATATAAAGTTAGGATATATCCATGCAAAGTAGATGTAATACTTTAGCTATATCAGATAACGTCTTGTATAAGAAAATGACAAAACAGTGAACACTGTAAATATATTATTCTTGCGACGAATTAATGTTCGTTAACTATGTCTACAGATTTCTATGAATACCTTTACAAGATTTTGCATTTACATTCGTGTAGTGATACGAATATAAAGTCGCAAAGTGATGACATCTGACTTGAAATAGCGTTTAATTAATGCTCCAAAACCTTTATTTGCGCGTTTTATGATTCACCGACATAATGTTCGAACTAAAACAAAACGAATATGTTCCTTCAATGACAATATTGATATACTTAACATACGTGAACATTATAAAGATAACATTATATTGCAATATGCCTCCTGTTGCATCTATCTAGAGACAACCGAGACACGGTGATTGATAATGTCAATGACTGGAAATGCGCTCAGAATCGGTAATATTGCAATCGTCTCGTGAACGGTTATTACATGTATCATATTAAATTATTGATATAAGCAATATCACCGTCGATAGAGCAAAATGGTGTTAAAGAAAAATGATATTGCGCAAGATACTTGGGTAAGGTAAGTTCACGTAAGAAGCATCTTTGGGAAATAATAAGTAATGTTAAGAGTACGTAACAATGAAAGGTATCAGATATCGCATGGATAATTAACTTAGTCGTTCTTATAAAAGCAATAATGAGTAACTGTATGATAAAGGGTATTATTAGAGATTAATTATCCGTTTTTCCAAACATACATGTATTGAACTATACGAGTATAATGACTGTTCGAACTAATGGAACAGTGTTCTGGAACTCATTCGCTGAATAGGCCATTTCATATTATATCAGCCATTGGTGAATACAAAATGGGTCGGGTTGACTGGGAAGATAATCAAGTAATGTGTAAATGAGTAAATATAAAACGTGACACGTTTGAACTTAACACTGAAGAGCAATGAATCAGTTGAAGTTTTACGAGGATTTGATGATGTGGAGCCCACTATTACACTATACTTCGGTGTCGAATATCTTCAGACATCTGTCAACATGATGATATAGCGCTTGTGTAGAGTTGATTAATAGGTTGACAATGACATCATCTAATGCATGATTCATTCTATACTTGAGTCAGGGTACCATGTGGGGTTTGAATTATTGTCATAACATACAAACAGTGGTTTTGGAGAAATGTTTGATTTAGTTCTGCGACTAAGAAGTTAATTCCTACTGATAAATTAATTTCCATTTCTGGTATTTTAGATATTAAACTTTAAAATCCTTGAATCAGCCTCCAAGTCATGAAATATTAGATTACTGTACAACAAACATGAATAAGAATGCGTCATGTTAGTGCGAATTATTCTCAACGAGCCATATTTCAATTAGAGAAAGGCAGAACTTGATTGTATAAGTGGACATTTTCGCGATTCAAACCGTATTCGATTTATGTGTTGTTTCAATTAACCATTATAATCATATCAAAATAATACATGTACCTCGAAATATCTTGGATTTATCAGAATTAAATACATCAAAACAATCACTGTCATAGTTATAAAAACTGAAAAGCGCTGTTGACATGTCGTACATGAGTAATACATACTAATACACGTCTTATCAAATGATAACCAATGAGTAATTCAGCAATGTGTATGCTGTGTGTATCACACATTGCATCAATCAAATGAATGACAACATTACGCAAAGCTTATATCGTCATTCCAAATCAACGCGGTATAATGTGTTTCTAAAATGATTTTGAACGCGTCAATTTTTTAAATGCTATAGTATTTATGTTCATCAAAACTGTTCAGTAAAGTGCGCTTAATTTAGCATATTGAACATTTTAGGATCATTCTTAAAACTTTAGGGTACGATTTTCAAATTCCAATTTACCTCAATCAATGTAACTGTCCGGTACCTTCTGAACAATCAGAAGCTATTAGCTCACGTCTGCAATCAAAATGTCTTTTAAGCACTTACTGCAGCTAAAAGCATCTCATCAAATGCCATTAAGTCGCCTACTGTAGCTTTTGTTCTGAAGCACAATCCCCAAACACAATGATAACAATATGTCTCTTTGCGCATCAACGTTGTATCTTACTATGCACATACAAGTGCCATAAAACCACGTTACACCAACGGATCGAACAACTTACGAAATGTGCTTCTACTAAATGCTTGTATTTTGGAGTGCTCATTTGGTGGAATCGTGTGGATAAAAACCAATTGATCCATATATCGATTGTTGTAATGAGCAATATAGTGGTTTTATTCTATCTAAGGTCCAGTAACCTAGCGGTCGGCAAGTTGTGTTAATCCCGCAGTCGAGTATCTTGGTGGCCTTTGCCGGCTCGGTAAAATGATGATGTGAAGATTGCAGCCCAGCAGCCTACCGGTACGGTGACCGACAGTCAGCTGGCCAATCAAAATGTTAGTGAATGATTGACACACGAGTTTGTTACGAAATTACTTTCAAAACCAATTCGTTTATCAACATGAACATATGAATGAGCACCTAATGCGTAACAATTCAAGAGGTGGTATTTGTTGATTATAATACACCTCTCCAAATGCTTTATGAAATACATAACATACACTGAAAGAGTCAGGTGTAAAAGAACTGCTTTCTTTTCCAATAGAGATTTATTTTTACGATTATACGTGTCTTAGCTATAGGCGATCACCAGATTATTTGGATTTAGATGCAAGAAATACTATTTTATTAACATTGGATACACAATAATAATATAACAGATTGTTGGTTGAGTATTGAATATACTATTAAAATCACGGCTAAATACAAAGGAACTAACCCCTCAACAGTACAAAAGTTGCGCACCAAAGTTTTAAAACTTCAAGTATTCATATAAAGTTTTTCTTTGACATTGATAAAATGTATCGACAGGTATTTATTTACCTTAAACATGTGTCCCTACAAGCGAAGGAATATTTCGAAACATCAAACATAACTGGTAGGGCTTGAAGTTAGCAGGCTTCTCGTCGCTTTTACTATATGAGGGATTAATCATAATTTGCAGAGATAACGGTCAAATATTTCAATATTACCAAATAATCTTGTCGTTAGTTTGCCTGTTCGGAGATGAATTGTGTTGCCGTCAACATACTACTTTGTCAGATACATGTACATTGATTATGCTGTTTGTTACTTTAGAATAAACATGTAATCTCAAAATTCCTTTTAATTTCTGCAGAGACAATTAAGCGAGATACGAGATGAATTGAGATGTCAAGCATTGCCAGATTTTTGTTACTCAGCAATGAGCAATGTGTGTTTCATACTGACAACGATAGTTTCAAGTACCGGGTATTGATTCCGTTCGTTATACTTGGCAAATGCCGTATATAAATTATTCTCTAACTACCTAAATTACAAATCCAGTTGCGACAGAAACTGTTTTCGTTTCCAAGACAATAAATAAAATTGTTATACATCTTCTTTCAAAAAAGAAGCAATGCTATAGGCATTATCTTCCAATATAATTATTTGCAGCATTAAGTTTGTTAAACACAAGCTTTGAAATACTACATTTAGTAACTATTTCGAGGAGAAAGTAGACTGACTTACCCAAAGGCGCGACGTATATGTCATATTTTTTGTTCGTAGCCTACGTTGTGAAAAGTCATTAGATACAAATTTAAAGTGCTACTTTTGATCAGTCTTTGAGGTGTTTAATCTATGTTATAGTTTGAAACACATCATATCACCAAATCCCTCTGTACGCACGACACCTGACATTTGTTCAATTTTGGAGACATATCGCGGTAAAGATATTGTAATGTGTTGTGCTTATGCGCTGAAGAATGGTTTATAAACATAGGAGCGTCGGTGCAGACATTGTATAGTCACTAGAAAGATATCCCAATTTTTGTTCAAAGGAAAGACGCCAACTCATCTACAAATACCGCCTAGCGGTGTACTACATGTATTACTTGTCTTGATTTACATCGCAACAATGATAACAAGTCCAATTCAAAATCAGTATCTTGGATGTACCGTGTACACTGAACTCGTACTGGTGATTTATAATAGACGATTCGTGAAAGCATGACACTGGCAATCGATGATATCCATTTAAGGTTCCGACATTCTTTGGTCATCAAAAATGAACGTAATTGTTAGGTGACTAAACACCAGCAAAGATTCAAGCGTTTGTGTATTTTACCTGTAATGCATCACTCAAGGCCAACATACTACAGTTTCCATGACACCTAAACTGATTTCAGTCGACGCTGTGGCCTAACGGCTTATTGTAACGTCTAGTGGTTATGGCATAACACCCCATTATAAAAGCAATATAAATATTGACACTAGAATAATTGTCTGAGATATATTATATGTTCTCCATAATGCAGTTGACAGCAAACGTTGCACAAACAGGTGCCAAAAGACCATAAGGAGACATGCGATCAAATGTAAACAATATACCAGATTAATTAAACAAAGTTCCTGTTTCCCAACGGACTCGTAGTCTTTCAAATATTTCTACACGAGTACATTATAGACTAAGTCTAAAATAATTCATAATTGTACAATTGATATACAGCGTAACAAAATGCTTCATAAAACATAATACAAAGTATTTTTTGCCTGGTGTTTCTTAAACGATATCTTGTTTTACCATTATCTGGGATTCTTCCTTTCCAATATTTCCAGGTTGAAGGGTTCCAAAAAACACACAGAAGATTAATCCACATTATGGACTTTCTTTCTCAAACAAATTATTTCTTAGTACGTGAACCTTATTTCCTGGAACACGATGTGTTTATTTATAGACATGTCCTTTCCAGTGTAAGTCTCGTGATCAAGGCATTCAAGTGACATATATAGCTTCAGGACTGATGAAGGGTTAGGTATTAGACTCCAAATGTGTTTCATTTTCGTTTGAATAGCGTCTTTATTTATATTGAGAAACTTTAAAATTACATTACTGTCTAACGCACTGTCCACTTTAGAAACAACGTTGAACAAAACTAACACATTTACTGAAGTAGATAGTAGATTGTCTATAGTATGTTGCAACGCCGCACAACTGTTTAAGGACTCCAGTCAGAAAAATTTAATTGTTGATTTGCTTTGGGAAATTCAACTGTTCTATCTGTCTCCGAGCTATTACAGTGAGGATCAACGAACAATTAATATAGCCAATGGTCGATGTCATCAATTTGTTAATACAACTACGGAGAATAAAATAAGGTATTTGTCCTTTCTTAACTTAATAATGTATGTAAAATATATTGTATTCGAGCCATTCGCGTGGATATTTAGGTGATTGTAATTCAATCAACGACTATAAATATATCTTTGAGAATACACTGTATTAGGAATCAGATAATACGTATGATTGGTTAGACAAAACTAATATTGAATTATTGATAAGTTTAACTTTAAGTCGTATATTTTCTTACAATCATAAATTGGTCTTCCAAAAATATTGAAGAATTATCCAGAAGTAAATGATTGTGACACATGATTGAACATAGATCATTTTTAGTGTAAAACTATAAGAGCTCTTAAAAATACACAAGTGCAGTGCAACAAAGAACATGGATAATACATGTTCAAACACTAAGTTATCAAAATGCGCATTTATTGTACCAAATCTATTTCACCATACATACCTGGGAAATTGAGTAAATTACACATCATCGAATATGTACAAGTAGACAATATATCAGAATAAATTCAGTCTCGTATCATTACGTTACATTGCGTTGATTGATTCACAGCCAAAGACAGAAATAATGTATAAGAACAAACCAGATATTTGAGTGATATTGGTTGACCAAACACATTTATATTAGTAAAGAGATCTGTCCAATAATGCTGTTATCTCACTAACAAATGGCCTCAATGGCTGGTCCCCTAACGCGATAATCATATTCATTGACACAAGCATTATTCAATATGTTAACTACACTATACCAAATAATGCTACTTAAGACACGAACAAGAAGTGTGCGTTGATTTAGCATAAAATGAATGTATTACAAAATGTAAAAACGCCATATAGCCATATAAATCGTCGTTTAAGGCAATAAACAAAGTTGTTACAAGTGATGTAGATAGGTTATCGATAATTTAGAGCATCTGATTTTCTAAATGATTTATCTAATATCTAAATAATTTAATACAATGGGTGATGTCATCTTAGAACAATGATTGCGTATGTGACAACAGACAATCGTGATAATGAAATACACTGGTATACATGTTCTTTGATACCATTGAACAATTACGTGTTTATCGATCTAATCTAAAGCTGAAATACCAGAGCACTTTAGTATTTATGACAAGAATAGGGAAGTAAGGTAGAAATTGTGTCATTCATTGTGCGGGTCAAACATTAATCAAACTTAATTGAAACATCC
The DNA here is from genome assembly GCA_963678985.1 of Spisula subtruncata. Lineage (NCBI taxonomy): Eukaryota > Metazoa > Mollusca > Bivalvia > Venerida > Mactridae > Spisula > Spisula subtruncata. The sequence goes on from OY787663.1 coordinate 5,853,859, forward strand.
TTTGATTATGGATGATACATGTACTTTATATGTCTGTCATCGGTTTTGATCTGAATGTGCTGTATTATGTATGGCTTTGAAAATATATTTTAGTTGCATCACCTTTATCATCAAACAGTACATAGAAAATGTCGATTTGATGACCCCGTGAGCTGTTCTCTTGTGAAAATATTCCCCAACTTGTGAACGTTATCATTCTGCAAATTGGTATTAAATCTCGTATGTTTATATCAAATCACAGACGAAACGAAAAAGGAACAATTTAAACGACTGAGGACACTATTCATGAAAGTTGCACTATGTCTCGACGTGGTTTATTGTTTCTATTACTATTAATGTTTTTGTTGTTTTCGCTTTAGTTACACAGATGCATTAACACTAATTCATCTACCATTTAATTGAATAATTCGTCGTAGCGTTCAATCCATACTATCTAGGTGACTCGATGAGTATTCATGTAATATTTATAAAACCGTAATATGTCATACAAACGCATCAGATACAGTCGTATGTGTGATATGAATAACAATATACGCATTTTTGGTTATTTTATACAATGCTGATCGTGTTAAACATAAGTAAATATATATATCACGCATATATATTAGAGAAATATTCAGACTTATTAAAATTAATCTGTACTAATTCGTCTGTATATACAGATATAGAAGATATAGAGTTAGGATATGTGATACTGCAACTATGTCTGATAATGTAATAGTATGAGGAAATGACAATATAGTGAATACTGTAAAAGTGATGATGTTGCGACGAATTAATTTTCGTTAACTTCGTCTACAATGTCAAACGGCACTTACTATGAATACCTTTTCAGGATTTTCCGTTTTCATTCGTGTAGTCGCAAAATAGTGATATCTGACTTAACTAAACTTAACTAAATAACGTTAAATGAATGCTTCAAAACTTCCATTTATTTGCGCGTTTTATAATTCACCTACATATTTCGAACTAAAACAAAGATGATATATTCCATCAGAGCCAATATTGATATACTTAACATACTTGAAAATTATAAAGAGAACATTATATTGCAATATGCCTCCTGATGCATCTATCTATATACTAAGGAGAGACGATGGGTAAATAACGAACAATTAAGAATTCCACTCAGTGGAAATGCGCTTAGAATGGGTAATATTGCGTTCGTCTGGGATAAGGTTATTAAATTTACTATTTTGAATTATTGCTATGAACAAAATCACCGTCGGTAAATCGAACTGGTGTCAAAACAAAATGACATAGCACAAGATAATGGTGTGAAGAATGTTCACGTAAGAGGCACCTTTGGGAAATAATGAGTTATTTTAAGAGTACGCAACGATGAAAGGTATGACAACTCTAATATCACATGGATATTTAAATTAGTCGTTCTAATAAATGTAATAATGAGTAACTTTATGATAAACGGCATTATTCAAAATTATATTTCCGTCCTTTCAAAGCATACATATAACCATCATTCCAACTAATTCAGCTCAGTCACTGAAAGGGCTAGCATATCATGTTATATCAGTCATTCGTGAATAAAAATAATTGAGTCGATTTGAATAGGATGATACTCAAGGTATAAAATAATGCTTGACTACTGTGTAAATGTAACGTGTGATACCTTTGAATTTAACACTGGCGTGCAATGAATCAGGTGATGTTTTACGGTTGTTTGATGCTCTATAGCCCACTATTACACGATACTTCAATGTCAATTATCTTTAAATGAATACCTGTCAACTAGATGAGATAATGCTCGTGTAGGGTTGATAGAGAGGTTGCCAATAATATAATCGAATTCATGAATCATCGTATAGTTGAGCCAGGGTATCATTTAGAGATTGAGTCAGCGTCATTGACATACAAGTAGCATACACTCCGTCCGAGAAATGAGCAAGGGGCAATTAAGAGATGTACATAATTGTTTTTATAACGTATTAGAGTAATCGGATAAATAGAAACAGTCAAACCATTTCAATCATAGCTTATGTCGTCATTTTCAAAATGAGCGCTACAATATTTTTCTAAAATTTCTTGGAATATGCAAAACAATCTCTATGTTCATCACGTAGACTTGGTTCCGTCTGACAATTCTTGTTACTTTTTGTACAAACTACACTTATATTTGCATTATGCACATTTGTGGAGCATTCAAAATACTAAAATTAAAAGTACGATTACCAGATTTCTATTTACGTCAATCTGTGGGACTGTTGGGTAATTTTGTGCAATCAGAAGCTAGAAAGTCATTAAATGTTGTTAAAGCACTTACTGTAGCTAACATCATCTCATCAAATGTCATTAAGTTGCCTACTGTATCTTATGTTCCGAAGCACAATGTCAATAACCATGTGTCCCTTTAGTGCATTAAGGTTGTACCTTCCTATATACTTCTCAGATACAGCCTTGTTGCACTAAAGAAAAAACAAAGCACGTGTGTTTCTAGAATACTGACTACTTGAACTTTGCAATGCTCATTCTTTCGAATCATGGAACTGAGCTACCGAAATACTCATCGGAAACGACTTTTGTCGTCATTAATGAAGGGTTAATGCATGCTTTTTCGTGCTATTACATCTGCAAAGTCCCGAGGGACGGTTGGTCACAATTTAGTGCGACAATCTTTACAATAACGTACCTTTCTTTTCCCGTTTAAGTATGAGCAAAATCACCGTTTTTATGCTATAATAATGATATTTTGCCTGACACATTGAGGATAGTGTTTATTACCAAAGAATTAAAATGCAATCACACAAATCCCGTTTAACTTCTGGTGAGATAATTAAACGAGGAACGAGATGAATTGTATGTCAACCACCGATACGTTTTTGTGACTCGGCAATATGTGTTTTGTCGTGACAACGGTCTGTTTTTCATCAGTTCACAAGACGGTGATAAGCATCTCTGTATGCTTATGTAGCACTAATTTCTTTGATCGTTTACCGGTTAATGCTTGATGAACAAACACAGCTTCGGATTCAACTTATGCCTTTCCACGTAAAAGAGTATTAAATATCAAGTTTGGATTCCAAACAATAATTAAAATGTTTAGATTTTCTTTCATAAACAAAGCAATGCTGTAGGCAACGTTTCCTCCGTATTATTTGCAGCATTAAGTTTGTTTAGCACACAAAGCTTTGACATATTACATTTTGTTACAATTCCGAAAAACAGTAGACTGATTTACCCGAAGGCGTAATGTTTATGTCATCTTGTTCGTTTGTATCCTCTGTTGTGTTGATGATTTAATTCTAAGTTTAAAGTGCTAATTTAGTAAAGTCTGGGGTGTTCAATTTGTTATAAACAGTTTTAAACACATCACATATCACCTTTCAAAAGCCCCTTGTATGACCAACTGCTAAAATATGTCCCATTCTGAAGCCCTGACATGGAATACGTGTAGATATTGCGCTCTTATTGCCCTAATCGTTATGTTTTGTATACTGGTACCACTAATGCCAAAGTTAATGTTAACCACACATTGGTTTTGACCTTCATTCTATAGGATGCTATTGTAGAACTTGCTTCTTTGTGTTTATTAAAACAATCAAATGTTACAGGGTGACTAGATGTCTAACGTTGCTTGAATACAGTAGCATTTGCTCTTCCATGAAAACTGTTTTTCTGTCAAATAATCTGGTTCAATACGGCTGCGTCCTAGAAGACAAATACAACACACAAATGGCATTTTAGGTCACAGGCTATCATGAGTATTGTCTCCATTATCCGGGACATAGTGTAACAGTATGGATACCTAGGGAGGATTTAATTCTAGCCTTCTATGGACATGGCTTCAATGTAACGCAGTGGGTATTTTGTGGTACAGGTCATTCATTCATTTATTTTAAAGTTTAGTTAACGGTCAATACGAATAATTGAGGACAAAGCTCTACAGTAGAAAATTACTCTGGCGAGTATAATAAAGGCACTATTAATAAGACTTGAATGGTTTGAAAGATTTGAACAAATGTAGAAATGTTAGTAAAACAAGACAACAAATGGGTGATTAGCAAGATGAGAAAAATGAACATAAAAAATTCCAAAAAACGTCTGCAAAATCCGTTTCGGTATGGAGAAGCTGTAACATAGAGGAATTGTGCGCACCTCGGAATCGAGAGGTCCTGGATTCAACTCTCATCATTTCAATACATTGGACAAAAGTTGTACAAATACAGTATTTTGCCAGCTGTTCCACCTAATTATGCGACATACACGTACAGAGAAACGTTTGGCTGTAATTCTAATGATGGTTGGTTTAGCCAAAAACAATAAACATCAAATTTTATATATTTATTGTAACTTGTTCAAATGTGAATAGTGAGTGAAGCAGGTTACATAATTGGAGTCGGGGAATGTATCATTTATTTGTTTGATTCATTACTAAAAAACCTTGAGGCATAACTTCTTAGTCCGCAGTAATAATTTACCAAATGGTGCAAAATGTATTGTGTTTAAAATCTTTATTGAGGAGTTGACACAATTCTATCCTTTAAAATGTCTAACAAGTTTACAACGATGTACATTATCGTACATTATCGTATTCTTTTTTAAACAAATAACTCTTCACAAACATTCTGGTAACGTTTTTGTTGTCAGTTATGCTAGATTAAAGTTCGTTTTTGTAGTATTGTTTTTCTATCAAGGGAAAAATAGAAACGGTTTTAGGCTATATTTGTTTCATATTTATTAGCAGCATTAACGCTGAACATCGCAAATAGCTTTTAAATACAACTTTTCGTTTCAAATACATAAAAAACAAAGCATGTTTTACCCTGCGGCATAATGTTTGGATCATCTGTTTCATCTTGAAATATTTTAAGAAATATTCAGTCATTCAAGTCTAAATATAGTGCCTATGTCGTGCGATGATACTTGAATAAAACAATGTTCACGAACACCACACAGCTGTGTGTATTAGACACAACATGCAGTATAGCACCTCAGGCATACAAGTATTAGTTTTCGTATTTGTGGATGTTGATTTTAGGTTACCTAAGGCGAACAATGGTCTATTATCACTTTTATCATAATTATTTATTTCCTGCCGCATTACATTAAATTGTAGTAACAGTATTCTGCCAATCCAAAACGGTCTTACTTAAGATTTCCTGTCGTCATGTTTATGTTACATTTATTACGATATAAGCAGTTTGTTGTTTGGTCGTTAAACTCAACTTTGATTTAGCTTCACAAAGCATATACACAGGATAATAGTTAAATATTCAAACTGATTTAATTGACGTCTATTGCCATTTGGTTAGAATTAAAAAGATCTATCAGGTTTAAAACTTGAATGTATCGCTCTCAACACTCATATTGGTCCCGTACGCATCATTAAGCATCTTAATTAGGACTTTGTATGACTCAGCTGTTTAATTAGAGTACTGCCTTACCCTGAACGATAGTAATGTTTAATTTCATTTTGCTTGTAAGGTTTGTGCTGGGCACTGTGCCGTACGGATGCGGTGGTATTTAAATAATCTGCCTTGTGTGTCCTTGTTTGTTCATTACTCGTTCACCTGTTTCCGTTGATTGCTGCATTTTCTGTACGGTTTGTATAACGTTATTTTATTCTACGATGTTCAAATTGCTACGATTTCTTATAGCTTGTATTGATTTCGTAATGACAATCCTAACAATATCATTTTAAGATCATTGCACTTCAAAATGACTGTTGTGATAACTCATGAAAACGTATCGAATTCTAAGCAGCAACGGTTATTTGCTGAACACTTGAACATTTCAACGACGTTTATCTATTTTGAATTAAATATGAGACAATAGAACGGTTGCGTTAACACCTGTCACTAATATCCATTTATATGGCTTGGGTATTAAGTGATAAGAATCAAATTAAGACAAAACTCATAAAATATTCATAATAAAAATGCTCTCTGTCTGGTTTTTGTGACATTTTGCGCGTGATTTTTATATTATTGTTATTGACTAATAGAAGAATTTTATACGGTCATAAAGAAGAAATTAATTTACTAATGATAATAGGACTGATCCGACAATCTGGATAAAACAGAAGCTATGAGCTCTTGACAGCAATTAAAATGTCTTAACGTAACTCGCTACCATTGCGCGACGTCATGATTTTTTTTCGACATCGCTTAGAATTATCTGAAATTTTCAAGGCTAAATCTATAAAATGTCTAGTTTTTGAAGATATTTTTTTTTAAAAAGCGATACACGCAATATTATACTTATTTAACGTCTCACAAGTGCACTGTGACGTAAGCGTGTTTAAACGTTTTGTGAAGCGTCGGATGTATACGCTGTACGATTATTCTATAAAAACAGTCACTTGAAGCCCCGCGCACGGCCTTTCACATGCATATAAATTAAATAAAATGTATAATTCGAAGCGAGAACGCTGTCCATTTTTGTTGCGGCGGAGCGCCGTTTTACGCTACTGTTATAACGCCAATGGCCTGACGTTAAAACAATGTTATGCAACATTTTCGAGGTGAACCTATAATTGAATTATATTAAAACACTGCTGAAAAATTTCTCCATCGATCGACGTAAAAAACTCAAGGGCTTTGACCGCAAAATGTTGACCAAAACTCGATGTGAAATTAAAATTCACGCTATATTTTAGTCCTATTTTGTGCAACGTTACATATGACGTCGTGATCGTGAAATACGAATGTTTCTCAAAATATTCGGGACCATCGTTTTTATTTTGTTATAATAAATTATTTCATAATACTTATACCATTAAAAACATTGAGATAATACCTACAGTCAATACAAATTTATCTTCATAAATGCAAACCAGTTACACGTTATAAACCATTATATAACCATAGTACCGCGATACTACCCTCGACTGACGTAACATACCCTTTTCATTAGTTCCACTAATGATAAATATCGACTGAGTTGATCGATACTACTTTATTTCTACCAGATTATTGTAAGATATTATCATAACAGTTCATGAAAGGTTATATAAGCTAATCAAACTTAATGTCATAAAGTCGCCAATTTTCAGTTGTCAGTACTAATCTCTATGACAAAGGATATCATTTCATGAAAAAAGTTTTAAGATGTGTTTTACGGCGCGAAAGTACACTAATGTCACTTCTTACTTATTTATGCCAATTTACTTGTTTCATTTATCTTTTACATATTGTCACTCAACGTCTGGGCGAGGTCTTCGAATTAATTGACCCAACAACATTAAAATTTCCGAATTAAATGTATTACATGTGTTCAAATGAATGACATAAACTACTCAAAATAGCCTCATTGTATTATCATATAAGTGTCGTTGAAAACAAATCTGATGAAAATACTTTCGGATTATACTAGTGCCATCTACATGTACGAACTGCAATAAATGTATTTTAAGTTTTGCTCACGGATAAGAAAATTAATAAATGTCTAGACATTTCTATACAGATTTCGAAAATCATCCAAATCAATATACGAATGTTCTGAAATGCATGCAGTGTAACGTGAGGAAACCGACATTTGAGAATTGTTGTCCAGACCGGCCAAATATTTTGGTCCTTACATTTCTCTTCTTTAACTAACTGTTAAGGCTGTAGCTGCATGTCGTGATATTTGCGGTCTAACAGACTATCGGCTCCGTAGCATGGTATTGTCGACTAAGTGCCCAGGGGGTAGAAGTATGCTGTCCGTGTTGTATTGTCAATCCAGCAGCATACCGAAACAGTGGTTCAAATATTGTTTCATTTCAAAATCAATATAAACAACATGTATCTTTAATGTTTGTTACATGTATACAATAAAATACCAAATTGATATTTTCAAAATCAGAAATTCGTCTGCAAACTGGGATAATAAAACTTACGAAAGAACAAAATGTTTTATAGTAGTTTTCCTTTTTCGCAAGGAGATACAAAATTGCTATGTGTTAGTTGTACGTTAATTAAAAAGATCATTTCCTCATTTTCAGTTACAGTTACAGCTCAAGTTCAAGGTGAAGAAGTGAAGTTAACGGTGGGTATAAATAATAAAAGAGATATCGCTTCTGTAGCAAATTAAACTGGCAAGTACAACCAAGGCAAAATCAATTAGAATTGTTCCGCTCTGTTACTGCTTTCAACAAATGACTACGCCATACCATAGCAATGTAAAGTAGTTAAGACTGTTGGCTCGGCTATCGCAAAATATCAATACTAGTTTGTAAAAATGTTTATTGGAAGATTACAATTGAAACTTGTATAGGGATTTAGTATAATTTGGATTTTTTTCTTCTAATTTTCTATCTATTCATGAAATATACTACATGTACCAAAATGCCTAAACCCAGTACAGACCCTTTAGTTAGTAAATATACTTGAATCAGTCTCGCATCGATATTCGGCAGACCTGATAGATAGTTCAATCTCTATTGGCAATCAACATGACTTTCTTGAATTGTCGCTAGTTTGATGGTTAGGAAAGACCTGATAGAAACTAAATGTATGAAGCGTTAAAAATCAATTAGTAACTTGCCGAAGAATCAATCCGATTTATATAGGACGATAAAGAGGCAATCATAACAACGCGGACTAATTATCAAGCAATTAATTTAGATACTTTTCGTTAAGTATTTTGAAAGCAATCAGACGATACAGATTCATCTCATATGCGTAGCGGACTAAATATCCGGTAAAATCAGCTTCAGAAACAAATTGACGACATATTTAGATAGAAAAATATATATGTCCAATATTTACACGGAAATGCTTGTATGAAGTTGAAAGAAAGATTTAACATAAAATTAATTAGCAATTAGCTAAAGGATCTAGCTGATTTCACGGACCACACACAGGAAAGCATGACGCAGTTTAGAACTGCAATTTATTGCACTGGCTATTGTGATGCTTTCTTTCCTTGAACCCTACGCCATTTGTTTTCGCTATACGTTCACATACTCCTTCAGCACGCCTTCGTTTCAAACGTGTGTGTAAACATGAAGCTGCAAAAAAGATATGAGGAAATCAGACGGAGAAGGTAGCAGTCAACCTAACCAGCCGAGCACAGTAATCAGAATCACCACAATACAACTACACTGAGAAATGCCCAAACATAAACAAAAGAAACAATTAACAAGTACCCGCCGAACAAATACAGGATGACCCAATTTCACAAAGAAATGATAGAATAGCGGTTATTGCATGATACTTGCAAGTTGTGTAAGTATATAAATTCAAGGGCACATATATCATGTCATTATCCTGATGGCTATTGTTTGAAAAAGTGTCATTATATAAACACTGGAGAGTAACGTCTACAAAAGAGGATAATTGTTTCATATCGACGAACACGGACAGAAAGATTGATATAGTGATTTAATTAGACTGTGTCAAAGAAAAGACAAACAACAATGCTACCCGTTTGACAGTTTTAGGTCGCAGTACATCATGATAATTGTCACAGTTAAGTTTCATTTATCCTTCGATAAATGGTAAAATACTTTGGCACATCAGTCATAGAGTACCTGGTGACACAGTATGAACAACACGGTGGGTGCTATGCTGGCACATGAATATCCAGTTAAACAAACATCTATAGGGCAAAACACTTGATGACGGTTACTAACACATATTATATATTTCGATATATTCGATCGTTTGGATGCCCACGAATTACCGCAAGAAATATAAACATGTCTATTTAATGTGTCATAGAATGTGTCTTCGGCTTATAGAGTGACTGACGCCAACACATCAAATACACAAGTCCGATAATAACACATACATGTGCATTGTACAATGTCGTGTCGCCGTATTTGAATTGATGCCTGTATATGTGTTTGTTTGCACCATCCCCTTTAAACATTACACATACCAGTAACATTAGAAGGTGAATAAGACGCAAACAAAGTTAGTTTTTCGTCTGAACACTCAATGTCATAATCGCCATGCATGCATATGCTGCCAAGTACGTGTCGTTTAGAGAACAAACGATTTTGTTACGATAAACAGCAAGCACGTCATTCAGACTGCAGTTAGGTTATTGTGAATTCATTAACCTTGTATTCTGATTTCTTTGAAAAATTCACCGGGTTCAAAATGTTGCTTCAGTTCGCAAGACTGTAGCAATAATTGATATTTCAGATATAACAACAGATTCAATCTCGGCATCATAACACAACTTCAGATTCAACTATTGCCGTTTCCGCATACTATTTAGTATATGTAGTACAGATGTTTGTTTCTAAGAACGACTTGAAATATATTAGTTTTTCCTTCATAAACAGACAATGCTGTAGGCAACGTTTTCTATGACTTATTTGCATCATAAAGTTTGTTTAACACACAAAGCTTTGAAATACTACGTTTAATAACAATTCCAAGAAGAAAGTAGACTTGTTTACCCAAAGGCGAGATGTTTCTGAAATCTCTTTCGTTCGTAGTCTATGTAGAGTAAACTAAAATTCAAACCTAAATTTAACTTTAAGTGCTACTTCTAGGGTATTCGATGAAACAATTTAAAACATAATATGAACATTTTCCACTTTCAAAAGCCCGTGTATGAACACGGATGTTTGTTTTTGAAAGCCAGTCAGTGAAAATAGCTTGCTCTCTAGTAGCATTCGCTTTTGTTAATACGTATCTCTTATGTCAAGTTACATGTGAACTATACCTTGGATTTGTCATGTCATCTACATGAGAAAAATTAGAAACTTGCTTTGTGTTCGTTTCGACTGTCAATAGTTAAAATGTGACTAGATGCCTACATGTAACCATGTTGGAATTACTATCGATTAGATACTCGTGAGACAATGTCCAAAACATAAGGGAAAAGCAACAACGATACGCGTTTGACATCATAGTGACATACGGGTCACACAATTGGCATAACTAAGAACTTTCTTCCATATATAAGTTGACCAACCGTAATTATAACATTGATTATATAATCACGTGTATTGTATATACTAGACCATCAAAATATACGACATTTATATGAATAAGTATTTTGACATGAACTATTGATAACACCAATTTTGCTGGTATTGACTAGTAAATACAAAAATGAAAAATAATATTTACTAATGTGCAACCTCGAATGTAGGTTCAGCACAAATTGAATGAGTTTATTTTATGTGTCTTGTCATATTAAAAGAATAAAATTAGGTATTTGTATCTTAGAATGAGAAAAACCTTCAGTTCGGTCAACATGACAAGTTCCGGTTTTCTTGAAAATAGGCTCATAAGAAGCGCTATATGATGCAAATGTGAAATATGAATAGGCTTAGTGACAGTCTGGAAGTCTGATGAGTGCGCGTGTCTAGTGTGATAATTACAATAAACGAAACTAAAGAATGCAGCGTAAAAAGGAATGAGAAAATCCGACATGGAAGGTAGCACTCAGTCGTACAAACATTTTCTACAACTACAACTAACTATAAACGACTGGACAATGACAAATACGTTACAACACAGAATAAGTATAACTAGATTACATTTTTATGTATCAATCCGAATGAATACATTCTCGTAGCATTAGATTACATAACGTTGATTGATTCCCAGACAAAGAACGAAAGAATGTGTGAGACTTGATCATTAAGTGATATTACTTGACCAAACACATTTATATTAGTAATGATGCGGTTATCTCAATTACAAACGGCCTCAATGTCTGGTCTCCTAACGCGATAATCTTATTCATTGCCACAAGCATTATTCAATCCGTTAAATACAAAATTCAAAATTATGCTACTTAAGACATGAACAAGAAGTGTGTGTAGATTTGCCTACAGTGGAGTGGCCTAATGAATGTATTAATAATTGCGTCTAGCCATCTTGATTGTCGACTAAAGGAAATAAACCAAGTTGTTAACAGTGATGTGTATAGGTTATCTTTGATTTAGAGCGTCTGATTATTTAAATGATTTATCTTATACCTAAATAATGTGACACACTGAGTGATGGTATCTTAAAACATTGATTACTCTTGAGACAGCAGACAAGCGTGCTATTAGAATACACTGGTATACACGTAAGCTTATATGACACCATTGCACAATAACTTGCTTATCGATCTTACCTGATATCATAAGACTAGGCCCCAATCTCCCGAAGCGTCTCAACTAGAAATCTCAACTCAAATTGAGATTTTGCTCAAGTCAAGAGTTTAAATATGCGATTATTCTTAAGTTTTATGCTCAAAATATTTACTGTAATAAACTCAGAACAATGTATCTGCTTTGTGGTGCCAACTTACAGAGTCTTGTCTCCCATGGAAATTATCTTAAAGACACACGACCGTATTTGAAATTTATCTCAACTCAGATTGAGAGGCTTCGGGAGATAAGGGCCTGCACTCTTTAATATTCTGGTTACACGGCAACTATAGGGAAAGACTGTAGGAACACTATGACATTCATTGTGAGGATCGAAATTAAACTTAAACACCATTTCATTGGCAAAACGGGTGGTACGTTATTTGTCTATCATTTATGTGGGTTTCCAGGTCACTGTGATGTATTCTGTATGGCTTTGACAAACACATTGTAATATCATCTCCGGTTTTATCAAACACTGCACAGACAATAATGGTGTTGTGGAAATAAATACATAAATGTTTCATATGGATGTTCAAGACCGTCGACGAAAGTGTGAATTTTCCCCTGTGTGAATATTTCACAGCTTTTTATCGTTATCACTCTTAATCTTTGTTTTTTTTAATCCCGGGTTTGTATGTCAGATCACTGATTAAGTGAACTTAACTCACACAAGCTGCACCATGTCTCGAGGTTGTTTATTGTTTTCGATTTAGTTACAAAATTGTACATGTAATGCAATTTCGACGAACATTTTAATACTATACTAGGAAAAGTGTGTATATACTATATAGGTGAATTTCATTTTCTGTCGGTATACATCATATTATTTGTACATTTAACATTATGTATACATGCTCTTCAGTTTACCCATGCCTATCTGTCTGTTTGTATTATTTTGTAATTGCTATAAAACATGTGTACGTTTCATGCAATACATTATTTGTATTTGAATATAAACTTTATTTTCCCATAATTATTTCTGCGTATTTCTGTGTTTACCGTGCTCAGGTATTGTACCAAGGGTTACACACACTGTTCATAGACTTCAACATTGCATTGTTTCTTTAGGTTAGGTGTTGGTATTGTGCAGTGTATTTAACTGGTGCCATGCTTTTTTAAATTAATTTCTGTTATATGTGCTCTATAAGATGTAAAAGATATAAAGTTAGGATATATCCATGCAATATAATACTTTAGCTATATCAGATAATGTTTGTATTAGGAAGTGAACACTGTAAAAGTATTATTCTTGCGACGAATTAATGTTTGTTAGCTTCGTCTACAGATTTCTATGAATACATTGTCAAGGTTTTTTTATTTTCATTCGTGTAGTCATACGAATATAAAGTCGCAAAGTGTTGACATCTGACTTTAAAAAGTGTTTAATTAATGCTTCAAAACTTCATTTTATTTGCGTGTTTTATGATTCACCGACATTAAATCGAACTTAAACAAAACGGATATGTTTCTTCAAATCCAATAGTGATATACCTGAGGTATTTGAACATTATAAAGATAACATTATAGTGTAATATGCCGCCCATTGCATCTGTCTAGAGACTAAAGAAAACTCGGTGATTGAGAATGTCAATAACTTGGAATGCGCTTAGAAAGGGTAATATTGCGATCGTCTTTTGTACGGTTACTGAATTTATCATATTAAATTATTGATATAAACAATATCACCGTCGGTAGAGCAAACTGGTGAAAAAGCAAAATGACATTGCGCAAGTCACTTGAGTAAGGTAAGTTAAGGTAAGAAGCATCTTAAATAATTTGGGAAATAATGAGTAAAGTTATAGTCAATGACAATGAAAGGTATCAGATATCACATGGATAATTAACTTATTCCTTCTAATAAAAGCAATAATGAGTATCTGTCTGATAAAGGGTATTATTAGAAATTAATTTTCCGTTTTTTCCAAACATACATGTATTGAACTATACGGGTATATTGATTGTTCGAACTAATTGAACAGTGTTTGGAACTCATTCGCTGAATATGCTATAACCATATCATATCAGCCATGGGTGAATGAAAAATGCATCGGGTTTACTAGGATGTTTATCAAGTAATGAGTAAATGAGTAAATATAAAACGTGATGCGTTTGAACTTAACACTGAAGTGCAATGAATCAGTCGACGTTTTACGAGGATTCAATGATGTGGAGTCTACTATTATGCGATACGTCGGTGTCGATTATCATCAGAGTGATATATGTCAACACGATGAGAGAGCACTGGTGTAGGATTGATAGATAGGTTTGCAATGACATCATCTAATGCATGATTCATTCTACGAGAGGTGTTCAACTTATTTATGAACAAAATATGTACACCGGTTTTGCAATATTGAATAAAAACAATTGAAATATATTTTTTAAACCATGTGAGAAAATGATTTAAGTTGAACATATGATCATCATACATTGTACGAGGGCCATTCAAAAAATACGTAGACAACATCGATTGTTTAACTATCTATCATCCGAATTTCATCAAAATTGGTAGAAATTAGGTTCTACCGGTTTTGAATTCAGTGCGTATATTTATTACGAAAAATATATGTTATATTCGAAAATATGGTAGTTATAGCAACGTAAAATTGAACACACGGGGCAACCCATCGATTTATCCAGTATAAAATTGGTGTTGATTTCTTCACCCCATCACTTATCTTTAACGGTTGCGAAACCTTTCGAGAATTCATGTATGTATCGTTTGAGACTATGTAGTTCTGTGTTTAAAATTATGATGTCATATTTAACAGGGTTACAGAGATATCGGTTATCCTACAAAGTCACTTTTAAAAGCGGAAACAAAATGTGATGTCGCGTTAAAACACGGGGCAACGCGTAATCCTGAAATTATGTGCTGCGCTTGGTATACAGATTTTAAACAGACATACTTACTTGAATCGTGGCCGAAAATTGGAGATTTCACCTAGAGGAAGTGCCGGAACATCATGTAGAACATACAGTGCCAGGGTTGTATATATTTCTTGATTTAATCAGCTTAAATATGTCCCATAGAGTTCAAATTTTGCTTTTCTGGACGTCAAAACTTTGATATTAGCGCGATTTGGGTACGTGAGTATAAAACTCTAAACAACAAATGATATTATGAATGATATTCGTTCTTTTTTGTAAGTTTAATCCGCCGTTGTAAATTGGTCATTAAACAGAATTGTTCGAGTTGTACAAGGAGTATTATTGTGAGAATTTAGAAGATGCTGTAAGGTTACCAAAACCTATGACGTCAACAACGACATCTGGACTTGCCCCGTGGTCACTATAGGTGCAATGCATAAAACATGATTATCACTTAACCGTAGGTCCGATTTCTATGAAACTTTTGGATTTTGGCGAATGAAGGTGGTGCACCAACATAGTTAATAATTATTGATTTATCTGAAAAAATAAGCTAGCGAATTGATTTGTCTACGTATTTTTTGAATGTCCCTCGTATATGTCCTTTGGCTAAAGCTTAAAACAACAATTTAGTAGATGATGTTGTTTTTCCTGTTTTGAAGGCAAAATGGCCCTTTTATAAGCATCAAGAAAGTGTTAGTCAATTTTCATTTGCATCTTTGATGAGAACATCAGTAATATTTGTCGTTAGAAGTCTTATAAGAGTTCTGTTTCCAGTAATTGTGAAATGGCACCAAATATTGAAAATTGCCCAACATTGCCAAAACCTACACTTAAACCTAAAATTGGTTTTATAATATCTATGATGAATCCATTAGCAAGACGTGGAATTGAACCACAGATGGGAGTGTCCATAGAAACTATCAGTGACATTATTTCGAAACAGTTGAATCCATAGTTCTAGGAAAATGCGAAGTTCCTACGCTGAAAATCAATGAAAACATGCCTCGCAGTCAAAAGTCTTGTAATCTAGAAATGCGAAATAAACAACATTATGTGGAAAAATTGTTTCATTATAGCGAAGCAATGCTGAAATCTTAAAGAATGATATGATATATTATGGTATGCTATTTTAGAAAAGGTCACAAGGTTAGGGAGAAGTTCATGTATGTCCAGCTTTGGGTGTTCGTGGCCGTTTTCATGGAAAGGCATTGGGTTTGTTATTATGAAAACACTCACATCAAAATCAATATCAAACTGACGAAATTGAAGGCTGTGGTCTATGTACAAACCGTTTCAAATAAGGTTTTCAACAAAAAAGTGTTACATATCGTTCCTAGTGACTTTTCCAAGAACCTAGTGTTTGATCCAAATTCAGCTTCCAGTCACCATATATAACGCAAAATAAAAAACTTAAGAATATAACTTTGATATATATTATAACCAAACAGTGGATGTCGAAGTCTTCTCAATCATTTAACAAATAAATTTCTATCTGGTTAATACTAAAACAACGATTAAAGAAGGAAAATGTAAACGTTATTATTACGAGTTGTGGACCTTCAAAACGCAAATAACAACACCCTCTACCCTGATGCTGATTATGATTTAACCGTAACGTATGGGCAATTTACAATTATTCGTTTTACTTCTTGAAACACTTTTTTACACAACATAAAAGTTTTTATTCAATTTCATTCTTAAAGTAACAAAATATCGGTGTTCATGTTCTGTTCATAAATAAGTTGAACACCTCTCGTATACTTGAGTCAGGGTACCATTTCGGGTTTGAATTATCGTCATACCTTTCAACCAGTGGTTTTGGAGAAATTTGTGCTATAGTTCTGAGACTAAGAAAATAATTCTTACTGATAAATTAATTTCCATTTATGGTATTTTGAATACTAAACTTTAAAATCCCCTCGAATCAACCTCCAGGTCATAAAATATTTCGCGTAAATATAAGGTTACTGCACAACACACATAACGAACCATATTTCAATTAGACAAAGGCAGAACTTGTTTATATAAGGAGAAATTTCAGCGATTCAAACCGTATTCGATTTATTTGTTGTTCCAATTAACCATTATGATCATATCAAAATAATACATGCACCTCAAAATATCTTGGATTAATCAGAATTTAATCAATCGAAACAATCACTGTCATGATTATAAAAGATGAAAAACACAGTTGGCATGTCGTAAATGAATACTACATACTAATGCACTTCTTATTAAATGATAACCAATGAGTAAATCAGCGATGTGTATGCTGTGTGTACATGAATAACACATTACAACAATCAAATGAAAAACAGCGTTCAAATCATTTTTACGCAAAGCTTATATCGCCATTGCAAATCCAAGCGGTATAATGTGTTTCTAAAATGATTTTGAACAATCAGAAGCTATTAGCTCACGTCTGCAATCAAAATGTTGTTAAATCACTAACTGCAGCTAAATGCATCTCATCAAATGCCATTTAGTCGCCTACTGTAGCTTTTGTTCTTAAGCACAAAACCAAAAACAATGATAACAATTTATCGCTTTGGCGCATAAGCGTTGCTTACTATGCACATTATATTGCGATACAACCACGTTACACCAAATAACAAATAACAAATGAAATGAGCTTCTAATATGCTAAATGCTTGTATTGTGGAGTCGGATTCGGTGGAATCATGGATATAACAACCGATTTATCCATAAATTGATTGTTGTTATGAGTAATATAGTGGTTTTATTCTAATAAAGGTCCAGTAACCTAGCGATCGGCAAGTTGCGTTAATCCCGCAGTCGAGCTTTGACGGCTCGGTAAAATGATGATGTGAAGATTGCAGCCCAGCAGCCTACCTGTACGGTGACCGACAGTTAGATGGCAAATCAAAATGTTAGTGAATGATCGACACACGAATTTGTTACGAAATTACATTCAAAAGGTTAATCAACATAAACATATGAATGAGCACCTAATGCTTTTGCGTAACAATTCAATAGGTGGTATTTGTTAATTATAATACACGTCTCCAAACGCTTTATGAAAAACATAACATAACCTGAAAGAGTCAATGGTAATTGAACTGCTTTATTTTGCTATGGAGATTTATTTTTACGATTATATAGAGGATATTTGTTGATTTTGGTGTAAGATCGAATTTTATTTCACCGATAAAATTCAATCTTACACCAAAAATCAACAAATTTTCTGTTTATTATATGCGTAATTAATCATATTATTAATATTTTACAATTCCCTATTGGAACCTCACCCCGTTGGGCGCCCCAAATTCAGTTCAACCTATTCACTTTTTTTAACAGAAGTTCCACTGAAAGTAGTGCAACTATTTGCTGTAGTATTTTTCTGCAAAACATCAAACGAGATATGTGTAAAGTTTATAAATAAAACAGATATAATATTTGACGAATACAACATTATTTTAATGTTTTATTGAAAGCGAAATAACTGGCATTTATTAAATTTGATCGCGGAGTAATTTCATTGTCAACAAACAGTTTTGTCATCCACCATTGTGAATTGAAGTCACAATGCCGGGAATTTTTGATAATTATCACGTCATAGACTTAGTTTTTCTATGTCGCCAGTCTGATTAGTAAGGGGAAATACTCGTACTGACAGTTAAAAACGGGAATCGACGTACAGAGTGACTTTATCATGTGTTTTGACGTCATCACAACATCAAAAACGAGGACGACATGTTTATTTATTTGACGAGATGCGATTTTGAATCTCAAAATGCATTTAGTATGATCATTTACAGGCAGTGGATTCTATATGCTTCGATAAATTGTAGGTTTGTGTTAATTGCTTTTATTTGAATTGTTCAAAGCTCGTTCAGATTTTCAGATTTGCTTTTAAAAACGGAACAATAGATTTCATTCTGAGACCTTGGCATGTCAGAACAGAATAAGCCTTGCAACTCTCCAATAAATTGAAGTTTATAAGAAGGATCTATTCTCTTTCTAAAGGCCCTTCTAGGAAAGCACTTACATAAATAGTGGTTCTTTCACCTGATGTCTCATGTTGAGGTTCTCAATGTGCAGTAGTCCAGGTTCATTTTATTCCTCACAATGAGGTCACACAGGTGCAGTATCGTAAAAACGAAAAACAAAATTCGGGGGAAATTTTTGGTGTTGAAAATTTATATTTTTCTTAACGTATACAAAAATATAAATTAAAATTTTATTTTTTTTCGTTTTTTTTTTCGTTTTCAATGATACAGTTACCTGTGAATGAGGCTCGAATAAATGCCACAGAAGGCTTCAAATTCAAAGCCATTGGTATCAGATTCAGCAAAATAATCCATTATTGACAGCTGTCAAGTAGCATGTAATTAAACGAACACAACAGGGAGGTAATTTATTTTTTTCATTGAAGAAAGTAGTTCCGTCAAAAACAGTGAATTATCAAAAATGTTATTTCACTGTTATTTGTCATTGTTATTTTCACTGAAAATCACCATAATCCATCAAAAGCATATAATAAACGTGCCTTAGCTATAGGCGATCACCAGATTATGCCGTATATAAATTAGTCTTTATGTACCTAAATAATAAATCCAGTTGCGAAAAAAACTGTTTTCGTTTCGAAGACAATAACTAAAATTGTTATACATCTTCTTTCAAAGAAGAAACAATGCTTTAGGCATTATCTACCAATCTAATTATTTGCAGC
The DNA here is from genome assembly GCA_963678985.1 of Spisula subtruncata. NCBI lineage: Eukaryota > Metazoa > Mollusca > Bivalvia > Venerida > Mactridae > Spisula > Spisula subtruncata. The sequence goes on from OY787663.1 coordinate 5,873,475, forward strand.
ATTAAGTTTGTTAAACGCAAGCTTTGAAATACTACATTTAGTAACTATGTCGAGGAGAAAGTAGACTGACTTACACATAGGCGCGACGTATTTGTCGTATTTTTTGTTCGTAGCCTACGTTGTGAAAAGTTATTAGATACAAATTTAAAGTGCTACTTTTGATCATTCTGTGAGGTGTTCAATCTATGTTATAGTTTGAAACACATCATATGACCAAATCCTTTTGTACGCACGACACCTGACATTTGTTCAATTTTGAAGACATAGCGCGGTATAGATATTGTAATGTGTTGTGCTTATGCGCTAAAGAATGGTTTATAAACATAGGAGCGTCGATGCAGACATTGTATAGTCACTAGAAAGAGAACCCAATTTTTGTTCAAAGGAAAGACGCCGACTCATCTACAAATACCGCATAGCGGTGTACTACATGTATTACTTGTCTTGATTTCCATCGCAACAATGATAACGAGTCCTATTCAAAATCAGTAACTTGGATGTACCGTGTACACTGAATTCGTACTGGTGATTTATAATAGACGATTCGTGAAAGCATGACACTGGCAATCGATGATATCCATTTAAGTTACCGACATTCTTTGGTTATCAAAAATGAACGTAATTATTTGGTGACCAAACACCAGCAAAGTTTCAAGCGTTTGTGTTTTTTTTATCTGTAATGCATCACTCAAGGCCAACATACTACAGTTTCCATGACACCTAAACTGATTTCAGTCGACGCTGTGGCCTAACGGCTTATTGTAACGTCTAGTGGTTATGGCATAACACCCCATTATAAAAGCAATATAAATATTGACACTAGAATAATTGTCTGAGATATCTTATATGTTCTCCATAATGCAGTTGATAGCAAACGTTGCACAAACAGGTGACAAAATACCATAAGGAGTCATGCGATCAAATGTAAACAATATACCAGATTTAATTAAACAATGTTCCTGTTTCCCAACGGACTCGTAGTCTTTCAAATATTTCTACACGAGTACATTATAGACAAAGTCTAAAATAATTCATAATTGTACAATTGATATACAGCGTAACAAAATGCTTCCTAAATCATAATATAAAGTATTTGGCTGGTGTTTCTTTAGCGATGACTTGTTTTACCATTGTCTGGGATTCTTCCTTTCCAATGTTTCCAGGTTGAATAAAAGAGTTCCAAAAAAAAGAAGATTGTTCCACATTATGGACTACCTTGCTCAAACAAATTATTTCTAAGTACGTGAACCTTGTTTCCTGGAACACGATGTTTTTATTTATAGACATGTCCTTTTCAGTGTAAGTCTCGTGATCAAGGCAATCATGTGACATATATAGCTTTAGGACTGATGAAGGGTTAGGTATTAGACTCCAAATGTGTTTCATTTTCGTTTGAATAGCGTCTTTATTTATGTTGAGGAACTTTAAAATTACATAACTGTCTAACGCACTGTCCACTTTAGAAACAACGTTGAACAAATCTAACACATTTACTGAAGTAGATAGTAGATTGTCTGTAGTATGTTGCAACGCCGCACAACTGTTTAAGGACTCCAGTCAGAAAAATTTAATTGTTGATTTGCTTTGGGAAATTCAACTGTTCTATCTGTCTCTGAGCTATTACAGTGAGGATCAACGAACAATTAATATAGCCAATGGTCGGTGTCATCAATTTGTAAATACAACTACGGAGAATAAAGTAAGGTATTTGTCCTTTGTTAACTTAATAATGTATGTAAAATATATTGTATCCGAGCCATTCGCGTGGATATTTTGGTGATTGTAATTCAATCAACGACTCTAAATATATCTTTGAGAATACACTGTTTTAGGAATCAGATAATAAGTATGATTGGTTAGACAAAACTAATATTGAATTATTGACAAGTTTAACTTGAAGTCGTATGTTTTCTTACAGTCATAACTTGGTCTTCCAAAAATATTGAAGATTTATCCAGAAGTAAATGATTGTGACACATGATTGAACATAGATCATTTTTAGTGTAAAACTATAAGAGCTCTTAAAAATACACAAGTGCAGTGCAACAAAGAACATGGATAATACATGTTCAAACACTAAGTTATCAAAATGGGCATTTATTGTAGCAAATCTATGTCACCATACAGACCTGGGAAATGGAGAACATTACACATCATCGAATATGTACAAGTAGACAATATATCAGAATAAATTCATTCTCGTAGCATTACGTTACATTGCGTTGATTGATTCACAGCCAAAGAAAGAAATGATGTGTAAGAACAAACCAGATATTTGAGTGATATTGGTTGGCCAACACATTTATATTAGTAATGAGATCTGTCCAATAATGCTGTTATCTTTCTAACAAATGACCTCAATGTCTGGTCTCCTAACGCGATAATCTTATTTATTGACACAATTATTATTCAATCCGTTAAATACACAATTCCAAATAATGCTATTTAAGACATGAACATGAAGTGTGCATTTATTTGCCTGGAATGGATTGGGCTAATGAATGTATTAAGAACGGCGTCTAGCCATCTTGATTGTCGTTAAAACAAAATAAACAAAGTTGTTAACAGTGATTATATTATGTTTAGGTTATCTATAATTGAGAGCGTCTGATTATTTAAATGATTTATCTAACACTGAGAGATGGCATCTAAGAACATTGATTATCTTCGAGACAATAGACAAGCGTGATATTGAAATACAATAGTATACATGTATGCTTCTTTGATGCATGTACCATTGAACAATTACTTGGTTGTCGGACTAACCTAAACCCGTAAGACTAGAGCACTTTAATAATCTGGATTCACGACAACTATGTAGAATGAAGGTGGGAAAATGTATCATTCATTGTGGAGGTCAACGATAGACTTAATTGAAACATCCTTTGATTAGGACTATGGATGGTACTTTATGTGTCTTGTCATTTTCTTGGATTTCTAGGTTCTGTATTATGTATGGCTTTGAAAAACATATTAAAGTACATGTACCTTCTCCTGTTTTATCAAAAAGTACACAGAAAATAATGTTGTTGTTGGAAGCAAATGCATTAATGTTTCCTACGGATGTTCAAGGCCGTCCGTCGACGAAGGTGTGAATTTTCCCTTGTGAGAATTTTTAAACGTTATCACTCTTCATCTTTTAGGTTTGATCCCGTGATTTTATATCACTTCCCAGAAAAGGTGAACTGAACCTACACATGCTGCACCATGTCTCAACGTTGTTTATTGTTCTCTATTTAGTTACACAATTGCACATGTAATGCAATAGTTGATATCCGGAACTCTGTGCCATGTTGTTTTTCCCTTAATTTACATGTAGGTACAAACAAATCTGGCCTAGTTATACTGATTTTGCATTCATATGCAAAAACAACTGACCCCAACTCTATTGTCCAGATATGAATATTCAATAGGCTCAAGGATTATAACGGTTAAACTTTATTTGTTTCTACAGATTAGTGGAGTTCCGGAGTAGGTCTATTTCGACGAACACTCACTACTATACAATGGAAAGTGTGTCTATCGGTGAATTTCGTCATATCATTTTTAAATCTAACATCATTTATACCTGCTCGTTAGTTTACCCGTGCCTTTCTGTCATTTTGTATTAGTTTGTAATTGATATAAAACATGTGTATGTTTTCATGCGATACATTATTTGTATTTGAATATAAATTTCATTTTTCCATAATTATGTCTCTGTATTTCTGTGTTTATCGTGCTCAGGTGTTGTGCCAAGCGTTACAAACCCTGGTATCATCGACTTCTGCATTTCATTGTCTCTTTTGGTTCACCGATAATATTATGCATGTACATATGCTATTATTGCCTACTTTGTTGCCTAGCCCAAGATTAAATTGTGCATACTATTGTTTTCACCTTTGAATCTGTTTTCTTTTATTCTGTTAAGATATTTTAATTGATCATGGAGATTTTTATTCTTCATCGTCCATTTCTGATAAACGGACTAACCGCTGACAGTATTATACATGTATTCCCTGTTGTATAATATCTTGCTAATATATTTTCAACAAAATATTACATCAGCGTCCATTATCAATAAACGAAATGAACACAGACGGTATCATGTTCCCTTGTTGTAAAATATATTGCCAATCAAATATTGTTGCATTAAAACTAATTTATCTTCCACTTCCACGTCGTAGCTTACCATCCATACCATGTAGGTGACTCGTTTAGTATTCATATAATATTAATAAACCGTAATATGACGTAAAACGCATCAGACACACTGGAAATGTAATATGAATAATAATTTACGTATATGTTGTCATTCTAGATAATACTGATAGTGTTCAACATAACGAAATGTATGTATCACGCATATATTTATTTGAGAAATATGCAAACTTATTCAAATGAATCTTGCTAATGTGTCTATAAGATATAAAAGATATAAAGTCAGGATATATCCATGCAATGAGATACTGAAACTGTATTAGATAATGTCATTGCATGAGGAAATGACAATATAGTGAATACTGTAAATTATTATTCGTGTGACGAATAAATTTTCGTTAACTTCGTCTACAAATTCCCTGTCAAACAACATTTAGTATGAATACCCTTTCAAGATTTTCCGTGGTCATTCGTGAAGTTATACGAACACAAAGTCGCAAAATGGTGACATCAGACGTTTAATTAGTGCTTCAAATTTCCATTATATGATTCACAGACATTTTTCGAACTAAAACAAAAAGAATATGTTCCTTTAAAGCCAATATTGACATACTTGATATACTTAAACATTATAAAGGAAACATAATATTATAATATGCCTCCTAATGCGTCTATATATATACTAAAAGGAAACGACGGGGAAATGCCAATACAATTGAGGATGCCAATAAGTGGAAATGCATTCGAAATTGGTAATATTACAATCTTTTGAGAGTAATTAAATCTATCATTCTGAATTATTGAAATGAACAATATCACCGTCGGCAGAGCAAACGGGTATCAAAAACGAAATTACATTACACAAGTTATTTGAGTGAAGTAAGTTCACTTAAGAAGCACCTTTGGGAAATAATGAGTATTCTTCAGAGGACGTATCATTGAAAAGTTCCTCATCACAGGTACTAGTATAACAAATCCGATATCACACCGATAATTAACTAAGTCGTTCTAATAAAAGTAATAATGAGTAACTGCATGATAAACAGTATTAATAGGAATTAAAGTGATATCTGATAACACGATTAGGTAATGCTGATGTAGGGTTGATAGATAGGTTGACGATGTCATTATCTAATGCATGACTCATCCTATACTTGAGTCAGGGTAGCATGTGTGGATTGAGTCAGTACCATTGACATAATTGTACCATACACTCAGTGATATTGGAGAAATTAGCAAGGGGCAATTCAGAGACGTACACGATTTTTTAAATAACGTATTACAGTAATCGAACGAATGACAACATATAAACCATGTCAATCAAAGCGTATGGCGTATTTTTTAAAATAAGCGCTACAATATGTTTTTTACAATTTCTTGGAATATGTCAATACTTAAATAAAGACTATATCTATGTGTAGCAAGTAGACTTGGATCCGTCTGACAACTCCTTTTACTTTTTGGACAAACTACACATAATTTTGCACATTTTTGGAGCATTGCAAAGACTTAGATTAAAAGTACGATTTCTAGATGTCTATTTACTTCAATCTGTAAGGTAATTTTGAAAAATCAGAAGCTGTTATGTCATGTCTGCAATCAAAATAATGATAAAGCACTTACTGCAGCTAAAAGCATCTCAACAAACTCCATTAAATTGCCTACAGTAGCGTTTGTTCTATAGTACAAATACCTTTGTTCCGTTGGTGCAACAATGTTGTATCTTACTATATGCATAATTGTGATATATAACCCGATTGCGCCAAAAGGTCGAAAACATGTGGTATTTTAATAATGACACTTTGCCTGACAAAGACTATAGAGTTAAAATGCAATCACAAAAATCTCGTTTAATTTCTTGTGAGATAATTAAACGAGGAACGAGATGAATTGTGATGTCAACCACCGACAGGTTTTTGTTATTTAGCAATATGTGTTTCAAAGTGGCAACGGTCGGTTTTAAATTTGTCTTCCGTTCGGAAGACGGTGAGAAAAATTTCTGTATGTTTTTGGTCATTTGCTGGTAAACGTTGAATGAATATTTCAGATGTTAATAATTAATTTTACTGCATAAAGCAATAGATTCAATTTCGACAGCCAACCACAGCTTCGGATTCAACTACTGCCTTTCCACATATATTTAGTATCAAGCAAAGTTCCCAAAACATATTTAAAACGTTATAGATTTTCTTTTCCAAACAAAGCAATACTGCAGGCTACGTTTCTTCTGTTTTATTTGCAGCATTAAGTTTGTTTAGAGCATAAGGCTTTGGCATGCTACATTGTGAAAACCATTCCCAGGAAAAAGTAGACGTAATGTTTGTGACATTTATTTCGTTTGTAGCCTCTGTTGATTAATGATTTAAATCCAAATTTAAACTCCTATGCCTGGGGTTTTCGATTTGTTATGAAACAGTTTTAAACACATTATATATCTCCTTTTAAAAATCCCTTGTATAAACAACTGCTGAAATATGTTCTATTCTGAAAACCTGTCATGGTATACAAGTAGTTATTGCGGCCTCCTGCCTTTTTGTTTTGTATACCGGTATATCTACTGTCAAAGTACAAACATATGAACTGCACCTTGGATTTAATATTCATTATATTGTATTACTAGTATATTGTAGACCTTGTTTTGTTTTTGATGATGGTCAAAGGCATTTTACATGCCGATTATACCAATAAAACTGTTACAATGATAAAACAGTCAATTGTAATTAGAATACCAACTTTGTTGGAATACGCTCTACAAGAAAAAATGTCACAGCAAAAGTCGATACTTGTTTCTCTGTTCATAAAATTATCCGGGATAGAGTATAAGATTATGAATTTATCAGCAACAAACTCCTTCAATCTATAGTTAGTCTTATAGAGTGTAACGATAGTGACATCTGAGGAGGATTATAGTCTAGCCTTCTAGTGTCCCGTGTAATATTATCATAACACCATCCATTGGAACCAGGGTATCAGAATAAACAAAACTGATCATGCGGGTTGAGACTGATCTTGTTCTACATGGCACGGTTAGATTCGTTTGATATACCATCATCACAGATCTAAAGCATCACTTCATTCTCCAATTGACCCTTTTTGCCATTATATTGTGTTGTGCTAAAGTGGTGAAGAATGGTTCATGAACATAAGAGCAACGAAGCATGATTGTATAATCACCAGAAAGACATTGGGAACGGCGACAAATCATTTTAATTCCCTTTCGTATTCGTCAACATCCTGGTTGAGAGGACAGACAACAACTCCTCTACAAATACCACATGTCGGTGTCATATAACGTCTGTTGATTTACATCTCCCTCCGAGCACAAAGTGTAGGTAGATAATGTAGACCCGTTATGTAAGTGTTCCTTTCCTGCACTAGTCTATTAAAAATGTTGCTTGTGTACAATACTTAAGTAATTAATATTTAGCTATTATCATTGGTCGTATAGAAGATCAACACAAAAGATAACGAGTTCTACTCAAAACAATTATGTTTCATGTACTCTGAATACTTGTGATTTGCAATAGACGATAAAAACATGGAAATGACTACGGGTGGTACTAATTAAAGCGACTGATACTAATGGATGCATCGGGTAACTGTATTTGTGGTATTACTAGTATTTTTATTGCAAGTACAGTTAATTAAACTATCCATGTATTTCGTTCGTTATTTGCCGGTTTAGTTATTGGTCAATATGAATAAAAGAAGATATAGCTCTATAGCAGAAAATTAAGCCAGAGAGTATAATCAATGCAATATCAATAAGATGTTTTTATTCTATGAATATTACAAAGTTTAAATGATTGTAAAAAAAGGAGAAATGCTTGCAAAACAAGGCTGCAAATGCGAGACTAGAAAGATGAGTAAAATGCACATTATATATTCAAATCGTTCGATATATTAAGGAGTTAACCCAATTGTAATCCAAAATAGTTCTAACGTCTTTCCACAGAAGCACCATCATCGTGTTCTTTACTTAATAAATTACTCTTTAAGAGCATTTTTAGTAACGTCTTTCTTGTTAATTATGCAGGATTAAATTTCGTTTTGATAGTATTGTTTTTCTATCAAGAGCAAAATAAAAAGGATTTAGGCTATGCGTGTTTCATATTTTTAGCAGTTTTAGTGTTGTTCTTCGCAAATAGCTTTTTAATACAACTCTTTGTAACAGTTACTTGAAGGAAAATATAGCCTGGTTTACCCAGCGGCATAATGTTTGTATCATCTGTTTCGTATGGAAATCTTTGAAGAGAAGATAAAGTCACTTAGGTCTAAATACATGTACAAATGTATAATGCATATATAGTGTGAATACTATGTTTCTTCAGTGATTCTTGAATATGAATACATTAAATTACATTATACAGCTGTGTGAAATTAGCACAGTATTATGCTATTGCACATAATGCATTCAATTATTAGTATTGATATTTGTGGATTTTACTTTTAGGTTACCTTAGGCGAACATCGGTCTTTTGCCACTTTTATTATTATGATTTATTTCCTGTCGCATTTAATTAAAATCTGGTAATATTATTCAGTCATTTCAAGACCGTCTTACTTAAGATTTTTAAAAGTATTTCTGCTGTCATGTTTATGTTACATTGTTAATAATATTAAGCAGTTGTATTGTTGATTTTCCCTAAACGTAAACTTTGATTTTGTTATCGTACATGACATTCATTCGATATAATTTACGTTTTAGCGTTTAATTTTACCATTTGGATAGAAGATATATTAGGTTTAAATTAATCGATATCAACACTCATTTCGATCCCACAAGCAGCGTTCGACACAATGATATGAGAGGTTAAAGGTAAATAAACATCTGATATTATGACTTTATAGGACTCGGCAGTTTAATTTGAGTGTAGCCTTACCCTGTACGATAGTTGTGTATAATTTCATTTTGCTTGTTATGTTTGTGCTGGGCACTGTTTCGGGTACGTATGGTATGCAATAGTCTGCTTTATGTGTCCCTGTTTGTACATTACATGTTCGGCTGTTTCGGTTGATTGCTGCATTCTCTGTAAAACTTGTATTAGTTTTTTTTTGTTATTCTACGATGTTTAAATTGCTATGGTTCCTAGAACTATATATCGTCTTATAGTTTGTATTGATTCCGTAATGGCAATCCTAACAATATTTATTTTAAGACCATCGACACGTGACTTAGTTGAGTTATGAGCAGCAATATTTGTTCCCTGAACACTTGAACATGTCAGCGACGTTAATGCATTTTGAATTAAATACGGGACAATAGTACGGTCGCATTAACACCTGTCACTGTTATGTATTAAAAGCCATTTATATGACTTGGGTATTAAATTATAAGAATCTAATCATAACAAAAATGGTAAAATATTTAAAATAAATGTTTCCCTGTCTCGTTTAGTGACATTATACTACCATAAACGTGGAATTTCAATTTACTAATGCTAAAAAGACTGGTCCGACCATTTGAATTAATCAGGTGTTATCTTTTGACAGCAATCAAAATGTCTTGAATCACTTACTGAAGCACACATCAGCTTATCAAAATAAATATCGTTAAGTCGCTAAATTTCAATTGGCAGCACTAATATTTATGAAATTATGTTATACCATAAAAAAAACAGTTTTATAATTTGTTTTACGGCGCGAGAGTACACGAATGTCACTTATTACTTATTCATGCCAATTCACTTGTTTTATTAATATTAATAACCTTTTTATATTTTGACCTAACAATCTAACATTAAAGATGTGACTTTCCGTAGTACATGTGTTCAAAATGAAAACACTAAGCTACTCAACATAGTCTCATGATGGTACTATTATATAGGAGTCGTTTTAATAATTTCCTATGAAAATACTTTTGAAGGATACAAGTACCATCTACATGTACGAACTGCAATAAATGGATTTTAAGTTTTGCTCACAGATAAGAAAAAAAATTAATGTCTGGACATGTCTATACACATAACGAAAGTCAGCCACACCAATATACGTACGTTTTTCTGCATTTTATCGGCGGGGACTTGGATCTTTGGTTGTTTCTTCGGCTTTAGTGTGGGCATTGCTCATTGTAGTTGCTAGAAACATGTAATATTATTTCCCACCCTATTCCTACCTTCCCCATATTTTAACTAGGTCAAGTCCTAGTTGTGCCTCTTTAGGTCGCATAAAAATAGGTCACTGTCCTTAGTGTTTTAACCTAGGTCACGCCCCGGGGGTGTTGTGCCTCATTTGGTCGCCGTTTTGGCATGGGTTTCTGTGGGCACTGCTCAGGGTAGCTGTGTCGTGGTGTTTTTTATTTCTGTGCTCGGCTGGTTGGGTTGAGTGCTACCTTCCTTGTCGGATTTTCTCATACCTTCTTTGTAATGTATGCAAGTGTAACGTTAGGAAATCGCCATTTGAAAAATGTTGTCCAAACCGACCAAATAGTTTGGTCCCGACATTTTGTCTTCTTTAATTCACTGTAAAACCTAAAGTTGCATTGATTTTCCTGATCGACATTTCGCTGGACCTTCTCTAGCCACAGGTCAGTGATTAACCCTGCATAATTGCAGAACAACAGTCTACTAGCATTCTTGTATGTCGTATACGCGGTCTAAGAGCCTTACGGCTTCGTATCATGCCATTTACGAACAAGTGTCCGAGAGGGTTAGAAGTATAAATATATGCTGACTGTGTGGTATTGTCAAGCCTATGGAAACAATGGTCAAATAGTGTTTCATTTCAAAATCAATATAAATAAGTAATGTTTGTTACATGTATACAATAAATACCAACTCGTTCTTTTCCAAAATCACAAATTCGTCGGCAAACTGGATTAGGAGAATCATAAAACTTACGAAAGACCAAAATGTATTATAATAGTTTTCCTTTTTCGCAGGGATAAACAAAATCGATTTTTGTTAGCTGTAAGTTAATCATTTCCTCAAGTTCAGTTACAGCTCAAGTTCAAGGTAATGAGGTTAAGTTAATAAATAATAGAACAGATAGCGCTTCTGTAGCAACTGGCAACTACAATCAAGGCAAAATCAATTAGGATTGTTCTGCTCTCTTACAAATTCAACTACTTTCAACAATAGCGTTTTCTTTTAACAAAAGTACAAATGGAGCGAGGACATGACATTTAATTCATTGAAAGAGTTTAAGATGCCATACCATAGCAAGGTAAAGAATATTAGCATATGCCTGCTCGCTCGGCTATCACAAAAACAACAATGGTTTGTATAAACGTTTACTAGAAGGTTACAATTGAAAGGGTTTCAAAAATTGAATTTCTACTGAACATGTATAGGGATTTAATATAATTTGATTCGATTTGAGTGTACATGTATCTAATGTTCTATGAATTTATGAAAGAAACTACCAAAATATCTAAATTTATTTAGTAAATCTACTTGAATCAATGACGTATTGATATTCGGCAGAACTCATAAATAGTACAATCTATATTGGCGATAAACATGTCTTTTTTAAATAGTTACTAATCTGATGAAAACTGTGTGTATAAGGGATCAAAATCAATTAGTATCTTGCCGAAGAATCAAGCCGTTTTCCATTGGACGATAAACAGGAAATAATGATAACGCAGACTGATTATAAAGCAAATTAATTTGGATGCTTTTCTTTTAGTATTTTGAAAGCAATCAGGCGGTAATGTTTTATCTCAGATGTGTAGAGGACTCAATATCCAATCCAATCAGCTTCAGAAACAAATTGACAACATATCCAGGTTAGATATATGTCCACTAATACTACAGAAATGCTCATATTTTCAAAATATGTGTTTATATAATTGTTGCAACAAAGCGATATATCCTGGAAGGAATATGCTAGGTAAAATTCTAAGTTTGTCTCCACATACATGTCTTATCGGAGCACTTGTGAGTTGATATATCATAAGAAATAATTAATGTGCATAATGTGGACCTGCTTTATCATGCATGAGAATAGCTCTGTGGATTAGTAGTTAGATACCGGTTGTGTTTTAAGCACGAGCGATTTAATTTACGTAGCCATGAAAGTGGATAAACTTTATTATAGATAAATACGACATATTGATGTTTGCGAATGTTCGGCATTAAATGACACAGCAAAACATGATAGGTGCTGCACCGGAAAGTTATTTTGGCTTCTTTGTCTCAATATCTATATACACTCAACCGCTTTAAAAACGCACCACATATGAAATATCGGTTTTAGTGTTGAAAACGTCAATTTATGGTTATTTATTTTCGGATTAATAATCTTCAGTCTATATGTAACTAGGTGTGTGATTTTCATGACATTATTACGAGTGTGAAATGAATTATGATATAGATAACACTGAAACCCATGAAGGTGAAAGTCACAATTTCAAAAGCACGTATAAGAGCCCGCTACATTGATGCATGCACGTGGTATCTCCTCCTAAAGCATAACATTAATTACGTAATAGGATAGAATTATGTTTGACGTGACGTTTCCCACCATTCAAGCAAAGCTTAACTTGAATTAAAAATGTTATGCGGCTATGGCTGTCTGGCTAATATCATACGACCTAGTGCGGTTCAGATATGCGCATTATGTGAACCTAAGATGGATGCAAGCCTTATTTAAACTCGAAGTCTTGGTTATGAGCATCAGACTGCCAGGATATATCCCGTGGTGCATCTATGGTACCTCAAATCAACACTATGAAGGAGCTTGAAGACAAAAAGTTGGGACTCTAAACAGGAGAAAACTCATTAAAAAATGTACTCAAATAATTTTCCTTTTTATTGACAATTATGAAAGAAATAATTATGAAAATGCAATAATGTACTTCTGGCATTTTGATTGACACCCAGCATTATTTTGACACTGTGTGCAGCCATGCGGAACCAATTACAGTGACACAACCTGTGTCATGTTTCCTCCTAGCTCGGACTCAATACCTTTAGCTGGTTTCATCCAGGTCGGTCTTTGACTGTGCCATTTGCTAGGAATCGATGTTCTAAGACCACAATCATTGTATGTTTGCAGTTGAACCGTCATGTTAAGGCACCGAGGCTTTTTGCAGTTGTAAGCGAAGGCACACCCATCGAGAACAAATATTCGAGATATTCGCAGCATAAAAATAACATTAGCAAATATTGTTTATGTTGTTTTTTCAATGTGGAAACCAACAGCGTACCGTTTAAAGTTAATATTGATCACACAGGTCGACCCGATCGAGCTGCACGCGCAAAACATGCAAAATCAAAAAAAGTTCTCTGGGCGGGGTATTCCGAATGAAAAAAAAATCGTTTTCTTTAATTAGGTCAAGCTTATGAACTGAACAAACCCTGTAAACTATCAATTTTATCAAAAAATGTATTATGACAAAATTTGATTATTTTCAAAAGTGGTGCGTTTTTAAAGCGGTTGAGTGTAGAATAGTGTATCAAGGACCATTTTTACCCTGTTCGTTATTGCTAACAAACAGATCTTCGTATAAACACTTGAGGTTTTCGTCTAAAAGGAAAATAATTGCTTCCATGTCATAAAATACGATAAGAAAGATTGATATCATGATTTAATTAGAATGTGTCTCAGAAAAGACAAACAACAATGATACCCGTTTGACAGTTTTAGGTCACAGTCTATCATAATCATTGTCACATTCAAGTACCAATTATCCTTAGATAAATATTGAACTAATTTAAAACAACAAGCATTGAGTGCTCGGTGACAACGTATGAACAAATGCTAGCTATTGTTGTGTGTGCAACAACGACTATTGGCACCAGAATATCATAATTGTTCCTAAATTAAGATATATTTTTGCTCAATTATCTCAATTTGAGGTTTTTCATAACACACGCTACCAGCTCTGTTTACGACCCCAATCTACATAATTATCCCTTCGCCAGAATTTAACAAAATAAGATGATGTGTGTAAAATGCCTCACTTCCTCCGAGGTTTAAAAACTTCAATCACATTCACAAACGTATCCCTGATTACAGAAAATCATTGTCCATAAACACCAAAGCGGGATTATTGGTAGCATATTTCTGTTGTTTAACTCAATGTTTATCAAACCACAATTCTACGTATATACTAGCATTTAATACATTGTACCGGAACATTGGATTATCATTTTCAAACCAGATAAAACGACCGCAAAATGGTTCAGGAAAATAACAAAACCGACAAATGAATATAAAGATAAAACGGATTCTAGTTTACCATGAACATATCAATTTCTTAACGACCGAACTAAGCGGTTCATATTTGTTAAACGTAACTTAATTGCACTACCAAGATCAATCACTCATGAGGCTTTAGTTCAAGGAGAAGAAATTGTAGTTTATGAATGATATGAATAATAGACGAGTTAACGCTACTGCATGAGATTAAACGGACGAGTTTAATCAAAGTAAAATTAATAAGGAACTCTCCGTTCTCTTAAATTCAATAATAGTGTACGCATGTAAAACAATGCGTTTATTTGAACGAGGCCAACAATAATATTGGAAACTATGTTATTCATTAGTCATATCTATCAAAATCGTTGTTTTTGGGAAATTGATTTGGCTGACGTTAGACATAAGTTAGGGTTTGAGTTTAACACAAAAGTATTAAAATGCACTAACAAAACATGTAGGTTATCTAGCATACAGAACGAGATATAATAGAATCCATGATTACCCAGGTAAACTTTTACATTAACCAAAGCTCAATACGTGTATGTACGTATATATAGGCATAATAAACTCACCTTCATTCACAAAATCGTCGTCGTATATGCAATACTTCATCAAATTCGTCTGAACACAGAAGAATCCTGGTACGTATGTATGTATTGTGTTGCATTCACGCCATACTATGTTTTGAAACATAATCTGATGTTATTGAACTTAATTTTAATACAATATAAAGAGGTAAAGGAGATGTATTTTTTGGTATTATTAGCTTAATAAGTTTGGTTAAACATATGAAGCTCTAACATACGATTGTTCTATATTTTATAATAATTACAGTAAAAGAGGTGAACAAAGCCTGGTTTATCCAGCGGCACAATGTCTTTGTCATCCATTTCATTTGAAATATGTGTGGAGGAAATAATCTTAGTTTTTATATGACATACGCAGATTCTGCAAGGATAAAACTCTTAGATTTCTATTTAACCGTACATACGTGTTACCATCTTGGAAGAAGCAGTTTCCTGCCTTTCTCTTTCTGTAACCTTTTGGCATTTTGTTTGCTTTAGTTTTTTCAAATGCAGTAGACAGTAAATGACGTATTGATATCATTCAATATTGTACCAAACTGGACTCAATAGATAATAGCTAGTTCATTACAGTGACGATGTAGCATATCATGTAGTCAAAGAAGATATCTTATAACACTATGGTTAATAAAAAAATACTTGTTTAGACAAAAATTAAAGTGAGAGAAAGTTATTTTACAGACGAAAAATCAACATATTCAAGAGTTATCTCCCCTTTATGTTAGGTTTTGAATTCTTTGTTGATTGTCTTGATATATTGAAATAAACAAGAAGCAATGAGAAGTGTTAAAAAGTTTATGTCATAAAAATCCAATGAGCTACTACCACGTACTAGTAGTTAATGTTCAGCTGTACCATATACAGTATCTTGGAAAGAGCTGCCCAGAGAGTGAATATACAATATGTGTCTTATAACATTAAAGACTGAGTCCACTTTATACATATGTTTCCCTGTAAACAACTTTAAACAGTGTCAGTGTTAGACCATGTAACATGCAATTTGTAGTTTACGTGTAATGCAGTTTTCATGGTATAAAGTATATTAATGTCGTTGCAGTTGTAAATGTATGATTCGGTAATTACTAAATCATTATGTCAAATGGCTACAGGGATAGCATAATGAGTTACAGTATGTGTAATAACGACGTCATGTTCCTATTGAAAGTTGCCACAGTTACAGACATAACAGATACGTTATGAGAAAAAGTAAAAAAAAAATTGAAATACCAAACATTGTGAGGTTGAAATATCATTGAATTTACAGTATTGTACGACACAATAATATCATTTTGTGATTTGTCCTTTGACGAGACGTACGCAAAATATTGTAGGTCCGTGCAATGTTTAATATTTCCGATTTGATTCTATTCAACTTGAAATAAATCTTAAAAATATTAATATGTCTGATTATTAACATATAATTCACCAGTTAAATATGACTGGCACACACACATTAGTATAATTGTTTGAAACAGCCAGATAAATGACATCAGACTTGTCATATATACTTACAACTGAATATGGAATTTGTTGCTTCTTGCAGTCAGGAAATGCAAATATGAAATATTGTGTAGTTATATTTATGACAGGACATACATTGCACAAACATTTTGAAGAATGAATACCGAACAGTCGTAATAGTATACAAGAACATTGTATTTAGTTGAAAGGATGGTTTAACAGTTTGCTACTAGTCTTTGATATATTACGAGGTACTTGTGCAACTGATCATAGAATAACAAGTTAAATAGTTCCTGCGGCCAATTGTTTTACAGACCAGTATTGTGAGAGACATTTTTTATAATTTTAGAAACTAGAACTTTTTAAAGTGTTAATAAGGCTTGATATAAAGGTATGAGGAAATCGGACAGGGGAGGCAGCACACTTTACCAGCCGAGCAGACTCGCACCAGTAACACCACGACACATGTACAATGAGCAATACCCACATGTGAGCCAAAGAAACAATTAAAAGTCCAAGTCCCCGTCGAAAAATGCGGAATTTTACAAACCTCTCTGATTTAGTAGGCTTATGTGTGTTTGGGTATATTTACCTATTATAATTTACCGGAAAATGGTGCTATTTTAATTATTAGCTATTATTCAAATGCGTAATATAGTTTATTTACGACAAATAGTTTATTAAATACAAGTAGTTGGGTAAATAAACGTTCATACTTTTGTATATTTGGGTATCGGCGCACGAAGAGTCCGAAAGTAAAATAAAGCGATTCTCACGACGTGCAAATATCATGGACAAATGCCGGTTCGAAATGATACTGGGCCGAGTCTTGCCGAAAAACTTGCTAGTTTACGTTTATTTAGTCATCACTGGTCATTAAAATGCGTAATAAAGTTAATCAACCCCATATTGTTAGTTAAATACAAGTATTTGGGTAAAAACGTTACTATTTGGTTAAGATTTGGGTGTTTAATGCCGACGCGTCGGCCTGCATGACCTAGTTAAGTAATGATCTAGGAGAGGTAATCCAGACTGCAGGTGCACGCCAAAATACATCGAAACACATTTTTTTCTTATTTTTAATTACTTAAAGGGGTAAAAAAAATTATAGTTATTAACTAACATTACTTAATTTTAAAATATAAAATAAAATAATAGTGAAATAGTCTGGTTTACAACATTCGCACAAAGTGCTTCATTTTTTTGGACATAGTTTTGAACGCGTGAACCAGACTAACGAAAGGTCAAGTGCGCGTTAAAACACATTTCGAAACACATTTTTTTATTAATTATTACTTAAAGGGGTAAATTATGGTTAATACTTTATTTTAAAATAAAATAAAATAGATCTATACGAATCTAAAAAAAAATGGTATTAGTCTGGTTCACGACATTCTTAAAAAATGCTGATTTTTTTTTATTTTTTTTTTTTAATGGTAAACCATCCAGAACAGGTCACGTGCCCCTACATGGAAATTTTTCTTGTTGCATACAAATATAACCTGCGGCTCTAGGCCGCAGGTTAATAACATCGGATAATATTTAAACTTAAGTATGTCCTTCAGAAAGATAGATATATATGATAATATAATTTACATACGTATAACTTGACTATTTTGACCTGAACCTGACCTTTATGCAAGAATATATATCAAGTTTAGTGATTTGAATATATCAAGCAAGTAAATCGTCCGCTATCAGTATTTCAAATTTGTGTTTCTATCACATCTCGAGCGTCTTCGTGATAGATTCTACTCCCCGATTCTGAAAACATACAATCGGTGTTGTATCTTAGGTAATATTTCGACTGATGCTAATCAAAAGATGAGGCTCGTGTCATATTAGCCAAGCTATACAAAATCAATTAGCAATATGCTGAAGAAATAAGCCGATTACTATAGGACGACAAATAGGAAATCATAACACTGTCAGATTATAAAGCAATTAATTAGACTATCCTTCTTAGTCATTACAATACTATTTTGAAAGCCATCTCAAAAACACATTTAGTCAGTGATATGTACGGGACTGTTCACTCAAATCAGCGGTCCAATCATCACGGGGTGTTTCAGAAACGGACTGATGACAAATTAAGTTCCACCCGTACCATCATACCATGTACGTATCAAGGATAATATTTTACTTCCAATAGCTTAATAGACAATGTTCTTGTTGCAACACCACATTCTAGTTATACTAGGGGCCCTTTATAGTAAAGGTGTACGTGTAATTAGGAAGACAAAATAGGTACCTGCGTGTTGTCGTCATGAGCTCGGACGGGTAGTAATTACACCGCGAATGCGGTAACATACTTGATTATAGATAAAATACAAGTACACGTACCGATTTATGCTGTACATACGTTCACATGTATTGTGTAGCAAGATAGAAGTCTTTGTACTTTCTCGAACTTTACGTTATTTGTTTTAGTTATACATTAACATTAGCCAGCTCGCCTTCGTTTTCGCAATTTTTTTTACACCAAGCCGCAAGTTATGTAAGCATATTGGTTCAAGGCAAATATATCATTTCATTATCTTGATTTCAATTGTTGGAAAAAAGGTCTTAAATAAGCACTTGAGAGTGACGTCTACAGAAGAAGATAATTGTTTCTATATCGACAAAACACTAAAGGAAAGATTGATATCGTCATCTAATTAGACTGTGTCCATGAAAAGACAAACAACAATGATACTCGTTTGACAGTTTTAGGTCACAGTCTATCATAATTATTGTCAAAGTAAAGTGTCAATTATACTTAGATAAATGGTGAAATACTTTGACACAAGAAACATTGCGTACACTGTGATGAAGTACATTATGAGTGAAATGTTTTATGCTCATGTGCTATTCTGGAATAAACTTGCACCTGTGTAGGTCAAGACATTTATGGCGACAGTAACTAACGTCTGTCGTCTTGTCCTAACGCGTTGATTCGATCGTTTGGATATCCGAGTGACACATAACATCTCAAACTGACCTATACAAATATATAGTGTAAGTATATATTTGCCTTATTGGCCGACCTGTTGTCATTCTGGTGTGTTATTATGTTTGCAATTCTCAAAGGAAAATACCTTTTTACAGTTCTTACGCGCCACAATCATCAACTCCAGACGACGAGAGTCCGTTTCCACAGGAACCCAAACTATTTCAAGCGCGCAAGAACTACGTCAAGACACACAAAGGTGTCTATCTGATGCGCCGATAGTGTCTTTGTCGTGGAATGTGTCTGCGGCTTATTGGTGTCAATGCACCGATACACAAGACAGACAATAGTGAATAGAGTGTCGTATCGGCGTAATAAATGTTGCTTTTACTGGCGAATAGCCGACTTGTACTGATGTACTGGTATATTCTTGCACTCATTCCCTCTAGATATCACAACATGTATTAGATTATATATATAAATACATTCATGGTACTTGTAGAAGAAGTAAAAGCAAACTTCTTAACATTTCTACGTTTGTATCCATTCATTAACATACCCGGTAGTCGAGGTGTATACATGTGTTTCCAAGATGCGCATCGTTCAAAGCTACATGTAATTATTTTGTCATTTGTCATATGCTAGAGAACAAATGACTTGATTTACAATTATCAGCAAGCACGCCGTTCAAACTGTAGTCAGGCTTCAGATTTCTTTGAAGTACTCACTGGTTGTACGTTTCTAATGCACCCGGAACCTGTTACTCGTCAATAAATAACACCCGCATGCGATATCAAAGGTCCAACTTTTATAGAAAGATAAATGTTCAATGGACTGTACTTAAACTGTAGGTTTTTATAAATCATTAATTATCATGGAACAGATGCAATATCATCCACCGATGGCTGTTTTAATCTGAAGAGTGACAGGAGCCAATGATATTTTATATAGCACCATGTACCTTAGTCCATATATGTGTTTCAGGGAAAAGTACTCTCGGAGACAGTGCGAATGTTCAACTGTTCCATATGTTATGACTGTACGCAGTAGAAGTAGTGTATTGATGAGCAAATGAGATTCTAAAATATATATGACACAAAAGTCGCTCTTCTGTAGTTTGGACTAAAAGATTGCTACACATATTTACAAAGAGCACGTATTATCATACGGTATTTGTGCTCCATAATGATACATCGCTTAAATTGTTCTGAAAGAAAGGCAATACGTGTGAATCAGGAAAACAAACGTAAGGGAACCATTAGTCATATGATGTTGAACACAATGTGTTGATGTTTTCTGAAATGATGTCTTTCCAGACTGAATTGCCCTGCATATGTCGCATTGTTGTCTTAACTTAGAATTTCGTCTATCTAACACTTATGTTTTTTCCATTAGTCTGTTAATCCCGTGTTTGTATTGGAAGTAAGTAAGTAAGTAAGTAACGCCTTTTTTTAACGGGGTTGAAACATTCAGTTTCCCGATCTTCCATGTTGGCCTCACAATAAGTAATCCATATATACGTGTGACCTGGTTTAAATACGCTAGACAGTATTGTACATCGGAGACTCGTTTTGTTTACCCCGACTTTTTTTAACCGTGCGTTAACATTACAAAGCATACCAGAAAAGGTGCAATCCTAGTAAGCAGACACTCTATCCACTAATCTGCTTACTTTTCAGAAATTGAACACAAAAAACTTAGACATTAATTTAATTAAGGTTAACTTTGTCTGAAATATCCTCGATAAAACCAGGCAGGTTGTTTCATGTGATAGCAATAAGTGACGCAATCAATTTGGGTGGCGCATTGCTTATATTTACTTACTCCGTTTTAATACGATTATTTGAATATGAAGGCAAGCAATTGATTTACAGTCAGCAATAACAAGGTAAACACAATTGTAAGTTGAACTTCTGATTTCCACTCGTTGGGACACTTTATGTTGGACAGTAACATGTTTTAAACACTTAGATTTATTCTTAAGTCCTCAACTAGGTAAATCGTGCCGAAAGCGATCTTCTGCAGAGATTGGTTATATGTAGGGCGTTTCAAAAGTTCCAGGAAAAGTACTTTATAATATTTATCTTCTATGCTCGATATACTTCAAACTTTGCATTTTAATAGAACAATGCATGATACATATTGTACTATAAATTGAACGCATGATGGTATGTTGTACAAAATGACACGGCTTCCATATTTACGTCAGTTATGGCTACTCGGGGCAAACGTTATCTCTGACCGTACGTTAATAACATGTTCTGACT
Source organism: Spisula subtruncata (assembly GCA_963678985.1). Classification (NCBI taxonomy): domain Eukaryota; kingdom Metazoa; phylum Mollusca; class Bivalvia; order Venerida; family Mactridae; genus Spisula; species Spisula subtruncata. The sequence continues at coordinate 5,895,002 of OY787663.1, forward strand.
AAATTTACCCCAGTCAGTCAAAGGGCACACAAATTACACCTACAACGATAACAACAATGCTTTATATTCTGACAAAATACCTCTCTTCAAGTTACATATATGCACTTCCAGGGTCCGTTTGCAAAGCATTCGAAAGTATCACAAAATCAAGCAGAAACGTCCAGCGCAACGTCTAGCGTCTGATTCACAATAGACAGTACCTTCATATGATCATATGCAGCAGTAACACTAGCAGATTGGAATCGGTAATACTATTCATACATCCTACCCAGTGACATACAACGTTCTTAACAGATAGTGGTTATAAATTCCACTGGTTAAAGTCTTAATTTTCCAACCAAAAGACAAAACCTGGTCAAATTCCAATGATTTACTGACTCTTTGAAGGGCGATTATAATACGGCGACAAATAAACCTGAACACAACATTTGGGATATTTAAACTATTGCATAAATTGACCAAAATGATGTTGTACTGCCCTTGGTGATTGTGGGTTGTAGTTAATTTGTAGCAGTTTGGTTGGGAGCGATGTGTTATTTAGTTTGACGATTTTTACGACGTAACGTCAAATTTGCCCCTGGTTGCCATTACTGAAGTTACTATGGCAACAGTGCCATATTGTACAACACACCCTCAAGCGTTTGATTCATGGTACAATATGTAGCATGAATTGTTCTATTTTAATGCAGAGTTTGAAATAATTTGAACATACGATAAACATTATAAAACACTTTTCCTGGAATTTCTGAAACTGCCATATTGCCACATAACGATGTGGTGCGAGAACAAAGGTAAGAACATTTAACTGAAAACAATCTGCTTAAAACAATACTATTGTTGAAGTATTCGCAAACAGATTTACTCTCGCCCAAGCAATGTAACCGACGAGACGTTTATCTGCGATCTATACAATATAAAAGAGGGGTTTGAGCATATTGTTTAGTCACCGATAAGGTAGTTTGGAATGTTTATTGTTTTCTGCACCCAATGACGCAGAAAGACGCTGACATATCACTTTTTCAGATATAATTATATCCATGTTACCTTGTTAAGTGTCGCAGTATCATTGGCATTGGTAATAAATCTGAATTGTTCGTCATATTACACATCGTTATTGTTGAGCATCAATGAATATATTGTAATGTTGTATTTGCTACCATTGTAACTACTTATCATGTTAGAGCTTGGTCTTGGCATGGTGTACTGAAACATACACCTGTCAGTTTAAATCTACTACAAAGTCTGCAAAATGGTTCAGGAAATAAATAGAATAACTAAAGGATATTGTAATCCAATTGTTTCTATTTTTGCATGAAAACATCGATTTCTTTACAACCAAACCTAAAGGTTCTTGTTTGCTACGTGTGCCTTAATTAAACTATCCATATCATTCAATCACGAGGTGTTAGTTGAAGGAGAAGAAATTGTAGTTTATGACCGATATGAATAATAGAAGAGGAAGCACTACTGCAGAAGACTAAAGTGAAATTAATAAGGAACTCCCTGTTCTCTAAAACAACCTAAATTGAGTTCAATGATATTGTGCAAATGTTGATGTATGATAGACAATGCGTTTATTCGAACGAGGCCTACCACACTAACATTGAAAATTGCATTATTCATTAGTCCGATTGAAATCATTATTTTGTGAAATTGATTTGGCCTACATTGAAAAGAAAAGTATTAACATTAACGGAACATGTTGGTTACATTTGTTTTTGTATCTAGCATACAGAACGAGATATAATAAAATCCAGGTTTATCCAAGTAAACTTTTACATGTGCCAAAGCTAAATACGTGTATGTACGTATACATATGTATATCGATGGCTTAGAATGAGAAGGTCGTAACTACAAAATCGATATATTGAGAAAACAAGAGAAAACTCTTTACATATGGGAAAATAAGTTTTAAAAACTTCATTTTGGTCAACATGACAATTTCAGATTTTCATTAACGTAGGCTCATAAGAAGCGCATTGTGAAGCAGATTTCAAATATGTATGAGTTTATAAAGTCGTAAGTAGTAGTTACGACCTACTGATTCCAAGCCATCGTTATAGGCGTTATAAGCTCATCTTCATTCACAAAACTCATCTTCGTTATTATAACTATATACAATACTTCATCAAATTCGTCTAAACACAGAAAACTCCCGGTACATATTGTGTTACATTTAAGTCAAACTATGTTTTGAAACATAATATGATGTTATTGAACGTTCTTTCTATTATAAAAAGAGGTTTAAGGTGATGTATTTCCAGTATTACTAGAACATATGTATTAGCTGAATAGGTTTTAATTGTTTAACATATGAAGCTTATACATAACAATTGTTCTACATTTTATAATAATTGCAGTAAAAGAGGAGAAATTAGTCTGACTTACCCAGTGGCACAGTGTATTTGCCATGTAATGTATTTGAAATCCAGGCTAAGGAAATGACCTTATTTAAATATAGATCATACTTAGATGTTTCCGGGATAAGACTATTAGATTTCTTTTTAATTATCCTAGTGTTAAACATGAACTGTTCAGAAGTTAACAATACTATAAGTAGGAAACAGAAGTCGAAATATTATTATGCAAATGTATTACAGCTAACTATACTTGACAATAGTCACATTTTCAGAATTGTCTTTCAATGAAACATATGCCAAATATGCAGGGATGTGTAGGAATGTGCAGAATGTAACATTTCAATTTACCTCTATTCGATTTGAAATAAGTTTTAGATAAATGAATTTGTCTGGTATTTAACAGATAATACAGCAATAAAATATGACTTGCACAAATTTTCTATAAAGGTTAGAAACTGCAAGACAAATTACTTCAGACTATGTCATATTTACTTACAAATGTTTATGGAATTTGTTGCTTAAGTCAGCAAATCTAATATGAAATATTGTGCAGTTATATTTATGACAGGACAAAACTAGTACATACATTTTAAATAATGAATACCGATCAGTTGTAAGAGTATATTAAGTTAAAAGGAAGATATTACAGTTTGCTACTAGTCTTTGATAATTTATGCACGTACCTATGCAAATGTTTTATCTAATAATTGCATCGGATCATATTTAAACTGAAATATGTCCTTCAGAAAGATAGGTCTAAAAGATAACATATTTTACGTACGTACACAACCAATAAGCAATATGCTGAAGAATTAATCCGACTTCTATAGGACGATATATAGGAAATCATAACGCTGTCTCATTATAAAGCAATTAGACTATCCTTCTTAGTTCTTACAATACTATTTTGAAAGCAATCTCAAAAATTCATTTACCCGTTTGTTCACTCAAACCTGCTCTGGAATCAACATGGGGTGTTTCAGAAACAGATTGATGACAAGTTTTATTTCCACCCGTTCTACATACGTTCTTTCATATCCAGTAGCTTAATGTATCTGTTGCAACAAAGGCATGTTTTCTGGTAGCTTTCACAACATTGCGGTGATACTGGAAGCCCTTTATAGTAAAGATGACATTGGGACTACAATATACCAGAAACGTACCTGCGTGTTTTCATCACGAGCTCAGACGGGTAGTAATTAAACCCCGAATGCGGTAACATACTTGATTATAGATGACATAAAAGTACGTACATGTACCAATTTATTTTGCACATGCTGTTACAGTGTACCAAGACACAGACGTCGTCGTACTGCTTTCTTTCCTCGAACGTTACGTTATTTGTTTTTAGCTACAAACTGTTTACATAAACATAATCCAGCACGCCGTCGTTTTCTCATTGTGTGTATATATAAGAAGCCGCAAGTCGCGTACGTATTTCTGTTCAAGGACAAATATATCATTTTATTACCCTGATTTCTGTTGTTTAAAATGGTCTCGAATAAACAAAGGATGGTGTGGTCTACAGAAGAAGATAATTGTGTTTATATCGATAAAACACTAAAAGAAAGATTGATATCGTCATTTAATTAGACTGAGTCTAAGAAAAGACAAACAGGAATGATACTCGTTTGACAGTTTTAGGTCACAGTCTACCATAATCATTGTCACAGTAAATAATTAATTATCCTTAGATAAATGTTGAAACACTTTGACACTAGGGACATAACGGACACGGTGATGTAGTACATTATGAGTGAAATGTTTCATAGTCATGTAATACACTGGAATAAACATGCAACTTAGTTGTTCAAAATATTTATGGCGACAGTAACTAACGTCTGTCGTCTAATCCTAACGTGTTGATTCGATCGTTTGGATGTCCGAATACCACTACCACCATCTCGAAATGACGTATATAAACATCTTTCGCCGTCTTTTTGTCATTCGTGTGAGTTATTGTGTTTGCACGTCTCAAAGAAAAAAACATGTTTTAACAGTTCTTACGCACCAGAATTATAAACTAAAGACGACATTAACCCATAACCAAGTGCGAACGAACAACATCATTACACTCAAAGGTGTGGATCTAATATGCTGATAGTATCGTTGTCGTGGAATATATCCGCGGCTTATAGATGTCAATGCACCGATACACAAGACATACAATAGTACTAAACATGCCGTATCAGTGCACTAAATGATATTTGTATTGGCGTATCAAGTACTTGTACTGATGCTGGTATTGACATGTTATTGCATCCCTTCCCTCTAAATATCACACCATGTATTAAATTGTATAAGTGCGATCATGATTGTTCTAGAAGAAGAATACTAAAACTATTTCACGTTTCTACGTTTATATTGACTCATTCTTAAGGCGACAGGTATACTATGTTTCCAAGATGCGTATCGTTCGAAGTTACACGTAATTATTTTGTCATTTGTCATATACAAGAGAACAAATGACTTTATTTACAATTATCAGCAAGCACTCCGTTCAAACTGTAGTCAGTAGTGCGTTCATTAAGGAAAACGCTCGCCAAAGTTCGTGAACAATACGTGAGTTCGCGTTCATGAACGATAAGTTCGCCACGAACATGTTAGCCAATCGCGGACGACCTTTACACATAGCTCGCCTAGCGAACAAAGATGGCGGATAGATAAATATTTGATTTAATTTATTATAATCTTAGCGATTTAAACATAAATTGTAGATTGTATGTGTTTTGCATTTGTGATACAGTGTGATACCAAAGCTGAATAAATAGAACACGACAGAAGTATTACTGAGTTCCTAATTTTCAATCTACGGCTGAAATTCTAAAAAAGTAAGGCCATTAAATCGTCTACCTTCGCCATCTTGAAATTGTTTGCGGCGAACGATTATAATCGTTCAATAAAAAGTTCGCATGACGAACTAATTCTCGCGGCGGACGTTTTCGTTGATGAACGTAAGGCAGGCTTCTGTAAATTAATTAAACTTTTATTCAGATTCCTTTGAAGTACTCATTGGTAAACCGTTTCTAATGCACCCAATATATAACACCCGCGTGGGGTATCAAAAGCCCAACATTTACAGAACGATTAATGTTCAATGGACTGTGCTTAAACTTTAGTTTTTATCAATCATTAATTATTATGGAACAGACGCAATATCATCCATCGATGGTTGTTTCAATCTGAAGAGTGACAGCAGCTAGTGGTATGTTCTTTTAACACCATGTCCCGTAATCTGTATATGAGTATCGCATGTACGTGTAAGTATACTCGAAAGCAGTGTGAACGTTCAATTGTTTCATTTGGTTTTATTATGGTCGTTTACTCTTGCTAAGTCAAAAAAGGTATTTTCAAGGTACACCGACACTAATGCTTTTTTCTGTGATGTTCCGTTATTTTTAACATACTCCGCAATGCTCATTGTTTGTTCCCTCCAATCAGAATATATGTACATGCTGTATTTAACAAATACGTTTACTAACTATCTATACTGCATGTCAATAGGAGATTAATATTTTCATTTGACAGTTTCTTCAAAGTAAGCGCCCTGTTCAGTCTTGTTATCTTACTGGGGGTATATGCTAAACAAGAAAGAGAAAGCACATTTTGTGACCGAATACATTAGTAAGCCAAGTACAATTTATCACATCTACTTCAGTTGCTCTCCACACTGATAACATACTCAGTGACAAGACCATATTTTAAATATCAGACATTTTAGATGGAAAATTCTAATTATTTGGCTTCCCTCAGACAAAGTACAGCAGCAGGGGGAAAAAGCTGATAATACTTTTGAAAGGCCGATAATGCTATTTTTTTAAGGCAAATTTGTTACTATTTATAGTAACATAAGTATTATCAAATTTTATTTACACCGGGCTTGATAACGTCGATGATCTTGTCTGATAAATAAAAGACATCCACGTAAACATACATAATATGTTTGTAACATAGCTAATCTGAGGCCTCTGTTGTTTTATGTCTAAACATCATCACATGGATTAGACATTAACATATGCTCACCAATATCTTAGGACCGTGTGCAGTACAAGTAGTGGAATGTTATGCAATGAGACTACATAATATATACGACGTAGACGTCGCTCTTCTATAGATTGGGCTATAAGATTGCTACATATATTTACAACTAGCACATACATGTATTAACATACAATATTTGTGCTCCATCATGATACATCTCTTGAATTGTACTGAAAGATAGGTAATTCGTTTGAATCAGGAAAACTAACTGAAACATACTTGCAAAAACATATTAGAAGTATTATCAACTTGTTTATACGAGATAACCTTAATATGTGTCATCGTAGTTCTTAATAAGGGTTCCTTAAATCTAACAATTGTGGTTTTCCCAATTATTGCGTTAAACCCACGTTAATATTGGAAGCAATCCATATGTACGTGTTACTTTCCCTGTCGGATTTTCTCATACATTTTTTAATTGAATACGATAGACGTTATTGTGCATCCGAGACTCGTTTTATAATACATTACAGTTACCAACAATTATGCCGGTATTCAAAGCACGTGTGTTGCAATGTGAGTTGTGATTTAACAAAGCTAAATTTCTATATAGGTCAACCCGAAAGTCCATGACGAAAATATAGAAAAGATCGTGGCTTTCTAAAATGTGGCATACATTAACCCACTATGACGCTATTTATTATTTTGTTATATCATTTCAGTATTGTTAACGTTTGTCATCGCTTTATGGTATTATGATGATTTAGGAAACCATGCAATGTGACATGCATTAGGAGGGACAATTATTAGCCTTATTTGTGTCCTTAAGTATCTTTTATAGGGATAACGAAAGAACGTTCTGAAATCGGTGACTTGTTTGGGTAACTGCCTCCGCGTCTGCATGGTTTTAACTAGTTTTGCACTTTACATTACTAAATATTTCTTTTGTACGTTTATTATAAGGACGGTGTATATATTACTTTGACTAAAATCATTACATTGTATATTGTATTTATTTATCCAATGCTGCAAATATCATTATGACATTGACCCGTTTCTAGCGATACAGCATTATCTTAGTTTTAAAACAATATAGTTTGCAAATCGAATAAAAATGCAATTCGTTCTCTCCACACTCCCAATCTAAAACACGTTTAAAAAGACACTATTTATCAACGCTTCTAATGTTTTCCTTATTGTTGTTCTTCACCGATTACATTCATATGATATGTGTTATTTTCATAAGTTAGTACTTTGTTGAGTTGTTAGAAAACTATTTGAACAGAATATTTAATCCGAGAATAATTAGTCTTTACGGCAGTTTTCGCATTACTTCAAACATTGTATTATTTAAACCAGCACATATCAAGGGCAACGTTCTAAGAGTTGCTGTCATGGAAGTTAGGCGTTCCATCCACTAATCTGCTTAGTGTTCTTAAATTGAACAAAAAAACGACATAGACATTAATTAATGTTAACTTTGTCTGAAATATTCACGATCAAACCTGGCAGGTATCCTTACGATATCTCGTTGTCTTAACAATTAACTCATCATGTGATAGCAATACGTTACGAAATCAATTTGGATGACGTAGTTTTAACATGTACCTTTCCCATACAGATGAAAGACCACAACACAAATATCTCAGGTTAAGTGGCAATACTTATTGTAAAAAGAATATGATGTTTTGTTTTAATATGATTCTTTGAATATGAAGTCAATAACAGGCAATTTACTTACAATCTGCTAACAAACAACATAAAAGTAAATTATAGGTTCTTATTTCCACTTGTTAGGTCACAGCATGTTAGACGGTAACATGTTACAACTTCGATTGATACTTAGGTTTACTACTTAATGTTGATAAATGCGCGTCAATAACATTAAGATCTTCTGCAAAGATTTGTTCCATTGCCATGTAACGAAGTGGTGGGACATCTTAGACAAGAACAATTAATATTACTGAAAACATCTGGACATATCAGTCTGCTAAGAACAATATCTATTGTTGATGTATTCGAAAAAAAGGGTTTACTCTAAGCAATTTAACTGACAAGACGTTCATATGAGATTAATGACGACCACACGGGGGGTTGACCTTATTTCGTAGTCACCGATATGTGTATATGAAAATTTCTTTTCTGCACCCAATGACGCATCAAGACGCTGACTCAGCAATTTTTCTGTTGAACTTTATTTGCATGTATAACTCGTTACATGTTCGTGTCACAGTATCATTGACATTTGTGATAAAACATAAACCAAATTATTTGACATATTACGCGTTGTACAGTCAATTAGTTGATGTGCTAGATTGGAAAAAAGAGAATATGTTTCGCATTAGACATCTACTAATTGTGAGATACGAGAAAAATAAACTAAATTAAGGGTACGTATAAAAGTTATGAAAATATTTGACAATGCAAGAAATGGGTAAGTTAGCTCTCTATGTACCAATATCACTCTGTAGATGATATCACTTCTTGCACTGTTGATGCAAAAGGTTCTGTTGGTGCAACATCTTTCACTATTGCAAATAGTACATACAACTGTTTCGTGTATGCTCTACTATGTTGAGTTTGTATCGTTTAAAACATATATTATATATTGTGTAACTTTCAGCGTTTAATAGACGTCGCCAAGTACCAAAGTGTATAGCAATGTCACAATGTCTTGAATGAATGACACAATGACTTACAATGTCTCAGGAATTGCTGTAAATTTGACAGTCCTACTGTAAGATTTCTTTTAAAAGAACATAATTCTATAAGCAATGTCTGGGATTTCAAAAGAAGATAATAGTATAAGTCTTAAAAAGGTTTTAATACGAGTTAAAAGCTATATGATATAATTGACTTAATTCAGACTGACAAAAATACAAGAAACAAGACAGAAAGATAGTGTAACAGAAAGCTGCATTCCAATTACACATTGTGTACAACATAAAAACAAAAATGTACTACAATTGAATATGTATGAACGCAGTCAAAGTTTATGTTAATATTGTAGCTCTACTACAGTCATGTTGTGCGTTATGTTGTGTGTTTTTGCTGGTTGGGTCAATTTGTTGACTGACCTTTTCTGTATACCCAAGTTATTTGTATCGTAATGATCGTTCGCCACTGACGTATCTGTTTCTTCAAGACAGATGCTCTATTTTCTACAATACCTGTCCAACATGTTGCGCGTTCTTCCCCAGGTCCCTGTTTGCCCTCGTGAAAATGCTAATTGAATTAACATTGTTTCTCACTTCCTACTTGTATATATAATGCCCTTAATCAATTCTTAGTTATGTGTTTTGATTATGAATATGCATTCAGCGCTAAATCAGAAAAACACTTGCTTAAAAGACAGCAGTATAGTAGAAAGAGATATGATAAACGATGTGAATTGATTAAGCGTTGTGGTCATGTGACAGATATCCACAATTGTTGAAGTACATGTACTAACCAGGCCAATTCTAGCAGATAAATACGCGCCATATTGTATTTGACAGAATAGTAAACAGCACAATTTCCGGAATGTCATGATATGGCGGAAATGATTTGACGATGGTATTTTAAAGTTCCTGCTGATGTCTAAACATGCCAAATTCACAATGAACTCATGAGATTTGTAGAAAATGATCCGCAATGTAAATCATGGTATAATCTTACATAATGCTTAATGGCGAATGCGCACAAATGCTACCTGTGATTATATGATATTCTATTGAAATATGGTTTCTTTAATTTGATAGAAAATGGCGTAACCAAACCGCATTAGGACATTGTATTTACCTATTTACGAAGATTTAATTTCGCGAACTTTTTAAGTTGTTGAAATTCGCGATTTAAAGTAGCTGCGAAAGTTACATCAATATTGAAATCGTGGTAGACTAATCAATACGAACATTTGTAGTACATGTAGCGAATATGGCGAAGAACGACTTAACACGAACATTAGTATTCGCCAAATTAAATTGTTTTGCAGTTTTGCTTTAGTGAAAATGACAGTTGAGTTTATTCGATCTAGCGTGGTTCCGTCCAAATAAAGAACAAAATTTACCTATCATCACCATTGTTTTGAAACATCTTATCATGAATTAGTCTGTTGTCTGCCACAAACACATTTGAACATATATAATATAAAAACACCAACCATATTGCCGTTTGACATTCTATTAGGTGTATATATAGGTTGGTCCTCTTTCAACACTATTTCAACAAACGGCTGTTAAATGCTGACACACCACGTTATTGTCAGCACCAGATAACCCTAAAAGGCCGCTGACAGAGCAGTTGTATGTTGACGGTTATTTGCAGTTTAAACGCAGGTTGGTCTTGTAGAATATTTGTGTAGAAGATTAATTGACATTTATCATGAAACATATCCACAATTGTTCGTCAAATTACACACGCTGCATCGGTAGATTGTTGACTTGAAAAGAAACGGAAATACGACTCTCATGATTTTCCCGCTGTTTCTTTTGATTTCTCGCTAATTTGTAGAAACTCGAAAGTAACGTTCGTAATAAGTGGAAACAAATCGGATAAACAGTAAAATTACTACTTGTTCGTCCACTGTTACTACACAATGCACTTAAGTGTTGTAAGTAAAACACTAGGTTTTGAAGTTTGTATACATTTCATCTAAACACTGTACTGTCAAGTTTTTCTTTGGTATCGAATAAGGTAAGTACACTTCTATTTAATGTATTTACAATAATATTTACAAGTTATTGATAATAGTTTCCATGTCAAGTGAAAAACTGGTACCGGCTATTTTGTTAAATTGGGGGATATTTGAAAGAAAATTATGACATGGCAACCCTTAGGGCATACTCTGCAGCTTGGATCTCAAGTTGGTATATAGAAATATTTATCTCGCCCAAACTGACAATCACCCGTCCCGACTAACGTTGTTTCCAGTTCTAAACATAGACGGTGTATCCAGTGAATAAAAGAGAGGTTGAACCGTATACCTACTACAAGCCAATTATTATGGAATATCATTTGCAATACGGATACATGTTGCACCAGTAATATTGCTTCATAGAGACCTAACTTACCCATTTGTTGCGATCTCGAACACTTTCATAACTTTTTCTCACCTTTGATTTAGTTTATTTTTCTCGTATCTTACAATTAGTAGATGTGTAATGCGAAATATATTTCCTTTTTTCAACCTAGCACATCAACAAATTGGCTCTACAATGTGTAATATGTCGAATCATTCGGTTTATGTTTTATCACAATTGTCAATGATACTGTGACACGAACTTGTAACGAGGTATACATGCACATAAATGTCAACAACAATATTGCTGTGTCAGCGTCTTGATGCGTCATTCGGTGCAGAAAACAATACGCAGTACAGTAAAGACATTTCCATATTAACGTATTGGGGACTACCAAATAAGCTCAACCCTATTTATGGCCGAGACCTCACATTTTGACTTGTCGGTAACATTGCTTGGTCAATCGTTCACAAAATGTTTGAGGAAATTAGACAGGGAAGGTAGCACTCAACCGAACCAGCCGAGCACAGAAACCAGAAACACCACACACAAACAAAAGAAACAATTTAAAGTCCAAGGCCCCGCCGAAAAAAGGATGACCCAATTTCACTAAGAAATAATAGATTAGCGGTCATTGCATGAGACCGAATAAAACCCAGCCAAAACCCGACCAAAGTCCACAATGCCACTCTGCACTCTTTCGACTAAACTAACTATAAGTATTTGTTCTTAGCATAATTATGTGTCCTAATGTTTTCCTGGTTCCACAATAATTATAACTAGATGAAGAATGAATTATCAATTGAAATGTTAACATGTTCGAAATAGTTTGCCGTGCAACTGTTTCTACCCCGTGAAAAGTTTACTTGCCTAAGTTATTTTTGTCAAAATGACATTTCATATGTATGGGTAAATATTAACTATGCGCCATCCAAATGCATTGCGTAACGTATTGCTATCACATGATGGGTTAACCTAAAATTAATGTCTACTTTATTTTGTGTTCAATTACTGAAAACGACGCAGATTAGTCTTCTTTCTAGAGTAACACCTCTTCTGGAATGATTGGTAATTTTAACGTACTGTAAAAAGTCTGAACAGACAAAACGTGTCTCCGATGCACAATAACGTCTAGCGTATTCAATCCAGGTCACGCGTACGTCTGGAATAATTCCAATACTAACATGTGTTTACAGAAATAATGGGGAAACCACAATTGTAAGGAAGAAGAAATTCTATGAGACACATGCAGGGCAATTCAACCTTGAAAGACAACATTTCAGAAACATGAACATGTTGTGTTCAACGTCATGTGGCTACATGTAATTTTTCTCACAAGTTTTTTAAGAATGTTTTCGTTTGTTGTGTTATTCATTTATTTTTATATCTACTAGTTTTAAATATTGCCATTTATTATGTTAAAAACCAACTATACTGTGTATATAAACGAGGGGTGATCATTATATTCGAGAATATCGATGGCTTAGAATAAGAAGGTCTTAACTACAAAATCGATATATTGAGAAAACAAGAGAAAACTGTCTGTAATTTACTCCTTACCTATGGGAAAACAAGTTTTAAAACTTCATTTTGGTTAACATTACAATTTCAGATTTTCATGAAAATAGGCTCATACGAAGCTCCTTGTGAAGCAGATTTCAAATATGTTTGAGTCTTACAAGGTCGTAAATAGTAGTTACGACCTTCTCATTTTAAGCCATCGATATAATTATATACTTTTGAAATATTGATTCTAGACTAATGAACTTATCGGCTGATGTAGATCAAATAATTATCAACATATCGAATCAGCCATCGGTGGATAATATCACGTCTGCTCAGCGTTTAATAATTATAAATGATTGATAAAAACTAACGTTTAAGTACATTCCAGCGCACATCTATCTTTCTGTAACATTTAGGCCTTTGATATCACACGCCGCCAATATTTATTGACAAGTAACAGGGATGCATTATAACGTATTACCAGTGAATACTTCAAAGAAATATAAACATAAGGTAAATGGATTCACAGCAATATGACTGCAGTCAGAACGACGTGCTTCCTGTTTATTGTAAATTCAGTCGTATGTTTTCTTGCATATGAAACTGACAAATATTGACATGTAGCTTGGAATGACACATTTCTTGGAAACACATGTAGACATGTTACATAACAACTATCATGAGCGTACTTATATAATGTAATACTTGTTGTGATATCTAAAGGGAATGAGTGCAAGAGCATACCAGTACACGCACCCGTACAAGTATCATTTATTACGACGATACGACATTTTATGCACTGTTATCTGTCTTATGTATTGGTGCATTGACGCCTATAAGCCGCGGATATATTCCACGACAACGACTTTATCGGCCATTAGATAGACTCATTTTGTGTCATGAAGTAGTTCTTACGCGCTTGAAATATTTTGGGTTCCTGTTGAAATGGAGTTTCGTCGTCTCTAGTATATAATTCTGGCGCGTAGGAACTGTTGAAACGTAGTTTTCTTTTGAGACGTGCAAACACAATAACACACCAGAATGACAAATGACGACCAATGGGGCAAATGTGATAATTACAGTATTTGTTTATATACCTCATTTTGAGATGTTATGTGGTAGACGGAAAACCAAACGATCGAATCAACACTTTTGGACAAGACAACAGGCGTTAGTTTCTGTCGCCATAAATATCTGGGACTATTTAGATGCATGTTTAGTTCAGTATAGCACACCTCTCATAATGTACTGATTCACAAGGTACGCAATGTTTCTTGCGTCAGTATTCACCATTTATCTAAGGATAATTGATACTTGAATGTGACAATGATTATGATAGACTGTGACCTAAAACTGTCAAACGGGTATCGTTGTTGTTTGTCTTTTCGGAGACACAGTCTAATTAAATCACGATATCAATATTTCATTTAGTGTTTTGTCGATATAAAAACAATTATCTTCTTCTATAGAGGCCACTCTCCAGTGTTTATGTTGGGCTATTTCTCATAGAAATTAGAGTAATTATTTGATGTGCTGGTCCTAGAACAGATGTGCTTACACAACCGCTCAATGACAAGATCAAGCGAACGAACGTTATCTTTACGTTTGTGGTATTCAATGAAAATATAAATTATTTAATTTAGTAGAATAATGACATAATCAAGACACTTTAAGATTTACCTCCGGTGATGGCTGAAAATACTGTAAACCTTGACATTATTTCGCGCGATATAAGATTTTGCGAGTGGTTGAAAATCTCAATATTTAGTAGCCGCGAAATTGTTCAAAACTTTATCATGGACATCATGTGAGACTTAACAACGCATAAATGTGTCGTCGCGACTATGCCGACAAACTGATAATCGCAAAGGTTACAATTAGTATTCGCGAAATTAAATTGATTTGCAGTATTTCTTTAGTGACAATGACGAACCATACCGCCGTTTGATACGCCAGTGCTCCTTCAACGCAAGGTTGTTAAATGCTGACACATCATGTTATTTTCTGCACCTGAAAACACATACATGGAACATAGCTGACAGCGCAGTTTTCTGTTGACAGTTGTTTGCAGTTTAAACGCATAGTTGCCTTGTAGAATGTTGGTGTAGAAGAGTAATTGACTTTTATCATGAAACATATCCACAATTGTTCGTCAAATTACACATTTTGTATCGGTAGATTGTTGACTGTCTTGATTAGAAACGGAAATACGATTCTCACGATTTTCCCGCTAATTTGCAGAAACACGAAATTGACGTATGGCAAGGGTTCGTAATTAGTAGAAACAAATCTGAGAAATAGTAAAACTACTACTTGTTCGTGTTCAGTTACTACAAAATACACTTAGTACTGTAAGTAAATTACTAGGTTTAGAATGTTAACATACATGTATGATGCTCTCATCTACCTTTTCATAATGCAAGCTATGTCCAAAGTCAATACAAGTTATGTCAATGCATGCACGAAGCAAATATGGCAGACATCCTGACAACCATTGTTTGATACGAATGTCAAATGAATAGACTTGCAGTAGCTCTGTAGTTCGCTCTTCATCGTTTGATGACATATATCACTCCACGCCGGTCCGCAACTGACCTCACGTTGATTTCTTGCTTGCAACGATCCCGCTAATTTTCTAACCAGAAGCGCAATATGGCACATATCCAATTATGTTTCTCCGAAGGTAATTAAAAGTCATCCAATGTTAAAATACTCATTGCTTCTTGTTCACAAATTAAATCTGAACAGCATGTGTCTAGAAAGGTGTTTTTTCTGTAAAATATTAATGTTTAGTAAAATTCTAATCAGGTTTTCTCTGGTTATTTGATTGGGATATTGGCCAATATTGTCAGCTGGAATACTGTCAGCACGTATAGCTGAGTAGTGATTGGTTTTGAACTAATGATTGACCATGTTTGCAATGTTACACCTATAGTGGACAAATCTGTGTACATGTAGCACGTATTCCATATTCCAGATGCAATTCACTTTTGTCACAATATATACTGTACTTAATGTATAATTGTTTGTGATTTTATCTACACTGATTCAGATAAACAAACGTCAGACTAATATCATATAAGATCATCTCCCAAACGATTGGCTGTACCATACTATACCATATGAATTGTATGTCTAGTTGCGCTGATAATTCAGTTGTTGTATCTATTAATTTATATTACTTGATAACCGCTCTCTGAAACGGGGTACATTTCAAATCACGAGTATCCATTTCTTTGAAAAGGTCAACTTATAGTTAAGATAATCATTTTCCATATTAAACAGCCACTGGCTAAAATGATATCAACCGGTCGTATTAGTTTGAATGAAAATCTGTCACAACATATTATCACTGTGGATAATTGATTTCGTGTATTTGTTCATTTGCGTTTTTAGTGCACAGCCTTCCCTTTTATATGTTTATAATATTTTGCATCGGAAGTGGCGCACGGAATTCACTAATCGGTTTGACGTTTAGTGTTTGTTTGAAGTATTCACGATATAGCCGGACATGGTTATCACTATGTGTCATTTTGTAAAACAAAATAACATATCACATGCTAGAAATAACATACAAAATCAATTTTGAAGACCAGTGATAATGCATTCTGTATCGATACTGTTGAGTTGTATATTATTCTTAAAGAAGAAAGTACGACCTAGCAAGTAAAGGACGCTTTTTCTAAAGAATCCTTTCGGAATATAATCAAATATCCATTGCTTTGTAGTCTATACTGGTATTGTTTTCGCTAGTAAGATTTGGTTGGTTGAGAACTGTGCCTCTTATTGCGCAGAAAGTATTTGAGATGTCCATACTGCGGTGTAATTTCTTGTGTTTTTCCTTTTTTATCGACGAATAGGTAGGAAAGAGTCCTTACAATCATATTAACAATGGATTATGTGTAAATCGCTGATATAGAATTCAAGGAAGCCACACATGGTTTGGTCAAGTCATCTTTTAGATATCACAAGAATGTTTCAAATTTTGCGTTTATCGTTTTGGCATGCCGTTGCTATGTGAATACGCAACATCCGAGATGCTCGACTGCATGGGCTTTACATTAGTTACAGTACGTGACGTGATCATGTACAATATGACGTCACCAAAAGGTTTATCACTTGAAACGAGATAAAGAGTATATTTGTTGATTGTGATGTTAGATCAAATTTTATTTTAACGAGTTATCACAGAATTCAATATTTTTACCCACCGTCAAGAAATCTTGAGTTTTCAAGCTAGCTTTATTAAACGTTGTATGTGGTTAGGGACCAATAGGGATATTATACATGTACACGTCTATTTATTTGGATTCGGAAAATGATTGTGACCACCATGGCAATAAAAGTATGCATGAAAACCTGATAGGCGACTTCTGTATTGCTTGCAATTCCTAATTACTTGTTTTCACTGAAAATTATCGTAATCAATTGAAAGCAAATAATAACATTTAGTCTACACCAGCCGGTTATTTCATTACTCCAGAATTAATATTTCACAAGTGAGAGGGAAAGTTTTCAAATATATTGATCACCCCCTCGTACATACATAATAATTATTTGAGATTTTTAACATAATTAACTCTATGGCTAGAATGATAACATGGCTTAGAATTTAAATACGCTCATCAGTGTTTTGATGAGCGAATGCAGTGGAACAAGTGTATTGGAACGCGAATCTGAGTATAAGATATATACATATACTATGTTTGAGCTAATTTCAGATATTTAGAACTAGTGCAATATAGCATACATTAATCGTGCTTTATAATGATCAATTACCTTCATTAATGTTTTTGAATCAGGAAAATAAACTGAAATATTCTTGCAAAAACTTATGAGAGACATTTGCTACATAATGTTGAACACAAAATGTTTATGTTTTCTGAAATGTTGTCGTTCCAGATTGAATTGCCATTATTGTATTTAAAATGTCTTCTTTGTTAAAAGTGAGGTTTTCTCATTATTCTGCTTTTAACCCATGTAAGTATTTGAAGTAATTCATACGTACGTGTGACCTGAATTGAATACGCTAGACGTTATTGTACATCGGAGACTCGTTTTGTCTGATCACACTTATTATAGAGCGTTACAATTACCAATCAAACCGGAAGAGATGCTGCCCTAGAAAGTAGGCACTATATCCACTAATCTGCTAACCTTTCAGACATTGAGCACAAAACAACTTAGACAGTAATTTAAAGTTAACTTTGTCTGAAATTTACGATCAAACCTGGCAGGTCTTATTAACAATTAACCCTTTATGTGATACATGTAGCAATAAGTTACGCAATCAATTTGGATGACGTATGGTTAACATTCACCCATAAAGATAAGATAAAAGGGCATTTTGACACAAATACAGGAAAGTTTAGTACAAAAAATGATTGTAATAAGAGTCGAATGTTTTGTCACTAGCAGGAAATCCACTTACAAAGTCAAACAAAGCTAACACAAAAAGTATAGTACATTGTACAAATAAGTTCTCATGTCCATGGGGAAGGAACTGTTTAATGGTCACAATACTAGTATTTCGGACCGTAACATTTCCGTGTGATCTGGTATGGTGGGTTTGTAATTTTATAGCTCATATATATATTGTTTATTGTGTGGCAAGCTTGCTATTATTGTAATCGCCGATGTCATTAAATTTCGAACATTTTATATACTTTTAGATAAAATGGAGCACGAGGGTTATACCTGCTCAGAGAACTTTAACAGCGACTTAAACGGAATCAAACCGGACCTTTCAATTACCTGACTCAATTCCCTTTATGTCCTCGTGAAAATCTGCCATTCTAAACTACATCAGATCGTATGCTTACTGAATTTGTACATTGAGCTTTTTATTGTTATTTGAATTAAGCTTACATCTACTACGTGAACTAATTCCATTCTTCGTTGATGATGCAATGCAAATGCACTCAGTTCAATCAACAGTATAGACGAGACATGATAAACCATATGAGTTGATTAAGCTTTGGGCCGGTCATGTGACAGATATCCACTATTGTTGAAGTACTAACCGGGACAATTCTAGCAAATACATATGCGCCATATTTTATTTCACCGAACAGCAAAGAGCACAATTTCCAGAATGCCGTGATAAGGCGGAAATGATTTGACGATGGTATTGTAAAGTTCCTGCTGATGTCCAAAACATGTCAAAATCACAATCAACTCACGAGATTTGTGGAAAATGATCCGATATTTAAATCATGGTATACTTGACTGCTGAATGACGACTGCAAACGAATGCTGCATGTGCTTATTTGCCATTCGAGTAAAATTATGCCTTCTTTATAAAGTAAAAAATGACATAACCCAAATACTCGAGGATTTACCTCCTAAGATGAAGAGGGTTACTGTAAACCTTCGCATTATTTCGTGCGATTCATGTTTACGGTTTTCGCGAGTGGTTTAAATTCTCGATATTCAATAGCCGCGAAAGTGTTCAAAACATTAAATTGGACATCATGGGAGACTTAACAACGAACAAATGTGTCGTCGGGACTGTGCCGGCAAACGACTAAACGCGAAAATTACCATTAATATTTCGGATATTAAATTGGTTTGCAGTATTGCCTTAGTGACAAGGAACGTTGAGTTTGTTCAATCTAGCTTGATTCCATCATAATAAATAACAAACTATTTATCATGTTTTATTGAAACATCATGTCATGAATTTGCCTGTTGTCTGTAACACATACATTTGGTCATATATCTCAAGCACCCACCATATCGCTGTTTGATATTTAAGCGTATACACATGCTAGTGCTCCTTCAAGCAAGTGTTTATATTAAATGCTGACACATCATGATGCATGTATTGTGTGCACCTGAAAACACACACAGTCGCTGACAGAGCAGTTTTCTGTTGACAGTTGTTTGCAGTTTAAACGCAGTGTTGCCTTGTAGAATGTTTGTGTAGAAGAGTAATTGACTTTTATCATGACACATATTCACGATTGTTTGTCAAATTACACACTTTGTATCGGTAGATTGTTGACTTTGTTGATTAGAAACGGAAATACGACTCTCACAACTTTTCCGCTAATTTGCAGAAACACGAAATTAACGTATGGCGAGGGTTGATAACTAGTGGAAACAAATCTGAGAAATAGTAAAACTACTACTTGTTCGTGTTCAGTTACTACAAAATGCACTTAGTACTGTAAGTAAATTACTAAGTTTAGAAAATTTACATAAATGTATAATGCTCTCATCTACCGTTCCATGTAGCGGCCATGTTGTCCAAAACCAATGCAAGTTCATGTCACTGAATGCACAAATTCTGAATGACAGATATCCTGGCAACCATTGTTTGATACGAATGTCAAATGAATAGACTTGCAGTAGCTCTGTAGTTCGCTCTTCATCTGTTGATGGCATATATTACATCACGCCGGTCCGCAACTGATCTCATGTTGATTTCTTGCTTGCAACTATGTCGCTAATTTTCTAACCAGAAGCGCAGTATGGCACATATTCAATTATGTTTCTCCGAAGGTAATAAAAAGTCATTCAATGTTAAAATACTCATTGCTTCTTGTTCACAAATTAAATCTGAACAGCATGTGTCTAGAAAGGTGTTTTTTCTGTAAAATATTAATGTTTAGTAAAATTCTAATCAGGTTTTCTCTGGTTATTTGACTGGGATATCTGCCAGTATTGTCAGCTGGAATACTATCAGAACATATAGCTGAGTAGTGATTGTTTTGAACTAGTGATTGACCATGTTTGCAATGTCACACCTATAGTGGACAAATCTATGTAGCACGTATTCCATTTATTCTAGATGCAATTCACTTTTGCCACTATACGAGGGGGTATCAAAAAGTTCGTGGACTGTTCCTGCCATTTGTTTAGTTTTTGATCGAATTTAGTAAAAATCACACATTCTTTAAAACTACGTATTTTGAATCGATTTGCAAATTTCCAGCTCATATAACTTTTTTCCAGGTATGTGGTGGTTACTACGGTAACTTAAATTATGCTCCGCGGCGCACTTTAAAAATACCATTCACTTGACCTCCAAAATATACCTATAATTCTGTGAATCGTCATCCGATTTGAAATATAAAACCGTCGTCGTAAACACCAAGACCGTAGCATCATTCTGATGTATATATTACAGCGTTGATGTCACGGATACTGATGTGACGTTATAAACATGCAGTTTTGTGTCGCCTGATTTTCGATGCATTTCATGACGTCGGCGCACTGTTCGACATGACGTTGCACTCGGACTATAGATCTTCCGTTGCATTTTTCCCTTTTACTCAATTATACACCGATATTTATCTCAGATAAGAACATGTCACCTAAACATATACAAATGAGATTGTCTTGTGAAAATTAATCTGTTTAAATGGTATAAATGATGTAGCGATGCTAATATCAGTAGGATTGACTTCGTGTATTGAGTGATTATCGGCGCTGAAATAAATGAATTTGTCAAATCTTTCATTATCTGGCCGAACTTGTTTTATGAAAAAGAGCTATTAAGCATAACCTAAGTATGCTGGTAGGCAATAGAACAGTTCAGTCAAGGTTTGTCAGTTTTGGATTCTTTAGACGATAGAAAAGTGTCAGGAGTTTTGACGTTTCATGACGTCGTAACGTCATAAAAGTGCGCCGGGTGGCTGTTGGTCATTTTTTAAATCGTTAGAATATTTGATTGATATTATCATTTAATTAACTTTTCATTTGTTTCTGAGTACACAATTGAATGTAGTTTAAGATGACAAAATAAATAATTCAATCGCATTACGCATATTAAAATGAATGGGTCAGTCCACGAACTTTTTGATACCCCCTCGTATATACTGTACTCAATGTATACTTGTTTGTGATTTTATCTACACTAATACAGATAAACAAGCGTCAGACTAATATCATATAAGATCCTCTCCCAAACGATTGGCTGTACCATGCTATATCATATCAAGTGTACGTCTGGTTGCGCTTATAATTTAATTGTTGCATCCATTAATTTATATTACTTGATAATCGCTCTATGAAACGTGGCGCATTTCTAATCACGAGTATCCATTTCTTTATAAAGGTCCTCTTATAGTTAAGACAATTATTCTCCATATTAAACAGCTACTGTCTAAAAAAATGTTCACTGCATATTATCACTATGGATAATTGATTTCGTGTATTTGTTCATTTGCGTTTTTATTGCACAACCTTCCCTTTTATATGTTTATAGTATTTTGCATCGGAAGTGGTGCACTGAATTCACTAATCGTTTTGACGTTTAGTGTTTGTTTGAAGTATTCACGATATAGCCTGACATGGTTATTACTATGTGTCATTTTGTAAAAAAAAAAAACATATCACATGCTAGAAATAACATACAAAATCAATTTTGAAGACCAGTGATAATGCATTCTGTATCGATACTGTTGAGTTATATATTATTCATTAAGAAGAAAGTACTATCTAGCAAGTCAACGACGCTTTTTCTAAAGAACCCTTTTGGAACATAATCAAATATCCATTGCTTTGTAGTCTATACTGGTATTGATTTCGCTAGTGATATTTGGTTGGTTGAGAACTGGGCCTCTTATTGCGCAGAAATTATCGAGATGTCCATACTGCGGTGTAATTTCTTGTGTTTATCCTTTTTTATCGACGGATAGGTAGGAAAGAGTCCTTAAAATCACATAAACATTATATCATGTGTAAATCGCTGATATAGAATGCAAGGAAGCCACACATAGTTTGATCAAGTCATTTGAGTTATCACAAGGATTTTTCAAATATTGCGTTTATCGTTATGGCATGCCGTTGCTATGTGAACACGCAACATCCGAGATGCTCGACTGCACGCGCTTCACATTAGTAACAGTACGTGACGTCATCATGTGAAATAAGTCGTCACCAAAACCTTTATAAATTGAAACGAGATATAGTGTATATTTGTTGATTGTGGTGTAAGATCAAATGTATTTTATTTCATCGAGTTATCACAGAATTATTAAATATTTTCACGTACCGTCATGAAATATGGAGTTTTCAAGCTAGCTTTATTAAACTTTGTATGTGGATAGGGACCGATAGGGATATTATACATGCACATGTCTATTTATTTGGATTCGGACAAACATTGTGACTACCATGGCAACAAATATACCTGGAAACCTGGTAGGCGACTTCTGTATTGCTTGCATTTCTTATAACTTGTTTTCACGGAAAAATTATCCTAATCAACTGAAATCAAATATTAACATTTAGTCTACATCAGCCGGTTATTTCATTACTCCAGAATCAATATTTCACAAATGATAGGGAAAGTTTCAAAATATATTGATCAACCCCTCGTACAAACATAATAATTATTTGAGATTTTTAACATAATTAACTCTATGGATAAAATGATAACATGGCTTAGAATTTTAATACGCTCATGAGTGTTTTGATGAGCGTATGCAGTGGAACAAGTGTATTGTAACGCGAATCTGAGTATAAGCTATATACATACACATATATGTTTGAGCTAATTTCAGATATTTAGAACTAGTGCAATATAGCACATTATTCGTGCTTTATAATGATCAAATTATTACCTTCATTAATGTATTTGAATCAGGAAAATAAACTGAAATATTCTTGCAAAAACTTATCAGGGACATTTGCTACATAATGTTGAGCACAAAGTGTTTAGTTTTCTGAAATGGTGTCGTTCCAGATTGAATAGCCCTGAATATGTTTCATTGTTGTATTTAGAATGTCTTCTTTGTAAAAAGTGTGGTTTTCTCATTATTTTGTTTTTAACCCATGTAAGTATTTGAAGTAATTCATACGTATGTGCGACCTTAATTGAATACGCTAGATTGTACATCGGAGACTCGTTTTGACTGTTCACACTTTGAATATAACGTTACAATTACCAATCAAACCGGAAGAGATGCTGCCCTAGAAAGTAGACACTGTATTTACTAATCCGCTAACCTTTCAGACATTGAACACAAAACAACTTAGACAGCAATATAAAGTTAAATTTGTCTGAAATTTAATTTACGATCAAACCTGGCAGGTTTCATTAACAATTAACCCATCGTGTGATAGCTATAAGTTACGCAATCAATTTGGATGGCCTATGGTTAACATTTACCCATAAAGATAAGATAAAAGGACATTTTTACACAAATACAGGAAAGTTTAGTACAAATAATGATTGTAATAAGAGTCAAATGTTTTGTCATTAGCAGGAAATCCACTTACAAAGTAAAACAAAGCTAACACAATAATTTATAGTAAATTGTACAAATAAGTTCTCATGTCCATTGAGAAGGAACTGTCTAACGGTAAAAATACTAGTATTTCGGACGGTAACATGTCAACACTCTGAGATGGATACTCAGTCTTCAACTAGCTATAAATATTGTCGAACACCTTTAGATCTTCTGCAGAGATTTGTTTCGTTAACTCATAACCAAGGGCGTACATTGAGGAGCGTCTTCACCATTGGGGGCAAACATTTGGCAACTTGGGAAAAAAAACATTTTGCTCGCTTCCCTCGCAAGGTAACTTCATAGTCTCAAAATATATCAACACCCATTGTTTGCAGATTATTTGCACAAAAAATGCACTCGTACATAAATTGTACTATTACGCGTCCACAACCCTCCTTTATCTATATAATAACTGTGAGTTCATGGTTATGTTGTGATTTGCTTTAGTAATGACGAAGTAACTGGAAGTTTTTAGTTCAAGTATACGGGGGTATGGGGACATTCCCCCGGGAAAATTTTCTAAACAATGGATCGATCTGGTGAATTCTAGGCGTTCTGAGATACCTTATTTGGTATTAAAAATGGGCCTGAATACAGGGAATTTGAGTTCTTACATTAAACCCAATTAAGTGCTTGCACAAAATTTAAATTGCTCGATTTTGAGGTTGAATCTTAATGTGAAAACGTTCGTTCCAAAGGCTTTAGATCGCATAACGTTAAGTCACTGTCCTAACTGTTTTAACTTAGGTCACGCCCCGGGGTTGTTGTGCCTCATTTGGTCGCCGTTTTGGCATGGGTTTCTGTGGGCACTGCTCAGGGTAGTTGTGTCGTGGTGTTTCTTATTTCTGTGCTCGGCTGGTTGGGTTGAGTGCTACATTCCCTGTCGGATTTTCTCATACATTTTTTATATATAATTGACCATCTCTCAAAGTCATATAGGAGGGTTGGGTGATGTACAATTTATGTCACGAGTGTATTTTTGGCAAACAATGGACGTTGATATATTTGTTATAGAAGGAAGTTATTTTGCGAGCGAAGCGAGCCAAAACATTGTTTATACCTTTTCACCAAGAACTGAAGGCAAATTGCCTATAACGAGATATATTAAGTCGTAAATTATACTTTTCTTCTGAATCATTGGGGGCCAAAAGATATGTTTCCACACCCCCCCCCCCCCCGTCCAGACATTGGGGGCCTGCCCCTCCTTGCCCCCGGCTCCTACGCCCATAATAACGAAGTGGTGAAACATTTAAGGCAAGAGCATTTAATATGACTGCAACAATCTGGACATTCTGCTAGAACAATTTTGATTGTTGATGTATACGCAATCAGATTGAATCTTGCCCAAGGAATGTAACCTACAAAAAGTTCTTATGATATCTTAACAATACCTTAAAGTGGATTGAGCTTATTTATTAGTCACATATATGTCGATTTGGAAATATCTGTACTGTACTTGATATTGCTTTCTGCACCGAATGACACATCAAGACGCTGACTCAGCGTTTTTCTGTTTTTGCATGTGTAACTCGTTAAAAGTTCGTGTCACAGTATCATTGACATTTGTAATAAAACATAAACCAAATTATTCGACATGTTACACATTGTTGAACCAATTTGTTGACGTGCTAGATTGAAAAACAGGAAATATGTTTCACATTAGACATCTACTACTTGTAAGATAGGAGACAAATTAACTAAATCAACGTTACGTATAAAAGTTATGAAAGTGACTGAGGTCGGCACAAATGGGTTAGTTAGCTCTCTGTGTAGCAATATTACGCTGTATACAACTCTTTTCCGTGTGATCTGGTATGATGGGTTTGTAATGTTATACATATATATTGTTTATTGTGTGAGTAAGCCGCCTGCAAGCGTGTTATTACTGTAATCACCGATGTCATTAAATTTCTAACATTTTACATAATACTTTTAGATAAAATGGAGCACGAGGGTTATACCTGCTCAGAGAACTTTAACAGCGACTTAAACGGAATCAAACCGGACCTTTCAATTACCTGACTCAATTCCCTTTATGTCCTCGTGAAAATCTGCCATTCTTAACTACATTGCCATTCTTTGGGTCGGTCATATGACAGATATCCATTATTGTTGAAGTACTGATCAGGACAATTCTAGCAAATAAATACGCGCCATATTTCATTTGACAGAACAGCAAAGAGCACAATTTCCGGAATGTCGTGATAAGGCGGAAATTATTTGACGATTATATTGTAAAGTTCGTGCTGATGTCCAAAAAAAGTCAAAATCACAATCAACTCACGAGATTTGTTGAAAATGATCCGAGATTCAAATCATGGTATAACTAAATGCTCAAAGATAAATGCAATCAAACGGTATCTGTACTTATATAATTAAATAAATTAGCCGAGAAAATGTTCAAAACGGTAATACTGTATGGAAATGGCGGTGGACTATAGAACTCAAACATCTGTAGTCGTGAATATGCCGACGATCAGTTAAACGCTTAAGTTAGTAATCGCGAATGTAAATTGTTTTACAGTATTGTTAAATGACAATGACCGTTCAGCTTGACCAATCTATTGGGTTCCATCCAAATTAAGAACAAAGCATTTATGATGCTTTATTGAAAGACCATATCACCAAATTGTCGGTTGTCTGTCACACACACATTTGGTCAAATAACGGGGGTATCTCAAAGCACCCACACTATCGCCGTTTGATAATTAAGTAGTAAAGTATAAGAGTATACTTCTATATGCTACTGATCCTTCAACATAAGATTGTTAAATTCTGGCACTGTCATCATGTTATTGTCTGTACCTGAAAACACACAAAGTCGCTGACAGAGAAGTTTTCTATCGCCAGTCTTTTGCAGTTTAAGCATTGTATTATTGAGTTTTATCAGTTTTACAGTTTTATTGGTTGATCGGCATGTGAAATGCCTTTGAGCATCATATCAAAAAATTGCTCTTCAAAGTACACATTTTGAATCGGTAGATTGTTGACTTGATTAGAAACGGAAATACGATTCTCACGATTTCTCGTTTATTTGTAGAAACACTAAAGTAACGTTCCTAATTAGTGGAAATATATCTGATAGATAGTAAAATTAATACTTGTTCGTGCTCAGTTACTATAAAAGGCACTTAGTACTGTAAGTAAATAACTAGGTTTATAATGTTTACATACATGCCTTATGCTCATGCTGCGAGCCATGTCCAAAACCAATGCAAGTTTATGTCACTGCATGCGCGAATCCAGGGTGACAGACATCCTGACAACAACTGTTTGTTACGTATTTCAAATGACTAAACTTGCAGTTGCACTTTAGAACACTTGCAAGCTCTTCATCATTTGATAACCCCACGCAATGTCACATCTATAGGCGACAAATCCATGTAGCACGTATTCCATATTCCAGATGCAATTCACTTTTGTCACGATATATACGAGGGGCGTTTCAGAAGTTCCAGGAAATGTGCTCTATAACGTTTATCGTATGTTCAAATTATTTCAAACTTTGCCTTTAAATAGAACAATTCATTATACATATTGTACTATGAATTAAACAAATGAGTATATATCGTACAAAAGGGCACTGCTGCCATAGTAACGTCAGTAATGGCTAACCGGGGCAAATTTGACGTCACGTCGTAGAAATCGTCAAACTACCCAACATATTGCTCCCAACCAAACGGCTACCCATTTAAATTACTGCATGGAACATTTGCTAAGGGTATTATAACATCATTTTGGTCAATTTATGTCATATATTAAATATTCCTACATTTGTGTTCAGGTTTATGTGTCGCCGTATTGGAATCGCCCGTCAAATATCAGTAAAGCATTGGAATTTGACTAGGTTTTGTCTTTAGGCAGGAAAATTAAGACTTGAACTAGTATAATTTATAACAATGCCTGCTAAGAACAATGTATGTCACTGGGTAGGATGTATGAATAGTATAAACGCTTCCAGACTGCCAGTGGTACTGCTGCAGATGATCATAGGAAGGTACAGCCTGTTTTGAATCAGACGCTAGACGTTGCGTTGGGCGTTTCTGCTTGACTTTGTGACACTTTCGAATGCTTTGCAAACGGACCATCGAAGCCAAGCATTTGCTTTCGAATATAAAGCATTGTTGTTATTGTAGCAGGTATATGTTGTGTGCCCTTTGAATGACTGAGTGAGATTTTGTGGGAAAATGTTAATAACGTACGATCAGAGATGGCGTTGCCCCGGTAGCTATAACTGACATTACCATTGCAGCCGTGTCATTTTGAACGGAACACCCTCATGCGTACAATTCACATTACACTATACGCCATGAATTGTTCTATTTAAATTCAAAGTTTGAAGAAGATAGACTATAAAATTAATATTATAGAACACTTTCCCGGAACTTTCGAAACGCCCTACACACGTACTGTACTCAATGTATAATTGTATGTGATTTTATCTTTACTAATTCAGATAAATAAGCGGCAGACTAATATCATATAAGATCCTTTCCCAATCGATTGGCTGTACCATACTATATCACACCAATTGTATATCCGGTTGCGCTGATGATTCAATTGTTGCATCTATTAATTTATATTACTTGATAATCGCTCCCGGAAACGTGGCCCATTTCAAATCAAAAGTATCCACTTGTTCGAAAAGGTCAACTTATAATTAAGACATTTATTCTTTATAAATAACCTCTATCTAGAAAGAGGTTAGTCGGTCGTATTAATTTAAATGGAAAATAGTTCACTCCATATTATCACTTTGGATTATTCATTTTGTGTATTTTTTATTTGCTTTGTTTGAGTGCAGTCTTCCCTTTCAGATTGTTTTAATAGTTTGCATCGAAAGCATTAAGTTTGTGTTTATAGTTTGGTTGAAGTTTTCACGATATAGGCTGACATTTTAATCACGGTATTTCATTTAGTAAAACAATAAACATATCACATGATTGACATAACGTACAAAATCAATAATGAAGACCAATGGTAGTGCATTCGGTTTTGACCATACCGAGTTGCAAATTTAACAAGAGAATGTATCGTTCAATGTAAGAAACAAACTATGTTCTATGTGAGTAAGGTTTCTTTAGTGTATGTGTGGGCATTGATCGTTGTACTTGTGTTGTGATGTTTCTGATATCTGTGTTTGGCTGGTAAAGTTAAGTGATACCCTCCCTGTCTGATTGCCTGATACCTTTTTTACTTTTTGATCGGGATACATAGCACTTAACAAATGCGTTATAAAAATGTGTCTTTATTAAACACTAATAAAGCCAATTTGAATATAAATATTTGTTACAATAAGAAGAAATGGGAATATTAATTGAGTACACTTTGACCTTCAAGTCACATTGACGAGTGGTCTGTGTTGTATATCCTTTTTATATACAGTATTTAATTATTTTAAATAAACACCCAAAATAAACAAACAGTAATCACATCAGACATAGGATGCCAGGTATATTTGTATCGTATGGCGACACTCTTTGGCTCATCATGGATTTTCGAGTCCACACAACGCATTGCCACTTTATGCTGGCAGTTCCATACAATATGTACTAACTGAACTACGAACTGACTGCTTATGGCGCAAATGGCCTAACTGAACTACGAACTGACTGCTTATGGCGTAAATGGCCTAACTGAACTACGAACTGACTGCTTATGGCGCAAATGGCCTAGCTGAACTACGAACTGACTGCTAATGGCGCAAATGGCCTAACTGCACTTCGTTTTACAGCACATAAACCAACGGGCGGAGCAACTATCCATTAGAATAAAGGGTATTGACATTCTAAACACGTTTATACTTTGATGCAAGTGTCAAAGGATACTTAATACTTATCATGAAATTTTTCCCAACCATTCGACATATTACGACACGTAGTATTCTAACGTGATTAAAAGGCGGAAGTAGTTTCTCCCCATAAATCTACTTACACAAGAAAGGTAATCTAGAACTAGTATAAGTTCAAACACATGTTCGAACAAAACAGATACGTTCCATTTGCAGTTCGTTAATGTCAATCGTGCCAAAAGTGCTAACCAGCCACTTTATAATGCAGTCATGTCGTAACAAAAATTGATGTATTCGCATACCGATAATTGTTTAGAAGAACTTTTTGATAGTGTACGTATATGCTATATTATGAGAAAATTGTCAATAATTTCTTTGTTAAATTGGGTCATCCTGCATTTGTTTGGCGGGTACATGGACTTTTAATTGTTTCTTTAGTTTATGCGTGCGTATTTCTCAGTGCAGTTTTGTTATGGTGCTTCTGATGTCTGTGCGCGGCTGGTTGGGTTGAGTGCTACCTTCTCTGTCTGATTTCCTCATACCTTTTTTGTAGATGATGTATACTACAGCCCGTTACATTTTCGTTTTTCAGTCAGATAGTAGTCATCAAGCACGGGTCCACGAGAAAAAGTTTGCTATAACACAGACTAGTCTGATTCCCGGTACCTCAATCTTACATTACATTATAATTTAGGTCCGGCCTAATGTAACTAAGATGGTACGTTAGTTTGTATAGGGATTTTTAGATATCCCCCTAAAGTGTCTCTAATGGGTGTGTCGTTTTGATGAGACTTTTTATATATTAATGAAAAAAAATGTAAGGTATTTTCAATAAAACGGGTTTCATAAAAACGACAACACTGATATGTACAAATTAACGCAAATTTAATTAAGAAAACTGCTGTACCAGCGTGTATACAACATAATAATTATAGTACCTTCTTATTTCAAATGCCCAGTTTGCTCATTGGTAGAGCGTCAAACTTGTAATGTGGATGTTGCAGGTTCGAATCGAATATTATCATTATTTGTTCCATTTTTATAAATGTATTTGCTATACTTAGTTTATAGTTTATACTTGAATAAGGAACATGATGAGGAAATAAAGTATTTTTATGACATAAATTAAGCAGAATAATTAACAAAATGTAAATAATAACTGGCCGATAATGTATGGACTATTAAAACCTTGCTACAAATGTTTTTTATCACTTTATAAACGTTATTTAGTAAGTATGAATGTTGTTGATGTGAATAAACGTATACCATTGCAAAAACATTCATTTTTCCATTGATATACAACGTGTCATCAAAACGACACCAACGGAACACACTGTTTAGTAAGATTATCTACAATGGCATATATCAACTAACGATCACTCACCATTTTGATTAGACCAATGAAGTTATCGTTTAATTGGATGCTACCTGACCCAAATTACTATACGATTTAGGAGAGGGAACCAGACTATAACACACAGACTTACCTAGTTTATAAGATGGATGCTATCGGAATTTGCTGAGAATCCAATTGCATTTGCCACACACTAACTTTTAATGACACAATTAAGCGTATGAACAGTAACATGTCGGCACCATCTAATGGACAAATACATTTATACCATCTGAAAAGCCAGATTTGTCGGTTTGTATTAAAGAACTATTTAGTTGACCCAATTGTGTGCATGTAATCAAATTTCAGACAAGCTTAATTAGACGTTTAAATTACATCTGCAGTGAGTATTAAGTAACATGTTTTGCAATGCAATCATATGGATTAGTGAATGAATTAATCTGAAGATTCTTCCATGACATGTGTTTGATTGTTCGCATGGGAAATGTTTCATTCCAGACTGAACATGAATATGTTTGCTTTTTTAATGAACCTTATATTTGTTAGTAAATAGAGAGTATGTATGTCTATCACCCAACACATCATTCAATGTTGATTAGCATTTATATAATTATATCACATGACTTTCCTTGTATCCAGGTTAGTATAGTGAGTACGTATAAAGTTATAAGTACCACGTGTAGTATAAAGTGTTAAGATTTTCCAATAAATCAATGCGTATTTTGTGTTTTTAGTGTCATATGATATAAAGAAACTATCACTCGTTTTCAATTGATATATTTATATTAAACGCGTTCAGGAAATTTTATTAAGCGAGCCTCGTTTAATATAAATTTATATCAATTAACAACTCGTGATAGATCCTCTATATATCACTGGAACCTATTAGTATTATCCCAAACGGCTATTCAAAGTCTTGTTATTGGCCAACACTTAGGAGAAAATACATGCATTCCGCTCAAGTGCTGGTTAGTAACAAAGGTTTTGATATACATTGTAGTTTTTTGAGTCATGTACAAAATATATAGTTACACACCAATTGAGTGTTGTAGAAATGAAAAACATATCTCTGTCTTAGAATAAGAAGGTCGTAAGTACAATCTCGATATTTTGAGAAAACGCGAAAATATTTCTGAAAATTACCCTCGTAAAGCAAACTGTTTCAACTTCAGTTTGGTCAACATGACAAGTTCGAATTTTCATTATAAATAGGCTCATAAGAAGCGCCGTGTGATGCTGATTTTAAATATGTATCAATTTATTTACAAGGTTTCGACCTTCTAAGTCTAAGCCAGCGATTTGGTAAAATTATTCACAATATAGTTCGTATATATAATAAGATAAAAAAATAATATGCTATGATACTTCGTACAATAACAACAACTATCTACATGTTTTATTCATATTCTTTAGAGAACAACAATTGAAGAGCAGAATGTCCGAAAGGCTTGGTGTGATATGTCTGCAATGATTCGATAATATCATAATAGTAATACAAAAAAATGTATCTTGATTTACCATAAGCAAAGTGCAATAGCTCAGTATGAGGCGACAATACTGTTGAATACACAGATATTGAAATCACAGGGAAACTTTGGTATACCCAACTGTAAAACTTATTGTATGCTAATGTTGGGATTTCATGCTGTCTGTTGGTGTGTTTTTTTCTGTTTTGGTGTTCTTCTTCTTATTATTCAATTACTTCTTCGTCTTCTGCTTTCGATTGTTAGTAGAATTTTTATGGTAAAACTGACTTATTGGCGTTTATAGAAATGCATTTTAAGCAAAACCAATATAGTTCTATTTAATGTGTGAGTTCAAGTGAGTAAAAACTGTTAATGAACTTGATGATCGAATAACTGTTTTGCTTAGATTGCAACTTCGAAGAACTCAAATATGACATCTGACGATTCTGAAGCTTGTCCTACGGATTCCTAATTATGACGATAACTTCAGATTCTTTGAAGCATGCTCGAACAATTTCCTAATATCCTGTTTTATATCTCCCCGAGGAATTCGCAACAAAATAAAATACATTTGCTCTGATTGGTTTTATCGCGTACTGGGATTATATCGCAGATCATACTGCCGCATTACACACATTCAGTGCCAACTTAAATATGATCTCATTAATCCTAATGTTCATTCATGTTGAAACGAAGGATACATCTAAATCCACGAGTGATGTAATCGTTTAAGACATGATCGTTTCTTAGATAGTTTGTTAGAATTTCGTGGTATGACAAAACCGTGAGTCGATTTCAACATCATTGGACACAAAGCAATGCCCTCACACAACTCAAAGAAATTATTGATAGCCAAAGTCCCCGCCGCAAAAATACAAGATGGTCACATTTCACAAAGAAATACCAAGAAAACGCTGATTAAAAACAAAGCTTAGACCCGACCTAGTTCTCATAGTCCCCGCTGCAGAATGGCCTAGTTTAAAAATTATAGGCCAAAATGGTGACCCGACTTAACCTCACTTGAATTCAAATTACCTCCAATGTATACACAATATTCCCGACGCTTCAGAACGAATTGCACTTCACTATTTAATGTCCTTTGTAAAGCCTTTTATATTCGCATGGGTGCGATTTCGAGGTGAGTTCTTTGATAAAGTTAACCACAATTTCTCATTATTACAATTACATTCTATTGGTATTTACAGTACTGTATCGTTTATAGAAGGGCTTTCGAATTATCTTTTTCTAATGGCTTTGAACCTTGATGTCAGCGAAAATTTACGATTCACAGCATCTCTGTCGATGTAGCAGGAAAATGGAATCTATTTCAATTCTTACAACAAGTATTGTGTATAGGTCTAATGGAGTTATTTAATCTGATTGTGCCATTTCACGTCCCGAGAATGATAAATGACATGTAGGGTAAAGTGAGACGTAAGAATAACCAGGCCATACGAAGCGAACTGTATTCGAATGTCGGTGAACCGAATATAACAAAGTAGGCAAATACTAAAATGATAGCATGAAGTGAGCTAAGGACTTTTGACGTCGCTCCGAAATGATTTAGCTCTTCGACCATCTTAAGTTTCTTCTTCCTTCGAACCGTAAATGTTCTACCAACACCTTATGTATGGCTTGGCCTTCCGCAAAACTATTGATAGAAGTCGAAGACAATGTAACAAAACCAAAAGGCATTTGTTCAAATTGTCTCGTATATTCGTGTCTTTGTTCTCAATATATCATCAATTAACGTCAATAATGAATGAAATATTCCTTGACTTCGCAATACCTTCCCATGCTAGCAAAGTGTCCTTTTCATTTATTGTTTTCAACTCATCTTTGTTGAAGAAAGGAATCCTATCAATATCTTTCAAACTTCGCGCATGTTGCAGTCAGAGAGAGTTAGTAATATGCGATGGCTTTCTTGTCAATAATAACGTGTTTGTGTGTTGCTTGTCATTGCATACAAAACAATTTTCATAAATGAATTCAATACGTGTGTCAATAAGCAACACACTTGTTCCCGCTTTTGTCAATTTGTATCGTCTTGTGCCTCATAGTAGGAAACATGGGTCGTTTATGTTGTTGCTTTCTTGTCGGTTGAAAAAACATATTTTATTTTTGCCAAGGATTTTCTTTTGGTTTCCATAGATACCAGTCCTTGATCGGTACCATTCGTCAAACATCGTGTTACTCTGTTGTCTTGTCGTTCCTTGATCGTGTTAAACTAATGTTTTATGTCGTTGTAGTTTGAATCCATGATATGTGATATGTTTATAAAAAGTAAATCAGAGACAATGAACATGAAAATTGTGTAAGTAGTTTCAAAATGGTCGTATCAATGATGCAATGTTGAACTATTTTACTGTCACTGATAGCTTCATCAATATTCATGCATATTTTTTTTATCGCGAAGCAAACCTCTCCATACGCGTTTCCTACAAGTAATAAATTTACTAAGACAAGCATTTAGGTCATGTTTATAATTTGCGTCAACAATAAAATATTTGTCCATTCCAAAAGAGAAGTCAATGAACACACGTGAATGTTGTCTACGTTAAACTGGTGACACAACATCCGACTATATTGAAACAGTCAATCACCACTATTTGCGAAGTGCATGCACATTTAGAATTACCACATTGAAACCTCGATATTGAACGCTAAACGCTACAAAATACACTACGTTGGTTATTAGAGGAGTAATCTTTTTATTCCTTCAAAATGTCTTTAATCAAGTTTGTGGCACGGTGAATTAACTCCTTTCCTGTGACTATAATTAGCTCTTTTGTAATTTTGTAATCAACGAACGAACATCTCGTTATTTGATTTGCATTACACATCTTCTAAGTCATGCCAGACTAAGCATGTTTCTAACGTCTCACAAAACGTCACAACACACCGACTTGATTTGTCTTAATTACGCAACATCATGAAATATTTAATTAAGTCGACAAATACATGAGCTAGCATTGCGATGTGATGGCATTGAAAAGAAAATGGATATTCGGTGATTAAAGACCATGACAATAATGATACACGACGTTAGCATAAAACGACATTATGAGCATTTACGCTTCATGTATTAACACCATTGTCTTTGTTTGAATACGTTTGTAAAATATAATCACATTCTTCCAGAACAGTTACTTTGAAATGAAATTAATTTCACGAGAGCCGTTTATTTCAGCTGGTTGTTAAAACTTGGTCACATCAGCTGCACGATATTTTAGACCTTACCAGTGCAAACAGTTCCATGGGCCTTACAATTGCTCACATTTGATCTTGGACCATTCCAGGGCAAATGTTGGTCAGTGAAACTTATATCATTATTCATTTTACCCATGTACCTTACAAGTACACATAGTGGTTCTTGGTCCATCTCTAATATTAGTGCTGAATGGGTCAACGTCCCCCGGATATTACTTCGCCTTATCCGGGGGTACTTTGAAGTATACTTCACCCTACCCCGATTTCACAGATAATACTTCACCGTACCCTGATATACTCAACCGTACCCGGGTTTACAGCGCTACAAAAATCGTTGTCGTAAAATAACAAAATAAAAGAATGACGTAAACCGGCGGCCATCGCGGCATTGACAAAATATTGTTTATTAAAATGAAAAAGTAAATAAAAATAAATTTTATTCATAATTACGTATCCAGCGGAAAATAAGTGAATATTCAGGCTGGTGGAAACGAACTGGACACTATTTTCTTACACATAGTCTGCTGAAAGATATAAATAAAGAGCGCCAAAAACGTTAGTATTTTGATTACGGACTTTGTTTCAAGTGTAGTCACGTGACCATCGCGTGATCGACGTTAACGACAATGAAATTTTTTTTTAGAAATTCGACGGTAAAACAAAAATAAATATTATGGGTCGAAGTATACCGAATTGAAATCTTCCTACCTTTCTTTCATGTATAAATGTTGTGTTCGGCGATTGAAATCATATCAATTAAAAATAATCAGCAGTAAAAATAGGGTACCTATAAACATACTGGGGTACGGTGAAGTAAATTACTAAGTACCCGGGGTACGGTCAAGTAGTACCCGGGGGGACCTTGACTCATTCAGCAATACCAGTATTTGCTCTTGGACCTTCTCAGTTTAAATGTTAGTCCGTGCAACTTACCATTGCTAAGATTTTCCGTGTACCTTACTAGCGCAAATGTTATTCCATGGATCTTATCAGTGCTAACGTTGGTCCATGGTGACCAGTGACCAATTTGCCCGTCGACGTAAACATTATTCATATTGGTCCATGGATCTAACCACCTAACAATTGCTCATATTTTAGTGTACCATATCAGAGAAACCAACAAACTCCTTTAACTTGCCTGTCCGTCACTTTAGCTGAAAACAATGATAACATGACTTCGTTAAAACCAAGACCAGATTTTGCATCAAGTGTTCAGTTAACACTTCGGATGGTGCCGGAAATTAGGAATTGTAACTGCGATTTCCATTTTTCTAGATTTATCACCAGAGTGGTTCTAAAGTGGATTAAGTGAAGTAGACAATCTTATCTGCCCCAAACATTGAATAAACGCTCCAAGTGTGTTAGCGATACAAATCACCATTCGGATAAATCATACCATTTTAATATATTTGACGCTTGAATTGTGTACCACAACAGTTTAATCTTTACCAATAATTCCTCATCGCTACAAAACCAATCAAAGCAATGAATACGTCTCTGTTGCATTTTCCTACGGGAAATAACAGGATATTGGGAGGAGAACCTTACAATAGCAATGCTTAAGATGTCATCGCCATAATTAAAACTCGACAACAAAGATTAAAATTAAGCCGGATGCAGCATTTACACACATTTCCGAACATTTTGCAAAGCTAGCAAACTAATACCAGAATAAACATATTCAAAGTTTGTTTATTTGCAATCATCAAATACGTAATGCTTGTTGTTGGTTATAATGAGGATGTATTATCTTGCTGTATTCACAGCTGAATTTTCGAAGCAGACCAATATTTTCCTTGTTCGTCAGAGCTTTATGGCGTAAAACCACATATTCGTATTGCTACAGTAATGACGTCAATATTTCCTGCAAACGCGGGTACGTATTCTCCTGTGCTAGCACATACCATGTTATATTGATATGTTTGAGTATTTTTTTTGTTTGGTATTTCTGAAATTAGGACTTGGTTTAGTTTCATTTTCCCTTTCAGTTTTCTGTTTAAGTTCAGAGAAGTATTCTTGTGGTCGGACTTATCTCTTTTGTCTTTTTATTTTTCACTGAAGCTATAACACGCGACTTTTGGCTTCACTGCCAAGACGAACTTTGCTTAACTTCGAAAACCGAAATAGCCGTAATTATTTGCTAGGGAGTGTTACAGTGATATGTTGCCATCATGATTTTTATCGATTTGGTAATTTCGTATACACCACTACAAATTGACTACGTATTTTTATTATTTTAACGTGATGTATCGCACATACAAACGGGATAGATACTGACATTGTCTATCATAAAAGTGTCACATCTTATTTAACTAAACCATTTATTTCAACTAGTTGTCGATTTTAAGAACACTTAGAAAGTGGGTTATTATCGAAGGAACGATCTATTTAAGTGTACTCGTCTTTCAAAATCCATTTCATATCTGCAAGTACAAAAGATAAATTAAATAGATGTCAAACTTTTCGATTACATCAATATTAAGGATAAGTTCCAATGATTGATGTAGAATGCAGACGCTACTTGAATTATGTAGCAGTGCTATACTATAGTTAAACTTGTGTGATTATTCATATTACATCGACTATACTTGTAGCAAAAGCATTGGTTATTCTACATACGGTAGCATGTTGTACTAATAAACTGCATTTACAGAACATCTACAAGAATTCAGTTTTGCAGAACGTAGTCATAATTGATTTTGCTCGGTTTTCTTCAAAGTCGCATGGGAGCTTGCTAACCACAAATCCATGAACACTTGCGCGTTTAGGCATGGTTAGGCAGTTGGCAATAGTTAATTAACTTCGTTAAGTCAATAAATACTGGTCAGGGATTTGAATTGTCCACACTTGCAAGTACCAGCTGCGTTTGACACCACTTGTCCAGTTAATATATTTCCTGGACCCCAAGTTTATGACTTCTGTCAATGTCTGGTGTTCATTTAACGTTGTGAGTAATTAGGCAGATGCCGAACTAATAACGTATAAAGTCCATTGTGTATTGAGTATAATGAAAATATACATGTCCGACCTGTAGGCTTCCCATAATTATTATTTTCGTTGCATGTACTTGCGCTATTATTGACGGAATGTATCAGCCGGATCATGAATGCAGTAACTTAGCATTTAGTATTCATACAAGGTTAGGTTTGGAAACAAGTCGATTGTGGCTCAGTAAAGGATATAAAGAGGCACAATAGAATCCGTGTTATGCTTCATTTATTTGGCGAGCTAGTAATATAGTGTACTGCAAACA
Source organism: Spisula subtruncata (assembly GCA_963678985.1). NCBI lineage: Eukaryota > Metazoa > Mollusca > Bivalvia > Venerida > Mactridae > Spisula > Spisula subtruncata. Next base: position 5,934,166 of record OY787663.1, read on the forward strand.
AAGCATGTCATCACTTGGTTCCTTAATTGACCATTTCTACCACCAATAGCAGCAACATGTATAGTGTTGTCCAATGTGTAAACGGCCAAGATACTTTGTACGGTATAAAAAGATCATTATGAAAACGTTTTATTGAAATACCTCATAGTATTAATAATTCCTCTATTTATTTGAAGTTTTTTATCTTTTTTAAGGGACATTTTTTGTTAGAAATTGTAAATCAGAGATTCTTACCTGTTAGTCCCGAGTCCTGCACTCAAAATCAGTGAGAATGCAAAGTTTCAAAATATCTGATAACGCATTGCAATTTCTAAAACAAATTGAAGATTGCTTAATACCTTAATTAATAGCCAGTTTAAGCCAGTTTTACACATTTCTTTGGTATGTTACTTTTATGTGTTGATGAAATATTTTGACTCATTTTTTTCAATTTTTGTACTCGTAGATTTGCAACGTATCGGGTTCCATTAAACAAGGACGCACTGAATATATCTAAGAGCTAATAAATCCAGTTAAAACTCGTTTAACGGCGTATTCTCCACCTGTGTCTGGGAACTTCACTTATTATTGTTTTATCAAAGCATTTACGATATCTTACTTACGTTCAATTTAAATTATACATAACTCTTCAAAAACTAGCATTTGAGGTAAAATATTGTTTAATATATATAGTATTTGTCTACTACTATAAGCCAGTATCCGTCCAAAATATGCCGGCATCAAATATAAATAAGAATTGAATTATGAAACTACGTTTATGATTTCCGTAAGTGCTTTGATCAAACTGTGATTAAGTGTTTCCATTACGGGTTTGTGAACCAAATGGTCAAACTTCTCTCTTTTATTATCCATCAAATAATTGGTTAATATTTGCAAGCCGTTTCTCGACAATATCGGTTAAGAACGCCAATATTCATTCGTTAGACATATGGAACAGTATTATGATTGACATGTAATGTGTGCACCAGACCCGGAAATAGAATCTATGATAAGGATACCATTAAAGTCAATATATATGACCGCTAGACATTGAGCAGATGATCAGTTTGCATGTTAACGTCACATCTGATTGATCTATCCGCAATTTGACCTTACGACACGTCCGTTCTCTGACCGTTCTGTACTTCCGTTACTGGTGTCCGATTGTCTCGTTTTAGCACCGTACAACAAGCCAGTCTAAAGTTTCTAAGTAACACCGAGACACTGCAGAGGTATTAGCTTTCACCGTGACCCTAGAATGACATGGCTTCATGACACAAATATAGACTTCAACCTATGAGTTGGAATACTGGTTCCAGACAATATCCCGCGCTCGGCGTTCAACACGTTTATAAATTCCTTGAGAAGCTAATGAGAGGTCAGCAAATGCCATATTGCAATGACACAGTGAGCCCACAATATATGTAACCAATACAACAATGTTGTATGCGAAAATGCTTGATCCCATATGACATTGTCGCATATAGAAATTGACAGCTAGCAGTTCAAAGTTTTTTTAATCTATAACATGATTTATACTATCAATTCAACACGGGAATCAGGAGTCTGGCTAAAAGCTGTGTTAGACAAAACATCTGAAAGGCTACAAAATTGAGTTTGTCTCCAAAACACAATAAAGCTAATTTATTTTGTAATAGATGCTACAATACCACACAGTCTTTCTTGGCAGAAATGTTTTTATTGTATAATTTGAATCAGTTTTATTTGAGAATATTTCAATAATGTAGTTTTAATATCGTACTTATTATTCGACTTTATGGCCGTCAGTTTGAAATTCATTTGAATATATGTTCGACACAATGTATGAACGATGTTAACAACAAAAGTAACATGGATCAAACATTTGTTCCACAAATTATAAATGTGTCTACAAACAATTATAAGATAATAACAATCAAGTAGATTAAGAATTTGTATCTATTCAAAGCATTTACATATGGGTACATGCATACAATGTATAGGGTTGTCTACAGCAGAACATGCGAGTCATTTTGAATAAAACTTCATCCGGTATTAACATGTGGTTCCACGTACAAGGGAAAACTTATCCGTGTATTTGATTGTATTGTAGGTGTTAAAGGCACTTTTATATTTTTTGTAACAAAATGTGAATGTCCATACACATACGCACGTGTAACTTCAATACATGTATACTTCAACCTCGCACAACGTGAGAATACCGGTCCCACTGATCTGTATTTTCAGGTATCTTCCAACCACATTTGGTGCACACGTTATTGAAACAATCGCACCATTGGTACTTGGTCCTTTGTAATATCCACAGACGGTCTCCTCTCCAGTGGTTGTATTACTAACTGTCAGTTGCAAGTCACGCAGACGTTCCCCACAACAATCCAGCCTGTTGTAAATATCCACCCTGCCGATTAAGAACCGTCCCTGTAAATTAACTCTCCACCATGGATTGTGATCACGTGACGTGTGTGTACAGCTGGCAGCATCCCAATTGCCATCTATGTTACCATCTGTGGCTTCATTGGCTGTTCTTGAGTGTGCAGAACTTTGTGTTGCTGGTTTCTTTAGTGCGATATTAACATTATTCCATTTCATGTTTGCAAAGTTTATTTCGTCTAGTTTTTCTGACAATTTGTGCATCGCTTGTTCAATCTTCTCGTTTGCTTGTTGATTCTTTCTATCAAGTTCAACAAATGTATTAGACAAATCAGCTAACCCCTTGCTAATCAGCATCGTTTCGTCATTCAATACGTCGAGTTCGTCAGAGAAGTTATACATAGTTTGTACAATGGTGCCATGTGTTTGTCGATTCTTTCTATCCATTTCAAGGAATTGATTAGAAAAATCAGTTAACTGCTTCGTAATCATCACCGTATCAGTTTTCAGATGATCAAATTTGTCTTCTACATTCGCTTTTATGGCGATCACTAACTCGGTATTGTTTACTCTGGCACTTTTCTCGTCCGAAATACCTTTGTACATCACATTCATCAATTGTTCAAATCTAGCAATACTATTTGCAATTCCCGTCGTTTTTTGTCCAGTTTGATGATGACTACATGTTATCACATCTGTTATCATGCCGTCTTCATGTTGTCTGGAATCTTCAGCTAAACCATCAGTCTGCTTATTGTCATCGACAGTTTCGCTGTTATCAATTTGAGTTTGTTCGGAAGTACTTTCCATGACATGTATCAGTTTGCGGTATAATTCCGACAGTTTATCACATTTTTCGACATACTGGTTCATCCAGTCGGCACGGCTATCATATCCATTCAACGTAAAAACGTTGATTAGTAAAACAAAGACGTGAACGTTCATTTTTACGATGATGTTTCGATGAAATTCTATGACTGGAGTTTTGATACAGTATAATTAAACATTTATACACTCAACGTCTTGACTAAACCCGAAAACCACTTGAAAATAATACATGATCAAGTGCATGTTGTGTTTGAGAATAAGTAGATCTACTTACAAACACATGGTCCGAAATGCTTCAAAACACTTTACATATAACAATAACCATAACAAAATGTAGAGTTGAAAAGTACTAAAACGGTTGAAGAATGCATAGAATAATTATTCTTTAAACAATTGCTTAAACTTACAATTATGTATGTAGACAAAGGGCCAGTATGTGTACTACAAAGGCCATGTATGTATACAAAGGCTATGTATGTGTATTAAATATTGCAAGCAAACCTAACATTGGGTTATTTGTTTTCTGACACATACATGATAAATTATATATTATAGCATAAAAACGGTGCTTTTGCTCATACTTAAACGGAAAAAAAGGTACGTTATTGTAAAGATTCTCGCGCGCACGCGCTGTTGGTGTTCAGTTTTAAGTATGCTCATTTCAGGACCCAGCCGACGAAAATAAAGATTTACAGCGTTATATGAACTGTAATTCACATTCTAATGGTAACTACTAATCATTTTTCTATAATTAGGGTTATCTACTAATGGATAACCCATGTTATTGGAGGCATGAGGGATTTTCGTTACTTGTAGGTTCTTTGCGCTATTTGAAAATGATGACGTAGGAGCACGTATGACGATACTTCCTTTTCCGGTTGATTTCTACACCAAGGATGGGTGATCAGTAAATCGTATCACATTTTGTCAAAAATATTCTTTCAACCCACCCACCCACTCCAATAAAAAATGTTTTTGTATTTGTGTTAATTTGCATAACACTTTATAGTTTTGTTTCAGATTATTTTGCAGATTATTGGTGAACTCCTGTATGTGAGCTTGTGTGTACAGTATTAACAAGAACAGTAGAACATCAACAACGGCGTGGTTACCTGGATTTGTGTTTATTGTTACAAAAGTGCGACCGGCGACAGCGATATCCAAACTCAAATATTGTTTTTCAAAAGTTCAGTAATATAGCGATTCAAATCTCGTTTTTTAGAAAATAATTATATAAATTATATTATTGGTACCGTAGCTTCTGAGGTTGGTGTTTCGTCATGGGCCTTGTGTTTGGTGTCTGATTCCCAGGGCCATTCGCAATTCAGTGTGTGGCGAGATATGGGCTTCAGTAGTTCAGGTATTTAGACATTTTGGACACACTTTAAATTATGCCCTTTGGGCCACAGTTCAAATTTAGCCTTTAGGCCACAGTTCAAATTTAGCCTTAATTTAGGGCTTATATATTTTGGTAGTCTGTTGGGGCTTATTTATTGTTAAGCCTATTTTGGCAGCCCAGTGGGGCTTATTTATTGTAAAGCCTATTTTGGCAGCCCAGTCGGGCTTATTTATTGTTAAGCCTATTTTGGCAGCCCAGTGGGGCTTATTTATTGTTAAGCCTATTTTGGCAGCCCAGTCGGGCTTATTTATTGTTAAGCCTATTTTGGCAGCCCAGTAGGGCTTATATATTGTTTAGCCTATTTTGGCAGCCTATTGTGGCTTAACGGATTGCTGTCAAAGGTCGCCCTTAACGACGATTTGTCCGGTGTCCTGTTAACCTATTTCGGTTAGCAAGATGAATGCGGGAACCACGCCCATTATTCCAAACTACAAACATTCGACCAACCGATGTGCTCTATCATGATTTGAAATGTTATTGTAACTAATTTATTTGTCTAAATTATATGAGTGGAAATTGACTTCGTATTAATTGTTTATTGGTTCAATTGGATGCGGGGCAGCTGAGTTTATGGATGATAGCTAAACTTTCTTAAGATCTTTATATAAGTAGTATTTACATGTTTACTTCAATTAGAAAATAGTTTTCATCCATGTGCTTGTTGTTAGGCATCCTGTTGTCCTCTGATCTCCCAATAATAGTAAAATAATCAACGTTTACAAACCCCCCAATGTCGCTGTTTTTTTTGGTAATTGCAGATACCGGAAGTCGACGCTCATAACAAAAACTTGTATGTGACGTAACGTTTGCTAAGTGACGTCGCGTTTGTTTTCCCGCGGACTTTTTCCTGACGGGCTTGGGCACCAACCGTCCCTCGGGACTCTGCAGATGTAATAGCACGAAAAAGCATGCGTTAACCCTACATAGGTACCAGTTTAAGACAATACAACAAAACCACTACATGCGTTTGCTCAAATCGTCTCGTATATGCATGTATATGTTCTCGATATATTATCAATTAACGTCAATAATGGCATGAAATATTCTTTGACTGCACAATACCTTCCCATTTTGATTCAGAGAGATTTAGAAATATGTGATAGCTTTCTCGTTCATAATAACGTGTTTGCGTGTTGTTAGTCACTGCATGCAAAATCACTCTTATCAATGTTCCGCTTGTGTCACTTTAGATAATCTTGTGCCTCATAGTACGAAACATGGGTCGTTTATGTAGTTACAGAGCAGCATTTTCGTTTCAGTTGATATCTTTTATAGAGGATTCTAGAAAATTATATTAAATATATTTTATTTTGCCAAGGATTTCCGTCTGGTTGCCAGAGATACCACTCCTTGATCGGTAGCATTCGTCAAATACCATGTTACTGTGCTGTCCTGTCGTTCCTAATATGTAATTTTGATGTTAAACTAATAAGTAATGTTGATGTGGATCTGAATCCCTGATATCTAATATGAATTGCCGAAACTGTACCAAATAAACAGTAAACTAGAAACAATGTAAATGAAAATTGTGTTATGAGTTTCAAGGTGATCATATCAATGATGAATTGTTTAACTGTGTCACAGTCGCTGCTAGGTTCACAAATATTCATGAATAATTTATTATCGAGGCGATCTTCCTTATAGGTGTTTCTCATAAGTGAGAAATTTGCCGAGACAATCATTTAGGTCATGTCCATAATTTACGAATACAATAAAACATTTGTCAATAATCCATGGACGTAAAAATTATTTATATTGGTTCATGGATCTAACCACCTAACCATTTATGAGTTATATTTTGATGTTACTTACCAGAGTAACCTTTTTCCGCGAAAACAAAGAAAAAAATTTAACTTGCCTGTCCGTCACTATTACTCATAACTATGATTAACTTACTTCGTTGGAAACAAAGCAGGATATTATATTAAGTGTTCCGTTAACACTTTGGTTGGTGACGGAAATTAGGAAGTATAACAAAGATTGCTATATTGCGTGCTTGATCATCTGAGTGGATTTACTTAATTAGACAATCGTATTAGCCCCAAACGTTGAATAAACGCTCGTAGTGTGTAAGCAATACAAATCACCATTCGGATAAATCATATTATTTTAATATATTTGACGCTTGAATTGTATATCGCAACAGCTTAATCTTTATCAATAATCCCTCAGCGCTACAAAACCAATCAAAGCAATGAATACGTCTTTGTTGCTGTTTCCTATGGGAGATACGAAACAGGATATTTGGAGGAGAACATAGCAATAGCAATGCTTAAGATGTCATCGCCATAATTAAAACTCGGCAACAAAGATTATAATAAAGCCGGATGCAGCATTTACACACATTTCCGAACATTTTGCAAAGCTAGCAAACTAATACCAGAATAAACATATTCAAAGTTTGTTTATTTGCAATCAACTAATACGTAATGCTTGTTAATTGTTGGTTATAATGAGGATTCATTATGCTACTGTATTCACAGCTGATTTTCTTTTCCGAAGCAGACCGATAATTTAACAGTTCGCTAGAGGTTTATTGTGTTCCCATTTGAAAATCGACGCTCGTTAAATCACACATTCGTACTGCTACAGTAACGTCAATATTTCCTGCAAACCAAAGTACGCGGGTACGTATTCTTCTGTGCTAGCACATACCATGTTATATTGATATGTTTGAGTATTTAGTTGTTTGGTATTTCTGAAATTAGGACTTGGTTTAGTTTCATTTTCCCTTTCAGTTTCGTGTTTAAATTTAGTAAAGTATTCTTGAGATTGCAGTTATCTCTTTTGACTTTTCCCTTTTCACTGTAGCTATACCACGCGACTTTTGGCTACTATGCAAAGTCGAACTGTGCTGAACTTGGAAAGCAAGAATTGCCGTAAGTATTTGCTAGGGAGTGTTACAGTGATATGTTGACATCATGATCTTCTTTGGTATGGTAACTTCGTATGCAAAATTGACTACGTATTATTATTTCTTTGTCATGCTGTACCACACATACAAACGGGATAAACACTGACATAATGTGTCGTAAAAGTGTCAGATCTTATTCAACTAAACCATTATTTTCAAAGAGCTTTCGATTTTACGAACACTTAGAGAGTGGGTATTATCGGAGGAACAATCTATTCAATTGTACTCGTCTTTCAAAATCCTTCCATGTCTGCAAGTACACAATGTAAATCAAATGGATATCAAACAGTCAGATTATATCAATATTTAGGATAACTTTCAATGATAGATTAGAATACAGACGTCACTTCAATGCTAAAAAATGGTTAAACTTGTACCATTATTCAAAGTACATCGACTGCATTAGTAGCAAAAGCATTAATTCATTGACCTCGCATGTGTTGGATAAAACTTGATGAATTGTCAAACCTTGGTAAAGGCATATACTTGTATATAATATCTGATTCGGCGATTGGTCGATCCTCAGTTGAAGCGTTAAATATCGAAATATGTCACACTTGTTCCGGTGTTCTGAGAAAGAAGGGCAGCCATTGTATAAAAGGTACAGTATCAAGTCAATTCATTACGATAATTCTGCTTATTTGCACTTGTATTGATCAACTTCCACATTACAAATCATCTATACAGCATTCCACTATCCTCATTAGTGCCTCAAAACACTTAGTGCTAATACGTGGAAACTTAAAGACACTTTAAGAAGTAAGTAACCCGCTAAATGCACCTGATGTATTTAATTCTGATAACCACAATGGTCCTGTGAGTATGTTAGTTGTACTCGGGTCGAAATGGTTCTTGTACGAACTGACAGTTAGCGAGTTGAAAGTGATTCCTATTGAAGATGAATGCCACACAGGTGACTCCTGAATAAATGGTATTTATACACACACCGTTTGCTAGCTAGATTTGGCAGTTGTTGAGACGTCGATAGGTCACACATGAACCAAGCTTAATGAACAATAATAACTAAAACAAACACGTGATTATACTCGGTCGAAAGAATGAAACAAATATATCATTGTTACAATTTGTGTCGCTGGCAACACTAGGGGCGCCACATATATGTATACTATATTCTGTATAATTTCCCGCAAACCTCCAACTTAGAACATTGTACTAATAAAATTCATTTACAGTACATCGAGATGTATTCGGTTTTGCAGAACATGGCCCTTATTGAACTGGCGTGGTTTTCGTCAGAGTCGCATGGGAGATTTTCTACCACAAATCCATGAACACTTGCGCGTTTAGGCATAATTAGGCAGTGGGCAATGGTTAATTAACTTAACAAAGTCCAATAAATACTGGTCAGGGATTTGAATTGTCCGCAATTGCAAGTACCAGCTGCGTTTGACACCAATTGTCCTGTAAATTTATTTCCCGGAACCGAAGATAATGCCTTCTGTCAACGTATGATGTTCATATAACTTCGTGAGTAATTAGTCATACATCGAACTAATAACGTATATTGTAGTCCATTGTGTATTGAGTATAATGAAAATATACATGTCCGATCTGTAGGCTTCCCATAGCTTTACTTTTCGTTGCATGTACTTGTACTAGTCTATGCTACACTCAAATAATATCAAATAACAACAAATAACACTATTTGTTTGGCCAGACCTGCGTTTATTCAGTCAGCTAGTATGCGAAAAGCAGAGCATGAATGGCATGTATACGTAAGGTAATGTGAAATTACGATGTTGTAACTTGGCATATACAGTAATACAAGTAATATTACAAGCCCAAAATATGCGTTATTTAGATAACCATATATCACGTGATGTATCTCTATATTTATGAGTATAAATCAGACGTAAAAGAAATGCGCATCGACTCGCTCAGGAAAAACCAGAGATGAAAACCTTTTTTATAAGGAAAAACACTCTGGAAACCTGTGTCCGTTTGTCCTATACAAATGTATAAATACAGGTGGTGTCGATCGCTGAATGTTGGACCTCATTCTCATCACAAACACAAACAATAATATAATAAAAAATATTGTAAAACTCTGTTTACAAATGTATCCGAAATGTGTGCAAAAACTCGACATTTGTAATAAAAGTATTATCATTATTTGCTCTGAAATTTCCACTTGTGCTTTCATCGTACGTCTACGACTAATTATGTTGCAAGCTATACATTTCACCATTTAATTGGGTTATCAATTAAACAAGACATGACCTGACTGACTGAAATCGTCTGGTAGAATGACCAAAACTTCATATCAATACACATTTTTCAACACAGAAAAATCCCGTGAAAATCAACCGACCAATACCATAATCACTCTATTAGAATCCGTTACGCGTTTAGACAAATATTTCACGCTAATACTATCGAAACGCGTGAAATCAATATTATTGACGGCATGTATCAGCCGGATCATGAATGCAGTAACTTATTTGAAAACCATTAGCCTGTGGCTTGGTGGAGAGTATAAAGAGGCAAACACAGAACAAAATCCGAGTTCTGCTTTGTTTGTGTGACTAGCTAGCAATATATAGTACCGCAAGCAAAGCGCTTTATCTTTTAGTTCCATAATTTACCAGCTTTACCACTACAGAGCAGCAGCATGTATAGTTCTGTCCAGTGTGTAAACGGTTAAGAGACATCGTGCTGTATACAAAGTTCATTATGAAAACGTTTAATTAAATAGCCTCGTAGAATTTCTAATTATTAAGGTTTTTTTCTTTTGTAAGAGAGCTTTTTTGTTAGAAATTGTACATCAGAGATTTTTACCTGCGAGTCCTGAGTCCTGCACTCACAAATCATTGAGAATGCAAAGTTTCAAAATATGTATTAATGCATTGAGATTTCTATAAAAAAAGTGAAGATTGCTAGATACCTTAATTAACAGCTAATTTTAGCCTGTTTTACACATTTCTTTTGGTGTGTTTCTTTAATGTTTTAAAGAAATATTTGGACTCATTCTGTCAGTGTTTGTACTTTGTAATAATACAGAAAGGCTAAGGGCTAATGAACCCAGTAAAAACTCTTTCAATGGCGTATTGCAAACCTGTTGCTTCACTAATTACTGTTTTATCAAATTGTACGATATTTGCACGTTACGTTCAATTTAAATTTTACATAAATCTTTAACAACTAGAAATCGAGGTAAAATAATGTTTAATATTATAGAAGTATACTTGTAAGTTATCTTTCCATCAAAGAGCTCCTTCTAAAACCCAGCATCCGTCCAAAATACATGTATGTAGGCATAAAAAAACGATAAGAATTGAATTATGAAACTAAGTTTATGATTTCCGTATGTGCTTTGATAAAACCGTGATTTAGTTTTTCCATTAAGTGTTCGTGAGCCAAATGGTCAAACTTCTCTATTCAATAATCCATCAAACATTTGGTTAAGACATGCAAGCCGTTTCTCGACGATATCGGTTAAGAACGCCAATATTCATGCGTTAGTCATATGGAAACGTATCATGATTGACATGTAATGTGTGCACCAGACCCGGAAATAGAATCCATGATAAGGATACCATTATAGTCAATATATCTGACCACTAGATATTGAGCAGATGATAAGTTTGCATGTTAACGTCACATCTGATTGATCTATCCGCAATGTGACCTTACAACACGTCCGTTCTCTGACCGATCTGTACTTCCGTTACTGGTGTCCGATTGTCTCGTTTTAGCACCGTACAACAAGCCACCCTAAAGTTTCTAAGCACCGAGACAATGCAGAGGTATTAGCCTTCACCGTGACCCTAGAATGACATGGCTTCATGACACTAATATAGAATCAACCCATGAGTTGGAATACTGGTGCCAGACAATATCCCGCGCTTGGCGTTCAAAACGTTCAAAAGTTCCTTGAGAAGCTAATGAGAGGTCAGAAAATGCCATATTGCAATGACACAATGAGCCCACAATATCTGTTACCAATACAACAGTGTTGTATGAGAAAATGCTTGATCCCATATGACATAGTCGCATATAGAAATTGACAGCTAGCAGTTCAAAGTTTTTTCAATCTATAACATGAATTATACTATCAATTCAACACGGGAATCAGGATTCAGCTAAAAGCTGTGTAAGACAAAACATCAGACAGTCTACAAAATTGAGTTTGTCTCCAAAACACAATAAAGCTTATTTATTTTGTAATAGTGGCTACAATACCACACAATCTATCTTGGCAGAAATGTGTTTTATGTATAATTCGAATCAGTTTTATTTGAGAATATTTCAATAATGTAGTTTTAATATCGTACTTATTATTCGACCTTAAGGGCGTCAGTTTGAAATTTATTTGAATATATGGTAGACACAATGTATGAACGATGTTAACAACAAAAGTAACATGGATCAAACATTTGTTCCTCAAATTATAAATGAGTCTACAGCTTGTTTCAAACAATTATAAGATAATAACAATCAAGTAGATTAAGACTTAGTATCTATTCAAAGCATTTACATATGGGTACATGCATACAATGTATAGGGTTGTCTACAACAGAACATGCGAGTCATTTTGAATAAAATTTCAAACGGTATTAACATGTGGTTCCACGTACAAGGGAAAACTTATCCATGTATTTGATTGTATTGTATGTGTAAAAGGCACTTTTATATTTTCTGTAACGAAATGTGAATGTCCATACACATACGAATATGTATGTGGGGAGCGGTGGCCTAGAGGTAGGGCGCGCGCTTCGGGATCGAGAGGTCCCGGATTCGATCCCCCTCTGGACCACTGGTTAAAATCTCTGAGCAAGACCCACAGCTCCACTCCACCATGGTGTAAAATGGTACCTGTGAGGGCAGTGTCTATTCCTGGGCGCCGCAGATCGATGTTGGCTGCCACACCACAGGAGAGAAAAAGTCTCCCGAGGGAGACACGAGTGTAGGTTTCCATATGTAGCCCAATGACCAGGGGAGTTAAAATGTCAAAGGGTGCTTGAGCGGCCTAACAGCTGAAAAGAGCCCTAGAAAATTGGTAACTTTTTTATACGCACGTGTAACTTCAATACATATACACTTCAACCTCACACAACGTGAGATACTCGTCTCCCATGATCTGAATTTTCAGGTATCTTCCAAACACATTTGGTGCACATGTTATTGAAACAATCGCACCATTGGTACTTGGTCCTTTGTAATATCCACAGACGGTCTCCTCTCCAGTAGTTGTATTACTGACTGTCAGTTGCAAGTCACGCAGACGTTCCCCACAACAATCCAGCCGGTTGTAAATATCCACCCTGCCGATTAAGAACCTTCCCTGTAAATTAACTCTCCACCAAGGATTGTGATCATGTGTAGTGTGTGTACAGCTGGCAGCATCCCAATTGCCATCTGTGTTACCATCGGTGGCTTCATTGGCTGTTCTTGAGTGTGCAGAACTTTGTGTTGCAGGTTTCTTTAGTGCGATATTAACATTATTCCATTTCATGTTTGCGGAGTTCATTTCGTCTAGCTTTTCTGACAATTTGCCTATCGCTTGTTCAATCTTCTCGTTTGCTTGTTGATTATTTCTATCAAGTTCAACAAATGTATTATTCAAATCAGCTAACCCCTTGCTTATCAGCATCGTCTCGTTCTTCAATACGTCAAGTTCGTCAGAGAAGTTATTCATAGTTTGTACAATGGTGCCATTTGTTTGTTGATTCTTTCTATCCATTTCAAGGAATTGATTGGACAAATCAGTTAAATGCTTCGTAATCATCACCGAATCATTTTTCAGATGATAAAGTTTGTCTTCTACATTCGCTTTTATGGCGATCACTGACTCGGTATTGTTTACTCTGGCACTTTTCTCGTCCGAAATACCATTGTACATCACATTCATTAATTGTTCAAATCTAGCAATACTATTTGCAATTCCCGTCGTTTTTTGTCCAGTTTGATGATGACTACATGTTATCACATCTGTTATCATGTCGTCTTCATGTTGTCTGGAATCCTCAGCTAAACCATTAGTCTGCTTATTGTCATCGACAGTTTCGCTGTTATCAATTTGAGTTTGTTCGGAAGTACTTTCCATGACATGTATCAGTTTGCGGTATAATTCCGACAGTTTATCACATTTTTCGACATACTGGTTCATCCAGTCGGCACGGCTATCATATCCATTCAACGTAAAAACGTTGATTAGTAAAACAAAGACGTGAACGTTCATTTTTACGATGATGTTTCGATGAAATTCTATGACTGGAGTTTTGAAATAGTATAATTAAACCTTTATACACTCAACGTCTTGACTAAACCCGAAAACCACTTGATAATAATACATGATCAAGTGCATGTTGTGTTGAGAATAAGAAGATCTACTTACAAACACATGGTCCGAAATGCTTCAAAACACTTATACAAAGGCTATGTATGTGTATTTAATATTGCAAGCAAACCTAACATTGGGTTATATGTTTCCTGACACATACATGATAAATTATATATTGGTACCAGTTTAAGACAATACAACAAAACCACTACATGCGTTTGCTCAAATCGTCTCGTATATTCATGTATATGTTCTCGATATATTATCAATTAACGTCAATAATGGCATGAAATATTCTTTGACTGCACAATACCTTCCCATTTTGATTCAGAGAGATTCAGAAATATGTGATAGCTTTCTCGTTCATAATAACGTGTTTGCGTGTTGTTAGTCACTGCATGCAAAATCAGTTTTATCAATGTTCCGCTTGTGTCACTTTAGATAATCTTGTGCCTCATAGTACGAAACATGGGTCGTTTATGTAGTTACAGAGAAGCATTTTCGTTTCTGTTGATATCTTTCATAGAGGATTCTAGAAAATTATATTAAATACATTTTATTTTTGCCAAGGATTTCCGTCTGGTATCCAGAGATACCACTCCTTGATCGGTAGCATTCGTCAAATACCATGTTACTGTGCTGTCCTGTCGTTCCTAATATGTAATTTTGATGTTAAACTAATAAGTAATGTTGATGTGGATCTGAATCCCTGATATCTAATATGAATTGCCGAAACTGTACCAAATAAACAGTAAACTAGAAACAATGTAAATGAAAATTGTGTTATGAGTTTCAAGGTGATCATATCAATGATGAATTGTTTAACTGTGTCACTGTCGCTGCTAGCTTCACAAATATTCATGAATAATTTATTATCGAGGCGATCTTCCTTATAGGTGTTTCTCATAAGTGAGAAATTTGCCGAGACAATCATTTAGGTCATGTCCATAATTTACGAATACAATAAAACATTTGTCAATAATCCATGGACGTAAATATTATTTATATCGGTTCATGGATCTAACCACCTAACCATTGATTAGTCATATTTTGATGTAACTTACCAAAGTAACCTTTTTCCGCGAAAACAAAGAAAAAATTTTAACTTGCCTGTCCGTCACTATTACTCATAACTATGATATTAACTTACTTCGTTGGAAACAAAGCAGGATATTATATTATACTCCGATACGCCCTGTGACTCCATTGATAAAGTGTACATTATTTTCGTAAGTGTACACTTTTTGATTTGTAAGAAAGTTGTTTGTACAAATCATTTACTCAGAAAATAATTGGTCAATCATGACAAATCCGCTTATAACTACATGAACAGTTAAATAAATGACATACTGTAAAATCACTAATATAAGAGGGCCATTTAATTTCGTTAATTTTGTGGATGATTTCAACCATGAAAATCCTTTAAATTTCATTGAACTTTCCACGAAATGGTCTTTTTCACCAAATCCACAAATTTTGTCACATTGAAATTTAATTATTTTTACTCGTCAAAAACATGTAGCTAGAAAATTGTAAGTCCACCCAAAGATAGTGCAATATTAGACTGTACTACTGTAAAACCATCTTATTTGTGGCTTTTACTCGAATCAATAGTGTAGATAACTAAATCATGAATTCCAATATTCTTGATTTATTTAGGCCAGAACAAATTTTAGAGAAATTGTTTATTGTTTTGTAAACCGCAAAATGGGGAGCAAAATTTATATCATTGTAATGACCAAGAAAAGTAGAAATTAATTATAGTAATTGAAGCAAAGTTACAGAATATTCATACGAAGCAAAATTTATTTTCTTATTATTCCCAAGAAAAGCAGTGCTTTTACAGTATTTTTTAAAGTATTTGTAACAATTTAAGCGAATTTAAGATTTAGCTGTAAAAAATCATTGTGCAATTAATTACATGTACAAGAAACCTGAAAATATACAGAATACAAATAGTTACTATAATTGTCTCTCAGGTGAACTTTATTCTATATATTAATATGACTGTGAGCGTCAACATGGGCAGTATGAATATAACCTTGTTATGTGTATTAGAAATAAAACAATACCAATATTTTCATAGAAATATGACAATTGTGAAAATAAGATGCATAAATTTCTACCTTTGTGCACTAAGTCCTTTATCAATGAATGAAGAAAACTAGATGCAAGTGTATTATAAGCACTTATAAGGTGTATAAACACATTGACACTTGTGTGAATTTTAATCACAAGCTAATTAAACCTATGAATGGACATTTTTGGACAGTTAACTTAATCCCTTTGGTACATTATAGGCCAAGCACATTTTTACATTAGAACTATATTTTCTATGCTGCAAATGATGCTCTGTTCATGGATTGTGCAAGGAACTTTTGGATAACCATGGTCTCTCTGGGGATCATTTTGCTTTTTGTCGAAGTATAAGGCAGATACAGAACTTGTTATCGCTCAAAAGTGTCTTCTTACAAGTGTTATTGTACAGTTTCGGAAGGACGAACAACAAATTATCCTCGGCTTCGCCTCGGACAATTATGTTGTTTGTCCTTCCGAAACTGTACAATAACGCTTGTAAGAGGACACTTTTGAACGAAAACTAGTACTGTATCTAATACTTAAGTGTTCCGTTAACACTTTGCTTGGTGAAGGAAATTAGGAAGTATAACAAAGATTGCTATATTGCGTGCTTGATCATCTGAGTGGATTTACTTAATTAGACAATCGTATTAGCCCCAAACGTTGAATAAACGCTCGTAGTGTGTTAGCAATACAAATCACCATTCGGATAAATCATATCATTTTAATATATTTGACGCTTGAATTGTATATCGCAACAGCTTAATCTTTATCAATAATCCCTCAGCGCTACAAAACCAATCAAAGCAATGAAAACGTCTTTGTTGCTGTTTCCTATGGGAGATACGAAACAGGATATTGGTAGGAGAACATAGCAATAGCAATGCTTAAGATGTCATCGCCATAATTAAAACTCGGCAACAAAGATTATAATAAAACCGGATGCAGCATTTACACATATTTTTCGAACATTTTGCATAGCTAGCAAATTAACACCAGATTAAACATATTCAAAGTTTGTTTATTTGCAATCATCAAGTACGTAATGCTTGTTGTTGGTTTTAAGGAGGATTTATTATCTTACTGTATTCACAGCTTATTTTCTTTTTCCGAAGCAGACCAATATTTGCCTGTTCACCAGAGCTGTGTGATGTCCCCTTTGAAAATCAACGCTCGTTAAATCACACATTCGTATTGCTACAGTAACGTCAATATTTCCTGCAAACAAAAGTACGCGGTTACGTATTTTTCTGTGCTAGCACATACTATGTTATATTGATATGTTTGAGTATTTTTTTGTTTTGGATTTCTGTAATTAGGACTTGGTTTAGTTTCATTTTCCCTTTCAGTTTTGTGTTTAAATTTAGTAAAGTATTCTTGAGATTGGAGTTATCTCTTTTGACTTTTCCCTTTTCACTGTAGCAATACCACGCGACTTTTGGCTACTGTGCAAAGTCGAACTGTGCTGAACTTGGAAAGCAAGAATTGCCGTAAGTATTTGCTAGGGAGTGTTACAGTGATATGTTGACATCATGATCTTCATTGGTAAGGTAATTATGTATGTAAAATTGACTACGTATTATTATTTCTTTGTCATGCTGTACCACACATACAAACGGGATAAACACTGACATAATGTGTCGTAAAAGTGTCAGATCTTATTCAACTAAACCATTATTTTCAAAGAGCTTTCGATTTTACGAACACTTAGAGAGTGGGTACTATCGGAGGAACAATCTATTCAATTGCACTCGTCTTTCAAAATCCTTCCATGTCTGCAAGTACACAATGTAAATCAAATGGATATCAAACAGTCAGATTATATCAATATTTAGGATAACTTTCAATGATTGATTAGAATACAGACGTCACTTCAATGCTAAAAAATGGTTAAACTTGTACCATTATTCAAAGTACATCGACTGCATTAGTAGCAAAAGCATTAATTCATTGACCTCGCATGTGTTGGATAAAACTTGATGAATTGTCAAACCTTGGTAGAGGCATATACTTGTATATAATATCTGATTCGACGATTGGTCGATCCTCAGTTGAAGCGTTAAATATCGAAATATGTCACACTTGTTCCGGTGTTCTGAGATAGAAGGGCAGCCATTGTATAATAGGTACAGTATCAAGTCAATTCATTACGATAATTCTGCTTATTTGCACTTGTATTGATCAACTTCAACATTACAAATCATCTATACAGCATTCTACTATCCTCATTAGTGCCTCAAAACACTTAGTGCTAATACGTTGAAACTTAACGACACTGTAAGAAGTAAGTAACCCGCAAAATGCACCTGGTGTGTTTAAATCTTATAACCACAATGGTCCTGTGAGTATGTTAGTTGTCTCGAGTCGAAATAGTACTTTCACGAATTGACAGTTAGCGAGTTGAAAGTGATTGGAGATGAATGCCACACAGGTGACTCCTGAATAAATGGTATTTATACACACACCGTTTGCTAGCGAGATTTGGCATTTGTTGAGACGTCGATATAAGCCACACATGAAGGTTAATGAACAATAATAACTAAAGCAAACACGTGATTATATTCGGTCGTAAAAATGAAACAAATATATCATTGTTACAATATATGTCGCTGGCAACACTAGGGGCGCCACATATATGTGTAATGTATTCTGTATAACTTCCCGTATCGCACACCTCCAACTTAGAACAATGTACAAATAAAATGCATTTACAGTACATCGAGATGTATTCGGTTTTGCAGAACGTAGCCATAATTGAATTGGTGTGGTTTTCGTCTGAGTCGCATTGGAGCTTGTCTACCACAAATCCATGAAAACTTGGGCATAATTAGACAGTGGACAATGGTTAATTAACTTAACAAAGTCAATAAATACTGGTCAGGGATTTGAATTGTCCGCAATTGCAAGTACCAGCTGCGTTTGACACCAATTGTCCTGTAAATTTATTTCCCGGAACCGAAGATAATGCCTTCTGTCAACGTATGGTGTTCATTTAACTTCGTGAGTAATTAGTCATACACCGAACTAATAACGTATATAGTCCATTGTGTATTGAGTATAATGAAAATATACATGTCCGAGTTGTAGGCTTCCCATAGCTTTACTTTTCGTTGCATGTACTTGTACTATTATTGTCGGAATGTATCAGCCGGATCATGAATGCAGTAACTTATTTAAAAACAATTAGACTGTGGCTCAGTGGAGAGTATAAAGAGGCAAACACAGAACAAAATACGAGTTCTGCTTTGTTTGTGTGACTAGCTAGCAATATATAGTACCGCAAGCAAAGTGCTTTATCTTTTAGTTCCAGAATTTACCAGCTTTACCACTACATAGCAGCAGCATGTATAGTTCTGTCCAGTGTGTACACGATTAAGAGACATCGTGCTGTATACAAAGATCATTAAGAAAATGTTTAATTAAATAGCCTCATAGAATTACTTATTATTAAGTTTTTTTTTTCTTTTGTAAGGGAGCTTTTTTGTTAGAAATTGTAAATCAGAGATTTTTACCTGCGAGTCCTGAGTCCTGCAGTCACAAATCATTGAGAATGCAAAGTTTCAAAATATGTGATAATGCATTGAGATTTCTATAAAAAAGTGAAGATTGCTTGATACCTTAATTACCAGCTAATTTTAGCCTGTTTTACACATTTCTTTTGGTGTGTTACTTTAATATTTTAATGAAATATTTGGACTCATTCTGTCAATGTTTGTACTTTGTAAAAATACAGAAGGGCTAAGGGCTAATGAACCCAGTAAAACTCTTTCAATGGCGTATTACAAACCTGTTGGTTCACTAATTACTGTTTTATCAAATTGTACGATATTTGCACGTTACGTTCAATTTAAATTTTACATAAATATTTAACAACTAGAAATCGAGGTTAAATAATGTTTAATATTATAGTATATTAAAGTATACTTGTAAGTTATCTTCCAATCAAAGAACTCCTTCTAAAACCCAGCATCGGTCCAAAAAACATGTATGTAGGCATAAAAAAACGATAAGAATTTAATTATGAAACAAAGTTTATGATTTCCGTATGTGTTTTGATCAAACCGTGATTAATCGTTTCCAATAAGTGTTCGTGAACCAAATGGTCAAACTTCTCAATTTAATTATCCATCAAAACATTTGGTTAAGACATGCAAGCCGTTTCTCGACGATATCGGTTAAGTACGGCAATATTTATTCGTTAGACATATGGAAACGTATCATGATTGACATGTATTGGGTGCACCAGACCCGGAAATAGAATCCATGATAAGGATACCATTAAAGTCAATATATCTGACCACTAGACATTGAGCAGATGATCAGTTTGCATGTTAACGTCACATTTGATTGATCTATCCGCAATGTGACCTTACAACACGTTCGTTCTCTGACCGATCTGTTCTCCCGTTACTGGTGTCCGATTGTCTCGTTTTAGCACCGTACAACAAGTCAGTCTAAAGTTTCTAAACACCGAGACACTGCAGAGGTATTAGCTTTCACCGTGACCCTAGAATGACATGGCTTCATGACACAAATATAGAATTCAACCCATGAGTTGGAATACTGGTGCCAGACAATATCCCGCGCTCGGCGTTCAAAACGTTCATAAGTTCCTTGAGAAGCTAATGAGAGGTCAGAAAATGCCATATTGCAATGACACAGTGAGCCCACAATATCTGTAACCAATACAACAGTGTTGTATGTGAAAATGCCTGATCCCATATGACATTGTCGCATATAGAAATTGACAGCTAGCAGTTCAAAGTTTTTTCAATCTATAACATGAATTATACTATCAATTCAACACGGGAATCAGGATTCAGCTAAAAGCTGTGTTAGACAAAACATCAGACAGTCTACAAAATTGAGTTTGTCTCCAAAACACAATAAAGCTAGTTTATTTGTAATAGATGCTACAATACCACACAATCTATCTTGGCAGAAATGTTTTTAATGTATAATTCGAATCAGTTTTATTTGAGAATATTTCAATAATGTACTTATTATTCGACTTTATGGGCATCAGTTTGAAATTTATTTGAATATATGTTAGACACAATGAAATACGATGTTAACAACAAAAGTAACATGGATCAAACATTTGTTCCACAAATTATAAATGTGTCTACAGCTTGTGTCAAACAACTATAAGATAATAACAATAAAGAAGATTAAGACTTTGTATCTATTCAAAGCATTTACATATGGGTTCATGCATACAATGTATAGGGTTGTCTACAACAGAACATGCGAGTCATTTTGAATAAAACTTCAACCGGTATTAACATGTGGTTCCACGTACAAGGGAAAACCTATCCATGTATTTGATTGTATTGTATGTATTAAAGGCACTATTATATTTTTTGTAACAAAATGTGAATGTCCATACACATACGCACGTGTAACTTCAATACATATACACTTCAACCTCACACAACGTGAGATACTCGTCTCCCATGATCTGAATTTTCAGGTATCTTCCAAACACATTTGGTGCACATGTTATTGAAACAATCGCACCATTGGTACTTGGTCCTTTGTAATATCCACAGACGGTCTCCTCTCCAGTGGTTGTATTACTCACTGTCAGTGTCAAGTCACGCAGACGTTCCCCACAACAATCAAGCCGGTTGTAAATATCCACCCTGCCGATTAAGAACCTTCCCTGTAAATTAACTCTCCACCAAGGATTGTGATCACGTGACGTGTGTGTACAGCTAGCAGCATCCCAATTGCCATCTATGTTACCATCGGTGGCTTCATTGGCTGTTCTTGAGTGTGCAGAACTTTGTGTTGCAGGTTTATTTAGTGCGATATTAACATTATTCCATTTCATGTTTGCAAAGTTCATTTCGTCTAGCTTTTCTGACATTTGTCTATCTCTTGTTCAATCTTCACGTTTGCTTGTTGATTCTTTCTATCAAGTTCAACAAATGTATTAGACAAATCAGCTAACCCCTTCCTAATCAGCATCGTCTCGTCCTTCAATACGTCAAGTTCGTCAGAGAAGTTATTCATAGTTTGTACAATGGTGCCATTTGTTTGTCGATTCTTTCTATCCATTTCAAGGAATTGATTAGAAAAATCAGCTAAATGCTTCGTAATCATCACCGTATCATTTTTCAGATAATCAAGTTTGTAGTCTACAATCGCTTATATGGCGATCACCGACTCGGTATTCTTTACTCTGGCACATTTTTCGTCCGAAATACCATTATACATCACATTCATTAATTGTTCAAATCTAGCAATACTATTTTCAATTCTCGTTGTGCTTTGTCCGGTTTGATGATGGTTACATGTTATCGCGACTGTTCTCATGTCGTTTCCATGGTGACTGGAATCATCAGCTAAATCAGCGGTAGGCTTTTTGTTATCGACAGCTTCGTTATTATCAATTTGATGTTGCTCGGAAGGACTTTCCATGACATCTATCAGTTCTTGGTATAATTCCGACAGTTTGTCACATTTTTTGACATATTGGTTCATCCAGTCGGCACGGCTATCATATCCATTTAACGTAAAAACGTTGATCAGTAAAATGAAGACGCGTACATTCATTTTCTACTATGTTGCTTCGATGAAATCTTATGGCTGGAATGATGTAATAGTATTATGAAACCTTTAGATACTCAACGTCTTGACTAAACCCTAAAACCACTTGAAAGTTATACATGATCAAGTGCATGTTGTAGTGCGCACGAGTATATCTACTTACAAACACATGCACCAAATGTTTCAAAACATTTTCATATATTCACATAATTGTTATACATACTTAATACCGTAAGGTTGGTCTATAAAAATATGCACAATTGAAAAGTACAAATACGGTATCAAGAATGCATAGAATAATGATTTCTTAAAATTAAATCTAAAACGTATAGATTATTATTTTTGGCCGTGTCTTTGTTATAAACTTTCTTGCCGATGATTTATTACATGTATCATACATGAAATGAGACTCCGACAACGACGATGACGGCGATGACGGCGATGACGGCGATGACGGCGATGACGGCGATGACGGCGATGACGGCGATGACGGCGATGACGGCGATGACGGCGATGGCGGCGATGATGGTGATGATGGCGATGATGGTGATGATGGTTATGGTGATGGTGATGATGGTGATGACGGCGATGATGGTGATGATGGTGATGATGGTGATGATGGCGATGATGGTGATGACGTTGATGACGGTGATGATGGTGATGATGATGATGATGATGATGGTGATGATGGCGATGATGGTGAAGATGGTGATGATGGTGATGATGGTGATGATGGCGATGATGGTGATGACGTTGATGACGGTGATGATGGCGATGACGGCGATGACGGCGATGACGGCGATGGCGGCGATGATGGCGATGATGGTGATGATGGTGATGGTGATGACGGCGATGATGGTGATGATGGTGATGATGGAGATGATGGTGATGATGGTGATGATGGAGATGATGGTGATGATGGTGATGATGGCGATGATGGCGATGGCGGCGATGATGGAGATGACGACGATGATGGCGATGACGACGATGACGGCGATGGCGCATTGATGGCGATGACGACGATGACGGCGATGATGGCGATGATGGCGATGACTGCGATGATGACGATGATAGCGAAGATGGCCATGCTGGAGATGCTGGAGATGCTTGCGATGGCGGCGATGATGGTGATGATCGCGATGATGGCGATGTTGACAAATATATATATGTCGTGCTTTCTCATATTTCAGTATCACATCAAAACTTTTTTATGACATTTTGTTTGGGATGATTTGATAGATTTGATCGATATTAGTTGATTTCAACAATAATATACACAATATTTGGGAACAAAACGATAATTTCGAAAAGTCATAACAGTCATGTTTTCCTGTAACTTAAATTATTAAACAAGAGTTCTAAAACATTTTTGAACATGGATGCTTAGCAACGCTAGTTCAGTGTCAGTGGGCAGTTTAACACAGACATCGGATTTCAGTCGTAACGAATGTTATCCACCGCTTAACGACTACAAAGATACAAACGACAAAAAGATAGAAATTTACCTGGCAGCCAGCTTTTTTAAACTGCAGTGTCACTTTCTAAAAATTCATGGAAAGCAACTCGTATAATCATGTAATTTTAATTACGCTCAAGCAGTCAATCGTATATTACCACTGATGCAGTCAATCGTAACTACTCGTCATTTCCGTGAATGAGAAATACGCCTCGCACATAAGTGGAGGGTCACAAATTTTGGTTATGCGGTTTCTGGTAACGGCCAATCATCAGTTTCTAAATGTAATAAAGAAGCCCTTCACTTACCGGTCTCTTTTTAGGAGTTGACACCTTTATACTTTGTGTACAAAATATGTAGGGTGTGCTGTATATTGTACCGTTGATTGTCCTGTTTCAGTAACTTACATGTTTCGGAGACCTGTTTTTCCTTGTACCATTCTCTTTTTTGAAGAGTTCTATGATGCCAAAAAATGGATGCATATTCAACTGTAACCAGAGGGCTGTCCATGTTATTATCAAAAATAGAAAATTTGATTCGAAGACCCAAGTTATCCATTGTTTTTATTATCTTATGGTATTTTTAACAAAATTCTTATGACTTTTTATAGGGATCCTTAAAAGTACCCTAAAATGACCCCAAATACAAGAATATAGATTTTCTCTGATGCATTGATTTTCTGTCATCTGCTGGTCAAAGTTACTTGATCTAAACAAATTATGTTCATTTATTAATGAACATGGTGCCCCAAAAGTTAGTACCCGCCTTATGGTGTGCTTTGTGTCATTTAGGGGCATCCAAGAAATATTGACATATTTTGAAGATAAATAAAACATAGTGCAAATTAAATGTAACCTTGACATTTCCATTATCGAAAACTACAGAATGTTAGCTTTATTATTGTACTAAGATCATGAATTTGCAACAACAAAAAAGTAATAGGAGGGGCCATGTTTTCCCTTATTTTTGCACTAAAATCTTGAGGGAGGCCATTAATAATATGGTGCACCTTTGTAAACTTCTTGAGGCACAGACAAAAATATTAATACACATTTTAAATTTATTTATTTCATAGCTTATATTATCAACTTTATTTGCATGCTGAATTTAGTTAGTGAATTTTAATAAATGGACTGTATTTTGGGTAATTTTAAAGGTCACTGAAACAGGGCACATACATTTACTTAGACGTAATTCAATGGGGATCATTAAATGCTAGATTCCAGTGAATTTTTTAATATTCTGAAGGAATTGCGGTATAGATCAAAGCAAAATAACGTAAAGTTAAAGTCAGGAACAACAATAAAATTATTTTCAATATAATTTAACAGTAAAAAAGGGACTAGATGTTAGGGTCACTGAAGCTGGTCAATCTACGATAGATTTTTCTTATCCTGCATATTGGAAGCCAGCAAACCCTATTCTCGTAGCGCATTCAGCGCTTTGATTATGGTCAGCCATTTAAGCATTATATCCAACGTTTATAAACACCTAACATTCCTGCACCAACCTTCCTCTGCTTTATTATTCATCCAAAACATAATAACTTTAACATCATAAACAAAACTAATTAACCCCCATAACAGAGTGTCACTCATTAAACAAGAAATTAACGCATTCAAAGATCGTTATTTAGACGGGAGACATTGTAATTAGATAATCTAACACCTCGAGTTTTGATAAGTTGCTTCTGTGAGCGTATTAATACACGAGGGACATTCATGGCACCAGTATTTGTATTTCAATAAACCCTCATTCTTTCGTTACAGAAGAAATTATTGTGTTTCAGAGATAAAAATCTCTACTTTTTAGAAAGGGATATTATTAATGCTACAGTCGAAATCTAGTATTCGAGTGATATAATACGCTCGTACTTTGTATTGCTGGGCAATGGCGCCGTACAGAACGGATTGGAATCCAACTTCAAGGTGCAACTTGTGTCCTAATATACGAACTTGTGATAAATTTTAAACATGACTACACGAATATTATGGTGATAGGTGGCCTGTAGGTAGGATGTGAGCCACGGGATATAGATCAACATGTACCGTGTTTGCCATTGTATGTGTCACATGTCAATTGCTTTTAGCAAGAATAACATACAAATAATTGCTCCACTTTACTTAAATATATTAATTGGTACCGGATGACTGTGGATGCACCCGTCAACCCCTGATTCAGTATTTGTGTGGGATTAGATGTTCAGTCGGTTGTACGAAATCATGGCTGAAAATAGACTTTGGCCGAATAGTTTTATAAACAAATCAGGAGAAGTTACCCTGTGCATTGTCTGGGTTTATCTAATCCCACTGATAATCACTCGTCAAGTTTGACAGACATTATGGAAATATTATTCAAATTGTTAAGTTAACACACCACATACAACATGACTATTGAATATTGTAGTATCTTATATCTTGAATCATACATCTTTCGATGGATTCTGGTATATCACTGACGTAATACTGAATATTACTGATATTGTCATAATTCCCAGATGGTCTAGAATTGTCCATTCGTTCACGAGTATGCTAAGTAGATATGCCATTGAATTGTCATATTTGGTTAACTTGAAATCACATGAAAATTTCGAAACAAATATTGCAGCTTGATGGATGTTTTCCAGATAATCCACAATTTGACATAATTTCAATGAATCACAGGTAACTTAGGAAGGGGATATCAAAAACCACATGGGGGAAAAACAAAGAGACCGCACTAAGAGAGTAAGGAATACCCACGGGAGAAGCGAAGAACAGAACATCAATAGAAAACATTGTGGCAACCGAATCAAAGAAGTAAATAATTATATATAACTATGATCTACATAATAGAAATATACAAAAATGTTAGCAAGATTTAAATGGCACTAAATGTTCCGCATTAAAAATTAGAAACATATCATTTTGAGTTGTAACGAAGATCTTATTATAGAAGATCTGTCCAATCTGATAAACATTTCTCTGTATTCCATCATCTATTTGCTGAGCTTGGCCATTGTGTTTCACAGTATCAATATTATTGAAAGCCAAACAAACTCCAAGCTGAAATCAAAGGTCAAAATAAATGCAAAGAAGGAAATAAATTATAACAAATTGGCTTCTGTGTCCACGATGTAGGGAAAATGGCCAGTTATTGTTTAGGATACAAAACAATATAACAATGCTCATAACGTGTTCTTAGATAATCAAAGATAGAATGAATTGGCCAGGGAAATCTACAATCACATGGCATAGGGGCCAAATACACTTGATAGACCTAACAGTGAGAAAGCAAGATATGTAATCAACAGAAGCATGGATAAACAATTTACAATTGAGGATACCGACTATATAGCATCTGACACATTATATCAACTGAAATCACAAAACCACCATTATTAAACCTTTATTGTTTTTGTCACAACACACAGTTGTCAATAATGGGACAAAAACTATCGGTTATAATTTCGAAAATGATGATATGAATCACTTGAGAATTCCAAACGGTTAGACTATACCTGTATATACTTCCATTTTTCAATTATAACACACATGGACACGTTGTATGTCAAAGAAACAACGTAAAGTATTCAATTAAAGTTTACTTTCAGAAACAATTGCACAGACGTGGACCTCACCCGAGACTCATTGATCCGACAATGTGCTCTCTACTTCTTGACGAAAACTCCCCCAACAAAACGGAACATGCATTTATAAAGCTTCGATGTACTGAATGTATTTCAGTACTCATCAAAGTTAATGCATCAGTGTGCAGAATCACGTGGTCAAATTATTTAAAATGAATAACTCGCACTCAAAACATTTGCGATTTCGTCCGCTAACGGTAACAATTACTAAGTTTGCTCTATCGTAAGCTGTTCTAAACTGACGCTCGACCAACTTATTATACTGGGTTGAAAACTTCATTTGGTCGAGCATCAATTAAAACAGCTGAAGATAGAGCGAAATTGGTACTTGCTATTTGATTTTGAATACTAGTATACTTGAAAGTGACTATATAATACAACCATATTAATGCACGATCGTTATAATCAAGAATAAACTCACCGTTAGCAGACGAAATCGCAATTGTTTTGAGTGCTACCGTTATTCATTTGATCACGTGATTCTTCACACTGAGAATGAGGATGATTATCGTATGCGTTTTTATTTGGATTTTTGTTTTTGTTTCAAGCGTCTAGTCTCGAGCTCGCCAAGGTTTATTGTAACATTGGCAACTTGTGTGCACTTCAGAATAGATTGGTTTACATACAATTGTGTGATACCCCTCAATTGTGCGACCAGATTAGCTTCATGTATTAGGTTATCCATTCTTATTTTACCCCCTCGTAAATTATGATGTATTTTTATAAATATAATAAATGCAAAACAAAAAGGAACGAACAAATGATTTTGTATGACTGTAGTAAATTTCACCAATATGTGTCATAGAGAATATTCAGTTTCGTTTGGTTTCATGTCGATCATACAGTTGGTTATATAAATGATACAAAGTTACAGCCATAATAAGCTTAGGGACAATCAACTACAGAAAGAAACGTAACACTAACTAACTACACAGGAGACACTAAAATAACTTGTTCATACTTGTACTTCAGTATAAATGGTCAAAGTCTAGTACGTTGTTTTTCTTGATTCGCACTAACTGCTCGTATATATGATCATTCAGGACTATTTACGTATTGCATTTAATAGAAGTCAGTAAAGAAATAAACTGCTTACGGCTATTTCGTTTTCGATGCCTAGTCAATTTTGACAATTAGTTTTTGGAGTTGATCTTTAGTGACATGACGACTAATTGAATACGATAGAACGAAGTGCATTGCCAATTTAGGCCCTCTCGTGCATAACAATATCAAATCTTTCGAAGAATTGCGTTACTAACATAACAAACGCACAAGCTCGTTATCCAATAAAATATTTGTAAGCCAATCTTTTCATTTAAATAAGATACGCATTGAAACACTAAAACTACATGTATGCTAATGATACCCCAGACATGGTGAGTGGCGTTTTCTTGGAACCGTATAATAAACATATCATTGCTCAATAATATTATCAAAAAGTATCGTCTGATATGCCGTGTATTTTACAAATACTTGGTAACAATGATTCACGTTAACTTAATGTTTGTTTGTCTGATCATTGTCCACACGATATTTTACGTATTGTTGCTTCGTTGTTTTATTCTAAATTTCCATAACACCTCGCCGTAAATTAATAATTTGCCCCAGTCGTGGATAGCCCCAAATCCTGTTTCTTTTAGTACCCCGGGCTGTCAGTGCCCATGGGTAAATTCAAATGCTTGTAGAAATTTCACTTTACTTCATTCTCTCAAATATAAACACAAGTTCTTTGCTGTGACCTACTCTTGTGTATATATAACGTATATAACGTGTAAGGTGTTAAGCTGCCAGCTGCACAATTTCAGCAAAGTTAATTTACAAGACAAATGAAACACGATATCGTTTAAAATATGGAATATGGAAAGACAGACAATTTTAAGTGCATTGTCTCCAATTTAATTCAATTGTGTTTTATTCGTCTATAATCATTTTACTGTCTATAATCCTCGATATCACTTGGCTGCAAGAGATATTGTCTTCGGATAAAAGCTCATTTAAATTTGCTTCATAATTACTAGCGGGGCACCACTATATTTATTACCGATTTTAGCTTTTCTGGTGGATTCTTAAATGAAAATCGCTCGTCCTGATGGCACATAAATAAATTCATTTTAGGCAGATTGAGTTTGCGATAATTGGAACCTTGAAATATTGAATGACAGGAAACAAAAAGATACCAAAGCAAATTTGTGTAAACGGTTTCATCCCCAATGTTTGGGCGCGTTTAGTAACGACATAGAATCATGGCCATTAGAATCAACATGAATCAAATAGAGATTCCAACAATTTACTGCTAGTAGAACTTGTATTTGTATTTCCAATCCGTTATATTAACCAGCACATAAATTTACAGAAAGTAAAGTTGAATTAAGGAACTCTCCAGCTGCTAGTAGTAATTCTGACCACATAAGGTATGGAATTTACTAACATATGTTTCTTAATATTCGAGAGAACTGAAATGTAGACACACGAAAACTACTAGTTAACCAATTATAAACTGTGCATACATAGACACGTCGAAGTCATACATGACACAGAACATACCATCCGTGTTACCAGATTGGGTATTTCAAGTGTGTGTGTGAAGTAATGTTTAGATGATACAGATTTGTTTCGTATGTCCCCAGATAGATGAACGCTATCTAGCGAAAGGTATCTCACAAAGTTGATCTGCCAATATGAAATTATGAATTAAATATTCCTATATTTAATGATTCAGACGTGTTTATTGAAATTCATACGAGGTGTCATAAATGTCCCTTGTCATTATGCGTATAGATACCTGGCGACGTTTTTGACGTTCTAGACACATGCTATGCCACTTAACAGTACCACATCATTAACACATCACTCATACAAAGTGTTAATTGCACTTAGGACTATAGCTCTGGAGACTTTTATTGGTATTATTTATGACAACAAAATGGGCACCATTCAAATTGCAAACGATAATATTGCCACTTGGCCTATAATTCGGAGAGGGGCATTAGTTTTTAAAACCTTAAGAGCCGCTTCCGTCGTAGATGTAGGTTTGTCGGTTATCACATGATATCGTATTTATTGTACATATCACATACACGCTAGTTTTATAGTTTGAACAAGAAGCAGTCACTGACAGCCATATCCCCCGCCGAAGGAAAAATTGAGGTCAACGACAACTACTATCACAAAAGCCTAATAAAGATGACCACTACAGTTGAATTGCTGTTGTTGCCAACAGGAATAATGTCAAAACAACCGAATATCATAACACATAAAAAATGAATGAATCACAGTTTCATCAAAATTCCTTAAGAAATGTAGGAGCAGTTGCACACAGAAGTTAATCAACATGTAAAAAATCAAAACTGGCCGAAATGAAAAACCCTGACGATATCCGCTAGTGCACATCATAACTGTACTTCTGTAAAAGTTTTGTCAAAATTCCATGAGAAAAATGTTAAACATTAACAAAGGGCATTAACTCTGTCAAAAATGGTAGAATAAAAAAATCCTGACAATATTCGCTGGGGGACATCATAGCAGTTATTCTGTGAAAGTTTTGTCGAATTCCCTTTGAAAATGTAGGAGGAGTTGCACACAGAAGAATTTATATGTAAAAAACAACAAAGGGTAATAACTCGGTCGATTAAAATAATCCTGACTATATGCGCTGGGGGACATCATAGCAGTTATTCTTTGATAGTTACGTTGAATTCCCTTAAGAAATGTAGGAGGAGTTGCACCCAGAAGAATTTATATGTAAAAAACAACAAAGGGCAATAACTCTGTCAAAAATGGTCGAATAAAAAATTCCTAACAATATGCGCTGGTGGACACCATAGCAGTTATTCTGTGAACGTTTTGTCAAATTCCGTTTAGAAATGTAGGAGGAGTTGCACAAAGCAGTTCGGACGGACGGACTGACGGAATGACGCCTACCATTACCATATCCCATTCGCCTTCGGCGGGGGATAAAAAAGGCTTTCACAAATTATACTAGAGGCTTGAAATATACGTAGCGACAAGTGATGGTAAGATAGAAACGTTTGATAGATTGAAGATTGAACATAATTGTTGTACCTCAATAGAGACACGTTGGAATCAATGTCATTTTACAACACATTCCATAAAATGCATACTTATTTTACATTATATGGTAAGAAGAGGTTAAAACAAGATCTGTATTAATACATGTATATTAAGCAAGGCGGGGATACTTAAGTATATATCTACATCAGAATATACAAATATTAGGCAAAAAACGTCGGTATAGATCTAGTCGCATTAATGTAATTGTATCTTTACACATTTGAGAAGTTATTTGGCAAAACGAAACATCCATCATGTTGGCCTAATGGGACTCGATTTCTACAAATGTATTTTATTTCTTAAATACTGTTCTTACGTAAAACAAAGGCGCCAAATCAATATGTATTTCGTGTACGAGCAAAACAGTCCAGACCAAACTGGGAATTGTATGACATGAATAAATACCAACATTAAATAATGGAAGTGACAACTAAAACAACGTCTTGATTTCCAACAGAATTCAGGAATACAAGTAGCCACAGGGATATCATAACAGTACAATTTATTTGTAATGTAAAAGTTTTAGCATTCACATACAATTTTCTAATGTTTGTTTTAAATCAAGATTTTAACACTTTGACGACGGTCGGTATTTAGTGTTTCGATATTTATGTAAAATAGTAGAAACACTGTAAAGATTCTGGTTGCTGTTTTAGTGATAATCAGTGGAGAGCAATGGTGTATTGAATTTTCCAGCACAACTCAATGGCTGAATAAACCGAGAGGATTTTCTAAATAATCAGTTATAAATTATTGATTGGATTAACATGTATATATAAAGGAAAATACCTACATGTACCTACCTACTAGTATCTATCTAGTCATTGTTGTGCCCAAAGGCGCACATATCTCCTCTGTCAGTTTTGCTTCATTTTCTAGTTCTCCCTGAGTCGTATCAATTTCTCTCATTTCTGATTCTTCAGATGAAATTTTATTGTATTTAATTGAACTGGAGTAAATATTGTTTCCAAGACACTGCTTTCACTCGTGCATGCCGTCTCTTGTACATGTACTTAATTTTAATTTGAATAACCTTGTACGGTTTCATGTTAATGTCCGTAGTAATGTGTCAACTTTCCCTGTGTACCTGTAACTTCATGTTTTTCTCCCACTAATATGATCTGCTATTGGAGGCATTACCTTATCAAGTGGGCGGCCATAGCGACTACTTAATACTATATGTGTATTATATCTCTGATGAAATTCCATAGTGAATAGTTATTTACACTAGTTTGGTTTTATACTCTTATTTATTTAACGTTTCGGCATAAGCCTTTCTCGAAAAACACATTTAAAAAACTTATATTACATTATTGCTGGCATTTCTGTCAGCCATTTTGAAAACAATAACAATTTTGTAAGACATTATTAAATGCAAGACCAGACGATGATTTAATTGTGTTTCATTGGAGATTGTGGTCAGTTACACTTGGGGATATACTTGCTATCAGTAGAAGTCTCCGAGGTCCAGATGTGTCGTTACTAGGGCTGTGGATGTCGGTGACATATTGACAATCCATTCTGATCATAATTTAGAAAGTT
Source organism: Spisula subtruncata (assembly GCA_963678985.1). Lineage (NCBI taxonomy): Eukaryota > Metazoa > Mollusca > Bivalvia > Venerida > Mactridae > Spisula > Spisula subtruncata. The sequence continues at coordinate 5,967,291 of OY787663.1, forward strand.
CATTGTCTCCTGTACCAGATTCAATCATAGAATAATCAGAAATTCCAGACACCCGTATGTGTTTGCATGAAAGCAAGATTATACAAAAATGTAACATGAAACACGGAACAACTAGTTCGTAATGGGTTTAATCAAATATGAAATTGCTTTTTCCAGACAGAAAGCATGTTTCCTGTGCCTGTTCGAGTAAAATGCTAACTTGATAAGCATTTACGCTGCAGGATTATAAAAGTTCTAGTATATTTCTTTGTGTGTCCTTGCGAACTATTTTTGTGCATTTTATGCTATCATCATGTTTCGGTTAAATGCTGTCTTCTATGTCTAATATATCAATGTTGAATATTAAATAGTTCGATCTTTTCCCAGGCACATGTTCTTATGCTTTCTTTTCTTATCCATATTGGTCAGTGTACCGATAATAAATTGTTTTATTTCAGGTTAATATTTAGCAAATAAAAAATATATAAACTAGCACAACAGCTATTTTTAAAGTACTGAATAAACATCATACACTGATATTGAACCCGCCTGCTTGACCAAGTAGGTCTGTAAGTAAGACTTTCTATGCCAGACTTTATTACAGGTTTACCAGTGCATTACCGTGGAAACTTTCCGCAACTTATTCTAATTGTATATCATACACGTATTTAGATATGTATCATGTCAGTTTAGTGATATAAATAAGGTTTTTTATCTAGTTTTTATACGCAACGATATTAAATATCAACATTTTTAACTCCGTTATCTAATGCTGCAGGGCCCATATATAATATGGCGAGTGTCATGGTCGTTGGTTCGATCGCTTGTTCGTCCGTTCGTTGAGTGAAACTCACACTTGTATGCCAGCATGCTTTCAAACCTGACATATTATTTACCGACAAACATACCCAGTACCTTGTATTGTCAATGCCTTGTATTAATATCCAACATTTCTACAGAAGTAAGGCCACTGACTTAACGGCTTATTAAGGACAATGCTTCAACCGGGTCAGCAGAGTTTACTTAAGATGGTCCTATTGTGTTACGATTTGTTTTTATCGTATACCAAGCACACATAAATATAAAATTGTGTAATGTAGTGTTTTGAACTACGCGTAATGCATTTAGGCCAAGAGTTAGTAAGTAGATCTACTTATTAACAACATAACATACACTTCGTCCTTCGTTAAATTCAAGTGGTTTAAGGACTTTGCCTGGATGTTGTTTATTTATGATTACGGTTATATAATAAAGTAACAACATTCCAGTGGCAGCTGTTCATTGAAACAACATCGTAAAAATGAATGTACGTGTCTTTATTTTACTGATCAACGTTTTTACGTTGAATGGATATGATAGCCGTGCCGACTGGATGAACCAATATGTCGAGAAATGTGATAAACTGTCGGAATTATACAAAGAACTGATAGATGTCATGGAAAGTCATTCCAAACAACCTCAAATTGAAAACGGCGACACTATGGATGGAAATAAACCTATCTTGGATATTGCTTATTTAGCTGAGAAATCCAGACAGCACGAAAACGACATGACAACAGAAAAAGTAACATGTAACCATCATCAAACTGGACCTAACTCAACGAGTATTGGAAATAGTATGGCAAGACTTGAACAGTTGATGTCTTTGGTGTACAGTGGCATTTCTGACGAGAAAAGTGCCAGAGTAAAGAATACCGAGTCAGTGAGCGCAATAAAAACGCATTTAACTGATTTGTCTGATCAATTATTTGAAATAGACAGAAATAATCAACAAACAGATGGCAAAAATGAACAAAATATGGACAGGTTGTTGGATAAAGTGGAAACTATTGTTACACAGGTAGCGAATGTAGAAGATGAACTCGACGTTTTGAAGGACGAGACGACGCTAATTAGCAAGGGGTTAGCAGTGTTGTCTAATGCATTTGTTGCTTTTGATAGACAGAATCAACAAGCAAACGTTAAGATAGCACAAACGATAGGCAAATTGTCGGACAAATTAGAGGAAATGAACGTCGCATTGATGAAATGGAATAATGTTAATGTCGCCCTAGAGAAACCTGCAACACAAAGTTCTACTCACTCAAGAACAGCCAATGTAGCCACAGATGGTAGAAGAGATCGCATATGGGAGGCTGCCAGCTGTACACATACTGACCTTGAAGCAAATCCTTGGTGGAGAGTTGATTTACAGGGACGGTTCTTTATCGGTAGAGTGGATATTTACAACCGGCTGGATTGTTGTGGGGAACGTCTGCGTGACTTGACACTGACAGTTAGTAATACAACCAATGGAGAGGGAGCCGTTTGTGGATCTTACAAAGGACCAAGTACCAATGGTGCGATTGTTTCAATAACATGTGCACCAAATGTGTTTGGACAGTTTCTGAAAATACAGATCAGTGGGACCGGTATTCTCACGTTGTGTGAGGTTGAAGTGTATATGTAGTGAAGATACACGTGTGTATATGTATGTACATTAAAAAAATTATATTTTGTTTTAAAAATATAAAAGTGCTTCTAACACCTATAATACAATCACAGACATGGATAAGCTTCCCCTTGTACGCGGAATCACATGTTGATACCGGTTGATATTGATAATGACTCGCATGTCCTATTGTAGACAAAGTTATATGCATGTTAATGTACTTATAACAATACCTAAATGCATTAAATAAATACAAAGTATTAATTTACTTGATTGTTATTATCTTTTTATTTTTTGGAAACAAGCTGTAAACACATTTATCATTTGTTGAAAGGATGTTTGATCCATGTTACTTTTATTGTTAACTGCGTTCATACCCTTTGTCTAACAAATATTCAAATAAATTTCGAACTGACGCCCATAACGTCGAATAATAAGTACGATATTAAAACTACATTATTGAACTATTCTCTAATAAAAAAGATTCGAAAACACATTTCCGTCAAGATACTAGTAGATTATGTGGTATTGTAGCTTTCATTACAAAGTATAATTATGCTTTATTGTGTTTTGGGGAACATTTCTGTTAAGATAGATTATGTGGTATTGCCTCAACTATTACAAAAATATATATGCTTTATTGTGTTTTGGAGACAAATTCAATCTCGTAGACAGTCGGAGATTTTACTTAAAACAGCTTTTTACCAAAATCCTGATTCCCGTGTTAAATTGATAGTACAATCCTGTTACAGATTGAAAAAAAACTTTGAACAGCTAGCTGTTCATTGCTGTATTGCAATGTCATATGAGATCAAGTAGTTTCACAAACAACGTTGTTGTATTGGTTGCATATATTATGGGACACCCTGGGACATTACAATATAACATTTTCTGACCTCTCATTAGCTTCTCAAGGAACTTATGAACGTGGTGTACGACGAGCGCGGGATATTGTCTGGCACCGGTATCCCAAGTAGTGGGATTGAATTGTTTGAATTTTATAAAGTCGATCCATTTCAGACTCACAGTAACAAATTAACCCTCTGCTCTTTCTCAGTGTTTCGAAACTTTAGACTGACTTATTTGATGTGGTAAAAACGATACAATCAGACACCAGTAACGGAAGTACGGCTTAGTCGGAGAACGGGCGTGTTGTAAGGTCGCATTGCGGATAGATCAATCAGATGTGATGTTAACATGCAAACTGATCATCTGCTCAATGTCTAGTGGTCAGATATATTGACTTTAATGGTATCCTTATCGTGGATTCTATTTCCGGGTCTGGTGCACACATTACATGTCAATCATGATACGTTTCCATAAGTCTAACGAATGAATATTGCCGTACTTAACCGATATCCTCGGGAAAAGTTCCGTACGTAGCATGTTTGCGATGCATTATCAAAGAGAGAGGTTTGACCAATAATTCACAAACAGAGAAAAGCAACTCTTAGCAATCACTTTGATCGCCTACTACATCAGCCGTAACTCAAAAGATGATAGAAAATCGGACAGGTCAGCACTCATCTCGAACAGACGAACAAAGCAAAAAGGAAAAGTTATATACACTGCAGTTACACGGAACCATGCCCAACACACAGCTATGAAAGGAACAAAACCGATGAGAGACCAATTGTTTTCTGTCTAAAGTCTAAAAATTCAAGTTCCACTAGTCAAAAGGCTAAAATTCCTAATTTCAACTACAAACACATTATCAGAGGTTATACCCTCAAACTATGTTCGACTTAACGCCTTATCACTGTAAATATGTCTCAAACAAGATTATGTCAAAAGTTGTAGGTCTAAAACAAGGTTTGACCAAAGGCCTGATCAGAAGTTATACGTCTAAAGCAGAGTTTGACCAGAGGCATGATCAGAAGTTATACGTCTAAAACAAGGTTTGACCAGAGGCCTGATCAGAAGTTATACGTCTAAAACAAGGTTTGACCAGAGGCCTGATCAGAAGTTATACGTCTAAAACAAGGTTTGACCAGAGGCCTGATCAGAAGTTATACGTCTAAAACAAGGTTTGACCAGAGGCCTGATCAGAAGTTATACGTCTAAAGCAGGGTTTGACCAGAGGCCTGATCAGAAGTTATACATCTAAAACAAGGTTTGACCAGAGGCCTGATCAGGAGTCATACGTGTAAAGCAGGGTTTGACCAAACGCCTGATCAGGTATTGTATGTCTCATACAAGGTTCGACGAAACGTCTTATCAGAGAAAGTCTGCCTTAAACAAGATTCGACCAAACACCTTATGAGAGATTACACGCCTCAAACAAGGTTCGACTAAACGCATTATAACATGTCACACGTATCAAGCAAGTTTCGACCAAAGGTTACACGCCCTTCCTACCTTGTCCATTATTTTAACTAGGTCAAGTCGTACTTGTGCATCTTTAGGTCGCATAACGCTAGGTCACTGTCCTTAGTGTTTTAAACTAGCTCCCACCCCGGGGTTGTTATGATGCCTCATTTGGTCGTCGTATTGGCATGGGTTTGTGTGTACATTGCTCAGGGTAGTTATGCCGTGGTGTTTCTGATTTCTGTGCTCGGCTGGTTAGGGTGAGTGCTACCTTCCCTGTCGGATTTTCTCATACCTGTTTTGATCACAAGTAATATATGCCTCAAACCCGGTCTAGCAAAACCCATTATTAGAGGCTGTATGTATCAAACAAGGTTCGACCATAGGCCATTTGATTTTTTTTTTAAAGTTTTCTCCGAATGTTTAATGAACTCGTTGCTGATAGTACAAGTGGCTCAAGTTAATTCGAATCAACTGTAAGTATTCGTACCATAACAGAACTACACATGCAAAAGGATGACTGAGCATACAAAATATTTTCTGTTGAATTTCACACAACAAAAACAAGTGTAATGATAAAATGTGCAAACATTTTTAGAAAATTTATGATAGATGGGATCAGAGGAAATATCTCTGTGGGGCTTCTTGAAATTGACAGTTTAGTCCATGTTATTGAATAATAGATATGGCAATTTTAAAAGAGGTTAGAGCGTCCAATAGGCTAGATATATATCACATTCCAAATTCGACGTTTGAATAACATTTCCATAATGTTTGTCATATTTGATGAATGACTGTCAGTGGTACAAAGTTACAATATGATATACATGCATATGCGTAGACTTCTGTTTTAAATCGTGCAGGTTTTGATGTTATAAGAGAAATTTATAGGCCTAGAAGGATATCTTTGTCGAATGCATAGGATGTTATAACCAAACAGTATTCAATGAAGTGCATATTAATTAATTTTAATTTTATCATTATCTAAGGTATTTATTTTAGTACCTTTTGTATAATATTGTCTTAAATTTTACCTTGTATTGTAAAAAAAGCAATTTAATATATATCTATTGATAAAAATGGGCGTTTTATCAAATAAAATAAAGTTAACCTTAACTTATTCTTAGACTACTTCAAAAATTTTGTGTTTTCTGATTTTGGTTAAGTTGGAATTCAATGGACATAGTGTTGAGTTGGACAATTGCTACAGCGTTGTTTTCATGCTAGAAAGTTCTACTGATCATCATAAAAACGATAGTATAAAATCCGACAGGGACGCCAGCATAAAAAAGAAATAGAAGAACGCGATAGGCAAAAAGAGGAAGATAAAAAAGAACAATCATTGAGCATCAAAACACGTCCGATATCCAACAACACAAAACTGAACGCGACCAAGTGGATACTTAACAGATAAAAAGTCCTAGTATTATGTGTTTTAAGTGTCCCATTAAAATGGACAGATCTACCACACTGTGAATTATATCACATAACCAAGCATTTGTTCACATGCTTACTAAACCGCTAGAAAATCATCATTCGTGTGTTAAAGTATCCCAATAATGTTACCAACGGATCAAGTAGAATATGTGGATACTCTCATTTTTCGAATAGTACTCTTAACTTCTTACTTACCACAATTTAACACATAACCAAAACATTAAAAAAGTGCTAGAAAAAAGAACACAGACTTTCTCCACGGAGAACGGAGTTGGAGAATGGAATATGGAGTATGAGAATGAAAAACGTTTGTAATCACCGGGCAAGGTCAACTTATTCACGCTATACAAACATTACAAAGGTTAAGCTCGATTCGGTAATTGCTCAAACCTTATTATTATATTGGTATGGTATCCCTGTTACTACTACATGAAGTATGAAGTATATATCTTCTTGGACATTCATAAGCTGTTTAAGTTGTCACGCACGTTGCTCAATGGTGTTATTTATTAATGTCATATAACTCCCAGTTTGGTCTGGACTTAGTGCCCGAACACGAAATAAATATTGATTTGGTGCCTTGTTTTACATGAAAACAGTGTTTAAAGTCCCATTAAGGTTTAAAATGGTAGTATGTTCTATCTACAAAGAATATTAAAATATTGAGATGTTAAATTATACTAAAAATGATGCAAAAGGGACCCATATCTGACCTCAGGTCGCTGTTCCTTCTTTGAGAAATAATCAACTGAAAACGCTATTTAGTATTTATAGTTGATTCAAAGATCTCTGTCACAACCGCGTAAACAAACATTCACCCAGGTCGATTATTACAGGTGTGTCGGGATTAAATTATACCATCAATAATACACTTAATTGATTAACAATCGAATGGCCCTATAGCGTAGTAGTTATATTTGCTGCAATTAGCTATTAAGAAATGGAACATTATGGCGGTTTTGACAGACATCTTTGAATCGACAATAGTCCTCCGTACAAAATACTCAATAGTGTTTACGTTTAAATTTTTCGAACGATTCCGAAGGTTTCGTCAATGATCGGAAGTATACGCACAAAACTCGGTACACCGGTATCTGCCGGTACCCTGTTGTAGGCCTATATTGTATTGTATATTACGTGGGGTATTGTAGTCCAATCATGACTGACACCTCATTGAATGGCTAGGTATAATCCAATTAAACGATTAGTGTAGAAGTGTGAATGAATATATATCACTTAATATAATCATGGAATTATATAGACAAGCACATTAACTCCATCATATATAACATATCGAATGAAAAGATCGTATCTACAAAATCATATTTTGAGAAAATAAGAAAATCTGTCTTACAAATTACTCTTTACTTATGGTAAACAAGCTTTCATGAAAATAGTGTCAAAAGAAGCGCCTTGTGATATATAGATTTCAAGTATGGCACTTACGACCTTCTCATTATAAGCCAGCGATATAAAATTATAAGGACAAACAAAAACATCTAGTTTTTATATTGTATTATGTTGTATCAGACAATAAACAAAATGTAGCTAGCTACAATTAAATACATTTTAATTCTCCATTCATATGATCATGTTTGTGCGTTTTATATTGATATTAAAAGAAAAGGCCACCTCTTTGATCTTCAAAATGATTGACACGTGTTTATGAAAATTCAATAACTCACAACATTCGTGTATATTGAACATGCAGATTTATATACTTACAAGTAAGCAATTATTATTTTATTGTAGATTCTACTGTACATGAAAATATAAATCTAATAATTATCGGAGAAATTAATACATCTGCACACAGCCATTCGCACTATCTATATTGCATACGCATAGTTAATCCCCCGCCTCTGACATGTTTGAATTATACAACATGATTTATGTCAATATACAAGGCAATATACAAGGCAATATACAACGTGATTAGGATTCAACACCGGGCTACTATATACGATACCGGAAGGTACTGGTAGATACCGGGTTATAGTATGGGCCCTACGTTATCAATAGGTGTGCTATTCATCCATTTGTTATCAGAAACTGGCGAAATATTCTCGGTAGTCTCCGGAAAGTGACGGAGATGCTGTAAAACGCCGTATTTGTAAACAAACCGAGCTCGTTATGCCAATCTTCAAGGGAAGATTAGTTCACATATATGACAGTAAGAACGTGTTTTAATAGCTTGATGTGTTAATTATTTATCAGTTTTCAAATCAGTAACAAAGATTCGTTTCTCTATCTTTAGAAAATATGTTGTTCCGGAACCTTATTGTGGTTTTGTTCATGTCCCAGGTCTTGAAAATTGAAGATCCATTACCAAAGAGGTGAACAGATCCAACAATGATTTTCGGTTAGCTTGATATGTAAGCTGTCCGAAATCAGTTGATTGACTTGCGGGACATTTTGCAAAATGACCTTTTGGCAGCCATCCTTAAAGATTATTTTAATCAATGAGAGGGTTTAGGAAAACTGCGATTATTCCTCACTCTAAAGGGCTATCGGCTTGTAATATGTCTTAAAATATTTGCAATGGAACCTTGCATGTGGTAATATATAAATATAAATATTATAATATGGTAATTAATTAATAATTATTGGTTTTTTAAGGAAATTATGATATTTCTCGATTTTTGTCGCTAATTTTTCTCTTTCAAATCGGATCTGAGTGTGAATTTGACTATTTGTTAATTATTATATGCCGAGGTTGATTCTAGGCGTCCATAATAAACATTACATTGACAGATTGATATTTGAAAATCCTTCATTAGCCAGGAATATTGGATAACTGAACGTTGATTAATAGTCAAGTCTATAAATGGGATATTTAGGTTAAACCCGGCATTGGATTGTGTAGTAAATATTTCTGGTTTTCTGTTAGGGAATTTGTTTTAATTGAAGAATATGAATAATGCCCTGCTGGCAATATTGAGCATTTTGTGAAAATCAAAATGGCGTCCAAGATGGCCGCCAAAATTCAGAAAAACTATCAGAGGTGCCAGAAATAAGGATCAAATCGCCTTTTTGCAGATTGGTTATAGTTTAAATGTTTTAAACATAATTATATATTTATATTCAATATTAGTGATTGAGTTAGTGAATGTAAAAAGGCATCCGTGATGGCTGGAATCAATATGGTGGCTAAAATGACAAGCTGTTAGGAAAATGTTTTATCACAATTTAAGTTGAAGTGGTTTAAAATAAATTGTTGAACTGTAATATGTAATAAATGCTCCAAGAAATATTTCAGTTTTAAGCATTTAACCATTAGCTGATTCAAAATGGCGGACAAAATGCCAAAACCAATTGCATATTGTGTTAGTGGTCCAAAGAAGTTACAAATTGATACTTGATTATCAGCAGTGTAAGTTTTCCAAACATAATTACAACTAAAATACACTGTATAAAATATAACATTATATATATTTGCTGATCGACTTATCCGTTTAAAATGGTTTCAATGAAGGCTGAAATCTTAATTTGGACAAAATGGCCGCCGCATACAGGTATGTCAAACTGAAAAATTACATTTAAACATGTATCGTAATGGAATGTGTTAATGTGAATACTGCTATAGGTTAAAAATATAGATCTACTGTAACATTAGAACACTTTATGTGCAGTATATTTGATATGACTTCTAAGATGGTTGACAACCATGTATGTTCAAATGGGAGTGGTATTCAATACTGATCTTATCTAATTGGAGAATAAGGATAGCCACATAGTCGCATCGCCTGTAACTGACCAAGTGTTTACTATGGTGTTATCTGGTTGGCTGTCCTTATCCTTAATTCAAGTACGATCAAAAATGTGTACCACCGGTACTGATTGTTCAATATATGTTGGGTTGGTAACGTGGTATTTGTATAAGGTATTCTTCATGCATAGTAATACATGTTTTATTTTCACATTGCCGTCAAAGAATAGTAGTAGCTCATCTGCTCATACATTAAACTCGACGCATACACCGAATTCACAGTAGGACCATCAATATGCAACGGAAGCGTTCCGCTCTCACCATTACATTAATCTACCGATCACCCAGCAGTGACCCACCACCATCAGCAACCCAGCTTTTATGAAGTCAACCACAATCAAACTGCCTACCCAACATCAACAAAATGGCTAACAGGCTCATCAATTTACCAGATATCGACTTGGAAACTGGCATGATTATAGACAACACCTACCTTCGCCATACTTGCCCGTATTTGTAGACAATTTATTTCATTTATTTCTCATACCACTGATATTGACACATTATGAATGTTATTTCAGAGAATATGCCAACGTACCATATCAAATTATAACCCCATATACCATCCCAGGTATTTCCAACCATTGTTAGTAGTAATCGGAAAAATCAAACGACTATGATGAAGAAGTGGGCATTCCGCACAACTTCAGTATAGACAAACTGGATAACAACAGCCAAGCTCTCGACAAGGTCCAGAACTAAGCGTTGCGCATAATGACTGATGCTTCGAAGTCTACACCGATTGAATTCATGGCAAAGTTCACTGGTATCCAGCGAAGGCAAGCCAAAGTCATGCTTGAAGAGGAGAAGTTCAGATCAATACCGAACCACCCAATGGCTACAAGATTAGCTGGATTTACCAAACATCGGATCAAGCGAAGCAGCTTTGTACACGAAACCAAGAAGTTAGACAACTAATTTGCACCTGATTTGACCATAGCATGCACACCACTAGTCAGGGATGATATAGTCTACCCATTAGCAAATGATTTGTCTGCAGTAACTGTGAAGTCCCTAAACTGGAGCCAGGCGTGTTCAAAGGAGCCTGACACTAGCCATGATAAGCCAAGAATACCCTCCTGAGAAATGGACCCATGTCAATACTGATGGCTCAGCCACCAAAGCTTTCAAAGATGGACGTGCAGGAATCTTCATCTAATATACACCAGGCAACAAAGAGAGACATAACAGAGCCACAGGGAAGCACTGCAGTAAATACAGAGCGTAGATAACAAAGCTCACAACAAAACACCAGAACTAACCAAAATACTACATAACCTTAGTACTCACTGCAAACTAGCCCAACAGTGGATATCTGCCTACTGAGGAATGCCTGGAAATGAAACAACAAATGAATTGGCAAAGCTGGGTGCACAGTCAGCACAACCACCAGTATATAAAGAGAAAGTTACCATTATCAAGAACTTCACAATACCAAGACAAGATACTGGTCCCAACCATCGCCTTAACAGGTCAGAACAAGTGATTATGGTACGACTAACTCAGGGCACAACATGCTGAACCATCATATGTACCGGAAGTTCAAATAAGTGCCGTCTCCGATCTGTCCATGCGGGGAAAGAGAACAAACTGTTAATCATGTCCTCCACAGATGCAGAAGACACAACAAGGATCGAACTGCAACGTGGCCCACCGACACAACTCTTCAAGAGAAGCTCTATGGAGACGCAGATGATCTGTGGAAGACATGAAGTTCATCGCAGACACTGGGATGATAGTGTATGACGAACGACTGAGGTGAGGACAAACTGGATGTGAAAAGGAATATAACTGGTCACAGTCCGCATGAAGCAACGATTCCACACAAGTTTTTGGAATACTATTCTCCCTTGTGACTAGAGCATCTCACCCACGGGAGACCAATTTATAGTGACCTAGCAACTACTGGTCCACCTCAATCAAGTCTGCGTGAAGTGAACTGGTCGAGCTCACACCGTTACTTCAAAGCAAGATCATAGCCCTTTTTGACACGTATTAGATACTAGCTGACTAACAACATGGTTCAGAAAGATATTCAATGAGAGCCAGCTGCACTCCATAACCAACTACAACTGTTACCTAGAGGGTGGATATCAGATTGGCCCGTCCTTCGGGAGTTCAACAAAGCCTTCGGTCTAAGGAGAGGCAAGCCATCAAACTGAATTATTACAATATCAGTGGAACCTGCTGGGCAGGAATAGTACTAGCATAATTCTTGCAATCAGAACCAAATAAGTACTGGTTGGAGAACAGTCCACCAACACAGCACCAGTCACACTAGGTGTACCTCAGGGATCAGTCAATGGACCACTTTTTTCTGTTGTATATCTAGCACCTTTCTAATTCCTGCAACATCTACTCACCATCTGCTTGCAGACAACAACCTCTTGAGCAGGGTAATTACTATCGAAAATGCTTAAGCCTAACAAGATGACATGGACAGACTACAGCAATGAATGGGAGGGTCCATGGTTGATGTCATTTAATCCTTACAAGTTTATGGTCACCCGCATCACTATAAAGAGAACTCGTGTTTAGACTCCGTTTTTCATCCACAACAGCATGACACGTTACAAGTTGTGGCAGAGATAAGTACATCGCGGTATACCTAGATGAATATCCTTGAGTACCAATGTTGCTACCATTGTGAGGAAAGCCAATTACAGCATCGCCTTCTTCTGGACAAACTTGACAAAAATATAGAAACAGATTAGGGTATGATGTTTCCAGACACATGTCAAACCAATCCTTGAAAACGCAAATTCGGCAAAGGATCAACCAGGGCAAATATTTGTCATCTGGAGGCAGTTCAGCATACTGGACGCAATTTGTCAAACGATACTTTAGCACAACAAGCAACATCAGGCAGATAATTGGTGACTTTGGTTGGAAACTGTAGAACCAGATACATGAGCATTGTCGACAGCGATTATGCCTTCTCGATGGATCTTATTTATAGTGAATACTCATGATTATTCGTTTTTAACAAAAATAACTCGCCGCTCACACGATCTTGTAATTAAATATCAATGGTACGATAATGCCAAAGAGGACGACCATATATACAATATAGAAAGAAGAATAATCTACAGTTTATTCCCCACTTATGTAATGTTAAGTGACCATCTTTGCTGCCATTTTGAAGTCAAACCATAATGCATGTCTGATAAATAAAATGTTTAATACAAATAAAAACTATTTGAACACACTATACGATTTTAATAAAGTATGCTTATTCAGCAATTATGATGGCCATTACAGGCGGTAGTTGATTTCTTAGTACATTTGTATGCTATCTTAACACACACAATTAATAATGCTAGGATTGAATAGATACTATGTTTAACATCTACACAACTGCCAATTAGCAACAATAGTAATTTATGTAACTATTCTCTTGCACTACCGACATATTTCCTGATTTTGGCGGCCATCTTTGACGCCATTTTGAATAAGGCAACATATCAATTGAGTCGAATCAAACTTTTATTTGAATGTTAGTTAACTAGTTTAATTCTGCTATCAACAAAATCATTTAAATAAATGTTTTAATATAATATATCAATATGTCAATTATTGCGGCCGTTGTAACCGCCATTTTGATTTTAGCCGACATGGATGCCATCCCACAATATTTTAATCGACGAATAACGATAGGTTTAATATAAATGCATGTGTTTAAAACATTTTAACTACAACCAATCGGCGAAAAAGAAATTTGTAACTAATTTCTGGCATCTCTGATTGTTTTTCTGATTTTGGGGGCCATTTTGGACGCCATCTTGATTTTCACAAAATGCTCAATGATGACAGCTGGTCATCATTCAGATTCTTCAATTGCAACATATTCCCTAACTGAAAAATAAAAAAATATTTACAATACAATCCAATGTTGGGTCTAACCTTAATATCCCATTTATAGACAGGACTATTATTAAACTTTTAGGTATCCAATATTCCTGGCTCATGAAGGATTTTTAAATGACAATCTGTCAATGTAATGTTTATTATGGACGCCTAGAATCAACCGCTGCATATAACAATCAACAAATTGTCAAATACACACTCAGATCCGATTTGAAAGAGAAAAATTAACGACAAAAATTGAAAAATATCATAATTTTCTTAAAAAAACAATAATTATTAATTAATAACCACATTATATTATTTTATATTATATATTACTACATGTGCAGTTCAATTGCAAACAGTTTAAGCCAAATCACAAGCCGATAGCACATGTGAGTGAGGAAAAATCGAAGTTTTCCTAAACCCTCTCATTGCTTAAAATAACCACCAAAAGGTCATTTGGCAAAATGTCCTGCAAGTCCATCAACTGATTTCGGACAGCTTAGATATCAAGCTAACCGAAAACCATTGTTGGATCTGTTCACCAATTTGGTAATGGATTTCGGTCTGTCACATGGACTATTTTAAGTAATGTGATAAATTGTGATACACAATGATGTGTCAGTCTTTTTCAAATGACTTAACTTTATTAAAAGATAGAATACGTTAAAACATGAATGCTTTTTCCGCTTTTTATTAATTCAGACATACAATGCATAAGAACTGTCTTCCTGTAGGTATACTTTTTCAGTTTAAACTACTAAAGTATTTCAAATTAGCACCTTCTGTTTCCGTAACATAACTTTCAAGTCGCTGGTCCTTCCATTTTAAGTTATTCGTTTTCAAACTATTCAAACTAAAAATCAGATGCTAATCGTATATGCGAGAGAAGCGACTATTAGGGGGTTTTTTTAACAACAATTTAACCCCTTCTTCAAATCTAGGCCCAATGGCATTATTGTCGCTTTATAATGTGAATGGTGCCAATTTTGTGGTCATCAATAATACCAATTAAAACTCTCCAGGGCACCAAATTTACAGAGCAGACTGCAATTAACACCTTCTTGGGCCGTTATGCTAATGATGCGACACTGTTGTGGTGAATATGGTGTGTCTAGAGCTTTGAGGACGTGATAATGTATCTATTCACATACTGTCATGGGGACATTTATGACACCGCATATGCATTCCAATTAACACCTAATAATTGGTATAACTGGAAATAATTCCTACAAAGTTTTGTGTTGGTACATGTAGATCAACCTTGCCTATCGCTAGACGTGTATACAACTCCTGCGTAATATACAAGTATTGTTTACGAAGGATGTGTGTTCTGTTTCCGTCTCTGGCGTAGGTGACTATGCGCTGACACTGGTCCCGTGTGACCGCTAAATAACGAATCGCTTAGTGGTGCTTATTCAAATTCTGTCTAAACAAATGGCAAATCAGAAAAATAAACCAACGCGATTGACTCGGTATTTTTGTCGTACAGACTTCAAAACATTGGTCAATCATATGACGGAAAGTATTTATCGAAACTTCAATTTGATGATAAAAGTCACTGGAGACATTCTAAAAGGTCAAACGATTATTTCTCGCTACTTCATTCCAGATTGTGGTCAGTTGTACTTAGTGATATGTTAACTGTCAAAGGAAGTCTCAAAGGTCCTCATGTGTCTTTACTCACGATGACTAACACAGATCTACTGTTCTTGATACTGAAAAAGAGGATAAGAAATGCAGCACTGAAAGGGAAAAGCCGTGCTCGAAGGGCGCCTGTCATGGCCTAACCGTCTGTTCTTGTACCATATCAACTACAATTGTATCTTCAAGATTAAAAACATTTGTCAATTCATAGTTAATTTCGTTTCATTTGATTTATGTTTCATTATCAGGACAAGCAATTTTTCATTAAACAATCCATCAGAACATTTAAAATCGGTTATAAATATAGTGGTGCCTCGCTAGTAATTATGAAGCAAATTTAAATGAGCTTTTATACGAAGGCAATATTTCTTGCAGCCAAGTGATATCGGGGATCATAGAAAATTAAATGATTAAAGACGCATAAAATACAAATTGGATTAAATTGGAGACAAAACACTTAAAAGTGTCTGTCTGAACAGATTGCTATTTAAAACAAATTGATACACATTTTCATTTTGTCTTGTGAATTGACTTTCTTAAAGTTGTTCAAACGACAGCCAAACGCCTGACAATGTTCACGTTACGCGTTGGCAACTTGCCACTACACAGTGTAGCTACGTGACAGAGTAGGAATGCAAATTTAGAAATTTAGAAAAGAAGCAACAAACCTAAATGTCGTGTGGAAAGTGATCAGGCAAACACACATGAAAGATTTGAGAATCTCATTTACAGAGTATTTGGAAAAAAAACACGAAATATAAGACGATAATTCTACAAATCTTGTAATGGTATGTTTATTATACAGCTCTAACACAATACCAGTCACTATGTCTGGTGTTTCATTACTCTAGTTCAATTGCTTTAATCCTTGTTTTATTACAATCAGTTAACCTGATATCTTATAAATAATCCATGTTTTATATAGGAAGGCGGGGCAATACAGTAGTTGTAATATCACATTCTGAAACATTATGTATTCAAATTGTAATGCCCGAGAGGGCCTTAAATTGGCCATACAATTTATTTCGTTCAATTCAATCTTAGTAATTATTTGGATTTCGACAAATTCAGTGCTTGCTGTTTGTTCAATATTTGACATACTTACACGCATATCATGTACTCGTATTTACGTTGTACAGTGTAGCAGTACCACGTGACTTCAACGTCTTAAGACATTAAATCCCCATCCAAAGCATTTAATCCGCTTTGAAAAGGAAAACTTCACTGAGCGGCAATGAAAACGCAACACTTTTTAAACTTTAATATTTCCATAATCTGTTAACTTATAAGCTTAAAATTTTGTATGCTCACTTCTATATATATTATCCACAGAATTCAGCTTTTTCCATGAAAATATTTTAAGAATCACTCGTCCATAGCGGAATAGTCTTAAACCGCATCTTTCCGCGTGCTGATATGTGGCTAAATATTTGCTCGCATATTGTGCAAGCATTTTGAAGAATATGGATGTATTAGTCGGAAAAACAAAATAACTAGTAGAAAACATGATGCATACGCCAAAGGAAGACTCCGAAAGATCGGTCGTTATGCTCAATTGTGGGGTATCCGTACTAAAAATGCATACTTTGAATACATATACACCTGTTAAGAAAGCTAAAAATGCATTAGAAATCATAGGATGTAAGAAAAATGTTTAAGTCAAGTGCGATAACTCTTGGATAATTAATTTTAATTATACTCACTTTTTTTATTAATCACCAAACTTTTGCGCTAAATTGTATCACTGGATATTACTGAAATAGTCTGCATGCTCAAGTTTTGATGTTCATTAATATTTAGACGTAAATTGTGTTTAGAAAATTAAGCACGCAATTCAAGATTGCATTTTTTCTCCATTGAGTGCAATAATCCGCCTTAAAAGAATACCTATAGCGTTCATGCAATTTATTTCCAGTTACAAATGGTGATACTTTCACCATCCTTGGGGCACATATAATATCATTTTATTAATCTCAAAACGAGCAGTTTCGAATACGTGTTTAGAGGTGCAAGATTCGGAGCAGTGTTATAAAGAAACTGGCAAGTTAATTATTCAATCATTTTATTACTCCAGAATTATCTCCCTTTGACCATTAAAAATACACCATGGCTATAATAGACTAGGCTTTTATTATTTTATTGGTTGCGCACGAAATAGTGTAAAGGACCCAAAAGTACCTGAAGTTTACATAGCCCTTCTGCAACAACGGCACAGCATCACAATAGCATTCAATGAACGTTTCATACGATGAATACGCCGTATATGCACACGATGGATCGCTCCTGGTGGTGGTTTTAAAAGATTAAAAATTGCGACTTTCTGTTTTGTACTGACCTCTAAACATCGTGTAAAAAACTATGTTGCTAAACAACTTTTTCTGATTCGAAGTGATATTCATGTGTCACTTGCTTATATCTATTTTATGACGGGGAAGCATATCCAAAACACACCAGAGCCCAGGGAAATGTTTCGCATATGCCTCGGTGAACACAACCTATATACTAAAATGTTGCACGACTATTCGCCGAAGAATAAAATGGTACATATGTATCACTTATATAAGCAACGGTATGATCGACACAAAAACTAAGTTGAACACAACTTAATGCTTTCTGTCAATACGTATATTAGTTTGATTTACTGCATGTATACTGATGCATTTGTCGGTTCACTTTGTTATACATTTATTATATAAATATACACATTTTGATAAAAAAGGAGCACGATAAATCACGAGGGAGTAAATGATAAGAATTTTTCTTGTAAAAGGAAACGATACATCTTTTACCCGCGTAGCATAAACAAAAAACATTTTCATGCAACTACGTTTTTGTAAATAATTTACTCTGAAGTGCACACAGATTGCCAATGCTACATCATTAAATAAAACGTCTTGGTGAGAGTTGAAGTTTGAAAGGGGAAATTACCCAATCCAACAAGCAACGTATAAGATAATCATCCTCATTATTCGTCCGGGACGAGTGATGGTATCCGTTGAATACATGCAACACGTTATGCTTATTCCTGTTTCTGATCTCCCAAAGCCTCTGAAGTGACAATTTATATTTTTATACAAGTAGTGTCGACACAAAGTATTGGGTGCAATATTAAGAAGCAATGTTAATGTTGCCGACAATCACAATTATGGTATTGCATGTAGCGTAGAATTAATGTTGACAAAACCTCATTGATAACAATATAGTGTATAGTTCAATTTTGAACCCTGAGCCATGACCTTTAAGACGAGTCTATTTGTGCGGGTAATCCGTGATTTATTGATTTCAATAGTCATGATTTAAAGATATGCTACTTACTAATGTGTGTTATACATATCTGAATAGTCAATCCCACGCCAATCTTTATCGGCGAATGGATTAAACATTAAAAGTGCAGTCAATGCTCGAAATCGAACCATACATAGTCACATGTAATACCGTATCCATTTTAGAAACAGCATGATACGGGTTTACTTTAAAGGAACGTAAGAAAAAGTTGTGATTTAAGAAGCTAATTACTGATTCAATAAATAATTCGTACTGCGTATTATACAAGAGTATGTCTCTGTTTTCTGATTAGTTAAAGCCAGTAACCTATTTTTTGCTGATCATTCGAAACAAGAGTACAACGTCGACATGTTGTAAGAGTCACCGATAAATCACCGTGTGTGATGAGACATGTGGAACGTCACTATAGAGAGTTAATGACTGCGACACAAGATGATACACGTTTGTTGTCTGTGAAGCCAGCATATATTGTAATGAAATAAATTATTTCTGTGATTCGTATTGTAATCCCGAGATCATGCTAATACAGACTAATGTCTGTGATTAATGGTAATTGTGAGACGGTGATTGTCCTGGTTGTGAAATAATTAGAATTGTAATCGAAATGTTGTAATGGTTCCATGTACATACACACATGGTAAAATTTGGACTTTGGTGCGTCTTAGCTTTGTTTTCTTATTCTGTCTAATGGTGGGTTGTGAAACTAGGTCATCCTTCAGCGGGGACTTGGGGGAACAAGGTCAGGTCTTTGCTGCGCTTCATTCGGTCACTTGGGATCACCTTTGTGTTATTTCTTTGTGAATTGCCATTGACACACACGAGGTTATGAGAGAAGAGAGGTAAGTCTCCCTTATATGTTGAACGTCTAACCGAGAGAGAGTCTGGTACCATTTTATTAAGGCTTTGGTATGATGCGACCGGGGATCGAACACAAGGACTCCCGCACTCGAAACGTATGCTCTACCACAAGGGTATCGAGGAGGCAGTAGGCTATCGAGGAATTAAAATTTGTACAAGATATTTTTAGCTTGTCTTAATTTCAAATCATATATTATTGCAGGAAAAACGGGACCTCGTTTAATTAAAACACAACATAACTAATTAAACAAGGTTAATAATACGCAAGAGTTGGTTCACATTTTCTATCAAGAACCAAGATAATTATAATCATTCATGATTTGCACAAGTATCGTTTTACGTTTTTGTTAATTTCAAAAGAAAAGTTTGGTGATTATCGTGCAATTCATTTCAGAGTTTTTCACTAAGAAGTTACACATGTGACATTGTGTGTTTAAACACGATAGTGCGAAATGTCCTTTGATGTCCTGTTTTGTTATCAGTTCTCGCCAACCCAATGTTTAAGGTAATTCGCTACCATTGCGCGACGTCATGACTATTTTTTCGACATCGCATCGATTTATATGAAATTTTCAAGGCTAAATCTAAATAGTTTTTGTCACATGATAGACCACTATGTGTTATGACAAAAACAATAAAAGAATGTTGCTAGCTTTTATGTCTATTAAGTGAATTGGGTCCCTATGTCATGTGAATGGAAATTTCCCAGGTCAGTTTATTCTGTATTTGATTATTTAAGAACACGCTACGAGCTGTGATATATTGCTTTGTATCTGTTAAACAATACCTGGTCATTTTCCCTACATCATGGACACAGAAGTATCATATTTTCATTCGTTTGTTCTGAACTTGAGTTCAGCTTGGAGTTTGTTTTGTTTTTAATTACATTCATCATGTGAAACACAATTTGCCAGCAAATAGATGATGAAATAAAAGAGAAACGTTCGTCGGATACCGTTTTCTTAAATGCTAACACCTATTCATTTACACTGTCTCGTTAATTGAAGTTTTGTACTGAATGCATGTAGTTTGCTTTTACAGCTAGTAAATATTTGGATAGATCTTATTTAGCCACATGTTCTTAATAATTTCACATGGTCTGCGGAACTAAATTTAGTTGTGTTCATTGACGTGCCTTTTCGCATACTTTAATATAATTTTGAGAAATTTAACAAGCGTATTAAACTTTAAGAAACAATCATCCGAATACAATATATATCTTGGTATTACATATTTGCTTGACCCCTTTGATCTGGTCGCCACGAGATTTCATTATTCATGCCCTGTTCCTCCCGCCCACCAGGATAGTCTCAGGATCTTCTCTGTAAATAGTATTATTTAAAATCCCTGTTAGTCCTTACTCTCTGACTCTACTCTGTAATTCACCACTTGGTCTTCAATCTTCCCCTTGTTAGTTACTCATGATACAATGAAATTAAATCAGCTAATTACGTGGTAGGTGGAAAACATACGTCAAGCGCTAATAGACTGGAAGTTTGTAAATGTATCCTAGAATTAAAAGTTCGTTTTTGTTTAAACCAAAGGCGTCATTTCAATATTATTTATTACTGATAAGACGATTGAAACGGATGATTCCAGCACAAACTTAAAATTATGACAATAATTAAAAACAACATTGAAAAACACGCTGAACATTTGTCCTAACTGATTAATTTCCAGCAAAACATTGTTACATCTTTGTAAAAATATTGTTTTGTTTGATTGATGGTATAACAAATGGATATTTGAACTTTCGTAAAATCTAATAATTTTCAGTGGGTAGATTAATTAAATGGTGTGGCGGTATCAATAATTTCAGTTAAATAAAGTAAGTAAACAACTGGGGTTGGTGTAACTATAAGTATTTTTCTTTACATGGTTTTAGTCTCGGTGGTGGTCACTGCGTTTTGTAACGTGTATGCCTCTGTAGCACAGTGGTCGACGCGCTTGACTTCTTATCTGGCGAATTGGGTTCAAATACGGTCTTCCACAACCAATTGGAAGGTTTGTGATGAATATATTATATAATAGATCATTCAATAGTCGTGTTATATGTGGTGTGCAAACTTTACAATTTGAATAATATTTGCATAATATCTATCATATTTGACGAGAGGCTGTCAGTAATACACCGCGGGAATGATCCGAATAACTGGTCCTGATTATTGTATAAATAAGACCTATGCTATTTGATTGCCTATTTTCATATATGAATTGAATCCTCCGATTGTACATCTAAAATCCGGGCATTGAGTCGCAAGACGACTGTTATCAAGGCGCCATTTGCCATTAGCAACCATTGAGTCGTTCGGTTGTAAACATGGCACTGCTAGTAACCACAGCACAGTTTCAGTCTTTAACTCATCCAGGTACTAATGCATACATCCGATATAATTAAGTGTTCGAGATATATGGAGTGAAAACTTTGAATAATATTTCCATGACGGTTTGTCATATTTAACATGTGACAGTCTGGGAATTATATAAGTTAAGTTAAGTTTTCTAGGGCTCTTTTTAACTGTTAGGCCGCTCAAGCACCCTTTCACATTTAAACTTCCCCTGGTCATTGGGCTACATATGGAAACCTACAATCGTGTCTCCTTGGGAGACTATTTCTGTCCTGTGGGTGTGGCTGCCAACATCACCAGCGGCGCCCAGGAATAGACACTGCCCTCGCAGGTACCATTTTACACCATGGTGGAGTGGAGCATGTGGGTCTTGCTCTGAGAAATTAACCAGTGTTCCAAAGGGGGATCGAACCCTGGATCTCTCGATACCAAAGCACGCGTCCTACCTCTAGGCCACTGCTCCCCCTATGTGTAGCTGTAAACAGGTGGGTATTTGACTTCCCACTTGAACGGATTATTCACAATAATGAAAACTCGGACCTTCTGTCATTCCGTAATGACACACTCTCAATGTGCAAACCATGGCAATTTGTATCTGTTCTCCATTGTTCATTCAAGCACATAGATAAAGCTACTAGTTGAGATAAAATAATATGTTTGGAACAAATGGATGTGGCTGGGACTGTGGCCTGTGCTATGGACATGTGGACATTTCTTGCTTCCAAGTACTATGATAATATTTTGTCAATCGTTCTTGCAATTTTCAACTTGAATGATACACTTGCTTCTTATCAAGATATCCAAGCTATCAGACATGTGATTGCTCAAAAGGCAAAAGGGCTTAAAATTTATATGTTAGCCCACCTCACAATCCGTCGAAACTTCAGTTTGATGACAAAGTCACCAGAGACATTCTACAAGGTCTCACGACTTTATTCCAGATTATGGTCACTTGTACTTAGTAATATGTTATCTACAAAAAAGTCCCAAATGTGTATAAATGGCTTTACTCACGGCGCGACTGTGAGAGTTTTGAAACACATAAAATATCTACATGTATTCTTGAAGTATATAAATAATATTTTGCAAGAACTGTTGCAGAGAAGATGGCAATCAACAGAAAAAGTCGAGCACGAAACACAAAATTTGAACATACAGAGCACAACATAATTATGTACGGCACAATGTCAAACATAAAATTGACAACGAAAATTAACCACTTAATGTCCTAACGGTCTGTTCATACTTTATTTCTTTGTACTACCAATCCACTCAATCATCCAAAACATGGATTAATTGATGTGCCATCAGGACGTGCAATTTTCATTTAATAATCCATCAGAACATTTAAAATCGGTTATAAATATAGTGTGCCCCCCCCCCCCCTCAGTAATTATGAAGCTCATTTAAATGCGCTTTTATAGGAAGGCTATATCTCTTGCAGAGAAGAGTCATCGGGGATTATAGACAATAAAATGATTATAGACGCATATTGGATAAAAATTGGAGACAACGCACTTAAAAGTGTCTGTCTGAACAGATTACTCATTTAGAACGATAACGTTACACATTTTCATTTTGTCTTGTGAATTGACTTTCTTAAACGTGTCCAAACGACAGATAAACTCCTGACAATGTACACGTTACGCGTTGCCACTACACAGTGTAGCTACATGACAGAGTAGGAATACAAATTTAGGAATTTAAAAAAGAAGCGACAAAACTCAATGTCGTGTGGAAAGTGATCAGGCAAACATATATGAAGTAGTGTAAAAGTGATCAGGCAAACATACATGAAGTGCTTGAGAATCTCAGTGACCGAGTATTTGGAGAAAAAAACGCGAAATATAAGACGATAATTGTAGATGTAATGGCATGTTTATTATACGGCTCTAACAAAATTCCAGTCACTATGTCTGGTGTTTCATTACTTTCGTTCTATAGTTTTAATCCTTGATTTATCACAATCAGTTAACCTGATATCTTATGAATAATACATGTTTTACAGCTGTTGTAATACCACATTCTGAAACATTGTGTATTCAAATTGTAATGCCCGAGAGGGCCTTAAATTGGCCATACAATTTATTACGTTCAATTCAATCTTAGTAATTATTTGGATTTCGACAAATTCAGTGCATGCTGTTTGTTCAATATTTGACATACTTACACGCATATCATGTACTCGTATTTACGTTGTACAGTGTAGCAGTACCACGTGACTTCAACGTCTTAAGACATCAAATCCCCACATAAAGCGTTTAATCCGCATTGAAAACGAAAACTACACTGAGCGGCAATGAAAACGCAACACTTTTTAAACTTTAATATTTCCATAATCTGTTAACTTATAAGCTTAAAATTTTGTATGCTCACTTCTATATATATTATCAAAGACCTAAATTACACAGATTGGAAACATTTTCCAAGTCTCACGATATCTCGTGGCAGGTCTTCTGAAATCTCGCGAAATCTTGTCCGTTTTTAAAACCTTATATTTCCTGTTCTAATATACTTACGAAAAATCTAATTAGTCTATGCAATAGATTTATTATTCAGCTTTAAAATGATACCTCATTTATTGAAATCAGATAAGGAATAAAACAGTAGACCCCGAAGAGCCAGACTTACTCTCATTTTCATCAAATTAATGTAAATTCCAAGTTTATCCGAAAATGCCTGATTTGCTTCATTCAATTCCTAATTTTCTGTATTTTATAAGAGGTAGACAAAAATAAGTTACTTTATGTAGTAGAAGAAACTAAGCTCTTCAACATGATACATTGTCCATTAAAATTGGATGACTAAAAAAAGTTTTATGCACATTAACTGAATCTGCTGCCTGTTATTTTGTGTTTTCTCTCAATCTTCAGTGGAGTGTCCAATCTGTGTAATTTAGGTCTTTGATATTATCCACAGAATTCAGCTTTTTCCATGAAAATATTTAAAGAATCACTCGTCCATAGCGGAATAGCCTTAAACCGCATCTTTCCGCGTGCTGATATGTGGCTAAATATTTGCTCGCATATTGTGCAAGCATTTTGAAGAATATGGATGGATTAGTCGGAAAAACAAAAGAACTAGTAGAAAACATGGTGCATACGCCAAAGGAAGACTCCGAAAGATCGGTCGTTATGCACAATTGTGGGGTATCCGTACTAAAAAATCAAAGTTTCGTTGATTTAAATTACCGAAGTCATTATTTCATTTATTTAACACAAGTTTGA
This sequence comes from Spisula subtruncata, assembly GCA_963678985.1. Classification (NCBI taxonomy): domain Eukaryota; kingdom Metazoa; phylum Mollusca; class Bivalvia; order Venerida; family Mactridae; genus Spisula; species Spisula subtruncata. The sequence continues at coordinate 5,992,428 of OY787663.1, forward strand.
ATACATATACACCTGTTAAGAAAGCTAAAAATGCATTATAAATCATAGGATGTAACAAAAATGTTAAAGTCAAGTGCGATAACTCCTGGATAATTAAAAAAAATTAATTATACTCACTTTTTTTATTAATCACCAAACTTTTGCACTAAATTGTATCACTGGATATTACTGAACTAGTCTGCATGCTCAAGTTTTGATGTTCATTAATATTTAGACGTAAATTGTGTTTTGAAAATTAAGCACGCAATTCAAAATTGCATTTTTTCTACATTGAGTGCAATAATCCGCCTTAAAAGAATACATATAGCGTTCATGCAATTTATTTCTTGTTACAAATGGTGATACTTTCACCATCTTTGGGGCAAATATAATATCATTTTATTAATCTCAAAACGAGCAGTTTCCAAAACGCGTTTAGAGGCGCAAGATTCGAAGCAGTGTTATAAAGAAACTGGCAAGTTAATTATTCAATCATTTTATTACTCCAAAATTATCTCCCTTTGACCATTAAAAATACACCATGGCTATAATAGACTAGACTTTTATTATTTTATTGGTTGCGCACGAAATAGTGCAAAGGCCCCTAAAAGTACCTGAAGTTTACATAGCCCTTCTGCAACAACGGCACAGCATCACACTAGCATTCAATGAACGTTTCATACGATAAATACGCCGTATATGCACACGATGGATCGCTCCTGGCGGTGGTTTTAAAACACTAAAAATTGCGACTTTCTGTTTTATACTGACCACTAAACATCAGGTAAAAAACTATGTTGCTAAACATCTGTTTCTGATTCGAAGTGATATTCATGTGTCACTTGCGTATATCTATTTTATGACGGGGAAGCATATCCAAAACACACCAGAGCCCAGGGAAATGTTTCCCGTGAACACAACTTTATATTAAAATGTTGCACGAATAATCGCCGAAGAATAAAATGGTACATATGTATCACTTATATAACCAACGGTATGATCGACACAAAAACCAAGTTGAACACAACTTAATGCTTTCTGTCAATACGTATATTAGTTTGATTTACTAAATTCATACTGATCCATTTCATGTTGCATTTTGTCGGTACACTTTGTTATACATTTATTATATTTATACACATTTTGATAAGAAAGGAACACGATATATCACGAGGGAGTAAATGATAAGAATTAATCTTGTAAAAGGAAACGATACATCTTTTACGCGCGTAGCATAAACAAAAACATTTTCATGCAACTACGTTTTTGTTAAATAATTTACTCTGAAGTGCACACAGACTGCCAATGCTACATCATTGGTGAGAGTTGAAGTTTGGACGGGGAAATTACTCAATCCAACAAGCAACGTATAAGATATTCATCCTCATTATTCGTCCTGGACGAGTGATGGTATCCGTTGAATACATGCAACACGTTATGCTTATTCCTGTTTCTGATCTCCCAAAGCCTCTGAAGTGACAATATATATTTTTATACAAGTAGTGTCGACACAAAGTATTGGGTGCAATATTAAGAAGCAATGTTAATGTTGCCGACAATCACAATCATGGTATTGCATGTATCGTAGAATTAATGTTGACAAAAGTTCATTGATAACAATATAGCGTACATAGTCACATGTAATACCGTATCAATTTTAGAAACAGCATGATACGGGTTTACTTTTATGGAACGTAACAAAAGTTGTGATTTAAGAAGCTAATTACTGATTCAGTAAATAATTCGTACTGCGTATTGTACAAGATTATGTCTCTGTTTTTCTGATAAGTTAAAGCCAATAACCTGTTTTTTTTGTTCTTTGCTGAACATTCTAAACAGGAGTACAACGTCGACATGTTGTTAGAGTCACTAATAAATCACCATGTGTGATGAGACATGTGGAACTTCACTATAGAGAGTTAATGACTGCGACACAAGATGATACACGTTTGTTTTCTGTGAAACCAGCATATATTGTAATGAAATAAATTATTTCTGTAATTCGTATTGTAATCCCGAGATCATGCTAATACAGACTAATGTCTGTGATTCATGGTAATTGTGAGACGGTGATTGTCCTGGTTGTGAAATAATTAGAATTGTAATCGAAAAGTTGTAATGGTTCCATGTACATACACACATGGTAGAATTTGGACTTTGGTGCGGTTAAGCTTTGTTTTCTTGTTCTGTCTAATGGTGGGTTGTGAAACTAGGTCATCATGCAGCGGGGATTTGGGTGAACAAGGTCAGGTCTTTGCTGCGCTTCATAAGGTCAATTGGGATCACCTTTGTGTTATGTTATTTCTTTGTGAATTGCCATTGACACACACGAGATTATGAGAGAAGAGAGGTAAGTTTCCCTTGTATGTTGAGCGTCTAACAAAGAGAGTGTCTGGTACCATTTTATTAAGGCTTTGGTATGAGGCGACCGGGGACCGAACACGAGGACTCCTGCACTCGAAACGTATGCTCTACCACTAGGATATCGAGGAGGCAGTAGGCTAACGAGGAATTAAACATTTTACCAGATATTCTAAGCTTGTCTTCATGTCAAATCATATATTGTTGCAGGAAAAAACGGGAGCTCGTTTAATTAAATCATAACATAACTAATTAAACAAGGTTAATAATACGCAAGAGTTGGTTCACATTTTCTATCAAGAACCAAGATAATTATAATCATTTATGATTTGCACAAGTATCGTTTTACGTTTTTGTTAATTTCAAAAGAAAAGTTTGGTGATTATCGTGCAATTTATTTTAGAGTTTTTCACTAAGAAGTTACACATGTGACATTGTGTGTTTAAACACGATAGTGCGAAATGTCCTTTGATTTCCTGTGTTTGATACATTTACTGTGTGTGAATGCGCCAAGTGTAGGCTGCAACATTTTGTGCTCTGTCATTTTTGGATTAAATCAATAGAAATACTGCAGTGATTGCTGTGGATTTTGCTGTGAATGTTTATGGAAGTATTCTTTTTGTATATATGTAATTTTTGTGTTGTAATTGTTTGTAGATTTTGTGAAATTTTGAGTTTTGTGTAAATATTTTACAATTTTGTACAATATTTAACTGAAAATATAAAGGTGTATTTGCCTCAGGCAAAAATGACCCAATGTATACCAGGGATTATACAATACAATAGGTATAGCCTGTATGAGATTGGAAAATATCACCTACAAAACCTGATACCCATACATTGGCAACATTTAAACAGTTAGGAATACTTATGTTTAGGGGTACTAGAGGGGGTCAGAATAAACGAACATGGGACTTGAATGATGGTGTAAATTTAAAAAACATTCAGACACTTCCCCAAGAAATACCTACTATAGTACCTATTTGTACTTTATCTCCTAACACCAATCCTGAAAATCCAAGAACTAATCATGAAAACGAAAATAGTTCCCAACATCATGATTTAACTAAGATCAAATGCGATTCAATCACTGTTTGCAAAGGCAAAACTTATATAAAGGTGTGTTGTATAAATCCAAGGTCAGTCAAAAACAAGAGTCTTGCCCTTTCAGATTACATATCATCTAATGATTATGATATTGTTGCTGTAACTGAAACATGGCTGGAGGGACCCTCCGATAAGTCTTGCATTGCTGAGCTTGTTCCTAGTGGTTACAAAATAAAACATGTTCCTCGCTGTGGACGTGGTGGGGGAGTTGCAGTTGTGTACAAAACTTCTTTAGATATTCAAATACTAACTTCTACTAATGATAAGGTTTTTACTACTTTTGAACACATGGAATGCACTGTATCCATTAAGAACTATTCTCTGCGTCTAGCTGTTGCGTATAGACCACCACCAACTAGTAAAAATGGCCTTAAAACTAGTACTTTCCTGGAAAATGAATGGCCATCCTTTCTGGCCAAACTTTTAACATCAGAAAGTAACATCATAGTTGTTGGGGATTTGAACATCCACCTTGACAACCTAATGAATTTAGACACTGTAAAGTTCACAAGTATTCTTGAATCTTGTGGCATGCGACAGCACGTTACTGGGGCAACCCACGTGGCTGGCCACACATTGGATGTGGTAATCACAAGAGACACTGACACTTCTGTCTCACATGTAGAAATATCTGATCCTGGTCTTCCCGACAGCAGTGGAAAAACCTCTCGTGATCATTTTGCAGTAGTTTTTAAAGCTTGCGCTGCTAAACCTGCACCTTTAAGAAAAACAGTGAATCTAAGAAAGTTAAAATCTATTGACATTAATGAATTCAAAAAAGACATCGAATCCTCAGATATTTTGGAAAGTGGACTGCATATATCAGACATTGATGAGCTAGTTGAGGTATATACCCATGGGCTTTCATCACTAATTGACAAACATGCGCCCCTAAAATCCAAAACCATAGTATTAAGACCCTCAAGTCCGTGGTACACTGAAGATCTACATGACGCTAAACATCTGAGACGAAAATTTGAGCGAAAATGGCGAAAATCTAAATTGACAATAGATCATGAAATATATAGGAATCAATGTTCGGTAGTCAACAAAATGTTGAAACAATCCAAAGTATCCTATTACACAGATAAGGTAGAAGCCTGTGGTCGTGATCAGAAAGGGTTATTCAAGATAACTAAACATCTGATGGGTGAAGAAAAAGAAGTTGTGTTACCAACTGGTAAACCTGCTAAAATGCTTGCACAGGACTTCAGTGACTTCTTCATTAACAAAATTGAAGCAATACGTACCGAAATAGCCACCAGTATTCAGTCAAACCAACAAAACGACAGTGTTGAATTCGAAACTCCTTTCGAAGAAGAGCAACTGTCCAAATTTTCTCCAACATCAGAGGATGAAATCCGAAAACTGATAAATAAATCACCTAGTAAATCATGTGAACTTGATCCTATACCAACATGGCTGTTGAAGGATTGCTTGAATGAACTACTACCACTATTAACAAGAATATTCAATGCATCACTCAAAAGTGCTTATGTACCCAATGCTTTTAAAAGCTCCAGAATAAGACCACTGATAAAGAAGCCAGGCCTTGATCAAAATGTACTGAAAAATAATAGACATGTGTCAAACTTACCCTTCATTTCCAAAGTTCTTGAGAAGGTAGTCGATGCTCGACTGGAAGAGCATTTAGCACTACATGGTCTCCACGAAGAACGTCAGTCAGCATACAGAAAATTTCACTCTACTGAAACGGCTCTTCTTCGTGTGCAAAATGACATCCTTTGCTCTCTAGATCAGAATAAAGCTACGGTCCTTGTAATGCTGGATTTGTTTGCAGCATTTGACACCATTGATCACAACACTCTACTAGGCAGACTTAAAAATCATTTCGGTATAACAGGCAAGCCATTAGAGTGGATGAAATCCTATTTGTGTGACCGCTACCAGACTGTCTGTATAGATGGAGAGCTTTCAAAACCTGTACTTATGAACTACAGCGTACCACAGGGATCTGTGCTTGGTCCAAAGAACTACATCATGTACACAAAACTAGTCGGTGCAATCTGTAGAAAACATCAATTGCAACATCATTTCTATGCTGATGACTCACAATTATATATGGCGTTCAAACCAAAAGATTGTGTCTCGCGGGATGAAACTCTGCAAAGAATTGAAGCTTGTCTGAAGGATATCTTGCACTGGATGAAAGATAATTTGCTGAAACTAAATGCTGACAAAACAGAGGTAATCCTGTTTGTACCAAAACGGAATGCCAGCACAGCTGAGAATCTCACAGTGACAGTTGGCGACGCTGTAATCAAACCATCATCGATGGTGAGAAACCTTGGTGTAATGTTGGATTTACATTTGGACATGGATAAACATGTAAACTCTGTTTCAAGGTCGTGTTTCATGCAGATCCGACAAATAGGTCAAATCAGACAATATTTGACTGTTGATGCAACAAAATCCCTGATTAATTCTTTAGTAACATCGAGACTAGATTACTGCAATTCATTATTATGTGGCACCCCGAAAATCATTCTGAATAAACTACAAATTATTCAAAATACAGCTGCCTGCCTCATCACACGGACACCGCGTTACAATCACATCACTCCTGTACTAAAGGATCTTCACTGGCTGCCTGTACAGTACAGAGTAGAGAACAAGGTTTTGACTCATGTTTTCAAAGCACTACATAGAAAATCGCCTGGCTACATCAGAAGTATGTTGGAAGTATATACTCCACAAAGACAGCTAAGGTCTCAAAATGATTCTGTTCTTCTAGTTGTGCCAAGGACGAGGACTGTGACCTACGGTGACCGATGTTTCACAGCTACTGCACCGAAACTCTGGAATGCACTGCCAACAGCGCTCAGAGACAGTAAAACACTCCCGTCCTTCAAGAAAGCCCTGAAAACGCATTATTTTACTATAGCTTATTCATGCTGAAGTTCATGGTTAAGTAGACGCCCGTCTACTGGGTTAAGTAGAGCCCCGTTTCAAAGTGTGGTAAGGTCTAGAAGAAAGTATGTTATTTCTTCGACCTTTATGGTAAGGTCTAGAAGAAAGTATGTTATTTCTTCGACCTTTATGGTAAGGTCTTGAAGAAAGTATGTTATTTCTTCGACCTTTGTAACTCATATGATGATAGTAACTTTATGTCATCTGTGAGTCATCCCCCTTTTAAAGGAAGTACCACTATTCCTTTAAGGGTTAAGGACATGTGGTAATGGTACTTGACGTTATCCTTGTCCTAGTTGAGGTTTACATTCAGTTAATACCCCTACAGATAATCAAATCGTTGTACACCACTATCTTATTGTAGTATTTCTATATACCATGTCTCCTAAGTTTAATATTGCATTTCGTTTCGGCAATATGATACGATATGATGGGAGACTAAATAGCGTTGATAAAAATGTTTTTGTATATTTTATGTACATTGTATATTGTTTTAAACATGTATAAGTCGGGACTGTACAGCACTTTTGAACGTGTGTATACATGAAAAAAGGGCTATATAAATATGGTATAATAAATAAATAAATAATACCAGTTCGCGTCAACCCAACGTTTAGATAAAATAGTACCAACTAAATCCTTGATAATACACAAACTGGTTTCCACTTTAATACCAACGTGGCGACAGATAACTGAAATAAAGGGAAGTTGCAAGTGATTAATATAAGTTTCAAAACCAAGTTAACAATCGATTAAAATTAAAGATGTATATGTTTATTCAAGCAAAACATTATGTATTCCTAATTAAGTTCGTGTACACGTACATGTCTTTGTCTATTTTGGGAAGTTTAAAAAAAATACTAAATACAAGAACTGTTAAAAACGTTAGCCTAAGATATGACAAGTATGTTTGAATTGCTTAGGGGACTGACTTGTTTGTCTCTCATTAGTTTGGTTTATGTATCTTTGTATCATACAGTGCAGTCATTTGGAAGCTGCATATATTGACCGTTGTTTAGAGGTCGGTGTTGTTCTAAAGCTTTGGTAATTTCTGTGACTTCAAATATGCTGTACTTAGTATATATATATATATATATATATATATATATATATATATATATATATATATAAATATATATATATATATATATATATATATAATAGTATATAGTATATAGTTATACTATTGACCATTGTCTATAATACCATTAGAAGAGCTAATAAGTCAACCATTTGGAATTCTCAAAGTGATCTATCCATTTATATTTCCTTAATTGACGTTTCGACACATAGTTTTTGTCACATGATTGACCACTATGTGTTATGACAAAAACAATAAAAGAATGTTGCTAGCTTTTAGGTCTATTAAGTGAATTGGGTCCCTATGTCATGTGAATGGAGATTTCCCTGGCCAATTTATTCTGTATTTGATTATTTAAAAACACGCTACGAGCTGTGACATATTGTTTTTTATCCGTTAAACAATAACTGGTCAATTTCCCTACATCATGGACACAGAAGTGTCATATTTTCATTCGTGTGTCATTTGTTCTGAACTTGATTTCAGCTTGGAGCTTGTTTTGCTTTTAATTACATTCATCATGTGATACACAATTTGTCAGCAAATAGATGATGAAATAAAAGAGGAACGTTCATCGGATACCGTTTTCTAAAATGCTAACACCAAGTCCTTTACACTGTTCCGTTAACTGAAGTTTTTGTACCAAAAGATACAAGCACATTGTCAGAATATAGGTAATTTGCTTTTACAGATAATACATACGAGGGTCAGTCAAGAAAAACTGAGAGTTGGTAACTAATGATCAGGAGAATAAGTATTCATATATTGCATATACATTATCGTGAAATATGGTATCTCATCGATGTCATGGCGAATACCAATTTTGGGTATGAAAATTTGATTCTTGTTGCCTGGCAACCGAAGAAGACAACTCGAATGCATGCGTTCGCGCTGTCTGTAGAAAACAATTGTGCGTTGCTATGGAAACATAAAGTTATATCGAACATTTTCTAACTTACTTTTTATTTTGTAATACATTAATCTATCAGATATACCTAATTATTGTTGATTCGTTCCTCCAATATAGAAAATATACTTGATGGAACTATTAATTGTCACTTGATTTGTTGGTTTTGAGATCACAATTTTACCCCACCCAAACGAACGCATGGTGTTTTTCAAACGCGAAGTTATATTTTTTATTTCTATTATGGTCACTGGACTCCATTAGATACATTCATAATCCTCCGGAGCAGAAATTTTGAATTCAGTGATTAGTTTTAGAATACCATGGCAACGCAAAGAACACATGTCGAGAAAATCGATAAAATACGGGTAAAATTGTTGCTAGGCAACTAAACAATACAGCATTAGTGACAATTCTGTAGTAAACGCCCATTATTATTTGATATACACTATTCTACAAGACACACATGTTAGTTGTACTAAATTACGCTTTATAAAGTTGAAATATACGTTCGTATTGACAACAAAATCAGTCTCCCAGTCGCTGGCGCGAACGCATACCCTTTAGTGATATTCTTTGGTTGCTTGGCAACATTATTTATAAGCCTATATCCGATCCCGGAATTCATCAGAATATCCGCAATGGATAATAGTTGACGATAATTGGTAGAAAATATAATTGTAAATACATTTTGAAGGCTTAATTTAACAACTCTCAGTTTTTCTTGACTGACCCTCGTATTTGATCAATTTTCTTTAACCAGAGCTTCTTGATAATATTACATGGTATGTTTCAAAGTTCTAATTTGAAATGACAAGTGAGGTTTAACAGGCGAGCTTTTGTATATTTCTTATAAACGATGAATTAATATAAAATACGAAGATACGTATATCTTGGTTACACATACTTACTTAACATCTTTGATACAATAGTCAAAAGATTTCTCCATCCAGGCCCTATTTGGTTAGTCCTAACTCACTGAATCTCAAATTGTTTCCCGCCACGTGGTCTCCAATATTCCTCAACATTAGTTACACATGATTCACTGAAATTAAATCAGTTAATTGCGTGGTAGGTGGAAAACATCCGTTTAACTCTAATGGACTGGAAGTTTGCGAATGAAACCTATAATTAAAACTTCGTTTTTGTTTAAACCAAAGGCGCCAATTCAAAATCATTTCTGACGTATTATACGGACGACACGGGCGATGCCAGACCCAACTGGGAATTATGACAATCATAAATAGCAGCATTGAAGCAAGCGCCTGACATCTTTGCTAACTTATCAATTTCCTACAAACTATCCTGAAATTATGCTATACATCTTTATAAAGTAAGATAGTTGTATTGCTTGATTTATGGTATGACAAATGGATATTTGAACTATCGTAAAATGTAATAAATGGCAGTGGGTGTATTAATTAAATTGTGTGGCGGTATCAATTAATTTGAATTGAATAACGTAAGCAAACAAGTGATGTCGAGGTTCTTTGTATTAACTGTAGCACCGGGGCCATCGGTATTGGCTTCTTATTGGTGATTCCAGGTTCTAATACGAGTGGAAGCACTCATATTCCTAGCATAATTCTGCAAAAGCTGACTGTCAAATAATAACTATTCTCAGCAGTATGTAATTATCTTGTTTATACATGTATGCTCGTATTATTTTACTCAATACAATACAATACAATCTTTATTTTAAGTCGGATTTACATTTACAACAAATAACATTAGCTATGTATAGCTATTGTCCGACATTACTCGTATTATACCACACGTATTCTCTGCCATTTTCAATAAAATTCAGAGTTATATCAGTGCTACAACCAATTGACAGATTTGTGATGAATATATAAGATAATAGATCATTCAATAGTTGTGTTATATGTGGTGTGCAAACTTTACAATTTGAATAATATTTCCATAACGTCTGATATATTTGACGAGCGGCTGTCAGTAATACACCGCGGGAATGATCCGAATAACTGGTCCTGATTATTGTATAAATAAGACCTATGCTATTTGATTGTCTATTTTCATATTTGAATTGAATCCTCCGATTGTACATCTAAAATCCGGGAATTGAGTCGCAAGACGACTGTTATCTAGGCGCCAATTGCCATTTGCAACCATTGAGTCGTTCGGTTGTAAACATGGCACTGCCAGTAACCACAGCACAGCTTCGGTCTTTGACTCATCCGGGTACTAATGCATAAACCTAGGATGTTTTAGGGTTATTCTTGCTTAAAGACATTGCTCGGTGGTTCTGTAGCACACACACTACCTCTAGCTCCCCATAATCTGTTGTTAAGTCATTTTAAAAATGATCACACGTTTGTTTATCAAGACATAGTTTGCACCTTTAAGGGGGACTGAAATCCCAACTGACCGGCATCATTGCTAAAACAATGCGAAGAATGGACGTATTGGATCACTCGAATACTAGTATGTATATCAATCTAGCGACAATAAGTCTTGTTACTAAAAAGTAGAGATTTTCATCTCAGAAACACAATATTTCTTCTTCAACGAAAGAATGAGGGTTTATTGAAATTCAAATACTGGTGCCATGGATGTCCCTCGTGTATTAATACGATGACAGTAGCAACATATCAAAACTCTAGGCGTTAAATGATCTAATTACAGTGTCTCCCGTCTAAATAACGTTCTTTGAGTGTGTTATTTTTGTTGAATGAGTGATACTTTATTGTTGGGGTTAATTAGTGTTGTTTATGATATCGATATTGTCAATGTTTTGATTTGAGGATATAGCCAAAGGAACGATTCAGTGGAAGTGTTGAATATAACGCTTTCATGCTGGATTTTAATAACAGTTAAGGCAAGTTCCATGTCCTAATGGGGAAAGTTTGACAAAAGTAATGTATATCCTAGTGTTTATGGTGCCACACCACCGTTACTGTTCATAGCCAGTCAACATCAACGTCCATCCGATATCTGTTCAATTAGCCAAAACTAAACAGGTCGACCATTGCACAATATTCGAATTGGATTTGTAACCCAAGTAATAACAGTGCTAAATGTCGGTTTTGTGCGTTCAGTTGGTATGATGAGTCATATGTTATATAGCCCATATCATATATTGTAAAGGGTATATTATACGAGTACACAATTCTATTAAGTACATATCTTACTTTATAACTACATGTATTAAGTTTAATCAGTGTGGACCTCTATTCCTTGTGAAATGAGATTTATCTGGGCAATTTATTCTGTCTATGATTCTTTACGAACACGCTAAGATCGTTGTTATATCGTACCAGACGTATCCTTAACAATAACTGGTCTGTGGACACGAAAGTCAATTTGTTATAATATCATTCTTTGTCATTTGTTCGGACCTTTGATTCAACTTGGGGTTAGTTAGGCTTTCAATTACATGTTTATTGATCATGTGAAACACAATTGACCCAGCCCAGCAAATAAATGGTGAAATAAAAGAGAGACGTTCATCAGATTCGATTGTTTTAATTCAACTAAACTGTCTTGCCAATTGAAATTCTATTACAGAAAACAAACCATCTAACCTATTGTCTGGTGACACGTTCATTTGTTATTTGTTTTACAGCTACTAGATGTTAGGATTTATCTTCTATAATCAGATATTATTAATACATCCACATTATCTGTTTCTAATGTCTAATGTGGATCATTTAGTGTGGCTTAACCGGTGAGTTTAGTTGTATATTTCTAATTAATGATGAATTGTGAGGAATTAAACAGGCGTATCAAATAAAAAGACAAATCATCCTACAACACGAGGTGAATATCCTTGCTTAAAATATTTGATCTGGTCGCCACTACATGTCTCTATTCTGGTTTTATTCAACGTCCTCCAGGGTTATTCCTTACTTCCTTAGTTCAGTCTGTATTGTTCTCCACCATCTGCTTTTCGGTTTGTTTTCCCCTTCATTAGTTACTTGTGATTAAATGAAATTAAATCAGTTAATTGCATGGTAGGTGGAAAACATCCGTCTTATTCTAATGGACTGGAAGTTTGCAAATGCATCCTCAAATTAAAAGTTAGTTTTTGTTTAAACCAAAGGCGCCAATTCAATATCATTTCTGACTTATCATACGTTTGAAACAGACGATTCCAGCTTAAACTTAAAATTAAAACTTAAACATTGAAAAACACGCTGAACATTTGCCCTAACTTATTAATGTCCAGCAAAACATTGTTACATCTTTGGTACATCCTTAGAAAGAAAGAATGTAGTTTTGTTTGATTGATGGTATATCAAATGAATGTTTGATATATGGTAAAATTTTATAATTGTCTGTTGGTGTATTAATTCAATGGTGTGGCGGTATCAATAATTTGAGTTAAATAACGTAAGAAAACAACTGTTTTGATGGAACTATAGTTACTTTTCTTTGCATGGTCTTAGTGTCGATGTTGGTCACTGCATTTGATAACTTGTATGCCTCCGTAGCACAGTGGTCGACGCGCTTGACTTCTTATACAACTCGTATTATCTGCCAATTGCATTAAAATTCAGTGTTATATGTGTCAGGGACTGCAGAAATCAGGCCAGATGCTAAAATTTCACATATTGAGTTTTCTTCATAATCTTGAAGAATAGCCTTTTAAGAATAAATTCTCAAAATTTCAGATGATTCCGGTGATTATTTTCGGTTTTACAGCATTTTCTTCACGTGCACTTGATGCCGAAAACACAATAAAAAGGTGAAACGGCTGTACAAAACCTATAAATCCTTCAAAAGGAAAATTCAAGATCTTCTGCTTTTTCTTTGTTAAATGTATGCCATACAACATCAACAAGTTCATATATTGCTTGAACAACAACATTCTTTTTAAAACATGGTTACTATGGAAATATTTTGCATATTATAATAGTTACCATGGCAACAGTACTTCAATAACTATACATGTGGCTGTGAATTAGATTTTCAGATCAAATACACTCATTTCTTTGTAGTAAATTATAAAATATGAAGATTCTGATAAGCTCACATTGTTATCTTGAATTATTTACATTATAATGAAATAAAATGCTGTAACTAAGTAACACTGCCTTAGTGCAAAATTATGACTTTTCCATGCCAAATACAATAAGAAGACATTAAAACAGTGTAGCTATAGTACAGCAATAAACACACAAGACATGTTATCATTTTATTTTATTTTATTATTTTAACAACAAGTTGGAATATTTAAGTATTGCTTGTAAATATTGACATTTTGGTTGCCTAGCAACGGATAGAAACTAAATTTTGATCAAAAATATCAAAATACATTGAATCTACAGGTATTAAGTTAAAAAAATTCTAAGGTCAAGTTAGTACAATATTAAAATTAATACTTTTGACAGTATAATGCATTTGAATTGTAGATTTACATGTTTAATTATGAAACTTTTGATGCATTTTCAAAGAAAGCTGGATCACAAATTACCTTCTATATATAAATGTTTTAGAGAACAACATTCAAACATGGTATACACTATATACAAGTGATATTCAAGCTGAACTACACATCATCTTATCATAACAGTATTGTATAAAATTATCATGCATCTCCAATCATGCAAATGTCCTTGACAACTGGTGGAATAGAACATTTTGCATAGCAACTGCAAAAGTATAACAGACCGTTTCATGTGTTTTTTGTACTGAAATGCTCTCTCAGTTGTTTTCTTATCCCATTACAATGACAATAGCAACAAAAGTACAGTTCAGTAACATCAGAATAATACAAGGCTTGATAAACAACTCATTTTTAACCAGTAGTAGCAGCAGACACAAATATAAAATGCCTTAATTCATATAATCAATAGACAATACATGAAAAAACATCAACATTTGCATAGACAGATAAGATACCAATGCATGCTATTACATCATATACATGTATGATATACAAATCTAAACTCCTAACTGGAACATGCTTCACTTGACAGAATATAATTAAACTTTAGAAAATAAGTTATATTGTTACAATTGTTAAAATACATGTAGTTTCTTTAACAATTACAGTTATTCAGATGTTAGTAATGTACATTATTTTCATCATGTATGACAATTCAGGTAGAATTAACTTCCAGTCATGACTTGTTGATTTCCAAAACTGACTAATTGAGTTATAATAATCATCTGGAATGTTTCTAATCTTCACTTCTTTGCCATCAACTTTTCTGAAAAGAAATTATAAGATTTTTTTATTTAATGATTAAAGTGCAAAGTACTGGTACACAGTTTATGATGAGTATCATATCCATTAATTAAAAGTCCTGATAAAATGAAAGCAACTCAAATATTGGGCATATTGCTATCAAAGTTAGGCCAATACTATTGAAAGAACTCATAATTAAACCAATCAATTAATATATTTGTGCAGCGTCAGCCTGTTACAAATTAATGGACACTGCTCAAATAGAGTCTTGCAAGCATTTTTTATAGATGAATAATAGAAGATATGTATTATAGTAGTCTATATTCTATTTAAAAAAGAAAATGACATTTGAAAATTATTATTGATATGTTCACTATTGATAACAGTTATTGAAATTACTGGCATAATATCAGCTACTGTCATAAGCATGATATATTATGTTGAAATAGTTCTGTGGAACAACCACTTCATGATCAGCAGTCAGGTCTACAGTATAACAACTGTTATACATATCCTTGGTCCAGTAACCACTACAGATAATTAGTGGAATTAGTAATATGAAGGATTTACAAATGGAAGTTTAATAATTGGATCAGTTGTATACCTGAGATAGAGGTCTCTGTCCAAACTCAGCCTCCCCACAGTAAACTCCACATAACTGACATGTTCATGGTTTGTCCACACATGTTGTTCAAGATCAATTATTGAACATCCTGAAAATGAGAATTAATTTTATGAAGATAATTATTCATATAGAATATAACTAAGTATAATTTACCTTTTATTACATGTAGTCAAACTGTAAATACTAACCACAGAACAGGCATACTGTATCTTACTGTTAGATGCATCAAGGATTTTCCAGTACTCAGTAGGCCTACTACAGTGTAGTTATAAGTAGAACAGCTACTAGAGGCATGTGTATACCAAATTGTTACATTGTTGTAGAGATGTGCAGTTATTTGGGTGTGCGGTTAAGTCCGGATGAGCCGTACGCACTTGAATTAAACCCGTTTAAGTAAGCCGGCAGGAAATTGGCCTAGTGAATTGAACCGCATACATTTCTGTAGGGATGGAAGCCTACAGTACAGTAGCTGAAGTGTCAAATGAATTTACTTGTCAGTTCAGACAGTCTAAACCAGACATATTTTACTAGTAAACAGTAGTGTTTGAACATTACTGAATTTCAGGATGTACTGGTGAGTTGGATATATGCATTCAAAGAGTTTGAAAAAAATGAAGACAAATGACAGTCATTTTACTTGATGTGTGCAAACTTCAGCAAAGTAAGGTGGGAGGGGGATATGTCAACAAACATGAATGCATCCATGAACAATCCTCATGTTAACTCATTATCTGCAGGCATAAAATTTGCACTATGCTATGAAGAATCGGGTATACAATGGACTTATCCACATAAAAACAGACTGCTTTGTAGCATTTTAAAGTCAACTTTCGCTTTCAAAGTCAATGTTATCAACGAATTTAAACCCATAATTCACAACATTAAAGCAATCACAGACAATAAAAGATATGCTTACCTCCAAATACGAGCTTTATAATTCGATATCAACCAGATCAAACCAACATCAGCGTCATTTCTCATCATTATACCTTACAAACTGCACTCAACAAACACTTGTAAACAATCAAGTGTCCGCCATTTTGGTTTGTTGACCTTTACAGAGTAAAAGGGAAATAACTATCGCTAAAATGGCTAGACTACACTAAAATATTCGTGAAGTTGTTGTGAAATGTTGCAAATATATCTTAATTGTTTATTTTCTAAAGCAGAACTTTTGTTATACAATTACACTTGAAAATATAAGTTAATAAATTAGAAAATCCGCGAAAAAAACAGCGCAAGTTTTTGACGTCATTTTTCTAAAAATAGACGTTACCGCATCTGGCCTGATTTCTGCAGTCCACGTCACATATTAGTTATGATCCACAACAAATTGTCAGATTTGTGATGAATATATAAGATAATACAGCATTCAATAGCCGTGTTATATGTGGTATGCAAACTTTACCATTTGAATAATATTTGCATAATGTCTGTCTTATTTGACGAGCGACTGTCAGTATAACTCCGAGAGAATGATCCGGATAACTTGTTCTGATTATTGTTTAAATACTAGCCAGTTATAAAGTCTATTTGATAGTCTGTTTTCATATATGAATTCAATCCGCAGAGTATACATCTAACACACGGTTATGGATACGCAAATGGACTGTAAACAATGCCCTGCTGGTAGCCACAATGGTTTGGTCTACTACTAATCCAGGTACCAAATCTTACACCTAGGTGCAGTGGAGCAACTGTTTGTGGGTTATTCTGTGCTATGAGAAATTGACCTATGGTGCGTATGGGCTCTAACCTGTGAATCTATATCCCGAAGCGCTCATCCTACGTCTAGGCTACCGCGCACCAAAATGATAGTATATTGTATGTTAAGCCATGTTATAAATGATCACGAGTTTGTATATAAGGGCACAAGTTGCACTTTTAAGTTGGATTCCAATCCGTACTGTGCGGAGCCATTCCCTATCAATACCAAGTACAAACGAATTAAATCTCTCGAATACCAGTATAATGCATCTCAATATAGCGACAATAATATCCCTTTCTAAAAAGTATAGATTTTAATCTCAGAAACAAAATAATGTTTTCCTGTAACGAAAGAATGAGGGTTTATTGAAATTCAAATGCTGGTGCAATTAATGTCCCTCGTGTATAAATACGTTGACAGCAGCAACTTCTAGGTGTTAGATAATATAATTTCATTGTCTTCCCGTCTGGATAACGTTCTTTGAATGTGTTAATTTCTTGTTGAATGAGTGACACACTCGTATGGGGGTTAATTAGTGTTGTTTATGATGTCGGAATTGTTAATGTTTTCATTGAATGATCTAGCAATGACGCGGTGCAGTGGAAGTGTTGGATATGATTATGTGCATTATATGTCTAAATTTAACACGTACATACGCAGCACCACTAATGTGCACAGCAAGTCAACATCAACGACCACCCGTTCGGTCAAATTAGCCAAAACTAGACAGGTCGACCATTGCATCATATTCGGATTGGATTTGTAACCCATGTAATAACAGTGTTAAAATAAGATCTAAACAAACACACACAGTACTAATGTACTGACTGGCAAGCATTTAGCCGAGCTTGATTGAAAAGGGCAAAAATGTATACATGTATTTTGGAAATAGAGAAATGAGGAAAACATACATATGGAACTGACTTTGTTCTGTAAATGAATAATTGACAAATCATCCAGAAAGTAGGATCATTGGAGTTACATATAATACAGTAAAATGTAATCAATTAAGTTGGGAATAGGACGAAAACATCCGTCGAGCTCTAATGGGTTGGAAATTTTACGAACTTATTACATCGCTCAAGTTTGTTTTTGCGTAAACCAAAGGCGCCAGTTTAATATATTTTTTGACACACTAAAATATAAAACAAAACTGGAATTATATGTCAAAAATGAATAACAGGATTTTAAATCGATTGGACAACTTCACGAACTCTACAGTAGAGTTGTTTCTAGAGGAGATAACGAGTCAAATAATAAACAAGTCATTAAGCGAGTCTTAAGAGTTTATATCACGACAAGTTGAACTCAAAGACAACGAGTTGTGGATTCTCTGCTGATACCAATACATGTAGATTAAGGTCTCCAAGTTTTCCAACTTATATTAATTACTCTAGACGTATAATTTTTATGTAAGTCATCGCAATGAAGTTATTCGAGAAAAGAAACCAGTTTCCCTTTTAAACTTAACGTCTAACATGGGAGTTACTAGGAATAATTTTATTTCGCCTAAAGAGTTGGCGCAGTCTCGGTTCGAACCATAGACTTTCCACACACGAAACGGACGCTAAACCAATAGGCGAATGGATTTTTTTATTTATCTCATAACCAGAGTTACTGGGTCAAAACTTCCTGATGTAGATTCTAACATCAACATGAGCATACCTCGATAATGCGCTGTTTCCTTCAGCACGAAATGAGTTTTTCCTAGTAATGTCTCAAATTGGCAAAATTTGCTTATACATGTATGCTGTTCCAATTCATCCAAACGCAAGCTAATGAACTTTTATCCTACCTATATATAATCTTATACTTAACCATTTACATTATCGATAGCATTTGCATCGAAGAAAGTTTATGGAAAGTTTGAAATGCATACATATTTTAGAACTTAGATATTCAACACAAAACTGACAAACGTTCTTATATACGTTTGAGATGTAAAGTTATTTTGCAAATCAATGACCACGATGATCATAATAGACAGACAAATAGTTGTGCTTGAATATTCTATTCTTTGCTGTACGACAATTCCCGATATAATTGAGTGTTCGAGATATATGGAGTGTAAACTTTGAATACTATTTCCATGATTGTTTGTCATATTTAACATGTGATAGTCTGGGGAATTATCTGTAGCTGTATACAGTTGCGTATTTGACTTCCCACTTGGACGGATTATACATAATCATGAAAACTCGGACATTCTGTCATTCCGTAATGACAGATACTCAAGGTGCAAACCATGGCGATTTGCATCTGTACTCCATTGTTCAAGCACATAGATAAAGCTACTGGTTAAGATAAAATAATATGTTTGAAACAAATGGGTGTGACTCGCACTGTGGCCTGTGCTATGGACATGTGAACATTTTTTGCTTCCAATTATTATGATAATATTTTGTTAATCGTTCTTGCAATTTTCAACTTGAATGATACACTTGCTTCTTATCAAGCTATCAGACATGCGATTGCTCAAAGGCAAAAGGGATTAAACATTATATGTAACCTCACTTCACAATCCGTCGAAACTTCAGTATGATGATAAAAGTCACCAGAGACATTCTACAAGGTCTAACGATTATTTCTCACTACTTTATTCCAGATTATGGTCAGTGGTACTTCTAAATATGGTAGCTGCCAAAGAAAGTCCCAAAGGTATACACATAGCTTTACTCACGGCGCGACTGTCATAGTTCTGAAACACATAAAATATATACATGTATTCTTGAAGCATATCTAAAATATTATGAAAAATTCTTACAGGGAAGATGGTAATTAACAGAAAAGGCTGAGCACTAAACCACACAAATAGGAACATACAGATCTCAACATATGTACGGCACAAGACACAAAACTGACAAAGAAAATGAACCACTTCAATCCTAACTGTCTGTTCATACTTCATTTCTTTGTAATACCCACCCATTTAATCAGTCAAAAATTGCATTAATTGATGTGATATCAGGACGAGCAATTTTCATTAAACAATCCAATCGGTTATAAATATAGCGGTGCCTCGCTAGTTATTATGAAGCAAATTTAAATGAGCTTTATACGAACGCAATATCTCTGCAGCGATGTGATATCGGAGATTATAGAGAATAAAATAATTATAAACGAACAAAACACAAATCGAATTAAATTTAAGACAAAACACTTACAATGGTCCGTCTGAACAGATTGCTCATTTAGAACGATATGCAATTGCATTTTGTTTTTCGAGTTGACTTGAATTGAACTCCTTAAATGTTCACTTTACGCACGGTCACTACGCATTGTAGCTAAAAGAGAGGTCACTGCGTATGAATGACAATTAAGAATATAGGAAAGAAGCAACAAAACTATATGTCGTGTGTAAAGTGATCAAACATAATTATGTTGTAAAGCTCCTGCATGTTACATAACATTATTAGGATTACATCCTTTTGTTATTATAATTCCCTTCATTTAATTTACTATAGTCTTATATACTGTATCATGTTAGAAATTTAGCTAGTCTATTTTATGTCATTATGTTGATATTTAGCTAGTCTATAAGTGTATTAGAAATCACATAAGAACATAAGATTTAGCCACCTGCGTATTGCTTATATTGTTTAATCTACATGCATTTTATCACAATCTTGTGTATTAACTTGTATTAATACTTTATTGGATATATTTATTTTATTTCATATGATTTATAATGACATTTAAATATTTAACCATTGTTCAAATATCTATTCATTCTTGATATTTCTATGATGTTGGTTGCATAAGTTTAACTATCATGCTGATCTGTGCACCCTTTTCGTCATTAGCTGCATGATTCTTAGAGATGAAAGGACCCTGTTATGTCATACTGTATATGGCTTATGTAAACAAAGGAATCTGAATTGCCTAGAGAGATATCGCTGGCTTAGAATGAGAAGGTCGTAACTACAAATTCAATATTTTGAGAAAACAAGGATAACAGTCTTGACAATTAGTCTTTACCTATGGTAAAAAAGCCTTTAAAACATCAGTTTGGTCAATATGACAAGATCAGATTTTCATGAAAATAGGTTCATAACAAGCGCCTTACGATGTAGATTTCAAATATGCATTAGTCTTGAAAGCTCGTAAGTAGTAGTTACGACCTTCTCATTCTAAGCCAGCGATATGGTAGATACTTTTTGATTGGCCAAAATTATTGTAACTGTCCTATCAGAAATAGTTGTATGAACTAATTATGTCTATATAAATGACACTTTTGGCATTTTTCATCATTCTGATACTTTTTTTTTTAATAGAAGGATTAATAATTAATTAATATTCTAGGTACTTTAGGCATTTATCTTGGAGCTTGTAAGTAAATTGTTGAAATTATTTTAGTTATAGTTTTGCATTTAATTTGGCTATTTTATTAAGTAAAGTATTCCGATTATTTTTATTACTTTTAATATGTGTATTTTGATCATGATTTTAAGAGTTTTGTATCAAACATTGTTTAACTATAATAACATCAGATTTAGTTAAGTAATACATAATAGTTTCATTGATTGCATTTTGTAACTTTTAAATCATGACATTGTTTACTTTTATTGCATCTAGATGCTTGTATATTCCATAAAATTAGGTTGTTTTATAAATTTAAATCATTTTTGTTATATTTTCTCTGTTTTATTAAAGAGAGCGGTGTCATCTGACTATACTTTGAGTCTCTCATACAGAAACAATCATTTGCTGTGCACACGAGTTCCTTACTAAGCCAACTATAGAATGTTGCGCAAGAGTATGGCCAATGCGAAGACTTTGACGCTAGCTTCATTTTCGATTCCACAACAAATACATGTATTTGTAAAATAACACGAAATAAAAGACGATAATTCTACATGTAATGGCATGTTTATTATACGGCTCTAACAAAATACCAGTCACTATGTCTGGTGTTTTATTACTCTCGTTCTATTGTTTTAATCCTTGTTTTATTACAAATCAGTTAACCTGATATCTTATAAATAATCCATGTTTGATATAGAAAGACGATGTAATACAGTTGTTATGTTTGTAATACCACTTTGTGTTTGCACATTGTAATGCCCGAGAGTACCTTCAATTGTTAATATAAATTCTTATGTTCTATTTAATCTGAGCAATTATTTCGATTTAGACAAACTCAGTAGTATACTTGCTGTTGATTCAATATTGGTCATGCATATAGATTGACTAATTTGACACGAGTAGCATAATTTTACAGTCGATACATTGCCTACGATACAACACCGATTGAAAGCTTTCATAATCGGAGAGTTTCACGAAGACGCTCAAGATGTAATACAAACACAAATTCGAAATACCGATATTGCACGATTTGCTTGCGGCAATTGATACATTGAAAGCAAGAACCTTGTAACATATTCTTGCAAGGTCAGGTTCAGGTCAAAATAGCCAAGCTATACCAACATTTAGTCGTATTAACCTTACTATACTGTACAGTGTAGCAGTACCACGTGACTCCAACATCTTAAGACATCAAATTCCCAGCAACACCACCCCGTCCCAAAACACTTTGCTCTTCTTTGAATAAGAACTTTATACTGAATCTCCCAACATACTCGCTATGTCGTGTCGGAATTTTCCCGGAAAAGCATCCCCGAAGCACATCTGAGCATGGGAAATATTATTCGCGAATGCTTTGTTATAATTTAAGTTTAAACATTATGGATGCTTCGCTCTTGAAAGCGTCATATGCCTTCGTGTTACTTATAAATGTTGGTTGAATGTTCGCCAATATTTCTGTGACATATTGGCGGCCTCGGGATTACATTCCAGATGAATAAAATGGTACATTTGAACCATTTGTATACCCAACTGTATGATCGACACGAAAACCAACAAAACTGACTGTTTTCTGTCGATACATATATTTACAACACTCATACAAATCCATTTGTCTGTTCATGTTGTTATACATTTATATATTTATACAAATTCTGATCAAAAAGGAACACGGTATATCATAATTTACGAGAGAGTAAATAATAAGAATTGATGATCTACTACGTAAAACATAAAATTAATCTCGTAACAGGAAACGATACATTTTACGCTTAAAATAAAACAAATAACATTTTCAGACAACTACATGTATGTATTAGTTGAACAATTTACTCTGAAGTGCGCACTAATTGTCATTGCTGCTACATTGTGTAATACGTCTTTGGTAAGACTAGGAATTTGATGTATTTGTTGAACCATTTACTCTGAAGTACACACTAATTGTCATCGCTGCTACATTGTGTAATACGTCTTTGGTAAGGCTAGGAGTTTGAAATACGAAATTACCAAATCCAACAAGCAATGTGTAAGATAACCATCCTCATTATTCATCCGGTAAGAGCGATGATATCCGTTCAATACATGCAATACGTTATGCTTTCCTGGTCCTGATATCCAAAAACTTCTGAAGTAAAATATAGGCATGTATATATCAACAGTTTCGGCACACAGTATTGTGTGCAATATTAATGTTAATGTTGCCGACAATCGCAATAATGAGAATACATGTGTATGCAATGCAGAATTAATGTGAACAAAGGTTCATTGACACCAATACCGTGTTCATTTGCATAGATAGGCTCCATGTTATACCATATCTATTTTAGAAATAGTATAATGCGGGTTTACTTTCACGGAAAGTACCAAAGTTGTGATTTAAGACACCAATACCGTATTTAGTATATATTTCTTACAGCGTGTTATACAATATTTTGTCTGTGTTTCCCGATAAGTTAAAGCCAATGACCTGGTTGTTGTTAAACATGAGAAACAACAAGAGTACAGCGTCGACATGTTGTCAGAGTCACCATAAATCACCGTGTGTGAGGAGACATGTGGAACTTTACTCAGTGAGTTATTAGTGACTGTGACACAAGATGATACAGTTCTGAAAATAAAGACGTAATTATTATTATTACTGTATAACTACTAGTATTAGGTTTATTCAGTGTGAAGGACCCCTATTCCGTGTCAAATGAGAATTTCCTGGACAATTCATTCTGTCTATGATTATTAAAGAACAAGTTAGTTTTTTGTTTTGTATCCTTAACAATAACTGGTCATTTTCCCTACATCATGGACACAGAGGTCAATTTGGTTTAATTTCGTTATTGGTATTGATGCTGACCTTTCAGTTCGTCGGATACCATTTTCTTAATGCGAACATCAATTCATTTCTGCTGTCTACTGAATTCTTGTATTTTGTAGTTCGCTTGTACAGCTAGTACATATCTGGATATATCTTATTTAGCTAGATGTTCTGAATAATTTCACATGGTCTGCGGAATTTCCATTTAGTTGTGTTCAACTGGTGAGCTTTTATGAGAAATTTAACAAGCGTACTTCATTCAAATAAAAACCAATCATCAGAATACAGGATATATCTTGGCATTGCATTTGTGCTTGTCCTCTTTGATCCGGTCGCCACACGATTTCTCTATTCAGGTGCTGCTCTTCGCACCCACCTTTTTAGTCGTAACTCAGTTGAATCTCAAAGTGTTCTTCACCTGGTATTTAACCTTCCCCTTTCATTAGTTACTCATCTGTCAGTGAAATTAAATCAGTTAATAACATGGTAGGTGTAAAGCATCCGTCTTACTCTAATGGACTGGACGTTTGCTAATGTATCATTGAATTAAAAGTAAGTTTTTATATAAACTAAAGGCGCCAATCCAATATCATTTCTGACTTGGCATACGATTATAACGGACGATTCCAGACTAAAACTGGAAATTGTGACATTATGAATAACAGCATGGAAATATTAATCGCGTGACATATTCATTTTGATAACTTATTAATTTCCAGCAAAACCGTGTAATTATTCTATACATCTTTAAAAGTAAGCCTGTTGTTTTGCATGATGTAATAATATAGTATGACAAATGGATATTTGAACTATCTTAAGATCTAATAATTTCCAGTGGGTGTATTAATTAAATGTTGTGACTGTATACACAATTTAAGTTAACCAACAACAGAATGCAACTGCTACCAAGACAAATATACGTGTAATTCTTTTTTGCATAGTCTTAATATCGATGTTGGTCACTTCATTTTGTAACGTTTACGCCTTCATAGCTCAGTGCTTAGCGCTCTTGGTATCAAATATGGCGAGCCAGGTTCAAAAACTGTTGGAAGCATACACGTGTCTGCTGTATTGGCAAAGAAATTATAAGATTATCTTTCTACTCAATCTTTGATTTGTATAATAATGGATGTTGATAATATTATGAAATATTGTTTAAACTAAATAAAGGATATGCTCGGCAGTATGGAATCGTATGTTTCAACTAGGGACTTAACTAATGTATTGAATAGGTTTCCATATACTGTTTATATTTTTATGTATTCGTATTATATATCTTGTAGTATCTGAAAATATCGTAATATTCAGTTACATAACAGTTATCTTCCACAACCAATTGACAAATGTGTGCTGAATATATAATATAACAGAGCATGCACTAGTCGTATTATATATGGTGTGCAAACTTTACAATTTGAATACTGTTTGCATAATCTCTGTCATATTTGACGAGCGGCTTTCAGTATAGTTCCGAGAGAATGATTCGGATAACTTGTCCTGGTTATGGCATAAATAATACCCAGTTATATACCGCGCACCAGATTAATAGTATATAGTATGTTAAGCCATGTTATAAATGATCACAAGTGTGTATATAAGGGCACAAGTTGCACCTTTAAGTTGGATGCCAACCCGTACTGTACGGCACCATTGCCTAGCAAAAACAAGTACGAACGCATTATATCACTAGAAATGTAACAACAATAAAACCTCTTACAAAAAATAGAGATTTTAATCTCTTAAACACAATAATTTCTTCTGTAACGACAGAATGAGGGTTTATTGAAATTCAAATAAATGCTCTTGTGCCATGAATATCCCTCGTGTATTAATACGATGACAGTAGCAAGTTATCAAAAGTCGAGGTGTTAGATTATCAAATTAGAGTGTCTCCCGTCTGGATAACGTTCTTTGAATGTGTTAATTTCGTGTTGAATGAGTGAGACTCTCTTATGGGGGTTAATTTGTGCTGTTTATGATGTCGAAATTGTTAAGGTTTTCAATGAATGATCTTGCAAAGATGCGTAGCAGTGGAAGTGTTGAACATGATCATATGTATTACAAGTATATGTTTAAATACATGTATAACGCTAACATACGCAGCATATTATCTATCATAGTTGTTTTAATAAAAGACAATATCCATGTCGCTATAGGGAAGGTTTGATAAATTATATGTTTATGGTGCCCCACCTCCCGTTACTGTCCATACAAGTCAACATCAACATCCGCCCGACCTTCGGTCCCACTAGCTAACACTGGACAGGTTGATCATTGGACGGTATTTGGTTTCGATTTGTTACCCATGTAATAACATTGTTGAAATCAGATCGAAACAAACACACACAGTAGTGTACTGACTGGGAAGCCTTTAGCCGAGCTTTATTGGAAGGAAAAATGTTTACATGTATTTGCGGCAAAGAAAAATGAGAAAACATACATATAGAACAGGATTTCTGTAAATAAAATATTTACAAATCATCCAGAAAGTTGATTCATCAGGGTTACATATGATTCAGTTAAAAGTAATAACTTAAGTTAGGAATAGGACGAAAACATCCGCCTAGCTTTAATGGGTTGGACATTTTACGAACCTATTACATCGCTCATGTTTGTTTTTGCGTAAACCAAAGACGCCAGTTTAATATATATTCTGACACAGTAAAATATGAAACAAAACTGGAATTATATGTCAATAATGAATAACAGGATTTTAAATTGATTGGACAACTTCACGAACTCTACAATAGAGATATTTCTAGAGGAGAAAATGAGTCCTATGATAAACAAGTAATTAAGCGAGTTTATATTAGGACAAGTTGAACTCAAAGACAACGAATGGTAGATTATCTGCTTATACTAATACGTTTTTATTTAGGTCGATTGCAAAACAGGTGGTTACAAATTATATTAATTACTCCAGGCGTCTAATATTTATGTAAGCCATGGCAATGAAGTTATTGGAGAAAAGTTTCCCTTTTAAACTGAACGTCTAACATGAGACTAATTTGGAATCATTTTATTTCGCCTTTGGAATGGGCGCGGTCTCGGTTCGAACCATAGACTTTCCACACACGAAGCGGGCGCTTAACCAATAAGATAATGGATTATTTTGACTTCCTGATGTCGATTCTAAAATTATGACATCAACATGAGCATGCCTCGTTAATGCGTTGTCTGCTTCAGCACGAAGTGAGTTTTTCCTTGTAATGTCTCAAAATTGAAAGGACAAAAAAAGTAATGTCTCAAATGGACAAAATTTGCTTATACAAAAGTAAGCTAATGAGCTTATATCCTACTTATATATAATCTTATCCTTAATCATTTACATTATCGATAGCGTATGCATCGGAGAAAGTTTATGGGAAGTTTGAAATGCATAGTACATCTTTTAGAACTTAAGATATTCAACACAAAACTGAAAATCTTTCTTATATAATTTTGAGATGTCACGTTATTTTGCAACTCAATGACCACGATGATCATAACAGACAAATAAATAGTTGTGCTTGAATATTATATTCTTTGCTGTACCACAATTCCCGATATAATTGAGTGTTCGAGATATATGGAGTGTTAACTTTGAATACTATTTCCATGATGGTTTGTCATATTTAACATGTGACAGTCTGGGGAATTATCTGTAGCTGTATACACCTGGGTATTTGACTTCCCACTTGGACGGATTATACAAAATCATGAAAACTCGGACATTCTGTCATTCCGTAATGACAGATATTCAAGATGCAAACCATGACGATTTGTATCTGTACTCCATTGTTCATTCAAGCACATAGATAAAGCTACTGGTTGATATAAAATAATATGGACAAATGGATTTTTCTGTGGCCTGTGCTATGGACATGTGGACATTCCTTGCTTCCAATTATTATGATAACATTTTGTTAATCTTTCATGCAATTTTCAACTTAAATGATACAATACATGTACACAAACCTGATCAGCAATGTAGCACTTGCTTCTTATCAAGCTATCAGACGTGTGATTGCTCAAAAGGCAAAAGGGCTTAAAATTTAGATGTTACCCCACCTCAGAATCCGTCGATATTTCAGTTTGATTATAAAGTCACCAGAGACATTCTACAAGGTCTCTCGACTTTATTCCAGATTATGGTCAGCTGTACTTAGTAATATGTTAGCTACAAAAAAGTCTCAAATGTATACACATGGCTTTACCGACGGCGCGACTGTGAGAGTTTTGAAACACATAAAATATCTACATGTATTCTTGAAGTATATCAATAATATTATGCAAAACCTCTTGCAGAGAAGATGGCAATCAACAGAAAAGTCAAGCACGACACATACAGATGGGTTCATACGGAGCACAACATATTTATGTACGACACAATGTCAAACACAAAATTGACAAAGAAAATGAACCACCACTTCATGCCCTAGCTGTCTGTCCATACCTCATTTCTTTGCAATACCCACCCACTCAATCAGCTAAAAAATGAATTAATTGATGTGCAATCAGGACGTGCAATTTTCATTAAACAATCCATCAGAACATTTAAAATCGGTTATAAATATAGTGGTGCCTCGCTAGTAATTATGAAGCAAATTTAAATGAGCTTTATACGAACACAATATCTCTGCAGCGATGTGATATCGGAGATAATAGAGAATAAAATAATTATAGACGAACAAAACACAAATCGAATTAAATTGGAGACAAAACACTTACAATGGTCCGTCTGAACAGATTGCTCATTTAGAACGATATGCAATTGAATTCTGTCTTGGGAATTGACTTGCAAGTCTTTAAGTGTATTAAAAATCACATAAGATCATAAGATTTAAACACCTGTGTATTGATTATATTTTTATCTACATGCATTTTATCACAATCTTGTGTATTAACTTGTATTAATACTTTATTGGATATATGTATTTTATTTCATATAATTTATAAAGGCATTCAAATATTTAACCATCGTTCAAATATCTATACATTCTAGATATTTCTATGATGTTTCATAAGTTTAACTATCATGCTGATGTGTGCACCCTTTTCATTATACTTATCAGTCATTAGCTGCATGATTCTTAGAGATGAAAGGACCCTGTTATGTAATACTGTCTGTGGCTTATGTAAACAAAGGAATCTGAATTGCCTAGAGATATTGCTGGCTTAGAATGAGAAGGTCTTAACTACAAAATCAACATTTTAAGAAAACAAAGACAACTTTCTCGACAATCACTCTTTACTTATGGTAACATAAGCTTTCAAAACATTAGTTTAGTCAACATGACAACATCCGATTTTCATGAAAATAGGCTCTTAAGAAGCGCCTTACAGTGTAGACTTCAAAAATGTCTTAAAAGATCGTAAGTTGTAGTTACGCCTTCTCATTATAAGCCAGCGATATGTTAGATACTTTTTTATTAGCTAAAATTATTGTAACTGACCTATCAGAAATAGATGTATGTACTAATTATGTATATATAAATGACACTTGTGGGCTATAATTATTGTAACTGACCTATCAGAAATAGTTGTATGTACTAATTATGTCTACATAAATTAAACTTTTGGCAATTTTCATCAATCTGATACATTTGTAATCATTTTTGTGTGGCGTAGGCCACACAATGATATTACCGTTTTTTCAGCTTACTACCAAGTTAACGCATTTAGGCCTACGCCAATAAATAGTTCTATGATTTGAACAACATTACAAGTATGCTACACAGGTTACACGTATCATTGAACCCGATTTGTTTACATTACCAACATTTATTAATATTAAGACCAACAATTATATCAGACTTTTATTTTTAGAGGATATTTATAGCAAATCATTCCGCATGGACTATATTCCTACTACCAAAGGCCTGTTAACCGTCAAGGCAGAAAAAGTAATCCCCGGGTTTTAATCATTAAAATCACCCCGCCGCTGAACGTTGTAGACGATGACCTTATTATGTTGCTTACAAACATTAATGCTATAAATAGAAACAGCATGTTTTCACTGGTGGCGGGAAGCTGAAATAGTTCTACGTAGATTCGATGCACGGTACGATGAATAGACCGCTACGATACGGAGTTTATCCATTCTTCAGTTAAAATGAAGAAAAATATGCATCATTCGCTTGACATTACTAATCAATTAAAAGAACGGACGTCAATATTTTTTTAGATTTAATTACGAGTGCGACATCTCAGAAGCAATATTGTCTTTGTTATCAACGAGTGTGGAAAGTGACCGGACGATTGCCGCCATATTGGTTTTGCAGAATGGCTAAAGCCCGTTTGGGACCGTACCATACGAATCTGGACCGAAAATACGTTCAGAATAGTGAAATAAATACGGACAAAAATCGTAAAATTAATTGACAGCTCATACAATGGAAATGTTTATTATGTTTGAAAAAGAACTTTAAAGAAACAATAATAAATTAATCAGTGAAACTAAAGGTGACAGTTGTGTGCTATAATGGGGATCTTCTAAACTTCATAAGACCCTTACATATAGTATATAGGGACATGACTGGGCAGTATTGGGGAATTGTTTTTTTAAATGAACTTAATTTGTTGGTAAAAGTAATTGCTTTTGATAGGTAATTTTTGTAAGAGAAGAGGTCTTATAAAATGTCTGCCTGCTTATATAAGGAAAAAAGCCTTTATGGGTGTAATATTAAAAGTTTCAACAGTGAACATACTCATTATACAGTCTTAATGAAAAACTATAATGTGTATCGTAATACTTATCGTATCATAAGGTCTGTATCGTGATACGTATCGTTTCGTGAGGTAAGCGTATCGTTACACCCCTACTAGTCCTGTTTCTGTAGCAGGGGGATGGCCATCTCGTTTGTTGTGTTTTAATTTCCACTGTATTCAGTTGTTTGGAGACTACCCAGTCACTCATCTTGACAGCGGCGCTTGGTGTCTTAAGAGCAGCACAAACATTCGAGTGAGTCTGGGCTTATCAGAGCTCTGACACAGCATGTTGATGCAGCCTTTATTTGATTGGTTATAATGACATCAGTACGCCACACATGAGTACTTTCAGTGCTTTGATTTAAATAGAAGGATTAATAATTAATTATTACTTTAGGCATTTATCTTGTAGCTTGTAAGTAAATTGTTGAAATTATTTTAGTAATATTTTCGTATTTAATTAGGATATTTTATTAAGTAAATTATCTGATTATTTTTAATACTTTTAATATTTGTATTTTGATCATAACTTTAGAGTTTTGTTTCAAAGATTGTTTAACTATAATAACATCATATTTAGCGATGGTTAGTTTAGTAATAATAGTTTCATTGATTGCATTTTCTAACTTTTAAATCATGACATTGTTTACTTTCATTTCATTTTAGACGTTGGTATATTTCATTAAAATTAGGTTGGTTTATAAATTTAAATTATTTTTGTTATATTTTCTCTGTTTTATTAAACATAATGGTGTCATCTGACTATACTTTAAGTTTCTCATACGTAAACAATCATTGGCTTTGCACACGAGTTCCTACTAAGCCAACTATAGAATGTTGCGTAAGAGCAAAACCAAGGCGAAGGCTTTGGCACTAGCCTCATTTTCGATTCCACAACAAATACATGGAGTGTTTCAGAACCTCCGTTCCCGAGTATTTGTAAAAAAAAACCGAAATATAAGACATTAATTGTACATATAATGGCATGTTTATTATACGGCTCTAACAAAATTCCAGTCACTGTGTCTGGTGTTTCATTACTTTCGTTCTATTGTTTTAATCCTTGTTTTATTACAATCAGTGAACATGATACCATATGTAGGAAAACGTGGCAATACAGTAGTTATGTTAGTAATACCAGTTTCCAAATAATACATATTCAAATTGTAATGCCCGAGAGGACTTTAAATAGGCGATAGAATGTGTTATGTTCAATTAAATCTCAGTAATTATTTATATTTCGACAAACTCAATACTAGATCTAGTTGTTGTATCAATATTGTACATGCATACACATATAACATGTACTTGAATTAACCGGGCTACAGTGTAGCAGTACCATGTCTTAAGACATCGAATTCCCACCACCACCACCACCAACGACACCACTCCGCCCAAACAACATTTGCTTGTCTTTGAAATCGAAATTTATATTGAATATCACAATGTACTCGCGATGTCATCTCGGGAATACCCAGGGGAAACATACACGAAACACACCTGAGCCCCGGGAAATGTTTCGCGTATGCCTCGGTGAACACAACAAAGGTATGAGACAATCAGACAGGGAATGTAGCATTCAATCTAACCAGCCGAGCGCAGAAATCAGACACACCGCAACAAAACTACCCTGAGCAATGCCCACATATAAGCCAAAGAAACAATAAAAAATCCAAGTACCCATCGAAAAAGCAGGATGACCGAATTTCATAAAGAAATTATAGAATAGCGGTTATTCCATGAGACCGAATGAAATGCAGCCAATACTTAATCAAGTTCCCCCAAGGCCCCGCTGCACGGCGACACAACAGCACAAACCCATGCCAAAACGGCGACCAAATGACGCACAGCAACCCCGGTGCGTGACCTACTTTAAAACACTAAGGACAGTGACCGAACGTTATGCGACCTAAAGAAGCACAACTACAATTTGACCTAGTTGAAAATAATGGGCAAGGAAGGAACGAGGTGGGAATTAATATTACATACTTTACTAACCGATACACATCATCATTGTGCTGCTCTTGAAAGAGTAACGAGCCACCGTGTATATTAATCAAAGCTCTGATAACGCTACGAGAACAGGGTTTGACGGCTTCCAATATGTTGGATAAAACGAATCTACAATATACACCACACTCTTCATATTTTTTAACACAATTTAATCAATAAAGGTATCAACTCCTAAAAGGATACCGGTAATTGAATGGCTCCTTTGTAGCATTGACAAACTGATGATTGGCCGTTACCGAAAACCGCATTACCAAAGTTTGCATAAAAACCACCTCAATACTAACGACGTCAATTTGCAGGTTCGTTTTCAGTGTTTTGCTCATAGTTCAACACCCAAACGCCATTTGTTTTGTGAGAGATCAGTTTCGAGACTAAGTTCAAGTTTTATGTTGTTGTTTTCGTACGTTATATCATGCTTATTTATAGTCACGAACATTGGAATGTACATGCCTGTTCGTGTACATGTCTATACTCGTAAATGTTAATATATGTTAATGTACATATAATTGTATTGATTGACGAATTTATTTCAATTTATCTGATTACCCAGCCTACTATAAGCATCAAGCGTTTTTCGAATAATTTTTATTAGTGGGCATTTCAACCCAGACGTTTTATACGCAACCTTATTAACTTTTTTAATATTCGACCAATGTTAACCGACTTTGTTTTATTTTGTATTTGGGCCTTTGTGACATGTAACTAGACTAATTTTAAAGCAAGGTGACGTCATATTGTTAGACTGGTCATGACGTCACAAAATTTACATAAACAGTGAGTCGTCAATGGGTCCGTTAATTTTTCTTCGTAAAGAACGCTTACAAGCCTGCGAAATCGCCAGTGACATAAAACGCCAACATTTGTGTTTTTATGTTTTATGTTGACGTCATTGTTGGACGTCTATTAAGGAAAGCATTTTAATTAAACGAAAATGGCATTTGAATCATCGCGGTGCAGGTTAAATGTTGATGCGGTGGCTGATAACAAACCACCAGACGTGTAAGTCGATATTATAATGTACAACCTACACATTTCTCGAGCATACAGGAGCATGACGTCCATGTGAATCCACATTTCAGTGGACTGGAAAACATGTTGCGTCCCTTTTACGTTAGTGTTTCACAGTTTCATAACATGTTGTCTTAAACATGCGTGCTTAAACACGTTGATGTGTAAATACCCGGACTAATTGGTGGCGTCTTTGGAAAGTGTTGAACGTCAAAGACGTCAATGTTTTGACACTAATTTGATGCAGTGTTATTTTTTTTTAAATTTGATGTTGAGTAGATTTAGACTTATTGCTCCAAACGTGTATTAGATCTCTATTTTACGGATAAAATGAAATCCAATAAATGTAAGTTCAATACATGTTAAGAAAAATGCTTATGTTTAGCCCTTGTAGGGATTTGTATACCGTGCAGAACTTTTGTCCTTGAGTATAGTACCCTCATATATTAGGTATAATATGTGCCCCCCCCCCCTCTCAAAGAAAACCGTACATCCTGTTGCCTCAAAAAGCCGAATGTATCATTATTTTTCAAAAAAGGGAAATCATACAAATATGTATCACCAAAAAGGAAAGTATACAATTGTATGTCCCTAAAGGTGATTGCATCATTATGTGTTCACTTATTCTTGGACTTCAGTCCAAATTATTGTAATAGAGAACACAAGTGAAAACCCGTGTACTACGTTTTATTGTAAAATGATAATCATACAATAAACTAGTAGTACTAGATCACGTATAGCCATTTATCGTCCTCCGGGACCGACATTTCCACCGAATCCAAAGCCACATCTACATCGACCATCTATACAGTGTTCGTCACGGTTACAACGTGGATCATTACAGTCTGATTGAGTAGTACATCCAGCCGTTCCTGAAATCATAAATAGGAAAGGTCACATTGTTATATAGAAGTTTGTTATTAGTTCGTGTACTTATGTGTATCCTCGCCTCTGGCCGGGCGACCCATATGGGCAAGGCCCTCAATAGAGGTCAGTCATGTCTTTTTTTTTGAAAAGTGCATGATACAGAAGATGTCCCAGTTCCAGAAGTAAATATTGCGTGCGTCAATATACATGTAAGTACACTGGTATTTGCGCAAATGCATTTAGCTAAGAACTTTTTCTTACGATCTTCTATCGTATTAAATTTTAGGTAAGTAAAGGAAAAAATCGTTACGACGAGCATCGATATTTGGAGCTTTGGATATATCAAGCACATGGTTTATCTCGATCATTTGGCTTGCTCAGATGAGTCATCGAGATATCGAAGTTTTAATGTACTTTTTAAGTGCATTAAGAGGGAGTGTGACTTACTGTGTGTACATGTACATTGTCTGGTATGACACTCCAAGACATAATCCTGCTCAGGGCAGGCCACGTGCTGACAATCACCTACGTCACGACATTCCTCGGCTTTCACCATGACTGCAAGTGGGGAGAGAATACTTATAAATCATAATAAAGACTTTATTAAATACGAGGAAATTTTTTTGACAATGCAAATGTCAATCTCTCGTAAGATGCTCAACAATGAACAATGAACTAGAAAAAATAACTATATAAAGTAAAGAATGATATTTGATATTTTGGCCCCTATAATGTGTCAAAATTATAGGCGAAAATATTCGTTGAACTGAGTCTGTGAAATGATTAGAAAAACACTGCGCTATATGCATATATACATTATTATGGAAAGTTTATCGTCGAGACTGTAATTAATTTAAAATGCTGTATCCGATATAGACACACCATAAGAACCATCGTATCATTATACGTGTTGACAACATAATCCATAAATTATATATAAATCAATGGCAATTTAAAAAATGGCATTTTGACGTCATATGGTTCTAGGTTACAGACGTCATAGTGATACAAAAACTACGTTATAAGAAGCGCTGTCACTCAATGTACAATCTGTCAAAGTTTCATTAAGAAAATGTTTAGAAAAAAACGCCGATAAAACTTTTTTGTTGGACATTGACACATTGGCGTAAGTTGGTGCATTGGTATAACATTGTAAGTTACTATAACATATACGTATGTCCTTACTTGTTTGTTATTGGGAATTTTTTCAACAACAACACGTATTCTGTAGAATTATTATTATTATAGTAACGTTTCGGCCGAGGCCTTCTTCAGAATAACAATAAGAAAACAAATGCAAATGCAAAACAATTTTTTTTCTTACTTGTTTGTGAAAGTTG
The DNA here is from genome assembly GCA_963678985.1 of Spisula subtruncata. Classification (NCBI taxonomy): domain Eukaryota; kingdom Metazoa; phylum Mollusca; class Bivalvia; order Venerida; family Mactridae; genus Spisula; species Spisula subtruncata. Next base: position 6,028,310 of record OY787663.1, read on the forward strand.
GTTGTTTTGGGGTAAAACAATACAAAATATATACGAAAAGCATGCATTTTTGGAATCGATAACCTGTGCCGATAAAATGTGAAGATGTTAAAATTTGACCTCAGGTTGGAAATCCCACAGCAGAGCATTTTGAAGAAATATATGACTTACCAATAGATGCCAACATTACCATCAAACAGACTGTAAGTTTTATGTTTGGTTTTAAGATGTTTCCTGAAGTGTAAGTACAAGACAAGTGGTGTTTATTAAGTGGAAATGTAGCTAATTTATAGTGTTTGGTCGTCACATATAATAGTCTTGGATTCAAAAACTGGCTGATGAAATAATAACAGGTCACACGATTCAACCCATTTCGTGAAAAGTTTGAAACAATTACGTTTGTCTACGTGAGTTGAGTGCTATTATGACAAAATCATGAAAAAACATTATGTAATAATAAAAGCAAATGAATCAACTAAGTGTACTGATCACTGGAGTCCCAATTTTTCGGTATTATACAGTAAGACGTGTCTTAGTGGTCACCTAATCTTTGCTATCCACTGCCTGTCTCAAACAGCTATTGTTATTTAATACCAATCAGATTTATAAATTAATTCAATTATTAGATTATCAATAATTCAATACAATTATATTCAATAGACCTAATTTAGCCATTCTCGAGGAAAACCTGCTTCTTTGACCGAACATACTAATTATGTAACAAGGTTTTGAAAAAGCTCTAAAACAAGAAAAAAATATATACATTTTGTATTTGTTGATTTCATTTAAAGTTTTGTACACATATGGTGCAGTAATAACTATTTTTTAATAAAAAAATTTACATACGAACATGCGAACATGCCTTGATGGACTTATATAATAACATAACAATTTGAGTTTTCTACATCATGTAACGGACAAACGGACGCACTAACGGATACACGAACGACCGGACATGTACATTACTGCATGCCTCCGCATCAGCAGATGCTGGGCACATAAAATAGCTCTTATGGCCTGAAAGTTCAAGATATTAAGAAAAATTATTCTGTATTTTGCTTCATTGAGATTATTTTTTATAACTTTGGAAAGTATCAAATCAATACGTTTGTCAACATGGCAGGTTTTCCTAGAGACCGACTAATATGTTATATGCATCAATGAGTCATAGTTGGTGTTTCCTAGAATGGCTGTTTTAAGACAGGTTGGTGTGTAGTTTGTCCTTTTATGATTTATATTATTTGTGACTCCAAAATGAGAAACGGGAATCATGGAATCACTGATATGGGAGACACGGTTGAGACAGACGACAAAAACTAGGACAGATTGTGAATGTACTACGTGTGTCTTCACATGGTTGATAACGATATGATAAGTCTAAACAGAGTTCTCTTATTCCCATACCTTGCTGGTCTAAAATATGAAATAAAAGTTGGCGGGTGTGAGCGGACCGCTACATCATTCATTGCGATCTTAAACAGGGTTAATGCTTCAAGTACATTCAACTCTCCTCGTTATCTCGAACTCGCTTATTATAATATAGTTTTTTTCGTCGTGTCGAAGTTCCGATTTGTCTCCTGCTTTGTCTATCTATATGAAATCTCGAGACATATCTCAAAGTTTCGGCTCGGGGTTTTCGTACATGTATTCTCGATTTGGGTTGGTAGGTACATAGGATCGGACAGTGGAACCATATCTTATTTTAGGCTGTGGTGGTACATAGTCATGATTGAACCCCTAGAACGGACTGAGTCTAGATTCCCAGCCTTTTTAATTAATTACATTTCAAGGTTTTTCCCTATCCCTTTCAAGAAAATAGTTGATGATTTAAAGTTAACTTATTGCCGTACGTATATTAAGTTCAAAGGTTAAATTCTAAATTTAAAGCAATTCACGAAAACGCTACACAGAGGCTCATATTTTTCGATTACCTTAACGTTTCCCGTCATTTTAACGGTCTCGTATTTGAACTTAGTGTTATGAAATAATACTTAGATAGATTCGTTCAAAAGGTTCATTAAAAATGTGATCACGATATTCGTCATAGAAACATAAAACAGGTTTTGTTGAAACATCTGAATTGGGAAACAACGTGTCACGAAACATACGAGTTTGAGAACAATTACAACTATAAATGTTCAAAATGATGTCATGCATTTCATGAATTTTGGAGATTAATCTGGTATCGTGTATTTGACTAGTTTCTTTATTTAAAAAATTACTCGTTTATATTAGATGTAGGGCCTATTGGTAAGGGAAGTTTCTGTATGTTAAGCAACCCTGTTCAAAAAATATTTCGATATTTCTGCGACATATTGGCGGCCTCAATATTACTTTCCCGAAGAATAAAATGGTACATTTATATCATTTATATAACCAACTGTATAATCGACACAAAAACACCAACGAATCTGAATGTTTTCTGTCAAAATGTATATTGGTTCAATTTACCACAATCATACAAATCCATTTGTCTGTTCATTTTGTTATACATTTATTATATTTATACAAATTATGATCAAAACGGAGCACGGTATATCATAATTTACGAGGGAGCAAATAATAAGAATTGATGACCGTCTTAGTTACACATAAAACTAGTCTTGTAATAGGAAACAATACATCTTTACGCGCGTAGCATGATACAAATACCATTTTCATACAGCTACGTATGTGTTAAACAATTTACTCTAGAGTGCACACAAATTGCCATTGTTACATTGTGTAATACGTCTTGGTGAGACTATGAGTTTGAAATAAGAAATTACTAAATCCAACAAGCAATGTGTGATATAACCATCCTCATTATTCAGCTGATAAGAGCGATGGTATCTGTTCCATACATGAAATACCTTATGCTTTTTTGGTCCTGATCTCCAAAAGCATCTGAAGTGAAATATATGCATGCACATACAGTATTTGATGCAATGTTTAGATGCAATGTTAATGTTGCCGACAATTCAATCATGATAAAGACATGTATTGCAGAATTTATGTTAACAAAAGTTTATTGATACCAATTCAGTGTTCATAGGCTACATGTAATACCGTATCCCTTATAGAAATAATCATGATACGGATTTACTTTCATGAAAACTAACAAAAGCTGTGCTTTTAATAAAACACAAATTTCTTATTTAATATATATTTCTTACTGCGTGATGACATGGTTGTTGCTGAACATCGGAAACAAGAATGGTACAACGTCGACATGTTGGCACCCATAAATGACCGTGTGTGAGGAGACATGCGGAACTTTGAAACATGAGAGAATTGATGACTGTGAAATAATATGATACACGTTTTATTGTCTGAGAAAGAAACCAGCATATATGGTAATGGAATACATTAAATCTGTGATCCGTATTGTAATCCTGTTTTCATGCTAATACAGACTAATTCTGTGATTAAGGGTCATTGTGAGACGGTGATTGTCCTGGTTGTGAAATGATTTGAATTGTAACCGAAATGTTGTCATAGTTCCATGTACACACATACACACATAGTGTCATTTGGACTTTGTAGCGGTTTCAAGAACAATGGTATTTGTTTTGAATCATTGCTGTCTTGCACACAAATATCGTTTCACGTTCGTGTTAATTTCAAATTCATTTCAGTTTAGTGCTGAGCAGTATATATGCCTACCATTCTGTATTCAGTGTGGGGAATCACGTGACTAAAATGGTACTCAGCACCATAAAATAGATCGCGAAAATCTGGATATTTGGATTGTTTTTCGATTCTTGGTAAGTACTCCTTGATTATGTTTACTAGTTATATAGTGCAGGCTATGCGAAATTTATCGCGCTTTCTAATGGTACATGAGTCATTCCTGTACTCTCTCTGGTTTCTGAGATACCTACGAGGTTTTAATGCGAACCAGGCGAATATTTTGTCAACAAGTCTACATTACTGTGTATAAACTACACAAAAAACTGTATTTAAAGGCAATTTATTATGCCACGGTTAGGTGCATGTGCTTTATTATATTCGGAAAAGGCTTCTCGATGAAATATAGTGACTGATAACGTCCTTTATTGGTGATTTTAAGGGATTTCTTGTAAAAATGTCAAATTATTGAAATGATACTCTCCACGGAATAACGCATTTGTGATACTAACCACGGATCAGTTTTAAACCAGTCCTGTACATTCTAGAACAAAATTTGGTCCACATTTTGGAACTTGGTTCAGAATACTGATTGATTACAATTGCTTTCATTTGTTTAATTAGGTTTCCTTTATTCTTATACAGAAGTTACAGCAAGACGTTGTCGAGAAGCAAGGCTCAGACGAATGAAGGGAACACGTCACCGGCCAACTAAAATAAAAGAAAATTTAGACACACTATCACCAGAACCAATGCGGAATAAATCTTAAAACAGTGCAATGTACTATCTAATCAAGCAGAGACATAGCTAGCTTTTATTCGTGTAGTTTGAAGATTGTATAGTTGGACGGGAATGGAATCCAAATATAACGTTACATTAATCCATGCAGGACGGTAATTTACTGGTGATTTTAGTGCTATTTCATTGCAATTGTGAATTTTAATTATTTTTTCCACAATCATTGTGCTGGTTTTTTTATGATTAAATGCAACACCCATCTATAATAATTTGTTGTCTATTTACTTTATTGACATGTTGTACTTATATAATCGACCATCACTCTTCCTTATTAGATAGTTGATTTGATGCACTATCTAATTCGATAAGAAAAGAAGAAAAAAGAAAAAATGGCGATGTAATGTATTTATTTTTGTTTTCATTTGTGATTCGAAATAAATTGATTACCGAATATAGACTATGAGTGTACATAAAGGTATATAATGCCCATCTGAACAAGTATCATCGAACTAATAGTATATTGCATCTGCTGTGTAATCACATTAAAATGTCAGCTGAAAATATAGTTCAATGTCGAAATACTCACAGATATATTAACCAGAAAACAAATATTTATATTGACAAAATCAAAATGATTCTTCGATAGCATTTATTATATTAGTATACATGTAAAACAGTTAATAATGTAACATCACAAATAAATCTAGTCGCAGACAAATTTAATACTGAAGTATAACATTATGAACAGCTCTTCAATGTATGACAGAGCAAATAGTGTCAGAAGCAATGTACAAATCACGGTCTTTGGCCTAACGATTTAAAAACTCGACAGTGGGAGTGGAGTTTACTTTTTAAAAGGAAGCCAAACTTAGTTTTAATTCATATGACACAGATAAAAATTAATTAATTGTTTTGGTAGCAAAAATGCCGAGCATAGCCTTAATTTGCCCGTCACCTTTCTGCTAAAATATGACAGGCATGCGATTGCCTCCACTCGGATTTGAGCCAGTGTCACCGGTCAACGCATCCACTGAGCTACTGGAGAGGGGGGAAGTAATAAAAGTCGACAAATACGTGTTTAATAAAATACTGCGCAACAAAGACATAACTCCAGAAAATGAAAGTCGCACATTAATTAGCATGAAACAGCATTATGCGAAATTTGAAGAAGTCGCATCGCCTTGTTTTGTTGCAGTGGTGTTGCAGACACTTGATATGCTACCTAATTTACATGATTTAGAATTGAAAGTCCATAATATGTTTAATTGACCGATATACCCTGTGACATTCATTTAAAGAATTAATGACTTAGTATCGATATAAGTTCATTAATACTTGCCCGATCTTAGATATTTTTACCAAAATGTCGACAATATGTTAATATTCAAGACCATATACACTGTATACAAATGAAATATTATCCTGGTAAAAGACAACTTATCTCAATATCGCATTAAAAAAAAAGATTAAAAAGCTCAAATTAGGTTTATCTGTTCTGATCGAAATGACAACGATTACATTTTTGGAAAAATCCTTTAATTTGATGCAATGGTCAATACAGAATACAGAATCGTAACATTGTTTATTTTGTGTACTAAAATACGACTCATTCTAGTTCCTTCAATTGATTCAGATCAGTTTCGATTCCAATTCTCTCGGCACCATGTTTCTTTGATCCTGTTATTTCTGTAAAAGAATAGATGAAAACTATCATTAGGCAACTAAAAGTAAGCATAATTAAAATATACTAAACAAAAAACGATGATGGAGAAAAAAAGTTACATGCTCTAAAATACAAGTTTAAAATGATCCGTGGTTTGTATCACAACATTGTTGTTCCGTGGAGTGTACCATTTCAATAAATTGTCATTCTTTGCAAAATAACGCATTAAAATACCAATAAAGAATGCAAGAGTAACTGATTTTCAACAAAAACCCTTTTCCAAATACAATAAAGTACTGACACCTGAACATGGTCTAATATATTCCCATTAAACACGGCTTTTGTGTAATTTATCTAGAAATATTGGCAAAATATGTCCCTGGTTCGTCTTAAAACCTCGATGGTATCTCAGAAACCAGAGAGAGTACAGGAATGACCCATATACCATTAGAAAGAGCGTTAAATTTCGCATAGCCTGCACTATATAACTAGTAAAAATATTCAAGGAGTACTTACCAAGAATCGGAAAACTATCCAAATATCCAGATTTTTGCCATCTATTTCAAAGTGCTGAGTACCATTTTAGTCACGTGATTCCCCACACTGGTATTCCTAATTAAGATTAATTGTGACAAAAACAATGATGTAACGATGGTTCTGTGCTTTCAGTTGATATGATGTGTCAGATTATATACAGCATGTATCATAAATTGTATCAAAGGTTTCTTGTGCATGCTTCTTTTAATCACATGTCTAATTTTCTTATTGCAAGGCCGAGTCAGTGAGGTGGACATCTATTCCATGAAATGGAAGATTTCCCTAGACAATTCATTCTGTTAATTTACGTATCTTACTTTATAACTATTAGGTTCATTCAGTGTGAAGGACCCCTATTCCTTGTGAAATGAGATTTCACCGGATAAATCATTATGTCTATGATTCTTGAAGAACACGCTACGAGTTTTTTATGCCGTCAGTCACCGGAGATATCCTTAACAATAACTGGTTTGTTTCCCTACATCATAGATACAGACGTCATTTTCAAAGTTTATATTTTCATTCTTGACATTTATCCTGACCTTTGATTTCAGCATGGAGTTAGTTTTGCATTCAATTACATTGATCATGCGAAACACAGTTGACCAAGTCATGAAAAGGAAAGATGGGTAATTAAAAGAGGAACGTTCAAAAATCAGATTCCATTTACTTAATCAATTTAAACTGTCTTGCCAATTGAAATTATATTACAAAAAAACAATTCATCTAACCTATTGTCTGAATACACGTTCATTTGTTATTTGTTTTACAGCTACTAGAGGTTTGGATATTTCTTCTATAACCAGATATTATTAATACATCCACATCGTCTGTTTCTTATGTCTAATGTGGATCATTAAGTATGGTTCAACCGGCGAGTTTATTTGGAAATTCCTAATTAATGGTGAATTGTGAGGAATTAAACAAGCGTATTAAACTTCAAATAAAAAAAGACAAATCATCCTAAAACACGAGGTGTATATATTGGTTACACATACCTACTTAACCTTTTTGGTTGTGTCGCCACAACATTTCTCTATTCAGGTTATATTCGTCGCTTCTCCATGGATATTTCTTACTCCCTTTCCTGTGGTTATCGGTTTTCCGCTTCATTAGTTACTTGTGATTCAATGAAATTAAATCAGTTAATTACATGGTAGGTGGACAACATCCGTCTTATTCTAATGGACTGGAAGTTTGCAAAAGTATCCTAGAATTAAAAGTTAGTTTTTGTTTAAACCAAAGGCGCCATTTCAATATCATTTATGACTAATAAGACGATTGAAACGGATGATTCCAGCCAAACTTAAAATTATGACAGTAATTAAAAACAACATTGAAAAACACGCTGAACATTTGACCTTACTGATTAATTTCCAGCAAAACATTGTTACATCTTTGTAAGAATATTGTTGTGTTTGATTGATGGTATAACAAATGGATATTTGAACTTTCGTAAAATCCAATAATTTTCAGTGGGTAGATCAATTAAATCGTGTGGCGGTATCAATAATTTCAGTTAAATAAAGTAAGAAAAAACTGGTGTTGGTGAAACTATAAGTATTTTTCTTTACATGGTCTTAGTGTCGGTGATGATCACTGCGATTTGTATCTTGTATGCCTCCGTAGCACAGTGGTCGACGCGCGTGACTTCTTATCTGGCGAATCGGGTTCAAATACGGTCTACCACAACCAATTGGAAGGTTTGTGATGAATATATTATATAATAGATCATTCAATAGTCGTGTTATATGTGGTGTGCAATTTTTACAATTTAAATAATATTTGCATAATATCTATCATATTTGACGAGAAGCTGTCAGTAATACACCGCGGGAATGATCCGAATAACTGGTCCTGATTATTGTATAAATAAGACCTATTAGTAAGCTATTTGATTGTCTATTTTCATATATGAATTGAATCCTCCGATTGTACATCTAAAATCCGGGCATTGAGTCGTAAGACGACTTTTATCAAGGCGCCATTTGCCATTTGCAACCATTGAGTCGTTCGGTTGTAAACATGGCACTGCTAGTAACCACAGCACAGTTTCGGTCTTTGGCTCATCCAGGTACTAATGCATACACCTATGAGGTTTTTAGGGTTATTCTTGTTAAAAGACATTGCTCGGAGGTTCCGTAGCACACACACTACCTCTAGCTCCACATAATCTATTGTTAAGTCATTTTAAAAATGATCACACGTTTGTTTATCAAGTATAGTTTGCACCTTTAAGGGGGACTGAAATCCCAACTGACCGGCATCATCGCTAAAACAATGCGAAGAATGAACGTATTGGATCACTCGAATACTAGTATGTATATCAATCTAGCGACAATAAGTCTTGTTACTAAAAAGTAGAGATTTTCATCTCAGAAACACAATAATTTCTTCTTCAACGAAAGAACGAGGGTTTATTGAAATTCAAATACTGGTGCCATGAATGTCCCTCGTGTATTAATACGATGACAGTAGCAACTTATCAAAACTGTAGGCGTTAAATGATCTAATTACAGTGTCTCCCGTCTAATTAACGTTCTTTGAATGTGTTCTTTTTTGTTGAATGAGTGATACTTTAATGTTGGGGTTAATTAGTGTTGTTTATGATGTCGGAATTGTTAATGTTTTCAATGAATGATCTAGCAATGACGCGGTGCAGTGGAAGTGTAGAATATTACGCATCTACGCTGGGTATTAATAACAGTTGAGGCAAGTTCCATATCCTTATGGGGAAAGTTTGACAAAAGTAATGTATATCCTAGTGTTTATGGTGCCACTCCACCGTTACTGTTCATAGCCAGTCAAACTGTTATAACAGTGTTAAGATAAGATCGAAACAAACACAAACAGTACTAGTGTATTGACTGGGAAGCATTTAACCGAGCTTGGTTGAAAAGGAAAAAAAAGTATACATGTACGAGGGTTGTCCTAGAATAGCGTATAATTCTTGATTTATTTACTCCAACTTAATGATATAGTTTTATAATTTTGCATGGACATTTCTACAACCATAGCACGTGTATTTGACTAAATTATTTTATATCAGTATACGTTGTGTTCGATAAATAGATGTATTTGTAACCCATGGTAACGGTTTACGGCCCAGCACGAAAAAAGTATGTATCTAAGTATCACAAAAATGAATTTAAATATTTAATGACAATTTTACTAAAGAAATTTTAGCCGCATCGCGCCAAACTAAATATAAGAATAATTAGCATCTTTGTGCGAGTTTTTATACAATGATTCATAGTGATGATGTCATATTTGATGTGTTAATGAAGTAATATAGCAACGTTGTTACCGTTACAATATAAAAAAATCACGACGTCAGACGACGTTACGGAGTGACTGCCATTTCCTAAGCATTGTGTAGTACCGTATATAACGTAGAATAATAATCGGAGGAACGATAAATTATGTAAAATCCACAGCACAATATATCAGGGTAATTCGAAATTGTTTTTAAGATTTCCCGGCGTTTTGTTTGGCACAGAAAGGAAGTGTAACAAAAGTCATTAGACGGATCGATCAAAACAAAAACTTACGTCAGATCGCTTCCTACACTATCCACACAGAATGTCATCTCAAGCTGTCCATTTTAAAAAATATTTTATGAATTTTTTACAAAGAGTTGATAACAATTTCGGCGTATTAGTTTTAAAATGTAAAGCCCACGAATGGGAGTTCTTTTGAAAACTGAGGTAGCGTGACGACGTTGGCGAGTGTTGACGTTGACGTTCTATCGGTCGTAAAGCGTCACCTGGTACTCGTTAAATGTACACACTTTTAATGTTTTTGGAAGATATATCATGAAACTTAGCTAGTATGTCAAGAAATAATTTCTCTAAACGTAATTTGAACATACGGTACTTGATAGTTTTTAGGATATTACAGGAATATACGGTATCCTGGGACAACCCACGTATTTTGGGAAAAGAAAAATGAGGAAAACATACATTTGGAACAGACTTTGTTCAGTAAATGAATTATTGGCAAATCATCCAGAAAGTAGAGTTATCGGAGTTACATATAATACAGTAAAATGTAATCACTTAAGTTGGGAGTAGGACAAAAACGTCCGTCGAGCTCTAATGGGTTGGATATTTTGAGAACTTATTACATCGCTCAAGTTTGTTTTTGCGTAAACCAAAGGCGCCAGTTTAATATATTTTCTGACACACTAAAATATAAAACAAAACTGGAATTATATGTCAAAAATGAATAACAGGATTTTAAATTGATTGGACAACTTCACGAACTCTACAGTAGAGTTGTTTCTAGAGGAGAAAATTAGTCAAATAATAAACAAGTCATTAAGCGAGTCTTAAGAGATTATATCACGACAAGTTGAACTCAAAGACAACGAGTGGTGGATTCTCTGCTGATACCAATACATGTAGATTAAGGTCTCCAAGTTTTCCAACTTATATTAATTACTCTAGACGTATAATTTTTATGTAAGTCATCGCAATGAAGTTATTGGAGAAAAGAAACCAGTTTCCCTTTTAAACTAAACGTCTAACATGGGAGTTACTAGGAATAATTTTATGTCGCCTTTGGAGTTGATGCGATCTGGGTTCGAACCATAGACTTTCCACACACAAAGCGGACGCTAAACCAATAGGCTAATGGATTATTTTATTTATCTCATAACCAGAGTTACTGGGTCAAAACTTCCTGATGTAGATTTTAAAAGTATGACATCAACATGAGCATGCCTCGTTAATGCGCTGTTTCCTTCAGCACGAAATGAGTTTTTCCTAGTAATGTCTCAAATTGGCAAAATTTGCTTATACATGTATGATGTTCCAATTCATCGAAACGCAAGCTAATGAACTTATATTCTACTTATGTATAATCTTATACTTAACCATTTACATTATCGATAGCATTTGCATCGGAGAAAGTTTATGGAAAGTTTGAAATGCACAGTACATCTTTTAGAACTTAAGATATTCAACACAAAACTGACAAACTTTCTTATATATGTTTGAGATGTCATGTTATTTTGCAACTCAATGACCAAGATGATCATAACAGACAAACGAATAGTTGTAGTTGAATATTCTATTCTTTGCTGTTTGACAATTCCCGATATAATTAATTGTTCGAGACATATGGAGTGTAAACTTTGAATACTATTTCCATGATGGTTTGTCATATTTAACATGTGACAGTCTGTGAATTATCTGTAGCTGTATTCAGCTGGGTATTTGACTTCCCACTTGGACGGATTATACACAATAATGAAAACAAGGTACAAACCATGGCGATTTGTATCTGTACTCCATTGTTCATTCAAGCACATAGATGAAGATAAAGCTACTGGTTGAGATAAAATAATATGTTTGGAACAAATGGATATGGCTCGGACTATGGCCTGTGCTATGGACATGTGGACATTTCTTGCTTCCAATTATTATGATAATATTTTGTAAATCGTTCTTGCAATTTTCGACTTGAATTATACACTTGCTTCTTATCAAGCTTATCAGACATTCGATTGCTCAAAAGGCAAAAGGGCTTAACACTTTTATGTAACCTCACCTCACAATCCGTTGAAACTTCAGTTTGAGGATAAAGGTCACCAGAGACATTATACAAGGTCTAAAGATTATTCCTCAGTTCTTTATTCCAGATTATGGTCAGTTGTACTTCTAGATATGTTAGCTGCCAAAAAAGTCCCAAAGGTATACACATTGCTTTACTCAAGGCGCGACTGTCCGAGTTTTGGAACACCTAAAATATCTACATGTAGTCTTGCAGTACACTACCCAAAAGTGCTAACCCGCCACTTAGATATTTCAGTCCTGTAGTGTCAAAAATTGGTATATTCAAGTGAGATTTCGCATACCGATAAATTTTTAGTAGATGCAGCTGATACTTAGTTTAATTTAGCGGTATTGTGGCTAAACTTGGAACATTCGGCGTATTGCGTAATGACGTATTTTTGCACGTGCATTGCATGTGCACCAACATTTAAGTGTACATGAACGGATTCGGCATTATTGATGACTGCTTATCTTAAAAAACACTTTACATCATGAAATTGACTCGATAGGAACACTCAAAGGATTTCGAAAAATCACTGAAACACATTTCGTAGGTGTCATGTTTCATTTCTTTGAATATTTTTTTTATAATGTATTTATTAGCATGAACATCCACAAACGTACGTATAAAGATGTATTAAATTCAAATATGTGTTGATATTTGGCCTTCTTGCAGTTTAATTTACCATGTTTAACGTGTTACGTAATATAGCATGTTTACACGTGTAAGAAATAAACAACGGAAATCACGTGTTCTCGAGCGGTTCTGATTAAAAGGATGAATTTCCTACGCGAAAAACACATTAAAAGCCAAATTGTATCCGCAGAGAACGCGCCAGACCTGTCGGAATGTTATGACTTTGGTTAGAGTCGCGGCCCTTATTTTTTTAATTTCACATGAACATTATTTTATGTTTTTGTTTGTTTTTGAAGTTTAAGTGATTATCTCCGTTTTTTATTAACAACAAACTTAGTTTTGTGGATATTGACATACAAGCGTGATTTTGCAAAACCAACCGTTTTGACAAAGCCTTTTTTCTCATTTTGTTCGAAGATTGTTACTCTTGGACAAAGTTCGTCTGGAGTAAATCACGGCATGTAACGTGATTTTCGTATAGGGACAGGGATCAGTTATGCCAAAATGTTTTTGAAAACATGCTTTCAATGCGTTGATTTATGCACACTGCCATCAATAGTTTGGGTATTTATGTGAATTGGTAAAAAATTCCACATTACGTAACACGCCTGTGACAACGAACATTATCGTTTGCCGTCCAAAATAAATTTATAATTGACTGCATCTTGGATTCAAGTACGGGTATGCAAAATTTCATGTGGGTACATACTTAAATAAAAAAGTTATGGCGAAAAATGTACGGTGGCGGGTTAGAACTTGTGGGTAGTGTATATCAAAAATATAATGAAAACTCTTGCATGGATGATGGCAATCAACAGAAAATGTCGAGCACGAAACACACAAATAGGAACATACAGAGCTCAACATATGTACGGCACAATGTCAAACACAAAACTGACAAAGAAAATAAACCACTTTATGTCCTAACTGTCTTCTGTGTAATACCAACCCACTCAATCAGCCAAAAAATGAATTAATTGATGTGATATCAGGACGAGCAATTTTCATTAAACAATCCATCAGAGCATTAAAAATCGGTTATAAATATAGCGGTGCCGCGCTAGTAATTATGAAGTAAATTTAAATTTGCTTTTATACGAAGGCTATATCTCTGCAGCGATGTGATATCGGGGATTATAGACGAATAAAACACAAATCGAATTAAATTGGAGACAATACACTTACAATGGTCCGTCTGAACAGATTGCTCATTTAGAACGATATGCAATTGCATTTTGTCTTGTGAATTGACTTGAATTGATATCCTGAAATGTTCACCTTACGCGTGGTCACTACACAGTGTACATATGTAGCTACAAGAGAGGTCACTTCATAGGAATGAAAATTTATAATATAAGAAAGAAGCAACAAAACTAAATGTTGTGTGGAAAGTGATCAAATATATGTTGTAAAGTTAGATCTTTACTCCTGCATGTTACATAATACTATTAGGATTACATCATATAGTTAGACAATTCCCTTCATTTAATTTACTATAGTCTTATATACTGTATCATGTTAGGAATATGGCTATTCTATTTTATGTCATTATGTTGATATTTAGCTAGTATATAAGTGTATTAGAAATCACATAAAATCATAAGATTTAACCACCTGCGTATTGCTTATATTGTTTTATCTACATGCATTTTATCACAATATTGTGTTTCAACTTGTATTAATACTTTATTGGATATATGTATTTTATTTCATTTGATTTATAACGGCATTTAAATATTTAACCATTGTTCAAATATCTATACATTCTAGATATTTCTATGATGCTTCATAAGTTTAACTATCATGCTGATCTTTGCACCCTTTTCATTATACGTATCAGTCATTAGCTGCATGATTCTTAGAGATGAAAGGACCTTGTTATGTATTACTGTATGTGGCAACAAAGGAATCTGAATTGCCTAGTGAGATATCGCTGGCATTGAATGAGAAGGTCGTAACTACAAAATCAATAGTGTGAGAAAACAAGGATACTAGTCTAAACAATTACTCTTTACTTATGGTAAAAGCTTTTAAAACATCAGTTTGGTCAACATGACAACTTCCGATTAATAATAGTTTCATTGATTGCATTTTGTAACTTTTGAATCATGGCATTGTTTACTTTCATTGCATTTTAGATGTTTGCATATTTCATTAAAATTAGGTTGGTTTATAAATTCAAATCATATTTGTTATATTTTCTCTGTTTTATTGAACAGAGTGGTGTCATCTGACTATACTTTGAGTTTCTCATACAGAAACAAGCACTAGCTTTGCACACGAGTTCCTACTAAGCCAACTATAGAATGTTGCGTAAGAGCAAAGCCAAGGCGAAAGCTTTAGCGCTAGCCTCATTTTCAATTCTACAACAAATACATGGAGTGTTTGAGAATGTCAGTTACTGAGTGTTTGTAACATAACACGAAATATAAGACGATAATTCTGCATGTAATGGCATGTTTATTATACGACTCTAACAAAATACCAGTCACTATGTCTGGTGTTTCATTACTCTTGTTCTATTGCTTTAATCCTTGTTTTATTACAATCAGTTAACCTGATATCTTATAAATATTCCATATATAAGAAAACGAGGTAATAAGGTTGTTATGTTTGTAATACCAGTTACCAAATAAAATATGTTCAAATTGTAATACCCGAGAGGACCTTAAATTGGCAATAGAATGTGTTATGCTCAATTAAATCTCAGTAATTATTTAGATTTCGACAAACTCAATACTTGCTGTTGTATCATTATGGGACATGCATACACATATAACATGCACTCGTATTAACCGTGCTACAGTGTAGCAGTGCCACCTTCAAAGACATCGAATTTCCACTACCACCATCACCACTCCGTCCCAAAACATTTGCTTTTCTTTGAAATCGAAATTTACATTGAATATCACAATGTTCTCGCGATGTCATTATATGGAAACGTAAACTTTTCACAAATTATTCACATTTTAGAATGATTTTCTTTTTTTCAAGATAACACGAAAACATGGTGAGTGATTGCTTATAGAGAAGTCCAACTGACGTTTTAGCCACTAACCCCTCAATTCGAATAGCGTTAAGAAATTGGTCACCATAGCAACGATGGAAGTTAGTTTAACATGATTTATGAGAAAACATAACGCTAACAGATAGTACTATATTATTCAACTTCTTGAACTTGACTTTTTTCTTTTTTCAGATCTTTAGAATTTCTAGAGGAGAACGGCTCGTATAAAGGTGATGCCGTTGACGTGCTTCCATTTTACTTCCCGGCCAACGATTGGCAAAAAATAGACTTCGAATGAAACTCAATTGTAAAATTACCGTGCGTTGTCACAGGAGAATTTTCGACTGGCCGCAAGAGGTGTGATTGTATATTATTTCCCTCATATATTAGGCATCATATATGTCCACCCCAAAGAAAACCGTACATCATGTTGCCTCGAAAAGGCAGACTGTATCATTATGTTTCAAATGGGAAAACGTACAAGTGTGTGTCCCTAAAGGTGATGGCATCATTATGTGTTCACGTATACTTGGACTTCAGTCCAAACTATTGTAATATTGTAATAGAGAACACAAGTGAAATACCGTATACTACATTTTATTGTAAAATAATTAGCATACAATAAACTAGTAGTACTAGATCATGCATAGCCATTTATCGTCCTCCGGGGCCGCCATTTATCGTCCTCCAGGGCCGACATTTATCGTCCTCCGGGGCCGCCATTACCACCGAATCCAAACCCACATCTACATCGACCATCTATACAGTGCTCGTCACGGTTACAACGTGGGTCATTACAGTCCGATTGAGTAGTACATCCAGCCGTTCCTGAAATCATAAATAGGAAAGGTCACATTGTTATATAGATGTTTGTTATTAGTTCGTGTACTTATATGTATCCTCGCCTCTGGCCGGGCGACCCATATGGGCGAGGCCCTCGATAGAGGTCAGTCATGTCTGGTTTTTTTTTGGAAAGTGCATGATACAGAAGATGTCCCAGTTCCAAAAGTAAATATTGCGTGCGTCAATATACATGTAGGTACGCTGGTATTTGCGCAAACGCATTTAGCTAAGACTTTCTTCTCACGATTTTCTGTCGTAATAAATTTTAGGTAAATAAAGGAAAAAATCGTTACGACGAGCATCGATATTTGGAGCTTTGGATATGTCGAGCACCTGGTTTATCTCGATCATATGGCTTGCTCCGTTGAGTCATCGAGATAACGAAGTTTTAGTGTACTTTTTAAGTGCATTTAGAGGGAGTGTGACTTACTGTGTGTACATGTACATTGTCTGTTATGACATTCCAAGACATAATCCTGTTCAGGGCAGGCCACGTGCTGACAATCTCCTACGTCACGACATTCCTCGGCTTTCACCATGACTGCAAGTGGGGAGAGAATACTTATAAATCATAATAAAGACTTTATTAAATACGAGGAAATTTTTTTGACAATGCAAATGTCAATCTCTCATAAGATCCTCAACAATGAACAATGAACTAGAAAAAATAACTATATAAAGTAAAGAATGATATTTGATATTTTGGCCCCTATAATGAGTCAAAATTATAGGCGAAAATATTCGTTGAACTGAGTCTGTGAAATGATTAGAAAAACACTGCGCTATATGCATATATAGTTATATACACTATTATGGAAAGTTTATCGTCGAGACTGTTATTAATTTAAAATGCTGTATCCGATATAGACACACCATAAGAACCATCGTATCATTATACGTGTTGACAACATAATCCATAAATTATATATAAATCAATGGCAATTTAATAAATGGCGTTTTGACGTCATATGGTTCTAGGTTACAGACGTCATAGTGATACAAAAACTACGTTAAAAGAAGTGCAGTCACTCAATATACAATCTGTCAAAGTTTCATTAAGAAATGTTTAGAAAAAAACGCCGATAAAACTTTTTTGTTTGACATTGACACATTGGCGTTCTGTAAGTTACTATAGCATCTACGTATGTCCTTACTTGTTTGTGAAAGTTGATTGGTTGGGGTAAAACAACACAAAATATATACGAAAAGCATGCATTTTTGGAATCGATTACCTGTGCCGATAAAATGTGAAGATGTTAAAATTTCACCTCAGGTTGAAAATCCCACAGCAGAGCATTTTGAAGAAATATATAACTTACCAATAGATGCCAACATTACCATCAAACAGACTGTAAGTTTCATGTTTGGTTTTACGATGTTTCCTGAAGTGTTAGAACAAGACAAGTGGTGTTTATTGAGTGAAAATGTAGCTTATTTATAGTACTTGGTCGGCACATATAATAGTCTTGGATTCAAAAACTGTCTCATAAAGCAGGGTGATGAAATAGCAACAGGTCACACGATTCAACCCATTTCGTGAAAAGTTTGAAACAATTACGTTTGTATACGTGTGTTGAGTGCTATTATAACATAATCATGAAGTTGGTCCTTTTATGATTTATATTATTTGTGACTCTAAAATGAGAAACGGGAATCATGGAATCACTGATATGGGAGACACGGTTGAGACAGACGACAAAAACTGGGACAGATATTGTGAATAGACTACGCGTGTCTGCCCATGGCACCGTAGATAACAATATGATAAGTCTACATAGAGTTCTCTTAATCCGATACCTTGCTGGGCTAAAATATAAAAAAAGGTTTGTGGCAGTGAGCGGACCGCTCTCAGTGATTGCGTTCTCAAACAGGCTGAATCGATCTTAGTAATTGCAAAATGCACATGTCCCAATATATGTCATATGTTTCAATTACCTCGACCTGTGTCTTTTTTGTTTGGGTAGACCTACGGAATATATTTGCAACAAAGTAACATTGGTAGCATTTAAAGAGTTGGTCGCCTGCACATTTTTCCTGATTGTTTAGTAAATGCTTCAAGTACATTCAACTCTCCTCGTTATCTCCAACTCGCTTATTATAATATCGAATTTTCCGTCGTGTCGGAGTTTTTTTAAGTTCCGATTTGTCTCCTGCTTTGTCTATCTATATGAAATCTCAAGACATATCTCAACGTTTCGGCTCGAGTTTTTCGTACATGTATTTTCGATTTGGATTGGTAGGTACATAGGATCGGACAGTGGAACCATGTCTTATTTTAGGCTTTGGTGGTATTTAGTCATGATCGAACCCGTAGAACTGACTGAGTCTGGATTCCCAGCCTTTTTAATTAATTACATTTCAAGGTTTTTCCCTATCACTTTCAAGAAAATAGTTCATGATTTAAAAATAACTTATTGCCGTACGTATATTAAGTAAAAAGGTTAAATTCTAAATTTAAAGCAGTTCGTGAAAACGATACACGGAGGCTCATCATTTTTTAATGTCTTAAGTACGTAACGCTTCCTGTCATTTTAACGGTCTAGTATTTGAACTTAGTGTGTCGCTAAAAAATTAATGTGATGAAATAATACTTAGATTGAGTCGTCGTTCAAATGGTTCATTAAAAAATGATCACAATATTCGTCATAAAATCATAAACAGGTTTTGTTGAAACATCTGAATTGGGAAACAACATGTCACGAAACATACATGTTTTAGAACATTACAACTATAAATGTTCAATATGACATCATGCATTTCACGATTTCTGGATATCAATCTGGTATCGCGTATTTGACTAGTTTCTGTAGAGCATTTTTGTAAGGGAATTTTCTGTATGTTAAGCAACCCTGTTCAAAAATGTTTCGATATTTCTGCGACATATTGGCGGCCTCAATATTACTTTCCCGAAGAATAAAATGGTACATTTATATCATTTATATAACCAACTGTATGATCGACCCAAAAACCAACAAAACTGAATGTTTTCTGCCGATATGTATATTGGTTCAATTTACTGCAGTCATACACATCCCACATCCATTTGTCTGTTCATTTTGTTATACATTTATATATTTATAAACATTATGATCAAAAAGGAGCACGATATATCATAATTTACGAGGGAGTAAATAATAAGAATTGATGACCGTCTAAGTAACAAATAAAACTCCTCTTGTAATAGGAAACAATACATCTTTACGCGTGTAGCATGATACAAATACCATTTTCATACAGCTACGTATTTGTTAAACAATTTACTCTGAAGTGCACACAAATTGCCATTGCTACATTTTGTAATACGTCTTGGTGAGACTATGAGTTTCAAAAAAGATATTACTAAATCCAACAAGCAATGTGTAAGATAACCATCCTCATTATTCACCCGGTAGGAGAGATGATATCTGTTCAATGCATGCAATACCTTAATATGCTTTTTTTTGGTTTAGATCCCCAAAAGAATCTTAAGTGAAATATACGCATGCACAAACATTATATGATGCAATGTTTAGATGCAATGTTAATGTTGCCGACAATTCAATCATGATAAAGACATGTATTGCAGAATTAATGTTGACAAAAGTTTATTGATACCAATTCAGTGTACATAGTCACATGTAATACTGTATCCATTATAGAAATAAGCATGATACGGGTTTACTTTCAGGAAAACTAACAAAAGCTGTGATTTTAATAAAACACAAATTCCTTATTTAATATATATTTCTTACTGCGTGATGACATGGTTGTTGTTGAACATCGGAAACAAGAAGAGTACAAAGTCGACATGTTGTCACCCATTAATCACCGTGTGTGAGGAGACATGTGGAACTTTGAAACATGAGAGATTTGATGACTGTGAAACAATATGATACACGTTTTATTGTCTGAGAAAGAAACCAGCATATATGGTAATGGAATACATTAAATCTGTGATCCGTATTGTAATCCTGTTTTCATGCTAATACAGACTAATTCTGTGATTAAGGGTAATTGTGAGACGGTGATTGTCCATGTTGTGAAATGATTAGAATTGTTATCGAAATGTTTTTTTGGTTCCATGTACACACATACACACATACACACATTGTGTCATTTGGACTTTGTAGCGGTTTCAAGAACAATATTTTTGCTGTCGTGCACAAGTATCGTTTCACGATTGTAATTTCAAAATACGATTATCGTGCAGTTCATTTCAGTTTTGTGCTGAGCAGTATACATGTCTACCATTCTGTATTCCTATTTAAGATAAACTGTGACAAAAATAATGATTGAACGATGGTTCTGTGCTTTCAGTTGATATGCTATGTCAGATTATATACAGCATGTATCATAAATTGTATCAAAAGTTTCTTGTACATGCTTCTTTTAATCACATGTCTTACTTTCTTACTGCAAGGCCTAGTCAGTGAGGTGGACTTCTATTCCATGTGATGGAAGATTTCCCCCAGGCAATTTATTCTGTTAATTTACGTATCTTACTTTATAACTATAAGGTTCATTCGGTGTGAAGGACCCCTATTCCTTGTAAAATAAGATTTCACTGGATAATTCATTATGTCTATGATTCTTGAAGAACACGCTACGAGTTTTTATGCCGTTAGTCACCGGAGATATCCTTAACAATTACTGGTTTGTTTCCCCACATCATAGATACAGACGTCATTTTTTTATATTTTCATTTATGACATTTATTCTGACCTTTGATTTCAGCATGGAGTTAGTTTTGCATTCAATTGCATTGATCATGCGAAACACAGTTGACCAAGTCATGAAAAGTAAAGATGGGTAAATAAAAGAGGAACGTTCAAAAATCAGATTCCATTTGCTTAAGCCATTTAAACTGTCTTGCCAATTGAAATTATATTACAAAAAAACAATTCATCTAACCTATTGTCTACATACATGTTCATGTGTTATTTGTTGTACAGCTACTAGATGTTTGGATATATCTTCTATAATCAGATATTATTAATACATCCATATTATCTGTTTCTAATGTCTAATGAGGATCATTTAGTGCGGCTTCACTGGTGAGTTTATTTGTATATTTCTAATTAATGTTGAATGTTGAGGACTTAAACAAGCGTATTAAATTTCAAATAAAAAGACAAATCATCCTGCAATACGAGGTGAATATCTTTGTAACACATACTTACTTAACCTATTTGATCTCGTCGACACTACATGTCCCTATTCAGGTTATATTCGTCGTCCTCCATTCCTTACTTCCTTAGTTCAGTCTGTATTGCTCTCCAACAACTGCTTTTCGGTTTGTTTTCCCCTTCATTAGTTACTTGTGATTCAATGAAATTAAATCAGTTAATTGCATGGTAGGTGGAAAACATCCGTCTTATTCTAATGGACTGGAAGTTTGCAAATGCATCCTCGAATTAAAAGTTAGTTTTTGTTTAAACCAAATGCGCTAATTCAATATCATTTCTGACTTATCATACGATTGAAACGGATGATTCCAGCCCAAACTTAAAATTATGACAATAATTAATAACAACATTGAAAAACACGCTGAACATTTGTCCTTACTTATTAATTTCCAGCAAAGCATTGTTACAGTTTTGGTCCATCCTTAGAATGTAGTGGTATATCAAATGAACGTTTGATATATGGTAAAATTTTATAATTTTCTGTTGGTGTATTAATTAAATGATGTGGCGGTATCAATAATTTGAGTTAAATAACGTAAGAAAACAACTGTTTTGATGGAACTATAGTTACTTTTCTGTGCATGGTCTTAGTGTCGGTGTTGGTCACTGCATTTGATAACTTGTATGCCTCCGTAGCACAGTGGTCGACGCGCTTGACTTCTTATACAATTCGTATCATCTGCCAATTTTTAGTAAAATTCAGTGTTATATTAGTTATGATCCACAACAAATTGTCAGATTTGTGATGAATATATAAGATAATACAGCATTCAATAGTCGTGTTATGTGTGGTGTGCAAACTTTACCATTTGAATAATATTTGCATAATGTCTGTCTTATTTGACGAGCGGCTGTCAGTAAAGCTCCGAGAGAATGATTCGGATAACTTGTCCTGATTATTTTATAAATAATACCCAGTTATATAGTCTATTTGATAGTATGTTTTCATCTATGAATGCAATCCGTAGATTATACATCTAACACACGGTTATGGATACGCAAATGGACTGTAAATAATGCCCTGCTGGTAGCCACAATGGTTTGGTCTACTACTAATCCAGGTACCAAATCTAACACCTAGGTGCAGAGGAGCAACTGTTAGTGGGTTATTCTGTGCTATGATTGTAACCCATGTAATAACAGTGTTAAAATAAGATCGAAACAAACACACACAGTACTAGTGTACTAACTGTGAAGCATTTAGCCGAGCTTGATTGAAAAGGGAAAATATGTATACATGTATTTTGGGAATAGAGATATGGGGAAAACATACACATGGAACTGACTTTTTCTGTAAATGAATTATTGGCAAATCATCCAGACAGTAGAATCATCGGGGTTACATATAATACTGTAAAATGTAATCACTTAAGTTGGGAATATGACGATAACATCCGCCGAGCTCTAATGGGTTGGATATTTTACGAACTTATTACATCGCTCAAGTTTGTTTATGCGTAAACCAAAGGCGCCGGTTTAATATATTTTCTGACACACTAAATTATATATAAAAAAAACTGGAATTATATGTCAAAAATGAATAACAGGATTTTAAATTGATTTGACAACTTCACGAACTCTACAGTATAGTTGTTCTAGAGAAGAAAACGAGTCAAATAATAAAGAAGTCATTAAGCGAGTCTTTAGAGTTTATATCACGACAAGTTGAACTCAAAGACAACGAGTGGTGGATTCTCTGCAGATATCAATACATGTAGATTAAGGTCTCCAAGTTTTCCAACTTATATTAATTACTCTAGACGTCTAATTTTTGTGTAAGTCATCGCAATTAAGGTATTGGAGAAAGGAAACCAGTTTCCCTTTTAAACTAAACGTCTAACATGGGAGTTACTAGGAATAATTTTATGTCGCCTTTGGAGTTGGCGCGGTCTCGGTTCGAACCATAGACTTTCCACACACGAAGCGGACGTTAAACCAATAGGCTAATGGATAATTTTATTTATCTCATAACCAGAGTTACTGGGTCAAAACTTCCTGGTGTAGATTCTAAAATTATGACATCAACATGAGCATACCTCGATAATGCGCTGTTTCCTTCAGCGCGAAATGAGTTTTTCCTAGTAATTTCTCAAATTGGTAAAATTTGCTTATACTTGTATGCTGTTCCAATTCATCCAAACGCAAGCTAATGAACTTATATCCTACCTATACCTCGTATATAATCTTATACTTAACCATTTACATTATCGATAGCATTTGCATCGGAGAAAGTTTATGGAAAGTTTGAATTGCATAGTACATCTTTTAGAACTTAAGATATTCAACACAAAACTGACAAACTTTCTTATATATGTTTGAGATGTCAAGTTGTTTTGCAACTCAATGACCAAGATGATCATAACAGACAAACGAATACATGTGCTTGAATATTACATTATTTGATGTACGTCAATTCCCGATATAATTAATTGTTCGAGACATATGAAGTGTAAACTTTGAATACTATTTCCATGATGGTTTGTCATATTTAACATGTGAAAGTCTGGGAATTATCTGTAGCTGTATACAGCTGGGTATTTGACTTCCCACTTGGACGGATTATACACAATAATGAAAACTCAGACATTCTGTCATTCCGTAATGACAGATACTCAAGGTGCGAACCATAGCGATTTGTATACGTACTCCATTGTTAATTCAAGCACATAGATAAAGCTACTGGTTGAGATCAAATAATATGTTTTGAACAAATGGATATGGCTCGCACTGTGGCCAGTGCTATGGACATGTGGACATTTCTTGCTTCAAATTATTGTGTATCGTTCTTGCAATTTTCAACTTGAATGATACACTTGCTTCTTATCAAGCTATCAGACATGTGATTGCTGAAAAGGCAAAAGGGATTAAATATTATATGTAACCTCACCTCACAATCCGTCGAAAGTTCAGTTTGATGATCAAAGTCACCAGAGACATTCTACAAGGTCTAACGATTATTCCTAACTACTTTATTTCAGATTATGGACAGTTGTACTTCTAGATATGTTAGCTGCCAAAGAAAGTCCCAAGGGTATACACATGACTTTACTCACGGCGCAACTGTCAGAGTTTTGGAGCTCATAAAATATCTACATGTATTCTTGAAGCAAATAAAAAATATTATGAAAAATTTTCCAGGGAAGATGGCAATCAACAAAAAAAGCCGAGCACGAAACACACAAAAAGGAACATACAGAGCTCAACATATGTTCGGCACAATGTCAAACACAAAACTGACAAAGAAAATAGCCACTTCATGACCTAACTGTCTGTTCATACTTCATTTCTTTGCAATACCCACCCACTCAATCAGCCAAAAATTTTAATAATTGATGTGCCATCAGGACGTGCAATTTTCATTTAACAATCCATCAGAACATTTAAAATCGGTTATAAATAAAGTGGTGCCTCGCTAGTAATTATGAAGCAAATTTAAATGAGCAATATTTCTGCAGCGATGTGATATCGGAGATTATAGAGAATAAAATAATTATAGACGAACAAAACACAAATCAAATTGAATTGGAGACAAAAAAACTTACAATGGTCCGTATGTACAGATTGCTCATCTAGGACGATATGCAATTGCATTTTGTCTTTTGAATTGACTTGCATTGAACTCATCATGGTTGCATTTTGTAACTTTTAAATCATGACAATGTTGACTTTCATTGCATTTTAGATGTTTGCATATTTCATTAAAATTATGTTGGTTTATAAATTTAAATCATTTTTGTTATAATTTCTCTGTTTTATTAAACAGAGTGGTGTCATCTGTCTATACTTTGAGTTTCTCATACAGAAACAAGCACTAGCTTTGCACACGAGTTCCTACTAAGCCAACTATAGAATGCTGCGTAAGAGCAGGGCCAAGGCGAAGGCTTTGGCGCTAGCCTCATTTTCGATTCCACAACAAATACATGGAGTGTTTAAGAACCTCCGTTACCAAGTATTTGTAAAATAACACGAACTATAAGACGATAATTGTACATGTAATGGCATGTTTATTATGCAGCTCTAACAAAATTCCAGTCACTATGTCTGGTGTTTCATTACTTTCGTTCTAGGGTTTTAATCATTTTTATTACAATCAGTTAACCTGATATCTTATCAATAATCCATGTTTTATATAGAAAGACGGGGTAATACAGTTGTTATGTTAGTAATACCACTTTTTGTATTCAAATTGTAATGCCCGAGAGTGTCTCAAATTGGCAATATAAATTCTTATGTTCGATTAAATCTGAGCAATTATTTGGATTTCGACAAACTCTGTACTTGCTGCTGATTCAATATTGGACATGCATATAGATTGGCTAATTTGAAACGAGCCTGACCATTTGATTAGCATAATTTAGCAGTCGATATATTGCCTACGATACAACACCGAGTTTAAGTTTTCATAATCGGAGAGTATCTGGAAGACGCTCGAGATGTAATACAAACACAAATTTGAAATACCGATATTGCACGATTCGCTCGCGGAAATTAATATATTCAAAGCAAAAACCTTATAATATATTCTTGCATAAAGGTCAGGTTCAAGCCAAGTTATACATGCTATACTGTACAGTTTATCAGTACTACGTGACTCCAACGTCTTAAGACATCCAATTCCCGTCACCATCACGCCCGTCCCAAAACAATTTTGCTCTTCTTTGAAAACGAAAATATACTTAAATTCCCAACGTACTCGCTAAGTCGTCTCGGGAATATCCCTGAAAAGCATTACCGAAGCACATCTGAGCATGGGAAATATTAATATCGAATGCTTCGGTATAAATTACGTTAACCATCGATGCTTCGCTCTTGAAAGCGTCTTGAGCCTTCGTGTTTATTATAAATGTTGGTCGAATGTTCGCTGATATTTCTGTAACATATTGGCGGTCTCGGGATTACATTCCATAAGAATAAAATGGTACATTTGAATCATTTGTATACCCAACTGTATGATCGACACGAAATCCAACAAAACTGACTGTTTTCTGTAAATATGTATATTGGTTCAATCTACTACAATTATACACATCCATTTGTCTGTTCATGTTGTTATACATTTATATATTTATACAAATTCTGATAAAAAAGGAACACGGTATATCATAATTCACGAGAGAGCAGATAATACGAATTGATGACCTACTACGTAATACATAAAATAATCTTGCAACAGGAATCGATACATTTTTACGCTTAGAATGAAACAAATAACATGTATGTATTTGTTGAACAATTTACTCTGAAGTGCAAATCCAAAAAGCAATGTGTAAGATAACCATCCTTATTATTCACCCTGGAAGAGTGATGATATCCGTTCAATACATGCAATGAGTTATGCTTACCTCATCCTGATCTCAAAAAGCATCTGAAGTGAAATATAGGTATGTATATACC
The DNA here is from genome assembly GCA_963678985.1 of Spisula subtruncata. Taxonomy (NCBI): domain Eukaryota; kingdom Metazoa; phylum Mollusca; class Bivalvia; order Venerida; family Mactridae; genus Spisula; species Spisula subtruncata. Next base: position 6,055,441 of record OY787663.1, read on the forward strand.
AACAACAGTATCGGCACACAGTATTGTGTGCAATATTAATGTTAATGTTGCCGACAATCGCAATTATGATAATACATGTGTATGCATTGCAGACTTAATGTTAACAAAAGTTTATTGACACCAATACCGTGTTGAATCGTGTGCATAGATATGCTCCATGTTATACCATATCCATTTTAGAAATAGTATAATGCGGGTTTACCTTCTCGGAAAGTACCAAGGTTGTGATTTAAGACACCAATACCTTATTTAATATATATTTCTTACTGCGTGTTATACAATATTATGTCTGTGTTTCCTGATTAGTTAAAGCCAATGACCAGGTTGTTGTTAAACATGAGAAACAATAAGAGTACAACGTCGACATGTTGTCAGAGTCACCATAAATCACCGTGCGTGATGAGACATGTAAAACTTTACTCAGTGAGTTATTAATTACTGTGACACAAGATGATACAGTTCTGAAAATAAAGACGTTATTATTATTATTACTGTATAACTATTAGGTTTATTCAGTGTGAAGGACCCCTATTCCGTGTGAAATGAGATTTCCCTAGACAATTCATTCTGTCTATGATTATAAAAGAACACGTTAGTTTATTGTTTTGTATCCTTAACAATAACTGGTCATTTTTTCTACACCATGGACACAGAGGTCAATTTGTTATAATTTCGTTATTGGTATTGATGTTGACCTTTCAGTTCGTCAGGTACCATTTTCTTAAATGCAAACATCAATTCATTTATGCTGTCTTCTTAATTAACGTTTTATACTGAATTCTTGTATTTTGTAGTTCGCTTGTACAGCTAGTACATATCTGGATATATCTTATTTAGCTAGATGTTCTGAATAATTTCACATGGTCTGCGAAATTTCCATTTAGTTGTGTTCAACTGATGAGCTTTTATGAGAAATTTAAAAAGCGTACTTCATTCAAATAAAAACCAATCATCCGAATACAAGATACATCTTGGCATTGCATTTGTGCTTGTCCTCTTTGATCCGGTCGCCACACGAGTTCTCTATTCAGGTGCTGCTCTTCGCACCCACCTTTTTAGTCGTAACTCACTGAATCTCAAAGTGTTCTTCACCTGGTATTTAACCTTCCCCTTTCATTAGTTACTCATCTGTCAGTGAAATTAAATCAGTTAATAACAAGGTAGGTGGAAAACATCCGTCTTACTCTTATGGACTGGAAGTTTGCAAATGTACCATTGAATTAAAAGTTAGTTTTTATATAAACTAAAGGCGCCAATCCAATATCATTTCTGACTTGGCATACGATTGAAACCGACGATTCCAGACCAAAACTGGAAAATGTGACAGTTATGAATAACAGCATTGAAATATTAATCGCGTGACATATTCATTTTGATAACTTATTAATTTCCAGCAAAACCGTGTTCTACCCTGTAATTATTCTATACATCTTTCGATAGTAAGCCTGTTGTTTTGCATGATGTAATAATATAGTATGAAAAAATGGTTTTTTGAACTATCGTAAAATCTAATAATTTCCAGTGGGTGTATTAATTAAATGTTGTGACGGTATACATAATTTAAGTTAACCAACGACAGAATGCAACTGCTACCAAGACAAATATGCGTGTAATTCTTTTTTGCATAGTCTTAATATCGATGTTGGTCACTTCATCTTGTAACATTTACGCCTTCATAGCTCAGTGGTCAGCGCTCTTGATGTCTAATATGGCGAGCCAGGTTCAAATACTGTTGGAAGCATCCACGTGCCTGCTGTATTGGCAAAAAAATGATAAGATTATCTTTCTACTCAATCTTTGATTTGTATAATAATGGATGTTGATAATATTATGAAATATTGTTGAAACTAAATAAAGGATATGCTCGGCAGTATGGAATCGCATGTTTCAACTAATGTATTGAATAGTTTTCCATATACTGATTATATTTTTATGTATTCGTATTATATATCTTGTAGTATCGGACAATATCGTAATATTCAGTTACATGACAGCTATCTTCCACAATCCATGGACATATTTGTGATGAATATATAAGATAATAAAGCATGCACTAGTCGTATTATATATGGTGTGCAAACTTTACAATTTGAATAATATTTGCATAATCTCTGTCACATTTGACGAGCGGCTGTCAGTATAACTCCGAGAGAATGGTCCAGATAACTTGTCCTGATCATTGCATGAATAATACCCAGTTATATACCACACACCAGATTAATAGAATATTATATAATAGAATGTTAAGCCATGTTACAAATGATCACAAGTTGGATGCCAACCCGTACTGTACGGCACCATTGCCTAGCAATAACAAGTACGAACGCATTATATCACTAGAACTGTAACAACAATAATACCTCTTACAAAAAATAGAGATTTTAATCTCTTAAATACAATAATTTCTTCTGTAACGACAGAATGAGGGTTTATTGAAATTCAAATAAATGCACTTGTGCCATGAATGTCCCTCGTGTATTAATACGATGACAGTAGCAAGTTATCAAAAGTCGAGGTGTTAGATTATCAAATTAGAGTGTCTCCCCTCTGGATAACGTTCTTTGAATGTGTTAATTTCGTGTTGAATGAGTGAGACTCTCTTATGGGGGTTAATTTGTGCTGTTTATGATGTCGAAATTGTTAACTTAAGGTTTTCAATGAATGATCTTGCAAAGATGCGTAGCAGTGGAAGTGTTGAACATGATCATATGATTACAAGTATATGTTTAAATATAACGCTAACATACGCAGCATATTATCTATCATAGTTGTTTTAATAAAAGACAATATCCATGTCGCTATAGGGAAGGTTTGATAAATTATATGTTTATGGTGCCCCACCTCCCGTTACTGTCCATACAAGTCAACATCAACATCCGCCCGACCTCCGGTCCAACTAGCTAACACTGGACAGGTTGATCATTAGACGGTATTTGGTTTCGATTTGTTACCCATGTAATAACATTGTTGAAATCAGATCGAAACAAACACACACAGTACTAATGTACTGACTGGGAAGCATTTAGCCGAGCTTTATTGGAAGGAAAAATGTTTACATGTATTTGTGGCAAAGAAAAATGAGAAAACATACATATAGAACAGGATTTCTGTAAATAAAATATTGACAAATCATCCAGAAAGTTTAGTCATCAGGGTTACATATGATTCAGTTAAAAGTAATCACTTAAGTTAGGAATAGGACGAAAACATCCGCCTAGCTTTAATGGGTTGGACATTTTACGAACCTATTACATCGCTCATGTTTGTTTTTGCGTAAACCAAAGACGCCAGTTTAATATATATTCTGACACAGTAAAATATTAAACAAAACTGGAATTATATGTCAAGAATGAATAACAGGATTTTAAATTGATTGGACAACTTCACGAACTCTACAATAGAGATATTTCTAGAGGAGAAAATGAGTCCTATGATAAACAAGTAATTAAGCGAGCCTTTAGAGTTTATATTAGGACAAGTTGAACTCAAAGACAATGAATGGTAGATTATCTGCTTATACTAATATACTTAACAACTTTTCTAAGTCCTCATTTTTATTTATCCATATCTTTTTTATTTTATACAATGAAGTGACAAAATTCCACACGTGAAGTTTGTACAACAAAGTCATAATAATTCCCGTATCAAACTGATCGTATATCACGTGGTTTGTTCGTCACAAGATTGACGTGCGTTTCGAGCTTTTTTGACACCACGTGTTTACTTATACCTTAAATGTATTCCTAATGCTTTCATTGTATGACCAATGACTCACCTCGTATGAAAAACAGTTTATAAAATTATTTAAATATCACAGTTATGCGTCAATGATGTCAGAAAAATATGAAGTGACGTCAGTACGATACAGAGTAGCATTTAGTGTCAACAATCATGACATATTACCATAGCATCCACGTCTGATATCTGTTCAACATATACGTGCCTGTTTGAGTGTTTAATTCAAGGTAAACGTATTGTTTGCTTTTGTTATATTGATTGCAAGAGCATTTAGTTTTTTTATTGTGACGTCATGATGTAAATTCGATTTACGTCGAAGACACATGGCCACTTTTTTTCAGATGGTCAAATTTAATGAGTATCTTCATTCAACAATGCTTCCCACTCGCGTCTTCGACTGTCAATAGAAACATAAGACTAAATGGTGGTCATCCAAGATATCAAAATATGTATTTGCGACTTTTACTTTTTTGCGGTCTTATGTTATGCGTGTGTCCACTCAATAAATTTCAATCAAATTCAACTTTTTGTTTTACAATTCTGAAAACCTATAACCAATGAAAGTTCTAGCCAAATTTCATTTGCCTACATACACGTTTGACAAAGTTATCTTCAAAAATATAAGTGTGGACTTAGAAAAGTTGCTAAGTATACATGTATATTTAGGTCGATTGCAAAACAGGTGGTTCAAAATTATATTAATTACTCCAGGCGTCTAATATTTATGTAAGCCATGGCAATGAAGTTATTGGAGAAAAGTTTCCCTTTTAAACTGAACGTCTAACATGAGACTTACTTGGAATCATTTTATTTCGCCTTTGGAATGGGCGCGGTCTCGGTTCGAACCATAGACTTTCCACACACGAAGCGGGCGCTTAACCAATAAGATAATGGATTATTTTGACTTCCTGATGTCGATTCTAAAATTATGACATCAACATGAGCATGCCTCGTTAATGCGCTGTCTGCTTCAGCACGAAGTGAGTTTTTTAAAGTAATGTCTCAAAATTGAAAGGACAAAAAAGAAGGGTCTCAAATGGACAAAATTTGCTTATACATGTATGCTGTTGCAATTCATGCAGAAGTAAGCTAATGAGCTTATATCCTACTTATATATAATCTTATCCTTAATCATTTACATTATCGATAGCGTATGCATCGGAGAAAGTTTATGGGAAGTTTAAAATGCATAGTTCATCTTTGAGAACTTAAGATATTCAAAATCTTTCTTATACAATTTTGAGATGTCACGTTATTTTGCAACTCAATGACCACGATGATCATAACAGACAAATAAATAGTTGTGCTTGAATATTATATTCTTTGCTGTACCACAATTCCCGATATAATTGAGTGTTCGAGATATATGGAGTGTAAACTTTGAATACTATTTCCATGATGGTTTGTCATAGTTAACATGTGACAGTCTGGGGAATTATCTGTAGCTGTATACAGCTGGGTATTTGACTTCCCACTTGGACGGATTATACACAATCATGAAAACTGGGACATTCTGTCATTCCGTTATGACAGATATTCAAGATGCAAACCATGGCGATTTGTATCTGTACTCCATTGTTCATTCAAGCACATAGATAAAGCTACTGGTTGATATAAAATAATATATTTGGAACAAATGGATTTTTCTGTGGCCTGTGCTATGGACATGTGGACATTCCTTGCTTCCAATTATTATAACATTTTGTTAATCTTTCATGCAATTTTCAACTTGAATGATACAATACATGTACACAAACCTGATCAGCAATGTAGCACTTGCTTCTTATCAAGCTATCAGACATGTGATTGCTCAAAAGACAAACGGGCTTAAAATTTATATGTTACCCCACCTCACAATCCGTCGATACTTCAGTTTGATGAAAAAGTCACCAGAGACATTCTACAAGGTCTCACGAGTTTATTCCAGATTATGGTCAGTTGCACTTAGTAATATGTTAGCTACAAAAAAAAGTCCCAAATGTATACACATGGCTTTACTCACGGCGCGACTGTGAGAGTTTTAAAACACATAAAATATCTACATGTATTCTTGAAGTATATCAATAATATTATGCAAAAACTATTGCAGAGAAGATGGCAATCAACAGAAAAAGTCGAGCACGCAACACACAAATAGGGACATACAGAGCTTAACATATGTACGGCACAATGTCAAACACAAAACTGACAAAGAAAATAAACCACTTCATGTCCTAACGGTCTGTTCATAATTCATTTCTTTGCAATACCCACCCACTCAATTAGCTAAAAAATGAATTAATTGATGTGCCATCAGGACGTGCAATTTTCATTTAACAATCCATCAGAACATTTAAAATCGGTAATAAATATAGTGTGCCCCCCCCCCCTCAGTTATTATGAAGCTCATTTAAATGCGCTTGTATAGGAAGGCTATATCTCTTGCAGAGAAGTGATATCGGGGATTATAGACAATAAAATGATTATAGACGCAAATTGGATAAAAATTGAAGACAACGCACTTAAAAGTGTCTGTCTGAACAGATTGCTCATTTAGAACGATAACGTTACACATTTCATTTTGTCTTGTGAATTGACTTTCTTAAAAGTGTCCAAACGATAGCCAAACTCCTGACAATGTACACGTTACGCGTTGCCACTCCAAATTTAGGAATTTAAAAAAGAAGCAACAAAACTAAATGTCGTGTGGAAGATAATCTGGTAAACATACGGGTAAAGTCAGAAATAATGAAGCTTTACCTTTCAACCATTCCCCAATCAATATATGCAATTAAATTTCCTTATAAATGTGTCCACAAGATTCACTTCGTAAATGTGAAGAAAATTGCCAAGTGTTATAAAATTTGAATGAGTACAAAAAAATGTATGACAAAAAAGGAGGTAAAAAATGTCATGAGTGTAACAAATTTCCGTGACATTTTTTAAAAATCTTATTTTGTAATACTTACTAAGAAAATTCAAGGTCTATAATCATGGCAATTACAATTGTTTTGCACTGTGTAATCTATTGGCTTTTACTACATACCCATTTCCAAGTTCAGATAGTTATAAATAAGATTTAACCGACATGATTATAAAGTTGCTGCTTCGGGAAAAACACCTAAATTTTGCTTTGCATTTTTACTAATATCTCAATTTCTTCTAATATATGTACAAGTTAGTCCTTTGCATGTTTCAAACATTTTCTTTAATGTATCTTCTATATAGAAACGTTAATACTTTTTATGTTGGACTATCGTTGTCTTGTAGGGGACCTATAACAAAATTGTACATAAAAGTGTCATGAGTGAAACATTTTGAGTTTGACATACTATGTTGAAATCAGACAACTCTTTATACAACTTTCACCTTTCTGACATAGTAGTTTGTATCGTAGAGATGCTATCAGGAACAATTATTCATGCTTTTACCCAGTACATATTTTTCTAACATGGTCTTAAGTTATGTCATGAGTGTAACGCTAAATTCGAAGTTTTGTGTTGTTTCTTTATTCCTGTCTACTGTTTATACTTTTTCGATTAGCATTTGATGTTATGCATTTTTTATCAGGCGAGGTATGGGAATTTAATTAATTTATAATAAAAACATGCTTAAGTGATATATAATTATTTTATTCGGCACTTTATAATAAAAATGCACATTATCACAACAGAAAACAGAGAAAAAATGAGAATTTTTTCAAACAGATTTCCCATTGTTGTAACTGGATTGTTAAAATGTTGTTCAGTGTACATAAAAACGCACATAGAAACTGAAAGTGTTACACTTTTTATCTGTCATGATGCATTTCTTAGTCTATCCATAAGTGTTACACTCATGACATTGTTTCATAATTTCTGTGTTTGCTAAAATTTGAACTTGTTAAGGCTGCAAATTTTAACATCTAACACTGCAACAGGACGGTTGAAGTAAGATATACTCTTTCCGCTATTCAAAAGTCAAAATATCACCAATAGCCAAACTTTTATGGATATGAAAGTGTAACACTTCTCCCATCAACCAAATCTAATTAATTATTCAGTATTCACACTAACAATTGAACGTCTATATTTAACAGCTAGAGACAGGCAGACAGACCGTCAAACATGAGCAAAGCAGTACATTTATAAACCATCATCAAAGATGGGGAGCATAAAATAGTAACCATACTTTTTTCTGAGAATGTGGCAACCCTGACAATGTACCAGAACCAACACTAAATATTCGTTTTAATTTTATCAGCAGGTGGATCACCAATAGCGAAATTGGTGAATGCATGCATTGATAACTATAACATCATCAACATCAACCAAACAAATCACATTTTCTAATACACTAGCCCATAACAGGCATCTGCATAAACTATTAACATCATTTTAACCATGTTAATTTAAAGTGCCACTGTCTTTGAAATACTATGAAGGAATTTTACGTACAAATGATAAAAACCAAGCCATGAAAGTTACAGCATCTACCAACATATTTTGACCCATAACCGAACGGTCACACAAGTGTTTTTAAAGTGTTGATGACATCATGTCATTGATGACATCACAACTGCAATTTAATACATCTCTAGTAGGCAATTTATGACTCCACAAAATGAATTGGTGTTGACAAAACACAACTTATGGTATAAAGGCAATAAGCTAGAACTTTGGTAGGAATACTAAATATACAATAAACTCAAGTTAAAAAGTTAAAATGAAACAATCATAATTACATACAGTATTTTGCTAGACATTTTAACTCACGCTACTCTATAAGCATATGAACACATTCTACAATGTTTAGTGTTCGTTCTAATGAGCTTTGCATTAAAAAAATGAATGCATCAATACTTTGTTCTTATCAAAATATGGTTAAATGCCAACAGTATTTAGATTGGGCATATATTATATTTTGACATATTATGCATGTAAAGATTCCCGTAAAAAATGTCGGAAATCAAATTAATATGTTTGATTACAGTAAATGATGTCTTTTTTATGTTTTGTTTGCAAAGCATTTCAAAAATACCCTTTTTGCATATTTCATATTTGAAGTGTCGTGTGTGTAACAGTTACATGCTTACAAAGTAAGTTTCAAAGTATATAAATACAAGTAGTTAAATTATTTTTGAGATTGGATATTTAAAATCAGTTTAAAAGCTGTCAATACATATATGAAAGAACGTTAAGGTTACATCCAATTATTGATTTATATCATATACAAAAATATTAATTTTTAATTAATACTTTGATAATTTGAAATAACGAAGTGCACAATTTTATGTTTTTATTTATTATAAAATGAAAATTTGGCTATATAAATCAATTCTCATACTTATTTAATATTTGTAATGATGTTTTACAACAAGACAATGGTCAATGACAGTAGTTCATATAAGTTTTCTAAACGTCATAAGTTCAACTTCATTGTGTCATGAGTGTAACATTTGTTTTAAAATCTTAAGATTAAATTTGACTCGCTGTCATTTTCTGTTGCAAACTAGCAGTATTTAGAAAATTTCAATACCTGTTCAGTTATCATCAATAAAGGTTGTTACAAGTTGTTATTAATTTTTTGTGAAAAATGTGTCTTCAGAGAAAAAGTTTGTGAGTATAACCATAATATCAGGGTAATAAAAGACACAAAATTCCATTTTTTTCTCAAACAATAGCTTAAATCGATGTAAAAATGACATTTTTAGGAACCTAAATACAATTGTAGTCAAAATACACCATAAATACATAATTACTGGCTTTGACCAAGTAATTTACTTTATTACATTGTTTCAGGATATTTCGCATTTTTTTATGGATTAGTTTAAAGTAAATTGTTAATAATTAAAAACGTGCAGGTTTGTCACAAAACCATATTATCGTACATAAACTGCAAATACTATCCATTTGCTTGGTACAAAAAATTATTGACTCATTTCATTTTGGAAATTTTCACTCCATGTCATTCTTGGCTTCATTATTTCTGACATTACCCATACATGAAGTGCTTGAGAATCTCAGTGACCGAGCATTTGGAAAAAATGCGAAATTTAAGACGATAATTGTACATGTAATGGCATGTTTATTATACGGCTCTAACAAAATTCCAGTCACTATGTCTGGTGTTTCATGACTTTCGTTCTATAGTTTTAATCCTTGTTTTATTACAATAAGTTAAGTTGATATCTTATGAATAATACATGTTTTATATAGGAAGACGGGGCAATACAGCTGTTGTAATACCACATTCTGAAACATTGTGTATTCAAATTGTAATGCCCGAGAGGGCCTTAAATTGGCAATACAATTTATTATTTTCAATTCAATCTTAGTAATTATTTGGATTTCGACAAATTCATTGCTTGCTGTTTGTTCAATATTTGACTTTCATACACGCATATCATGTACTCGTATTCACGTCGTACAGTGTAACACTACCACGTGATTCCGAAGTCTTAAGACATCAAATCCACACCCAAAGCATTTGCTCCGCTTTGAAAATGAAAAATATGTTTAATTTTCCAACTAACTCGCTATGTCATGTCGGGAATATCCCTGGGAAGCATATCCAAAACACACCAGAGCCTAGAGAAATGTTTCGCGTATACCTCGGTGAACACAACTTTACTTCCTGATACACATCATCGATATGTTGCTCTTGAAAGTGTCACGAGCCATGGGGTACTAAGTATATTAAAAATGTTGCACGAATATTCGCCGATACTTATGCGACATATTGGCAGTCTCCCGAAGAATAATAGGGTACATATGTATCACTTATATAACCAACTGTATAATCGACACGAAAACAAACATAACTTAATGTTTTCTGTCAATACGTATATTGGTTTGATTTACTATAATCATACAGATCCATTTCATGTTGCATTTGTCGGTTCACTTTGTTATACATTTATTTTTTTTATACTCATTTTGATAAAAAAGGAGCACGATATATCACGAGGGATTAAATAATAAGAATTAATCGTGTAAAAGGAAACGATACATCTTTTACGCGCGTAGCATCAACAAAAAACATTTTCATGTAATTACGTTTTTGTAAAATAATTTACTTTGAAATGCACACAGATTGCCAATGCTACATCATTTAATAAAACGTCTTGGTGAGAGTTGAAGTTTGAAAGGGGAAATTACCCAATCCAACAAGCAACGTATAAGATAATCATCCTCATTATTCGTCCGGGACGAGTAATAGTATCCGTTGGATACATGCATAACGTTATGCTTATTTCTGTTTCTGATCTCCCAAAGCATCTGAAGTGACAATATATATATTGTTATACCAGTAGTTTCGACACAAAGTATTGGGTGCAATATTAAGAAGCAATGTTAATGTTGCCGACAATCACAATCATGGTATGTATCGTGGAATTAATGTTGACAAAAGTTCATTGATAACAAAATAGTGTACATAGTCACTGGTAATACTGTATCCATTTTAGAAACAGCATAATACGGGTTTACTTTAACGGAACGTAACAAAAGTTGTGATTTAAGAAGCTAATTACTGATTCAATAAATAATTCGTACTGCGTATTGTACAAGATTATGTACCTGTTTTCTGATTAAGATTATGTCTCTGTTTTCTGATAAGTTAAAGCCAATAACCTGTTTTTTGCTGAACATTCGAAACAAGAGTACAACGTCGACATGTTGTTAGAGTCACCGATAAATCACCCTGTGTGATGAGACATGTGGAACTTCACTATAGAGAGTTAATGACTGCGACACAAGATGATACACGTTTGTTGTCTGTGAAACCAGCATATATTGTAATGAAATAAATTATTTCTGTGATTCGTATTGTAATCCCGAGATCATGCTAATACAGACTAATGTCTGTGATTAATGGTAATTGTGAGACGGTGATTGTCCTGGTTGTGAAATAATTAGAATTGTAATCGAAATGTTGTAACGGTTCCATGTACATACACACATGGTAACATTTGGACTTTGGTGCGTTTTAGTTAGTTTTTCCTTGTTCTGTCTAATGCTGGGTTGGAAACTAGGTCATCCTGCAGCGGGGACTTGGGGGAACAAGGTCAGGTCTTTGCTGCGCTTCATTCGGTCACTTGTGATCACCTTTGTGTTATTTCTTTGTGAGTTGCCATTGGCACACACACGAGGTTATGAGAGAAGAGAGGTAAGTTTCCCTTTTATGTTGAGCGTCTAACCGAGAGAGTGTCTGGTACCATTTTATTAAGGCTTTGGTATGAGGCGACCGGGGATCGAACACGAGGACTCCCGCACTCGAAACGTATGCTCTACCACTAGGATATCGAGGAGGCAGTAGGCTATCGAGGAATTAAAAAGATTACCAGATATTCTAAGCTTGTCTTCATTTCAAATCATATATTGTTGCAGGAAAAAACGGAACCTCGTTTAATTAAAACACAAGATAACTAATTAAACAAGGTTAATAATACGCAAGAGTTGGTTCACATTTTATATCAAGAACCAAGATAAATATAATCATTCATGATTTGCAAAAGTATCGTTTTACGTTTTTGTTAATTTCAAAAGTAAAGTTTGGTGATTATCGTGCAATTCATTTCAGAGTTTTTCACTAAGAAGTTATACACCTGACAGTGTGTGTATGTTGATCTTCGTGTTTGCTTTTTACGTCCCTATATTTTCTTAGATATAAACACGATAGTGCGAAAGGTCCTTTGATGTGCTGTGTTTGATACCAGATCGCGTCAACCCAACGTTTAAATAAAATAGTACCAACTAAGTCCTTGATAAAACACAAGCTGGTTTCCACTCTAATACCAACGTGGCGACAGATAACTAAAATAAAGGGAAGTTGCAAGTGATTAATATAAGTTTCAAAACCAAGTTAATAATCGATTAAAATTAAAGATGTACATGTTTATTCAAGCAAAACATTATGTATTCCTAATTAAGTTTGTGCACGCTCACGTATTTGTGTATTTTGGGAATCTAAAATACTAAATGCCAGAACTGTTAAAAAGTTAGCCTAAAATATGACAAGTATGTTTGAATTGCTTAGGGGACTGGCTTGTTTGTCTCCCATTAGTTTGGTTCATGTATCTATGGTTGATATCATACAGTGCAGTCATTTGGAAGCTGCACACATTGACCGTTGTTTAGAGGTCGGTGTTGTTCTAAAGATTTGATCATTTCTGTCACTTCAAACATGCTGTACTTAGTATATACAGTATCACAGTATATAGTTATACTACTGTCCATTGTCTATAATACAATAAGAAGAGCTTATAAGTCAACCTTTTGGAATTCTCAAAGTGATCTGTCCATTCATATTTCCTTAATTGACGTTTCGACAAATAGTTTTCGGCACATGATTGACCACTATGTGTTGTGACAAAAACAATAAAAGAATGTTGCTAGCTTTTTGGTCTATTAAGTGAATTGGGTCCCTATGTCATGTGAATGGAGATTTCCCTGGCCAGTTTATTCGGTATTTGATTATTTAAGAACACGCTAAGAGCTATGATATATTGCTTTGTATCCGTTAAACAATAACTGGTCATTTTCCCTACTTCATGGACACAGAAGTCTCATATTTTCATTCGTTTGTTCTGAACTTAATTTCAGCTTGGAGTTTGTTTTGCTTTTAATTACATGTATTCTTTATGTTAAACACAATTTGCCAGCAAATAGATGATGCAATAAAAGAGGAACGTTCGTCGGATACCGTTTTCTTAAATGCTAACACCTATTCATTTACACTGTCTCGTTTTAAACTTTTAAAAAAATCATCCGATTACAATATATATCTTGGTAGTACATATTTACTTGTCCTCTTAGATCTGGTCGCCACAAGATTTCTGTATTCAGGTCCTGTTCATCCCGCCCACCAGGATAGTCCCGGGATCTTCTCTGTAAATAGCATTATTTAAAATCCCTGTTAGTCCTTACTCTCTGATTCTATATTGTAATTCACCTCTTGGTCTTCAATCTTCCCCTTCATTAGTTACTCATGATACAGCGAAACTAAATCAGTTAATTACGTGGTAGATGGACAACATCCGTCTTACTCTAATGGACTGGACGTTTGCAAATGCATCCTAGAATTAACCGTTCGTTTTTATTTAAACCAAAGGCGCCAATTCAATATCATTTCTGACTTAGCATGCGATTGAAACGGCCGATTCCAGACCAAACTGGGAATTATAACAATAATTAATAACAACATTGAAAAACACGCTGAGCATTTGCTCTAACTTATTTATTTCCATCAATTGTATTTACATCTTGAGTACATCTTTAGAAAGTAAGAATATTGTTTTGTTTGATTAATGGTACAACAATTGGATAGTTGAAATATCGTAAAATCGAATAGTTTTCTGTGGGTGTATTAAATGGCGTATTGGTATCAGTAATTTGAGGTAAAACAACGAGAGTAAGCAACTGCTGCCAAGGCAAAAATACATGTAGTTCTTTTTCTTAGCATTTTCTTGTTGTCAGTTTCGGACACTTCATCTTGTTAACGTGTACGCCTTCATAGTCCAGTGGTTAGCGCTCTTGTCGTCTAATATGGCAAGCCAGGTTCAAATACTGTTGGAGCACCAGTATGCCTGCAGTATTGGCAAAGAAATCATAAGATTAGCTTTCTACTCAATCATTGATTTGTATAATAAATGGATGTTGATAATATTATGAAATATTGTGAAAACTAAACTAAATAAAGGATATGCTTGACAGTATGGAATATTCTTGTTCAACCAGCGTATTTTTCATCAAGGGACTTAACTAATGTATGGAATAGGTTTCGTATACTGTATATATTATGTATTCATATTTTATTATATATCTTGCAGTATCTGACAGTATCGTAATATTCAGTTACATGACATGTTTGTGATGAATATATAAGATAATAGAGCGTACAATAGTCGTATTATATATGGTGTGCAAACTTTACAATTTGAATAATATTTACATAATCTCTGCCATATTTGACATCACTCCGAAAGAATGATCCGGATAACTTCTGATTATTGTATAAATAATACCCAGTTGTATACCGCGGACCAGAATAATTGTATATCGTGTGTTAAGCCATGTAACAAATGATCACAAGTGTGTATATAAGGGCACATGTTGCACCTTTAAGTTGGATGCCAACCCTCGCAATACGAACGCATTAAGTCACTCGAGTACTTATATCTCAATGTAGCGACAATAATACCCCTTACAAAAAAGTAGAGCTTTTATTCTCGGAAACACAATAATTCCTTCTGTAACGACAAAATGGGGGTTTATTGAAATTCAAATACTGGTGCCATGAATGTCCCTCGTGTATTAATACGATGACAGTAGCAACTTATCAAAATTCTAGGTGTTAGCTTATCTAGTTACAGTTTCTCCCGCCTGGATAACGTTCCTTGAATGAGTTAATTTCTCGTTGAATGAGTGACACTCTCTGATGGAGGTTAATTTGTGTTGTTTATGATGATGGAATTGTTAATGTTTTCAATGAATGATCTTACAAAGAAGCGGTGCTGTGGAAGTGTTGGATATGATCATATGTATTATATGTTTAAATATAACGCTTACATACGCAGCACATTATCTATCATAGTTGTTTTAATAAAAGACAAGTTCCATGTCGCTATAAGGAAGGGTTGACACAATTATATGTTTATGGTACCACACCATTCGTAACTGTCCATAGCCAGTCAACATCAACATTCGCCCGACCTCTAGCCAACACTAGACAGGTTGAACATTGGACGGTAGTTTGGTTGGATTTGTTACCCATGTAATAACATTGTTGAAATCAGATCGAAACAAACACACACAGTAGAGTTCTGACTGGGAAGCATTTAGCCGAGCTTTATTGGAAGGAAAAAAAGTTTACATGTATTTGCGGAAATGAAAAATGAGGAAAACATACATATAGAACAGACTTTCTGTAAATGAAATATTGGCAAATCATCCAGAAAGTTGAGTAATCAGGGTTACATCTGATACAGTAAAAAGTAATCACTTAAGTTGGGAATAGGAAAAAAACATCGGCCTAGCTTTAATTGTTTTGACAATTTACGAACCTATTAAATCGCTCAAGTTTGTTTTTTAGTAAACCAAAGGCACCAGTTTAATATATGTTCTGATACAGTACAATGAAGACCAAAACTAGAATTATATGACAAGAATAAATAATAGGATTTTAAAACTCATTAGACAACTTCACGAACTCTAGAGTTGTCTTTGGACAGGAAGACGAGTCCAGTAACCAAGTTATTGCGCCAGTATTTAGAGTTTGAATATAATATGCTGAACTCGAATGGCAGATTCTTTACTTATAAATGTATATTTAGGTCGAACAAAAACAGGCGTTTCCAACTTATATTAACTATTCTCAGTGCCTAAGTTTTGATGTTACTCGTCACAACGAAGTTATTGGAGAAGAGAATCCAGTTTTCGTTTGGCGTCTAGCACGGGAACTACTGGTAACAATGTTGATTCGCCTTTGGTTTGACGCGGCATTGGCTCGAATCAGGAACTTTCCGCAAACAAAGCGGACGCTAAATCAATAGGCTATCGAGGAGGCAGATATATCATTTTAACCTATCACATTTACCATAGTAAAATGGACAAAACAAGTTTGAATATACAAGCGCTGTTCTAATTCACCCAAAAGTAAGCTTATGAAATTATATCCAACCTAATCGTATCCTTAATAATTTACGTTATCGATAGCGATATATAACACTAAACTGACAAACTTCCCTATATACGTTTGAGATGTCAAGTTATTTTGCAAGTCAATGACCAAGATGATCATAACAGACAAACGAACAGTTGTATTTGAATACTATATATTGTACGCCAATTGCCGATATAATTAAGTGTTCGAGATATATGGAGTGAAAACTTTGAATAATATTTCCATGACGGTTTGTCATATTTAACATGTGACAGTCTGGGAATTATATAAGTTAAGTTAAGTTTTCTAGGGCTCTTTTCAACTGTTAGGCCGCTCAAGCACCCTTTGACATTTAAACTTCCCCTGGTCATTGGGCTACATGTGGAAACCTACAATCGTGTCTCCTTGGGAGACTATTTCTGTCCTGTGGGTGTGGCTGCCAACATCACCTGCGGCGCCAAGGAATAGACACTGCCCTCGCAGGTACCATTTTACGCCATGGTGGAGTGATGCATGTGGGTCTTGCTTTGAGAAATTAACCAGTGTTCCAAAGGGGGATCGAACCCTGGAACTCTCGTTCTCGTGTAAACAGCTGGGTATTTGACTTCCCACTTGAACGGAGTATTCATAATAATGAAAACTCGGACCTTCTGTCATTCTGTAATGACACACCCTCAATGTGCAAACATGGCGATTTGTATCTGTTCTCCATTGTTCATTCAAGCAAATATTTAAAGCTACTTGTTGAGATAAAATAATATGTTTGGAACAAATGGATGTGGCTCGGACTGTGGTCTGTGCTATGGACATGTGGACATTTCTTGCTTTCAATTATTATCATAATATTGTGTTAATCGTTCTTGCAATTTTCAACTAGAATGATACACTTGTTTCTTATCAAGCTATCAGACATGTGATCGATCAAAAGGCAAAAGGGCTTAAAAATTATATCTAACCTCACCTCACAAGCCGTCTAAACTTAAGTTTGATGATAAAAGTCACCAGAGACATTCTACAAGGTCTAACGATTATTCCTCACTACTTTATTCCAGATTATGGTCAGTTGTTCTTCTAGATATGTTAGCTGCCAAAAAAGTCCCAAAGGTATACACATGGCTTTACTCACGGCGCGACTGTCAGAGTTTTGGAACACATAAAATATCTACATGTATTCTTGAAGTATATCACAAATATTATAAAAAAAGTCTTACAGGGAAGGTGGTAATCAACAGAAAAAGCCGAGCACGTAATACACAAATAGGAACATACAGGGCTCAACATATGTACGGCACAATGTCAAACACAAAACTGACAAAGAAAATAAACCACTTCGTGTCCTAACTGACTACTTTGCAATACCCACCCACTCAATCAGCCAAAAAAATGAATTAATTGATGTGATATCAGTACAAGCAATTTTCATTAAACAATCCATCAGAACATTTAAAATCGGTTATAAATATAGTGGTGCCTCGCTAGTAATTATGAAGCAAATTTAAATGGGCTTTTATACGAAGCCAATATTTCTGCAGCGATGTGATATCGGGGATTATAGAGAATAAAATAAGTATAGACGAACAAAACACAAATCGAATTAAATTGGAGACAAAACACTTACAATGGTTCGTCTGAACAGATTGCTCATTTAGAACGATATGCAATTGCATTTTGTCTTGTGAATTGACTTGAATTGAACTCCTGAAATGTTCATCTTACGCGTGGCCACTACACAGTGTAGCTACAAGAGAGGTCACTTCATAGGAATGAAAATTTATAATATAAGAAAGAAGCAACAAAACTAAATGTTGTGTGGAAAGTGATCAAACATATGTTGTGAAGTTAGATCTTTAGTCCTGCATGTTACATAATACTATTACGATTACATCATTTAGATATGATAATTCCCTTCATTTAATTTACTATAGTCTTATATACTGTATCATGTTAGGAATATGGCTAGTCTATTTTATGTCATTATGTTGATATTTAGCTAGTCTATAAGTGTATTACAAATCACATAAGATCATAAGACTTAACCACCTGCGTATTGCTTATATTGTTTTATCGACATGCATTTTATCACAGTCTTGTGTATTACATGTAACTTGTATTAATACTTTATTGGATATATGTATTGTATTTCATATGATTTATGATGGCATTTAAATATTTAACCATTGTTCAAATATTTATACGTTCTAGATATTTCTGTGATGTTGGTTGCATAAGTTTAACTATCATGCTGATCTGTGCACCCTTTTCGTCATTAGCTGCATGATTCTTAGAGATAAAAGGACCCTGTTATGTGATTCTGTATATGGCTTATGTTAACGAAGGTATCTGATATCGCTGGCTTAGAATGAGAAGGTTGTAACTACAAAATAAATATTTTGAGAAAACAAGGATAACAGTCTTGACAATTAGTCTTTACCTATGGTAAAAAAGCCTTTAAAACATCAGTTTGGTCAATATGACAAGTTCAGATTTTCATGAAAATAGGTTCATAACAAGCGCCTTACGATGTAGATTTCAAATATGCATTAGTCTTGAAAGCTCGTAAGAAGTAGTTACGACCTTCTCATTCTAAGCCAGCGATATGGTAGATACTTTTTGATTGGCCAAAATTATTGTAACTGTCCTATTAGAAATAGTTGTATGTACTAATTATGTCTATATAAATGACACTTTTGGCATTTTTCATCATTCTGATACTTTTTTTTAAATAGAAGGATTAATAATTAATTAATATTCTAGGTACTTTAGGCATTTATCTTGGAGCTTGTAAGTAAATTGTTGAAATTATTTTAGTAATATTTTCGCATTAAATTATGCTATTTAATTGAGTAAATTATTCGGATTATTTTTAATACTTTTAAGATTTGTATTTTGATCATAACTTTCGAGTTTTGTTTCAAACATTGTTTAACTATAATAACATCATATTTAGTCATTGTTAGTTTAGAAATAATAGTTTCATTGATTGCATTTTGTAACATTATAAATCATGACACTGTTTACTTTCATTGCATATTAGATGTTTGCATATTTCATTAAAATTAGGTTGGTTCATAAATTTAAATCTTTTTTTTTATATTTTCTCTGTTTTCTGTTTTATTTAACAGAGTTGTGTCATCTGACTATACTTTGAGTTTCTCATACAGAAACCATTATTTGCTTTGCATACGAGTACCTACTAAGCCAACTATAGAATGTTGCGTGAGAGCAGAGCCAATACGAAGGCTTTGGCACTAGCCTCATTTTCGATTCCACAACAAATACATGGAGTGTTTGAGAACCTCCGTTAATGAGTTTTTGTAAAAAACACGAAATATAAGACGATAATGGTACATGTAATGGCATGTTTATTATACGGCTCTAACAAAATTCCAGTCACTATGTCTGGTGTTTCATTACTTTCGTTCTATTGTTTTAATCCTTGTTTTATTACAATCAGTGAACCTGATACCTTATAAATATTCCATATATAGGAAAACGAGGCAATGTAGTAGTTATGTTTTTAATACCAGTTTCCAAATAATATATATTCAAATTGTTATACCCAAGAGGACCTTAAATTGGCAATAGAACGTGTTATGTTCAATTAAATCTAAGTAATTATTTAGATTTCGACAAACTCAATACTAGCTGTTGTATCATTATGGGACATGCATACACATTATAACATGCACTCGTATAAGCCGGGCTATACTGTACAGTGTAGCAGTACCACGTCTTAAGACATTAAATTCCCACCACCACCACTCCGTCCCAAAAGCATTTGCTTTTCTTTGAAATCGAAATTTACATTGAATATCACAATGTTCTCGCGATGTCATTATATGGAAACGTAAACTTTTCACAAATTATTCACATTTTAGAATGATTTTCTTTTTTTTTCAATATAAGACAAAAACATTGTTTGCTTATATAGGAGTCTAACTGATGTTTTAGCCACTAACCCCTTAATTCGAATAGCGTTAAGAAATTGGTCACCATAGCAACAATGGAAGATATTTTAACATGATTTATGAGAAAACATAAAGCTAAGAGATAGTACTATAGTAATCAACTTCTTGAATTAAATCAATGAACTTGACTACTTTTCTTTTTTTAGATCTTTAGAAAAAATTTAAAGGAGAACGGCTCATATAAATGTTGTGCGGTTGACTTGCTTCCATTTTACTTCCCGGCCAACGATTGGCAAAAAATAGACTTCGAATGAAACTAAATTGTAAAATTACCCTGCGTTGTCACAGGAGAATTGTCGACTGGCCGCCAGAGGTGTGATTGTATATTATTCCCTCATATATTAGGCATCATATATGCCCCCCCCCCAAAGAAAACCGTACATCATGTTGCCTCGAAAAGGCCGACTGTATCATTATGTTTCAAAAAGGGAAAACGTACAAGTGTGTGTCCCTAAAGGTGATTGCACCATTATGTGTTCACTTATACTTGGACTTCAGTCAAAACTATTGTAATAGAGAACACAAGTGGAATACCGTATACTACGTTTTATTCTAAAATAATAAGCATACAATAAACTAGTAGTACTAGAACATGTATAGCCATTTATCGTCCTCCGGGGCCGCCATTTCCACCGAATCCAAACCCACACCTACATCGACCATCTATACAGTGCTCGTCACGGTTACAACGTGGATCATTACAGTCCGATTGAGTAGTACACCCAGCCGTTCCTGAAATCATATTGAGGAAATGTCACATTGTTATATAGAAGTTTGTTATTAGTTCGTGTATCATCGCCTCTGGTCGGGCGATCCATATGGGCGAGGCCCTCAATAGAGGTCAGTCATGTCTGGGTTTTTTTTGGAAACTGCATGATACAGAAGATGTCCCAGTTACAAAAGTAAACATTGCGTGCGTCAATATACATGTAAGTACGCTGGTATTTGCGCAAACGCATTTAGCTAAGACTTTTTTCTCACGATTTTCTATCGTATTAAATTTTAGGTAAGTAACGGAAAAAAATCTTTACGACGAGCATCGATATTTGGAGCTTTGAATATATCAAGCACCTGGTTTATCTCGATCATTTAGCTTGCTCCGATGAGTCCTCGAGATAACGAAGTTTTAATGTACTTTTTAAGTGCATTAAGAGGGAGTGTGACTTACTGTGTGTACATGTACATTGTCTGGTATGACACTCCAAGACATAATCCTGTTCAGGGCAGGCCACGTGCTGACAATCTCCTACATCACGACATTCCTCGGCTTTTACCATGACTGGAAGTGAGGGGAGAATACTAATAATAAAGACTTTATTTTACAAGGAAACTTATTTGACAATACTAATGTCAATTTCTCGTAAGATCCTCAACAATGAACAATGAACTAGAAAAAAATAACTATGCAAAGTAAAGAATGATATTTGATACTTTGGCCCCTATAATGTGTCAAAATTATAGGCGAAAATATTCGTAGAACTGAGTCTGTGAAATGATTAGAAAAACACTGCGCTATATGCATATATACATTATTATGGAAAGTTTATCGTCGAGACTGTAATTAATTTAAAATGCTGTATCCGATATAGACACACCATAAGAGCCATCGTATCATTATACGTGTTGACAACATAATCCATAAATTATATATAAATCAATGGCAATTTAAAAAATGGCGTTTTGACGTCATATGGTTCTAGGTTACAGACGTCATAGTGATACAAAAACTACGTTATAAGAAGCGCAGTCACTCAATGTACAATCTGTCCAAGTTTCATTAAGAAAATGTTTAGAAAAAAAACGCCGATAAAACTTTTTTGTTGGACATTGACACATTGGCGTAAGTTGGTGCATTGGTGTAACATTGTAAGTTACTATAACATCTACGTATGTCCTTACTTGTTTGTGAAAGTTGATTGTTTTGGGGTAAAACAATACAAAATATATACGAAAAGCATGCATTTTTGGAATCGATAACCTGTGCCGATAAAATGTGAAGATGTTAAAATTTGACCTCAGGTTGAAAATCCCACAGCAGAGCATTTTGAAGAAATATATGACTTACCAATAGAGGCCAACATTACCATCAAACAGACTGTAAGTTTCATGTTTGGTTTTATGATGTTTCCTGAAGTGTTGTTACAAGACAAGTGGTGATTATTAAGTGGAAATATAGCTAATTTATAGTGTTTGGTCGTCACATATAATAGTCTTGGATTCAAAAACTGGCTCATTAAGCTAGGGGATGAAATAACAACAGGTCACACGATTCAACCCATTTCATGAAAAGTTTAAAAAAAATTACGTTTGTCTACGTGAGTTGAGTGCTATTATAACATAATCATGAAGTTGGTCCTTTTATTATTTATATTATTTGTGACTCTAAAATGAGAAACGGGAATCATGGAATCACTGATATGTGAGACACGATTGAGACAGACGACAGAAACTAGGACAGATAGTGTGAATAGACTACGCGTGTCTTCACATGGCACCGTAGATAACGATATGATAAGTCTACACAGAGTTCTCTTATTCCCATACCTTGCTGGGCTCAAATATAAAAAAGGTTTGTAGCAGTGAGCGGACCGCTCTCAGTCATTGCGTTCTCAAACAGGGTGAATCGATCTTAGTAATTGCAAAATGCACATGTCCTAATATATGTCATATGTTTCACTTACCTCGACCTGTGTCTTTTTTGTTTGGGTAGACCTATGGAATATATTTGCAACAAAGTAACATTGATAGCATTTAAAGAGTTGGTCGCCTGCACATTTTTCCTGATTGTTTAGTAAATGCTTCAAGTACATTCAACTCTCCTCGTTATCTCGAACTCGCTAATTATAATATCGAATTTTCTGTTGTGTCGAAGTTCCGATTTGTCTCGTGCTTTGTCTATCTATATGAAATCTCGAGACATATCTCAAAGTTTCGGCTCGGGTTTTTCGTACATGTATTCTCGAATCAGGTTGGTAGGTACATAGGATCGGACAGTAGAACCATGTCTTAGTGGTGGTATTTAGTCAAGATCGAACCCCTAGAACTGACTGAGTCTGGATTCCCAGCATTTTAATTAATTACATTTCACCTTTTTTCCCCTTATCACTTTCAAGAAAATAGTTCATGATTTAAAGTTAACTTATTGCCGTACGTGTATTAAGTTTAAAGGTTAAATTATAAATTTAAAGCAATTCGTGAAAACGCTACACGGAGGCTCATATTTTTCGAATACCTTAAGTACGTAACGTTTCCCGTCATTTTAACGGTCTCGTATTTGAACTTAGTCAAGTGTGTCGCTAAAATTTTAAAATGTGATGAAATAATACTTAGATTGAGTCGTTCAAATGGTTCATTAAAAATGTGATCACGATATTCGTCAAAAAATCATAAAACAGGTTTTGTTGAAACATCTGAATAGGGAAACAACGTGTCACGAAACATACACGTTTTAGAACATTACAACTATAAATGTTCAATATGATGTCATGCATTTCATGAATTTTGGAGATTAATCTGGTGTCGCGTATTTGACTAGTTTCTTTATTTAAAGATGTACGTGTTTATATTAGGTGTAGGGCCTATGTGTAAGGGAATTTTCTATATGTTAAGCATGTTTCGATATTTCTGCGACATATTAGCGGTCTCAATATTACATTCCCGAAGAATAAAATGGTACATTTATATCATTTATATAACCAATTGTATGATCGACACAAAAACCAACGAAACTGAATGATTTCTGTCAATATGTATATTGGTTCAATTTACTACAATCATACAAATCCATTTGTCTGATCATTTTGTTATACATTTGTTATATTTATACAAATTATGATCAAAATGGAACACGATATATCATAATTTACGAGGGAGTAACTCATAAGAATTGATGACCGTCTAAGAAACACGATAAACTAGTATTGTAATTGGAAACAATACATCTTTACGCGCGTAGCCTGATACAAATACAATTTTCATACAACTACGTATTTGTGAAACAATTTACTCTGAAGTGCACACAAATTGCCGTTGCTACATTTCCTGAGACTAGGAGTTTGAAATATGAAATGACCCAATCCAACAAGCAATGTGTTATATAGCCATCCTCAATATTCATCCGGGACAAGTGATTATATTCGTTCAATACATGCAATATTCCTGATCTTCAACAGCATCTGAAGTGAAGATGCATATAATGTGTATACCAATTGTGTCGGCCCACAGTATTGGGGATGCAATATTAAGATGGAATGTTGCCGTGGGCGAAAATTACAATTATGAGGTGGGGTTATCCAAAAGTTCGTGGACTTTTGCTCTAAAATTTGTATTTTTAGTCCGATCATTATGAAAATTACCATACATTGACATTAATTTATTACAAACAATAAAGTCAACACATTTCGATAAAGTACCCTTTATATCAAGAGTAACACGTTGCCATAGTAACGGTGCTTCGATTACATCGACAGGGATATGCTTTTGTTGTTAATTGCAGATACCGAAGAAAAATTGCAGTCAATGCTGGATGTTCTAAATAACTGGTGTAAGCGTTGGCGCGTGATGATAAATTCTACAAAGTCAAAGTGCATGCATTTCCGAAGGGGGCGTACACAGCGGACACAAGTTACCTTCCGTATTGGTGATCAGGAAATCGAAACCGTGGATAAATATAAATACTTAGGGGTAATTTTCCATGACAAATGTGACTTCTCGTTTACATGCGAGGGTCTCTCCAAGGGAGGCGGCAGAGCACTTGGGAGCATAACCAGTAAAATACACAATCTAAAGGACCTGGGATTTAAACCGTACGAAAAACTCTATTATACCTGTGTCGTACCAGTAACGGATTATTGTAGTTCTGTGTGGGGTTTCAAACAATATCAGTCAGCGGATAACGTACACAATCGTGCAATGAGGTACATCCTTGGTGTACATCGCTTCACTCCAATTCCCGCATTGACAGGTGATACGGGATGGATCCCTACCCGTTACAGACGATGGGTCAATATGCTACGACTGTGGAACAGGCTCGTTCAAATGGACCAAAATCGACTATGTGCACGTGCTTTTGAAATGGATCATACCAGGTGTACAAACAATTGGTCAAGCGAGGTGAAGGTCATCATGACACATATTGGGTTATTAGACAGTTTTACTGAAAAATCTCCAGTAAATATTTCAAATGTACTAACGCTAATAAGAAATCACTATATTAGCATTTGGAATACAACTGTGAGAGTTATGCCTAAACTACGAACCTATCGAGAACTGAAACGAGACTTTGGTTGTGAACAATTCCTGTGTATGAACCTCATGAAACACGAAAGATCGTTATAAGCACAACTCAGAGCTGGAATACTACCTCTGAGACGATATCTTGGTGAACAAATTGACTCTAGACTCTGTAGACTATGGTAGAGGAACAAATGCCAGTTTAGGCCTCTATTTTTGGCGTTACCCTACCATTCATTTTAACAAGCTGAGTCATACCTTAAAATGTTCCTAAATGTTTGTACTTTATGACAAAGGTAATTTTTTACCATACTCATGGTGGCATTTTGAGAAATCCAAGATGGCGTCCAAGATGGCCGCCAAAAAAGTGAACATCACCTTTTGTCAAATTACAGCCTCTGGGACATTTGATATGGCATTTATTATGGGAATAAGTTGTTTTTACAATAGAATGTATGTTGCTCTTGTCATATTAGGGGATTTTGGTGGAACATCGATGTGATTTAATTTTTTTCATCATATTTATCGCCAAATAAAGGCAAAAAATAGGGGGTAGGGGTAAGATTTTTAACTACTCAGGAATTTTTTCTACGATACATATAGCATTTCTGTCGTTAAGTATATGCTATATAGTTGGAGTAATGTCAATATTTACAAATACCGTAAAATAAAGGTACTTTAATGATGAAAATTGACAATCAAAGTGGGTGGGGTACGATTTTCTTAAAATCTGAAAAGTGGTAATAGTTTACCTTTGATACATATTTGAGCCACTATACCATAAATTTGTTTTGTGTTCACACTCCTACAGTTAAGAAAGTTGGCATTATGTGTTATTTATGTATTGTTAACTAATATTTGATGCATTTACTCAATATTTTTCTTGATTTGGTTCCAAAAAATGACAAGGCGTAGGGGTAATTTTGGTAATAATGAAAACCCTTCCAGCGATGGCACGAACTAAACTTGTTAACTAACTTTATGAAATTATAAAGATGAATTTTAGCATCAGTGAACTTGTTACAATATTTGTAACAATATGGCCTTCGTCAACATTAATGTCAAGGTCAAATGTCAAATTCTGAAGGATTTTCAGAACTTGCAATATGTATATATTACCACAAAAAGTACATGTAAAATTAAAGTATATATTTAACAAAAATAACAAAATAACAAAATACGAACACATCTTGGTTCTTTGATATAGGAAAACATTGTTACATTGTGTAACCTTTGCACGCGGAAATATGGTTTCCAATATGACCGCCATCATCTTCGCATACAAACAAATATAATGTACATAAGACATAATGTATAATCCAGTCAAATTCTCACTGAAAGTGAAACTAATTGCAATAGAAACATGTTTGCGTTTTAAAAGAAATTTATTCATAAGCTGATCAACAGAAAAAAGTCCTTAAAAATGCAGTTGGGAAAGGTGAAAAGTCCAAGATGGTGTCCAATATGGTTGCCACGAATGGTGAAATGCATAAACTCTAAATAGTAAATGCCAAAGTGATAATTTCATAAATACAAGATATAATGACCACATACTTGGATTGAAAATGTTTATCAACTAGTGGTCATCATTAACTACTGAATTTCAACAGTAACTACAGTAAGTGCAAGGTCAAGGACTTTTCAAGGTCAAAATGGGAAAAAATTAAGTATACATATTCCTTCTATATTTGTGTTGACATAATATACATTCCTGCCTTTCAATATGGTATAAACTTAGTTGTTTAGAATGTATTTCTTCAGTAGACATTGTATGTTTTATTTAGAACATTACAGCTTAGTGATAAAAGCCATTTGAATGAAATAAATGATATTTACGGAATCTTAAGTTGATCGTTCATATCATCAATATATGTTATTATTACATTAGTTGTGGCAGTATTAACATTAAATGCTACAAAGTATGTACTGAATTTAGTTTTAATTTAAAGTTACTCAAACCAATATCAATTAATGACCATTTCAAGGTCCAATTCTAGACACCTTCAAATTTGTTGGAACTATAGACTTATATTAGGTTATGTGGGACTCATGCGTGTTGGAAATAATCATACAATCCCATATACGGGGACTCAAAGTACCAAAGAGTCATGGTATATCTTATGAGGGACTTGCCAATGTTGAAAACTGTCACTATGGGGACTCACCAGTGTAGCAAACAGTATTACAAGGTCCCATGAGGGACTCGCTAGTATTGAAAGTTGTCATCCTTGGTTCTATGGGGGACTCAGAAGTTACAGAACAAGTTATCGTATGCCATATTGGCAACTCGCAAGTGTTGGCACTTGTCATTCCAGGCCCTGTGGGGACTCACCAGTGTAGGCTATTGTCATCTTAGGTCTAATGAAGGTCTCAGCAGCGTTAAAAACTGTCATTCGGGTCTATATGGAGAACCCATTAGTGTTGGCAACTGTCATTCTAGGCCCTGTGGAGGATTTTCCAGTGCTGGGAACTGTCCTCTTCAGTGTAAGGAACTGTCCTTCTATGCTCAATGGAGGTTTCAAAAGCGTTGAAAACTGACCTTCTGGGCTATATGGAGACCCCATCAGTGCTGGCAACTGTCATTCTAGGCCCTGAGGAGGATTCTCCAGTGCTAGGAACTGTCTTTTAAGGCCCTATGGTGGACTCTTCAGTGTTAGGAACTTCATTCTAGGCTCAATGGAGGTCTCAACAGCGTTGAAAACTGTCCTTCTGGGCAATATATTGGACCTATTGGTGTTGGAAAATGTCATTATAGGCCCTATTGAGGACATTCCAGTGCATATAGAGGACTCTTTAGCGTTATGAACTGTCATTCTAGGCCTAATGGAGGTCTCGACAGCGTTGAAAACTGTTATTTTATGCTTAATGGAGGTCTACACAGCGTTCACAACTGTAATTCTAGGCCATATAAAGATCTCTCCTGTGTAGGCAACTGCCTTGCAATATGCACAATGGATGACCCTCCAGTGTCAGGAACCATCATTATAAGCTCAATGGGGAATCACCAGTGTAGGGAACTACCATCCTATGTCCTATGGGAGACACATCAGTGTTATGAACAGCCATTCTGTGTATTATGAGGGACCCTCCAGTGTAGGAAACTGTCATTCTATGTATCATGAGGGACCCTCCAGTGTAGGGAACTATCATTCTATGTGATATGAGGGACTCTCCAGTGTAGGGAACTACCATCCTATGTCCTATGGGAGACACATCAGTGTTGGGAACATCCATTCTATGTATTATGAGGGACTCTCCAGTGTAGGAAACTATCATCATATGTCCTATGGGAGACACATCAGTGTAGGGAACTGCTATTCTGGTTATTATGAGGGACTCTCCAGTGTAGGGAACTACCACCCTATGTCCTATGGAAGACACACCAGTGTAGGGAACTGTCTTCCTATGTATTATTAGGGACTCTCCAGTGTAGGGAACTATCATCATATGTCCTATGGGAGACACATCAGTGTAGGGAACCGTCTTTCTATGTATTATGGGGGACTTACCAGTGTAGGGAACTATCTTCCTTTGTATGATGGGGGATTCACCAATGTACCAACTGTCAGTCTGTGTAATACGACGGACTCACAAGTGTAAAGAACTGTCTCCCTGTCTATTATTGGAATTTATCAATGTTGGCAACAGCCATTTTAAGCCATACTTGGATTCACCATTGTTGGGATCTGTCATCCTTAACCATAAGGACGACTGTCAAGTGTGTAATATAATATATACATGGTGATGATTGCCGCCATATTGGAAACCATATTTCCGGTGGTCATGGCTAAAAAATGTTTTCTTTTATCAAAGAAATAAGCTGTACTTGTACATTGTTAAAGAAAGTGATATGAACATAAGACATTTATTCCTGTACATTTTACCTGTTTGTGTGCATGCATACATATTGCAAAAATGCCTTCAGAATTTGACATTTGACCTCTAATATGACCTTGACATCAATGTTGACAAACCTTGTATTGTTTTAAATTTTGTTACAAGTGCACTTATGCTAAAATTCTTCTTCATCATTGACAAGTCCAGTCTATGCCATCGCTGAAAGGGTTTCGTTATTAACAAAATTACCCCTACCCTAAAAAATTGTCATTTTTTGGGCCAAATCAAGACAAAATTGAGAAAATGCTTGAAATATTGATTGAAAGATGCATAAATGAAACATATATCAACTGTCCTAACTGAAGGAGTGAGAAAACGTAAACAATTTATGTTATAGTGTCTCAAATATGTATCAAAGGTAAAATATTACCACTTTTCAGTTTTTAATAAAATCGTACCCCACCCACTTTGATTGTCAATTGTCATCATTTAAGTACTTTTATATTGTATATTTGTAAACATTTTCATTTCCCCCAATTATATAGCATATACTTAACAACAGAAATGCTATATATGCTGTCAAAATTTTCCTGGGTTGTTAAAAATCTTACCCCTACCCCCTATTTTACGCCTTTATTTGGTGATAAATATGATGAAAAAAATTAAATCACCCCAATGTTCCACCAAAATCACCTAATATGACAAGAACAATGTACATTCTATTGTAAAAACGACTTATTCCCATAATAAATATCATATCCAATGTCGCAGAGGCTGCAATTTGATAAAATGTGATGTTTACTTTTTTGGCGGCCATCTTGGACGCCATCTTGGATTTCTCAAAATGCCACCATGAGTATGGTAAAAAATGTCATGGATTGTAACGCTCAATCATTTAGGAACATTTTAAGGTATGACTCAGCTTGTTAAAATGAATGGTAGGGTTCAACCATTTTTACCTGGAATTGTTCCCCTACCACTATGTACTTCTCGGGAAGTGGAAAATGAGTTTCATTTTGTGTTAAAATGTTCACTGTATAATGATATACGACTTACCTATTTCGGTAATATACTCTCTAATAGTGACTTCTCCAATCTCACTGATACCGAACAACTTGCATACCTTATGCTTAACCATGTCAGACAATTAGCCAAATATACTGTAAAATCATATACATTAAGAAGGCGTGTTTTGTTTAACTAGTCATTAATTTGTTTTTGTAACTGTTTATATGCTTATTTGTGTGATATAATTATGCTGCTTTATATATGCATTGATGCTTACTTAATAGTAGAAGTTGTTTAATATTCTGTTGATATGTATGTTATTTGCGTTATACATGTACTATTTGCCTCCTCATTATGCATATAGCGAGCTACATGTACTTCATTCCGATAACTAAAATAGTGTATATATTATAAATACGTTTATTTATTTCCATAATTATTTCAAATGTGTATTAATATCTCAATATTTATCCGTAGATATAGATATTATATAACTTGGACTATTTGCAATGCTAAACAACAAACAAAAAATCAATTATACACCATTGCTACATGTATGTGATTGATTGACTAAACCTTCTGACATATATACTAGTAAACATATTAACCTTTACATGTTTATTTTAGTTTTGAAACATCAACATGCTTTCATCTCTGTTAACACATTAATCTTACATGTACTTCATTTATACCTTCAAG
The DNA here is from genome assembly GCA_963678985.1 of Spisula subtruncata. NCBI lineage: Eukaryota > Metazoa > Mollusca > Bivalvia > Venerida > Mactridae > Spisula > Spisula subtruncata. The sequence continues at coordinate 6,086,544 of OY787663.1, forward strand.
CGGATTTAAACTACATATTATCATCAAGGTGACTTATAGGCCCAATGGGCCGGGTGCCTCTTTATTTTGTGTATTATAAATGTTTGTAAATATATATGCACATGTCACTATAATAAACAATTTACTTACTTACTTACTTAGTAACACAAAAATGCGTTAGCGGCGCACTGCGTTATTGCCGATATTGCCGATTGCTACAGTGTTTTGTCCTTTAAAAATACAAAAATTCGTCCTTATGCTGAGTAATGTCATACCAATATTTGGGTATAATTTAAAGGTTGTATCTTACATATTCGTCATTTTATGACTTTGAGGGTTAACTTTGTCATATAAAATTCAACGTTAAATATGACGTAACAAGATATCATTCACAGTCGCAAAATAATTCAATTATGTATACAGCTAGGAGAACCCGCAAAGGAAGACAAGAATTGTTTGACAAATTAAGTATGAACCCTTCTACATTCTATTCAATTGTTTTTAAATGGCACAAATAGTTATTAGAATGTCAGGGTGGTGTGACAGGCGGTGCATGTTAATAGGTACAAAACCGACGTTCAACGAATGAGCGTTATGTTGGTTAGAATCGACCATTCTAGGTATTATAAAAAAGTACACATCGACAGAACTAGTGTGTTTGCATATTATAAGTATACAGCTGATTACGGGAAACAAAGAACAACTGATTTACAGTGTTTGAGAGCTTCATGAAATGATATAGTCGAGAGGGCGACGTCGTACGTCATTTCTGAGCGTGCGCCGGGTATGCCTACAACGCATGCTTACAAATGCTATATTAACGTTATTTTTAATCATATCTGTATGACATTTTGTATATTTGTTTAATATAAATCAATTTTACAATGGCCGTATATTCGAAGCTTTAAGTTAAATGATTTATGAATAAGAGCAAAAGTCAACGAACTTTTGGATAACCCCACGTATGTTATACCGTATCCATCATAGAAATAACATGATACGGGTTTACTTTCATGGAAACTAACAAAAGCTGTGATTTTAATAAAACACAAATTCCTTATTTAATATATATTTCTTACTGCGTGTTATACAATATTATGTCTGTGGTTTCTGATAGGTTAAAGCCAATGACATGGTTGTTGCTGAACATCGGAAACAAGAAGAGTACAACGTCGACATAAATCACCGTGTGTGAGGAGACATGTGGAACTTTGAAACATGAGAGAATTGATGAGTGTAAAACAATATGATACACGTTTTATTGTCTGAGAAACCAGCATATAATAATAATAATAATAATAATAACGACTTTATTTATTGTGGATTACATATTTGACAGTTAATATCAATTTTCAATAAGGTCAAAAATCAGATTCCATTTGCTCAATCCATTTAAACTGTCTTACCAATATATGGTAATGGAATACATTAATTCTGTGATCTGTATTGTAATCCTGCTTTCATGCTAATACAGACTAATTATGTGATTAAGAGTAATTGTGAGACGGTGATTTTCCTGGTTGTGAAATGATTATAATTGTAATCGAAATGTTGTCATAGTTCCATGTACACACATACACATATAGTGTCATTTGGACTTTGTAGCGGTTTCAAGAACAATGGTATTTGTTTTGAATCATTGCTGTCTCGCACACAAGTATCGTTTCACGTTCGTGTTAATTTCAAAATACGATTATCGTGCAATTAATTTCAGTTTAGTGCTGAGCAGTATGTATGCCTACCATTCTGTATTCCTAATTAAGATTAACTGTGACAAAAACAATGATGGAATGATGGTTCTGTGCTTTCAGTTGATATAATAAGTCAGATGTTATACAGCATGTCTCATGAATTGTATAAAATGTTTCTTGTGCATGCTTCTTTTAATTACATGTCTTACTTTCTTACTGCAAGGTCTAGTCAGTGAGGTGGACTTCTATTCCATGTGATGGAAGTTTCTCTGGACAATTCATTCTGTTCATTTACGTATCTAATTTTATAGCTATTAGGTTCATTTAGTGTGAAGACCCCCTATTTCTTGTGAAATGAGATTTCACTGGATAAATCATTATGTCTATGATTCTTGAAGAACACGCTACGAGTTTTTATGCCATTAGTCACCGGAGATATCCTTAACAATAACTGGTTTGTTTTCCTACATCATAGATACAGACGTCATTTTTATATGTTCATTCTTGCCATTTATCCTGACCTTTGATTTAAGCATGGAGTTAGTTTTGCATTCAATTACAATGATCATGCGAAACACAGTTGACCAAGTCATGAAAAGGAAAGATGGGTAAATAAAAGGGGAAAGTTCAAACATCAGATTCCATTTGCTTAATCCATTTAAACTGTCTTGCCAATTGAAATTATATTACAAAAAAAACAATTCATCTAACCTATTGTCTGAATACACGTTCGTTTGTTATTTGTTTTACAGCTACTAGAGGTTTAGATATATCTTCTATAACCAGATATTATTAATATATCCACATTATCTGTTTCTAATGTCTAATGAGGATCATTCAGTATGACTCAACCGGCGAGTTTATTTGGAAATTTCTAATTAATGATAATTTGTGAGGAATTAAACAGGCGTATTAAATTTCAAATAAAAAGACAAATCATCCTGCAATACGAGGTGAATATCTTTGTAACACATACTTACTTAACCTATTTGATCTGGTCGACACTACATGTCCCTATCCAAGTTATATTCGTCGTCCTCCATTTCTTACTTCCTTAGTTCAGTCTGTATTGTTCTCCACCATCTGCTTTTCGATTTGTTTTCCCCCTCATTAGTTACTTGTGATTCAATGAAATTAAATCCGTTAATTACGTGGTAGGTGGAAAACATTCGTCTTATTCTAATGGACTGGAAGTTTGCAAATGCATCCTTTAATTAAAAGTTAGTTTTTGTTTAAACCAAAGGCGCCAATTCAATATCATTTCTGCCTTATCATACGATTGAAACAGACCATTCCAGCCCAAACTTAAAATTATGACAATAATTAATAACAACATTGAAAAACACGCTGAACATTTGTCCTAACTTATTAAGTTCTAGCAAAGCATTGTTACATCTTGGGTACATCCTTAGAAAGAAAGAATGTAGTTTTGTTTGAGTGATGGTATATCAAATGAATGTTTGATATATGGTAAAATTGACAAAATAATTTTCTGTTGGTGTATTAATAAAATGGTGTGGCGGGATCAATAATTTGAGTTAAAAAACGTAAGAAAACAACTGTTTTTTATGGAACTATAGTTACTTTTCTTTGCATGGTCTTAGTGTCGATGTTGGTCACTGCATTTGATAACTTGTATGCCTCCGTAGCACAGTGGTCGACGCGCTTGACTTCTTATACAACTCATCTGCCAATTTCGATAAAATTCAGTGTTATATTAGTTATGATCCACAACAAATTGTCAGATTTGTGATGAATATATAAGATAATACAGCATTCAATAGTCGTGTTATATGTGGTATGCAAACTTTACCATTTGAATAATATTTGCATAATGTCTGTCTTATTTGACGAGCGACTGTCAGTATAACTCCGAGAGAATGATCCGGATAACTTGTTCTGATTATTGTATAAATATTACCCAGTTATAAAGTCTATTTGATAGTCTGTTTTCATATATGAATTCAATCGGCAGATTATACATCTAACACACGGTTATGGCATTCTCATGAATCAGTGTATAGTCAAGTGTGTATTACGGATGAAAAACACGCTGGTTGAACGAGAATGGGTTATGGATACGCAAATGGACTGTAAACAATGCCCTGCTGGTAGCCACAATGGTTTGGTCTACTACTAATCCAGGTACCAAATCTTACACCCAGGTGCAGTGGCGCAACTGTTTGTGGCTTATTCTGTGCTATGAGAAATTGACCTGTGATGCATATGGGCTCTAACCTGTGAATCTATATCCCAAAGCGCTCATCCTACCTGTAGGCTTCTAAGCACTAGAATGATAGTATATTGTATGTTAAGCCATGTTAAAAATGATCACGAGTTTGTATTTAAGGGCACAAGCTGCACTTTTAAGATGGATTCCAACCCGTACTGTGCGGCGCCATTGCCTAGCAATACCAAGTACAAACGCATTATATCATTCGGATACTAGTACATGTATAATGCATGTCAATATGGCGATACTAATATCCCTTTCTAAAAAGTAGAGATTTTAATCTCAGAAACACAATAATGTTTTCCTGTAACGAAAGAATGAGGGTTTATTGAAATTCAAATACTGGTGCAATGAATGTCCCTCGTGTATAAATACGATGACAGCAGCAACTTATCAAAATTCTAGATGTTGGATTATCTAATTACAGTGTCTTCCCGTCTGGATAACGTTCTTTGAAAGTGTTATTATTTGTTGAATGAGTGATACTCTACTGTTGGGGTTAATTAGTGTTGTTTATGATGTCGGAATTGTTAATGTCTTCAATGAATGATCTAGCAATGACGCGGTGCAGTGGAAGTGTTGAATATGATCATATATATTATATATTTAAATATAACGCGTACATACGCAGCACCACTAATGTGCACAGCCAGTCAACATCAACGCCCATCCGTTCGGTCAAATTAGCCAACACTAGACAGGTCGATCATCGGACAGTACTCGGATTGGATTTGTAACCCATATAATAAACAGTGTTGAAATAAGATCGAACAAACACATAAAGTAGTATATTAACTGGGAAGCCGTTAGTCGAGCTTTATCTGAAAGAAAACGCTATATACATGTTTTATGGAAAAAGAAAAATGAGGAAAAGATACATACAGAACCGGCTTTATTCTGTAAATGAAATATTGGCAAATCATCCAGAAAGTAGAGTAATCAGGGTTACATCTGATACAGTAAAAAGTATTCACATAAGTTGGGAATAGGACAAAAACATCGGCCTAGCTTTAATTGTTTTGACAATTTACGAACCTATTACATCGCTCAAGTTTGTTTTTTAGTAAACCAAAGGCACCAGTTTAATAAATGTTCTGATACAGTACAATAAAGACCAAAACTAGAATTATATGACAAGAAAGAATAATAGGATTTTAAAACTCATTGGACAACTTCACGAACTCTAGAGTTGTCTTTGGACAGGAAGACGAGTTCAGTAACCAAGTTATTGCGCCAGTATTTAGAGTTTGAATATGATATGCTGAACTCGAATGGGAGATTCTCTGCTTGTACTTATAAATGTATATTTAGGTCGAACTAAAACAGGTGTTTCCAACTTATATTAGCTATTCTCGGTGCCCAAGTTTTGATGTTACTCGTCACAACGAAGTTATTGGAGAAGAGAATCCAGTTTTCGTTTGGCGTCTAGCACGGGAACTACTGGTAACAATGTTGATTTGCCTTTGGTTGGACGCGGCATTGGCTCGAAAAAAGTACTTCCCGCAAACAAAGCGGACGCTAAATCAATAGGCTATCGAGGAGGCGGATAGATTATTTTAACCTATCGCATTTACCATAGTTACCGGGTCATGAATTTCCTAAATTCTCCTACTAAAGTATCAAAATGACAAAACAAGTTTGAATATACATGCGCTGTTCTAATTCACCCAACAGTAAGCTGATGAAGTTATATCGAACCTAATCTTATCCTTAATAATTTACGTTATCGATAGCGATATAAAACACTAAACTGACAAACTTCCTTATATACGTTTGAGATGTCAAGTTATTTTGCAAGTCAATGACCACGATGATCATAACAGACAAACGAATAGTTGTACTTGAATATTATATTATGTACGATAATTCCCGATATAATTAAGTGTTCGAGATATATGGAGTGAAAACTTTGAATAATATTTCCATGACGGTTTGTCATATTTAACATGTGACAGTCTGGGAATTATATAAGTTAAGTTAAGTTTTCTAGGGCTCTTTTCAACTGTTAGGCCGCTCAAGCACCCTTTGACATTTAAACTTCCCCTGGTCATTGGGCTACATATGGAAACCTACAATCGTGTCTCCTTGGGAGACTGTTTCTGTCCTGAGGGTGTGGCAGCCAACATCGACCTGCGGCGCCCAGGAATAGACACTGCCCTCGCAGGTACCATTTTACACCATGGTGGAGTGGAGCATGTGGGTCTTGCTCTGAGAAATTAACCAGTGTTCCAAAGGGGGATCGAACCCTGGAGCTCTCGATCCCGAAGCGCGCGTCCTACCTCTAGGCCACTGCTCCCCCTATATGTAGCTGTAAACAGCTGGGTATTTGACTTCCCACTTGAACGAATTATTCATAATAATGAAAACTCTGACCTTCTGTCATTCCGTAATGACACACTCTCAATGTGCAAACCATGGCGATTTGTATCTGTTCTCAGTTGTTCATTCAAGCACATAGATAAAGCTACTAGTTGAGATAAAATAATATGTTTGGAACAAATGGATGTGGCTCGGACTGTGGCCTGTGCTATGGACATGTGGACATTTCTTGCTTCCAAGTATTATGATAATATTTTGTCAATCGTTCTTGCAATTTTCAACTTGAATGATACACTTGCTTCTTAGCAAGATATCAGACATGTGATTGCTCAAAAGGCAAACGGGCTTAAAATTTATATGTTACCCCACCTCACAATCCGTCGTTACTTCAGTTTGATGATAAAGTCACCAGCGACACTCTACAAGGTCTCACGACTTTATTCCAGATTATGGTCAGTTGTACTTAGTAATATGTTAGCTACAAAAAAGTCCCAAATGTATACACATGGCTTTACTCACGGCGCGACTGTGAGAGTTTTGAAACACATAAAATATCTACATGTATTCTAGAAGTATATAAATAATATTTTGCAAAAACTCTTGCAGAGAAGATGGCAATCAACAGAAAAAGTCGAACACGAAACACAAAATTTGAACATACAGAGCACAACATAATTATGTGCGGCACAATGTCAAACACAAAATTGACAAAGAAAATTAACCACTTCATGTCCTAACGGTCTGTTCATAATTCATTTCTTTGCAATACCCACCCACTCAATCAGCTAAAAAATGGATTAATTGATGTGCCATCAGGACGTGCAATTTTCATTTAACAATCTATCAGAACATTTAAAATCGGTTATAAATATAGTGGTGCCTCGCTAGTAATTATGAAGCAAATTTAAATAAGCTTTTATACGAACGCAATATCTCTGCAGCGATGTGATATCGGAGATTATAGAGAATAAAATGATTATAGACGAACAAAACACAAATCGAATTAAATTGGAGACAAAACACTTACAATGGTCCGTCTGAACAGATTGCTCATTTAGAACGATATGCAATTGAATTCTGTCTTGGGAATTGACTTGCAAGTCTTTAAGTGTATTAGAAGTCACATAAGATCATAAGATTTAACCACCTGTGTATTGATTATATTTTTATCTACATGCATTTTATCACAATCGTGTGTATTAACTTGTATTAATACTTTATTGGATATATGTATTTTATTTCATATAATTTATAAAGGCATTTAAATATTTAACCATTGTTCAAATATCTATACATTCTAGATATTTCTATGATGTTTCATAAGTTTAACTATCATGCTGATGTGTGCACCCTTTTCATTATACTTATCAGTCATTAGCTGCATGATTCTTAGAGATGAAAGGACCCTGTTATGTAACACTGTACGTGGCTTATGTAAACAAAGAATTTGAATTGCCTAGAGAGATATCGCTGGCTTGGAATGAGAAGGTCGTTTATCTTGGCATTTATCTTGGAGCTTATAAATAAATTCTTGAAATTATTTTAGTATTTTTTTCGCATTTGTATTAAGTAAATTATTCTGATTATTTTTAATACTGTCAATATTTGTATTTTGATTATAACTTTAGATTTTTGGTTAACACATTGTTTAACTATAATAACATCATATTTAGTCATGTTTAGTTTATTAATAATAATTTCATTGATTGCAATTTGTAACTTTTAAATCATGACATTGTTTGATTTCATTGCATTTTAGATGTTTGCATATTTCATTAAAATTAGGTTGGTTTATAAATTTAAATCATTTTTTATAAATTCTCTGTTTTATTAAACATAGTGGTCTCATCTGACTATACTTTGAGTTTCTCATACAGAAACAAGCACTTGCTTTGCACACGAGTTCGTACTAAGCCAACTATAGAATGTTGCGTAAGAGCAGAGCCAATGCGTAGTCTCATTTTCGATTCCACAGCAAATACATGGAGTGTTTGAGAACCTCCGTTACCGAGTATTTGTAAACAAAACACGAAATATAAGACGATAATTGTACATGTAATGGCATGTTTATTATACGGCTCTAACAAAATTCCAGTCACTATGTCTGGTGTTTCATTACTTTCGTTCTATTGTTTTAGTCCTTGTTTTATTACAATCAGTGAACCTGATATGTTATAAATATTCCATATATAGGAAAACAAGGTAATTAAGTTGTTATGTTTGTAATACCAGTTTCCAAATAAAATATATTCAAATTGTAATACCCGAGAGGACCTTAAATTGGCAATAGAATGTGTTATGCTTAATTAAATCTCAGTAATTATTTAGATTTCGACAAACTCAATACTTGCTGTTGTATCATTATGGGACATGCATACACATATAACATGCACTCGTATTAACCGGGCTATACTGTACGGTGTAGCAGACGGTGTAGCAGTACCACCTCTAAAGACATCGAATTCCCACCACCACCACTCCGTTCCAAAGCATTTGCTTTTCTTTGAAATCGAAATTTACATTGAATATCACAATGTGATCGCAATGTCATCTCGGGAATACCCAGGGGAAGCGAGCACGAAACACACCAGAGCCCAGGGAAATGTTTCGCGTATGCCTCGGTTAACACAACAAAGGTATGAGACAATCAGACAGGGAATGTAGCACTTAACCTAACCAGCCGAGCGCAGAAATCAGACACACCACAACAAAACTACCCTGCGCAATGCCCACATATAAGCCAAGGAAACAATCAAAAATCCAAGTACCCATCGAAAAAGCAGGATGACCGAATTTCATAACGAAATTATAGAATAGCGGTTATTCCATGAGACCGAATGAAACGCAGCCAAGACTTAATCAAGTTCCCCCAAGGTCCCGCTGCTCGGCGACACAACAACACAATCACATGCCAAAACCGGACCAAAATGAGACACAACAACCCCGGGGCGCGACCTAGTTTAAAACACTTACAACAGTGACCTAACGTTATGCGACCTAAAGAGGCATAACTACGACTTGGCCTAGTTTAAAATAATGGCCAAGGTATGAATGGGGTGGGAAATAACATTACATACTTTACTACCCGATACTCACCATCATTGTGTTACTCTTGACAGAGTCACGAGTCAACGTGTATATTAATCAAAGCGCTGATAGCGCTACGAGAACAGGGTTTGACGGCTTCCAATATGTTGGATAAAAATAATCTCCAATATACAGCACACCGTTTATATTTTGTTCACAAAGTAAATCAATAATGGTATCAACTCCTTAAAGGAGACCGGTAATTGAAGGGCTTCTTTATAGCATTGACAAACTGATGATTGGCCGCTACCGGAAACCGCATTACCAAAATTTGCATAAAAACCACCTCAATAATAATGACGTCAATTTGTAGGTACCTTTTCAGTGTTTTGCTCATAGTTCAACACCAGGGAGTTTTGAATTGGTATAATGGTGATATCAGCATTGAGTTTCGTCTATGAAACGCCATTTGGTTGGTTCAGTGATCAGTTCCTAGACTAGTTCAAGTTTTATGTTTTATTTTTTGTACATTATATCATGCTTATTTATAGTCACGAACATTCGAATGTACATGTCTGTACTTGTACATGTATGTACTCGTATATGTTATATTGTACATATAATTGTATTGTTTGACGAATGTATTTCAATTTATCTGATTACCCAGCCTTCTATAAGCATCAAGCGTTTTTCGAATAATTTTTGTTAGTGGGCATTTCACCCAGACGTTTTTTACGCAACGTTAACATGCATTTCAAAAATACAATATTTGATAAATTATTGACGTAATCTTTTCACAATTTTTTCCCACTTTTAGAATTATTTTCTTTTTCAATATAACACGAAAACATTGCGAGTGTTTGCTTAAAAGAAATGTAACTACCAGTACTGTTTTAGCCACTAACCTCTAGTATTTCTCAATGTGAGTAGCTTTGACAAACTATGGAAGATATTTTAACATGATTTATGAGAAAACTTAAAGCTAAGAGATAGATCTAGTACTATATTATTCAATTACTAAAAATTAAACCAATGAACTTGATTTTTTACTTATTTTAGACCTTTAGAATTTCTAAATCGTAGTACATGGTTACTGCAAAAATGTCATTGAGCCCGATTTTCCTGGAGAACGGCTCATATAAAAATTATGCTGTTGACGTGCTTCCTTTTTACTTCACAGCCAAAGATTCTAAAACATTGGCAAAAATAGACATCCAATAAATCTTAATTGTAATAATATGAACTAAGGCACTGCCTAAATGAGGGATTAAATACACATTGGATATCTGCTAAGCTATGTTTCAGATAGAAACTGACTAAATATGAGTTGAATTTAGATGTTATAAAATATACAAAGAAAGTTATTGATCAGCAACTGATCACTTTTCCTCTTTAAATTTAAGACCAGAAATAATAATTATTCAAAATTTTAGATTGGCTATGTATCTGTGGTTTATGTTTGGAATAAGTGTAGGCATCCTTAACCTGGAGTTTTAACTATATTATACTGATTTGTTATACATCACAACGTCATGGGTTTATTTGGCGTACTTAAGGTATGACGTCATTTCCTGTTATTTGTGACGTCATGACATCACGTCTTATATTGGCGCCGTGTATCCAGTACAGTAGCGTATTTCTTACATCCCTTTGTTTTTTTTAAATAGAATCTAGTTTGTTTTATTTATTGAATATTTTTAAAGATGGTTATAATTCGAAAGAAAGTGATAGGGGGTAACCGTTTACAGATTACTATTTTTTTATTTTCAAAGGACCATTCACCTCGGAAAACTGCCTGAAATTTTTGACCGGAAATAACTTTTTCTAAAGGCATTAGTACCGGCAGAGACTCGACGAAGATACGCACGTGGACATTATTGGTATGGGTATTTACAATAGCCAGCTTCGCTGGCTATTTAATCCCCTATTACAGGGCGTTGTAATCGGAGAATTGTCGACTGGCCGCTAGAGGTGGGATTGTATACTCAAAGACAGTTTTGCACGGGTTTTTGAACCTTAATAATTTTTATTAATATTCGAACAATGTTAACCGAATTTGTTTTATTTTGTATTAAGGCCTATGCGACGTGTGACTTGAATAATTTTGAAGCAAGGTAGCGTCATATTGTCAGACTGGTCATGACGTCACAAAATTTACATAAACAGTGAGTCGTCAATGGGTCGTTGATGTGTAAATACCCGCACCAATTGGTGGCATCTTTGGAAAAGTGTAGACCGTCAAAGACGTCAATGTTTTGACACTGATTTGATGCAGTGTTATTCTTTATTTGATATTGAATAATTTAGACGTATTGTTCCAAACGTGTATTAGATCTCTATTTTACGAATAAAATGAAATCCAATGAATATAAGTTCAATACATGTTAAGAAAAATGCTTATGTTTAGCCCTTGTCGGTGTTTGAATACCGTGCAGAACTTTTATCCTTGAGTATATTACCCTCATAAATAAGCCATCATATATGTGCCCCCCCCCCCTCCAAAAAAGAAAACCGTACATCATGTTGCCTCAAAAAGCCGAGTGTATCATAATGTTTCAAAACAGGGAAAACGTAAAATTATGTGTCGCCAAAAAGGATAGTATACAATTGTATGTCCCTGAAGATGATTGCATCATTATGTGTTCACTTATACTTGGACTTCAGTCCAAACTATTGTAATAGAGAACACAAGCGGAATACCGTGTACCACGTTTTATTGTAAAATAATAAGCATACAATAAACTAGTAGTACTGGAACATGCATGGCCGTTTATCGTCCTCCGGGGCCGCCATTTCCACCGAATCCAAACCCACATCTACATCGACCATCTATACAGTGTTCGTCACGGTTACAACGTGGATCATTACAGTCCGATTGAGCAGTACATCCAGCCGTTCCTGAAATCATATTGAGGAAATGTCACATTGTTATATAGAAGTTTGTTATTAGTTCGTGTACTTATATGTTTCCTCGCCTCTGGCCGGGCGACCCATATTGACGAGGCCCTCAATAGAGGTCAGTCATGTCTGGGGTTTTTTTTGAAAGTGCATGATACAGAAGATGTCCCAGTTACAAAAGTAAATATTGCGTGCGTCAATATACATGCAAGTACGCTGGTATTTGCGCAAACGCATTTAGCCAAGACTTTTTTCTCACGATTTTCTATCGTATTAAATTTTAGGTAAGTAACGGAAAAAATCTTTACGACGAGCATCGATATTTGGAGCTTTGGATATATCAAGCACCTGGTTTATCTCGATCGTTTAGCTTGCTCCGATGAGTCATCGAGATAACGAAGTTTTAATGTACAGTTTAAGTGCATTAAGAGGGAGTGTGACTTACTGTGTGTACATGTACATTGTCTGGTATGACACTCCAAGACATAATCCTGTTCAGGGCAGGCCACGTGCTGACAATCACCTACATCACGACATTCCTCGGCTTTTACCATGACTGGAAGTGAGGGGAAAATACTAATAATAAAGACATTATTTTACGAGGAAACGTATTTGACAATACTAATGTCAATCCCTCGTAAGATCCTCAACAATGAACAATGAACTAGAAAACAATAACTATGCAAAGTAAAGAATGATATTGGATATTTTGGCCCCTATAATGTGTCAAAATTATAGGCGAAAATATTCGTAGAACTGAGTCTGTGAAATGATTAGAAAAACACTGCGCTTTATGCATATGTCACGGGTGCATTTCGCGGTAGCGTGGGTTTGTACCACCGTGTACTGTTGTGTACAACGATATTTATAATGTAGTGGGTTCTGTCAAACTGGATGGTGGATGAGATATAGACTGAAATAACAATGTCAAAGACTTTAATTATTTATTTCATCAAACGGTCAAATAAACCAATGTGGCTATATACTGAGTACACGTCCGTAGGACGGGGTACTATAACTAGAATGCCCGGAAGCATACAATAACATAAATTTACATACATATATACACTTTGTTAGTACTAAACACGAAGACCAGTGAGACACGTGGCTTACACAAATATATAAAGTCGAATTAACAAACGAAATAGACATGAAACACAATTATGCTTTTAGGACAATAAATGTAACTAAAATACAAAACTAACCTGAAACAACACTGTCAAAGACATTAATTATTTATTACATCAAACGGTCAAATAAACCAATGTGGCTATATACTGAGTACACGTCCGTAGGACGGGGTACTATAACTAGAATGCACCGAAGCATACAATATAGGTAGCCTCATCGGTTTATAGGTTAGAGATGTATAAAAGTTTATATGGTCAAACACTCTATATAGGACTGGGTATAGTGGGTATATAGGGCAAATATGGGTTTATATAGTATGCAAATAGAGCTGTTATTATAATTTATATTCTTATTTATCTATTTATTTATTTATTAAGTAGTAAGTTTATTTATACATGTAGTTTATAAGGTATGGTAGTATTGGAATATATTTAGTTTATCTTATGTGGAATTGGTACTTTAAAGCATAGTATGTATATATTAATACAATCAAAGGCATTGTATATTTATAGTCTATGACACATATATACATTTTTATGGAAACTTTATCGAGACTGTAATTAATCTAAAATGATGTATCCGATATAGACACACCATAAGAGCCATTGTATCATTATACGTGTTGACAACATAATCCATAAATTATATATAAATCAATGGCAATTTAAAAAATGGCGTTTTGACGTCATATGGTTCTAGATTACAGACGTCATAGTGATACAAAAACTATGTTATAAGAAGCGCAGTCACTCAATGTACAATCTGTCAAAGTTTCATTAAGAAAATGTTTAGAAAAAAACGACGATAAAACTTTTTTGTTGGACATTTAATTGACACATTGGCGTTGTGTAAGTTACTATAACATCTACGTATGTCCTTACTTGTTTGTGAAAGTTGATTGTTTTGGGGTAAAACAATACAAAATATATACGAAAAGCATGCATTTTCGGAATCGATAACCTGTGCCGATAAAATGTGAAGATGTTAAAATTTGACCTCAGGTTGGAATCTCCGGTTGGAGCATTTTGAAGAAATATATGACTCACCAATAGATGCCAACATTACCATCAAACAGACTCTAAGTTTCATGTTTGGTTGTATGGTGTTTCCTGAAGTGTTGTTACAAGACAAGTGGTGTTTATTGAGTTGAAACATAGCATATTTATAGTGTTTGGTCGTCACATATTATAGTCTAGGATTAAAAAACTGGCTCATAAAGCAGGGTGATGAAATAACAACAGGTCACACGACTCAACCCATTTCATGAAAAGTTTAAAAAAATTACGTTTGTCTACGTGAGTTGAGTGCTATTATGGCATAATCATGAAGTTGGTCCTTTTATGATTTATATCATTTGTGACTCCAAAATGAGAAACGGGAATCATAGAATCCCTGATATGTGAGAAACGTTTGAGACAGACGACAAAAACTAGGACAATTGTGAATAGACTACGTGTCTTCACATGGCACCGTAGATAACGATATGATAAGTCTACACAGAGTTTTCTTATTCCCAAACCTTGCTGGGCTAAAATATAAATAAACGTTGGCGGCTGTGAGCGGACCGCTAAATCAGTCATTGCGTTCTCAAACAGGGTTAATCGATCTTAGTAATTGCAAAATATGTCATACGTTTCACTTACCGCGACCTGTGTCTGTTATGTTTGAGTAGAGCTATGGAATATATTTGGAACAAAGTAATATTGGAAGCATTTGTAGAGTTGGTCACCAGCACATTTTCCTGATTATTTTGTTAATGCTTCAAGTAATTTCAATTCTCCTCGTTATTTCGAACTCGCTTATTATAATATAGTTTTTTTCGTCGTGTCGAAGTTCCGATTTGTCTCCTGCTTTGTCTATCTATATGAAATCTCGAGACATATCTCAAAGTTTCGGCTCGGATTTTTCGTACATGTATTCTTGATTTGGGTTGGTAGGTGCATAGGATCGGACAGTGGAACCATGTCTTATTTTAGGCTGTGGTGGTATTTAGTCATGATCGAATCCGTAGAACTGACTGAGTCTGGATTCCCAGCCTTTTTAATTAATTACATTTCAAGGTTTTTCCCCTATCACTTTCAAGAAAATAGTTCATGATTTAAAAATAACTTATTGCCGTACGTATATTAAGTAAAAAGGTTAAATTCTAAATTTAAAGCAGTTCGTGAAAACGATACACGGAGGCTCATCATTTTTGAATGTCTTAAGTACGTAACGCTTCCTGTCATTTTAACGGTCTCGTATTTGAACTTAGTGTGTCGCTAAAAAATTAATGTGATGAAATAATACTTAGATTGAGTCGTCGTTCAAATGGTTCATTAAAAAAATGATCACAATATTCGTCATAAAATCATAAACAGGTTTTGTTGAAACATCTGAATTGGGAAACAACATGTCACGAAACATACATGTTTTAGAACATTACAACTATAAATGTTCAATATGACATCATGCATTTCATGATTTTTGGAGATTAATCTGGTATCGTGTATTTGACTCGTTTCTTTATTTAAACAAATACGCGTTTATATTAGGTGTAGGGCCTATTTGTAAGGGAATTTTCTATATGTTAAGCAATCCTGTTCAAACTGAATGTTTCGATATTTCTGCGACATATTGGCGGCCTCAATATTACATTCCCGAAGAATAAAATGGTACATTTATATCATTTATATAACCAATTGTATAATCGACACAAAAACCAACCAAACTGAATGTTTTCTGTCAATATGTATATTGTTTCAATCTACTACAATCATACGAATCCATTTGTCTGATCATTTTGTTATACATTTGTTATATTTATACAAATCATGATCAAAATGGAACACGATATATCATAATTTACGAGGGAGTAACTAATAAGAATTGATGACCGTCTAAGTATCACATAAAACTAGTATTGTCATAGGAAACAATACATCTTTACGCGCGTAGCATGATACAAATAACATTTTCATACAACTACGTATTTGTTAAACAATTTACTCTGAAGTGCACACAAATTGCCATTGCTACATTGTGTAATACGTCTTGGTGAGACTATGAGTTTGAAAAAAGAAATTACCAAATCCAACAAGCAATGTGTAAGATAACCATCCTCATTATTCATCCGGTAAGAGCGATAGTATCTGTTCAATACATGAAATACCTTATGCTTTTTTGGTCCAGATCTCCAAAAGCATCTGAAGTGATTTATATGCACGCACATACAGTATGTGATGCAATGTTTAGATGCAAAGTTAATGCTGCCGACAATTCAATCATGATAAAGACATGTATTGCAGAATTAATGTTGACAGAAGTTTATTGATACCAATTCAGTGTACATAGATACATGTTATACCGTAACCATTATAGAAATAAGCATGATACGGGAAACTAACAAAAGCTGTGATTTTAATAAAACACAAATTCCTTATTTAATATATATTTCTTACTGCGTGATGACATGGTTGTTGAAACAAGAAGAGTACAACGTCGACGTGTTGGCACCCATAAATCACCGTGTGTGAGGAGGCATGTAGAACTTTGAAACATGAGAGAATTGATGACTGTGAAACAATATGATACACGTTTTATTGTCTGAGAAACCAGCATATATGGTAATGGAATACGTTATGTCTGTGACGCGTATAGTAATCCTGTTTTCATGCTAATACAGACTCATTCTGTGATTAAGGGTAATTGTGAGACGGTGATTGTCCTGGTTGTGAAATGATTAGAATTGTAATCGAAATGTTGTCATAGTTCCATGTACACACATACACACATGGTGTCATTTGGACTTTGTAGCGGTTTCATCAACAATATTTTTGCTGTCTTGCACAAGTATCGTTTCACGTTTGTGTTAATTTCAAAATACGATTATCGTACAGTTCATTTCAGTTTTGTGCTGAGCAGTATACATGCCTACCATTCTGTATTCCATTTAAGATTAACTGTCACAAAATTTCACAAAAATAATGATGGAACGATGGTTCTGTGCTTTCAGTTGATATGATAAGTCAGATTATATACAGCATGCATCATGAATTGTGTAGAACGTTTATTGTACATGCTTCTTTTAATCCCACGTCTTACTTTCTTACTGCAAGGCCGAGTCAGTGAGGTAGACTTCTATTCCATGTGATGGAATATTTCTCTAGACAATTCATTCTGTTAATTTACCTATCTTACTTTATAACTATTAGGTTCATTCAGTGTGAAGACCCCTATTCCTTGTAAAATGAGATTTCACTGGATAAATCATTATGGCTATGATTCTTGAAGAACACGCTACGAGTTTTTATGCCGTTAGTCACCGGAGATATCCTTAACAATTACTGTTTTGTTTCCCTACATCAAGGATACAGACGTCAATTATTTACATTTTCATTATTGACATTTATTCTGACCTTTGATTCCAGCATGGAGTTAGTTTTGCATTCAATTGCATTGATCATGTGAAACACAATTGACCAAGTCATGAAAAAAGAAAGATTGGTAAATAAAAAGAGGACCGTTCAATAATCAGATTCCATTTGCTTAATCCATTTAAACTGTCTTGCCAATTGAAATTATATTACAAAAAATCCAATTAATCTAACCTGTTCTCTGAATACGTGTTCATTTGTTACTTGTTGTACAGCTACTAGATGTTTGGATAGATATGCTATAACAAGATATTATTAATACATCCACATTATCTGTTTCTAATGTCTAATGTGGATCATTAAGTACGGCTCAACCGGCGAGTTTATTTGGAAATTCCTAATTAATGATGAATTGTGAGGAATTAAACAATTGATTAAACTTACTTCAAATAAAGAAGACAAATCACCCTAAAACACGAGGTGTATATATCGGTAACAGATACCTAGTTAACCTTTTTTTCGTGTCGCCACAACATTTCTCTATTCAGGTTATATCCGTCGTTCTTCGTGGTTATTTCTTGCTCCCTTTCCTGTGGTTTTCGGTTTTCCACTTCATTAGTTACTCATGATTCGATGAAATAGAATCCGTTAATTACGTGGTAGGTGGACAACATCCGTCTTATTCTAATGGACTGGAAGTTTGTAAATGTATCCTAGAATTAAAAGTTAGTTTTTGTTTAAACCAAAGGCGCCAATTCAATATCATTTCTGACTTATCATACGATTGAAACAGACCATTCCAGCCCAAACTTAAAATTATGACAATAATTAATAACAACATTGAAAAACACGCTGAACATTTGTCCTAACTTATTAATTTCCAGCAAAGCATTGTTACATTTTTGGCACATCCTTAGAAATAAAGAATGTAGTTTGGTTTGATTGATGGTATATCAAATGAATGTTTGATATATGGTAAAATTTTATAATTTTCTGTTGGTGTATTAATTAAATGGTGTGGCGGTATCAATAATTTGAGTTAAATAACGTAAGAAAACAACTGTTTTGATGGAACTATAGTTACTTTTCTTCGCATGGTCTTAGTGTCGATGTTGGTCACTGCATTTTGTAACTTCTATGCCTCCGTAGCACAGAGGTCGACGCGCTTGACTTCTTATACAACTCGTATCATCTGCCAATTTCGGTAAACTTCAGTGTTATATAAGATATGATCCACAACAAATTGTCAGATTTGTGATGAATATATAAGATAATACAGCATTCAATAGTCGTGTTATGTGTGGTGTGCAAACTTTTTGCATAATTTGAATAATATTGCCATAATATCTGTCTTATTTGACGAGCGGCTGTCAGTATAGCTCCGAGAGAATGATCCGGATCACTTGCTCTGATTATTGTATAAATATTACCCAGTTATATAGTCTATTTGGTAGTGTGTTTTCATCTATGAATTCAATCCGCAGATTATACATCTAACACACGGTTATGGATACCTAAATGGACTGTAAACAATGCCCTGCTAGTAGCCACAATGGTTTGGTCTACTACTAATCCAGGTACCAAATCTTACACCTAGGTGCAGTGGAGCAACTGTTTGTGGGTAATTATGTCCTACGAGAAATGGGCCTGTGGTGCATATGGGCTCTAACCTATGAATCTATATCCCGAAGCGCTCATCCTACCTGTAGGCTTCCACGCACTAGAAATATAGTATATTGTATCTTAAGCCATGCTAAAAATGATCACGAGTTTGTATATAAGGGCACAAGTTGCACTTTTAAGTTGGATTCCAACCCGTACTGTGCGGCGCCATTCCCTATCAATACCAAGTACAAACGAATTAAATCTCTCGAATACTAGTATAATGCATCTCAATATAGCGACAATAATATCCCTTTCTAAAAAGTAGAGATTTTAATCTCAGAAACACAATAATGTTTTCCTGAAACGAAAGAATGGGGGTTTATTGAAATTCAAATACTGGTTCCATGAATGTCCCTCGTGTATTAATACGATGACAGTAGCAACTTATCAAAATTCTAGGTGTTAGATGATATAATTACAGTGTCTTCTCGTCTGGATAATGTTCTTTGAATGTGTTTATTTCTTGTTGAATGAGCGACACTCTCTTATTGGGGTTAATTAGTGTTGTTTATGATGTTGAAACTGTTAATATTTTCATTTAATGATCTAGCAATGACGCGGTGCAGTGGAACTGTTGGATATGATCAAATTTATAATGTGTTTAAATATAACGCGTACATACGCAGCACCACTACTGTGCATAGCCAATCAACATCAACGCCAACCCGTTCGGTCAAATTAGCCAACACTAGACAGGTCAATCATCGGACGGTATTCGAATTAGATTTGTAACCCATATAATCATAGTTTTAAAATAAGATCAAAACAAACACATAACGTAGTATACTGACTGGGAAGCCGTTAGTCGAGCTTTATCAGAAAGAAAACACTGTATACATGTTTTATGGGAAAGAAAAATGAGGAAAAGATACATACAGAACAGGCTTTATTCTGTAAATGAAATATTGGCAAATCATCCAAAAAGTTGAGTAATCAGGGTTACATCTGATACAGTAAAAAGTAATCACTTAAGTTGGAAATAGGACAAAAACATCGGCCTAGCTTTAATTGTTAAAAGTTGAGTAATCAGGGTTACATCTGATACAGTAAAAAGTAATCACTTAAGTTGGAAATAGGACAAAAACATCGGCCTAGCTTTAATTGTTTTGACAATTTACGAACCTATTACATCGCTCAAGTTTGTTTTTTAGTAAACCAAAGGCACCAGTTTTATATAATTATGTTCTGATACAGTACAATAAAGACCAAAACTAGAATTATATGACAAGAATGAATAATAGGATTTTAAAACTCATTGGACAACTTCACGAACTCTAGAGTTGTCTTTGGACAGGAAGACGAGTTCAGTAACCAAGTTATTGCGCCAGTATTTAGAGTTTGAATATGATATGCTGAACTCGAATGGCAGATTTTCTGCTTATACTTATAAATGTATATTTAGGTCGAACTAAAACAGGCGTTTCCAACTTATATTAGCTATTCTCGGTGTCAAATTTTGATGTTACTCGTCACAACGAAGTTATTGGAGAAGAGAATCCAGTTTTGGTTTGGCGTCTAGCGCGGGAACTACTGGTAACAATGTTGATTCGCCTTTGGTTTGACTCGGCATTGGCTCGAAAAAAGTACTTTCCGCAAACAAAGCGGGCGCTAAATCAATAGGCTATCGAGGAGGCGGATAGATTATTTTAACCTATCACATTTACCATAGTTACCGGGTCATGAATTTCCTAAATTCTCTTACTAAAGTATCAAATGGACAAAACAAGTTTGAATATACATGCGCTGTTCTTATTCACCCAAAAGTTAGCTTATGAAGTTATATCCCTTGATAATTTACGTTATCGATAGCGATATATAACACTAAACTGACAAACTTTCTTATATACGTTTGAGATGTCAAGTTATTTTGCAAGTCAATGACCAAGATGATCATAACAGACAAACGAATACATGTGCTTGAATATTCTTTGCTGTACGCCAATTCCCGATATAATTTAGTGTTCGAGATATATGGAGTGAAAGCTTTGAATATTATTCAATGATTGTTTGTCATATTTAACATGTGTCAGAATGGGAATTATCTGTAGCTGTATACAGTTGGATATTTGACTTCCGAATTGGATGGATTATACACAATCATGAAAACTCGGACATTCTGTCATTCCGTAATGACAAATACTCAATGTGCAAACCATGTCGATTTGTATCTGTTCTCCATTGTTCATTCAAGCACATAGATTAAGCTACTGGTTGAAATTAAATAATATGTTTTGAACAAATGGATGTGGCTCGGACTGTGGCCTGTGCTATGGTCATGTGAACATTTCTTCCTTCCAATTATTATGATAACATTTTGTTAATCGTTCTTGCAATTTTCAACTTGAATGATACACTTGCTTCTTATCAAGCTATCAGACATGCGATTGCTCGAAGGCAAAAGGGATTAAACATTATACGTAACCTCACTTCACAATCCGTCGAAACTTCAGTATGATGATAAAAGTCACCAGAGACATTCTACAAGGTCTAACGATTATTTCTCACTACTTTATTCCAGATTATGGTCAGTGGTACTTCTAGATATGGTAGCTGCCAAAGAAAGTCCCAAAGGTATACACATGGCTTTACTCACGGCGCAACTGTCATAGTGTTTAAACACATGAAATATCTACATGTATTCTTGAAGCATATCTAAAATATTATGAAAAAATCTTACAGGGAAGATGGCAATTAACAGAAAAAGCTGAGGACTAAAACACACAAATAGGAACATACAGAGCTCAACGTATGTACGGCACAAAACACAAAACTGACAAAGAAAAAGAACTCTTAATGTCCTAACTTTCTGTTCATACTTTATTTCTTTGTAATACCCACCCATTCAATCAGTCAAAAATTGCATTAATTGATGTGATATCAGGACGAGCAATTTTCATTTAACAATCCATCAGAACATTTAAAATCAGTTATAAATGTAGTGGTGATTCGCTATTGATTATGAAGCAAATTTAAATACGCTTTTAGACGAAGGAAATATCTCTCGCAGCGAAGAGATATCCGGGATTATAGAAAATAAAATAATTATAAACTAACAAAATGGATTTAATTAGACACAAAACACAATTGTATGTCTGAATACATTTAAAACGATATACATTATCATTTTGTTTTGTGAATTTATTTTCTTACAATTTTCCAAATGACAGCCAAACTACTGACAATGTTCACGTCGATGCTACTACACAGTGTAGCTGCTAGAGAGGTCACTTCGTAGGAATGAAAATTTAGAATTTAAAAAAGAAATAACAAACCTTAATGTCGTGTGGAAAGTTATCAGACATGAAGTAGTGTAGAAAGTGAACTGGCAAACATATATGAAGTAGTGTAGAAAGTGATCTAGCAATCATACATGAAAGATTTGAGAATCTCAGTTACCGAGTATTTGTAACATAACATGAAACATAAGACGATAATTGTACATGTAATGGCATATTTATTATACGACTCTAACAAAATTCCAGTCACTATGTCTGGTGTTCCATTACTTTCGTTCTATTGTTTTAATCATTATTTTATTACAATGTTTTATTTAGGAAGACGGGGCAATATAGTAGTTTCAAAACCACATTCTGAAACGTTGTATATTTAAATTGCTATTCCCGTGAGGGCCTTAAATTGGCAATAAAATTTATAATGTTCAATTCAATCTAAGTAATTATTTGGATTTCGACAAACTCAGTGCTTGTTGTTTGTTTAAAATTGGGCATGTAAATCATGAGCTCGTATTTATTTTGTACAATATAGCAGTACCCCGTGACTCCAACGTCTTAAGGCATCAACCCCTCCTCGTAAATAAATATTTGATCCGCTTAGATAACGACAAATATATACAATTTCCCAGTGTACTCACAATGTAATGTCGGAATATCCAGGGGACACATGTCCGAAACACAGCAGAGTCTCTGGAAATATTTTGCGTATGCTTAGGTGAAAACAAGGTTACTACCCGACACAAAACATCAAAGTTTTGCTCTTGAAAGCGTCAAGAGTCTTCGTAATTATTAAAATGTTGAACGAATGTTCGCCGATATTTCGTTGACATATTCGTCGTTTCGAAATAACTTTCTTATTAAATTACTTATTCCACTTCGTCCCTGGTGGGACATTCTGGAAGGATAAAATGGTATATATGGATCATTTATATAACCAAATTTATGATCGACACAAAAACCAACAAAACTGAATGTTTTCTGTCGATACGTATATTGGTTCAATTTACTACATTTATACACATTCATTCCATGTTGCATTTGTCTGTTCATTTTGTTATACAATTATATATCAAAACACATTATGGAACACGGAACATGATATATCATAATTTACGAGAGAGTAAAGAGTAAGAATTGATGACCTACTAAGTAATACACAAAACTAATCTTGTTACAAGAAACGATCAATCTTTACGCGCGTAGCATGAAACAAATAACATTTTCATACAATACAACTACGTATTTGTTACACAATTTACTCTGAGATGCACACATATTGCCAAAGATACATTGTGTTATATGTCTTGGTGAAACTAAGAGTTTGAAATAAGAAACTAATCGAAGAAGCAATGTGTGATATAACCATCCTCATTATTCATCCGGGACGAGCGATGATATCCCTTCAATACATGTATGTGTTATGCTTTCTTGGTCCTAATTTCCGAAAGCATCTGATCAGAAAATATATTGATCCGTTCCATACACTTACAAAGTTATAAACTTTTAAACCATCCACTACCGCCTACATTTTGAGAGACGTCACGATCGTCATTCTCTACGTTTTTGACCTAACGTCAACTAGCATTTTAAAGATTCAGTATCTGATAATTTTTTGACGTAAACCTTTTAAATTGTGGCACATTTTAGAATTATATTCTTATTTTAATAAAGCGCATCCAATTTGCAAATGTTTGCTTACAAGGAAAATAACATGACAGTTTGTGCTTTTAGCCACTTGACCCTTGTGTTCCTTGATATAAGTACTTTTTGGAAACCGATTACCATAGCAACGACAAAAGACGGTTTAACACAATTTTATAGAAAAACTTGAAGCTAATGGATAGTACTATACTTTCTAATTACTTAAATATGAAATCAAAGGACATGATTTTTTCTCATTTTAGACATTTTCTAAATCTGACTCCATAATAACACTGACATGTCATTAAGCCCGGTTGTCCTGGAGAACGGGTCATATGTATTTATATACGAGTAGTGTCGGCACACATTATTGGATGCAGTGTTAAGATGCAGTGTTAATGTTGTTGATAATTACAATCATGGTTAATTGCTAGTACATTTATTGCAGAATTAATGTTGACTTAAGTTCATTGACACCATTGCAATATGGATGAACATAGATACAAATGTACTTGTAATCTCGTATCTATTCTAGACGCAAATTCCTTATTTAACATAAATTTCTTTCAGCGGGTTATACATGATTATGTTTGTGTTTTCTGATCAGTTAAAGCCAATGACCTGGTTGTTGCTGAACATAACAAACCAAACCGTATTGTAATCCCGATTTCATGCTAATACAGAATAATGTTTGTGATTCAGGGTAAGTGTGAGACGGTGATTGTCCTGGTTGCGAAATAATTGTAATTAGTATTATTTCATGTTTCCATATAAATATACACATGTTGACATCAGGGTTTTGTCGCGGTTTAGTTTTGTTTTCTTGTTCAGTTGGGTGTTGGCTATTGGCATTTATTTGTGAAACTATGTCATCCTGCAGCGGGGACTTGAAGAATTATGTCGGGTCTTTGCTGCGTTTCATTCGGTCACTTGGGTTCATCTTTTTTATTTCCTGTTCAATTTGGGTATCTTGTAGCATGTTATATTGTGTGTATGTTCCGTTCGTACTCGAATGTTGAATGCTGGCTTCCCGATCAGATGTGTAATTTAACATCGAACCATGCACCAACACAAACTAACGAATGTTCACATGGTTCGTACATCTAACGTCAATTAACAAACTTTAGTTTTTTATTATTTTACAGTAGAATGTGTAATTTTTCAACTTAAATTAATCACACCTGACACCTCATTCCTGATGGTTTACATAACAATGATATTATGAGAGAAGAGAGCGTCTACCCGAGTGAATTGCTGGTACCATTCTGGCAGCAAGTATTTTGCATAAGGCGACCGGGGGATCGAATCCGAGTTCTCCGACACTCGAAGCGCACGCTAAATGCCACTAGGATATCGATGAGGCGTTAGCCTTTCGAGGAATTAAAATTTGCACTAAATATTCATAGCTTGTCTTCATGTCCAATCATATATTGTTGCAGGAAAAACGGGACCTCGTTTAATTAAAACACAACGTAACTAATTAAACAAGGTTAATAATACGCAAGAGTTGGTTCACATTTTCTTTTAAGAACCAAGATAATTATAATCATTGATGTTTTGCACACAAGTATCGTTTCACGTTTTTGTTAATTTCAAAAGAATGAGTTTGGTGATTCTCGTGCAATTCATTTCAGAGTTTTGCACGAAGAAGTTATACACCTGACAGTGTGTGTTTGTTGATCTTCGTCTTTGCTTTTTACGTCCCTATATTTTCTTAGATATAAACACGATAGTGCGAAAGGTCCTTTGATGTCCTGTGTTTGATACCAGTTCGCGTCAACCCAACCTTTAAATAAAATAGTACCAACTAAGTCCTTGATAAAACATAAGCTGACTTCCACGTGGCGACAGATAACTAAAATAAAAGGAAGTTGCATGTGATTAATATAAGTTTCAAAACCAAGTTAACAATCGATTAAAATTAAAGATGTATATGTTTATTCAAGCAAAGCATTATGTATTCCTTATTAAGTTCGTGTACACGTACATGTATTTGTGTGTTTTGGGAATCTAAAATACTTAATACCAGAACTGTTAAAAACGTTAGCCTAAGATATGAAGAGTATGTTTGAATTGCTTAGGGGACTGGTTTGTTTGTCTCTCATTAGTTTGGTTTATGTATCTTTGTATCATACAGTGCAGTCATTTGGAAGCTGCACATATTGACCGTTGTTTAGAGGTCGGTGTTATTCTAAAGATTTGGTAATTTCTGTGACTTCAAACATGCTGTACTTAGTATATAGTATCATAGTATATAGTTATACTATTGGCCATTGTCTATAATACAATTAAAAGAGCTAATAAGTCAACCTTTTGGAATTCTCAAGTAATCAATCCATTCATATTTCCTTAATTGACATTTCGACAAATGGTTTTTGTCACATGATAGACTACTGTGCGTTGTGACAAAAACAATAAAAGAATGTTGCTAGCTTTTAGGTCTATTAAGTGAATTGGGTCCCTATGTCATGTGAATGGAGATTTCCCTTACCAGTTTATTCGGCATTTGATTATTTAAGAACACGCTATAGTGCGTTAGCGACTAGGCTGGACCCCCATTAACCTTAAATATCTTAAAAAGTACAATGCCGATTTGAACAAAAATGTGTATGTTTTCGTAAAACACCCTTACCAACTCTCATAAAATAAATCGGAATTTTCGGTCCGTAGAAAAGTGTACTTTGCATAGACGCCTAATGCAAAATATTTAGTCTAAAACAGGGTAAATACGTATGGGTATTGGAAGTGACCGGAACAGCAAAGGTCAACAATTTGGTCCAGTATAACTGTACATTTAGTCACACACCAGTGACTGTTGAAAATATATAATGAGGCCCATACACGAACGTTTATCTTAGTTTGTATAACTGAAGCAACTTCGTAGCAATGTTTGCAAGAAAAACAATGTATTTCTTGTTTGTATAAATGATCCTTCCAATCAGAAGATGGGCCTCAACTATATAAACATTGATGATCGGACAAATGTAAGTCAAAGTTATAAAATTATACCGTTATAGTTGTTACATAATACAATAGCATAATCTTAACTAGCTGATCGTAATAGCTTATTTTACTCCCTGTCTATTTGTTGATTAAAATGCCAAAAATAATACATTAGACCCAATGGAAAAAACATTAATTAGACAGTTAAAAAATCTGAAATTTAAACACAGAGTTGGTAAAGGTAATTAAGTTAACTCTGCCAAATTTCAATGAAATTGCATAATCACTTTTTAAGATATTTAAGGTTTTGGGGGTCCAGCTTAGTCGCTAACGCACTATACGAGCTGTGATATATTGCTTTATATCCGTTAAACAAAAACTGGTCATTTTCCCTACTTCATGGACACAGAAGTATCATATTTTCATTCGTTTGTTCTGAACTTGATTTCAGCTTGGAGTTTGTTTTGCTTTTAATTACATTAATCATGTGAAACACAATTTGCCAGCAAATAGATGATGAAATAAACGAGGAATGTCGTCGGATATCGTTTTCTTAAATGCTAACACCTATTTATTTACACTGTCTCGTTAATTGAAGTTTTGTACTGAATACATGTAGTTTGCTTTTACATCTAGTATATATTTGGATAGATCTTATTTAGCAACATGTTCTTAATAATTTCACATGGTCTGCGGAACTAAATTTAGTTGTGTTCATTGACGTGCCTTTTCGCATACTTTAATAAAATTTTGAGAAATTTAACAAGCGTATTAAACTTTTAAAAAACAATCATCCGAATACAATATATATCTTGGTATAACATATTTGCTTGTCCCCTTTGATCTGGTCGCCACAAGATTTCATTATTCATGTCCTGTTCATCCCGCCCACCAGGATAGTCTCAGGATCTTCTCTGTAAATAGCATTATGTAGAATCCCTGTTAGTCCTTACTCTCTGATTCTATATTGTGATTCACCACTTGGTCTTCAATCTTCCCCTTCATAAGTTACTCATGATACAGTGAAACTAAATAAGTTAATTACGTGGTATGTGGAAAACATCCGTCTTATTCTAATGGACTTGAAGTTTGTAAATGTATCCCAGAATTATAAGTTCGTTTTTGTTTAAACCAAAGGCGTCAATTCAATATCATTTCTGACTTATCATACGATTGAAACAGACGATTCCAGCCCAAACTTAAAATTATGACAATAATTAATAACAACATTGAAAAACACGCTGAACATTTGTCCTAACTTATTAATTTCCAGCAAAGCATTGTTACATCTTTGGTACATCCTTAGAAAGAAAGAATGTAGTTTTGTTTGATTGATGGTATATCAAATGAATGTTTGATATATGGTAAAATTTTATAATTTTCTGTGGGTAGATTAATTAAATGGTGTGGCGGTATCAATAATTTAGTTAAATAAAGTAACAAAACAACTGGTGTTGGTGTAACTATATTTATTTTTCTTTACATGGTTTTAGTGTCGGTGGTGATCACTGCGTTTTGTAACTTGTATGCCTCCGTAGCACAGTGGTCGACGCACTTGACTTCTTATCTGGCGATTCGGGTTCCAATACGGTTGTAAGCACTCTTGTCCCAACTAGAATTCGGCAAAAAAACTGACTGACAAATAAATACATGTACTATACTCGACAGTATGGAATACTCCGTTACATTTATACATGTATTATTATACTTGTATTATACAACTCGTATTATCTGCCAATTGCAGTAAAGTACAGTGTTGTTTCACTTATCTTCCACAACCAATTGGAAGGTGCGGGATGAATATATAAGATAATAGAACATTCAATAGTCGTGTTGTATAATATTATGGTGTGCAAACTTTACAATTTAAATAATATTTCCATAATATCTGTCATATTTGACAAGCGGCTGTCAGTAATAGAACAGAACAGTAATACACCGCGGGAATGATCCGAATAACTGGAATAAATGATTATTGTATAAATAATACCTTGTCTATTTTATAGTTTATTTTCATATATGAATTCAATCTACAGCTAACATCCGGGCATTAAGCGCAAGTCGACTGTTAGCAAGGCGTCATTTGCCATTTGCAACCATTGAGTCGTTCGGTTGTAAATATGGCACTGCACAGTTTCGGTCTTTTACTCATCCAGGTACCAATGCATGGAGATTTGGAGCAAATATTGAGGGCAATTCTTGCTTAAAGACATTGCTCGGTGGTTCCGTAGCACACGCTACCTCTAGCTCCCCATAATATATCGTTAAGCCATTTTAAAAATGATGACAAGTTTGTCTATCAAGACATAGTTTGCACTTTTAAGAGGGACTGAAATCCCAACTGACCGGCATCATCGCTAAAACAATGCGAAGAACGAACATATTGGATCACTCGAATACTAGTATGTTTATCAATCTAGCAACAATAATTATTGTTACTAAAAAATTAGAAATCTCAGAAACACAATTATTTCTTCTGTAACGAAAGAATGAGGGTTTATAGAAATTCAAATACTGGTGCCATGAATGTCCCTAGTGTATTAATACGATGACAGTAGCAACTTATCAAATCTCTAGGTGTTAAATGATCTAATTACAGTGTCTCCAGTCTAAATAACGTTCTTTGAATGTGTTATTTTTTGTTGAATGAGTGATACTCTATTGTTGGGGTTAATTAGTGTTGTTTGTGATGTCGAAAGCGTTATTGTTTTGATTTGAGGATATAGCCAAAGGAACGATTCAGCGGAAGTGTAGAATAGTACGCGTCCACGCTGGGTATTAATAACAGTTTAGGCAAGTTCCATGTCCTTATGGGGAAAGTTTGACGAAAGTAATGTATATTCTAGTGTTTATGGTGCCACACCACCGTTACTGTTCATAGCCAAAACCTCAACGTCCGCCCGACATCCGGTCCAATTAGCCAAAACTAGACAGGTCGACCATTGCACCATATTCGGATTGGATTCGTTACACATGTTATAACAGTGTTAAAATAAGATAGAAACAAACACACACAGTACTAGTGTACTGTCTATGGAGAATTTAGCCGAGCTTGATTGTAAAGGAAAAAATGTATACATGTATTTTGGGAATAGAGTAATGAGGAAAACATACATATAGAACAGACTTTGTTCTGAAAATGAAATATTGGCAAACCATCCAGAAAGTAGAGTCATCGGGGTTACATATTATACAGTAAAATGTAATCACTTAAGTTGGGAATAGGACGAAAACATCAGTCGAGCTCTAATGGGTTGGATATTTTACGAACTTATTACATCGCTCAAGTTTGTTTTTGCGTAAACCAAAGGCGCCAATTTAATATATTTTCTGACACACTAAAATATCAAACAAAACTGGAAATATATTTCAAAAATGAATAACAGGATTTTTAGAGTTTATATTGAACTCAAAGACATCGAATGGTAGATTTTCTGCTTATACTAATACATGTATATTTAGGTCAATTGTTAAACAGGTGTTTTCGAACTTATATTGATTACTCCAGGCGTCTCATATTTATGTAAGCCATTGCAATGAAGTTATTGGAGAAATGAAACCAGTTTCCCCATTTTAACAAAACTTCTTAACATGGGAGTTACTGGGAATAATTTTATTTCGCCTTTGGAATGGGCGCGGTCTCAGTTCGAACCTTAGACTTTTCACAAACGAAGTGGACGCTAAACCAATAGGCTAATGGATTAATTTATTTATCACATAACCATAGTTACTAGGTCAAAACTTCCTGATGTAGATTCTAAAATGATGACATCAACATGAGAATGCGTCGTTAATGCCCTGACTGCGTCAGCATGAAATAAGTTTTTCCTAGAAATGTCTCAAATGGACAAAATTTGTTTATGCATGTACATGTATGCTGTTCCAATTTATGCAAAAGTAAGCTATTGAACTTAAATTCTACCAGTATATAATCTTATCCTCAACCATTTACGTACATGTACATTATTGATAGCGTATGCATCGAAGAAAGTTTAGTACATATTTTCAACACAAAACTGACAAACTTTCTTATAATTCGTTTGAGATGTTTTGCAACTCAATGACCACGATGCTCATAACAGACAAACGAATGCATGTGCTTGAATATACTATTCTTTGCTGTACGTCAATTCCCGATATAATTGAGTGTTCGAGACATATGGAGTGTAAACTTTAAATACTATTTCCATGATGGTTTGTCATATTTAACATGTGATAGTTTGTAAATTATCTGTAGCTGTATACAGTATTTGACTTCCCACTTGGACGGATTATGCACAATAATAAAAATCGGACATTCCGTAATGACAGATACGCAATGTGCAAACCATGGCGATTTGTATATGTTCTTCATTGTTCATTCAAGCACATAGATAAAGCTACTGGTTGAGATAAAATAATATGTTTGGAACAAATGGATGTGGCTCCGACTGTGGCCTGTGCTATGGACATATGGACATTTCTTGCTTCCAATTATTATGATAATATTGTGTTAATCGTTCTTGCAATTTTCAACTTGAATGATACACTTGCTTCTTATGAAGCTGTCAGACATGTGATTGCTCAAAAGGCAAAAGGGATTAAACATTATATGTAACCTCACCTCACTATGTTTGGTGATGAAAGTCACCAGAGACATTCCACAGGGTCTAACGATTATTTCTCACTACTTTATTCCAGATTATGGTCAGTTGTACTTCTATATATGTTAGCTGCCAAAAAAGTCCCAAAGGAATACACATGGCTTTATTCACGGCACAACTGTCAGAGTTTTGGAACACACGAGGGGCGATCAATATATTCGAGGACTATTCATCTAGCAATTTCATATTGGCAACAATGCTCCAAGCCATTTAACATAATTTGGAGTAAGATGTATCCGACCGAATGCACTAATAAAATTATATGATTCATACAAGGGGTGCGTGATGTGGGATGTCACGCGACTCATTCCAAGCATCACCGTCGGAGCAGCACATAGCTCCTTTCTGCACTGATGCCCGGTCCCATGTGTGAGACTGATTTTCTTTTGCTACTGAAATAAGTAGCTTATAGCCATTTCTAGAATGTGAGATGGATTAAAAAGAGTAAATATGCGTTATTGGAAACAAAACTGGGAAAAGGGCGGTTGTTTTACAAAATTAGATTGTTCAAATTAGGAATGAAGCACGACCTATCAGTTTTAGGACGCAATGTCGAAATAACCCTTTTGATTTTGAGTCAACGATGTAACGTTTTGTAGCCTATACTAGTCTTCGTTCTCGCCAGTTACATTTGGTTGAGATCTGTGCGTCTTATTTCGCAGAATTTAACCGAAAGTGTCCCTAACGCGGTGTTATTTTGGTTGTTTATCCTTATTTTATCGACTCAACTTTTTGGAAGAGACCCATCAACCACATAAACAATGGAATCATATGGAAATGGCCAATTGGGAGCGCACATAATCCATACACAGGTTAGTAAAGTCATTTTGGAGATATCGCGAGGGTTTTACAAGCTTCTCGTTAATATTCATAGCATGTCGTTTCTCAGAAATAACGTTACGTCCGAGATGCTCGACGGTGCGTGCTTCGCCATGGATACAAAAAGTGACGTCATCAAGTAAATAATGACATTATCATAAAGTAAAGTAAACAAATCGCGAGATAATTGATTGATCTACATCAGCTTGTACTTTCATTACTCTAGTTCTAATATTTCAAAATTGAGATAGAAAATCCTCGAATATATTGATCAATCCTCGTATCTGCATGTGTTCTTGAAGTACGTATATCTCGTATATCAAAAATATTATGAAAAATCTTATAGGGAAGATGGCAATCAACAGAAAAAGCCGAACACGCAGCACACAAATAGGAACATACAGAGCTCAACATATGTACGGCACAATGTCAAACACAAAACTGACAAAGAAAATGAACCACTTCATTTCCTAACTGTCTGTTCATACTTCATTTCTTTGCAGTACGCACCCACTCAATCAGCCACAAAATGAATTAATTGATGTGCGATCAGGACGTGCAATTTTCATTAAGCAACCCATCAGAACATTTAAAATCGGTTAAAAATATAGTGTTGGGCCCCAGTAAATATGAAGCTCATTTAAATGCGCTTTTATACGAAGGCAATATCTCTTGCAGAGAAGTGATATCGGGGATTTTAGAAATTAAAATGATTATAGACGCATAAACCACAAATTGGATAAAATAAATTGAGACAAAACACTTACAAATGTCTGTCTGAACAGATTGCTTCATAGTGCGATACTCAGTTTCATTTTGTCTTGTGAATTGACTTTCTTAAAAGTGTCCAAACGACAGCCAAACTCCTGACAACGTACACGTTACGTGTTGCCACCACACAGTGTTCTACGTACATGTAGGAATGAATTTTTTTTTTTAAAAAGCATCAAAACTAAACGTGTGATAAGTAATCAGGCAAACACACATGAAAGATTTGAGAATCTCATTTACAGAGTATTTGGAAAATAACACGAAATATAAGACGATATTTGTACTTGTAATGGCATGTTTATTATACGGCTCTAACACAATACCAGTCACTATGTCTGGTGTTTCATTACTCTCGTTCAATTGCTTTAATCCTTGTTTTATTACAATCAGTTAACCTGATATCTTATAAATAATACATGTTTTATATAGGAAGACGGGGCAATACAGCTGTTATAATACCACATTCTGAAACATTGTGTATTCAAATTGTAATGCCATAGAGGGCCTTAAATTGGCAATACAATTTATTATTTTCAATTCAATCTTAGTAATTATTTGGATTTCGACAAATTCATTGCTTGCTGTTTGTTCAATATTTGACATACTTACACGCATATCATGTACTCGTATTTACGTTGTACAGTGTAGCAGTACCACGTGACTTCAACGTCTTAAGACATCAAATCCCCACCCAAAGCATTTAATCCGCTTTGAAAAGGAAAACTTCACTGAGCGGCAATGAAAACGCAACACTTTTTAAACTTTAATATTTCCATAATCTGTTAACTTATAAACCTAAACTTTTGTATGCTCACTTCTATATATATTACCCACAGAATTCTGCTTTTTCCATGGAAATATTTAAAGAATCATTCGTCTATAGCGGAATAGTCTTAAACCGCATCTTTCCGCGTGCTGATATGTGGCTAAATATTTGCTTGCATATTGTGCAAGCATTTTGAAGAATATGGATGGATTAGTCGAAAAAACAAAATAACTAGTAGAAAACATGGTGCATACGCCAAAGGAAGACTCCGAAAGATCGGTCGTTATGCTCAATTTTGGGGTACTTTGAATACATATTCACCTGTTAAGAAAGCTAAAAATGCATTAGAAATCATAGGATGTAAGAAAAATGTTTAAGTCAAGTGCGATAATTCTTGGATAATTAATTTTAATTATACTCACTTTTTTTTATTAATCACCAAGCTTTTGCACTAAATTGTATCACTGGATATTACTGAACTAGTCTGCATGCTCAAGTTTTGATGTTCATTAATATTTAGACGTAAATTGTGTTTTGAAAATTAAGCACGCAATTCAAAATTGCATTTTTTCTCCATTGAGTGCAATAATCCGTCTTAAAAGAATACCTATAGCGTTCATGCAATTTATTTCCAGTTACAAATGGTGATACTTTCACCATCCTTGGGGCAAACATAATATCAATTTATTATTCTCAAAACGAGCAGTTTCGAATACGCGTTTAGAGGCGCAAGATTCGAAGCAGTGTTATAAAGAAACTGGCAAGTTAATTATTCAATCATTTTATTACTCCAAAATTATCTCCCTTTGACCATTAAAAATACACCATGGCTATAATAGACTAGGCTTTTATTATTTTATTGGTTGCGCAGGAAATAGTGTAAAGGCCCCAAAAGTACCTGGGGTTTACATAGCCCTTCTGCAACAACGGCACAGCATCACACTAGCATTCAATGAACGTTTCATACGATGAATACGCCGTATATGCACACGATGGATCGCTCCTGGCGGTGGTTTTAAAAGATTAAAAATTGCGACTTTCTGTTTTATACTGACCCCTAAACATCAGGTAAAAAACTATGTTGCTAAACAACTTTTTCTGATTCGAAGTGATATTCGTGTGTCACTTGCGTATATCTATTTTATGACGGCGAAGCATATCCAAAACACACCAGAGCCTAGGGAAATGTTTCGCGTATGCCTCGGTGAACACAACTTTATACTAAAATGTTGCACGAATATTCGCCGAAGAATAAAATGGTACATATGTATCACTTATATAACCAACGGTATGATCGACACAAAAACCAAGTGGACGTATATTAGTTTGATTTACTACATTCATACTGATCCATTTCATGTTGCATTTGTCGGTTCACTTTGTTATACATTTATTATATTTATACACATTTTGATAAAAAAAAGGAGCACGATATATCACGAGGGAGTAAATGGTAAGAATTAATCTTGTAAAAGGAAACGATACATCTTTTACGCGCGTAGCATAAACAAAACCATTTTCATGCAACTACGTTTTTGTTAAATAATTTACTCTAAAGTGCACACAGATTGCCAATGCTACATCATTAAATAAAACGTCTTGGTGAGAGTTGAAGTTTGAAAGGGGAAACTACCCAATCCAACAAGCAACGTTTAAGATAATCATCCTCATTATTCTTCCGGGACGAGTGATGGTATCCGTTGAATACATGCAACACGTCATGCTTATTCCTGTTTCTGATCTCCCAAAGCATCTGAAGTGACAATATATATATTGTTATACCAGTAGTGTCGACACAAAGTATTGGGTGCAATATTAAGAAGCAATGTTAATGTTGCCGACAATCACAATCATGGTATTGCATGCATCGTAGAATTAATGTTGACAAAAGTTCATTGATAACAATATACACTTAAACGAACTTCTAATTGGCCACCCAATGAAATATTACATTATGCGATATATTCAATCAATATTTTTTAAATTGTTGTTATTTTTATTCCATGCACTTATCTATCGATTTCAAGAAATAAATTACGCATGCATGTATAAAATCATTCACGCGGAACTGTGAGTGCAAAATGGCTAACGTGCACATGGTTCACGTGCCCGACATGTTTGATTTTTGAAATAAGACAAAATGTATTCTCTGTCGATTGGCTAAATAAAAGGCATTGATACTGGCGAGAATAAGTAATAAGGGGCGCGCTGAGGCCGTCAGAATGACTAGTACCAGGACCAAAATCCAGACATGTACGTCAAAACGTCATTTTGAAAACAGCGATATTTATAATAACGTGGGGTTTAGCTCGAATAACTGCGAGAAATAGATTTTCTATCAACGAAATAGGACAGTATCGGGGTTTTGATTATTTGTATTCTTCTAAAAGCATTTTTTTAAAACTAATTTATAAAAACACGTGGCCAATCAAAAATTCGTTCAATGTATGAATGCATCTAACGTCATGAGCGCGTTCCACATGGCTCATTCTCACAAATCATATTGATTTCAGAAAAGTCAATCAACAGGGAACAAATTCATACTTAATACGATACTATTCCAAGCTGTGCACAAGGCCAACGTGCAAAAAAGCGATTTCGCACCAATCGTTACGCATGGATGATTTCGTAAATATGCCATTTCTTTCCGGAAATCGATAAATTAGTGCATGGAATGAACAAAAAACACAGCCTAAGATTTATTGATATAATATATCAGGCGATATAATATTTTTAGGGTGGCCAATTAGAAATTCGTTTAAGTGTAGTGTACATAGTCACATGTAATACTGTATCCATTTTAGAAACAGCACGATACGGGTTTACTTTTATGGAACGTAACAAAAGTTGTGATTTAAGAAGCTAATTACCGATTCAATAAATAATTCGTACTGTGTATTGTACGAGATTATGTCTCTGTTTTCTGATAAGTTAAAGCCAATAACCTGTTTTTTGCTGAACATTCGAAACACGAGTACAACGTCGACATGTTGTTAAAGTCACCGATAAATCACCGTATGTGATGAGACATGTGGAACTTCACTATAGAGAGTTAATGACTGCGACACAAGATGATACACGTTTGTTGTCTGTGCAACCAGCATATATTGTAATGAAATCAATTATTTCTGTGATTCGTATTGTAATCCCGAGATCATGCTAATACAGACTAATGTCTGGGATTAATGGTAATTGTGAGACGGTGATTGTCCTGGTTGTGAAATAATTAGAATTGTAATCAAAATGTTGTAATGGTTCCATGTACATACACACATGGTAAAATTTGGACTTTGGTGCGTTTTAGCTTTGTTTTCTTATTCTGTCTAATGTTGGGTTGTGAAACTAGGTCATCCTGCATCGGGGACTTGGTGGATAAAGGTCAGGTCTTTGCTGCGCTTCATTCGGTCACTTGAAATCACCTTTGTGTTATTTCTTTGTGAATTGTCATTGTCACACATGAGATTATGAGAGAAGAGAGGTAAGTTTCCCTTATATGTTGAGCGTCTAACCGAGAGAGTGTCTGGTACCATTTTATTAAGGCTTTGGTATGAGGCGACCGGGGATCGAACACGAGGACTCCCGCACTCAAAACGTATGCTCTACCACAAGGATATCGAGGAGGCAGTAGGCTATCGAGGAATTAAAATTTGTACCAGATATTCTAAGCTTGTCTTCATGTCAAAGCATATATTGTTGCAGGAAAAACGGGACCTCGTTTAAGTAAAACACAAGATAATTAATCAAATAAGGTTAATAATACACAAGAGTTGGTTCACATTTTCTTTTAAGAGCCATGATAATTATAATCATTGATGTTTTGCACACAAGTATCGTTTTACGTTTTTGTTAATTTCAAAAGAACAGTTTGGTGACTATCGTGCAATTCATTTTAGAGTTTTTCACTAAGAAGTTACACATGTGACATTGTGTGTTTAAACACGATAGTGCGAAATGTCCTTTGATGTCCTGTGTTGGTATCAGTTCGAGCCAACACAATGTTTAAATAAAATGGTACCAACCAAGCCCTTGATAAAACACAAGCTGGTTTCCACTTTAATACCAACGTGGCGAAAGATAACTAAAATAAAGGGAAGTTGCATAATAATCGATTAAAAATAAAGATGTATAAGTTTATTCAAGCAAAACATTATGTATTCCTAATTAAGTTTGTGTACACAAACATGGATTTGTGTATTTTGGGAAGTTAAAATACTAAATGCCAGAACTGTTAAAAACGTTAGCCTAAGATATGAAAAGTATGTTTGAATTGCTTAGGGGACTGACTTGTTTGTCTCTCATTAGTTTGGTTCATGTATCTATGGTTGATATCATACAGTGCAGTCATTTGGAAGCTGCATATATGACCGTTGTTTAGAGGTCGGTGTTGTTCTAAAGATTTGGTAATTTCTGTGACTTCAAACATGCTGTACTTTGTATATAGTATTCTAGTATTTAGTTTTACTACTGACCATTGTCTATAATACCATTAGAAGAGCTAATAAGTCAACCATTTGGAATTCTCAAAGTGATCTATCCATTCATATTTCCTTAATTGACGTTTCGACAAATAGTGTTTGTCACATGATGGACTACTTTGTGTTGTGACAAAAACAATAAAAGAATGGTGCTAGCTTTTAGGTCTATTAAGTGAATTGGGTCCCTATGTCATGTGAATGGAGATTTCCCTGGCCAGTTTATTCGGTATTTGATTATTTAAGAACACGCTACGAGCTGTGACATATTGCTTTTTATCCGTTAAACAATAACTGGTCATTTTCCCTACATCATGGACACAGAAGTGTCATATTTTCATTCGTGTCCATTTGTTCTGAACTTGATTTCAGTTTGGAGCTTGTTTTGCTTTTAATTACATTCATCATGTGATACACAATTTGTCAGCAAATAGATGATGAAATAAAAGAGGAACGTTCATCGGATACCGTTTTCTAAAATGCTAACACCAAGTCCTTTACATTGTTTCGTTTACTGAAGTTTTTGTACCAAAAGATATAAGCACATTGTCAGAATACAGGTAATTTGCTTTTACAGATAATACATATTTGATCAATGTTCTTTAACCAGAGCTTCTTGATAATATTACAAGGTATGTTTCAAAGTTCTAATTTGAAATGCCAAGTGAGGTTTAACCTGCAAGTTGTTATATATTTCTAATAAACAATGAGTTAATATAAGGTACGAAGTGTATATCTTGGTTACACATAGCATACTAACTAACACCTTTGATACAATAGTCAAAATATTTCTCCATTCAAGCTCTACTCATCGCACCCACCTGGTAAGTCCTAACTCACTGAATCTCAAATTGTTTCCCATCACGTGGTCTCCAATATTCCTCTTCATTGGTTATACATGAGTAGGTGTAATTAAATCAGTTAATTGCGTGGTAGGTGGAAAACATCCGTTTAACTCTAATGGACTGGAAGTTTGCGAATGAAACCTAGAATTAAAACTTCGTTTTTGTTTAAACAAAGGCGCCAATTCAATGTCATTTCTGACGTATTATACGGACGACACGAGCGATGCCAGACCCAACTGGGAATTATGACAATCATTAATAGCAGCATTGAAGCAAGCGCTTGACATCTTTGCTAACTTATCAATTTCCTACAAAACTATCCTGAAATTATGCTATACATCTATATAAAGTAAGATACTTAGTAGTTGTTTTGCTTGATTTATGATATGACAAATGGATATTTGAACTATCGTAAAATGTAAAAAATGACAGTGGGTGTATTAATTAAATTGTGTGGCGGTTTCAATTAATTTGAATTGAATAACGTAAGCAAACAATTGATGTCGAGGTTCTTTGTATTAACCGTAGCACAGGGGCCATCGGTATTGACTTCTTATTGGTGATTCCAGGTTCTAATACGATTGGAAGCACTCATATTCCTAGCATAATTCTGCAAAAGCTGACTGGCAAATAATAACTATCATCAGCAGTATGGAATTATTTTGTTAATACATGTATGCTTGTATTATTCTACTCGTATTATACCACTCGTATTCTCTGCCATTTTCAATAAAATTCAGAGTTATATCAGTGCTACAACCACTTGACAGATTTGTGATGAATATATAAGATAATAGATCATTCAATAGTTGTTTTATATGTGGTGTGCAAACTTAACAATTTGAATAATATTTCCATAACGTCTGTCATATTTGACGAGCGGCTGTCAGTAATACACCGCGGGAGTGATCCGAATAACTGGTCCTGATTATTGTATAAATAAGACCTATGCTTTTTGATTGTCTATTTTCATATATGAATTGAATCCTCCGATTGTACATCTAAAATCCGGGCATTGAGTCGCAAGGCGACTGTTATCAAGGCGCCATTTGCCATTTGCAACCATTGAGTCGTTCGGTTGTAAACATGACACTGCTAGTAACCACAGCACAGTTTCGGTTTTTGACTCATCCAGTTACCAATGCATACACCTAGGAGATTTTAGGGTTATTCTTGCTTAAAGACATTGCTCGGTGGTTCTGTAGCACACACACTACCTCTAGCTCCCCATAATCTATTGTTAAGTCATTTTAAAAATGATCACACGTTTGTTTATCAAGACATAGTTTGCACCTTTAAGGGGGACTGAAATCCCAACTGACCGGCATCATTGCTAAAACAATGCGAAGAATGAACGTATTGGATCACTCGAATACTAGTATGTATATTAATCTAGCTTCAATAAGTCTTGTTACTAAAAAATAGAGATTTTCATCTTCTCAGAAACACAATATTTCTTCTTCAACGAAAGAATGAGGGTTTATTGAAATTCAAATACTGGTGCCATGAATTTCCCTCGTGTATTAATACGATGACAGTAGCAACTTATCAAAACTTTAAGCGTTAAATGATCTAATTACAGTGTCGCCCGTCTAAATAACGTTCTTTGAGTGTGTTATTTTTGTTGAATGAGTGATACTTTATTGTTGGGGTTAATTAGTGTTGTTTATGATGTCGGAATTGTCAATGTTTTGATTTGAGGATATAGCCAAAGGAACGCTTCAGTGGAAGTGTAGAATATTACGCATCCACGCTGGGTATTAATAACAGTTTAGGCAAGTTCCATGTCCTTATGGGGAAAGTTTGACAAAAGTAATGTATATCCTATTGTTTATGGTGCCACACCACCGTTACTGTTCATAGCCAAAACCTCAACGTCCACCCGACATCCGGTCCAATTAGCCAAAACTAGACAGGTCGACCATTGCACCATATTCGGATTGGATTCGTTACACAAGTTATAACAGTGTTAAAATATGATCGAAACAAACACACACAGTACTAGTGTACTGACGGGGAAGCATTTAACCGAGCTTGATTGAAAAGGGAAAAAATGTATACATGTATTTTGGGAAAAGAAAAATGAGGAAAACATACATATAGAACAGACTTTGTTCTGTAAATAAATTATTGGCAAATCATCCAGAAAGTACAATCATCGGAGTTACATATCGATGGCTTAAAATGAGAAGGTCTTAACTACCAAATCGATATTTTGAGAAAACACGGGAAAACTGTCTGATATTTAGTCTTTACTTATGGTAAAACAAACTTTTACAACTTCAACTGGATCAACATGACAAGTTGAGATTTTTATGAAAATGGGCTCATAAGAAGCGCCTTGTGATGCTTATTCTAAATATGTATGAATCTTAAAGGTCGTTCTAATTCTATGTAATTCTAATTCTATATAATACAGTAAAATGTAATCACTTTTAAAATGGGTTGGATATATACGAACCTATTTCATCGCTCAAGTTTGTTTTTGCGTAAACCAAAGGCGCCAGTTTAATATATTTTTGATACACTTAAATATCAAACAAAACTGGAATTATATTTCAAAAATGAATAACAGGATTTTTAGAGTTTATATTGAACTCAAAGACATATAATGGTAGATTTTCTGCTTATACTAATACATGTATATTTAGGTCAATTGTAAAACAGGTGTTTTCGAACTTATATTGATTACTCCAGGCGCCTAATTTTTATGTAAGCCATCGCAATGAAGTATTTGGAGAAAAGAAACCAGTTTCCCCAAACGTCTTAACATGGGAGTTACTGGGAATAATTCTATTTCGCCTTTGGAATGTGCGCGGTTTCGGTTCGAACCATAGACTTTCTACACACGAAGTGGACGCTAAACCAATTGGCTAATGGTTTATTATATTTATCCTATAATCATAGTTACTGGATCAAAACTTCCTGATGTAGATTCTAAAATTATGATATCAACATGCGCATGCCTCGTTAATGCGCTGACTGCGTCAGCACGGAATGAGTTTTTCCTAGTAGTGTCTCAAATGGACAAGATTTGCTTATACATGTATGCTGTTCCAATTCATGCAAAAGTAAGCTAATGAACTTATATCTTACCTATATATAGTCTTATCCTTAACCCTTTATATGATCGATAGCGTTTGCATAGAAGAAAGTTTATGGAAAGTTTGAAATGCATAGTACATCTTTTAGAACTTAAGATATTCAACACAAAACTGAAAAACTTTCTTATATAATTTTGAGATGTCACGTTAATTTGCAACTCAATGACCACGATGATCATAACAGACAAATAAATAGTTGTGCTTGAATATTATATTCTTTGCTGTACCACAATTCCCGATATAATTGAGTGTTCGAGATATATGGAGTGTAAACTTTGAATACTATTTCCATGATGGTTTGTCATATTTAACATGTGACAGTCTGGGGAATTATCTGTAGCTGTATACAGCTCGGTATTTGACTTCCCACTTGGATGGATTATACCTAATCATGAAAACTCGGACAGTCTGTCATTCCGTAATGACAGATATTCAAGATGCAAACCATGGCGATTTGTATCGGTACTCCATTGTTCATTCAAGCACATAGATAAAGCTACTGGTTGATATAAAATAATATATTTGGAACAAATGGATTTTTCTGTGGCCTGTGCTATGGACATGTGGACATTCCTTGCTTCCAATTTTTATGATAACATTTTGTTAATCTTTCATGCAATTTTCAACTTGAATGATACAATACATGTACACAAACCTGATCAGCAATGTAGCACTAGCTTCTTATCAAGCTATCAGACATGTGATTGCTCAAAAGGCAAACGGGCTTAAAATTTATACGTTTCCCCACCTCACAATCCGTCGATACTTCAGTTTGATGATAAAGTCACCAGCGACAAGGTCTCACGACTTTATTCCAGATTATGGTCAGTTGTACTTAGTAATATGTTAGCTACAAAAAAGTCACAAATGTATACACATGGTTTTACTCACGGCGTGAGAGTTTTGAAACACATAACATATCTAAATGTATTCTTGAAGTATATCAATAATATTATGCAAAAACTCTTGCAGAGAAGATGGCAATCAACAGAAAAAATCGAACACGAAACACAAAATTTGAACATACAGAGCACAACATAATTATGGACGGCACAATGTCAAACACAAAATTGACAAAGAAAATGAACCACTTCATGTCCTAGCTGTCTGTTCATACTTCATTTCTTTGCAATACCCACCCACTCAATCATCTAAAAAATGAATTAATTGATGTGCCATCAGGGCGTGCAATTTTCATTAAACGATCCATCAGAACATTTAAAATCGGTTATAAATATAGTGGTGCCTCGCTAGTAATTATGAAGCAAATTTAAATGAGCTTTATACGAACGCAATATCTCTGCAGCGATGTGATATCGGAGATTATAGAGAATAAAATAATTATAGACGAACAAAACACAAATCGAATTAAATTGGAGACAAAACACTTACAATGGTCCATCTGAACAGATTGCTCATTTAGAACGATATGCAATTGCATTTTGTCTTGTGAATTGACTTGAATTGAACTCCTGAAATGTTCATCTTACGCGTGGCCACTTCACAGTGTACATATGTAGCTACAAGAGAGGTCACTTCATAGGAATTAAAATTTATAATATAAGAAAAAAGCAACAAAACTAAATGTTGTGTGGAAAGTGATCAAACATATGTTGTAAAGTTAGATCTTTACTCCTGCATGTTACATAATACTATTACGATTACATCATGTAGATATGATAATTCCCTTCATTTAATTTACTATAGTCTTTTATCACATACTAG
The DNA here is from genome assembly GCA_963678985.1 of Spisula subtruncata. NCBI lineage: Eukaryota > Metazoa > Mollusca > Bivalvia > Venerida > Mactridae > Spisula > Spisula subtruncata. Next base: position 6,130,804 of record OY787663.1, read on the forward strand.
TAACATGCGGTCTGGGAGTGCATTAAAGCCGTGCCGGAAATATCGTAATGCACTTCCAGCCCATTCATTAAACATTTAAATTAGATTGACGTTGATTGGTTGGTTGGTTCAGGGTGACGTTACGTTAGCCAATCCGTGCCTTTAATCGACCAGTGACGACGTCAGTATAATACGGCATGACGTCGCATTTTGAATGAAACCTAGGTAGTGCACATCAGCGTTTTGAACGTTAACGAGCGTTCTCTAAGGTTATGTGATAAATAGAATCTTACATTCGTGCAAATTACATACGAGTCTGATTTAACTCGTCGACAAAAACAATATGCCACTTGGCAAAGCCTCGTGTCATATTGTTTTGTCCACTCGTTTAATAAAACTCGTATATAATGAGCACTCATGCAAGATCCACTATATCATGTTAGGAATTTAGCTAGTCTATTTTTTGTAAGTATGTGGATATTAAGCTAGTCTATAAGTGTATAAGAAATCACATAAAATCATAAGATTTAACCACCTGTGTATTGCTTATATTGTTTTATCTACATGCATTTGATCACAATCTTTTGTAATATGAACTAAGGCACCGCCTAAATGAGGGATTAAATTACACATTGGATATCTGCTAAGCTATGTTTCAGATAGAAACTGACTAAATATGAGTTGAATTTAGATGTTATAAAATATACAAACATAGTTATTGATCAGCAACTGATCACTTTTCCTCTTTAAATTTAAGACCAGAAATAATAATTATTCAAAAATTTAGATTGGCTATGTATCTGTGGTTTATGTTTGGAATAAGTGTAGGCATCCTTAACCTGGAGTTTTACCTATATTATACTGATTTGTAATACATTGCAACGTAACGTCATGAGTTTATTTGGCGTACTTTAGGTATGACGTCATTTCCTGTTATTTGTGACGTCATGACATCACGTCTTGTATTGGCGCCGTGTATTCAGTACAGTAGCGTATTTCTTACGTCCTTTTTTTAAATAGTTTGTTTTATTTATTGAATATTTTTAAAGATAGTTATAATTCGAAAGAAAATGATAGGGGGTAACCGTTTACAGCTTACTATTTTTTTATTTTCAAAGGACCATTTACCTCGGAAAACTGCCTGACCGTAACTAACTTTTTCTGAAAGCATTAGTACCGGCAGAGACTCGACGAAGATACGCACGTGGACATTATTGGTATGGGTATTTACAATAGCCAGCTTCGCTGGCTATTTAATCCCCTATTAACTTGTATTAATACTTTATTGGATATATGTATTTTATTTCATATGATTTATAATGGCATTTAAATATTTAACCATTGTTCAAATATCTATACATTCTAGATACTTTTATGATGTTTCATAAGTTTAACTATCATGCTGATCTGTGCACCCTTTTCATTATACCTATCAGTCATTAGCTGCATGATTCTTAGAGATGATAGGACCCTGTCCAGGCCCGTAACTACACTGTGGACAGCCGAGGCAGGTGCCTCGGCTAATTTTTTGCCAAACTTTGTCTTCAACATATATCTAATAAAATGTCTGAATAATAAATATTGTTACAAAAGGTCACATGTTATAAACAAGGAGACAGACTGTAACTTGAGGCACTAGATTTGTACCTTCCTTTATGCTCTTGTTTGTTATTGGTGTATTCAATACCAAAATAATAAACCAAAGAATACTCTTAGTATTGCAGATGAGTTCGTTGATTTGAAAAATCCCGTGAAGCATGGTAATGATCCTTTAATTTACTTCCATTCAAATCGTTTACGCCTCCCCTTAACAGAAAAAGGAAGTCTTCGAGTACGTTCATATAAACAAAATCCCCGACCCCTTACATGGTGTAACTATGGTGTCGGTTGCGAACGCATCCACCTTTCAGCATCGTTTTTATTCTACCTCGCTTTGCTCGCAAATTATATACTTATATATCGTCCATAATATAATGCAGAGAACTAGTTGTCGTGACATGCAGCTTGTACAAACAGTGCCGTTTTTCTGGCTCGCTTCGCTCGCCACACAAATTCACTCCTCCATAATTTCGTCGAGAGAACGAGTGTTTGTGTCATGCAGTCCGGACGAATAAAATTTGCATTTTTCTAACTCGCCTCGCTCGCCAAATATTTTATATCATTTACTGAACAAAGTCCCCGATCCCCTCCATGGTCGTAACTATTGTGTCGGTTGCGAACGCATCCCCCTTTCAACAACTTGTCTTTTAAAGAGTGAAAATTAATTGAGTAGAAAAATCCGGCTCGCTTCGCTTGCCAAATGACTTTAGTCGGTAATCGAAAATGTCACGCCGAGAGCCAGTTTGTATAGCATAAACCTCCGATAAAGCATCGATTTATTTCTACCTCGCTTTGCTCTCCAATTATTAACTTATAATATTATATCGTTCATAATATAATGCAGAGAACTGTTTTTTACGACATGCATTTCGGTCAAATGACGCATTTTTCTGGCTCGCTTCACACGCCAAATATTTTTTAGAGAACTAATTGTAACATGCAGATCGCAAAACGACGGTTTTTTCTGGCTTGCTTCGCTAAATGCTTTATACATTAAATTTTCATAAGTTCATGTAGAGAACGACATGCATTTCGAACAAATAATGCGGGTTTTTTTCTGACTAGCTTTGCTCGCCAAATAAATTCAATAGCTATTACTTATTGTGTAGGAAAAGAGCTTATATGGCTTGAAGCTCGGGCAAATAACTTTGATAGTAAATAATAACGCGAAAAGAAAGAGGCAAGCAGCTCGAACAATCAGTACGTTTTTTTCTAACTCTAACATATTTATAATAACGAGTAGAGAAATATTGTATGTGCCTTTGATGTTGTGTGTGGGCATTGCTCCGTGTAGTTTGGTTGTGTTCCGCACTGTTTTCTGTGCTCAGCTAGTTAAGTTGAGTGCTGCCTTCCCAGTCCGATTTCCTAATTTCGTTTATGCGTTTCGGACAGATAGATTGGTGCATTTTTTGGCTCGCTTCGCTCGCAAAATAACTTTACGCATTAACAATACCATGTACAAAACGAATATGTGTGAGTTTGGACTCTAAGCACCCCATCACATCTTCAAGACTCGATTTCGCAGCCCCTGTTGAAAAAAATCTAGTTACGGCCATATCCTAGATTGCCTCGGTATGTTCTATTACCATATGTTGTACTGACCAGACAGTATTATAAGTATGTGAGACCTCCATTCTATAAATATACATGTAAGAACTTCCGGAATAAAAGAGTAGCCATTCTATTCAGTTATATATGTATCCACCCATTGTGTTATAAAGACACAACACTGTTATGCTACATTTTATACTGCCTGTGGCTTATGTAAACAAAGGAATCTGAATTGCCCAGAGAGATAATTCGCTGGCTTAGAATGAGAAGGTCGTAACTGCAAAATCAATATTTTTAGAAAACAAGGATAACAGTCTTGACAATTACTCTTTACTTATGGTAAAATAAGATTTTAAAACGTCAGTTTGGTCAACATGACAACTTCTGATTTTCATGAATCTAGGCTCACAAGAAGAGCCTTACGATGTAGATTTTAAATATGCATTAGTCTTAAAAGGTCGTAAGTAGTATAGTTGCGACATTCTCATGCTAAGCCAGCGATATGTTATATTTTTTTGATTGGCTAAAATTATTGTAACTAACCTATCTGAAATAGTTGTATGTACTAATTATGTCTATATAAATGGCACTTTTGGCATTTTTCATCATTCTGATACTTATTTTTGAAAAAGAAGGATCAATAATTAATTAATATTTTCAGTACTTTAGGCATTTATCTTGAAGTTTGTAAGTAAATTCTTGAAATTATTTAGTAATATTTTTGCATTTAATTAGGCTATTTCATTAAGTAAATTATTCTGATTATTTTTAATACTTTAAACAATTGTATTTTGATCATAACTTTAGAGTTATGTTTCAAACATTGCTTAACTATAATAACATCATATTTAGTCATGGTTAGCTTAGTAATACTAGTTTCATTGATTGCGTTTTGTAACTTTGAAAGCATGACATTGTTTACATTCATTGCATTTTAGATGTTTGCATATTTCATTAAAAATTATGTTGGTTTATAAATCTAAATCATTTTTATTTTCTCTGTTTATTAAAGAGTGTGGTATCATCTGACTATACTTTGAGTTTCTCATACAGAAACAATCATTTACTTGCACACGAGTTCCTACTAAGCCAACTATAGAATGTTGCGTAAGAGCAGAGCCAAGGCAATAGCTTTGGTGCTAGACTCATTTTCGATTCCACAACAAATACATGTAGTGTTTGAGAACCTCCGTTAACGAGTATTTGTAAAATAACACGAAATATAAAACGATAATTGTACATGTAATGGCATGTTTATTATACAGCTCTAACAAAATACCAGTCAGTATGTCTGGTGTTTCATTACTTTTGTCCTATAGTTTTAATCCTTGTTTTATTACAATCAGTGAACCTGATATCTTATAAATATTCCATATATAGGAAAACGAGGCAATACAGTTGTTTTGTTTGTAATACCAGTTTCCAAATAATATATATTCAAATTGTAATCCCCGAGAGGACCTTAAATTGGCCATACAATGTGTTATGTTCTATTAAATCTCAGTAATTATTTAGATTTCGACAAACTCAATACTTGCTGTTGTATATAATTGGACATGCATACAGATATAACATGTACTCTTATTAACCGGGCTAAACTGTACAGAGTAGCAGTACCACGTCTTAAGACATTGATTTCCCACCACCACCACCACCACTCCGTCCTAAACAATATCTGATTGTCTTTGAAAACGAAAATTACATTGAATATCACAATGTACTCGCGATGTCATGGAAACGTAAACTATTCACAATTTTTTCACATTTTAGTCCAAACTATTGTAATAGAGAACACAAGTGAAATACCGTATACTACGTTTTATTGTAAAATAATAAGCATACAATAAACTAATAGTATTAGAACATGCATGGCCATTTATCGTCCTCCTCGGCCGCCATTTCCACCGAATCCAAACCCACATCTACATCGACCATCTATACAGTGTTCGTCACGGTTACAACGTGGGTCATTACAGTCTGATTGAGTAGTACATCCAGCCGTTCCTGTAATCATATTGAGGAAAGGTCACGTTGTTATATAGTTGTTTGTTATTAGTTCGTGTACTTATATGTATCCTCGCCTCTGGCCGGGCGACCCATATGGGCGAGGCCCTCAATAGAGGTCAGTCATGTCTGGGGTTGTTTTTTTTGAAAAGTGCATAATACAGAAGATGTCCCAGTTCCAAAAGTAAATATTGCGTGCGTCAATATACATGTAAGTACGCTGGTATTTGCGCAAACGCAATTAGCTAAGACTTTCTTCTCACGATTTTCTATCGTAATAAATTTTAGGTAAATAAAGGAAAAAATCGTTACGACGAGCATCGATATTTGGAGCTTTGGATATGTCGAGCACCTGGTTTATCTCGATCATATGGGTTGCTCCGATGAGTCATCGAGATAACGAAGTTTTAATGTACTTTTTAAGTGCATTTAGAGGGAGTGTGACTTACTGTGTGTACATGTACATTGTCTGGTATGACACTCCAAGACATAATCCTGTTCAGGGCAGGCCACGTGCTGACAATCTCCTACGTCACGGCATTCCTCGGCTTTCACAATGACTGGAAGTGAGGAGAGAATACTTATAATAAAGACTTAATTTTACAAGGAAACTTATTTGACAATACAAACGTCAACCTCTCGTAAGATCCTCAACAATGAACAATGAACTAGAAAAAAATAACTATGCAAAGTAAAGAATGATATTTGATATTTTGGCCCCCATAATGTGTCAAAATTATAGACGAAAATATTCGTAGAACTGAGTCTGTGAAATTATTAGAAAAAACACTGCACTATATGCATATACATTATTATGGAAACTTTATCAAGACGGTAATCAATCTAAAATGCTATATCCTATATAGACACATCTTAAGAGCCATCGTATCATTATACATGTTAACAACATAATCCGTAAACTATATCTAAATCAATATGGCATTTTGACGTCATTTTGTTGCTAGGTTACAGACGTCATAGTGTTACAAAATTTACGTTATTAGAAGCGCAGTCACTAAAGGTACAATCTGTCAAAGTTTCATTAAGATTCTGTTCTTTTTCTTCTCCATAGACCAACAGCGCGAAGTACCTTAACCAATGCCCCCACTTTGTGCATTTATACACGTACATGCGTCAATAGGTTGGTGTTACAAGTTGTTTAAACACCAACACATTCGAATACTATAAGAACTTACGTACAACACTATTAAGGTGCAATTACACAACCTGTCAAAGCATCATAACAGTATTATTTAGCTTTATGCGTTTTTTCTTTTAAGAAAACAAGTCTTTGTTATTTAATGCCTTATTTCATACACAGGTGTACATTGTATTTAAATGTAATTGTATCCCAGTAATGGCCTATAATTGGAAAATAAAAGTTTTATATCGTCTTTCTGTTTAAGTACGACAACGTCCATTAAATTGGCTCCGCTTGGTGATTTTCAACCTCTTCAAAAATAACGCTATTTTGGCAAACCTTATTTAGAAAATTAACTATATATATATAGATTAAATATCTTTTTAGAAAAACTACCGATAAAACTTTTTTTGTTTGACATTGACACATTGGCGTTCTGTAAGTTACTATAACATCTATGTATGTCCATACTTGTTTGTGAAAGTTGATTGTTTTGGGGTAAAGCAATACAAAATATATACGAAAAGCATGCATTTTTGGATTCGATAACCTGTGCCGATAAAATGTGAAGATGTTAAAATTTGACCTCAGGTTGGAAATCCCACAGCAGAGCATTTTGAAGAAATATATGACTTACCAATAGATGCCAACATTACCATCAAACAGACTGTAAGTTTCATGTTTGGTTTTATGGTGTTTCCTGAAGTGTTATTACAAGACAAGTGGTGTTTATTGAGTGGAAATGTAGCTTATTTATAGTACTTGGTCGGCACATATAATAGTCTTGGATTCAAAAACTGTCTCATAAAGCAGGGTGATGAAATAACAACAGGTCACACGATTCAACCCATTTCGTGAAAAGTTTGAAACAATTACGTTTGTCCACGTGTGTTGAGTGCTATTATGGCAAAATCATGAAGTTGGTCCTTTTATGATTTATATTATTTGTGACTCCAAAATGAGAAACGAGAATCATGGAATTACTGATATGTGAGACACGGTTGAGACAGACGACAAAAACTAGGACAGATTGTGAATAGACTACGCGTGTCTTCACATGGCACCGTTGATAACGATATGATAAGTCTACAGAGTTCTCTTATTCCCATACCTGGTTGGGCTCAAATATAAAAAAGGTTTGTGGCAGTGAGCGGACCGCTCTCAGTCATTGCGATCTCAAACAGGGTAAATCGATCTTAGTAATTGCAAAATACACATGTCCTAAAATATGTCATATGTTTCACTTACCTCGACCTGTGTCTTTTTTGTTTGGGTAGACCTATGGAATAAATTTGCAACAAAATAATAATGGTAGCATTTAAAGAGTTGGTCACCTGCACATTTTTACCTGATTGTTCAGTAAATGCTTCAAGTACATTCAACTCTCCTCGTTATCTCGAACTCGCTTATTATAATATCTATTTTTCCGTTGTGTTTGAGTTTTGTTTAAGTTCCGATTTGTCTCTTGCTTTATCCATCTATATGAAATCTCGAGACATATCTCAACGTTTCGGCTCGGGTGTTTCGTACATGTATTCTCGATGTGGGTTGGTAGGTACATAGGATCGGACAGTGGAACCATATCTTATTTTAGGCTGTTGTGGTACTTAGTCATGATCGAACCGCTAGAACTGACTGAGTCTTGATTCCCAGCCTTTTTAATTAATTACATTTTAAGTTTTTTTCCTATCCCTTTCAAGAAAATAGTTGATGATTTAAAGTTAACTTATTGCCGTACGTATATTAAGTTCAAAGCTTAAATTCTAAATTTAAAGCAATTCGTGAAAACGCTACACGGAGGCTCATATTTTCGAACACCTTAAGTAAGTAACGTTTCCCGACATTTTAATGGTCTCGTATTTGAACTTAGTGTGTCGCTAAAATTATGAAATATAATGAAACAATACTTAGATTGGGTCGTTCAAATGGTTCATTCAAAATGTGATCACGATATTCGTCATAAAATCATAAAACAGGTTTTGTTGAAACATCTGAATTGGGAAACAACGTGTCACGAAAAATACACGTTTTAGAATATTACAACTATAAATGTTCAAAATGATGTCATGCATTTCATGATTTTTGGAGATTAATCTGGTATCGTTTATTTGACTAGTTTCTTTATTTAAACATTTAGTAAATTAAACGTGTTTATATTAGGTGTAGGGCATATTTGTAAGGGAATTTTCTGTATGTTAAGCAACCCTGCTGAAAAATGTTTCGATATTTCTGCGACATATTGGCGGCCTCAATATTATTACTTTCCCGAAGAATAAAATTGTACATTTATATCATTTATATAACCAACTGTATAATCGACACAAAAACAACATAACTAAATGTTTTCTGTCGATATGTATACATATATTGGTTGAATCTACTACAATCATACAAATCCATTTGTCTGTTCATGTTGTTATACATTTATATATTCATACAAATTATGATCAAAACGGAACACGATATATCATAATTTACGAGGGAGTAAATAATAAGAATTGATGACCGTCTTAGTAACACATAAAATCAAAGTACTGAAAGTACTGACAGACTGGCGAACTGCTAAGGAACAATAGCTTTTCAAGTAATATAACATCAAGTGGTTTTTCTAAGTCGAAAGAGAGGTAAGTGCTGGACTTAAGAAAAAAATATAAAAAAATAAAAATTAAAAAATATAAAAAAATTGGAGCCGCCGTGATTCGATCGCTGGACCTTAGCATCAGAAAACTACTAAGCGAGTTGCTCAACCACTCGACCACGATCTCGTTGGAGAATGTTGACCTAAATAATTTAACATAATAAAATCATTGATGCGCCGCGCAATATATCGCGTTCGTAACGCGTAGTAATAATTATCAACGCCTTTAAACACCTTTTCTTTTAATTTCATACAATTTCCTTCCATTTCAAGAAGAAACTAATATATTACAATCGAACAGAATAAATGAAACCAGGAAAGTTGAATGTTCTTATCTTGCAAAACTGATTAATGAGGAGGAACTATTTGCATTAAGTGTATAGATTCTGTGTTGTCAGTTTCTGGAGTAAATTCATCTTAGTGGATTTCATTTTTTAAGATTGTAATAGTCTGGCGCGAAATCGCCAGCCTAACTAGTGTTGTAATAGGAAACAATACATCTATACGCGCGTAGCATGATACAAATACCATTTTCATGCAACTACGTATGTGTTAAACAATTTACTCTGAAGTGCACACAAATTGCAATTGCTCGTACATTGTGTAATACGCTTGGTGAGACTATGAGTTTGAAAAAAGAAATTACTAAATCCAACAAGCAATGTGTGATATAACACTCCTCATTATTCATCCGATAAGAGCGATAGTATCTCTTCAATACATGAAATATCTTATGCTTGTTTGGTCCAGATCTCCAAAAGCATCTGAAGTGATTTATATGCACGCACATACAGTATGAGATGCAATGTTTAGATGCAAAGTTAATGTTGCCGACAATTCAATCATGATAAAGACATGTATTGCAGAATTAATGTTCACAGAAGTCCATTGATACCAATTCAGTGTACATAGATACATGTAATACCGTACCCATTATAGAAATAGCATGATACTTTCAAGAAAGTAACAAAAGCTGTGATTCCTTATTTAATACAAATTTCGTACTGTGTGTTATACAAGATTACTCAGTCTCTGTTTACTGATTAGTTAAAGCCAATGTCCTGTCTGTTAAACATAAGAAATAAGAAGAATACAACGTCGGCATGTTAGCTTGACCAGATTTAGTAGGCACTCATTAAACTTCGGAAGCGTGTATTATTTTCCGTAAGCGTAGTCGGTACTTATCGGAAATATTTGTTTATTTTGCACCGACTTTGTCCGAAGTATGCACGGAATATGTCCGGACTGCCTACTAAATCTGGTCAAGATATAAGAGAGACCCATAAATCACCGTGCGTGATGAAACATGTGGATTTTTACTATATAGATAAAGGCTATGTCCCAATATGATACACGTTTGTTGTTTGAGAAGCCAGCATATATGGTAATGTGTATTGTAATCCCGAATTCATGCTAATACGGACTAATGTCTGTGATTAAGGGCAATTGTGAGATGGTGATTGTCCTGGTTGTGAAATAATTAGAATTGCAATCGAAATGTTGGAATGTTTCCATATACATATACACATTGTGACATCAGGTTTAGTTTTGTTTTCTTGTTCAGTTGGGTGTTGGGTATTGGCATGTATTTGTGAAACTAGGTCGTCCTGCAGTGGGGACTTGGGGAACAAGGTCGGGTCTTTGCTGCGTTTCTTTCGGTCACTTGGGTTCATCTTTTTCTTATTTCCTGTTCAATTTAGGGTATCTTGTAGCATGTTATATTCTGTGTATGTTCCGTTCGTACTCGAATGTTTGTGTTGAATGCTGGCTCCCCGATCAGATGTGTAAATATCTTTTTTACATCGAAACATGCACCAACACAAACTAACGAATGTTGACATGGTTCGTACATCTAACGTCAATTAACAAACTTTAGTTTTTTATTATTTTACGGTAGATTGTGTAATTTTTTCAACTTAAATTAATCACACCTGACACCTCATTCCTGATGGTTTTCATAACAATGATATTATGAGAGAAGAGAGCGTCTTCCCGAGGGAATTTCTGGTACCATTCTGGCAGCAAGTATTTCGCATAAGGCGACCGGGGGATCGAATCCGAGTTCTCCGACACTCAAAGCGCACGCTATATGCCACTAGGATATCGATGAGGCGTTAGGCTTTCGAGGAATTAAAATTTGTACTAAATATTCTAAGCTTGTCTTCATGTCCAATCATATATTGTTGCAGGAAAAACGGGACTTCGTTTAATTAAAACACAACGTAACTAATAAAACAAGGTTAATAATACGCAAGGGTGTGTTCACATTTTCTTTCAAGAACCAAGATAACTATAGTCATTGATGTTTTGCACAAGTATCGTTTTACGTTTGTGTTAATTTCAAAGAATAAGTTTGGCAATGATCGTGCAATTCATATAAGAGTTTTTCACTAAGAAGTTTTACGCGTGACATTGTGTTTTTTTTGTTCTTAGTATTTGCTTTGTACGTCGCTATATTTCCTCAAATATAAAGACGATAGTTGGAAAGGTCATTGGATGTGCTGGATTCGATACCAGATCGCTTCAAACCAAAGTTTACATAAAATTGCACCAGCTTAGTCCTTTATAAAACGCAATCTGGTATCCACCGTCATACACATTGGCGATAGATAGCAAAAAAGGGAGAGAACAGAGGGATAAATATAAGTTAGAAAACACAACATAAAGATCTATTCAAGTAGAAACGTACATATGCCTGCAATTATGTATTCCTAATTAAGTTTGTGTACACGTACATGCATTTGTGTATTTTGGGAATTTAAAATACTAAGTGCCAGAACTGTTAAAAATGTTAGCCTAAGATATGACAAGTATGTTTGAACTGCTTAGGAAACCGCCGACGTGTTGGTTGGTTTGTGCGTCTATGGTTGACATCATACGATACAACCATTTGACAGCAACATACATTGACCGTTATTTAGATATACTACTGACTATAGACTGCATTTGCCGTGGGAGAACAAATTATTCAACCTTGTGGTAGTCTCTAGTGATTCATACCATCATATTTCCTAACTTGACGTTTTGACAAATAGTTTTTGTCACATGATTGACCATAGTGCGTTGTGACCAAAACAATAAGGGGTTAAGAATGTTGGTTTTGTGCGTTCAGTTGGTGTGATGAGTCATATGTTTAATAGCCCGAATCATAAATTGTACAGGGTATATTGTACGAGTACACGATTCTATTAAGTACATATCTTACTTTATACATTGTAACTACATGCATTAGGTTTAATCAGTGTGGACCTCTATTCCTTGTGAAATGAGATTTCCCTGGGCAATTTATTCTGTCTATGATTCTTTACGAACACGCTAAGATCGTTGTTATATTGTACCAGACGTATCCTTAACAATAACTGGTCTGTGGACACGGAAGTCAATTTGTTATGATTTCATTCTTGTCATTTAATCGGACCTTTGATTCAACTTGGGGTTAGTTAGGCTTTCAATTACATGTATATTGATCATGTGAAACACAATTGACCCAGCCCAGCAAATAAATGGTGAAATAAAAGAGAGACGTTCATCAGATTCGATTGTTTTAATTCAACTAAACTGTCTTGCCAATTGAAATTCTATTACAGAAAACAAACCATCTAACCTATTGTTTTGTGACACGTTCATTTGTTATTTGTTTTACAGCTACTAGATGTTTGGATATATCTTCTATAATCAGATATTATTAATACATCCACATTATCTGTTTCTAATGTCTAATGAGGATCATTTAGTGCGGCTTAACCGGTGAGTTTATTTGTAGATTTCTAATTAATGATGAACTTTGAGGACTTTAACAATTAAATTTCAAATAAAAGGACAAATCATCCTGCAATACTTACTTAAAATATTTGATCTGGTCGCCACTACATGTCTCTATTCTGGTCTTATTCGTCGTCCTCCAGGGTTATTCCTTACTTCCTTAGTTCAGTCTGTATTGTTCTCACCATGTGCTTTTCGGTTTGTTTTCTCTTTCATTAGTTACTTGTGATTCAATGAAATTAAATCAGTTAATTACGTGGTAGGTGGAAAACATCCGTCTTATTCTAATGGACTGGAAGTTTGCAAATGCATCCTCGAATTAAAAGTTAGTTTTTGTTTAAACCAAAGGCGCCAATTCAATATCATTTCTGACTTATCATACGATTGAAACAGACGATTCCAGCCCAAACTTAAAATTATGACAATAATTAAAAACAACATTGAAAAACACGCTGAACATTTGCAGCAAATCATTGTTACATCTTTGTAAGAATATTGTTTTGTTTGATTCATGGTATAACAAATGGATATTTGAACTTTCGTAAAATCTAATAATTTTCAGTGGGCAGATTAATTAAATGATGTGGCGGTATCAATAATTTCAGTTAAATAAAGTAAGAAAACAACTGGTGTTGTTGTAACTATAAGTATTTTTCTTTACATGGTCTTAGTGTCGATGTTGGTCCACTGTATTTGATAACTTGTATGCCTCCGTAGCACAGTGGTCGACGCGCTTGACTTTTTATACAACTCGTACCATCTGCCAATTTCAGTAAACTTCAGTGTTATATTAGTTATGATCCACAACAAATTGTCAGATTTGTGATGAATGTATAAGATAATACAGCATTCAATAGTCGTGTTATATGTGGTATGCAAACTTTACCATTTGAATAATATTTCCATAATATCTGTCTTATTTGACGAGCGGCTGTCAGTATAACTCCGAGAGAATGATCCGGATAACTTGTTCTGATTATTTTATAAATAATACCCAGTTATATAGTCTATTTGATAGGATGTTTTCATCTATGAATTCAATCCGCAGATTATACATCTAACACACGGTTATGGATACGCAAATGGACTGTAAACAATGCCCTGCTGGTAGTCACAATGGTTTGGTCTACTACTAATCCAGGTACCAAATCTTACACCTAGTTGCAGTGGAGCAACTGTTTGTGGGTTATTCTGTGCTATGCGAAATTGGCCTGTGGTACATATGGGCTCTAACCTGTAAATCTATGTCCCGAAGCGTTCACCCTACCTGTAGGCTTCCATGCACCAGAATGATAGTATATTGTATGTTAAGCCATGTTAAAAATGATCACGAGTTTGTATATAAGGGCACAAGTTGCACTTTTAAGTTGGATTCCAACCCGTACTGTGCGGCGCCATTCCCTATCAATACCAAGTACAAACGCATTAAATCTCTCGAATACTAGTATAATGCATCTCAATATAGCGACAATAATATCCCTTTCTAAAAAGTAGAGATTTTAATCTCAGAAACACAATAATGTTTTCCTGTAACGAAAGAATGAGGGTTTATTGAAATTCAAATCCTGGTACCATGAATGTCCCTCGTGTATTAATACGATGACAGTAGCAACTTATCAAAACTCTGTGCGTTAAATGATCTAATTACAGTGTCTCCCGTCAAATAACGTTCTTTGAATTTGTTATTTTTTGTTGAATGAGTGATACTCTATTGTTGGGGTTAATTAGTGTTGTTTATGATGTCGGAATTGTTAATGTTTTCAATGAATGATCTAGCAATGACGCGGTGCAGTGGAAGTGTTGAACATGATCATATATATTATATGTTTAAATATAACGCGTACATACGCAGCACCACTAATGTGCACAGCCAGTCAACATTAACGTCCATCCGTTCGGTCATATTAGCCAGCACTAGACAGGTCGATCATCGGACAGTACTCGGATTGGATTTGTAACCCATATAATGACAGTGTTGAAATAAGATCGAAACAAACACATAAAGTAGTATACTAACTGGGAAGCCGTTAGTCGAGCTTTATCTGAAAGAAAACGCTATATACATGTTTTATGGAAAAAGACAAATGAGGAAAACATACATACAGAACAGGCTTTATTCTGTAAATGAAATATTGGCAAATCATCGAGAAAGTTGAGTAATCAGGATAACATCTGATACAGTAAAAAGTAATCACTTAAGTTGGGAATAGGACAAAAACATCAGCCTAACTCTAATGGTTAGGACGATTTACGATCGCTCAAGTTCGTTTTTGCGTAAACCAAAGGCACCAGATTAACATATTTTCTGATACAGTAAAATAAAGACCAAAACTGGAATTATAAGACAAGAATGAATAATAGGATTTTAAAACTCATTGGACAACTTCACGAACTCTAGAGTTGTCTTTGGACAGGAAGACGAGTCCAGTAACCAAGTTATTGTGCCAGTATTTAGAGTTTGAATATGATATGCTGAACTCGAATGGCAGATTCTCTGCTTATACTTATAAATGTATATTTAGGTCGAACTAAAACAGGCGTTTCCAACTTATATTAACTATTCTCGGTGCCTAAGTTTTGATGTTACTCGTCACAACGAAGATATTGGAGAAGAGAATCCAGTTTTCGTTTGGCGTCTAGCACGGGAACTACTGGTAATAATGTTGATTCGCCTTTGGTTTGACGCGGCATTGGCTCGAAAAAAGTACTTTCTGCAAACAAAGCGGACGCTAAATCAATAGGCTATCGAGGAGGCAGATAGATTATTTTAACCTATCACATTTACCATAGTTACCGGGCCATAAATTTCCTAAATTCTCCTACTAAAGTATCAAATGGACAAAACAAGTTTGAATATACATGCGCTGTTCTAATTCACCCAAAAGTAAGATTATGGAGTTATATCCAACCTAATCTTATCCTTAATAATTTACGTTATCGATAGCGATATATAACACTAAACTGACAAACTTCCTTATATACGTTTGAGATGTCAATTTATTTTGCAAGTCAATGACCACGATGATCATAACAGACAAACGAATAGTTGTACTTGAATATTATATTATGTACGCCAATTCCCGATATAGATATATGGAGTGAAAACTTTGAATAATATTTCCATGACAGTTTGTCATATTAAACATGTGACAGTCTTGGAATTATATAAGTTTTCTAGGGCTCTTTTCAACTGTTAGGCCGCTCAAGCACCCTTTGACATTTAAACTTCCCCTGGTCATTGGGCTACATATGGAAACCTACAATCGTGTCTCCTTGAGAGACTATTTCTGTCCTGTGGGTGTGGCAGCCAACATCCACCTGCGGGGCCCATGAATAGACACTGCCCTCGCAGGTACCATTTTATACCATGGTGGAGTGGAGCATGTGGGTCTTGATCTGAGAAATTAACCAGTGTTCCAAAGGGGGATCGAACCCTGGACCTCTCGATCCCGAAGCGCGCGTCCTACCTCTAGGCCACTGCTCCCCCTATATGTAGCTGTAAACAGCTGGGTATTTGACTTCCCACTTGAACGGATAATTCATAATAATGAAAACTCGGACCTTCTGTCATTCCGTATTGACACACTCTCAATGTTCAAACCATGGCAATTTGTATCTGTTCTCCATTGTTCATTCAAGCACATAGATAAAGCTACTAGTTGAGATAAAATAATATGTTTGGAACAAATGGATGTGGCTCGGACTATGGCCTGTGCTATGGACATGTGGACATTTCTTGCTTCCAAGTATTATGATAATATTTTGCCAATCGTTCTTGCAATTTTCAACTTGAATGATACACTTGCTTCTTATCAAGATATCCAAGCTATCAGACATGTGATTGCTCAAAAGGCAAAAGGGCTTCAAATTTATATATTACCCCACCTCACAATCCGTCGAAACTTCAGTTTGATGACAAAGTCACCAGAGACATTCTACAAGGTCTCACAACTTTATTCCATATTATGGTCAGGTGTACTTAGTAATATGTTACCTACAAAAAAGTCCCAAATGTATACACATGGCTTCACTCATGGCGCGACTGTGAGAGTTTTGAAACACATAAAATATCTACATGTATTCTTGAAGCATTTCAATAATATTATGCAAAAATCTTACGGGGAAGATGGCAATTTACAGAATAAGCCGAACACGAAACACACAAATAGGAACATACAATATAGAGCTCAACATATGTACGGCACAAAACAAAAAACTGACAAAGAAAATGAACCACTTCATGTCCTAACTGTCTGTTCATACTTCATTTCTTTGCTATACCATCACTCAATCAGCCAAATAATGAATTAATTGATGTGATACCAGGACGAGCAGTTTTCATTAAACAATCCATCAGAACATTTAAAATTGGGTATAAATATAGTGGTGCACCGCTGGTTATTATGAAGCAAATTTAAATGCGCTTTTATACGAAGGCAATATCTCTTGCAGAGAAGTGATATCGGGGATTATAGAGAATGAAATAATTAAAGACGAACAAAACACAAATCGAATTAAATTGTAGACAAAACACTTACAATGGTCCGTCTGAACAGATTGCTCATTTAGAACGACATGCAATTGCATTTTGTCTTGTGAATTGACTTGAATTGAACTCCTGAAATGTTCACCACATGCGTAGCCACTACACAGTGTAGCTACAAGAGAGGTCACTGCGTAGGAATGTGAACATTTAAAATTTAAGAAAGAAGCAACAAAACTAAATGTCGTGTGGAAAGTGATCAAACATATGTTGTTAAGTCAGATCTTTACTCCTGCATGTTACTTGATATATTATATTTATTTTATTGTATTGTATTGTACATAAGATCATAAGATTTAACCACCTGTGTATTGCTTATATTGTTTTATCGACAAGCATTTTATCACAGTCTTGTGTATTACATGTAACTTGTATTAATACTTTATTGGATATATGTATTGTATTTCATATGATTTATGATGGCATTTAAATATTTAACCATTGTTCAAATATTTATACGTTCTAGATATTTCTATGATGTTGCATACGTTTAACTATCATGCTGATCTGTGCACTCTTTTCATTATACTTATCAGTCATTAGCTGCATGATTCTTAGAGATGAAAGGACCCTGTTATGTAAAGCTGTACGTGGCTTATGTAAACAAAGAATTTGAATTGCCTAGAGAGATATCGCTGGCTTGGAATGAGAAGGTCGTTTATCTTGGCATTTATCTTGGAGCTTATAAATAAATTCTTGAAATTATTTTAGTATTTTTTTCGCATTTGTATTAAGTAAATTATTCTGATTATTTTTAATACTGTCAATATTTGTATTTTGATTATAACTTTAGATTTTTGGTTAACACATTGTTTAACTATAATAACATCATATTTAGTCATGGTTAGTTTAGGTATAATAGTTTCATTGGTTGCGTTTTGTAACTTTAAAATCATGACATTGTTTGCATATTTCATTAAATTAGGTTGGTTTATGAATTTAAATCATTTTTGTTATATTTTCTCTGTTTTATTAAAGAGTGTGGTATCATCTGACTATACTTTGAGTTTCTCATACAGAAACAATCACTTGCTTTGAACACGAGTTCCTACTAAGCCAACTATAGAATGTTGCGTAACAGCAGAGCCAAGGCGAAAGCTTTGGCGCTAGCCTCATTTTCGATTCCACAACAAATACATGGAGTGTTTGAGAACCTCCGTTACGGAGTATTTGTAACATAACACGAAATATAAGACGATAATTCTACTTGTAATGGCATGTTTATTATACAGCTCTAACACAATACCAGTCACTATGTCTGGTATATCATTACTCTCGTTTAATTGCTTTAATCCTTGTTTTATTAAAATCAGTTAACCTGATATCTTATGAATAATCCATGTTTTATATAGGAAGACGGGGCAATACAGTAGTTGTAATATCACATTCTGAAACATTATGTATTCAAATTGTAATGCCCGAGAGGGCCTTAAATTGGCCATACAATTTATTACGTTCAATTCAATCTTATAGTTCACCCTACTTCTTTGTCCAATCAAAAGCCAGGGATTTTCAAAATTTTGGACCACTTATTCATTTATTTGTGCAATGGACATAATAACTATTAGTAAATCCATTTATTAGGACAATTTAGCTGTTTCCTAATATGGAAAACTAGACCCGCCTCCTCTCATAATTTTACTGTTATTCTATCAGCAATTTATAATCTGCTTAAGGTGATTCACCGGTGTTGGATTTTTCTGTAAAATGTATATAAAACCTGTTATATTTATGAAGAACACATTTACGACAACCATTCTGGAAAATACCAACAGTTTTGCTTGCCTAGTTTTTTTTAGATATTCTTGGATTTTGAAGACAACCCCTAAAAACTAAAAAAAAATTGTAATTTACCGAAAAAGTTTTGCTTTAATCCTCATCAATTTGGTATACATAAAATTTCGTATATAAAGAACCAAACAGTAATTTTCTATGTTATACTGTGCAAGGTATTTGATATTTTAAAGCTATTTGAAATATGTTAATTTTCGTTTTTGAGTTTAATATGAAAAATCGTTGAACGACATACTGATTTCATGCATACAACAAGTAGAGTGATAAATATTGAAGTATCATGCAAGATTTCATGACAATTTGCTCCGTTAGTTTATTTTTATTACACTTTTAGTGATTTCAGAAATGCTGAAAACAGGGGAGGTAACAAAAATAATCAACGTTTTGCATCCGCTGTATTCAGATTTCGCGATCATTCTATTTTTAAAAAAATAGTGCATACTTCAAGGCGCTTACAGTTTAATTTGGGTACTTCTGCATGTATTAGTTTGTATTCTGCAGGAATGAATGCAAAAGAACCGTCCTCTAAAATTCTTGGGATACTGTTTAAAACTATTGAATAAGTTTCATATGGGCGCATAGAACTACGTTTTAAATACATCGTAACCATGGATTCGCTGGATTATGTGTTTAATATCATTTGGAATAAATCATCCACAGGAATTGAGCTAAGAGTGTTTCCGTTTTTTCATTAAAAGTATATAATCCTAATAACTAGTCCGTACACTCGCGATTTGAAGGCATGGGAAGATGCTAAAAAATCAATTTTAAGCATTTTGTATTATTTGATCTCGGTTGTCAGACGCTTACAATACATCCAAGTGACTGCGATTTTTCAACTTCCACCAAACTCAAAAGCGGTGAAACACCTTAATATTTACATTTTCACTCTCAATATTCAATAAATGGACATGCTATTGTTTGCATACAAAAGCATTTGAAAGGTCACCAAAAGTGGGCGGGTAAACTATAAGCCGGTTATAGATCACATGTTAGAATTATAAACAAATTAAACCTGCGGTCGCTAGCGCTCCCTTGCTCTAATTTGTTTATAAATCTAATATATGATCTATAACCTATATTTAGTAATTATTTGGATTTCGACAAATTCAGTGCTTGCTGTTTGTTCAATATTTGACATACTTACACGCATATTATGTACTCGTATTTACGTTGTACAGTGTAACAGTACCACGTGACTTCAACGTCTTAAGACATCAAATCCCCACCCAAAGCATTTAATCCGCTTCGAAAACGAAAACTTCACTGAGCGGCAATGAAAACGCAACACTTTTTAAACTTTAATATTTCCATAATCTGTTAATTTATAAACTTAAAATTTTGTATGCTCACTTCTATATATATTATCCACAGAATTCTGCTTTTTCCATGAAAATATTTAAAGAATTACTCGTCCATAGCGAAATACTCTTAAACCGCATCTTTCCGCGTGCTGATATGTGGCTAAATATTTGCTCGCATATTGTGCAAGTATTTTGAAGAATATGGATGGATTAGTCGGAAAAACAAAATAACTAGTAGAATACATGGTGCATACGCCAAAGGAAGACTCCGAAAGATCGGTCGTTATGCTCAAGTGTGGGGTATTCGTGCTAAAAATAAAAATTTCGTTGATTAAAATTACCGAAGTCATTATTTCATTTATTTAACACAAGTTTGAATACATATACACCTGTTAAGAAAGCTAAAAATGCATTAGAAATCATAGGATGTAAGAAAATGTTTAAGTCAAGTGCGATAACTCTTGGATAATTAAATAGAGGATATTTGTATTTTTCCGTGTATGATCGGCTGATAATTCACCGAGTGAGCAGCTGATGTAATATTTTCACGAGTGGCGTAGCCACGAGTGAAAATATAAGTCAGCTGCTCACGAGGTGAATTATCAAACGATCATACACGGTAAAATACTAATATTCTATTTATTTCATGCTTCAAATAGCTTAAATGATGGAAATACTCCACTATATACCTGAAATGTTTTGCGTGACGTCGTTTTCCCGCCATGCACACGTCGAGTTGCAATCAAATAGTTCTTCTGCAATGGCTTCAATTTCGTCCATTTGTTTTACATTTATGTACATATAATGTTGTGTTATTTGTTAAAGATTAAGAGAGCAAGTGAAAATGCTTATTATTTTATTTTTGACGGCGAGAAAATTTGATTTCTTAAAAATAGCCCGTTTGCCGTGAAATTATGAACAGTGAAATTATGAACAGTAAAATTATCGGGGAATAATCCACCGTTATTCCGCCGTAAACCACCGGTAAGCATGAAATAATTAATTATATTCACTTTTTTATTAATCACCAAACTTTTGCACTAAATTGTATCACTGGATATTACTGAACTAGTCTGCACGCTCAAGTTTTGATGTTCATTAATATTTAGACGTAAATTGTGTTTTGAAAATTAAGCACGCAATTCAAAATTGCATTTTTTCTCCATTGAGTGCAATAATCCGCCTTAAAAGAATACCTATAGCGTTCATGCAATTAATTTCCAGGTACAAATGGTGATACTTTCACCATCCTTGGGGCAAATATAATATCATTTTATTAATCTCAAAACGAGCAGTTTCGAATACGCGTTTAGAGGCGCAAGATTCGAAGCAGTGTTATAAAGAAACTGGCAAGTTAATCATTATCTCCCTTTGACCATTAAAAATACACCATGGCTATAATAGACTAGGCTTTTATTATTTTATTGGTTGCGCACGAAATAGTGTAAAGGCCCCTAAAAGTACCTGAAGTTTACATAGCCCTTCTGCAACAACGGCACAGCATCACACTAGCATTCAATGAACGTTTCATACGATTAATACGCCGTATATGCACACGATGGATCGCTCCTGGCGGTGGTTTTAAAAGATTAAAAATTCCGACTTTCTGTATTATACTGACCCCTAATCATCAGGTAAAAAACTATGTTGCTAAACAACTTTTTCTGATTCGAAGTGATATTCATGTGTCTATTGCGTATATCTATTTTATGACGGGTAGCATATCCAAAACACACCAGAGCCCAGGGAAATGTTTCGCGTATGCCTTGGTGAACACAACTTTACTACCCGATACACATCATCGATGTGTTGCTCTTGAAAGTGTCACGAGCCATCGGGTATATAAAAATGCTGCACTAATATTCGCCGAAGAATAAAATGGTACATATGTACTGGGCGGCGATCAGTTCCCGATGGCTATCAGTATCCGACATTTGATATTTTTTCATATTTAGCGTAGCTCTAAAATTAAGATATTTAGTATAATCAAAGAACTACACCAAAGCAACAATTATGTGTCAGAAAATTTACAACTCACGGAAATAAAAAGAAAATATCCAGAAATAGATCTACATGCAATATTTATCTTACACCGAGTTTCGAAAATCGTCACCTCTCTCCCTTGGGGGATCATCTATTTACGAAAAATATGCATGTACGATGAAACAAACATCTTCATCTATTAATAGCCACGGGCTTCCCATGGTCATTGATAAATCTAGGTGTAGCTCAACAACTAGTATGATTTGTATTGACAATCCACACGAAACTCGGTGTAAGATAAATATTGACAAAAACGTCATCATTGACGTCATCGTAAATGACGTCAGAGATTTTTACTAATTGGAAAACGCACCGACTATTATGTCTCAATTATGTCCTCATCGAGTATCCAAACAAAGAGAGACAACTCTAAGAATTTATGTTTATCCAACGGGAGATAAGTCCCTTTGAGTTGAGAGGGTCAAAGTGGGGAAAATATGGTATTATATAATATCAAATGTGAAATGTCGGATACTGGTACTTTACATCTAATTTATGCACTAAAATAGTGACCCCTTTTGCGCCCCGAATTCCACTCGCTGTATGACGTCAAAAATGTCAAATTGTTACTATGATTTCGGCCTTGAGCTCAGGATTACGAAAATGTTAGTCATTTTGTTTAAAACCGTCTGGTTTTTGAGAAATTACGAAAAAACATGCAAAAAGTGTCGGAAACTGTTCGCCAACCAGCATCGCTTGTATAACCAACTGTATGATCGACACGAAAACCAACACAACTTAATGCTTTCTGTCAATACGTATATTAGTTTGATTTACTACATTCATACTGATCCATTTCATGTTGCATTTGTCGGTTCACTTTGTTATACATTTATTATATTTATACACATTTTGATAAAAAGGGAGCACGATATATCACGAGGGAGTAAATGATAAGATTTTTTCTTGTAAAAGGAAACGATACATCTTTTACGCGCGTAGCATAAACAAAAAACATTTTCATGCAACTACGTTTTTGTTAAATAATTTACTCTGAAGTGCACACAAATTGCCAATGCTACATCATTGAATAAAACGTCTTGATGAGAGCTGAAGTTTCAACGGGGACATTACTCAACCCAACAAGCAACGTATAAGATAATCATCCTCATTATTCGTCCGGGACGAGTGATGGTATCCGTTGGATACAAGAAACACGTTATGCTTATTTCTGTTTCTGATCTCCCAAAGCATCTGAAGTGACAATATATATATTGTTATACCAGTAGTGTCGACACAAAGTATTGGGTGCAATATTAAGAAGCAATGTTCATGTTGCCGACAATCACAATCATGGTATTGCATGTATCGTAGAATTAATGTTGACAAAAGTTCATTGATAACAATATAGTGTACATAGTCACATGTAATACTGTATCCATTTTAGAAACAGCATGATACGGGTTTACTTTTATGGAACGTAACAAAAGTTGTGATTTAAGAAGCTAATTACTGATTCAGTAAATAATTCGTACTGCGTATTATACATGATTATGTCTCTGTTTTCTGATTAGTTAAAGCCAATAACCTGTTTTTTGCTGAACATTCGAAACAAGAGTACAACGTCGACCTCATAACACTATTTAACACACACTTGCCATTAACCTAACAACTTTGAACTTCAACATCCTCTTTATTACTTATATCAATTGTAAATGCTTAATTTTAAGCATTGATAATTGTTTTCTTCATTCAACCTTTAACCGCACATCGAGTTGGTCTAGTCTACTTTCGCTTTCGATTTCATAATACAGCTAGACTAACTCAATGATGTGATTTGGTTAAAACACTTAAACCTTCTGTATATATATACTTTGCTTTCTTCTTTTTAGCAATATTGTACTATATTATGTCACAGTAGTTCAAATACAAATAGTTAAGTAGTCTTTTAAAAGCCCTGGAGCTTGTATGTAAATTGATATGATTTATTGAAAATAAAATATCTTACTCCCAAAAAAAAGAGTACAACGTCGACATGTCGTTAGAGTCACCGATAAATCACCGTGTGTGATGAGACATGTGGAACTTTGACTATAGAGAGTTAATGACTGCGACACAAGATGATACACGTTTGTTGTCTGTGCAACCAGCATATATTGTAATGAAATAAATTATTTCTGTGATTCGTATTGTAATCCCGAGATCATGCTAATACAGACTAATGTCTGTGATTAATGGTTATTGTGAGACGGTGATTGTCCTGGTTGTGAAATAATTAGAATTGTAATCGAAATGTTATAATGGTTCCATGTACATACACACATATTAAAATTTGGACTTTGGTGCGTTTTAGCTTTGTTTTCTTATTCTGCCTAATGTTGGGTTGTGAAACAAGGTCATCCTGCATCGGGGATTTGGGGGAACAAGGTCATGTCTTTGCTGCGCTTCATTCCGTCACCTGGGATCACCTTTGTGTTATTTCTTTGTGAATTGCCATTGACACACACGAGGTTATGAAAGAAGAGAGGTAAGTTTCTCTTATATGTTGAGCGTCTAACCGAGAGAGTGTCTGGTACCATTTTATTAAGGCTTTGGTATGAGGCTACCGGGGATCGAACACGAGGTCTCCCGCACTCGAAACGTATGCTCTACCGCTAGGATATCGAGGAAGCAGTAGGCTATCGAGGAATTAAAATTTGTACCAGATATTCTAAGCTTGTCTTCATTTCAAATAATATATTGTTGCAGGAAAAACGGGACCTCGTTTAATTAAAACACAAGATAATTAATTAAACAAGGTTAATAATACGCAAGAGTTGGTTCACATTTTCTTTTAAGATCAAGATAATTATAATCATTGATGTTTTGCACACAAGTATCGTTTTACGTTTTTGTTAATTTCAAAAGAAAGAGTTTGGTAATTATCGTGCAATTCATTTCAGAGTTTTGCACGAAGCAGTTATACACCTGACAGTGTGTGTTTGTTGATCTTCGTGTTTGCTTTTTACATCTCTATATTTTCTTAGATATAAACACGATAGTGCGAAAGGTCCTTTGATTTCCTGTGTTTGATACCAGTTCGCGTCAACCCAACCTTTAAATAAAATAGTACCAACTAAGTCCTTGATAAAACACAAGCTGGCTTCCACGTGGCGACAGATAACTAAAATAATAGGAAGTTGCAAGTGATTCAAAACCAAGTTAACAATCGATTAAAATTAAAGATGTATAAGTTTATTCAAGCAAAACATTATGTATTCCTAATTAAGATTGTGTACACATACATGGATTTGTGTATTTTGGGAAGTTAAAATACTAAATGCCAGAACTGTTTAAAATGTTAGCCTAAGATATGAAAATTATGTTTGATTGATTAAGGGACTGACTTGTTTCGCTCTCATTAGTTTGGTTCATGTATCTATGGTTGATATCATACAGTGCAGTCATTTGGAAGCTGCACATATTGACCGTTGTTTGGAGGTCGGTGTTGTTCTAAAGCTTTGGTTATTTCTGTGACTTCAAACATAATGTACTTAGTATACAGTATCATAGTATATAGTTATACTACTGTCCATTGTCTATAATACAATTAGAAGAGCTAATAAGTCAACCTTTTGGAATTCTCAAGTGATCTCTCCATTCATATTTCCTTGATTGACGTTTCTGCAAATAGTTTTTGTCACATGATGGACTACTTTGTGTTGTGACAAAAACAATAAAAGAATGTTGCTAGTTTTTAGGTCTATTAAGTGAATTGGGTCCCTATGTCATGTGAATGGAGATTTCCTGGCCAATTTATTCTGTATTTGATTATTTAAGAACACGCTACGAGCTGTGACATATTGCTTTGTATTCGTTAAACAATAACTGGTCATTTTCCCTACATCATGGACACAGAAGTATCATATATTCATTTGTGTGTCATTTGTCCTAAACTGGATTTCAGCTTGAAGTTTGTTTTGCTTTTAATTACATTCATCATATGTCAGCAAATAGATGATGGAATAAAAGAGATACGTTCGTAGAATACATTTTTCTTAAAGGCCAATTTATTTGCAGTGTCACGTTTACTGACGTTTTGTACCAAACCATACAAGCACATTGTCAGAATACAGGTACTTTGCTTTTACAGATAATACATACTTGCACATTATCCTATAACCAGAGCTTCTTAATAATAGCACATGGTATGTTTCTAAGTTCTGATTTGAAATGCCAAGTGAGGTTTAACAGGCGAGCTTTTGTATATTTTTTATAAACGATGAATTAATATAAAATACGAAGATACGTATATCTTGGTTACATATACTTACTTAACATATTTGATACAATAGTCAAAAGATTTCTCCATCCAGGCCCTATTTGGTTAGTTCTAACTCACTGAATCTCAAATTGTTTCCCGCCACGTGGTCTCCAATATTCCTCAACATTAGTTACACATGATTCAGTGAAATTAAATCAGTTAATTGCGTGGTAGGTGGAAAACATCCGTTTAACTCTAATGGACTGGAAGTTTGCGAACGAAACCTAGAATTAAAACTTCGTTTTTGTTTAAACCAAAGGCGCCAATTCAATATCATTTCTGACGTATTATACGGACGACACGAGCGATGCCAGACCCAACTGGGAATTATGACAATCATAAATAGCAGCATTGAAGCAAGCGCTTGACATCTTCGCTAACTTCCTACAAAACTATCCTGAAATTATGCTATACATCTTTATAAAGTAAGATAGTTGTTTTGCTTGATTTATGGTATGACAAATGGATATTTGAACTATCGTAAAATGTAATAAATGACAGTGGGTGTATAAATTAAATTGTGTGGCGGTATCAATTAATTTGAATTGAATAACGTAAGCAAACAACTGATGTCGAGGCTCTTTGTATTAACCGTAGCACAGGGGCCATCGGTATTGACTTCTTATTGGTGATTCCAGGTTCTAATACGATTGGAAGCACTCACATTCCTTGCATAATTCTGCAAAAGCTGACTGGAAAATAAAAACTATCATCAGCAGTATGTAATTATCTTGTTTATACAAGTATGCTCGTATTATTTTACTCAATACAATACAATATAATCTTTATTTTAAGTCGGATTTACATTTACAACAAATAACATTAGCTATGTAAACTATTGTCCGACATTACTCGTATTATACCACACGTATTCTATGCCATTTTCAATAGAATTCAGAGTTATATCAGTGTTACAACCAATTGACAGATTTGTGATGAATACATAAGATAATAGATCATTCAATAGTTGTGTTATATGTGGTGTGCAAACTTTACAATTTGAAAATATTTCCATAACGTCTGTCATATTTGACGAGCGGCTGTCAGTAATACACCGCGGGAATGATCCGAATAACTGGTCCTGATTATTGTATAAATAATACCCAGTCTATTTGATAGTTTATTTTCATATATGAATTCGATCTACAGCTAACATCCGGGCATTAAGCGCAAGTCGACTGTTATCAAGGCGTCATTTGCCATTTGCAACCATTGAGTCGTTCGGTTGTAAATATGGCACTGCTAGTAACCACATCACAGTTTCGGTCTTTGACTCATCCGGGTACTAATGCATGCACCTAGGAGGTTTTAGGGTTATTCTTGCTTAAAGACATTGCTCGGTGGTTCTGTAGCACACACACTACCTCTAGCTCCCCATAATCTATCGTTAAGTCATTTTAAAAATGATCACACGTTTGTTTATCAAGACATAGTTTGCACCTTTAAGGGGGTCTGAAATCCCAACTGACCGGCATCATCGCTAAGACAATGCGAAGAATGAACGTATTGGATCACTCAAATACTAGTATGTATATCAATCTAGCGACAATAAGTCTTGTTACTAAACTGGTGCCATGAATGTCCCTCGTGTATTAATACGATGACAGTAGCAACTTATCAAAACTCTAGACGTTAAATGATCTAATAACAGTGTCTCCCGTCTAAATAACGTTCTTTGAGTGTGTTATTTTTGTTGAATGAGTGATACTTTATTGTTGGGGTTAATTAGTGTTGTTTATGATGACGGAATATTGTCAATGTTTTGATTTGAGGATATAGCCAAAGGAACGATTCAGTGGAAGTGTTGAATATAACGCTTTCATGCTGGATATTAATAACAGTTTAGGCAAGTTTCATGTCCTTATGGGGAAAGTTTGACAAAAGTAATGTATATCCTAGTGTTTATGGTGCCACACCATCGTTACTGTTCATAGCCAGTCAACATCAACGTCCACCCGACATCTGTTCAATTAGCCAAAACTGGACAGGTCGACCATTGCACAATATTCGGATTGGATTTGTAACCCAAGTAATAACAGTGTTAAAATAAGATCGAAACAAACACACACAGTACTAATGTACTGACTGGGAAGCATTTAGCCGAGCTTGATCGAAAAGGGAAAAAATGTATACATGTAGTTCGGGAAAAGTAGAATGAGGAAAACATACATATGGAACAGACTTTTTTCTGTAAATGAATTATTGGCAAATCATCCAGAAAGTAGAGTCATCGGAGTTACAAATAATACAGTAAAATGTAATCACTTAAGTTGGGAAAAGGACGAAAACATCCGTCGAGCTCTAATGGCTTGGATATTTTACGAACTGATTACATTGCTCAACTTTGTTTTTGCGTAAACCAAAGGCGCCAGTTTAATATATTTTCTGACACACTAAAATATAAAACAAAACTGGAATTATATGTCAAAAATGAATAACAGGATTTTAAATTGATATGACGATTTCACGAACTCTACAGTAGAGTTGTTTCTAGAGGAGATAACGAGTCAAATAATAAACAAGTCATTAAGCGAGTCTTAAGAGTTTATGTCACGACAAGTTGAACTCAAAGACAACGAGTGGTGGATTCCCTGCTGATACCAATACATGTAGATTAAGGTCTCCGAGTTTTCCAACTTATATTCATTAATCTAGACGTACAATTTTTATGTAAGTCATCGCAATGAAGTTATTGGAGAAAGGAAACTAGTTTCCCTTTTAAACTAAACGTCTAACATGGGAGTTACTAGGAATAATTTTATGTCGCATTTGGAGTTGGCGCGGTCTCGGTTCGAACCATAGACTTTCCACACACGAAGCGGATGCTAAACCAATAGGCTAATGGATTATTTTATTTATCTCATAACCAGAGTTACTGGGTCAAAACTTCCTGATGTAGATTCTAACATCAACATGAGCATACCTCGATAATGCGCTTTGCCCTTCAGCACGAAATGAGTTTTTCCTAGTAATGTCTCAAATTGGCAAAATTTGCTTATACATGTATGCTGTTCCAATTCATCCAAACGCAAGCTAATGAACTTATATCCTACCTATATATAATCTTATACTTAATCATTTACATTATCGATAGCATTTGTATCGAAGAAAGTTTATGGAAAGTTTGAAATGCATACATCTTTTAGAACTTAGATATTCAACACAAAACTGACAAACGTTCTTATATACGTTTGAGATGTCAAGTTATTTTGCAAGTCAATGACCAAGATGATTATAATAGACGGACAAATAGTTGTGCTTGAATATTCTTTTCTTCGCTGTACGACAATTCCCGATATAATTGATTGTTCGAGATATATGGAGCGAAAACTTTGATACTATTTCCATGATGGTTTGTCATATTTAACATGTGACTGTCTTGGGAATTATCTGTAGATGTATACATCTGGGTATTTGACTTCCCACTTGGACGGATTATCCACAATCATGAAAACTCGGACATTCTGTCATTCCGTAATGACAGATAATCAAGGTGCAAACCATGACAATTTGTATCTGTACTCCATTGTTCATTCAAGCACATAGATAAAGCTGATGGTTGATATAAAATAATATATTTGGAACAAATGGATTTTTCTGTGGTCTGTGCTATGGACATGTGGACATTCCTTGCTTCCAATTATTATGATAACATTTTGTTAATCTTTCATGCATTTTTCAACTTGTATGATACAATACATGTACACAAACCTGATCAGCAATGTAGCACTTGCTTCTTATCAAGCTATCAGACATGTGATTGCTCAAAAGGCAAAAGGGATTAAAATTTATGTGTTACCCCACCTCACAATCCGTCGATACTTCAGTTTGATGATAAAGTCACCAGCGACATTCTACAAGCTCTCACGACTTTATTCCAGATTATGGTCAGTTGTACTTAGTAATATGTTAACTACAAAAAAGTCCCAAATGTATTTTAAATGACTTTACTCACGGCGCGACTGTGAGAGTTTGGAAACAAATAAAATATCTACATGTATTCTTGAAGTATATAAATAATATTTTGCAAAAACTCTTGCAGAGAAGATGGCAATCAACAGAAAAAGTCGAGCACGAAACACAAAATTTGAACATACAGAGCACAACATAATTATGTACGGCACAATGTCAAACACAAAATTGACAAAGAAAATGAACCACTTCATGTCCTAACGGTCTGTTCATACTTTATTTCTTTGTAATACCCATCCACTCAATCATCCAAAAATGGATTAATTGATGTGCCATCAGGACGTGCAATTTTCATTTAACAATCCATCAGAACATAAAATCGGTTATAAATATAGTGTGCCCCCCCCCCCCCCTCAGTAATTATGAAGCTCATTTAAATGCGCTTTTATATGATGGCTATATCTCTTGCAGAGAAGTGATATCGGGAATTATAGACAATAAAATGATTATAGACGCAAATTGGATAAAAATTGGAGACAACGCACTAAAAAGTGTCTGTCTGAACAGATTGCTCATTTAGAACGATAACGTTACACATTTTCATTTTTTCTTATGAATTGACTTTCTTAAAAGTGTCCAAACGACAGCCAAACTCCTGACAATGTAAACGTTACGCGTTGCCACTACACAGTGTAGCTACGTGACAGAGTAGGAATAAAAATTTAGGAATTTAAAAAAGAAGCAACAAAACTAAATGTCGTGTGGAAAGTAATCTGGTAAACATACATGAAGTGCTTGAGAATCTCAGTGACCGAGTATTTGGGGAAAAACGCGAAATATAAGACGATAATTGTACATGTATTGGCATGTTTATTATACGACTCTAACAAATTTCCAGTCACTATGTCTGGTGTTTCATTACTTTCGTTCTATAGTTTTATTCCTTGTTTTATTACAATAAGTTAAGTTGATATCTTATGAATAATACATGCTTTATATAGGAAGACGGGGCAATACAGCTGTTGTAATACCACATTCTGAAACATTGTGTATTCAAATTGCAATGCCCGAGAGGGCCTTAAATTGGCAATACAATTTATTATTTTCAATTCAATCTTAGTAATTATTAGGATTTCGACAAATTCATTGCTTGCTGTTTGCTCAATATTTGAATTACATACACGCATATCATGTACTCGTATTCACGTTGTACAGTGTAACAGTACCACGTGATTCCGAAGTCTTAAGACATCAAATCCCCACCCAAAGCATTTGCTCCGCTTCGAAAACGAAAAATATGTTGAATTTTCCAACTTACTCGCTATGTCATGTTGGGAATATCCCTGGGAAGCATATCCAAAACGCACCAGAGCCCAGGAAAGTGTTTCACGTATGCCTCGGTGAACACAACTTTACTACCCGATACACATCATCGATGTGTTGCTCTTGAAAGTGTCACGAGCCATCGGGTACTAAGTATATTAAAAATGTTGCACGAATATTCGCCGATATTTATGCGACATATTGGCGGTCTTCCCGAAGAATAAAATGAAAACCAACGAAACTTATTATTATTTTCTGTCAATCTGTATGTTTGGTTCAATTTACTACAATCATACAGATACAGTTCATGTTGCATTTGTCTAATCATTTTGTTATACATTTATATATTTATATAAATAATGATTATAATGGAGGACAATATATCATAACTAACGAGAGAGTAAACAGTAAGAATTGATGACCTACTAAGTAATACATAAAACTAATCTTGTTACAAGAAAAGATCAATCTTTACGCGCGTAGCATGAAAAAAATAACAATTTCATACAATACAACTACGTATGTGTTACACAATTTAATCTGATGTGCACACAAATTACCAAAGATACATTGTGTAATATGTCTTGGTGAAACTAAGAGTTTGAAATAAGAAACTAATCGAAGAAGCAATGTGTGATATAACCATCCTCATTATTCATCTGGGACGAGCGATGATATCCCTTCAATACATGTATGTGTTATGCTTTCTTGGTCCTAATTTCCGAAAGCATCTGATATGAAAATAAATTGAGCCGTTCTCCAGGAAAACCGGGCTTAGTGACAAAATTGTGTAAGTGTTGATAATATATGGTTAGAACAAGGAGACTCTTGCGAACAGTTTGTAAAAATTAGAACAAAATATTCCATACACTTACAAAGTTATAGACTTTTTAAACCATCCA
Source organism: Spisula subtruncata (assembly GCA_963678985.1). Classification (NCBI taxonomy): domain Eukaryota; kingdom Metazoa; phylum Mollusca; class Bivalvia; order Venerida; family Mactridae; genus Spisula; species Spisula subtruncata. The sequence goes on from OY787663.1 coordinate 6,163,542, forward strand.
CTACCGCCTACATTTTGAGAGACGTCACGATCGTCATTCTCTACGTTTTTGACGTAACGTCAACTTGCATTTTAAAGATTCAGTATCTGATAAATTTTTGACGTAAACTTTTTAAATTGTGGCACATTTTAGAATTATATTCTTATTTTAACAAAGCGCATCCAATTTGCAAATGTTTGCTTACAGGGAAAAATAACATGACAGTTTGTGCTTTTAGCCACTTGATCCTTGTGTTCCTTGATATAAGTACTTTTTGGAAACTGATGACCATAGCAACGACAAAAAACGGTTTAACACAATTTTATAAAAAATCTTGAAGCTAATGGATAGTACTGTACTTTCTAATTACTTAAATATGAAATCAAAGGACACGAGTTTTTTCTCATTTTAGACATTTTCTAAATCTTACTGCATAATAACACTGCAATGTCATTAAGCCCGGTTTTCCTGGAGAACGGCTCATATGTATTTCTATACGAGTAGTGTCGGCACACATTATTGGATGCAATGTTAAGATGCAGTGTTAATGTTGTTGACAATTGCAATCATGGTTAATTGCTAGTACATTTATTGCAGAATTAATGTTGAGATAAGTTCATTGACACCATTACAATATGGATGAACATAGATAGAAATGTACTTGTAATCTCGTGTCTATTTTAGACTCTACATTATACGGGTTTCTTTTCATGGAAAGTTACAAAAGCTGTGATTTTAATAAGACGCAAATTCCTTATTTAACATAAATTTCTTTCATCGGGTAATACATGATTATGTTTGTGCTTTCTGATAAGTTAAAGCCAATGACCTGGTTGTTGCTGAACATAAGAAACCAAACCGTATTGTAATCCCGATTTCATGCTAATACAGAATAATGTCTGTGATTCAGGGTAATTGTGAGACGGTGATTGTCCTGGTTGCGAAATAATTGGAATTGTAATCAGTATTATGTCATGTTTCCATATACATATACACATAGTGACATCAGGGTTTTGTCGCGGTTTTGTTTTGTTTTCTTGTTCAGTTGGGTGTTGGGTATTGGCATGTATTTGTGAAACTATGTCATCCTGCAGTGAGGACTTGGGGAACAAGGTCGGGTCTTTGCTGCGTTTCATTCGGTCACTTGGGTTCATCTTTTTCTAATTTCCTGTTCAATTTGGGTATCTTGTAGCATGTTATATTCTGTGAATGTTTCGTTCGTACTCGAATGTTTGTGTTGAATGCTGGCTTCCCGACCAGATGTGTAATTATCTTTTTAACATCGAACCATGCACCAACACAAACTAACGAATGTTCACATGGTTCGTTCATCTAACGTCAATTAACAAACTTTAGTTTTTTTATTATTTTACGGTAGAATGTGTAATTTTTTCAACTGAAATTAATCACACCCGACACGTCATTCCTGATGTTATGCATAACAATGGGATCATAAGAGAAGAGAGCATCTAACCGAGGGAAACTTTGGAAAGTATTTTGTTTCAGGCGACCAGGGATCGAACCGAGGACTCCCGCACTCGAAGCGCACGCTATACCATTAGGATATCGAGGAGGCAGAAGGCTATCGAGGAATTACAATTTGTACCAGATATTCTCAGCTTGTCTTCATGTCAAATCTTTTTTTTTCAGAAAAAACGGGAACTAGTTTAATTAAAACACAAAATAACTAATTAAACAAGTTTAATAATACGTAAGGGTTAGTTCACATTTTCTTTCAAGAACCGAGATAATTATAATGATTGATATTTTGCACATTTATGTTAATTTCAAAGAATAAGTTTGGCGATGATCGTGCATACCTTTTCAGAGTTTTCGCTGAAAAGTTACACGCGTGACATTGTGTTTTTGTTGTTCTTTTTATTTGCTTTTTACCTCCCTATATTTTCTCAGATATAAACAGGAAAGTTAGAAAGGTCATTGGATGTGCTGGATTTGATACTAGATTGCTTCAAACCAAAGTTTAAATAAAATGGTACCTGCTAAGTCCTTGATAAAACGCAAGCTGGTTTCCACCCTCATACCCACGTGGCGATAGGTAGCAAAAATAAAGATGAGATGAGAGTGATAAATACAAGTTAGACTGTCAGTATAACTCCGAGAGAATGATCCGGATAACTTGTTCTGATTATTGTATAAATAATACCCAGTTATATAGTCTATTTGATAGTCTGTTTTCATATATGAATTCAATCGGCAGATTATACATCTAACACACGGTTATTGATACGCAAATGGACTGTAAACAATGCCCTGCTGGTAGCCACAATGGCTTGGTCTACTATTAATCCAGGTACCAAATCTTACACCTATGTGCAGTGGAGCAACATTTGTGGGTTATTCTGTGCTATGAGAAATTGACCTGTGGTGCATATGGGCTCTAACCTGTGAATCTATATCCCGAAGCGTTCATCCTACGTCTAGGCTACCGCGCACCAAAATGATAGTATATTGTATGTTAAGCCATGTTATAAATGATCACGAGTTTGTATATAAGGGCACAAGTTGCACTGTTAAGTTGGATTCCAATCCGTACTGTGCAGCGCCATTCCCTATCAATGCCAAGTACAAACGAATTAAATCTCTCGAATACTAGTATAATGCATCTCAATATAGCGACAATAATATCCCTTTCTAAAAAGTAGAGATTTTAATCTCAGAAACAAAATAATGTTTTCCTGTAACGAAAGAATGAGGGTTTATTGAAATTCAAATGCTGGTGCAATGAATGTCCCTCGTGTATAAATACGAAGACAGCAGCAAATTATAAAAATTCTAGGTGTTAGATAATATAATTTCATTGTCTTCCCGTCTGGATAACGTTCTTTGAATGTGTTAATTTCTTGTTGAATGAGTGACACACTCTTATTGGGGTTAATTAGTGTTGTTTATGATGTCGGAATTTTTATTGTTTTCAATGAATGATCCAGCAATGATGCAGTGCAATGGAATTGTTGGATATGATTATATGCATTATATGTCTAAATTTAACGCATACATACGCAGCACCACTACTGTGCATAGCCAATCAACATCAACGCCCACCTGTTCGGTCCAATTAGCCAAAACTAGACAGGTCGACGATTGCATCATATTCGGATTGGATTTGTGACCCATGTAATAACAGTGTTAAAATAAGATCGAAACAAACACACACAGTACTAGTGTACTGACTGGGAAGCATTTAGCCGAGATTGATTGAAAAGGGAAAAAATGTATACATGTATTTTGGGAATAGAGAAATGAGGAAAACATACATGTAGTGTATTAGCTCAGTGACGGATTTTTTCTTTTTCCAAACACTGATACTGCCACCTATGGTTATAACAGTGTTAAAATAAGATCGAAACAAACGCACACAGTACTAGTGTACTGACTGTGAAGCATTTAGCCGAGCTTGATTAAAAATGGGAAAGTGTATACATGTATTTTGGGAAAGAAAAATGACATACATAAGGAACATACTTTGTTTGAATTATTTGCAAATCATCCAGATAGTATAGTCATCGGAGTTACATATGATACAGTAAAATGTAATCACTTAAGTTGGGAATTGGACAAAAACATCCATCGAGCTGTAATGGGTTGGATATTTTACGAAACTATTACATCGCTCAAGTTTGATTTTGCTTAAACCAAAGGCCACAGTTAATGTATTTTCTGCCACACTAACATATAAAACAAAACTGGAACTGTATGTTAAAAATGAATAACAGGATTTTTAGAGTTTGTATTAGGATAAGTTGAACTCAAAGACATCGAATGGTAGATTCTCTACTTATATTAATACATGTATATTTAGGTCACTTGTAAAACAGGTGTTTTCCAACTTATATTAATTACTGCATAACTTTTATGTAAGCCATCGCAATGAAGTTATTGGAGAAAAGAAAACAGTTTCCCCTTTAAACAAACCGTCTCATGGGAGTTATTGGGTATACTTTTATTTCGCCTTTGAAATGGGCGCGGTCTCGGTTAGAACCATAGACTTTCCACACACGAAGTGGACGCTAAACCAATATGCCAATAGATTATTTTATTTATCACATAACCATAGTTACTGGGTCAAAACTTCCTAATGTAGATTCTAAAATTATGACATCAACATGAGCATGCCTCGTTAATGCACTTGTCTGCTTCAGAACGAAATGAGTTTTTCCTAGTAATGTCTCATATTGACAAAATTTGCTTATACATGCATGCTGTTCCAATTCATTCAAAGTAAGCTAATGAACTTATATCCTACCTATATATAATACTATCCTTAACAATTTACATTATCGATAACGTATGCATAGAAGAAAGTTTATGGAAAGTTTTAAATGCATAGTACATCTTTTAGAACTTAAGATATATTACACAAAACTGACACACTTTCTTATATATGTTTGAGATGTCACGTTATTTTGCAAATCAATGACCTCGATGATCATAACAGATAAATGAATACATGTGCTTGAATATTATATTATTTGATGTACGTCAATTCCCGATATAATTAATTGTTCGAGACATATGGAGTGAAAACTTTGATACTATTTCCATGATGGTTTGTCTTATTTTACACGTGACAGTCTGGGAATTATATGTAGCTGTAAATAGCTGGGTATTTGACTTCCCACTTGGACGGATTATGCACAATAATGAAAACTCGGACATTCTGTCCTTCCGTTATGACAGATATTCAAGGTTCAAACCATGGCGATTTGTATATGTACTCCATTGTTAATTCAAGCACATAGATAAAGCTACTGGTTGAGATAAAATAATATGTTTGGAGCAAATGGATGTGGCTCGGACTAGGGCCTGTGCTATGGACATGTGGACATTTCTTGCTTCCAATTATTATGATAATATGTTGTTAATCGTTCTTGCAATTTTCAATTTGAATGATACACTTGCTTCTTATCAAGCTATCAGACATGTGATTGCTCAAAAGGGATTAAAAATTATATATATCCTAAACTCACAATCCGTTTGATGATAACAGTCACCAGAGACATTCTACAAGGTCTAACGATTATTCCTCACTACTTTATTCCAGATCATGGTCAGTTGTACTTCTAGATATGTTAGCTGCCACAAAGGCCCAAATGTATACACATGGCTTTACTCAAGGCGCTACTGTCAGAGTTTTAGAACACATAAATATCTGCATGTATTCTTGAAAAATATCAAAAATATTATGAAATATCTTATAGGGAAGATGGCAATCATCAGAAAAAGCCGAGCACGAAACACACAAATAGGAACATACAGAGCTCAACATATGAACGGCCAAATGTCAAACACAAAACTGACAAAGAAAATGAACCACTTCATGTCCAAACTGTCTGTTTGTACTTCATTTCTTTGCAATACTCACCCACTCAATCAGCCAAAAAATCAATTAACTGATGTGATATCGGGACGAGCAATTTTCATTAAACAATCCATCAGAACATTTAAAACGGTTATAAATATAGTGGTGCCTCGCTAGTAATTATGGAGCTAATTTGGGCTTTATACGAAGGCTATATCTCTTGTAGCGATGCGATATCGGGGATTATAGACAATAAAATAATTATAGACGAACAAAACACAAATCGAATTAAATTGGAGACAAAACACTTACAATGATCCGTCTGAACAGATTGCTCATTTAGAACGATATTCAATTGCATTTTGTTTTTCGAGTTGACTTGAATTGAACTCCTTAAATGTTCACTTTACGCACGGTCACTACGCATTGTAGCTAAAAGAGAGGTCACTGCGTATGAATGACAATTAAGAATATAGGAAAGAAGCAACAAAACTATATGTCGTGTGTAAAGATTCATAGATTCATAGAGATGAAAGGACCCTGTTATGTCATACTGTATATGGCTTATGTAAACAAAGGAATCTGAATTGCCTAGAGAGATATCGCTGGCTTAGAATGAGAAGGTCGTAACTATAAATTCAATATTTTGAGAAAACAAGGATAACAGTCTTGACAATTAGTCTTTACCTATGGTAAAAAAGCCTTTAAAACATCAGTTTGGTCAATATGACAAGATCAGATTTTCATGAAAATAGGTTCATAACAAGCGCCTTACGATGTAGATTTCAAATATGCATTAGTCTTGAAAGCTCGTAAGTAGTAGTTACGACCTTCTCATTCTAAGCCAGCGATATGGTAGATACTTTTTGATTGGCCAAAATTATTGTAACTGTCCTATTAGAAATAGTTGTATGAACTAATCATGTCTATATAAATGACACTTTTGGCATTTTTCATCATTCTGATACTTTTTTTTTTAATAGAAGGATTAATAATTAATTAATATTCTAGGTACTTTAGGCATTTATCTTGGAGCTTGTAAGTAAATTGTTGAAATTATTTTAGTAATAGTTTTGCATTTAATTTGGCTATTTTATTAAGTAAAGTATTCCGATTATTTTTATTACTTTTAATATGTGTATTTTGATCATGATTTTAAGAGTTTTGTTTCAAACATTGTTTAACTTTAATATCATCATATTTAGTCATGGTTAGTTTAGTAATAATAGTTTCATTGGTTGCATTTTGTAACTTTGAAAGCATGACATTGTTTTCATTCATTGCATTTTAGATGTTTGCATATTTCATTAAAATTAGGTTGGTTGATAAAATTAAATCATATTTGTTATATTTTCTATTAAACAGAGTGGTTTCATCTGACTATACTTGGAGTTTCCCATACAGAAACAATCATTTACTTTGCACATTTTCGATTCCACAACAAATACATGGAGTGTTTGAGAACCTCCGTTAACAAAACACGAAATATAAGAGGATAATTGTACATGTAATGGTATGTTTATTATACAGCTCTAACACAATACCAGTCACTATGTCTGGTGTTTCATTACTTTCGTTCAATTGCTTTAATCCTTGTTTTATTACAATCAGTTAACCTGATATCTTATAAATAATCCATGTTTTATATAGGAAGACGGGACAATACAGTAGTTTTAATATCACATTCTGAAACATTATGTACCTTAAATTGGCCATACAATTTATTACGTTCAATTCAATCTTAGTAATTATTTGGATTTCGACATATTCAGTGCCAGCCTGGCTGTTTGTTCAATATTTGACATACTAACACGCATATCATGTACTCGTATTTACGTTGTACAGTGTAGCAGTACCACGTGACTTCAACGTCTTAAGACATTAAATCCCCATCCAAAGCATTTAATCCGCTTTGAAAACGAAAACTACACTGAGCGGCAATGAAAACGCAACACTTTTTAAACTTTAAAGGTCATATACGCAATATTATTTTTTTGCTGTTTTAATAAGTTTATGGTATAAATATAGGATAACATCAATCTCTACACTTCAAATATGATTATAACACACAATAAACGTCATCTCTTATTTCGATTATCTTATTTTGATAATAAACTAACCCGAGTTACTTCCCTTAGCTTGTGACGTGCTTTTGGAACATCTAATTAACACAGAGGCTATATACTATTAGTGTATATTCGCATAAATCTTGATCTCTATTGAATATGTTTGGTTTAAATGCATTAACGTTACATGAAATACATGTGCTATTATGTAATAGTGGGTCAAATATAAAGCACAATCATAAAAGAATTCTCGACGGGGGATATACATTTATATACACAGCGTCGATCTACGAAGTGTCATACAGTTAATCTTGGTACATTATGCACACCACGGGGGATTGTAACATGCCAAAGACGTTATTATAATCAGCTGCTGTCTGTCTTAATTTATCTGACCCATTTGATGTTTATTTTAATTGTTTCTGTACGTATTAATGGGTATACACATAGAAAATTTCTAAATCGGTATGTGTACATAAATAAGTTTACGGTCAATGCAACTGGGCACTGTTTTATCAAAGCATTTACGCAAATCTTAAACTTACGGTCAAATTTAATGTTTTGTAATACTTTTACAACTATAACGCGTGATAAATGGAGCTACAATACTATCAATATCAGTTAATGAATGTCTACAAGCAATTTATTTCCCCAATGCGCTGTAGCTAAAGAAATGTACAGAATTTAAATATAAACGTAAGTTTACGATTTCCGTAAGTCCGTTGATAACACAGTACCCTGAAGACGCGTGTACATTACGCAAGTTATAGGAAGGTTGTTGTAATGGGCCAAGTATTAATAATATATTTTTGTCAATCAAAAGGCAAAAAAGAACAGTGTATTATACCAGATTTAAAATGCTTATAACTCGGTAAACGTTTCATTAATTTAGTATGGAACGATAAATTGCATTTTTCTAAAACGATATAGATCATTGGCATTGGAATTCAACTGTGTGTAAACTAATGATTCTCCCTAGCAAGAACCTAGATCAACATATCCATCTACCGTTACGCACCCTAACAAGAAAATACATAACGGAAAAAATAGTTACGCACAGTTGAAATCATATGCCTATGATATAGATTTTGAAAATTCGTGTTTAAATTGTGTATCGTTTTGCTTTATGGGTAATTATTAAAAAATACCGTCAGACTATCCGAAATAGAACGCAGGATATATATTATATAAAAAATATAGAGCGATATCAAAGATTTATTCTTTGTATGTTGTTGTGTAGAATACTGTATGGAACAACGCATGGGCTCGTATACATGTACAGTATTGTTTAAAATATTTTTAAAAATATGTCAAAACGTGGCGTGTCCTTACCCAGTGCGAGCATCGTGGATTTCACAAAATACAAACAAGATACATGTATGTAGCGAACTCCACTTTTGGTAATCTGCTTCCGTTATATAACTGAATTCTTGTTACAAATCACAAAATAATACTTGTCTGAGAGTTCAAGCACGTGCCTACTTTTTCTGAATATCAACGCACGGTCAGACATTTTGATCCTACAATTTAGACCGGCTTACCATCGACGAACCATCAGTAAAAGGCCGACACATAAATGACACTGCACTATAGGCCGCCAAAAGCAGGCGGTCTATTTTATGTTTAAATAATATATAGATCACACGGTATCAAGCTCTTTGTGTGATCGTTGGTCCTGTCTGGCCTGTCATAGGTCATGCAGGTGCAAGGGGCGTGGCGAGTTTATTACAAACCAATTTGTATTAGCCAATCAAAATTACGCCACGAATTGAAATGTAGTATTAATTATGGTCAGTTGAGCAAGTGCATAAAAATATCTTCAATGAATGTGCGTAATAAACAAAGTTTTTGTTTATCAGTGTGAAACTTTTTGAAAATGACAAGGATTCGTGTAAACTCTATTATGTTTTCTGGTGTATTAATGGAAAGCTTCAAAAAGTTAAAAAAATATGCTCAAACTTCTGTATAAGCATCGCATTATAATACTGTCACTTTTCAATGACACAGGATATAGTTAATAATTTTTACCATGAACGAGGTGTCATTCAAAGAAACCATGCTTTTATTACATATGCATACCAACAATATTGAAAAGATCTTTACGCCGATTATTGTGTTGGAAATGCGTGAGTTTACATTTCCAAATTACTTAATTTTCGGCGCACTTGTTCTAACGTGTCATGTTATGCACCTGTCAGTAGCATCCACGGTACCCCACTCCCGGGGTTTGGCTTATGGGTCGTCACCCGCCTTCCTCGGCCTGCGGGTGACAGCTGATGGGAAAATCTCCGGTATTTTCCCGGTCCCTGACAACTAAATAGCGCCCCTAGGCCAAGGGTATTGGTTCGCTGAAAAAATCCCAACATTTCACCGGCCATGCGGCGGAAAGCGGGAAGGTAAAAACACGACCGTCTCTCCGTCTATCCCCGAGGGTTTAGGGCGATGATGGAACAGACTGGTGCAGTATGTACTGTTGAAAAAAATACCAAACGATTTAGTTAATGCTAACTCTCGTTTGATTTTTATCCATAATTGAAAATGAAGGGATTTACTCGGCATCCAAGAACTTTGGACAATGTCTCTAACTTAACCGGTTATCTACATACTTTTTTTCAAATTTTCCTTTTACAATTTTTCGTCAATAATTTCCTGTCTTGAATTATAATGTTCATTTCTCAATTTAGGAATTCAGTAACTTAATTATGGTTAATTTATAAATTCTTTACAATTAACGACAGAAACGGCCAACTACGCGTCGATTTCGTGTGTACTACAAATACGCAGCTAACGCTATTTCTTGCGAACATAATTTTTTTCCTCATACGGCATGCTTTACTTATGGTCTGTTACAAAACCTAACACATAAATAAACAAAATAGTGACAGCTATATATATATATTCAAAATCAATCACCGATGTACACGTGTCACGTGTATAAACAGCGTCATATGTATATAAGTCTAACGCGATATTCTGCAATGTCAATATAAACAGAAATCACTGACCATTACATCGATTTAGGGAGAGCGGAATCGTATTTTACCTGCTCACTTCTATTTACCAAGTAAATTAAAATAACGGTAAAGCTTGGTCACATTGAGATGAGCCTGTCCTATTGATTAGCATAATTTAACAGTCGATATATTGTCTACGTTTACAACACCAAGTGTATGTTTTCATAATAGGGGAGTATTACGAAGACGCTCAAGATGTAATACGAACAAAAATCTGAAATACCGATATTGCACGATTTGCTTGCGGAAATTGATATATTCAAAGCAAAAATCTTGTAAAATATTCTTGCATAAAGGTCAGGCTCAGGTCACAATAGCCAAGCTATACACATTGAAAAAGGTAATCCCTTTTCCAATATCCTTATATGTTGTTGTACCTGATCTGCCTGTTTACTTTAAGTGGCACAGGTCCCAATACCGCGTTAGAGTTATACCCCCTGTAGCGCGCAGTATGCACTGCTGCGTTTGTAATGTATAACACGCCCAGCAGTTGAAGTCAGTAATGTCCACATCGGTATGTGGTCGTTGTTTTGTTTCTTAAATATTGAAGGGAATTTAAATGTGATTGCAATGACAACACATACAATGCTTAGAACATACCACATTATAGTAATTTCCGTCTTTGTTCATGAATTTAATCCGATAAAAACTCGACAGGACCCATTCAAATTTAGTTAGACTGAAGAGGAACAGTTCCACATATGTCCAAAATGACGTCACACGGTCTAAAAATCAAGGGAGACAACCAGGTTGGATTTACCTGGTAATTTTGTTATCGTCAACTTTATCGTTATAAACCATCTAAAATATTGCAATTATGTGGCTTAAACGTACGCCATGTCTTTTACATGATATATATCTATGTAAATGTGTTACTATAGTTAAATTATGAAATTCTTTCGTATTTGACCTTTAATATTTCCATAATCTGTTAACTTATAAACCTAAAATTTCGTATGCTCACTTCTATATATATTATCCACAGAATACAGCTTTTTCTATGAAAATATTTAAAGAATCACTCGTCCATAGGGGAATAGTCTTAAACAGCATCTTTCCGCGTGCTGATGTGTGGTTAAATATTTGCTCGCATATTGTACAAGCATTTTGAAGAATATGCACACGATGGATCGCTCCTGGTGGTGATTTTAAAAGATTAAAAATTGCGACTTTCTATTTTATACTGACCCCTAAACATCAGGTAAAAAACTATGTTGCTAAACAACTTTTTCTGATTCGAAGTGATATTCATGTGTCACTTGCGTATATCTATTTTATGACGGGGAAGCATATCCAAAACACACCAGAGCCCAGGGAAATGTTTCACGTATGCCTCGGTGAACACAACTTTATACTAAAATGTTGCACGAATATTCGCCGAAGAATAAAATGGTACATATGAATCACTTATATAACCAACGGTATGATCGACACATAAACCAAGTTGAACACAACTTAATGCTTTCTGTCAATACGTATATTAGTTTGATTTACTACATTCATACTGATCCATTTTATGTTGCATTTGTCGGTTCACTTTGTTATACATTTATTATATTTATACACATTTTGATAAAAAAGGAGCACGATATATCACGAGGGAGTAAATGATAAGAATTCATCACGTATTAGGAAATGATACATCTTTTACGCGCGTAGCATAAACAAAAAACATTTTCATGCAACTACGTTTTTGTTAAATGATTTACTCTGAAGTGCACACAGATTGCCAATGCTACATCATTGAAAAAAACGTCTTGGTGAGAGTTGAAGTTTGAAAGGGAAAATTACCCAATCCAACAAGCAACGTATAAGATAATCATCCTCATTATTCGTCCGGGACGAGTGATGGTATCCGTTGAATACAAGCAACACGTTATGCTTATTCCTGTTTCTGATCTCCCAAAGTATCTGAAGTGACAATATATATTGTTATACCAGTAGTGTCGACACAAAGTATTGGGTGCAATATTAAGAAGCAATGTTAATGTTGCCGACAATCACAATCATGGTATTGCATGTATCGTAGAATTAATGTTGACAAAAGTTCATTGATAACAAAATAGTGTACATAGTCACATGTAATACCTTATCCATTTTAGAAACAGCATAATACGGGTTTACTTTAACGGAACGTTACAAAAGTTGTGATTTAAGAAGCAAATTACTGATTCAATAAATAATTCGTACTGCGTATTGTACAAGATTATGTCTCTGTTTTCTGATTAGTTAAAGCCAATAACCTCTTTTTTTGCTAAACATTCGAAACAACAGTACAACGTCGACATGTTGTCAGAGTCACCGATAAATCACCGTGTCTGATGAGACATGTGAAACTTCACTATAGAGAGTTAATGACTGCGACACAAGATGATACACGTTTGGTGTCTGTGAAACCAGCATAATATATTATATTGTAATGAAATAAATTATTTCTGTGATTCGTATTGCAATCCCGAGATCATGCTAATACAGACTAATGTCTGTGATTAACGGTAATTGTGAGACGGTGATTGTCCTGGTTGTGAAAAAATTAGAATTGTAATCGAAAAGTTGGAATGGTTCCATGTACATACACACATGGTAAAATTTGGACTTTGGTGCTTTTTAGCTTTGTTTTCTTATTCTGTCTAATGTTGGGTTGTGAAACTAGGTCATCCTGCATCGGGGACTTGGGTGATTCGTATTGTAATCCCGAGATCATGCTAATACATGTACAGACTAATGTCTGTGATTAATGGTAATTGTGAGATGGTGATTGTCATGGTTGTGAAAAAATAAGAATTGTAATAAAAAGAGTTGTAATGGTTCCATGTACATGCACACATGGTAGAATTTGGACTTTGGTGCGGTTAAGCTTTGTTTTCTTGTTCTGTCTAATAGTGGGTTGTGAAACTAGATCATCCTGCATCGGGGACTTGGGGGAACAAGGTCGTGTCTTTGCTGCACTTCATTCGGTCACCTGGGATCACCTTTGTGTTATTTCTTTGTGAATTGCCATTGACACACACGAGATTATGAGAGAAGAGAGGTAAGTTTCCCTTATATGTTGAGCGTCTAACCGAGAGAGTGTCTGGTACCATTTTATTAAGGCTTTGGTATGAGGCGTCCGGGGATCGAACACGAGGACTCCCGCACTCGAAACGTATGCTCTACCACAAGGATATCGAGGAGGCAGTGGCTATCGAGGAATTAAAATTTGTACCAGAAATTCTAAGCTGCTCTTCATGTCAAATCATATATTGTTGCAAGAAAAACGAGACCTCGTTTAATTAAAACACAAGATAACTAATTAAACAAGGTTAATAATACGCAAGAGTTGGTTCACATTTTCTTTTAAGAACCAAGACAATTATAATCATTGATGTTTTGCACACAAGTATCGTTTTACGTTTTTGTTAATTTCAAAAGAAAGAGTTTGGTGATTATCGTGCAATTCATTTCAGAGTTTTGCACGAAGAAGTTATACACCTGACAGTGTGTGTTTGTTGATCTTCGTGTTTGCTTTTTATGTCCCTGTATTTTCTTAGATATAAACACGATAGTGCGAAAGGTCCTTTGATGTCCTGTGTTTGATACCAGTTCGCGTCATCCCAACGTTTAAATAAAAAAGTACCAACTAAATCCTTGATAAAACACAAGCTGGTTTCTACTTAAATACCAACGTGGCGACAGATAACTAAAAAAAAGGGAAGTTGCAAGTGATTCAAAACCAAGTTAACAATCGATTAAAATTAAAAATGTATATATTTATTCAAGCAAAACATTATGTATTCCTAATTAAGTTTGTGTACACGCCCATGTATTTGTGTATTTTGGGAATCTAAAATACTTAATACCAGAACTGTTAAAACGTTAGCCTAAGATATGACAAGTATGTTTGAATTGCTTAGGGGACTGACTTGTTCGTCTCTCATTAGTTTGGTTCATGTATCTATGGTTGATATCATACAGTGCAGTCATTTGGAAGCTGCACATATTGACCGCTGTTTAGAGGTCGGTGTAGTTCTAAAGCTTTGGTAATTTCTGTGACTTCAAACCTGCTGTACTTAGTATTATAGTATCATGGTATATAGTTATACTATTGACCATTGTCTATAATACCATTAGAAGAACTAATAATTCTCAATTCTGGAATTCTCAAGTGATCTATCCATTCATATTTCCTTAATTGACGTTTGGACAAATAGTTTTTGACACATGGTTGACTACTATGCGTTGTGACAAAAACAATAAAATAATGTTGCTAGTTTTTAGGTCTATTAAGTGAATTGGGTCCCTATGTCATGTGAATGGAGATTTCCATGGCCAGTTTTTTCTGTATTTAATTATTTTAGAACACGCTACGAGCTGTGATATGTTGCTTTGTATCCGTTAAACAATAACTGGTCATTTTCCCTACATCATGGACACAGAAGTATCATATTTTCATTCGTTTGTTCTGAACTTGATTACAGCTTGGAGTTTGTTTTGCTTTTTATTACATTCATCATGTGAAACACAATTTGTCAGAAAATAGATGATGAAATTTAAGAGGAACGTTGGTCGGATACCGTTTTCTTAAATGCTTACACCAATTCATTTACACTGTCTCGTTAACTGAAGTTTTGTACCAAACCATACAAGCACATTGTCAGAATATAGGTATTTTGCTTTTGCAGATAATACATACGAGGGGTGTACTAGAATTACATAGACTTTTGTCATAACTTTTTTATTTGGGCATGTATTATTGCCAAATTTGCCGTTGAAAATCTTCAAACCCTTTTGAAAAGAATCGGTAAAAATATTTTTTAATATTTAATTAGTCGCCACAGTAACCA
Organism: Spisula subtruncata; assembly: GCA_963678985.1. Taxonomy (NCBI): domain Eukaryota; kingdom Metazoa; phylum Mollusca; class Bivalvia; order Venerida; family Mactridae; genus Spisula; species Spisula subtruncata. Next base: position 6,178,744 of record OY787663.1, read on the forward strand.
ATAGTTGGATAGGCGGGGCAGCGAATTATAAAAACATTTAATGCTTATACCTCACAGAGAACAAGTTTAATTTTAACTCGACTTCGTGACATACACGCGCAATATCCTTCGAACGTACGCCGTAAATTTCGACTTTATAAAGGTTACCGTTGTTGATTATGGTACAAAACAAGCAACAGCTGCTGCGCGTGACCAGTGAAAATATGACGTTAGCGAAATACGCTTGAAATCGCACCAACATGAAGTTTTGTGTGAACCTCGGGAATACGCCAGAATAAACGCGTTAAATATGGAGCCTGCTTACTCTAAATCTCTTGTATCGAGTTACCTGATTTCCAAACGACACAAGCGCATCAATCGTGGTTAAGACATTATAAAACGACATGGACCGACTGCGAAAACCAACGGCGAATGAGACGCCACGAAGCGTTTTCTAGGACTACATTTACCTGAATCGACGTTCTATTATAAGGGTTATTTGCGACATTACTGGTAATACATTGGAACTTTTATCACATCTAAGGTAGAAAATAAATATTCGTAAGTTTTGTGTACGGCTGTGTCCATCTTTATAGCTACAACGTACACAGGAGCTTCACCTATCCTGGAAGTTCCGCCGACGTCGTGACGTTATGTTGACGTGCCCGGCATACAATATCCCTATCTACCTCCGGAAGCTGCATAATTTGATCCAAATAAGATACGGCTTTGAAATTTCACGTACTTAAGCAATCTTAATTGCACTCCACTCAAAATTATTTGTTTGTTTGCTGAATGGTATGGAACGTATGATAAAAGTCTACGTAATTCTGGAACACCCCTCGATCAATCTCCTATAACCAGAGCTTCTTGATAATATCACATGGTATGTTTTTAAGTTCTAATTTGAAATGCCAAGTGAGGTTTAACAGGCGAGCTTTTGTATATTTCTTATAAACGATGAATTAATATAAAATACGAAGATACGTATATCTTGGTTACACATACTTACGAGGGTCAGTCAAGAAAAACTGAGAGTTGTTAAATAAAGCCTTCAAAATGTATATACAATTATAGTTTCTACCATCTATCGTCAAATATTATCCATTGCGGATATTCTGATGAATTCCGTGATCGGATATAAGCTTATTAATAACGTTGCCAAGCAACCAAAGAACATCACTAAAGGGTATGCGTTCGCGCCAGCGACTGGGGGACTGATTTTGTTATCAATTCGAACGTTTATTTCAACTTTATATACCGTAATTTAGTACAACTAACATGTGTATCTTGTAGAATCTTATATACCAAATAATAATGGGCGTTTGTTACAGAATGATCACTGATGCTCTATTGTTTAGTTGCCTAGCAACAATTTTACCCGTATTTTATCTATTTTTTCGGCATGTGTTCTTTGCGTTGCCATGGTATTCTGAAACTAATCACTGAATTCACAATTTCTTCCCAGGAGGACTATGAATGTATCTAATGCAATCCAATGATCGTAATAGACATAAGAAATATAACTTCGCTTTTGAAAAACATCATGCGTTCTTTTGGGTGGGGTAAAATTGTGGTTTCAATACCAACAAATAAAGTAATACTTAATAGCTCCATCAAGTATATGTTCTATATTGGAGGAACTAATCAACCACAATTAAGTCTATCTGATAGATTAATGAATTACAAAATCAAAAATAAGTTTGAAAATGTTCGATATAACTTTATGTTCCCATAGCAACGAACAATTGTGTTCTACAGACAGCGCGAACGCATACCTTCGAGTTGCCTTCTTCGGTTGCCAGGCAACAAGATTAAAATGTTCGTACCCAAAATTTGTATTCGCCATAATTTCGATGAGATACCATATTTAACGATAATGTAAAGACAATTTACGAACACTTATTCTCCTGATCATTATTTACCAACTCTCAGTTTTTCTTGACTGACCCTCGTACTTAACATCTTTGATACAATAGTCAAAAGATTTCTCCATCCAGGGTTCTAACTCACTGAATCTCAAATTGTTTCCCGCCACGTGGTCTCCAATATTCATCTTCATTAGTTACACATGATTCGGTGAAATTAAATCAGTTAATTGCGTGGTAGGTGTAAAACATCCGTTTAACTCTAATGGACTGGAAGTTTGCGAACGAAACCTAGAATTAAAACTTCGTTTTTGTTTAAACCAAAGGCGCCAATTCAATATCATTTCTGATGTATCATACGGACGACAAGAGCGACGCCAGACCAAACTGGGAATTATGACAATCATAAATAGAAGCATTGAAGCAAGCGCTTGACATCTTTGCTAACTTATAAATTTCCTACAAAACTATCATGTAATTATGCTATACATCTTTATGAAGTAAGCTTTTTGTTTTGCTTTATGGTATGACAAATGGATATTTGAACTGTCGTAAAATGTAATAAATGACAGTGGGTGTATTAATTAAATGGTGTGCCAGTATCAATAAATTTTGAATTGAATAACAACTGATGTCGAGGTTCTTTGTATGTATCCGTAGCACAGGGGCCATCGGTATTGACATCTAATTTTGTGATTCCGGGTTCTAATACGATTTATTCTTATTCCTAGTATAATTCTGCAAAAGCTGACTGGAAAATAAAAACTATTCTCAGCAGTACGGAATTATTTTGTTTATACATGTATGCTTGTATTATTTTACTCGTATTATACCACTCGTATTATACAATTCGTATGATCTGCCATTTTCAATCAAATTCAGCTTTATATCAGTTATGAGCCACAACCAATTGACAGATTTGTGATGAATATAAAAGATAATGCAGCATTCAATAGTTGTGTTATATGTAGTGTGCAAACTTTACAATTTGAATAATATTTCCATAATGTCTGTCATATTTGACAAGAGACTGTCAGTAAAACACCGCGGGAATGATCCGAATAACTAGTCCTGATTATTGTATAAATAATACCCAGTCTATTTGATAGTCTATTTTCATTTATGAATTCGATCCACCGATTGTACATCTAACATCCGGGCAAGTCGACTGTTATCAAGGCGTCATTTGCCATTTGCAACCATTGAGTCGTTCGGTTGTAAACATGGAACTGCTAGTAACCACGGCACAGTTTCGGTCTTTGACTCATCCAGGTACCAATGCATACACCTAGGAGATTTTGAGCAAATTTTGAAGGCTATTCTAGCTTAAAGACATTGCTCGGTGGTTCCGTAGCACACCCTACCTCTAGCTCCCCATAATATATCGTTAAGTCATTTTAAAAATGATCACAAATTTGTCTATCAGGACATAGTTTGCACCTTTAAGGGGGACTGAATTCCCAACTGGTCGGTATCATCGCTAAAACAATGCGAAGACCGAACATATTGAATCACTCGAATACTAGTATATATGTAGCGACAATAATTCTTGTTACTAAAAAAGTAGAGATTTTAATCTCAGAAACACTATAATTTCGTCTTCAACGAAAGAATGATGGTTTATTGAAATTCAAATACTGGTGCCATGAATGTCCCTCGTGTATTAATACGATGACAGTAGCAACCTATCAAAATTCTAGGTGTTAGATTATCTCATTACAGTGTCTCCCGTCTGGATAACGTTCTTTGAATGTGTTAATTTCTCGTTGAATGAGTGACACTCTAGTATGGGGTTAATTAGTGTTGTTTATGATGTCGAAAGTGTTAATGTTTGATTTGAGGATATAGCCAAAGGAGCGATTCAGTGGAAGTGTTGAATCTAACGCATCCACGCTGGGTATTACTAACAGTTTAGGCAAGTTCCACGTCCGTAAAGGGACAGTTTGACAACAGTAATATATATCCTAGTGTTTATGGTACCACACCACCGTTACTGTTCATAACCAGTCAACATCAACGTCCCTCCCACATCCGGTCAAATCAGCCAAAACTAGACAGGTTGACCATTGCACCATATTCAGATTGGATTTGTTACACATGTTATAACAGTGTTAAAATAAGATCGAAACAAACACACACAGTACTAGTGTCCCGACTGCGAAGCATTTAACCGATCTTGATTGAAAAGGGGGAAATGTATACATGTATTTTGGGAAAAGAAAAATGAGGAAAACATACATATAGAACAGACTTTGTTCTGTAAATGAATTATTGGCAAATCATTCAGAAGGTAGGATCATCGGAGTTACATATAATAAAGTAAAATGTAATCACTTAAGTCGGGAGTAGGACGAAAACGTCCGTCGAGCTCTAATGGGTTGGATATTTTGAGAACTTATTACATCGCTCAAGTTTGTTTTTGCGTAAACCAAAGGCGCCAGTTTAATATGTTTTCTGACACACTAAAATATAAAACAAAACTTGAATTATATGTCAGAAATGAATAACAGGATTTTTAGAGTTTTTATTAGGATAAGTTGACATCGAATGGTAGATTATTTCATATACTAATACATGTATATTTAGTTCAATTGTAAAACAGGTGTTTTCCAACTTATATTAATTACTCCAGTCGTCTAATTTTTATGAAGACATCGCAATGAAGTTATTGGAGAAAAGAAATCCAGTTTCCCCTTTAAACAAAACGTCTTAACATGGGAGTTACTGGGAATAATTTTATTTCGCCTTTAGAATGGGTGCGGTCTCGGTTCGAATCATAGACTTTCCACACACGAAGTGGACGCTAAACTAAAAGATTAATGGATTATTTTTTTATCACATAACCATACTTACAAGGCAAGTATTTTAATATCCCTGAAAAACATAGAATATGTACATACTGTGAGATTAGTGTTGAAGATGAGTTCCATTTCCTTTTATTGTGCCCTGTATATTCGGAAATACGATCTAAATATATATCAGAATACTATTTTAAAAATGCCAATCTACAGGAATGTTATTTACAAATGTCATGTACAAACAAAACTACTATTTCAAATTTATCCATGTTTATATATTATGCTTTTAAATTAAGACGTTCATTCATCGAAGGAATTGGTTAAATTTTTACAATATCATTACAAATTTATCATATACTAGTAACATGCTATAATTGTAAATACTGTTTGTCTTCGTGTATATATGTGTCATGTATAATTGGGAAATATTGTATTTCTATGATAAAACATTATGTTGTAATATGTTGCGTATTGGCCGGTGGCCTTTAACACATTTTGAAATAAACTGAAGCATTAAACGTGTCGTAATTTATTTATGAATACAATTTGGAAGGAAGTTACTGGGTCAAAACTTCCTGGTGTAGAATCTAAAATTATGATGTCAACATGAGCATGCCTCGTTAATGCGCTGACTGCGTCAGCACGAAATGAGTTTTTCCTAGTAATGTCTCAAATGGGCAAATTTTGCTTATACATGTGTGCTGTTCCAATTCATTCAAAAGTAAGCTAATGAACTTATATCCTACCTATATATAATTTTATCCTTAACCATTTACATTATCGATAGCGTATGCATCGAAAAAGTTTATGGAAAGTTTGAAATGCATATATCTTATAGAACTTAAGATATTCAACACAAAACTGAAAATCTTTCTTATATAATTTTGAGATGTCAAGTTGTTCTGCAAATCAATGACCACGATGATCATAACAGACAAATAAATAGTTGTGCTTGAATATTATATTCTTTGCTGTACCACAATTCCCGATATACTTGAATGTTCGAGATATATGGAGTGTAAACTTTGAATACTATTTCCATGATGGTTTGTCATATTTAACAGTCTTGGGAATTATCTGTAGCTGTATACAGCTGGGTATTTGACTTATCACTTGGACGGATTATACACAATCATGAAAACTCGGACATTATGTCATTCCGTCATGACAGATATTCAAGATTCAAACCATGGCAATTTGTATATGTACTCTCATTGTTAATTCAAGTAGATAGATATAGCTACTGGTTGAGATAAAATAATATGTTTGCAACAAATGGATGTGGCTCGGACTGTGGCCTGTGCTATGGACATGTGGACATTTCTTGCTTCCAATTATTGTGATAATATTTTGTTAATCGTTCTTGCAATTTTCAACTTGAAAGATACACCTGCTTCTTATCATGCTATCTGACATGTGATTGCTCAAAAGGCACAAGGGATTAAACATTATATGTAACCTCAACTCACAATCCGTCGAAACTTCAGTATGATGATAAAAGTCACCAGAGACATTCTAAAAGGTCTAGCGATTATTCCTCACTACTTTATTCAAGATTATGGTCAGTTGTACTTCCAGATATGTTAGCTGCCAACGAAAGTCCCAGAGGTATACACATGGCTTTACTCACAGCGCGACCGTCAGAGTTTTGGAACACATAAAATATATACATGTATTCTTGAAGTATATCACAAATATTATAAAAAAGTCTTACAGGGAAGGTGGTAATCAACAGAAAAAGCCGAGCACGTAATACACAAATAGGAACATACAGGGCTCAACATATGTACGGCACAATGTCAAACACAATACTGACAAAGAAAAAAAACCACTTCATGTCCTAACGGTATTTTCATACAGCATTTCTGTGCAATACCCACCCACTCAATCAGCTAAAAAATGAATTAATTGATGTGCCATCAGGACGTGCAATTTTCTTTAAACAATCCATCAGAACATTTAAAATCGGTTATAAATATAGTGGTGCCTCGCTAGTAATTATGAAGCAAATTTTAATGAGCTTTATACGAACGCAATATCTCTGCAGCGATGTGATATCGGAGATTATAGAGAATAAAATGATTATAGACGAACAAAACACAAATCGAATTAAATTGGAGGCAAAACACTTACAATGGTCCATCTGAACAGATTGCTCATTTAGAACGATATGCAATTGAATTTTTTCTTGTGAATTGACTCGAATTGAACTCCTGAAATGTTCACCTCACGCGTGGATACTACACAGTGTAGCTACAAGAGAGGTCACTGCGTAGGAATGAAAATTTAGAATTTAAGAAAGGAGCAACACAACTAAATGCCGTGTGGAAAGTGATCAAACATATGTTGTAAAGTTAGATCTTTACTCTTGCATGTTACATAATATTGTTAGGATTACATCATTTAGTTATGATAATGCCCTGAATTTAATTTACTATAGTCGTATAAACTGTATCCTGTTAGGAATATGGCTATTCTATTTTATGTCATTATGCCGATGTTTAGCTAGTCTATATGTGTATTAGAAATCACATAAGATCATAAAATTTAACCACCTGTGTATTGCTTATATTGTTTTATCTACACGCATTTGATCACAATCTTGAGTATTAACTTGTATTAATACTTTACTGGACATATGTTTTTTATTTCATAGGATTAATAATGGCATATACTGTAGATATGTAACCATTGTTCAAATATCTATACATTCTAGATATTTCTATGATGTTGCATTAGTTAAACTATCATGCTGATCTGTGCACCCTTTTCATTATACCTATCAGTCATTAGCTGCATGATTCTTAGAGATGAAAGGACCCTGTTTTGTTATACTGTATGTAGCTTATGTAAACAAAGGAATCTGAATTGCCTAGAGAGATATCGCTGGCTTGGAATGAGAAGGTCGTTCATCTTGGCATTTATCTTGGAGCTTATAAATAAATTCTTGAAATTATTTTAGTATTTTTTTCGCATTTGTATTAAGTAAATTATTCTGATTATTTTTAATACTGTTAATATTTGTATTTTGATAATAACTTTAGATTTTTGGTTAACACATTGTTTAGCTATAATAACATCATATTTAGTCATGGTTAGTTTAGTAATAATAGTTTCATTAATTGCATTTTGTAACTTTTAAATCAAGACATTGTTTACTTTCATTGCATTTTCGATGTTTGCATATTTCATTAAAATTAGGTTGGTTTATAAATCTAAATCATTTTTATTTTCTCTATTTATTAAAGAGAGTGGTGTCATCTGACTATACTTCGAGTTTCTCATACAGAAACAATCATTTACTTTGCACACGAGTTCCTACTAAGCCAACTATAGAATGTAGCGTAAGAGCAGAGCCAAGGCGAAAGCTTTAGCGCTAGCCTCATTTTCAATTCCACAACAAATACATGGAGTGTTTGAGAACCTCCGTTACGGAGTATTTGTAACATAACACGAAATATAAGACGATAATTGTACATGTAATGGCATGTTTATTATACAGCTCTAACAAAATACCAGTCACTATGTCTGGTGTTTCATTACTCTCGTTCAATTGCTTTAATCCTTGTTTTATTACAATCAGTGAACCTGATATCTTATAAATATTCCATATATAGGAAAACGAGGCAATACAGTACTTATGTTTATAATACCAGTTTCCAAATAATACATATTCAAATTGTAATTCCCGAGAGGACCTTAAATTGGCAATAGAATGTGTTATGCTCAATTAAATCTCAGTAATTATTTAGATTTCGACAAACTCAATACTTGCTGTTGTATCATTATGGGACATGCTACACATATAACATGCACTCGTATTAACCGGGCTACAGTGTACAGTGAACAGTGTAGCAGTACCACATTTTAAGACATCGAATTCCCACCACCACCACTCCGTCCCAAAGCATTTGCTTTTCTTTGAAATCGAAATTTACATTGAATATCACAATGTGGTCACAATGTCATCTCGGGAATACCCAGGGGAAGCAAGCACGAAACACACCAGAGCCCCGGGAAATGTTTCGCGTATGCCTCGGTGAACACAACAAAGGTATGAGACAATCAGACAAGGAATGTAGCATTCAACCTAACCAGCCGAGCACAGGAATCAGACACACCACAACAAAACTACCCACATATAAGCCAAAGAAACAATAAAAAAAATCCAAGTACCCACCGAAAAAAAGCAGGATATCGAATTTCATAAAGAAATTATAGATATTATAGGTTATTCCACGAGACCGAATGAAACGCAGCCAAGACTTAATCAAGTTTCCCCAAGGCCCCGCTGCACGGTGACACAACAGCACAATCCCATGTCAAAACGGCGACCAAAATGAAGGCACAACAACCCCGGGACGTGACCTAGTTTAAACCACTAATATATAAGGATAGTGACCTAACGTTATGCGACCTAAAGAGGCATAACTACGACTTGGCTAAGTTCTAAATAATGGTCATGGTATGAATTTGGTTGGAAATAACATTACATTCTTTACTACCCGATACACATCATCATTGTGTTTCTCTTGAAAGAGTCATGAGCCATCGTGTATATTAATCAAAGCGCTGATAGCGCTACGAGTACAGGGTTTGGTGGCTTCCAATATGTTGGATAAAAATAATCTACAATATACAGCACACCTTTTATATTTTGTTCACAAAGTAAATCAATAAAGGTATCAACTCCTCAAAGAAGACCGGTAATTGAATGGCTTCTTTGTAGCATTGACAAACTGATGATTGGCCGTTACCGGAAACTGCATTACCAAATTTTGCATAAAAACCACCTCAATAATAATGACGTCAATTTGTAGGTTCATTTTCAGTGTTTTTCTCATAGTTCAACACCGCGGAGTTTTGAATTGGTATAATGGTGATATCATCATTGAGTTTCATCTATGAAACGCCATTTGGTTGGTGCAAAGATCAGTTTCTAGACTAGTTCAAATTTTATGTTGTTTTGTAGGTTATATCATGCTTATTTATAGTACTTGAACATGTTTGTACTCGTATATGTTATATTGTACATATAATTGTATTGTTTGATGAACTTATTTCAATTTATCTGATTGCCCAGCCTACTATAAACATCAAGTGTTTTTTATTGGTGGGCATTTTGCCGCGAAAAGTACATGAACATAAAATTTGAGTAGTATTACTAATGGAAACATGTTTGTTTCTAACAAAGAATCTTGACTCATATACAACATGTTCATAAGCGCCTGTTTTATGGTCAATAAATATATAATTGCGTCGCTCTCCAGGATAACCGGGCTTAGTGACAAAATTAAGAAAATCATGATAATACATTCTTACAACGACTCTTATAAACTGTTTCTGAAAATTTGAACCAACTATAACATTTATTAACAAATTAACAGACATTTGAAACTAACCACTCTCGCCTTCATTTGCGTGACGTCGCAAACTTCACCCAGACGTTTTTACGCAACGTTAATACATGCATTTTTAAAATACAATATTTGATAAATTATTGACGTAATCTTTGCACAATTTTTCCCACTCTTAGAACGATTTTCTCTTTTCAATTGAACACGAAAACATTGTGAGTGTTTGCTTAAGAGAAATGTAACTACCGGTACTGTTTTAACCACTAACCCCTTGTATTTCTCAATGCGAGTAGCTTTTAGAAATTGATCACCGTAGCAACTATGGAAGATATTTTAACATGATTTATGAGAAAACATAAAGTTAAGAGATAGATCTAGTACTATATTATTCAACTACTTAAAATTAAATCAATGAACTTGACTTTTTTTCTTATTTTAGACCTTTAGAATTTCTAAATCGTAGTACATGGTTACTGTAATAATGTCATTGAGCCCGATTTTCCTGGAGAACGGCTCATATAAAAATTATGCCGTTGACGTGCTTCCTTTTTACTTCCCAGCCAAAGATTCTAAAACATTGGCAAAAATAGACATCCAATGAAACTTAATTGTAAAATTACAGTGCGTTGTCACTGGAGAATTGTCGACTGGCCGCTAGAGGTGGGATTGTATACTCAAAGACAGTTTTGCACGGGTTTTTGAACCTTAATAACTTTTTTAATGTTCGACCAATGTTAACCGAATTTGTTTTATTTTGTATTTAGCCCTATGCGACGTGTGACTAGAATAATTTTGAAGCAAGGTGGCGTCATATTGTTAGACTAGTCAGTGAGTCGTCAGTGGGTCCGTTAATTTTTCTTCGTAAAGAACGCTTACAAGCCTGCAAAATCGCCAGTCACATAAAATGCCAACATTTGTTTTAATGTTTTGCTTGGTGTTGACGTAAATGTTGGATATCTATTAAGGAAAGCATTTCAATTAAACGAAAATGGCAAGTTAAATGTTGATGCGGTGGCCGATAACAAACCACCAGACGTGTAAGTCGATATCATAATGTACAACCGACACATTTCTCAAGCATACAGGAGCATGACGTCCATGTGAATCCACATTTCAGTGGGATGGAAAACATGTTGCGTCCCTTTGACGTTAGTGTTTCACAGCTTCATAAAATGTTGTCTGAAACATGCGTGCTTGAACACATTGATGTGTAAATACCCGCACCAATTGGTGGCGTCTTTGGAAAGGTGTAGAACGTCAAAGACGTCAATGTTTTGACACTAATTTGATGCAGTGTTATTTCTTGTTTGATATTGAATAAATTTATACGTATTGTTCCAAAACGAGTATTAGATCTCTATTTTACGGATAAAATGAAATCCAATAAATATAAGTTCAAAACATGTTAAGAAAAATGCTTATGTTTGGCCCTTGTAGGGATTTGAATACCGTGCCGAACGTTTGTCCTTGAGTGGATTACCCTCATATATATATCAGGCATCATATATGTGCCCCAAAAAGGCAACCGTACATCATGTTGCCTCAAAAAGCCGAATATATCATTATTTTTCAAAAAAGGAAATCATACAAATATGTATCACCAAAAAGGAAAGTATACAATTGTACACCGAGCAAAAGTTCCAACTAGACGTTTTATAAACCTCAATAAGACTTCTATTTTCAAAGGTATTGTTCTGAAATCTTTAAGACTATAATGTGTATTGACAGTGTACACATTTTAAGAAAAAAAAATTTGTCAATGTTCTAGAATTACGTAATCGAGTAAGCACGTTCAAAACGTGTTTTCCACGTGCGGAACACCAGCCATTGTCCGAAAATGATATTTTTGCAATTGCTTCCAAAGCCTATAGACATCCCGAACTGAAAAACATAAATTTATTAAAACAAGTTAAACATGCAGAACGATAAAAGAACACGTGCTTTAGGAATGTTGGAAACCGAACATCATGAAGTCAGGTAAAATGCGTCAATTCCTTTATTTTTATGATTTGATTGGTTATTATTGTTTAAACATTAGCTTTACCTTGGGAAAAAGGATTCCTGTTGGTATTGATTATTAATGCGAGTCGCATTGAGTGTGTTGATGCCATGTAAACATACCCTCTGAACAGGTACGTTCGAACCGGAAGTGAAGCGGATGAGCCCCGATGACCTCGGCCCCGTGTAAATACGCTTATAGAGGGTTGATGTTTTGTTTAATGGCATTTACGTAGTCGTTTTCAACCAAAACGTCATTGACGTCGGGAGGCTGAATATACGCGATATCTCGGACGTCAATTCCTAAAATGATGACGTGTGGTTGTTTATCCCTCGTACATTATGGGGCTACTAGTCACACTAGCGACAATTAAGGATTTCCTACCACGTAATCATGTTAAAGAGTTTTGTTGCGTTACAAATCCCCATATAAACCACTTCTGGCTAGAGTTTGATTGACGCATCAGACGACTTCCGGTCGCCCCTCAAAATCTTTAAGAATTGCAGCAATTCATCTTTAGGGCACGGTCTGTCATTGAACAGGGGTACATTCGATTTGACATCCGAACCAAGGTTAGACGTTGCTCATAAATCACTCGATGAAATAGCGGATATACGCGCTTTTTGAACAGTGTGACTTTTAACTTAGAGGGTGAAGTTGTAAAAGAATGTGTTTTGTGATGAGCCAACATTTTCTGTTATTGAAAGATTAATCTTGTTGTGGGAAAATGAATTGTTTTTCACATCATGCAATTTATTTTTGCATGTTTCCATTACCAACAAAAATATACCATAATAGTCATGGGGTCTAGTTAGAACTTTGGCTCAGTATATGTCCCTAAAGGTGATTGCATCATTATGTGTTCACTTATACTTGGACTTCAGTCCAAACTATTGTAATAGAGAACACAAGTGAAATACCGTATACTACGTTTTATTGTAAAATAATAAGCATACAATAAACTAGTAGTACTGGAACATGCATAGCCATTTATCGTCCTCCGGGGCCGACATTTCCACCGAATCCAAACCCACATCTACATCGACCATCTATACAGTGCTCGTCACGGTTACAACGTGGATCATTACAGTCTGATTGAGTAGTACATCCAGCCGTTCCTGAAATCATATTGAGGAAAAGTCACGTTGTTATATAGATGTTTGTTATTAGTTCGTGTACTTATATGTATCCTCGCCTCTGGCCGGGCGACCCATATTGACGAGGCCCTCAATAGAGGTCAGTCATGTCTCGGTTGTTTTTTTTGGAAAGTGCATGATACAGAAGATGTCCCAGTTACAAAAGTAAATAATGCGTGCGTCAATATACATAAAAGTACGCTGGTATTTGCGCAAACGCATTTAGCCAAGACTTTTTTCTCACGATTTTCTATCGTATTAAATTTTAGGTAAATAAAGGAAAAAATCGTTACGACGAGCATCGATATTTGGAGCGTTGGATTTGTCGAGCACCTGGTTTATCTCGATCATATGGCTTTCTCCGATGAGTCTTCGAGATAACGAAGTTTTAATGTACTTTTTAAGTGCATTTAGAGGAAGTGTGACTTACTGTGTGTACATGTACATTGTCTGGTATGACACTCCAAGACATAATCCTGCTCAGGGCAGGCCACGTGCTGACAATCACCTACGTCACGACATTCCTCGGCTTTCACCATGACTGCAAGTGGGGAGAATATACTTATAAATAAATTATAATAAAGACTTTATTAAATACGAGGAAAATATTTTGACAATACTAATGTCAACCTCTCATAAGATCCTCAACAATGAACAATGAACTAGAAAAAATAACTATAATAGCATCATAACAGTATTTTTTAGTTTTATGCGGGGGTTTTTTCTTATAAAAAACAAGTCTTTGTCATGTAATGCCTTATTTCAAACACAGGTGTACATCGATTTAAATTTGATTGTATGCCAGTAATGGCCTATAATTGGAAAATAAAAGTTTTATATCTTCTTTCTGTTTAAGTACGACAAAGTACATTAAATGGGCTCCGCCGGGTGATTTCCAACCTCTTCAAAAATAACTCTATTTTGGCAAACCTTATTTAGAAAATAAACTATATATCGTATATATAGATTTGATATCTTTTTAGAAAAAATGCTGATAAACTTTTTTTGTTGGACATTGTCACATTGGCGTTCTGTAAGTTGCTTTAAAATCTACGTCTTATTTGTTTGTGACAGCTGAGTGTTTATAAATATATAAAGAAAAGCATGCATTTTTGGAATCGCGATAGCCTGTGTCGATAAAATGTGAAGATGTTAAATTATGACCTCAGGTTGTAAATCCCACAGCGGAGCATTTTGAAGAAATATATGACTTACCAATAGTTGCCAACATTACCATCAAACAGACTGTAAGTTTCATGTTTGGTATTATGGTGTTTCCTAAAGTTGTTACAAGAAAAGTGGTGTTTATTGAGTGGAAATATAGCATATTTATAGTGTTTGGTCGTCACATATTATAGTCTAGGATTCAAAAACTGGCTCATTAAGCTAGGTGATGAAATAACAACAGGTCACCCCACTCAACCCATTTCGTGAAAAGTTTTAAACAATTACGTTTGTCTACGTGTGTTGAGTGCTATTATGACATAATCATGAAGTTTGTCCTTTTATTATTTATATTATTTGTGACTCTAAAATGAGAAACGGGAATCATGGAATAACTGATATGTGAGACACGATTGAGACAGACGACAAAAACTAGGACAGATATTGTGAATAGACTACGCGTGTCTTCACATGGCACTGTAGATAACGATATGATAAGTCCACACAGAGTTCTGTTATTCCCATACCTTGCTGGGCTAAAATATAAAAAAGGTTTGTGGCAGTGAGCGGACCGCTCTCAGTCATTGCGTTCTCAAACAGGGTAAATCGATCTTAGTAATTGCAAAATACACATGTCCTAAAATATGTCATATGTTTCACTTACCTCGACCTGTGTCTTTTTTGTTTGGGTAGACCTATGGAATAAATTTGCAACAAAATAATAATGGTAGCATTTAAAGAGTTGGTCACCTGCACATTTTTACCTGATTGTTTAGTAAATGCTTCAAGTACATTCAACTCTCCTCGTTATCTCGAACTCGCTTATTATAATATCTATTTTTCCGTTGCGTTTGAGTTTTGTTTAAGTTCCGATTTGTCTCTTGCTTTGTCCATCTATATGAAATCTCGAGACATATCTCAACGTTTCGGCTCGGGTTTTTCGTACATGTATTCTAGATTTGGGTTAGTATGTAAATAGGTTCGGACAGTGGAACCATATCTTATTTTAGGCTGTGGTGGTATTTAGTCATGATTGAACCCCTAGAACTGACTGGGTCTGGATTCTGAGTCTTTTTAATTAATTACATTTCAAGGTTTTTCCCTATCCCTTTCAAGAAAATAGTTGATGATTTAAAGTTAACTTATTGCCGTACGTATACCACATCCGTAAAGTTATAATAACATAACTGAGTGACATAACTAAATGTTATGTTATATTTTATAATAAAGATATCTCTCCCGAACCCGGGCCAAAATTTGTCTGACGTGCTACACACATAAACGATTTTTATATCGTATAATATGAATATTTTCTCGCCATTTATCACCATGCTATTTAATCAGTTGTATTATTGTTGTTTTGTAAAAAGTCCTTTTCAGGACTAAATATGCAAATAAAATTTATTCTATTCTATATTAAGTTCAAAGGTAAATTCTAAATTTAAAGCAATTCGTGAAAACGCTACACGGAGGCTCATATTTTTCGAATACCTTAAGTGCGTAACGTTTCCCGTCATTTTAATGGTCTCGTATTTGAACTTAGTGTGTCGCTAAAATTTTGAAATGTGATGAAATAATACTTAGATTGAGTCGTTCAAATGGTTCATTCAAAATGTGATCACGATATTCGTCATAAAATCATAAAACAGGCTTTGTTGAAACATCTGAATTGGGAAACAACGTGTCACGAAACATACACGTTTGAGAACATTACACCTATAAATGTTCAACATGACGTCATGCATTTCATGATTTTTGGAGATTAATCTGGGATCGTGTATTTGACTAGTTTCTTTATTTAAAAGTTTACGTGTTTATATTAATTGTAGGGCCTAGATTCTATTTGTAAGGGAATTTTCTGTATGTTAAGCAACCCTGTTCAAAAATGTTTCGATATTTCTGCGACATATTGGCGGCCTGAATATTACTTTCCCGAAGAATAAAATGGTACATTTATATCATTTATATAACCACCTGTATGATCGACTCAAAAACCAACAAAACTGAATGTTTTCTGCCGATATGTATATTGGTTCAATCTACTACAATCATACAAATCCATTTGTCTGTTCATGTTGTTATACATTTATATATTTATACAAATTATGATCAAAAAGGAACACGATATATCATAATTTACGAGAGAGTAAATAATAAGAATTGATGACCGTCTATCTAAGTAACACATAAAACTAGTATTGTAATAGGAAACAATACATCTTTACGCGCGTAGCATGATACAAATACCATTTTCATGCAACTACGTATTTGTTAAACAATTTACTCTGAAGTGCACACAAATTGCCATTGCTACATTGTGTAATACGTCTTGGTGAGACTGTGAGTTTGAAATAAGATATTACTAAATCCAACAAGCAATGTGTAAGATAACCATCCTCATTATTCATCCGGTAAGAGCGATAGTATCTGTTCAATACATGCAATACCTTAGTTTTGATCCCCAAAATAATCTTAAGTGAAATATACGCATGCACATACAGTATGTGATGCAATGTTTAGATGCAATGTTAATGTTGCCGACAATTCAATCATGATAAAGACTTGTATTGCAGAATTAATGTTGAAAAAAGTTTTTGATACCAATTCAGCAGATACATGTAATACCGTATCCATTATAGAAATAAGCATGATACGGGTTTACTTTCAGGAAAGTAACAAAAGTTGTGATTTAAGACACTAGTTCCTTATTTAATATATAGTTCGTACTGTGTGTTATACAAGAATACTCAGTCTCTGGTTACTGATTAGTTAAAGCCAATGTCCGGGTTGCCAAACATAAGAAACAAGAAGAATACAACGTCGGCATGTTGTATAGCTTGACCAGATTTAGTGCCTGGGCACTCATTAAACTTCGGAAGCGTTTATTATTTTCTATAATGTAACGGACGATTCCAGACCACACTGGGAATTATGACAATTATGAATAGCAGCATTGAAACAAGCGCTTGACATACGTGCTAGCTTATTCATTTCCAGCAAAAATATCCTGTAATTATTCTATACATCTAAAGAAAGTAAGCCTGTTGTTTTGCTTGATTTATGGTATGACAGATGGATATTTGAACTATCGTAATATCTAATAATTTCCAGTGGATGTATTAATTAAATGTTGTGACGGTATCAATAATTTGAGTTACAAAACGTAAGAAAACAACTGAGGTTGAGGTTACTATAGTTATTGTTCTTTGCATGGTCTTAGAGTCGGTGGTGGTCGCTGTGTTTTGTAACGTGTATGCCACTGCAGCACAGTGGTCGACGCGCATGACTTCTTATCTGGCGATTCGGGTTCCAATACGGTTGTAAGCACTTTTATCCCAACCAAAATTCGGCAAAATAACTGACTGACAAATAAAGACTATACTCGACAGTATGGAATACTTCGTTACATTTATACATGTATTATTATACTCGTATTATACTACTCGTATGATCTGCCAATTTCAGTAAAATTCAGTGTTACATCACTTATCTGCCACAACCTATTGACGGATTTGTGATGAATATATAAGATAATAGAACATTCAACATCCTGTTATATAATATTATGGTGTGCAAACATTACAATTTGAATAATATTTCCATAATGTCTGTCATATTTGACGAGCGGCTGTCAGAGAGTATGATCCGGATAACTTGTCCTGATTATGGTATTAATAATACCCAGTTATATAGTCTATTTTATAAACAAATCTACTTTTATTTATGAATTAATTCAATCCACCGTTTGTATATCTAACACCCGGGCATTGAGTAGCAGGTCGACCGTTATCAAGCCCCATTGGCAACCGTTGAGTCGTTCCATTGTAAACAAGACACTACTAGCAACTACAGCAACTGTGGTCTTCGACTCACCCAGGTACCAATTCATGACCCTAGGAGAAGTGGAGCAAATTGTGTAGGCTATTGTTGCTGAAATACATTGACATATGACATATGGCATCGAAGCACACACCCTACCTCAAGCTCCCCATGATAAATGGTTAGACCATTTTAAAAAAAAGATCAGAAGTTTGTATATCGAGACATAGTTTGCACCTTTTGTGGGACTGAAATCCAAACGGACCGACTCCATCGCTAAAACAATGTGAAGCACGCACACTTTAGATAATTTAGTTAAGTATTTACAGTGTACCTCATTCTAGAGACAGTGAATCCCTTACTAGAAAATAGAGATTTTAATCTCAGAAACATCATTATTTTTTCTGAAACGAAAGAATGAGGGTTTATTGAAATTCAAAATTACTGGTGCCATGAATTTCCCTCGTGTATTAATACGATGACAGTAGCAACTTATCAAAACTCTAGGTGTTAGATTATCTAATTACAGTGTCTCCTGTCTAAATAACGATCTTTGAATGTGTTAATTTCTTGTTAGATGAGTGACACTCTAGTATGGGAGTTAATTAGTGTTGTTTATAATGTTGAAACTGTTAATGTTTGCAATGGATGATCTAGCAAAGAAGTGGTAATGTGGGAGTGTTGTATGTCATAGTGTTTACGGTGCCCCACCAACCTTAAATGTTCATAGCCAGTCAACATCAACGTCCGCCCTTCCCCGGTACAAATTAGCCTAAACTACACAGGTTGATTATCGCACGATATTAGCGTTGGATTTGTTACCCATGTAATACACCCGTCAGTTGCATCCTCAGCCCCATCACCGGGATGCGCTTGGATTTTCACTTTGGGTTGTAAAAAAATCCCGCCCTCCACGGCCCTGCAACGGACATCTGATGGTTAAATATCCGATATTTTCCCGGTCCCATGACAACTTAATATTGTCCCCGGGGTATTGGTTTGGAGATAAAACTCCAAATTTCCCAGGCAGTGCGGGGGAAGCATGAAGGTAAAAACAAGACAGTGTTGTCGGCCGTCCTCTGCCATCATTGGACGGTATTTGGGTTGGATTTGTTACCCATGTAATAACATTGTTGAAATCAGATCGAAACAAACACACACAGTACTGTACTGACTGGGAAGCCTTTAGCCGAGCTTTTTTGTATTAGCGGAAAAGAGAAATGAGGAAAACATACATATAGAACAGACTTTGTTCTGTAAATGAAATATTGGCAAATCATCCAGAAAGTTGAATCATCAGGGTTACATGTTATACAGTAAAAATGTAATCACTTAAGTTTGGAATAGGACGAAAACATCCG
This sequence comes from Spisula subtruncata, assembly GCA_963678985.1. NCBI lineage: Eukaryota > Metazoa > Mollusca > Bivalvia > Venerida > Mactridae > Spisula > Spisula subtruncata. Next base: position 6,198,225 of record OY787663.1, read on the forward strand.
CCTAACTGTAATGTGTTGGAAATTTTACGAACCTATTACATCGCTCAAATTTGTTTTTGCATAAACCAAAGACGCCAGTTTAATATATCTTCTGACACATTAAAATGTAGAACAAAATGGGAATGGGAATTATACATGTATCACAAGAATGAATTACATGATTTTAAAGCTCATTAGACAACTTCTCGAACTCTAAGAGTTGTCTTTGGAGAACTCCAAGAAAAGATTCCAGTAAACAAGTTAAATTAAGCGAATAGTTAGAGTTTATGATATTCTGAACTCAAAGACCTTAAATGGTAGATTTTTAGACAGGCACCGTCACTATACTAATTTATATTAGGTCGATTGTAATACAGGCGTTTTTCCAACGTAAATTAAGTACTATAGGCGCCTATTTATTTTCTGTGTAATTGATAGCAATGAAGTGATCGGAAATGAGAATCAAACCAGTTGTCCTTTTAAACAGAACGTCTAGCAAGGGAAATACAGTAACAATGTTGATTCGCCTTTAGTATGACGCGACATTGGCTCGAATCAGGTACTTTCCGCACATGAAGAGGGCGTTAAATCAATAGGCTATCGGACAGGCGAATGACTTCTTTTATCTATCACATAACCATTGCTACCGAGACAAAACTTCCTGACGTATAATTATGGTATCAGCACTGAGCAGGCATGGTTAATGCGCTGGCTGCCGCCTCAGGTAACTGTATCAATGATTACAAAAAAAATACCAATATTTTTTTCCCGATTTAGTCTTTATCAATGATTGATATAGTTACTTGTGACTGCAACAGTACCAAATGAGTTTTTCCTACTAGAGTCGCAAATGAACAAAACAAGTAAGCATAAACATGAGCTGTTCCAATTCATACAAAAATAAGCTAGTGAACTTGTATCCAACTTAATCTTATCCTAAACCATTTACATTATCGATAGCGCATGCATCGAAGAAAGTTTATGGAAAGTTCTTTAAGAACTAAAGATACACAAAACTGACAATCTTTCTTATGCATTTGAGATGTCAAGTTATTTTGCATCTCAATGACCAAGATGATCATAACAGACGAACGAATAGTTGTGCTTGAAGAATCTTGATACGACAATTCCCGATATGTGTAATTGAGTGTTCATTAGTTTCGAGAAATTTTCAAATATGGAGTGTAAACTTTGAATGATATTTCCATAATGGCTTGTCATTTTTAACAAGGGACAGTCAGTGGAATCATCTACTGTATACATTTCGGTACTGGACTTCCCAATGGGAGGGAAAATACACAATCGTGAACTTAAAAAGGTTGACTTTAGGGGGCCCACAGCTGACGATTTTGCATCGTCTGTACATCTTTTCGCACAGCAGGTTTAAGGAATTTGCGACGATCTTACAAACGATTTCTTAGCTGTCCTACAATGTATTTAAAACAGTTTTGTCATAAATATAACGTAATAGAAATATTTAATAAAAACTGAACAGCACATATATTTACAGGAACTTAGGATAGCTAATGATAGCTCACATTGTCTTTTTCCAACATGGCCTAGATTTCATTGAGAGCAACATTCTGACCAAGTTTCACAAAGATTAGATCAAATTGGTGACACCTAGAGTGTACCCAAGGTTTTTCTAAGATCTGACCCAGTGTTTTGACCCTACATGGAGAACAACATTCTGACCAAATTTCATGAATATAGGAAAGAAACGGTGACCTCTGGAGTGTACACAAGGTTTTTCTCAGATTTAACCTAGTGACCTAGTTTGTGGTCCCACATGACCCAGTTTCCAATATGGCCTAGATTTCAATGAGACCAACATTCTGACCAAGTTTCACGAAGATTGGATCAAATTAGTGACATCTATAGACACGAGTTTTTTTTAAGGTTTGACCTAGTGACCTAATTTTTTACCCCACATGATCCAGTTTCGAACTTGGCCTAGGTTTCATGGAGAGCAACATTTTTACCAAGTTTCATGAAAATTAGATCAAACTGGTGACATCTAGAGTGTACACAAGCAAATTGTTGACGGACTGACAGACAAAGGACAAAGAGTGATCACAAAAGCTCACCTTGTCACTATGTGACAAGTGAGGTTAAAACCTTAACCCACCTCACGATTCTTGTAAATACATCATTTTCAAGAAGCTCTTGCTGAACATGGACTCTGCGACAAAATCTAGGGCTTTACAGGGAAATCAACCTTTAAGTGGTAGAATCATACCCTGGCTATTGAAATGGAGGAGTATGAATGGTAATAAGGACACAGGATCTAAGTTAAGGAGAAAGTCCAAGTAACTGTCCATTCCTGAGAAATAATGGAGACGAGGCACCGAAGGAATGGACAGATACGCGGATTTCCTCTGACTTAAAATACACCAATACAGTCAAATGTAAATTTGCTTTTCTGTAAAGATGCTGTAAATGTCAAATTGAAGAAAATGCATATTTTTTCAAAAAAGTCTCCCCTGATGTACCTCTTATAAATAAATGATTAAAAATATGAACATGTCTGAGCGAGAATTTCATGCTTTTTCATGAAACCAGTGAACGAATACAATAACTCTCCGTTACTTTAATAATGGTATGTAGTCCATGCAAACACATGTTGTGAATTATGTGTTACACATTAACACAATGGTCATTTACCCAGTGTCACTTGATGTTATAACAAAGACTATAAATGTTTCAGTCAGAGGATATAATTCCGTGCATAATCTATACATGGATATTTATAATTGATACGCAACTTGATGGACATAACTACAATGTTTTTAACATGTTTTTATTAAGCATAGAGCTGTATTTGCAGTGTTTTTAATGAAAGTATTAATTAATGTGCTCAAAAATTGGTATATATACTTGTGAGGGCAGTGTCTTTTCCTAGGCGCCGCAGATCGATGTTGGCTGTCACGCCCACAAGAGAGAAATAGTCTCCCAAGTGAGACTCGAATGTTGCATTACGTAGCCCAATGGCCAGGGGAAGTTAATGCCAAAGAGTGATTGAGCGGCTGTACAGCTGAAAACAGCCCTTGTAAATTGGTAACTTAACTTTTTACGTTACCTCCAAATTTTAAACAAACTTTGCTTGTTCTTTAATTCAAATTAAGGAGTCCAATCGGCACCGGTCTTCCTTGATTATAAGCCTTGTATGATAAAAACAATTAAAAGATAGCAGTTTACATCTGATCATCTCAAAACCAAGTTGCAATATTTATGGACATTTAAATGTAGGCCAAGGTCGATTATTTCATTTTCAGTATCATGCTGAAGACGGGTGTCATGATTTAGTGATAATTTTGGCCCTTGTGAATGTATAAAAAGCTACGCTGCAATTGCAACTTATTCAATTGTCATGGACACGAGAAAGTACAATGGCAAATTAACGTTATTTAATATCACACTAGCACCATCTTGATTTCTTTATTTCTCGCGCACGTATCAACTAAATAGCTGAAATAATGTCATGTAAATAGCTATTTAGTAACAGCAGGTTGATTTCATTTTCTAGTTTCGTTGTGGTTTGAGCATTTAAATTTGTGTTTTGTTTTCTTTTTTCTGTGTTCGGCTCTTTCAGTTGAGTGCTGCCTTTTCCTGCAATTTTATTGCCCTTTTTGTGAACACATACATTTTGTAATGCACCAGTCAGTTGCATCCATGGCACCAACCCCCCGGATATAGCTGCAGCTTTTACATTCCAGCTTCCCCAGCACTGCCAGGGAAATGTTGGGATTTCACCGAACCAATACCATTGTGACAATATTTATTTGTCAGCCCCCCCCCCCGCATGGGCCATTGAAGGGCAGGGGTTTTTTTTAAACCCAAAAGTGAATTTCCCTGCCCATCCTGGGGATGGCGGGCAATGAATGTAACTGACTGGTGCAGAATGAAGACATTATTTACAATAATTCTCCATTACCTGTTAACACATTTAATAAAAATAACTCTCCATTTTGTTGTCGACACTACACATGTGTGTTATGTTTTACAGGCATGGAGAGTTTTCTTAACAATAACTCTCCATTATTTTGCATACACATTTAATGCTTCATACACATTGCATTAAATGTGTATACAAAATAGTGGAGAGTTATTGTTAAGACAACTCTCCATTCCTGAAAAATAATGGATAGTTTTTGAATTGGTTAATCCCCTGGGTGTATTTTAACAATATGAATATATCTAATTTGGCTCCAAGTACAAATTGAGGAAAAAGGAAATTGACCACCATATATATCATTCTTATTTATTCAATAAGATACATGTATAAATTTAACAATTGATATTCATTTGTATATCAAAATTACCATGATTCAATAATTATAGTTGAACACATAATTATGTATGTACAAATATTTACCAAGACACCAGCTGTTAATGAAATGATAAAAATCCATGTGAGGCACATATGTCATGATAAAGTTAACAATTTACACATTTAAAATACTATCCCTCAACGATATAGCCAACATATTTATAAGTACATGAAATGTGAATATACAAATATTTACCAAGAAATTTATATGACATGATCATAACCAATATGACATGAATCATCCAAAATGTCTGAAAAATAAATTAGACATTTAGATAGACAAAAACCTGTCCTGCAGAAACTGAAAATAAGTCACATTTAAGCAACAGATGGATAGACAAAATACTAAATAGTATGATGGTTTCATACTGAAGTCAGTAAAAGGTTTCTGACCTAAATATATGATGCCATCTGACTGGTGTTTTTAAAAAAAACACAGTTTTATAACATGTTCTAGTCAAGAGAATATATGTCAAATCAACGATTTTTGCAATTCCAGAGGGTGATCTTTACAGACAAATTTGACAGAAAATAAAATAGTTTCCAAGATAACTTTTTGTCATCTATTCTCACATTTTTGCACTGTTTGACTAATTTTTCCCTGTCACATAATGGCACTTTCTATAGAATGTCTGGACTAGCCAGCTGGTAAATCACAAATAAAACATGAAATGTCAAACTTTGTAAAGCATATATGCCCCAAGGAGGCCAAATAGTCATTGATTTTAAAGTTCAACCTTTGACCCATTCACCTTAAAATACACTGTTGCAAACCAACCACAATGTAATGCTTAGGTCAAGCATTGTTTAACACTGTACAAAAGCCATTTGATCCATTAACAAAAAGATACCAAAGACACAGACTGTGAGACCAACACTTTCATAGCATTATATCCCCTCCCCAAAAATATTGCACAGTTATGTACTTTTCAAATAGGAATGTCATTACAAAATATTGGCATAATTTTACAATCAGGTATAGTGCCAACACATTTACCTGATTCTCAACCTTTATGCATTAACAGATAGCATTGCCCAGAATCCAATGTATATACAGTAAATAAAAACAAAAGTTTCACACAATTTAATTTTCAGAGTTTGTGAGTGGTAGAAATTCACAAAATTAAGTAGCTACGAAAGGGTTCAAAACACTAATGTGGACATAATTATAGTGGGAGACTTAAAAACAAGAACAGTATTAGTCCCAAATATGCTGATGATTGGCAAAATGCAAAAGTTTGTATTTTCCTAAAGTAAATTTGTTTACAGAATCAGATAATTAATTTCTGCAAGATAGTTATGCCTCACTGGAGATTAGGACTAACCATTATAGTTCAACTTCACCTCATATGAGTATATATTAAACTTTGTAATACTCTCCACTTACGAAAACAAGCGGCGCCAGAATTAAATAACAAACAAGAAATCAACTGTGAGAATATGCTTAATACCAGGTAGTAGGTTCTAGGACCATGTTAATTTGTTGGCACTATAGTACACATGAACATCACTCTTATGGCATTTGTTTAGGAGTATAGATAGCTGCCCCACCACTGGACTTAGTAACAAACAAAGCAGTGTTCACTTTGGACTCTAAACCTCTTGGAATGTAGTAACTTTGTTTCACACCCTCTAGGAACTCTGAAACCTTTGCGTTAGGAACCAGTGACACAGCACAACCACCCCAACCTGCACCTGTAAGCCGGGATCCAACTGCTCCAAATTTTCTGTAAAAATATCAAAGACATACTTTCATGTATCTCAAACAATTATTGTTTCATCAATTTTTGGCCTCAGGTTGGGAGTAGTGATCACTTGAATAGCTTTAAATTAATCCCTCTATACCATAATTCTGTGGAATAGGTTACTCTTCCATATCCAGACCCTTACTGATTACGAATCATTAAAGCAGTCAGGGATCGAAATATATCAGTGATATCAGGCTGTTGTTTTTTATCTTTTAGTTTATTAACATTTCTATCTTTCTGGCACTCCTGTTACATAAATATCGAAATTAGCTTGACATAATGTAAGCGAATCCATGCAGGGTTCCCACAAATATTTTTAGACAAAATTCCCTGATTTTTCCCTGACTTGAGAGCAGTTTTCCCTGACTTTTTCGCGCGATCAGACCTTTTTGTTCGAGCAAAATAGCTCGTAAGAAATAGTGAATAGGTGGTTATATTTGCTTTATATGGAACCAAAAAGTTTCAGATAGCAGTTTTAGTGTTTTTGATCAAAATAAAGTAATCATAATGTAAAATTATCCTAAGCAAGCATAGCGAGGGAGGATTTTTTTCATTTATCGGTATTTTCTTCATAGGAAATGACACTTATCGAGAACTTTAATGAAGAATTTCCTGACTTTTCCCTGACTTTTGCTCAATTTCCAAAACTTCCTGACTAATTTCAAAATTCCCTGACTTTTCCCTGACCTTGAAAAAATTATGTTTTTCCCTGACTTTTCCCTGACTGTGGGAACCCTGCCATGCCTTGCATCGGTCCATGACATCAGGATAATACAAACGTTTTCATGACATCGCGTGCACTGTACAGCTTAAACTTGAATGAAACCTATGTAGCAGATATCATCATTTTGAAAGATAATGAGCGTTCTAAGAGGTTATGTGATAAACAGAATCTTACATTCGTGCTAATTACATACAAATTTCATTCAACACATATTGGTCCAATAATTTAAGTTTAATACAACTCGTAAGTAATGAATACACATGGAAGTTTCTCTATTTATGAAATATTGATCTCCAAAAAAAACTCATGCCCAATCCTATACACATGCTATACTGTAATATGATAAACTACTTACAGGCATATTGCGACAAGTTCGTCCAATTCGGGACAACTGCATTCATACATTTTGCTACAACTTTGGAAACTTCCATTCATCAATTCCCCTAATTTCTCAGCTACGCCGGATGTTCCTGTACTACATACAGCCTGAAACTCATCCACCCGTCTTGCCTCACTATACACATGCTTCGCTCGCTGATACAGACAGAAACTTTTAACTGTAAGTGGAGAAAAATGTGATTAAAATACTACATTTGTGATAAGAACTAAGACTAGAAACTCCGAAAGGAATGACAGACAAACCTATGTTGGTGCATGGTCAAGCACTGACAAACTTTGTGACAACCCCACTGTCCTGACAAATATCCAGCATGAAACCAAATGTTTCCTCCACTATAATTTTGGAAGTAAAATTATTTCACAAATTGGGGGTGAATTAAGCAAGCTTGAATAGAAATATGCAGTTGAATATTTGATACCTTATTCACTGCGAAGAAAGGTGAGAACATTATTTGCAAAGCTATCAAAGTCAGAAATTCAGACACGTCCTATGTATAAATGAATCAACTAGACATATTACTATACCATGAAGTGTGTTTGGACTCAAGCTGGTTTCAGCCAATTCTTCCTCATTCACTCCTAGTATCTCACATATCTCAGACTTGGTATACGGTTCCTCGTGTAAGCACTCTGATACAGTATCTTCCATTTCTTTTAACCCAACATTGAGTTTATTCTGTAAATCTGCAAGCCGTTTCATCTCACGCCATTCAAACCCCTTCCTCTTTGACATCATCTAGAAAATCAGATAAACCAGCAGTTATAGGAAATTCAATACAAGTATTATCAGATTATAGAATACAGAAACTTGTCAAGGCCAGACAAACTACCAGCATTATCAACTTCTGTTTACGAATAGATTTTACAAATAGATTTCATGGTCGTCTAGTAAAGACTATAAAGTTAAAGAACTGTCATAAATGCTACACAGACGTACATATCAGACTATAATTCCGTATACAGGGAGAAAAATTCATATACCAGCCATGCCCCTCAACATGTAAGTTTTTGTTAAAATTCCTCCTTAAGATTAGACTAAAAATGTACTTGTGAAAAAAACCTTTTTACTTTTACTGAGATGACTTAATGGCTTAAATTGTTTATTCATCAAAAACACTATCCATATCAAACTTCAGGTATAAAAAATGAAGCTTATTTAACAAAATGTAGTTAAAGAAGGTGAATATTATTACCACATAACCCATCAAAGAAGACAAAAACAGTGGAGAATCTATATTACCCTTCAAACTTCTTTGGAGATAAAAAAATATTGCCAATTTAAATCTACCTGAGTGTAATAAAACTGACAAGTATCAATTAAAGTGAAGATTTGTATCTCGAGACGAGAGATATACCTGACAAGCTAGTCGACACTCCACGACACGGGTATTAAAGTCTGAAGATGCTGCCTTATTCTTCTCCACACAACAATTAGATATAACAAACGACACTCCATCAGGTAACGAAACATCTGCTTGCCGTAATGGATTAAAATCAATCTTCTTTGCCTGTTAATACAAAAATTATGAGAATATAGCACAACCTCTCCAAAGCAGCCCTCCACAGAGCAATAATTTCTTGAAAGCAACATAACCAATTATTTAAACATTTACCTCTCTTAAGAGTGGCCCTCCATAGTCTAGAACCACCACTTCTCGTAATCAACCTTATAATTAAGTTTCAAGAATAATCATTATCTATAAATTTTACAACCACTGTACATTAACCAAACTTGGTAATTCCTAATAGGTGTTGCTTTTGAGAGGTTGTACTTAATTATTTGCTATCAATGAATCGTGAAAATATTAATTTCTGTGATCACTCAGTCAAATAAAATAAAATCTTACACTAAAATCAACAAATATCCTATATTTAAATAATCATTTCCTGAATCACACAGTACTGTCATAAATGGTTAAAGAGATAAAACTCTTGCAGCCCATGCAATATAGTATCACATGTGATTATCTCCCTTGACTAACAGTAGTTTTGAACAACCCGTATTTAGTTGAGATCTTACTTTGTCTGTGCATTACAATACAGTTCTTAATTTTATATGGCTTTAAAAAAAATTGGACAATGTGTCCTTTGTAGCTCAGTGGTTAGCGTGATTGCCGCCTAATCTGGCGACCCAGGTTCAAATCTGGGTGAAGACACGCATAATTATGCCTCCCATATTCAGCAGAAGGCAGACTGGCAAATAAAGTCTAAGCTTTGCATTTTAAAAAAAGTTCCAACTTCAGTTGTATTATTTATCTTATACAAAGGTGCAAAAAAGGTATGAGAAAATCTGACAGGGAAGGTAGCACTCAACCCAACCAGCCGAGCACAGAAATCAGAAACACCACGACACAACTACCCTGAGCAGTGCCCACAGACACCGTGCAACTCATGTAGATTTCGTCATCAGCATCCTCATACATCAGTGGTTAGTCAAGGTTCCCAGACTATGACAGAGAGGATTGATGGATTATACATGTATAAGACAGTCAGTTGAAAAATAACTCTTAATGAAATTAAGTTACAGGATGGTCTAACTATTTTTGTATGTATATTTTGACAATATTACGCACCATTCCAGGTTGAGCCATGAACGATATTGCCTGATCCATACCACCACCTATAGTACCAATGTAATGTTCACATCTGGCACACATATCAGCCAACTCTTTCTGAAATATGAATAAATTCATGTTGAAAACAAGTCAAAACTATACATGGGGTGTTTGCAAAGTTTCAGGACAAGTCCCATAATATATGCATTTCGTGGTATATTTATACATTTTTTACATGTTTCGTCAAATGTATGTACATTAAGACAATTTATTCTGTTACGTTGGCCACATCAGGTAAGCATGCAATTGTATGTTCAAAAGTGCTTGAATTGTATTGATAGCACTATATCACAACAAAAAAATGGTAATGGCCCTTACTCAAAATCATTGAGAGGTGAATATTTTAGGAGATATAATTAGTTGTTCACTCTTGAATAGTCACAATTATATAACCTCCCTACATGTACCTTATGCCTGGATTTGACTTGGTATGGTGTATAAAGTGTTTGTTTATTATATTGTCACCCCTATTGAAAGGGCCAGTCAATTTGACTAAATGTGTATGTATATGTGTGTGTATCACAGTCTGTAAATTAAGGTTTTGAAACTACTTGCCCAAATCACAAAACTTGAATAGTTTTCCTTTATACTTATTATAGCTTGGCTATTTTGACACGAGCCTGACCTTTTGATTAGCATAATTTAACAGTCGATATATTACCTACGTTTACAACACCGATTGTATGTTTTCATAATCGGGGAATATCACGAAGACGCTCGAGATATGACAGAAACACAAAATTGAAATACCGATATCGCACGATTTACGTGCGGAAATTGATATATTCAAAGCAAAAACCTTGTAATATATTCTTGCATAAAGGTCAAGTTCAGGTCAAAATAGCCAAGCTATACATACAGTCGTTTCGGGTAATTCTGCGCATCGGGTAATTCTGCGCACCTTAACTTTCTATTTCTTACAGACTTTGCTGGGTCGTTTTTCTTCGGTCTTCCAGTGTTTTTGTAGATGTATTTTACTTATGTAAGGTTTTATAAACATTTCAACGAAATCGGAAAAGTATTTCTACGAAAATTTGACCAAAATGAGTGTCAACGGCGATTTTCGTTAAATTGACATACCACGTGACACATTATTTGAATAAAAGCCCATTTGTCATGGATGATGACTTTTCCTTTTTTGTCAACATTGTCTTAATGACTTATTCTTTCGATACTGTGATAAATTTCTTGTGAAACAAATCTTTGAAACAGACAATACAAAAAAACAATTCCACCTGCGCAGAATTAGCCGAAAAAATTTACGTCATGAAAACCGGCAGCCATCTTGTTTTGTGACGACATTTGTCCTAGTTTAGCGAAGGTATGGTGTTTTGAATTGTTTACATTTGTCAATGAAGGTTGTTTCTATCCAAACAGCACCATAATTTATTCTAAAAATAAAATTATCTCAAATGTAGAAAGCAAATACCCGTTAGGTGCGCAGAATTACCCGACAGCACTGTACATGTAAATAGTGCAGAACTAACTTGTCCGATTCACTATCTACTTGTCCCTAATTTCGAAGAGTGATATCATAAAGGTTACATCAAGCATAGTGAAAAATAGTTATAAAGCAAGTGTTATATAAGCATATCTTGCATACCTTTGTCCAAGATTTTCCATTAGCATGCATGGTGCAGAGAGCAGCACAGCACACAAGTGCACTAGAGCTTGATAACCCAGCACTACTAGGTACACAACCATCGACCATACACTGCATACCTACAGCATTGTCGAGTGATAACAATTCTACCATACCCTTCAGTCCACATAGAAAGTAGTTATACCAGTCTGGCTGACTTTTGCTAATTTCAAACTCTTTAACATCACACTGGAAATCGCTGTATAAAAATAAAACAACACTCACGGGGTGTTAAAAGGTTTCTTCTGAAAGTTTACATCATCAATCAGTAAATTTCATGTTATTAGATATAATGTAAGAATAATAAAATATTTCAAATAAAACTTTTGAGATCACATTTTTTGAACACCCTGTATACTATGTATATCAGTCAAACTATTTTTCTAGCCTGAAGCAAAATCCTTGAGTGTGATACTTATCGGTATTATAGCCCTACCAGATTAAACTGAGACTCCTTGCATAATTTGTAAAAGTCCGGAGATAATAGTATGTAGTGAATTAACATACAAATCGAATACAGCCAAGCACAGCCGGAAGAGCTTATGGACTTTGATGAGTGTCAGTTTAATCTGGTCAAGCTATAACAGAAGATGTATTTATTTGCAGACAACACAACATTAGATAAATAACTGACAAGATAAAATAGCAAGAATGGTTGAAATAGATTGCAAACATTATTAATACGACAAAGTTTGATTATAAAACAACATAATCACTGTACCTGTACTTATCATCAACATTTGATAGATACACAGTCTTATCTTCAGTGCTTCTGACAGCAATGACAATATCTTGGTCAATAGCAATTGGTAACACTCCATAACCACAGTAGTCAATATGCTCACCTTGAAATATTTTTGAAGCATAAACTATTATGTATACAGAAGACTTAAAGGTAGGGTGGGTTACCACCTGGAAACAAGAGGGCCCTGTAAGTGAATGGTCCCATGTTCAAGCACCTGTTGTGTTGCACATTTTTCTTCCAAAATACCATGCTGCATATCACTAGCTTGGTGGTAAGGTTTACAGCTACGGTTTGAGGAATTAAGATAATAGAAATTAAAGCTTATTTTTCAAAAATGATGACAAAGTTGTTACCTGACTAGAATTAGAATTAATTAAGGGAAGAATAATAACATGATATGAAAAGGCACTCTGTGAGGGAACACTTGTTGCTGGACTGCATCAGTGCATAGCAAGCAGTGTGAGTAACTCATTATACATGTAGAATCATGAAAGTTGTAGATGTTACAATTGTATTGTAAATAAGGACAGAAAGCAATGTTTAGTTTGCTGTTACTGTAGGAATAACTTTAAAATGAGTAGAAGCAGGAACAGCGTAGATAAAATTACCAGTACATGTATTTCCTGATACCAGAATATCACCTAACGGAAAATTTGTTCCAAAGTTACTGGTTGTACTGTGCATCACTATGCATAGTTATTATTTCTGTAAAACTCTATCAATTACTAATCACAAATCAGTTACAAATTTAAAAAAATGACTTCCTCACCTATTATGTTAACTCTACCAGATGCTCGAGCAAAAAATTGAGGCTGGCAACCAAATCTTTTCTTAAATTTCTGTGCTATCGTTGAATACCTATGACATGAAAAATATATCAATAAAATTAACAAGAGGGTCCGTCGCTCACCTGTCATAGAATGCACCTATGGTGACCTAAAAGATTATTTTCAATTTCTTAGAGACAAGTGTCATGACGATTGGATCAAAACTGAGGCCTCTATTGAGTGCATACTAGTTTTTCTAAGATTTGACCCAGTGACCTAGTTTTGAACCTACATGACCTAGTTTCGAACTAAGCATAGGTTTTTCGGAGAGCAACATTCTCAACAAGTTTTGTGAATATTGGACAAAAACTGTGACATTCAGAGTGAACACAAGGCTTTTATAAGATTTGACCCAGTGAACTAGCTCTTGACCCGACATGACCCAGATTCAAATGTGGCTTATGTTTCATGAATACTCACTAAATTTCACAAAGATTGGATGAAAACTTCGGTTCCGCTCGGTAGCGCTTTGCTATGCAACAGTCTGCTAGCCGACACAGGGATTGGGCTCATTGGGTCGAAAATATGGTCATATACTACTATATTTAAGAACTTATAATATTATAGTATGTGACCATATTTTCGACTCAATAAGCCTAATCCAAGTTCTAGCCTTAAACTCAAATATCTGTCGCAGTATCAATATGCTCCAGTATATCTGAGTTTTATCGGTCTATTAATAGCTCTCCATAGCAAAGTCAATGAACATGGAATTTGCAAACTAAACCACCTATTCTGGAAGCTTAAATGGTCATAGTTACCCTTATTTCATTCATAAACTACGAAAACATTATTAAATATACATCGACGCAACCAATATTAGATAAAACGTTTTTCTGACAGCCGCCATGAATCAACTTCAGTTGACCCCAATTTGGTAATCTAAAGAAGACGCATGTGTCTTAGATGAAATAATTCATCTGTACAGAGTAGTCGTTCTTGACGGACTGCATAATTACCGTTCCGGATTTAATGTTCCCAGGTTTTAGCCACTTTTTTCGTCTAATAAAAATTCGCCCAATTGTTGTTTTTCAACATTCTGGAAATTTCAGTAATTTTGCAGAGAAAGTGAAACTGGATAATTTTTTGTATCAGTGATGTTAGTGTTCTTGCAAGTATTGGTGTATTGAAAGATACGAAAGGTATTTATGAAGGCATGTGTAGTGTGCTTTAACTGTATATTGATTTTAAATGCTCTAAATCGATCACCAAACAGCGACATAGAACCGTGTCGCAAAATGCTAAAGACATCTAAGAACGCTCGTTTAGCACCCTAGTAAGTGAAACATAGTCACGATAGTGTATCATACCGTTAAACATACACTAAGCCTAATCCCTGTGCTAGCCGACAGTGCTCATCGCTTGTCAAGATGTTTTTTGCTTTTTGAAGCAAGCTATTTCTTGGCATAGCGCTACGAAGCTCTCGATAACGCCTTGCCTATGCAACAGCCTCCTGTTTCTTACACTGTGCAGTTTCTGTTGAGTTTTGCCAATTGTTGCAGACAAAGTCATCAACAAATAGGAATTTCTACTCTGTCTCCAAGTGACAATCAATGAACAGTTATAATTCAGATTAAATCAATACCGTTCTACAAAATAAACAACATTTAACCAAGCGAATTAAGTTATAAAAGCTACCTTTCTTTACAATCATCATCGATTTCTAATTTTACGGGTGGTGGTTCGTCTGCCATCTTTAGATCATGTGACCATTTGCTCACGTGTCATGTCAATTCGCACCATGTCCATTTCGTAACTACTGATATTTGTTGTATTAGTAGCACACATTCATTGTTTTAGTCAATTATAACTCGCATTTATATCATCAGCACATGAAATATTTCTTTGAATTTATCAGTGGATAAAGGTGTATATTTATAGTGGTCACATTTATAATGGTACGAAGTTACTAGGGTACGACATAAAATATTTTTCTCGTGTCACCCCTGACGACGACAATTTACTAGACGCTTGATTTTTGCGTTAAACGTATCCAATCCAAAAACAAGCAAGCGTGTGAGTGATAAAGTAAATTATGCTTCAAAATGGCCGACAAAGATCCTAGCTGTCAAATTCCACAACAAGATGCCCCTCACGGCATGGAACCATACGATGTGAGCGGAGAGGGAAATCTTGGTGCATTGAGCAAAGATCAACAGGAAAAGTTAAATAAATACAAGGTATGACTTTGTTTCATAATGTGTGTCAGGACGAAAGTTAGTTGACAGTTGGTGAAAAGTGACACTGACAGATGCATTGTTATTGTTTTTAGATTCGGTTTATCTCTAATTAAAGTATGTAAACGAGAAAAAATGCACATGATGTTGACTCGCAACCAACAGCGGTGTTACAAGCCACTGCCAACTGAGCTAGCCGGCGGTAGTCATGCATACAATCTCCAATTATTGACTGACCATTGTGGGAAGAAGCCCACAGGAGATAGAAATTATGTCTAAGCTACCCGGGTGCCTGTCGTGAGTAAAGTCTATCTGTAACAATAGAAGTAAAGGACCCGATTGATATACTCCTCATTTTTAATCTGTAGACGTATATTAAATGTGGACACTGGACTCACCTTGCTTAATAATTGGCAAAGCTACGAACGAATATGGAGGGGTCGTGGGTTCTAGTCCATGTTGGTTGTAAATTTTCCTCTCCTATTCACTTAACTGCCAATAAGGGTGGCACGGTGGTCGAGTGGTAAGACTCTTGACTCCTGATCGAGAGGTCCCGGGTTCGATTCTCGGCCGGGACACTTGGTCATTTCAGAAACGCTATTTAGTGTTTCCCACCCGACTAGAGATGATCCTGGTAGGAAACCCAGGGGTAGTCTCGTGTGTATCGATGCTTTACATTGGGCACGTTAAAGAACCAAGGAATCTATTCGAAACGAACTAGGGTATCACACCCGGATTCCTTGTATCTCACCTCTGTCTCTAAACATTTGCGATAATTCCCCAGAGTGGGCCCTGCAAATTACATGGAAGAAAGAAAGAAAATACTGGTGTCAGAAGTCCCAAGATCCCAGACTCAAAACGGAAGCATACTGTCAAAGACATTGAATTGGGTGCCTGGATGTTGAGACTTGACTCAAGATAGGCACGGGGCTAGCTCAGTTGGCAAAAAGCCCTGACAAAATTTGCATGGACCAACAAAGCAACCTACCAATTAACAGACTGACAGACCTTAAGCATGACTTCAATATAGCCCCATATACCTCGTATCTGGGGGTATAATTAGTATTTAGAATTTTGTGACTTGACCAACTTCATTTCTTGCTTTCCAGATGTTTCAGAATTTGAATTGTGCTTAAATGGCTTCCTTGATACAGTACAAAGTGTTTTTGTACTCGAAATTTGATAGACCTACACTGTACTGAAGCAGAAATTATAAGGAAGATAGTTAATGCAACCAGACTGTTTTGACTTCATCAAACTCATTCGAAGTTCAAATGGGTTGGGCTGTATCAAGAGGTAGGCATATACAACAAGTTAAAGTTTAGTTAATAATAGAACATGTTCTTTCAAATATTTCAGATAAAAACACGAGTAGAAAATGAGAGGTACCTCAGAGAACATCCAGAAGTGGAATGTCTTGTTTCAGGTTTTCTGCAGTGAGTAGCACTTCTATCCAGAATTTCTATAACTATATACTCTCTTAAGCCTAACTTTATTTGTCTAACATAGCACTAACAAATCATTATCCATATAGGATGAAAGTGTACCACAACAAGGACAGGCCCATAGCCACACTAAGGCACCACAAAATATTTAAGAAATAACTAAAATATGCATCTTTCAAACCAAGGGCTCCAAATAAATCATGTATAGAAGAGATTTGTAGGTGCTTTTTGTGTCTGAATATGGCCCTTTCAGAAGGATTAAGGAAAACAAGAGATGTTTGTCAAACTTGATGCCCCTATATGGCAGCCTAATTGTCAAAAATGGTAAAGGTCACTGTGACCTTTGACCTTGTGACCTCAAATTCAAAAGGGGTCATCTACTGTTGCTGGCCAACCCCAATGTGAAGTTTGAAGACCTAGGGCAAAGTGTTCTGGAGTTAATTGATGAAAAGCATTTTGGTCTACCGATGGACAAGCGTAAAGCAATACACTTCTCATCAAAGATGGGTGGTATAATTTAAGCCTCAAATTCATAGTCAGTAAGGAATACATGATTTATAACAAAGCCCACTAAAATGTTGATGGTTCAAGCCTTGGGCATTCACAAAATGTTTTCTGTCTTCCTCCATGTTGTAGGGATTATGCGACCCCCAAGCTATTTAATAAAAACTGGCAGAAGCCTTTGTCTACCCATTCATATGATCCTGACACAAGGTCAACCAGCCATTTCCCGGAACGAAGCAAGGGAATTATACTAGTTGCATTTTAACTAATATTTTGGTAATGTTACAGTCTGGGATCAAAAATGTAGCAATACACAATCTTGCATCTATGATAAAGGTACATTAAACCTTAAGACTAAGCTAATAGATATACCTAATGTTTACAGGGATGTGTTGACAAGACGACCAGAGAATATTCGTGAATATGCTGCTGAACATTTTACAGACTCTGATCTACCTGGCACAATAGAGAGAAAGCTGGAGGACAGACAACAGAGAATAAAACAGAACAGATTCTTACAGAAAGTCTAGATCATGTGATATTAAATTATTGTTGGAACATTTTAGCATTATAAATATACTGTTGTCTGTTGGATGTTTTTCATAATCATTTTCAATTTTGTACTGTAAACTTGTGAATGTTTTTTCAGTATTCATAAATATTCTGATATTACATTGTTCTTCTTTCTCTCTTCTCTTGTCCATTTGTTATTCTACCGGTACTTGTTCAGCATCAGCATTTGTTCACATAGCATTTGTGAAATTGACTCAAAATGAATGCATTTGTAAAAGAGCAGAACTCAAGTCAACTGTGTCATTTTTGTGGGTGATCTTAAGTTTGGTTACTAAGTTATATTTCTCAAAGACATTAACTATGTACAAGTCCTCCTCATGTGGAACGCTAAAGACTTTATAACAGCTTCCAAAGCAACTGGTTAGATGAAATGTGCCTTGTGACTGAAAATTGCGAATTATATTCTTTTTATGCCCGGCATCTACTGATGTGGAAGCATATAGCGATGCACCAATCCATTTGTGTGTTACAAAATATTGAAACTCAAATATTTTTGAGGCCCATCAATGCAAATTGCTTTCAAACCATCATAAGCATGTAACATTATCAAAGCCATGTAACACTATCAAACGTTTCAGCAGAATTATGGCCCCTGATTGACTTAGCTTTTTGTTACTGACAACGCTTCCACCGAAGCATAAAGCATTTACTGAATGCAGTCTTGTTATTAAATTTTTTTTATTTAATTCTGTTAACAAATGTTCAGTTATATAAAGCAGTCATTTCACCTAACTGTTAACCAGAATTATATTCTAACCAGTACTAACTTGCCCTTCTACCAGGAATCAGTAATTTCGTCTGTAAACTGTTGACAAAACATCGATACCGCTTACTACTGGACCACAACCATGGCATGGTAAATTATTTACCCAATCAAGACTATAGCTGTCGCCATTATGATTCAGCAGACTAGTATACCCCCAGCCGGCAAATCATGGCCCGAGCAGCAGGCCATAATCTGACAAAAATCATAGCAGCACAAATTTGTGTAGGAGAAATTGCGTCCACATGAATCTGTCTATGGATGGCAGAAGGATGAACAGACGAGCTGAAAACAGTATATCATCCTTACAACATATATCATGTAAATTATTTAGTCTTTCAAATGATGTGTATAATGCGCCCAGGATAATGTGATGTTTATAAACATTGACCGGTTTAGCCTACTGAAGTAAAACCGGTTAGTTCTGTACTAAAATAACACTGATAAATCTTGAACACTTGAATAATCCACCTCCTTGGCTCATTCCACATGTTCCCGCTCTTCACAATATCTGGGCGCAATATAGAGTCTAGAATCCATGATGGTGTACATCGTAATGAACAGAATAGCACAAGAGAAATATGTACCATCAATCAGGGTTGGCATAAAACCCTTGTTTTAGTTGAAAACACTACCCAATAAAAAGGCAACAATATAAAACGATACAACTGAAGGATGATATATACATGATTTATTGTTAAATGAGATTACAAACTTCAACCCAATGTATCAAATAGCATTTTTCTTATATTTATAAGATAATAGAAAAATGTATAATGTTAATTAAATGTAAAATTATAGTTCAGTATATGTATCACATCAAAGAGTATTGCCTAACTTAATCACTACCGGGCACTAGATAGCGATATGCTCATAAACAATAGGGGTATGCTGATAAATAGCATGCTTCAAAAAAGGCGCTATATAGCTGACGAAATGAAAAATTAATATGCTACCACAAGAAAGCACCAGGTAGTGCTTGCCTAGCAAAGTGCTATGAAATTGTAAACATATCAGTAAGTGCTGCTCGCTGATAGTGCAAGTTGCATCTAATTTTAGGCATGAATGCACTCAATAGCACTATTTTGAAACTGTTTGGTTAGGTTATGGGCTACTGCTGAATTTGTGTTCCATATACAACAGTTTTAAAACTTGCTTATATACTAAGCAAGGAATATAGTGCAGAGAGGTCAGCTTGCATTGTAAATACTAGAAGCACAACAAAGATAAAATTACTTAAACAATAGCGTACAATGAAAACAATGAAAAAATACTGTGAATAGCAAAGCAGCAGACTGTACCAACAATAATGCTGGACTGGTCAACACACCGAGACAATTTTATCCTTAAACCCTCTTGTCTAATAAACAGAATCAAACCAGCTATCTACTGGTGACGAGTATTACTAACTGTTCACTGCAGTACTGTAATAAACATACAATAGACTAATATCATAATACTGACCATTAAAGTAGGTTTCAAATCAAATAATCTTAACAATATACATAGTGTCGCTTAATGATGTAAGATAATTGAATATCTAATTAAGCTGCACTACTAGGAATTATACTCAATATTATATTCAAACGTTATAGGTAATTAAATACTAAAAGGACTTGTACAACATACAAAAATGTAGTCTAAAACATTTTAAATGCTTAATAAATTCTTTGGTTTGTGTAAAATAATACTTTGCAAAAATGACAGATCCTATGTCAACTGTGCTATCAGTGACTAGCTTGTACTACAGATATGAAAAAGGCACTTGTATAACCCTCAAAACTGTATACTAACACATGAAATGCTCTAAAAATTATTTGGTTTGTGTACAATAATACTAAGCAAAAACTGACAGAACCTATCAGTGCTATCAGTGACTAGCATATACCACAGATTATCTTTCCATGTACGGGTGAAGCAATACTGCAAGCATTTAACATAAAACATCCAAAAACAGATCACGCAAACAAACCCCTAACAAAAATATATAAATATTCAAGAGCCCAACACACAGGCTTTTACCACAAAAATACTGTAAAAAAATATTTTAACTGTGATTTTTATCACAAAACTTTCCTAAGTAAATATGCACATTAACTCGTTAATCAAATATCTGATTATAAATTTATAATTCATTAACTGTAAACTAATACTATCAACAATTAAATTCCAATTAAAGTTTCCACTTTAATTCATTGTCATTACCTATGAGCATCCAAATCAACATATTAGTATCAAACACAAGGATATGTATAAAATCCATACGAATATAAACATATGAGTAAAACAGGCACCAATAACAAATAAACTCGAGTACAAAGTTGAAAATGTGTAGTCGAAAAAATATCACATTGTGTCAAGAGCACTTTTCTGCCAAACATTTCGATGTCTTTTTCCATTTCACCAATTTTTTATTTACTCAAATTTAATTCCCTGAGCCAATGGCAATTCTTTACTGTAATTGATAGTACTGAAATAAGAAAATAGAAACTTATCATTCATCAGGGAACAAAAACTCCACTGGTATCATATTCAGAAACATTGGTAGACTGAAGTTCAGAAAATAATGCAGAAACATTTATAATAAGTAACCACATATAATTTCATATTAACGTAAACAGTATTTGACATAGTAACATACAGTGGAACTCGGTTATAAAGAAATCCTGGGGACCCAGAAATTCCTTTCGCTATATCCAATTTTCGCTATATGAGTACAACAAAATTTCGTTACATGAGATTGGATATAACGTATTTTGTTATACATTGTATATTAAAAACATTGTTGTTGCCATTTTTAAGAACATCAGGTACAGCCTGCTTCGAAATGTTTAAAGAAACAGCATACATGATGCTGAACAATGTTTTGAAATTATAAACTGATAAAAATCGTTATGAATGAGTTCTATTCAATAGCTTACTTTGAATATATTTCTATGTATAGTTGCAGCTTTGTGTACAAAAGGTAATAATCTCATAAAGTCAACAAGATTAGGGCTATAATTATTGGTAAGGTCAGTTAATTTGCACTGATAAATGTCTGAGGCGCAACTACTTAACACATTTTAAGATTATTTGCACAAACATTTTTCACATAATTACTGCCTTTGTTATAACCGAGCATAATTGCACACTAAATGCCTCAATGGCACCTAGAAATCATTACGTTATAACCGTTTTTTCATTATATCCGATTTCGTTATAAGGGAGTGGTATTGCATTGAAATAAAGAAGGGACGGAGTCGGGATTTTATAAGTGAGTTTGTTATAAGCGAGTTTGTTATAAGTGAGTTTGTTATAAGTGAGTTCGTTATAAGCGAGTTCGTTATAGGTGAGTTTGTTATAAGCAAGTTTGTTATCAGTGAGTTCATTATCAGTGAGTTCGTTATAAGTGAGTTCGTTATAAGTGAGTTCATTACAAGCGTGTTCGTTATAAATGAGTTTGTTATAAGTGAGTTTGTTGTAAGTGAGTTCGTTATAAGTGAGTTCGTTATAAGTGAGTTCGTTATAAGCGCGTTCGTTATAAATGAGTTTGTTATAAGCAAGTTCATTATAAGTGAGTTCGTTATAAATGAGTTTGTTATAAGTGTGTTCGTTATAAGTGAGTTCGTTATAAGTGAGTTTCGTTATAAGTGAGTTCGTTATAAGTGAGTTCGTTATAAGCGTGTTCGTTATAAATGAGTTCATTATAAGTGAGTTCATTATAAGTGAGTTCGTTATTAGTGTGTTCGTTACAAGCGTGTTCGTTATAAGTGAGTTTGTTATAAGTGAGTTCGTTATAAGTGAGTTCGTTATTAGTGTGTTCGTTACAAGCGTGTTCGTTATAAGTGAGTTCGTTATAAGTGAGTTCGTTACAAGCGCGTTCGTTACAAGCGTGTTCGTTATAAGTGAGTTCGTTACAAGCGCGTTCGTTACAAGCGCGTTTGTTACAAGCGTGTTCGTTATAAGTGTGTTCCACTGTATGTCTCTCATATCATATGGCTATAATGGCATCCAACATAAAATTCCTGACAGCTTGTACAACTTGACTTGGTATCAGGTAAACATGTTAAGTTTCATCGCAATCGGACCAGTGGTTAAGAAGAAAAAGAGCGGACAAACTTTGTGACATCTAACCAGACAGATATCCAGCAAATTGTCAGTATGTCTCCCCAACTATATATGGAAGACATTATTCCCAATGCACAGATGGTAACAACTACATTACAGATGGGCTTATTGGGCTTATATGTGGTGTGCCATATACTGTAAACCTAGAAATTATTTCGCGCGATTTAAGTTCGCAGTGCTCGCGGTTTGTAAAAATCCGCGAAAGTAAATAGCCGCGAACATGTCCAGAACAAGAAAAACGCGAAACTTTCTCGTTTTTGAAGGAAATGCATAATTTTGGAACAATGTATATTATAAGTGCTACTTTGTCAAAATATGGAATGTTAAGTGTATGCACTTTTTCTGAATAAAACCTTCTATGATCACGGTACAATAATGAAAACACTTAAAAAAAATTCTTCAAAACGTGTTTAACAATACACTCAATATTTGAACACGCATGTAAAAAGCGCTGTTTATTACCGCGTATGTCATAATACTGTGAAAACATTACCAGCGTAGTTTGCAATTTTTGTAAACAATACAATAGGTAACTATCTACATCAAAAAGAGTTTGAGAGGGTTTAACGAAGGTGAGAACTATAATTAAGAAGCAATTATATACAAACTGAGCAATGTATGTGACAGGTTATAATATCAATAATTCTGTCACTATGCGACTTAGTTTTCGCGGAGTTCGCGGGAGAATTAAAAACGCGAAAGTTTGTAGCCGCGAAAGTTTCTAGGTTTACAGTAAGCTAGATGATTGAGTGAAACTTTGATGCTACATACCAAGTAGATCTCCTCATGTATTGTTTCCATGCATCGCTGCCAGATTCTCTGCCTCCACCAGTATGTTTCTCTCCACCTGAACAATGTAGGATACAATATATAGTGCCCACCAAAAATATGGATCATACACTTTTTGACAGATGCAGAATTATAATTGGTTTCATTATTCCATATCTTTTAGTCCAACGGAAACAATGTTTGCAATTTCTGAACAAACAGTTAATGAAGGAGTAAAAACTGTGACAGTTTGAAAGATGAACATTTTCTGATTTAAAAATAAACTATGGGGTTCAAGGGGCTGAATTTGCCATATTATATGATCATGTTGTCGTTCAAAGCTGGCAAAGAAACTTAATATTTTCCATCTAGGGTACCAATCAATGTATTGTCTTTACACTAAATAAAAAAATATATTCCTGGTCTTCAAAATCACTGTTGCTTTTCTGTTCTGCAAGTAGTGTTATACAGGCAAGTAAATGGGGAAAAACGCTCTGTATCCATATTTTTGGTGGGCACTGTATATCAACACTTACTGTAAAATCATTAATTTCCAAGGGAGATTCAATTTCGTGGTTCAACTTCTACCATGAAATTAAATCCTATCAATCAATTTTGACCCTTGTATTACTAATGATATGTAAAATCCATGAATTTACGTCCCATCGAAATGGTCTTTTTTACCAAAACCACTAACTTATTGAAATTAAATAATTTTAAAGTATAATACACAGAATACCTTAAACCAATCCCACATAGTGATAAAAATGAACATAGTTTAAAAAATGGCACTAACATGCAAAGGTTTGGTGAACAGACTAAGTTAACAGGTGACAGATGAGGATGTTAATTTAAGAAAATGCTGACACCGGAACATAAATATTTAATATCTCAAGTCAACGAAACATCAGCGCACTTTCTGCCTTGTAGGGCGACCCAAGGTTAAAACCAGGTGGAGGCACTCATATGCCTGCCATATTTCAGTAGAAATTGACTGGCAAATAAAGGCAATGCTCATCATTTTACAGCATAGATTAAACTTACCAAATGCTCCACCGATTTCAGCACCGCTGGTTGGTATATTGACATTCACTATTCCACAGTCAGAGCCTTTTGGTCTGTAAACATAAAACACTGGTATACAGAACAACCTCTTGAGATCTGCCGTCGGAAGAGCAACAACCTCTTTATAAAAACACCTTTATAATATTTGGACTTGCCCTTTGTATTAGAATTGGTGAACTAGAAATGGGACGTTGACTTCTTTAACCCGATACAATTGGATTACTTGGTGAAACCAGTTTCAGTTTTGCAATACCACTATTCATTCTTTAAGCATTAAAAGAAAACAATTCGACAACGACACATGCTCATTGTATTTTTTTATCATGAACGTATCAGTAAACCCCTTAATCAGAATATAATATACATTTTTTTTATTTGAGATAATACATTTCCTATAATTCCAATAAAATGTATATTACTGCATATATTTATAATATATTTGATATTATGATTAATTAACATGCCTCGTTGTGTTTATCAAACCAGTTGCTAAAATGTTTGTTTTAAACGCACACCACCAAATATTCCTTCGTTATTGTCACCATGCAGGCAAATGATAAAGTAAGTAAGTTGCTACAGATTCTAGCTGCTGAAAGAACCTAAATAGGGTTGTCTTAAAAGGAAGCACCATTTCCTATATGGCTAGTTTAAATGATTAATGAACTAATTTCAAAATTTTGAATAGTCCAAGTCGTAAAGTGAATAATTTTTCATTGAGTTTGGCAACAATCTGTCCATCTACACATCATTTCGGTATAAAACTTATTATTTTTAAAGAATAAAATCATATATAAACAAAATATTTACCCAATCCATTTGAATATATGGCCAAGATCTTTGGTGAATAAACTACTAGACAATCCTTGTTTCACTTCATTGTTCATTGCGATAGCTTGGTCAAGAGTCTGTAAAATATAAGCATTTTATAAATACATGTAATCATAAACTGCACTAAAACCGTTTTTTACACAATACATTATTTTACACAAAAGGGTCGTAGCACCAGCCAAGATTGTTTGACTCAATATTCCTGATATGCACAACCAGACTTGGTACCAAGCGTTCAGTTTAAGTTTCATTTAAAGCTGAGCTGTAATTAAGTTGAACAAACTCTGACATCAAAATATCCAGCACAAACTCAATATGCCTCCCCCACTATATCATTGAGACATAATCAATTCATTATACAGACTCTAGATTATTTTTTTTGAACAGTTTTTTTAGCTATATAAAATATGGCAGATTTTCTTGAATTAACCACCTGACAGTAATAATTTGCTGGACCACATGCAACATACAACTTCTCTACAATTGATGGCAAGGACCAAACCTACCCTACCTTGTAATCAAACTTAGATAAACTCAACAAGAAAGGTTTTTTATACAACAACATACATATCCTGCAAAGGGAAATACCTACCACTAATTTATGTGAACTTTCGTTGAAATCTGAATTTTGAGGCATCCTTTAAAAATTGTCACTGATTCCTTAGGTAATCGGGAATGACCATAGACTTTCATTAAATTTTCGAACTTTATAATAGCGTCTAATACTTAGCTGCATGCAATAATTGGGTGTATACATTATTCATTAAGTGACTTACCTTAAATTTGAGTGGGTATACTATAGGTGCGAATGTTTCTGTATGTACAATTTTAGCATCATGTTGTAATCCAGATATAATTGTAGGCTGTACAAAGTTACCTGGTCGATCAATTACCTGAAACAGTCAAATATTCAGTACTAGTATGACATGCAGGATTTTCATTAACATTTTTGCACAAATTGGCAGGAAAAAACAACTGATTGGTTCAGGACCCTTTCAATAGCAAGTGTTTATACAAATTTTCAATCAAGCATCCAAACATAAAGTTTTAACAAGCATCAAGCAATAGTAGCAAAAGTGCCATTAGGCCTAAAAGAAATCCTCGTCAATTCATCAAGTACAGTTTAAACATGGTTTTGTTCAATTAAAGATACCAAATACATGTCAACACACACTATATTGTGGATACTATCGGCAGTTCTTCTGTGTAACAAAATATTTTATAAGCTTATCACTTATTGTTATTGTTGCCATGCAGTTGCATTTTTATGTCGCATTCGTATGACAACAGTGATTTTTTCCCCTGCGTCCTAGACGCAAAAAAAATACAGAGGACGCAAAGTTTAAGAATATGTGCATTCCCGGGACGCATGCTTTTTACAAGTAGCGAGTCCGCTCATTATCGCATTTTGTTGTCATTGCACTTTTTGTTTGAGGTAAATTGTATCCCCCACACCGTTTCGTCAATTTGTATTCCGCGTGATCATTGGATAATCGATGCGATGTAATCCAATGAAATTTGTCGTTAGTAACGGTGTAATAGTAAGTTTCTACTGCTCGTCGTCGAAAAAAAGCGTCTGGTGCAATGGGTCCAAAAAAAGAAAACAGGTGGAAGAAACACAGCAAACATTGTTGGGGTTTGGATTTTACATAGTGATACACGGTCAGCGTCCAATAAGGACGATGCAAGTCGGAGTCCTAGTCATAGTACCCCACCAACTTCCAATAGTGAGACCGAGTCAGAATCAACAACGCCAACGGATACCCTTGCTGAAAATCGGCCAAAAAACCACGAAAGTATAACAAAGATTGGGAGAAACTGTTCAGTTGGTTAAAATTTGATGGTGAGAAAAAAATCATGTATTGCACCTTATGCTCTGATGCTAAGAAAGTCAATGGTATGGCATAGTGCACCAATTTCCAGCAGACAACATTATCTAGACATGCTGTTGAAATATAGTACAAGTAAACTACTGCTACTGTGCATTGTTTTTTTCTGCTTTTTCATTAAAATACTTTTCTCAAAACTTAGGACTCACACTTTTGGTTTGGGACTCATAGATTTTTAGGCCAGCGAGTCCTAGGACTCACACATGTTAAATTGTAAAAAAATCACTGATGACAATCAGGATTGAGCTGTCATCATTAAGACTAACCCTTCTGGATCCCGTCCATGAACCCCCAGGTCTCCCCTAGACTTGCCAGGATGTTTGGGTCCTTCAGTATACCCCCCCCCCCCTCTGAGGAATGATACAGGATGAAATCAACAACTACACTTACATCTCCACCACACTCTACTTTTCCTCCCTGTTTGACTGCCTCAGCTACAGCTTTCTGGAACATCTCTACAGCTGCTTTACTGTGTAATGGTCCATACAGGGTATCAGCTGAAACCATACAAACATATATACACATCTCCCATTCATACAAACATGTTGCTCATCTGTGAAAGTTTAAAGGAACCGTTACAGAAACTGTTAAAAGAAGATGCCAGGACAAGAATTTTACGAACAGCTTACACAATATTTTTATATCAATTGCTCAATCAATAGAACTTTATACTTGATGATATAAAAAGGACCGAAGTCCAAAAGTATGAGCAGGTTATTCATGTGCTTCAGACGACAAAATTTTGATAAAATTTGAATAAAATTTAATCACATAATCAAATTTGCAAATTGACTGCTAAAGACAGGTTTTTTTTCTGAATTCATATGATCATTCCTGTTTGACAAATGACCACTAGCACCACTGTGTCACCACATACTGTGACTGTACTATACCTTCAATAGGATCACCCACTCTGAGTTGAGCATATGCCTTCACCAATCTAGCGACAACTTCATCATGGACGGATTCATGTAATATCTGCAAGTAGTAACACAGCAATATAATCTTAATGTCCTTAAGTGTGACAACTTCAAACAGAATAGAATAAGTAATTGTCAATGTTTCTGGTGACATGGCAACCACAACTTTTGTCCGAAATAAAACAAATAGATGTGCATAATCTCCTTATTGGTCCATATCCACACAGTACCAAGTTTCATAAACCTAGCTTGAAAACTATTCAAGTTATGGCAGGATCCTGATTTCTGGCAAACCAAGTGCCTCGTCTAGATACAATACATATATAAACAAGTCACCGAAGCATTGCAAGCAACACAAAAGTCCCTTAGCAGTTTGAAGCAATGAGATGTAACAGTAACAGTTTAATTACTTATTTTCATTATTTCAGTCTCCAAAGTAATCACAAATTTATTTAGAAACACAATATATTCAGACATGCAAAATCTCTTTAAAGAGATATTTGGTAAATAAACAAGTGAACATTGAACACATGCAGGCATAACTGTCCTATCTGAAAGAAGAAGGACAATGTGCAAATGTTTACCAATCTTCTGGTGGTTGTACACCTCTGACCTGCAGTTCCTGCACAGGCAAACACTGACGCTCTAACAACCATATCAATATCAGCATCATCATTCACTGTAACACAAACATATACCTGTGTCATTGGTTAGTTTAATACAGAGCAGAGCAATTAAAAAATCTAAGATTTGAAAAATTTGTGAATATTCGAAAAAGTTCTCAAAATCTATGGTAAAACATAGAAGGTATTTCTTTCTGAAATTGATAATCACAAACTGTAATAACCCCGCAAACTTCTCCAGAATATCAAATTCAAATTTGAAAAATGTTCACATCATGCAGTACTTAAAACTTAAAATATGGTTTGCATTGCTTGCTTGTTGGACCTACTGTGGAGCATTCTGAATTTATTGAAAGGAAACTGGTCTACCAACAGACAAAGCAAAACAACTACACCTTAATCATAGATGGAGGGGGGAGGCAATAAGTGCAATAACTTACCAATAATTGCATTGTTACCACCCAATTCTAGCAAGAACTTTCCAAATCTTTCTTGCACCATCATCGACACTGAATGTCCAACCTAGAAAACAGCAAACATTGTGTTTATACTAAATTTATTTAAGCTGCCAGTAAAGCAAGTTCTCACAACTTGTGACAATTAGTCTAGACACCTCATAGCCTTGAATCATCATTTAACAAATTTCCACACAAATATTTATCAATTGGTGTACAGATAGCCCAACATTAGAAAATTTGTTAATTAAACTTGATGTCCCGAATATTTGATTTAAACACCATTTCATTAAGCGACAGTTCAAAGGCCTTCCCCTGGGTGGTCGCTTAATACAAGTAACACTGTATTAAAACGGAAAATAAGTTTACTTACCTTCGTACTTCCAGTGAATGAGACCATAGGAATTCTCTCATCCTTGGCAATAAGGGTTCTGAAATATTGCATGTATTTTATTAATGGTATCTTACAATTTGAGCGTTGCTCTGACACTGAGTGGTTAAAGGGTTTCAAGTAAGGGAACAATTTTGAATTTTGGCAACACGAGGACTTGATCATGATTTTGTAGAGACTTTAACTCTAACAGACCCTTTCAATTACAAGCAGTGTTCTCACATTGTTGACACACAGGATCTGATCTGTCGGGCTGTTGAAATAGCCAATCTTATGACCCTTTTTCTGTTGAAAAACCTCGTTAAAATCTCTGCAATATAAGCACACACTAAGAACTGTTAAATTTGCATTCCATAGTTTAGAAAATAAATTTGTAACTAATTGATGTATAGCATTTCACATATTGTCAAATTTATTGAAGAATATAGTAACCAACCTACCCAATATCAGCTCCACCACAGATCATGGAACATACAGCACCAGGTAAATCATTCTTCTCTAATACTGACGATACAACCCTGTAATGTTATACATATATATATATATCATATACCAATGCATGTTTTGTCTAAAATACAGTACAAATCTCACAGTGGAATACAGTGCTACGGATCACATTTTTTGTATCAAACATGTCCTGTTTTCCGAATCCGTATCATGCATGTCTGACATGTTGGATTACTCTACCGGTATATGTCGAAAATATGCCAAAGTTGATGACGTCATGAGGTAAACATTTACATCTTTATGAATGGATGTTGCATTGAATGCTTTATACCATGATCCAGTATCACAGAAGCAATTCTAGGTAATACGGCTGGTCGCAGCAACACACTATAGTGATATTCTGTATTTATCATAAAATCAACAGTTATTACTGTAAAAAGATTTTTTCCTTGGTCAACATTTTTTTTTGACAAATTGTTATTCTAAGCACTGAATTATGGTCACACATGCATTAGGAATTTGGGGATATTCTCTTTTCAACAACTTACAGTCATACATGTATATGATAGATGGCTGACCAACCCCTTCAAAATATGAAATATATTTGAAATTATCAAAATGGCAGTGATTAAACAACACAGAGTTGTATCCTAATGCCAATGCACTTACTTTGTGACGGCTATACTGGTCAATGGAGTGGATGGTGCACCTTTCCTGCAAACAGTTAAACATATCAGTAAAGTAAACATATATAAGATTCTTATAAAATGATGAAGTTGGTGGCACTTATGGTAAACTCCAGGATTTAAAATAGTGAAAGAAAAACTTTCGTTTCATACATTTTAAGCACATAATTTGAGGTGATTTTCAGTTCTGCAGCGAATACTTATCATTTGACAGTAGAAACAAACCGGAAATCTCTTTAATCTACATTTTTCTACAAGTTAATTTTCTATGAATAATCAAAACTATGATTTAGTAAACCGAAAACAAATCGAAAACAAATATCTTAGATAAAGGCCTTAACTTACCATAGCATTGTATTACCACACACGAGACCAATAGCAGAGTTCCAGCCATACACAGCTACTGGGAAGTTAAACGCTGTAATCACACCGACCACACCCAGGGGATTCCATTGTTCTAACAAAGCATGACCTTTTCCTGAACAAACAAATCAAACAATAATATTCATTAAATCGAACAATTTGTACAGGAAGATCTTTAACAATAATATTTCGATAAAAATTTGTCTAGTTTCACTTGAAAGAATAAACAAGACAGAAGTGAGATTGAAGACAAAAATGTAGGTCTACCGCAAAGGACCATAACTCCCGCAAAACTTAAGATCCAGACAGTGCACTCCACAAAGTATCGGATCCATGTGGAAATTCATTTAAATCTAACCAATGGTTAAGGAAATTTTTAAAAGGAACTATTTTGTGGGTATTTGGAGGAATTGATGCAATATGATTAAGCAGCAGACTTTTTAGATTTGCAGTGAATAATTCACGAAAAACATTGAATATACAGTAAAAACTCGATATTAAGACCACCAACGGGACCGGCACAAAGTGGTCTTAATATCGAGTTGGTCTTATTATCGAGTTTGGGTGTATTGAGTTTATCAGTATCACTAAACTTCCAGTTGAAACATGTAATGGGTGTTTCTCAACATGTGTGTGGTGTTTTTAATACTCATTGCTGTCTAACAGACCTGTTACGAGGGGCCACCCATCAACAAATACTTTAGCTGTTCCATTGGTGGTCTTTACAGACAGGTTGTACAAACCAATGAAAGACAGCTGTCAATAAGTAAAGTTATTCTTATAGGAAATGCCACATAATGAATAACATCATTTGCTACAATATGGCAGTATGATTTTTTTTAA
The DNA here is from genome assembly GCA_963678985.1 of Spisula subtruncata. NCBI lineage: Eukaryota > Metazoa > Mollusca > Bivalvia > Venerida > Mactridae > Spisula > Spisula subtruncata. The sequence continues at coordinate 6,230,084 of OY787663.1, forward strand.
AATTTTAATTTCACTTTTGATCTTCCATAGTCAACAGATGTGGTACATTTCAACAATCAGCAGTCCATTCAATTATCCTACTTCACGAAAAGTAGAGGTCAAGTTAAATCACCTGAGTTTTCCCAATCCCATACTGTTCTGCTAATTTCCTCTGACTTTTCCCTGGACTATCTTTAATCAAATTAAATTTCTCTATCACATTAAGCTCTACAGCTTTGAAAAGTTTCCACTCATCGTGGAGATTTAGCTAATTTATAACTTTGTAGAAAATGCAGATGTTTACCAATTGCAATCAAATTGAATTGTGATTAAATAATTTGGTCTCAATTAACGACTTTAACAATCAAAGAGATACGAAATGTGTGACCCCTCTTTACTCAATTAAAGGTATAACAAAGGACTAAACAATAAAATACCCCCTCCTGGTTAGTTTATGACGCCTGTGGCGATTAAATTGCAGTCAATTAGTGCATCGAATTAACAACATGTCACCATTTACGACCTTGACCGGCGGCTCGACTAAAATCAATACTATCCGTACTGAAACGGCACGTGGTCGTTCTATCGAGTTGAAGGTGTGACTTTATGCATTGTTCGGGACCAAATTAGTGGTCGCATTACGCAATATCGAGTTGCCCGCATTATCGAGTTTTGCGACCATTGATTTATATAGAGAAAACATCGGGACTGAGAAAAAGTGGTCGTAATATTGAGTTGGTCGTATTTTCGAGTTGGTCGCATCATGAGGTTTTACTGTATTTTAAACAAGTTGAAATCAAGAATATGAAAAATGCTATTTTTTGGCACAAAATCACATTTATACACACAAAACAAAATGGTTAAATGGTATATACAGTGATGGAATAACTTACTTTCGGAAGGATACACATGACCAGCGAACATCCTGGACAAGCCAACAGCATAATCACAGATATCTATATATTCCTGTACCTCACCGATACCCTCGGCCAAAATCTTCCCATTCTCCAATGATTCCTAGAAATCAAGCAAGGCAAATTTATGTTTAAAAGGTTCTGCACACCTTCTTACGCCTGGTCACTTGGCTGAAGCGTCTTCACCTGAGTATAAGCCATGCTTTTTACATTCCAGAATTGTAACCATAAATTGGACGCATACTTTCTACTGATACAGACAAAACTAATTGGAATCTGGCAAAAATGAAAATGTAATCTTGCATTAATTGGATTGTCTATATAGATTATCATTATATTAATAATGTTGAAAAGAAAATATTGCATAGCTAATGAGAAATCCTCCAAGGGTTTGTGTTGATTTTACAATGGTTTTTACGACATTCAATTTCACCCACTACTTCAGTTGTGTGTGATGACTAGTTATGTCAGTTATGTCAGGGCGTGGTTACAACTGACTGATCCATTATCTTAACCAGATTTCTAGGAATGATCAACTCATTTTAACATGTGAAGGACACAGACATAACTAATGTAACTCAAGTAAATTAGAAAAAATTATTTGTATATTTACCATCTTGCCCAACAGTTCTTTCTTCTCGCGTAGAGCTTGTCCAATCTGTCTGACAATCTCGCCTCTCTGTGGTGCAGGAACCTAGATTAATGCAATCATATAACCAATAAATAATTCATTCAAATATGTACACAAGAAACAGAAAAGGTTATGGGTTCAAAGATAGTTTATTTCAAATTTCAGTAAGCCAAAGGGCATAGGCCCATGTGAACATACAAATAATACAATTAAAGTCAGCTAAATTAGCAATTAGTTAAAAATCCTCAATACACAAACTGAGATAACAAGGGAAAGAGAACAGGACAGTTTTAGGCAGAGAATGTGTGTATAGTATGAAATAATCAAATATACTTCAACGGTAATTCAACATACATCATGACAGTGACCTAATCACTTAAGTTTCATACAGGCTGGCCTCATAAATTTAATACCTTTCCACCAAATCTGAAATACTTTTCCCACCTAATCATGGGTTGACACTAACTATTTTTGGTCACTCGTCCGACAGTAAAGAAGTGTTAAGTTTGTAAGAAAACAGCTAGTGGTCCTTCATAATTTTTGCTGGTCCCGGGCCAGGGTTCTAGTGTTAGTGTTGGGCCCTGATAATTCTTGCTACATGTCAGGCTTCTGTTGCCTTGTGAACTCGCCAAGCACGCCATCTATGAGGGTACCAAGGCTGTCACCAAGTACACCAGCAGCAAATATATATTTATGTAAACTTTTTAAGCACTGTAAAGCGATATTCTACCAAGGGTAATACAGATATGTGTACATACCTCGGCCCATATCTGCCATGCGTCTTTAGCAGCTTTCACAGCCTTCTCATAATCATTTGAATTACCCTACAATATCAGAACAGTTATTTCAATACAAGATGACATTCAACTGGTATATACAATCACATGTACAATTGCAGTTTTTCTGTACACCTCCCAAGTACATTATATTATAACTCTTTGAAAATAACAGAAATGCATGTTGTGTAAAAGACATTTACTTATCTAACAGTACAACCTCTCCAGATTTGAACCAATATTACCAGAACAGTCACATTAATAAATTATTATAACCCAATGTTGAATGCCTTTCTTAACAGTTTTCTGTTATAAATGATGACCAATTTATCAAATAGGGCTACCCAGTTTATTTAACCCGAGAAGTAACTTAATTGCCCATCACTATGGAACCAGCAACCTCAACACAGGTGCAAGAAAATCAACATTATTGTCATATTCCCATAGAAGTGTATGACCTGCAACAACCTGGTATGACTGGAGGGCAGCGGCGGCTGTGCCATATATTCAACCAGAAGAACAAATAATAAGCAATGCTGAAATATTAGGTCAGTTTCACCATCTGTACAACAATACCTGGCAGATCATAGTAGTGCACATGTGTTTAGTAACTGTTTTTATATTCAATGTCTTTGTTGTTAACAATTAAAATATGTTTGGATGAATCTTAGGGCTGTAAAGGTATACTGCGGTACACGAAAGACCGCAGACTTCTGTCCCACACGGTTCACGGCACAAGAGTTGCAAATTTCGGTACGGTTCGGTATAAGCTTTTTTATGAGCAAAATAATATTCAGAGAACGAAAATGTCTGAAAGCCCTCTGAGTATGTATAATTACCATGCAGCACTCGTTTAAATTGTAATAAGATATGCCTCATATTGTTGAAATTCATTTAAAATAGTTGAAGTATTTAAGCTGCTGTTAGAGAATATTGTAATGTATCATACCGAAATATACCGAACCGTTAGAAAAATTGACGATACGTATCGTATCGTGAAGTGAGCGTACCGTTACAGCCCTAATGAATCTACATACCTGTGTCACTGTAGCAATCTACATACCTGTGTAACTGTAGCAATTGGCTCATTTGTTGTAGGAGAATATGAAGTCACTTCCTGTGAAAAATAACATACACATTCAAATCACTTTTGGTTAGCACACAATCACACAAGCCCTGGTGAGGCCCATAACCTATTGAGCTTGTTCATAGAAAAGTCTATTGTAATTCAGTATAATAAATAATATATTTAATTAGGTTTTTTTAGTGAACTTTAAAAAGACTATTTGGCAGAGAAATTAATTTCATGCATAATTTGATATCCAACATAGAATTAATCACTTCAGTATTTTAACGAGAAGAAGTAGAACAGTGAAACACAAATATTTTTATTGACTCAATGGAGATTGAATATTTGAGGATTTTTCTCGATTATCGGCATTAAAGAAAAAACCCGATTTCGGTAATCCAGGATTTAACAGTCTATCTTCCGGGTCTGTCAAACCCCGCAAGGGAGTCAGAGGGATATTGGCCAATACTCCCTGCTTCCGAGAGGAAATTATAAAAATCTTGTTTGAACATTTAATACATATAATTGCGAATAATTCCCCTCAATATTATTTGTAAATTGTAGCATGTAATAATTCAAACATGGACACCCGTTCCACCCTAACCCCCCCCCCTCATTTAGAATGCATTATACGCCCCAGTAGTAGACGGTACCCGTGGTTGGACCAATCAGAATGCAGCAATGATACACACCTTCAAAATATAAGAAATGTCCTTGACATAAAAAATGCATGTAATGTTGCAAGCCCCCTACACATACCGTTACAATGACAACTTCGTATTTAAATCTTACAGAACTTATTTCAGTTGTAAGAAAGAAAATGATAAGTGACAAAGCCATATCACAATTATCTTGAGAATCGAAGATAAGCCACGCGAGAAGTTCCAAAACTAAACTTACTCCTCCGTTTGCGCACCATTCGCCGCAGTATACACCTTTGTTCTGCTTTTCTATGCCTAGTTCCTTCAACCAGGAATATTTGGGGTTGTCTATAAGATAAGAAGTCATCCTGACACTGCTTTGTAACGACAGAAATGCTCGCTTATGTACGATTTGTCGGCTTATCAGTGACCCAATTTTTACTAAGGCTGCCATTTCCCGGTGCTGCGTTTTATTTGTAAATGCGTGACAATTACTATTTTTGCGCTCCAGTGGTCCGTGTCCAGCTCTTTGATTCTACCATGCACTACCTGTGTAGTCATGCTTGACTGATAACAATATGTAAGTCACAATGTGACAAATAGTGCTTAAATATGAGGAACAGAAGTAATGTCCTTTCTATCCTGGAACAATAGACATACTATAAATTCTGATTTGTCCAAGGTACTATATCAATTCAATTAGCCCTAATGCACCAGTCAGTTGCATCCACAGCCCCCCCCCCCCCTGGATGGGCTGGGATTTTTATTTTTGGTTGTCAAAACCCCCACCTTCCCGGGCCCTGCAGGGGATACCTGATAGAAAACCTCAAGTACTTCCACAGCCCCTGAAAACTAAAGGCAGTGGCTAGGATTACGGTACCGTAATCCTAGACCCACAGGCAGAATTACGGAAAATTTTATTGCGAGTGCAATTAAGCGTGCAGGTCGTCTTATATTTCATGAATTTATACAAATATTGGTATATTTACCATCGAGTAATCAGTTTTGGTTATGGTCAAAAGATATACAGTATGATAAAGATATTAAACGGCGGAAAATATCCAAATGCAAATACTTTTGATACTGTATTATAAAGCATGTACTTTTATCTATGTATTTATAAAGTTATTAAAATACGGAAAATATATTGAGATAACACATAATTCTAATTTTAAAAGATTCCTTATGACACACATTTAGCGTAATCAGTTACAAATTAAAACAAATAATTAAGAAACTAAATATGACCATATTTGGATTCGTATCACTACGCGCTGTCACAACGTAGATCCAGTAGAAGGCTATGTATATTGTGAATTAACAAACGATTTAGCTACTTAATGTTTATTTCGAGGACCGAATGACGAACAAACATATCAGATCTAAGTACTACCAAAATTAGCAACACAATTTGTTTCGATCATGACAATCAATTTCAATGGAACTACATTTGTGTATTCGACCACGTATATTAATTAATTTATAAACATTCAGACTGCCTCTATTTTCTTCCACTGCAAAGACAAAAAAATTAGCGAAGTAAAATCCAAAGCAATAAGTATACCAATATTTGTATAATTTCATGAAATAATGATGATATCATGCAATATAAGAAGACATGCACGCTTAATTGCACTCGATATAAAAACTTTCGTAATTCTAGACAGCCCTAGCTAGGACTCGCTAGGATTACGGAACTTCCGTAATCCTAGCCTGTGGGTCTAGGATTACGGTAATGGGTAATACGGTAAACTAAATGGGGTGGGGCCATGGATGAACTGACTGGTGCATAAATATATATGTTTCAACCTGTAAATGCAGGTTTTTTGCAATTTTTATGCTAAGTAACTTCTTGTTTTATTTTCTGCGCCTTTCATCCACAGCTGTATTTTGTTCCATACTGCCTGCCCCGTCATTATTATTACATTCTTTTCTGTTGTGAAATTATGTAAATCCTTTTTTCATGAGCTTAAAATTTTTGTGGGATTTAGGTTGAATTGCAACACAAAATCTAATCCCCATAAATAGTTGACCTCCCAACTGCGGACCAAGGGTTATAACCTCTTCATGCTTACGTCTACACAAATTATGTTTAACCAAAATCCACAGAATTTAATGCACATGAAAATAAATGATTTTTCTGTATGTGATAAACACCTGAATGGAAAACGGTTGCTCATACAAATAATATACTATATTTAGTACTAGGGTTAACACAGTTTCGTTTTTAATTCTATGTAGAACTTATGCAATGCATTCATATGAGTTTGTGTTGCAGTATCATGGGAATCAATTTATGTAATTCCAACAAGTACCCTAGTCATTTAACTAGAAATATGCCATGGGACACGGGTGCCCGACTTAATAAAGGGCCATAACTCTGGTAAATTTACGCAGCAAAAATTCCATCCTTTACAGTCATCTATACATTGGGATTGTTCATCTGTGACAGTTCAAAGAAATTCCACCAAACAGTGTTTGAGGAGTTCAACACACAGACGGACAGCAACTGATTACTATTAAGCCCTCACTTATAAATAAGTGAAGAAGGCATAAAAATGAGAAAACAAATAAAAAAATAAATTGTTTTACATTTTATTACAATAATATTATACAACAACTTATAAATCATCAACAACAACTGAGACACCCATTCCAATTTACTTACGACTGTAAAAAGCCTGTTTACAAGACTAAAGTCAGGGGTCAAGATTTAACAGATTGGGTTCAAAATAACCCCATCAACAGAAAACATTTCTTCTTACTTCATCACTTAAACATTGGCCCACTCAGAGCTTATGAGCCTTGGAATAGAACATAACTTACATTTACCATGGAGTAACTGAAGCCCAGAATGAATCTGGTGACAATACAGTGAATACTGGATACATCTATCCCTATCCAACAATGTTAACACCATTATAACTTGGTCAACCAGTTAAGCTCATTTCAACTACCGTATTCTTTAAAGGATTGCCCACACTTCAATTCACTTTTAATAGTAACTGAAACAACCTCATCAGAACTCCGTCATACTTTGCACCTGGGATAGAATTAAGTTCTATTCTGTCTGTTATGTTCTGTGCTTTTTCTGTAGAGTGCTTATTCAGTTCAGCTCTTTTTCTATTCATCACTTTTTCTATTCAAAACTTTTTTTCTGTTCTGTTCTTTTTCTGTGCTGTTTTGTTGTTGTGACAATACATTTATGCTCTAGTATTTCTTTTACTTCCAAATTCTATACCAGGCCGTTGCACAACATATACATCATTTAACAATCAACCAAACTGTTATCTATTTTGGAGAATTCATCGTATACCTCACTCATCACCTGACTAAGACCTCGTCAAGACTAACACAACATATTCATAATCATTGTGCTCCTTTTCCATATTGCATACCAGGCCATTGCACACAACATACACGCATTCTACAACAAACAGAGCTGATGTTTTAGGAAGATTTCACTGTACATGTATTTGGTACTACTGTTCCAATTTGCATTGAAATTTTGTATATTAAGCCAGAGACACTTTTTAATGAACACTATCTCACTGTCTACACACATCATGGTATGTTTCTGTTGTACGTAAGTCTCTCCAGGTTGGAGGTAAACCATTAAGGTAATGTTTACCACATTTCTGACAAGGTGCAGAGAAGAGTGTTCTATATTTCTGAAACCAGTGCTGAAAAATAACAAGTAAACAAGGATTATAATACAGGATATAAAAGCTTGTATCTCACTAATGACAAACACAGTGAAGATTTACTGTAAACCAATTTACTTGTGCGAATTCTAACTTTCATTTTTTTCGATCTTCAGCATATTCTCTTTTTCAGTCTCCCGCTACGTCCACATTAATGCTTTTGAAACATTTTCTGACTTTCGGAAATAAATATCACAAATTTTATTCGCTTGCAAAATTAAATCATGCAAAATATTTTCATAGTATAAAGCCCACTTAACAACATGTATGTACTTGAAATTTAGTTAAGATTGAGACAAAGCTGTAGGTTGATGTCAACAACACATAGCAATATAGCCCCTCATCAATGAGGGGGGGGTATAACAACACCTTCAAAATGTCCCTAATCCAATATTTACAATAAATTTAACCTCTGAAGAGCAACAAACGCTTAACATTTGTCAATAGTTGCAGATCTCTAAGTATGTTGTTCTACTGAGGCTGTACTGTATCTAACATGTTTGTTTAGAAACTTACCAGAAATGAGTAGAGTGACATTTCAGCATTGTGTGGAAAGTAGAAGTATAGTACAGCAGCAGTAGCACTTTCTGTGACCTAGGTAATATAAATATAATACAAATATAACACACAAGCATCTAACAAACACAAGAACGACATTTCAACGCAAGGAGCCTATGACATAAACAAACTGCTACTGCTGATAATAACGATATGCTAGGAAACAGCTCACTCCTAAAATGAAGCTAGAAAGCGGACGAAGCGACAACATCACATGCTATTTGCAAGCAATCAAGAATAAGAGACAGTTGCACAACAAAGCACTCCCAAAGTCTAGGAAAGTGCTGAGAAACGGATTTATGATTAAATTTGAATTAAAAACTACATGTACTTACTTTTTGAAAAACTTCATACTTTGATTTAGACCACAATTCCATCTGTATAACAACAACATACATATATATAATTTAGGTGTCTTATAATAATATACCTTATTACATGATAATTTTAAAACTGGTAAGGTTTTTTACATCCATAAAACACAAGAGCGACATGTAGCAAAACACTTAGTAAGTTAATATCAGAAATATAAAAAAATCAATAATAGCTTTTAGCTGGAAGTCTTCATGACAAGTTCTTCAGCAGCATAACTATTTCAATGACCATGTTTGACAGTTACTTTATTTAACTAACATCAAGTCCACTTTAAGTCATTGCAGGTGTACAAAGAAATGATTAAATACTTAAAGTGTATAAAGCTATATCGGACGATTTTTTTTTTAAAAATTCAAAAACTGAAAAACAATTATGCTTTCATATTCATTAGAACATTTTTCGCTTCAGCTTTAACAGAAACTCTCTCTGTGATTTATTGCACATGCGAATTGTCCGTTTTCATACGAAAGTGTTCTAGAACACCCTATTAAATTACAAGAATCGTCTAATTTTTGACGATTGAATCAAAGTACAAGGAACCCATCTAAAGTTTTAAAATGCAATTAAGGTAGTCTAGTATCATACTAAAAACGATGCAAGTAATTATTTTGACATTAAATGACTGTTAGAATATAGCTCTATACTCTTTAAGCCAATGAAAGCAAAGATTACAAAGTAATTCAATTCTATTAAATATTTATTTCATGGTTCGTACAGATCTTTCAAAACAAAATTCAAGGACTAATCCACATTTTCAAGCATTTATTTTAACTATTAATGATGTCAAACAGCAATGAAACATCGTAAAATTTGCCAATTCCCCCCCCCCCCCATTGACATTGGCCACAGTGTCATTATAATCATGAATATCGTTTATTTTTTACCCAATGTTTTTCATTCCCAGGTAACCGGTACTGCATTTCGGGACACGTGTACTCATCATTAAGCTTGGGCGATGATTTTTTTGGTGATTTTTATCAAATTCAAGGACAAGGCATCAAATTCAAGGCCTTTTCATGGTCTGTGCGAACCATGTATTTGATTACTGACCTCCAGTTAAAACTAGAACTGTCATTGAGTGACGAATAATACCCCCACAATACTGCCTTGCCACAGAAGTATGGCAAGCTGCAACCATAAGAAAAAAGAAAACTGGACGAAAAGTTATGACACAGTAATAGAAATAAGTACATTTTTATTAATCTGTAAAATGATTTATATACTAGTACCTACACATTACTTAGAAAGCTGTTGCAACGTCAGCTTTGTTATAAACTCCACGAGGTTTTCGCGCTGCACACCGACTCATTGTGGTGTACAATTGTACCAGGTTATTTTTAATTGTCACAATAGATGATAAAGTTATTGTCTGGAAAAGCTAAAATATGGCTATTTTTTACTTTTAAAGGCTAAGTGTGACCTTGACCTTTGGGATAAAGACACAAATTTTGTGCATGACACACCATCTTATTGTGGTAAACAATTGTGCCAGCTATTATAAAATCCCACAATAGATGACAAAGTTATTGTCCAGACAAGCTAAATTATGGCCATTTCTGACCTTACAACTCCAAGTGTGACCTTGACCTTTGACATATTATGTGATTTTTGCACATGACACACCGCCTCATGATGGTGAACAATTGTGCCATGTTATATTAAAATCCCACAATAGATGACAAAGTTATTGTCCGGACAAGCTAAATTATGGCCATTTTTGACCTTTCAACTCCATGTGTGACCTTGACCTTTGAGATATTGATATGATTGTTGTGCATCACACCGCCTCATGATGGTGAACAATTGTGGCAAGTTATATTAAAATCCCACAATAGATGACAGAGTTATTGTCCGGACAAGCTAAATTATGGCCATTTCTGACCTTACAACTCCAAGTGTGACCTTGACCTTTGACATATTATGTGATTTTTGCGCATGACACACCCCCTCATGATTGTGAACAATTGTGCCAAGTTGTATTAAAATCCCACAATAGATGACAAAGTTATTGTCCGGACAAGCTAAATTATGGCCATTTTTTACCTTTCAACTCCAATTGTGACCTTGACCTTTGAGATATTGATGTGATTGTTGCGCATGACACACCACCTCATGATGGTGAACAATTGTGGCAAGTTATTTTAAAATCCTTCAATGTATGGGTAAGTTACAGCCTGGACAAACTTTTAAGACCGACCGACCGACAGACAGACAGACAGACCGACGGACAAAGTGACTCCTATATAGCCCCCTCTACCTATGGTAGTGGGGGTATAACAAGTTGCATGAAATAATATACAACCTTGGTGCATTTTCAGCAATAGAGCCATGAGTAAGTGCAACTGTTAGTTCATGATATATAAGATACTAACCTGTGATTCGTCAGGATTACTTTCAGTAAAACCTCGAACATTGACACGCTCAATAATTAAACCTCGAAGTGCAAGTTGGGCTTTCAACACTCGTCCTAACGTTAACTGAAAATAAACACAAACTAGAAGCTTTTTACACACAAAAACATAATATACAAAGTACATACTAGTATATAATGTTCCTTATAAAGGGATGTAACTCTTGACAAAATTCATCCAACCTAAAATTCCTGACAATTTGCACAAAGATACTTATTACAGTACCAACTACTTATTTAAAGTTTCATTGAAATCTTATCATTGGTTAAGGAAAATATGTGCAAACTACATAATATCCATCCAAAACAACATCCTTTATCTTCAGATTATTCCCGATCATTTTAACATGTCACTTTTAGAATAGGAGAAGTATTATTTACAAAATAAATATTTTTTTAAGTTTTCTTGTACACCTTAGCCTTGAAATAGTTTAAACCATCAAAGGGCTATAACTCTGGTGACAAGCATGTCCCCCCACAACTTTTTTCTATATTACACATATATTCTGAGGTAGTTTAGTCAGGCATCCTAACCAAAAACATCTCCCTCAACCTTTGTGTAGGTAGACATAATGCTACTACTTGTACTCGAGCACCGGGTTGTTGGAGTAATATAAACAGAGTATTACCTGTAGGACAGCATGACTACCCAGAGGATGTGTAACTTTAATGTTTATTGCTGGAACTTTCTGTGATAATCTTGCGATAATCGATTCCACTGCACTGTAAATATATTTAAGGTTTGTTACCTCAGGGCTCAACACTTACACTGGTCCACTGGCAAGAGGTCAGTCAAAATCAAGAAGGACTAGTAGCTGTTTTGATTACAAATTTAACTCTTTTTTCTGTCAAATCAGTGACCCAAAATAATAAGTGTCAAGCCCTGTGTAACCTATGTCACACAATAAAAGTAACAATATAATGTCTACTTTCAAACATGACACAAATCTCCCGATCAATGAGCCGCAATCTGGCTGTAACACTCAGCACCGATGGTAGCCACAGTACATTGTCTTTTGACCCTAAGTAAATGCTAAATCATTCAACGATTTCCGAATGTGTTTAACATTCAAGAACAATAACCTAGACAATCAATCTTCTGTTTCAACTGAAATCAATAACAGTACAACCTCTCCAGAGCAGCCCTATGTGGAGCACAAACCTATGTATAGCAACACATTAAACAAGTTACATTTCCCTAAATCACCATTTACTATTAATTTTACCTCTGAAATCAATAACAGTACAACCTCTCCAGAGTGGCCCTCTGTGGAGAACAAACCTATGTATAGCAAGACATAAAACATTTCCCTTAATCACCATTTACTATTAATTTAACTTCTGTAGAGCAACAACCTCTCAATAACAACCAATATTTGTGGCTCACAAAGGTTGTTGCTCTATACTAAGAGGTTGTACTGTATACCGATATTGCAATAATTGAATTTGTATGAAGCTATACACTCAAACAAATCTCATGCATGTCTTTTATAAGTTACTGCTATTGTCATCAACAAAGAGAAAAGAGAAGGAGTGGTATAGCTTGGCTATTTTGACCTAAACCTGACCTTTATGCAAGAATATATTCCAAGGTTCTTGCTTTGAATATATAAATATTTTTGCAAGCAAATCGTGCGATATAGGTATTTCAAATTTGTGTTTGTCTTTACATCTCAAGCGTCTTCGTGATACTCCCTGATTATGAAAACATACAATCGGTGTTACAAACGTAGGTAATATATCAACTGTTAAATTATGCTAATCAAAAGGTCAGGCTCGTGTCAAATTAGCGAAGCTATAGCACTGTCTAAATACGGCCATGTTTAATGTATACATGTATTTGATAAAATCCTACGTTGGAGGAAAGGCGTGCCCTGTCGGAGACATCCTTTTCATTTTCTTGGCTTGTACACTGCTATACTGTGCAGTTCTTTTTGATTTTGCTTGTTGTTCCATGACAGATGCCGCATAGCCGGCCAAATCTGATACCTGCAACGACAAGATTGGGACCACACTCACCACAGTCTGTCTATACATACATTTTGTTCATATAGTGTACATCTTTAATTGCAAGGAAAAATAACTTTTTAAAAAATTGCACTTTACTCGATAAATAAACTAAGCTCTTTACACTAAACTACTAGTAAAATCATTTTCTATGATATCCCAAATCAGGTGACAATCCCATTGTTTTATCTATAGTACTTTAAAGAGACAAAACAGTCGCAATATCATAACATCTTCAGTGAATATGTCAACTTGCTAACCTGTATCAACTAAGTTTAACCCTGGGTTGTTGATTATTCTGAGTACGGTTAACTGATACATGTACCATAATAGGAAGCATTACACATTTATTATTATAGAGTAAGCCAACAAACTATACTACACGACAAATACCTTGTTGGACCATTTGTATGACTGGATAATTTGCTGATATACTGGTAACTTATCTATAGCTGGATCAATGCTCAGGTATATACTGTTTGGTGTGACTGATGACAATGGCTGTAATGATCCACTAGCTTTCTCTAAGTCACTGAAATTGTTCAACAATAATGCAGCATTGCTGTTCAATACAGTTCATAAAATCCATTGCATAAGAAAGCACTCAGTATCATTCATCTAACAAAGTGCTGAGAAGCATAATGCTAATTGGTGAGCACTGCTCGCTGGAAGCTTGCCGTTGCATACACGTAGTAATGAACAACCAAAGAACCCTTGATAGAGTTTCATTTAGGCAACAGGCTCCTGGTCTCACTCTAGTCTTGAATAAGAAGTACCTCTTTTGGTTTTTCTCTCCTTCATTACTGTTGGTCCATTACTGATGCGGACCAGAGAACCCATCTAGCAAACCATGAGCCTGTTGCCTAAACAAAGCACAACTGAGCGCTTGATAGCCCTATAATAGGTAAGGTTACCGGTAACAACTTGCTTAAAAAGTGCAGCAAGAAAAATTGGTATGGTACAGACGAGTGCTCGCGGACAAAAGAACGTTGCACAGCCAGGAAGGGGCTTCTGAAGCGGTTGGTTGCATAAGAAAGTGCTCATTAGAGCTCACCTAGCTAAATGCCGATAAACGGTATGCTTCATCAAAGCAAATGTTGTTGCATAGACATTTTTATTTAGTAAAGCGCTACCAAAAATCTAGGCTCCAGTCAAGTTAGGGCAACAAAACAGTTACCAAATCTTTTGCAAACACTCAAAGATTGACAGCAAAACGCTGAAATGAAAATATCATGCAAAAACTTTATCATAGGACTTTCTGTCCAAGATATCATGCAAAATAGCAACAACTGTCACAGTAACCGGATAAAAAAATTCGGATATCATTTATGCATCATCTTGCCATTTAGATACACTTCAAAGGGCCTTAAACTGTTCGATTTACATAAAAATAGGTTTTATTAACATAACAGTAAAAATCGTCAACATATATCATAGAAATAGCCAAATACCTGAAGTCGTTGTAAACAACCAACAAAGACTCCTGAAATGAACCAATCGCAGCCACGGCATTGTCTTTTTCGACCGGACAGCCGTCGGCAAGTCCTTGGAACACATTTGCAACACTTGAACGTAACTTCTGTGTAAATTTTATCGCTTGGATAATGTTTTCTGTCTGATTTTCAGCCATAATTGGCAAAAATAATATTTCCAAAAATCCGGCTAAAATTTAGGAGGATAGGTATAAAACTTGTATAAACAACAAATATCGTTGTCGTCATCATAAGAGAGACTGCTAATTACCTCCCTTGCACTATAAATTATTCTTTTAATCCAGGGAGCTATAAAGAAATTATGACCATGGATATGATGAAATTGTTTAACAATAATATAAAAAATTAAGCATATTAGCCACAATTAGTAATAGATTTATATTTTTCTTGAATTGTTTATACATGTATTTGGATTTACCAAAGACCTAATGTAATTTTTAGGTCTTTGGATTTACAAGCGAGTTTCGCAACTATAGTTCAGTGGTTAATGCGCTGGATTTGTAAACCGGCAATCTGTGTATGTTTCCCAGTAGTAGGAGGTCATATGTTTCCATGAGAATTTGGCGACATTGTAGAAGTTTCAGGTTCCTTTGTAGAAAAGTAAGTTTAAGTACTAGTTAGAATATGTCGTCCAGGAAAACAGGTTATGAATCTGCCACAGTACACAACTGAAATACTGTTGATAAAATGGCGTGAAACCTCTGATATCTATCAACAAACACATCAGGGTTAATGTTCCGACAACATTATTTCTATTAATGTCCCAACAACATTATGTCTATTAATGTCCCAACAACATTATTTCTATTAATGTCCTGACAATATTATGTCTATTAATGTCCCAACAACATTATTTCTACTAATGTCCCGACAACATTATTTCTATTAATGCCCCGACAACATTAAGTCTATTAATGTCCCGACAACATTATTTCTATTAATGTCCCGACAACATTATGTCTATTAATGTCCCGACAACATTATTTCTATTAATGTCCCGACAACATTATTTCTATTAATGTCCCAACAACATTATTTCTATAATATTGATAGAGACTACCTGGTCACATTATCCTTACAATGGGTATGGGATATATCTGGCATGGTACTATATTCAACAGCTTTGGTATTTCACCTGACACGGAGTATGAACTGAAAAAAGTGATACTCAAATACAGTCAATAACATATTTATTTATTCCAGTACATTTAACACAACAAAGATGATAATATAACATTCATTAAAACATGTAGCCTATTCATTTACATAAAAAATCATCCATCTACCATGACTACGTAAGTAGGTACAACATATCATTCAGCAATTTCTACTATAATGAACTACCAGTAATCAGTACCAAATACTTATAAAACATTCATAAAGGTCACAATCAGGACTTATTTCCACATTACACTTGTAATGGAACTAAAACACTACACTTAAACGAATTTCTAATTGGCCACCATAAAAAATATTATATCATCTGATAAATTATATCAATAAATCTTAGGACGTGTTATTAGTTCATTCCACTCACTTACTTATCTATTTCTTGAAAGAAATGGCGTATTCATATACAAAATCATCCATGCGTAACGGTTGGTGCGAAATTGCTTTTTTGCATGTTGGCCTCGTGCACAGCTTGGAATAGTATCATATTTGGTATAAATGTGTTCCCTGTAGATCAACTTTTCTTTAAACACTATAATTTGTGAAAATGAGCCATGTTGAACGCGCTCATGACGTCAGATGCATGCACACATTGAACGAATTTCTGATTGGCCACGTGTTTTTATAAATTAGTTTTTAAAAAATGCTTTTAGAAGAATATAAATAATCGAAACCCCGATACTGTTCGATTTTATTGATAGAAAATATGTTTCTCGCAGTAATTCGAGCTAAACACCACGTTATTATAAATATCGCTTTTTACAAAAAGACGTGTTGACGTGCATGTCTAGATATTGGTGCTGGTACTCGTCATTTCAACGGCCTCAGCGCGCCCCGTATTACTTTTTCTCGCCAGTAATAATACCTTTCATAAGCCAATTGACAGAGAATACATTTTGACTGATTTCAAAAATCAAACATGTCGGGCACGTGAACCACGTGCACGTAAGCCATTTTGCACTAACTGTTCCGCATGGATGATTTTATACATGCATGCATAATTTATTTCTTGAAATCGATAGATAAGTGCATGGAATGAAAATAACCACAATTTTAGAAATATCGACTTAATATATCGCATAATATAATATTATATTGGATGGCCAATTAGAAATTCATTTAAGTGTATATTAATAAGATTATGCAGCGCCAATCATACACCAAAGACCTAAAATTTAGATCTTTGATAGCATCATTACCTGAGAGTATCTTTTTTTTCGAACTTATACTGACACATCAGAAATATGGCACAAGATTTACTATTTAGAATAGCTACATGGTCAAAAACTATATGCATATTGAAAAGCCATTGCTAAATGATGAAATAACATTTCACAGCAGTTGAAAGAAATCACTTCTATTGTTCTTTCCAAAATATCTGCACATAAAATGTTGCAATAATTTAGCCCCATACCGGTACTCTCATTATCATACTTTGTAAGGACCAAGCATTACACCATTGACGATCACTAATCATGTTCAAATTTATGAAGATGGTGTACACATGCAAAGACTTCTGTAAACCGATCTACTTTCACATTTTGCACACTCAAACAAATGGTTGCACATTTAATGTCCCCTGCAATGTCCATATTAATGTTTTCAACACTTCCGCGGCTAGGTAATTTCGCAAATTTCTACTACTCGCACAAACTCGACAAAATAAAATCGAGCAAAATAATTTCTTTGTTTACAGTAGTTTCATATCTGAATATTGTTACACACATGTGTAAGGGGTCTATGGAGGAGAGGGTGAATGAATAATTATAAGCTAAACATGATTATACAATTCAATGTCATGCGACTATAGGAACTATGCTGCATGATTATCAAGCCATACTGTTGAACAGTTTTTTGCCACAAAAGGTCCATTTAAAATTGAGCTAGCCCACATCTTCTCCACCTTACAGGCCCAGCCTGCACCTAGAACAGCCTTCATCTACCAGGGTATAGCAGCATTTCGAATACAATGATAAAACTTTCCAGTATGTTCCTCTCCTAATGTTGCCAGAAATGTCAAGTAAGATTTGACACTTTCCTCGGTGCTAACCGAAGCATTCGGTCCGCCCATATCTGTCTGTACCCATCCAGGAGCAATAGAAGCACACAATATACCTTCCTTCTTCAAGTCATAACTCATAGTTAGTGTCATCATGTTCATAGCAACCTAAAAGTAAAAAAATAAAGAGATGTTTGTAAAACATGTAGGCACCCATGGCAGCCAAATAGTTTGAAATGACAAAGGTCACTGTGAACTTAACTTTTGACCTTCTGACCTCAAAATCAATAGAGATTATCTATTGTTTATGGCCAACCTCCATGTAAATATTGAATATCCTAGGGCAAAGTGTTTTGATCTACTAGCTGTTGCTGATCAACCTTTGTGCAAAGATTGAAGATCCTACCGTAAAGTGCTCTTGATTTATTGAACAGAAACCACTTGGTCTACTGACAGACAGAGATCAACTGACCAACATGAGCAAAGCAATATACCAAAGATGGGGGAGGGTCATAAAAAATAAAATATGGAAAATCAAGCTTTTCTTTTCTCTTAATCCTCATGACAATGGATTTAAAACAGTCCTATAACTTATTTTTTTCATGTGACATCTCTTTCCGCTGGGTGTCTATAGTCATGCAAGTTCACATGAGAGAAAAAAAGCATGTCAAATGAAAGTTTTGAACATAAAAATAGCAAGCAATCTACTTAATATCGTTAAGTACCCAATAATCAATTATCAACACAGTGGAAAACCTTTACAATTTCACAATGACTTCATTAAATTGTTTTGGCCCTCTTTTACCTTAGATGCTCTGTATGGGTACATTCCCCCAGAAGCATTTTCTGTCAATGACCCCTGTCCAGAACCCAACATTACCACAGCTGATTTATTACATGACATTGGTTGATCTGTCTGTAAACTAGCAGCCTGCTTCAGCAATGGAAAGAAGGTCTGAAAGAGAATAAACTTGTCATAGTAAATATCATTTCTGTAAATTTTGTAAACGAAGACATTTTTTCGCACAATTTAATTTTGCGGCGTTCGCGAGTGGTAGAAATTTGTGAAAGTAAGTAGCTGCGAAAAGTGTCTCAAACATTAATATGGGCAAGTCACCTTGGTTGAATGACTTCAAAATGCAAAACTTTGTAGCCACTTACAAAAAACAAAAAAGTTACTACATGTATTCACGAAAGTGAATTGGTTTACAGTATTTTTTTATTCATATAACAACATTCATACTGATTTTGGCAATCTTATTTACCAGTAATACATTACAATATTATGTATCATTTCAATCCAATATATTTAGTTTTTTGGGAATTCACTGTTTTTTACCACTACAATTTATTACTTGAAAATCAAAATTATTTTGATGATAAATGTCACCCCATTTGCCAGTCTGGAATGAATTTTCACACATAACTATTTCAATTTTATTTCATCATGATGTGATTTGTTCAAACAGTTTTAATTTTAATTACACCATTGAAGATCCACAAATAATAAATTCCACTCGGGTTTGTGGTGCATGGGCTGTATATACCAAAGAACTCCAGTGAAATCATCTTTGGCAGAGTCGACATCAGCAGAGCATAATATGATAGAGCAAACATGAATGGCATAGCTAACAGAATTGCAGTCATATTTTACAATACAAACTCAGCGACACAGCTGATTCAGCTCACACTTGCCATGTTTGCCCCAGTCACAAATAATGGTCACAAAATGAACATTAATCAAACCCACTACACTTGTCTGCGAAAAAATTATTAAAGGTCTTGTAACAAACACATCCCCAACATAGACCGTACCCCCAGGACACTTACCTGTGTCACAAACAATGGTCCCATTGTGTTAACTTCATAATGATTCCTCATATCTTCTCTGGTTACTTCAAGGAATCCACATCTACGGTTGATACCAGCATTGTTAACCAGTAGTGTCAGTCCTTCATCTTTCACAACTGATTCCACCATGGACTTGGCATTATCAACTGACTTCTGGTCTGTAACATCTACAAAGGAAGACCACAATATAAATAGAATTGTGTACATGGGACAGGTGCACTAATTGTGGCACCTATCATATCAAATTGGGAGGAAAAGGGATGAGAGATTGAGGTCTCATTATTAATTAAATTTCACTGAGGTTGCACTTTGTGTCAAGTTTAGTTTAATTAAACAGTACTGTTACTCTGTGAAAGTTGGTAGAAAGTTGATCAAACAGTTTGAAATGAATTGATGGAAGGCATAAGCAAGGAGTTGATGGAAGGGGTGAAGCAGGGAGTTGATGGCAGGGGTGAAGCAGGGAGTTGATGGAAGGGGTGAAGCAGGGAGTTGATGGAAGGGGTGAAGCAAGGAGTTGATGGAAGGGATGAAGCAAGGTGGGTGAAGCAAGGTGGGTGAAGCAAGGTTGGTGATGAGAGGGGTGAAGCAAGGTGGGTGATGAGAGGGGTGAAGCAAGGTGGGTGATGGAAGGGGGGAAGCAGGGGTTGATGGAAGGGGTGAAGCAGGGAGTTGATGGAAGGGGTGAAGCAGGGAGTTGATGGAAGGGGTGAAGCAGGGAGTTGATGGCAGGGGTGAAGCAGGAAGTTGATGGCAGGGTGAAGCAGTGAGTTGGTGGCAGGGTGAAGCAGTGAGTTGGTGGTAGGGATGAAGCAGGGAGTCAATGGAAGGAGTGAAGCAGGGAGTTGATGGTAGGGGGAAGCAGGGAGTTGATGGAAGGGGTGAAGCAAGGAGTTGATGGAAGGGGTGAAGCAAGGAGTTGATGGCAGGGGTGAAGCAATGAGTTGATGGCAGGGGTGAAGCAAGGTGTTGATGGAAGGGTGAAGCAGGGAGTTGATGGCAGGGGTGAAGCAAGGTGGGTGATGGAAGGGGTGAAGCAAGTTGGGTGATGGAAGGGGTGAAGCAAGGTGTTGATGGAAGGGGCGAAGCAAGGTGGGTGATGGAAGGGGTAAATCAGGGGGTTGATGGAAGGGGTGAAGCAAGGAGTTGATGGAAGTGGTGAAGCAAGGTCGGTGATGGAAGGGGTGAAGCAAGGAGTTGATGGAAGGGGTGAAGCAAGGAGTTGATGGCAGGGGTGAAGCAATGAGTTGATGGCAGGGGTGAAGCAAGGTGTTGATGGAAGGGTGAAGCAGGGAGTTGATGGCAGGGGTGAAGCAAGGTGGGTGATGGAAGGGGTGAAGCAGGGAGTTGATGGAAGGGGTGAAGCAAGGTGTGTGATGGAGGGGGTGAAGCATCAAGTTGATGGAAGGGGTGAAGCAAGGAGTTGATTGAAGGGGTGAAGCAAGGTGGGTGATGGAAGAGAGTGAAGCAAGGTGGGTGATGGAAGGGGTTGAATGAAGCTAGGGAGGGTGAGAAGGTAGGAATATGGCAAGTGATGTATCATACATACCTAACTCTAACACTGTCACAGATGTATTTGTCTTGGCTATATCATTAAGCTCCTGTAGGAATATAAATCATGTACTGTAAAATCATTTAATTTCGTTTGGACGAAATTTCGTGGTTTTGTTAAAAAAGATAATTTCGTTGGGACTTGAATTCGTGGATTTTGCATTTCAGGTTAAAATACAAGGGTCAAATCAATGTTCGTTGGGACTAAAGTTCGTGGTTGAGGTGAACCACGAAATCCACAAAATTTAACCCCCCACGAAAATTAATGATTTTACAGTATGTTATTTTAATAAGGTCAAAGCCCTATTACTACAATACAACCTCAGTAGAGCAACACTCTTCATGAGTTGCAAATATTATGTGGCAGTATAGAAGTTGTTGCTGTACCAGGGTTAAATTTAAATGTTTTCAAAATATCAGCAAAAACAATGTGTTGTTATAGAGGTTATTGCTCTACAGAGGACCACCCAGGGGAGGCTGTTCTGTATCACCACTGGGGAGCGGTGGCCTAGAGGTAGGGCGCGCGCTTCGGGATCGAGAGGTCCCGGGTTCGATCCCCCTCTGGACCACTGGTCAAAATCTCTGAGCAAGACCCACAGCTCCACTCCACCATGGTGTAAAATGGTACCTGTGAGGGCAGTGTCTATTCCTGGGCGCCGCAGATCGATGTTGGCTGCCACACCACAGGAGAGAAATAGTCTCCCCAGGGAGACACGAGTGTAGGTTTCCATATGTAGCCCAATGACCAGGGGAGTTAAAATGTCAAAGGGTGCTTGAGCGGCCTAACAGCTGAAAAGAGCCCTAGAAAATTGGTAACTTAACTTTATCTTAACCACTGTTAGTGAGTCAATGTCCATACAGAACAAGTTCATTGACAGGTGGTATTGATTCACAATTTACGTCAAATATCAAATATATTACCAGTAAAACATGCATGCATGTTTTTCAACATATTTTTGCTAATCAGAAATTTGTGTTTAAAACACAAAGCGATTAGTATGTGCATGTTTAAAATATAAAACAAGTACTTGTAACATGTGCCATGGAAACAGATGTCTTATCATTATAATTTATCATATAAGAATTATTAGTCTTGGTTTAAAGTGTTCTGTGTGTTTACCAGTTTTCATAATGGTATGCAAAGTCCTAAACTTTGAAAACTAGGGTCAGATGAGTGATTTCAGCTGAAGCTTAGTTAATATGTATAGTGCAGAGATTTTAGCCAACTCACCGGTATGCTCAACCTATATTCATAATCCCGAATTTATGTTTTCATGAGTGGAAGTATCACAATAATTTTCTCATGGCATTTAGTTGTAATTGGGACATATATTATGAAACACCCTGTACTAAATGCCATGAGACAATCTTTTGTAATGAGGACAGGTATTATGAAACACCCTGTACATACACAAATGTAAATAACCAATATTGTACAAATTACTCACAGAAAATGATATGTATGCCTTAATAGTTAAACTAGTTACCTGTTAAGGATTACTAATTAGACTAATTAAGAGAGCTATTAAAACTAACCTTAGCAGAATCTTTGTCAATGCAAGAAGCAAATATATTCTTTGGTGGTGGAGTCAGCTTCAAGAATTGTTTCACAAACTCTAAGCCAATACCCTGGCTCGATCCTGTCACCAATACTGAACGTGGAGCAATCATCTTTCCTGCTAGTTTGTGTCAAATGTCAACATCTAGGACACAAGGTAGAAATTACCTCCCTTGGTTCTCAACTTTATCATTGTAGCATTTCTCTCCCTTGTATCAGAAAAATGCGTATTGTTACAGACAAAAGAAAATATATGTTAACCACGTTAGTCAGTGGTCGGACAACCTTGGAGCTGGTAAGCATATCTCTACCGGACTGTATTTGTTGCACGAGATGAACACAATTGCAAAAAAGATCATCATAGATCTGCTAAAGTTCGACGTTAACTAACATTCGATATTTATAAGCACATTCGAGGAACAATAGTTCATACCTCCTACATAACATTTGAAAGTCTTAATAATATCACGTATTTTAATCTCTTAAAAAACAAGATAATATTATTATCTTAAACCTGTCTTATACTAGTAGAACTAGGCTATGCAATATTTTTGCATGTATCTTTATCTAACATGCGTGGTTTCTGGAAGCGTTTGATTTGTTCTTTTTACAAATTTTCCTTTTCTCTGACAGAAGTATAAGAAGCATCTTATGACAAATATAATGTTGTTTATTTGATTTGCCTTTACAATTTTCTTTTATTACTGTTGATATGGGCGTGTCTGTCTACTGTGTGTAATGTATTAGCTAATTACAGGAATGAATGTAAGTTGTATGTACGTATGTATGATTGAATTGTTTGGTATGTTTTCTTACAGAAGACCACATTGTAACGAAGATAACAATTTTGTATAATTTGTATATTCTTAATGTGTCATCTTCTTAAAATAAAGATATTGTAATTATTATTATTACTACTAACAAACCATGTTGATTCAATGAATGCAATTCCTCACAAAGACAATATATACAGAATAACTCTGCTATCTCGAGAACTGCCTTACTATCCGAAGATTTGAGGTCATCGATGTGCACACCGGACATTGCTAACTCCTGAACTGGTCCCACAGCCTCATTTTCGATTCAAGATCTGGAATCTTTTGGAGTAGGACAAGTGGTACCAGTCTACTAACTCCGGGAATGTCCGATTATCTCCGACTATCTCCGGGAAAGCCCGATTATCCCCGAGTCCAACACTCAGATAATCCATTGTACAAATTTATGGTGTAAACATTTTGACACACTGTTATCAAAAAGTGAAGATAAAGGCAATTTCAATATTGACATATGGCTACTGATTCAATATCTATAAAATCAACAAACATTGAAGATTAAACGACCATATCTCTTTCTAGGTTTATTTGTTCAATGTGTTTGCTTAATTAAACGTTCGGTCAGAATCCAGCCAATGTCAACATTATATATCTTTAAACAACCTTGTAAACCATACAGATTGTCCCGTATCTCTTTTTTTATTTCAAACGAATATCGTTATTAGGTGTAGCATTAGGTCGGTATATGTGCACGTTTTAAGGGACAATAGGGGGTCTGCACGTCTGAGCGAGGAGTGGCCCCATTTACATTCTATATGATCTAGTCCAGCTGATCCCTAAATCTTGTTTGTGCAACAGTTTATGTCGTTTGAACATAACTATTTATATTTACATTTAGTGGTTATAAAATAAGATTACATAGTTTAATTGGGTGAGGGGGTGACATTGCCAAGTGATTGTACGGCTTGACTAAGTTGCATTGTGGTGTAATTAATAGAAATACATCTTGCTGAACCTATCTAGGAAGTTTAGGAAGATGTCATACATTAGTCAGACTGTATACATTTTGTAATTTCATCTATCTTATTGTTTTAGAAAGATTGTGTACTTTAGCCGTATTGCGTAATGTTCATATCCTCGTCAATTCAAAATAAGTCTAACCAGGTTTTAAACAATGCACATATGAATGGTTAAAGCAAAGGGGTCTGTAATTTCATCTTTACAATTCAGAGAAAAAAAATGTTGATAAGCCTACATAGTAACACTGTCGTATCATTTGATATGGAGGACATAGAGGAGACCAGGGCTAACAATATGGGCTCGTTTGGTCCAATGATGATTGTGTACAGTTTTACAGTTTTATTGGTATATTCGTCATGTGAAATCCCTTTGACCATTTACACAATAACAACTAGACCGTCAAGACAACAAATATACAATTATTTACAAATAAACATAAAGTGCATATATTATTGTGCGAACTTATTTATACTAGCACGGGGCGTTTATATATTCACATGGTGGTTTGCTTGTGAGTTCAAGTACGTCAATTAATTACCATTAATTAGTATAACTATTTCAACATTATCATCTATCTTGATATATGAAGTATATAAATCGTCGAGACTTCGTCAGTTGCCTCCTGACCTGAGAAATGTTCTATTATCCGTCTATCTGTTCAAGTTTTATCTTCAGAATAGTTTTGTTGACAACGCGGGTATACAAGGTTTGAATCAATAGGTCAATATTTACTGTGACAGCGTAATACAATCCCTAAATGTTTGAACTGGACTATAATATGCTTAATGTAAGATTTACCCCCTCTTTCTGTGCTGGTAAAACGATAAGCCGAATAATCGTCCAACCGTCTTCAAACATCAAACTGATAAACTCAAGAATGTATGTGTTTAATTAAATCACGTTTTAAAAGTGTCCAGTTAATTTAAATACTCAAATCAACAAGGATGAACGCATGGTGCATATTTCTTCACTTATGTTATCATTTCAGTCTGTCAGGGACTGGTATATAGAGTCACTTTTAAAGTGATACATGACTTTATTTTTTCAACTCTCTGATAATGAGTCTGAAAGTTGACCGTACTTGAATGGTATAACCGTCACGTGACCGGCTTAAGACAGTCTCTACGGTGCATTCTTCTATTGCCAAGCAACGTAAAACTTCGTACGTGAACGTGTTTGGTTTTGTACGTTGTGTAACACATGTTTTATGAGTGTCTGTGTAATTATTCTGACACATGTATACGAAAAACAAATAAAATCAAAACCAACATGCATCGACAACATGTAACTTACAACATACCACTTGGGTGGTCCCTCAAACACTGCAAGAACGTGCTCGCAACATGACAACATCACCGTACACAATCTGGACTCGATGGTCCCTCAAACACTGCAAGAACGTGCTCGCAACATGACAACATCACCATACACAATCTGGACTCGATGGTCCCTCAAACACTGCAAGAACGTGCTCGCAACATGACTACATCACCGTACACAAACTGGACACGATGGTCCCTCAAACGCTGCAAGAACGTGCTAGCAACATGACTACATCACCGTACACAAACTGGACCCGATGGTCCCTAAAACGCTGCATGAACGCCCTCGCAACATGACAACACCACCGTACACAAACTAGACACGGTGGTCCCTCAAACGCTGCAAGAACGTGCTCGCAACATGACAACATCACCGTACACAAACTGGACCCGATGACCCTTCAAACACTGTAAGAACGTGCTCGCAACATGACAACATCACCATACACAAACTGGACACGATGGTCCCTCAAACACTGCAAGAACGTGCTCGCAACATGACAACATCACCGTGCACAAACTGGACACGATGGTCCCTCAAACGCTGCAAGAACGTGCTCGCTACATGACAACACCACCGTACACAAACTGGACACGATGTTCCCTCAAACGCTGCAAGAACGTGCTCGCTACATGACAACACCACCATACACAAACTGGACACGATGGTCCCTCAAACGTTTCAAGAACGTGCTCGCAACATGACAACACCACCGTACACAAACTGGACACGATGGTCCCTCAAACGCTGGAAGAACGTGCTCGCAACATGACAACATCACCGTACACAAACTGGACACGATGGTCCCTCAAACGCTGGAAGAACGTCCTCGCAACATGACAACATAACCGTACACAAACTGGACACGATGGTCCCTCAAACGCTGGAAGAACGTCCTCGCAACATGACAACATAACCGTACACAAACAGGACACGATGGTCCCTCAAACGCTGGAAGAACGTCCTCGCAACATGACAACATCACCGTACACAGACTGGACCCGATGGTTCCTCAAACGCTGCAAGAACGTGCTCGCAATATGACAACATCACCGTACACAAACTGGACCCGATGGTTCCTCAAACGCTGCAAGAACGTGCTCGCAACATGACAACACCACCATGCACAAACTGGACCCGATGGTCCCTCAAACGCTGGAAGAACGTGCTCGCAACATGACAACATAACCGTACACAAACTGGACCCGATGGTCCCTCCCTCAAACGCTACAAGAACGTGCTCGCAACATGACAACATCACCATACACAAACCAAACTGGACCCGATGGTCCCTCCCTCAAACGCTACAAGAACGTGTTTCCAACATGACAACAACACCATACACACACTGGACCCGGTGGTCCCTCCCTCAAACGCTACAAGAACGTGCTCCCAACATGACAACAACACCATACACAAACTGGACCCGATGGTCCCTCCCTCAAACGATACAAGAACGTGCTCCCAACATGACAACACCACCATACACAAACTGGACACGATGGTCCCTCAAACGCTACAAGAACGTGCTCCCAACATGACAACAACACCATACACACACTGGACCCGGTGGTCCCTCCCTCAAACGCTACAAGAACGTGCTCCCAACATGACAACAACACCATACACAAACCAAACTGGACCCGATGGTCCCTCCCTCAAACGATACAAGAACGTGCTCGCAACATGACAACAACACCATACACAATCTGGACACGATGGTCCCTCCCTCAAACGCTACAAGAACGTGCTCCCAACATGACAACAACACCATACACAAACCAAACTGGACCCGATGGTCCCTCCCTCAAACGATACAAGAACGTGCTCCCAACATGACAACAACACCATACACAAACCAAACTGGACCCGATGGTCCCTCCCTCAAACGATACAAGAACGTGCTCCCAACATGACAACAACACCATACACAAACCAAACTGGACCCGATGGTCCCTCCCTCAAACGATACAAGAACGTGCTCCCAACATGACAACAACACCATACACAAACCAAACTGGACCCGATGGTCCCTCCCTCAAACGATACAAGAACGTGCTCGCAACATGACAACAACACCATACACAAACCAAACTGGACCCGATGGTCCCTCCCTCAAACGATACAAGAACGTGCTCCCAACATGACAACAACACCATACACAAACCAAACTGGACCCGATGGTCCCTCCCTCAAACGCTACAAGAACGTGCTCCCAACATGACAACATCACCATACACAAACTGGACCCGATGGTCCCTCCCTCAAACGCTACAAGAACGTGCTCGCAACATGACAATATCACCATACACAAACTGGACCCGATGGTCCCTCCCTCAAACGCTACAAGAACGTGCTCGCAACATGACAACATCACCATACACAAACTGGACTCGATGGTCCCTCCCTCAAACGCTACAAGAACGTGCTCGCAACATGACAACATCACCATACACAAACTGGACCCGATGGTCCCTCCCTCAAACGCTACAAGAACGTGCTCCCAACATGACAACACCACCGTACACAAACTGGACCAATAACGCATTGGTTCTAGTTCCTTATTGGCTTGGTGCTTAATGACTATATAGACGAAGAACAAAACAGACCAAGAAGTTTTCTTCGGGGCTTTCCTGGTGCGTTTTGTGTATAACCATGTGTAGGAGGCGTTGGTCTATTTCCAGGCTAATGTTACGACAAGTCTCAAAATGACTAATTACTATTGGTGTGTACATATACTAACTCATACTCGCGGTTCTTCTGTGACAACGCTTACCGGTATTGCAATTGTCACAGTGTCAAACTTTCGGTAATCGCAATAAGCCATACACTTTGAATTGTATATTTTCCCAATAAGTAATTCGGTAATTATTTTTGTACGTTGTGAGTGTTTTTGGCATATGATTACAACTCAACGACTGTAAAATCAAATTGTGTGTAATATAAATTATACGACCGTTAAATTTTGAGCACACACACCATATACCCAGGATCTTAAGCATCAATTAAACGTGTATTCGCTTAAAATTAACGATCCGTTTACGATCCTTTTACGTCACTAAATCCAAATCGTAGTTCGTCTATCATTGGGAACCGAAAGTAAGACCTAAAAACTTTATATATTCGACTACATGATAAATATCGCTTAAAACGAAAGCATACTGTTAATTATAACAGCACAGCACAGCACAGCACAGCACAGCACAGCACAGCACAGCACAGCACAGCACAGCACAGCACAGCACTTAGGAGTACGATTTAGTCGCGGACAGGTGCCAGGGATTATTGTAATTAAGAGAAATAAACAGTGCGTTGAAGTCACTCGAGCTTATGAAATACCATACGTCGCCCAATAATTCGTCACAAACTCTCTAGAGACAATGACCAGGCTGATCCATTCAGGACATATATTGACAAACCAATAATTCATGGCACATAGAACACGCTTGTTCCTGACGTATCGAAAATACAACAACTATAAGTGCAATACACGCTGATACTCGACAGTAACTAGTTATCGGTCCCGCAATATTTCCCGACACGCAACCTCATTGATTGCTGTCTTACTTTCAAAAGTGATTAGCATCTTGATATGTAACTGCATAGCCCCTATGTTTCTTTTTTGAGGTGGAAAATATGCATAATAAATGCTTGGTAATACCGACAACATTATACTGATGAGAAAATAAATTGCATTTGCCAACTCTGAAATAATTACGTTGGTGTTTTTCGATAATTTTAAGCTGTGGTGCACATAGTGCATTAACCAATGTTTAAAGTATGTCTAAAGTAAGAAGAAGAAAATAGTCCTGATTCCGCTGGGGCTTGAACCCAGGACCTTCCGCGTGTTAAGCGGATGTGATAACCACTACACCACGGAATCAGTTGCAACCGCACTGGTGGAAGTAAGTTATATAAATACAGAACGCTCGCAAAGCGTTAAAGAGAAATGGGCGTGTAAGCACGTGCTGAACGCTGATTGGTTCGTCAGTTCACACATTTTTATCCAACCACAGACGCGCTTACATTTAAAGGTTTGAATGGCTGAAGTGTAAACGAGTATGATAGCCAATGCGAGACGGCATTTCAAATGATACTTAATCGATTCAATAGAGCCAGACGCTATCGATTTATGAACGGATCGGAAATTTATACATGGATAGACACAAAAGCGATCGTTAACCATTAACATGCAAGCATGATGATACTAGAATATCATGCCTTAGGATAAAATGTTTCGCGTGAATGGATGTGACCCTCTTTTGTACAATTGTTAAGACTATTAAATCACAAGCTCTGATGGAATACTTGATTTCCAATTTTATTAAATTTATTGCGCAATTTCCATTAAATACCATCTTCGCAAGCATGTAGTCACTTGTTTCTTGCATACTGAATCGTAACGATATATTGTACGGCAAGGCATTGGAATTCATGGAGTTTCTTATTAGGCATGGCCAGTCTCGGAAAAAAATGACAAGTTTGCAAAACAATTAGAAAATCTAAATCTAGTATATCCACAAATTAAGACAGGTAGTGCGTTATGCGAATATTTTTTCTCAAGACCATTTTCACTCCTAAAGTGTGTCCATGAGTCCATTCAGCGATTGCTTCAAACTCGAAGGTCGATCGAACGATTATTTTCTTCTACTATGACATGTATTGTAATAAGATGTCATATCATTTTTATGGAAACATTTGTACTTCTTGATCTTCGTACGAAGGGAAATCAAAACGATAATTGCTCCAACCCATTCATTAGTGTACATGTATTATCCGTGTGTCGAGTGGCGAATATATGGAACAACGTTCATGCGACCAGATAACGTCACAAAACTACTCATTAATTATCAACGACGTGTACGGAATCACGTGCATCGATTCGTATTTACGCGTGCGAGTGCGTCGTTGGCGACACGTGTTATTCCGTGTAAGGAGTGCGGGCGACACGCTCCGTGCAATGAAGCGTGTAGTTGCAGGAGCGTGGTCACGTGCACTGGAGTAGAACACTTACCGAACAAGAATGGTAAAAGGAACATAAAATATTTTTAAAACATCGACGTTTAATTAATTAGTCAAAGATTCTGATATTTCGACGAATCTGGATTACTTTTGATTTCATTTTAGTCAGTGCTCGACACATTAGCAGCCATAGTTTCCCTTATTGCTGTCTAAATTGCAATTATTAACAAGTGACCAATATTGAGTGGGCAGTCTTGGACAGAACACAATAGCTATGACCCGCATTGTTTGACGCTGGTTACTAGTTAGCGATTTAATTTCTTTGGATTTTAACGAATCTCTGTAATTGCTCAATATGTCACTATATTTCGTGCTTATTAAATTCATTTTGACTTTTGAATCCGACCACACCAAGGCCAAATGTTGGTATTAACTATTTTGCGTGTTGATCAGTTTACAACGTGTGTTGTCGTACATGTGCATTATACAAAATAATTATAATAACTTTCGATATCTTTTGTAGAGTTTTATTGACCTTTCAAAAATACATAACTACACTAAAGATAAGTCAACTTGGTGTAACGTTTATTACATTAATAAGTAAAAAGTAAAAAAAAAGTGCAATAACTTACCTTTTCTGGAAATGCACCATCTTAGAAGTAGCTACCATGAGGACCGTCGGCTCGTCATCAACCTACCCAGAAACACAGGAAAACTCAGACTACTGTTTTATCAAAACATTTACCGGAATTCTTAAAGGTACGGACACGTTTAATTTTTCAAGTATACATATAATTAGCGACATGTACGAGGCAAAAATATAGGTTCAGTCCAGTTAATTCTGGCTAACACCTCATATGGTTTATAGAATTCGGTTAATTGAAACACAGCTAATATTGCAAGTGTTTTACCACATTTTGCAGTTCAGAATTAAGAAGGATTACTATAATTTTGGTGCTTAAAAAGTGCTTTGATCTACAGAACCAGCATTGGCGTACTTGTAGCATGACCAGGAACACACGTGGCTCATCCAAGAAGTCACATTCTGGATTGCTGTCAGATAATTATGCGGTTTTCAGTCCGTAGTGGCATATATAGGGGTAGCATTTAACTGTGTTCAAACCAAATGAAGCAGACAGTGTTACGAGGGTCAGTCAAGAAAAACTGAGAGTGGTTAAATAAAGCCTTCAAAATGTATATACAATTATAGTTTCTACCATCTGTCGTCAAATATTATCCATTGCGGATATTCTGATGAATTCCGTGATCGGATATAGGCTTATAAATAAAGTTCCCAAGCATCCAAAGAACATCACTAAAGGGTATGCGTTCGCGCCAGCCACTGGGAGACTGATTTTGTTATCAATTCGAACGTATATTTCCACTTTATATAGCATAATTTAGTACAACTAACATGTGTATCTTGTAGAATCGTATATATTAAATAATAATGGGCGTTTGTAACAGAATGGTCACTAATGCTCTATTGTTTAGTTGCCTAGCAACAATTTTACCCGTATTTTATCGATTTTCTCGACAAGTTTTCTTTTCGTTGCCATGGTATTCTAAAACTTATCACTGAATTCACAATTTCTGCTCGGGAGGATTAGGAATGTATCTAATGGAGTCCAGTGACCATAATAAAAATAAGAAATATAACTTCGCTTTTGAAAAACATCATGCATTCTTTTTGGTGGGGTAAAATTGTGGTCTCAATACCAACAAATAAAGGAATAATTATTAGTTCCATCAAGTATATTTTCTATATTGAAGGAACAAATCAACCATAATAAGTCTATCTGATATATCAATGTATTACAAAATAAAAAATAAGTTTGAAAATGTTCGATATAACTTTATGTTCCCATAGCAACGCACACTTGTGCTCTACAGACAGCGCGAACGCGTACCTTCGAGATGCCTTTTTCGGTTGCCTGGCAACAAGAATCAAGTTTTCATACCCAAAATTGGTATTCGCCATAACATCGATGGGATACCATATTTGACGATAATGTTTAGACAATATACGAACACTTATTCTCCTGACCATTATTCACCAACTCTCAGTTTTTCTTGACTGACCCTCGTATAACGGCTTTGTCTAAAAAGTGAAGCGACTTAAAACTAGTGAGCCTCGACGTGCTAGTAACTTTAAAATTACCAATCATGTATAGTGCGTTAGCGACTAAGCTGGACCCCCATAAACCTTAAATATCTTTAAGAGTAATTATGCAATTTTATTGAAATTTGGCATAGTTCACTAAATTACCTTTACCAACTCTGTGTTTAAATTTTAGATTTTTTTACTGTCTAATTAATGTTTTCCCAATTGGGTCTAATGTATTATTTTTTGTATTTTAATCAACAAATAGACAGGGAGTAAAATAAGCTATTACGATCAGCTAGTTAGAATAATGCTATTGTATTATGTTACAACTATAACGGGATAATTGTATAACTTTGACCAACATTTGTCTGGTCATCAATGTGTACATAGTTGAGGCCCATCTTCTGTTTGTACAAACAAAACATAAGTTATGTTTTTCTTGCAAATATTTTTACAAAGTTGCTTCAGTTATAAAAACTAAGACAAACATTCATGCAAGGCCTCATCATATATTTTCAACAGTCACTAGTGTGTGACTAAATATACAGTTACACTGGACCAAATCGTTGAGCTTTGCTGTTCCGGTCACTTCAATCACCCATACGTATTTACCCTGTTTTATACTTAAAATTTTGCATTAGACGTCTATGCAAAGTACACTTTTCTGTGAACTAAAAATTCTGTTTTATTTTATGAGAGTTGGTAAGGATGTTTTACGAAGACATACCCATTTTTGTTCAAATCGGCATTGGGCTTTTAAAGATATTTAAGGTTTATGGGGGTCCAGCTTAGTCGCTAACGCACTATACATGTGTCTATATCTATAATTGGTAACCTTGTTGAACTGGTCTTAATAATGCGGAAGTTGCACAAAAAGCCAAATAAAACATTACACGTGTATGTAAATGGTGTGTGTTTTTGGTGTACACTCGAGTCGGGATATCATAAGAACAATAAAAGGGACAACAATGCTCACATGTGTACAGAACACTGCTAGATACAAGTAGCCCCATTATTGTCAATCACCCATGAAATATATGTACCTGTGATTTAATGTACATTGTGACATTTGAAGATTGAGGCCTATTTTTAAACACACTAATTAAATATTGTGCTGCGTTTATACCTATACACTTTTATATTTTGAAACTTAATCAATCAAATATGGCTTTCGGACATGTATTTGATCCCCGTTTGTGTCACTGGTTTCAAAATTCCTATGAGCAAGAAAACTCCAATGGACCAAGGTGTAAATTGGAGTATATGACTGTGGTGTCTGTTCATGTTCGCCATCCATTTGCGCCGTAGCTCGATGTTGACTTGCACATAAAAATGGCCTCCCCACAAGGAGACTCGAACGCAGATTTCCCTAGGTAGCCCGATGACTAGGGGAAGTTAAAAATAAAAATGCCAAAGGCTCGAAAACTGCTCGTTTAATTACCTTTTCATTATTGGCACAGTTCTTGACTAGACTGTAGCATCCGCATACATCATTGGTTGGTCAACTTACACGATTGTATACTCATACATCATTGATTGGTCAACTTACACGATTGTATACTCATACATTATTGATTGGTCAACTTACACGATTGTATACTCATACATTATTGATTGGTCAACTTACACGATTGTATACTCATACATTATTGGTTGGTCAACTTACACGATTGTATACTCATACATTATTGGTTGGTCAACTTACACGATGGTATACTCATACATTATTGATTGGTCAACTTACACGATTGTATACTCATACATTATTGATTGGTCAACTTACACGATTGTATACTCATACATCATTGGTTGGTCAACTTACACGATTGTATACTCATACATTATTGATTGGTCAACTTACACGATTGTATACTCATACATCATTGGTTGGTCAACTTACACGATTGTATACTCATACATTATTGGTTGGTCAACTTACACGATTGTATACTCATACATTATTGGTTGGTCAACTTACACGAGTGTATACTCATACATCATTGATTGGTCGAGTTACACGATTGTATACTCATACATTATTGATTGGTCAACTTACACGATGGTATACTCATACATTATTGATTGGTCAACTTACACGATTGTATACTCGTACATTATTGGTTGGTCAACTTACACGATTGTATACTCATACATTATTGATTGGTCAACTTACACGATTGTATACTCATACATTATTGGTTGGTCAACTTACACGATGGTATACTCATACATTATTGATTGGTCAACTTACACGATTGTATACTCATACATTATTGGTTGTTCAAGTTACAAGATTCGCATGTCTGAAGAATGCGGCTGGACGAGAAATTATAAGGACTTAAACATAATTGGTAAAGGGGTCATTGTTCTTATACTTAGATTCCACTCAACTTGTTTTATTTATTCATTAGTTAGCACCAACTTACGTGATGTAATCGTAATTAGTGAGGTGAAAAGTCTTGGCATGATCGCTCCACCTTCAAAATGCATTCCTATATTTCTTGGCAGAACATGCAAAGTAAGTCGGTTGTTAGCATTCAGTTTCCAAACTGCTCCATGTTGTTGTTGATGTGTAGTGGTTCTGGTTGTTGTTGTTTCTGGTAGCATCAGCAGGTGTGTACACGTCAATTTAAATTATACGTATTTTACAGATACCTAACTGACTATAATTACGACATGAATGCTTGGAGGCAGGAAACAAGCTCTGATGAAGATAATCACCATATTTGTCGGGCAATTTCAAAATTACTGTCATTCCTCCTTAACTCAAATTTATATCAGTTTGTGCGTACTATTCAACGGAAACAAATGGTTTAAATGACGCAATCATACTGATGGTATGATGCTTAACTGTATCAACCGTTTATATCATTGTTTTGCGTGTAAATATTATAATTTCACATATAGTTATGTAAATTCTATAGAATTACATTGCATAAGTCTCATATAGACCCAACAATGATTAACTTAAACATTGCAGTATATACCAGCATGCTCATTTGAAAAAAAACTAGTCGAGTAAAAAATGAGACGTCAAAACGTGACCTTGAACACTAATTGGAATAGGAAACGTCAATTTTGATAAACAGCTGGGGTCGGCAACCATGCGCCTCTCAATCCGCGCTTGTTTTGCTGCATAACATGACTTTACTGCATTTCGCTACTCAGTTTTATTTTTATTCCGAATACCAAGAATACTTTTAATTCTGCGACACTATAGTACGACGACTCAGAATTGCAGGCAATGTACTGAGCGGTGGGGAGCGGTGGTCTAGTGGTAGGGCGCGCGCTTAGGGATCGAGCCATAGGTAGCCCAATGGGGAATTTAAAATGTTAAAGGGTGCTTGAGCGGCCAAACAACTGAAAAGAGCCCTAGAAAATTGGTATATTAACTTTTTCATGTACTCAGGAACGTTCGGTCTTATTATTGAGGTTTCACTGTAAGATGCGTTGCTTTTATTCCTGGTGAAGATGTGTGTCTGATGATACATTAAATAGCACGTAGTTACAAGCACTCCACACAAAGTGATATCCACTGGTTTTTAATTGAAAATTCATCTTTATAATAGACATAAAATGAATAACATCTCGCTGCTTGAAACAAAATCGGATAAATATATCACGAGCCTGAATCAAGAGAGATAGAGTTGATAATTCCAGCTGAGTACGAAATGTTTTAGGGCGAAAAAAGATGCCACCACTTTGTTTAAGTATTTTGCAAACTGTATGGACACGCTGTATCAACATTTATCAAATGATAGTTGTAGATTTAATAGTTCTATATCTCTTCTACCTGTGGAATTACAGTCACCACGCCAGACAATTAATTAGTGAGAAATACATAAACTAGATCATTCTACAGGTCTGTTACCACACGTTCTTAAAACAATACTTGTTAAAAGTTCAATTTGAAGACACAGTATGCTCATCTGATACCACAACTTTCATTATTCGTTCAGGGCGAGCAAATGTGATATTAAGACACATAAATCAGAAAAGCACGGCACGACTTTCAGTGTGTTCGGTTTTAACTTTTAATGCCGTGTCTCAACTTTTTTTCAGCCGATTTACATAAGCAATTGTTCTGTTGTGTTTCTAAAACAGCACTAACTTACCTCGCTTCCAGGAACCAGCAACTTAACATCAGCAAAATGATCAGTGTGGGGGAAAATCCACAGTGCTGCATGACCGTATCAAGAGACCAAAACGCAGCGAGGCAAATTCGTGCTAGGGTTGGGTTGATTTGTGATATTTTTGGTACCGTAATTTCTCGAATTTTCACCGAGACAGGCGCCTCAGCGTGGCTACGGGTTCAGTGCTGCCAAATTGTCATAGAATAGTATGACCTGTCTCCAGGTCGAAAATCCAGTGAACTAGACACTGGAACCACTTTCTGGGCACTGCTCTGGCGAAAATATGTCATATATACATTTGAAATTACGCCGAGACACAACAGGAAAGATCGCGCCTTACGACATTCCGTAACCCAATGAACTACTGTTGCAAGCCTTTCGTCCTGGTCGAGTGGAATACCGAATTGCTCACTAAGAACTCTAGTAAGCAGGGCTACATCATCCAGAGAGGATATAGCTAAATGATACAGTTACACCAGGAAGAAAACAGTCACGCGACAACAATGTATAGGATAGTTAGTCCAATATTGGAATGCAAATCACGAGTAATTCATGGCACAATATTATACTAGCGACTATTACAGTAAATGTTACTTCCAGTATTCTAACCCCGATTTGCGACCATAGCACCTCAACTAGAAATCAAAGACCAAATTGCAATTTACCTCAAATCAGAATTTAAATTTGAGAAAGGTCTGAAGTAATGAACTCAGGTAATTGTTTCTATTTTGTAAATCATAATAAGAGGGCAGTCTACCATGGAAATCAACATGAACACATGGCAAAACGGTGGTACGGACACGTAGTATACAAGAGGTGTCATAAAATACAATGTGGTTAAGCAAAGAACAACACGACACAATATGGTATGGTAAAGCACAGTGAAACACGACACAATATGGTATGGTAAAGTACAACACGACACAATATGGTATGGTAAAGTACAACACGACACAATATGGTATGGTAAAGTACAGTACAACACGACACAATATGGTATGGTAAAGTACAACACGACACAATATGGTATGGTAAAGTACAACACCACACAATATGGTATGGTAAAGCACAGTGAAACACGACACAATATGGTATGGTAAAGTACAACACGAAACAATATGGTATGGTAAAGTACAGTACAACATGACACAATATGGTATGGTAAAGTACAGTACAACACGACACAATATGGTATGGTAAAGCACAGTACAACATGACACAACATGGTATGGTAAAGTACAATACAACACGACACAATATGGTATGGTACAGTACAACACGACACAATATGGTATGGTATGGTAAAGTACAACACGACACAATATGGTATGGTAAAGTAGAACATGACACAATATGGTACAGTACAGTACAACACGACACAATATGGTAAAGTACAGTACAACACGACACAATATGGTATGGTATGGTAAAGTACAACACGACACAATATGGTATGGTAAAGTAGAACATGACACAATATGGTACAGTACAGTACAACACGACACAATATGGTAAAGTACAGTACAACACGACACAATATGGTATGGTACAGTAAAACATGACACAATATGGTATGGTAAAGTACAACACGACACAATATGGTATGGTAAAGTACAACACCACACAATATGGTATGGTAAAGTACAACACGACACAATATGGTATGGTAAAGTACATTACAACACGACACAATATGGTACAGTACAGTACAACACGACACAATATGGTAGAGTACAGTACAACATGACACAATATGGTATGGTACAGTACAACACGACACAATATGGTATGGTAAAGTACAGTACAACACGACACAATATGGTAAAGTACAGTACAACACGACACAATATGGTAAAGTACAGTACAACATGACACAATACGGTATGGTACAGTACAACACGACACAATATGGTATGGTAAAGTACAGTACAACATGACACAATATGGTATGGTAAAGTACAGTGCAACACGACACAATATGGTAAAGTACAGTACAACACGACACAATATGGTAAAGTACAGTGCAACACGACACAGTATGGTAAAGTACAGTACAACACGACACAATATGGTAAAGTACAGTGCAATACGACACAATATGGTAAAGTACAGTACAACATGACACAATATGGTATGGTACAGTACAAAACAAAACACGACACAATATGGTAAGTAAAGTACAACATGACACAATATGGTATGGTAAAGTACAGTACAACACCACACAATATGGTAAGTAAAGTACAACATGATACAATATGGTATGGTAAAGTACAGTACAACACCACACAATATGGTAAGTAAAGTACAACATGATACAATATGGTATGGTAAAGTACAGTACAACAAGACACAATATGGTAAAGTACAGTACAACACGACACAATACGGTATGGTAAAGTTCAACACAACACAATATGGTAAAGTACAGTACAACATGACACAATATGGTAAAGTACAGTACAACACGACACAATATGGTACGGCAAAGTACAGTACAACACGACACAATATGGTAGAGTACAGTACAACACGACACAATATGGTATGGTAAAGTACAACACGACACAATATGGTATGGTAAAGTACAGTACAGCACGACACAATATGGTATGGTATGATATAGTACAGTACAACATGACACAATATGGTATGGCATGATATAGTACAGTACAACATGACACAATATGGTAAAGTACAGTACAACACGACACAATATAGTATGGTAAAGTACAGAACAGCACGACACAATATGGTATGGTATGGCAAAGTACAACGCAACACAATATGGTGATGTACAGTACAGTGCAACACGACACAATATGGTATGGTATAGTAAAGTACAGTACAACACGACACAATATGGTAAAATACAGTACAACATGACACAATATGGTATGGTAAAGTACAGTACAACACGACACAATATGGTATGGTAAAGTACAGTGCAACACGACACAATATGGTATGGTAAAGTACAGTGCAACACGACACAATATGGTATGGTAAAGTACAGTAAAACACGACACAATATGGTATGGTAAAGTACAACACGAAATAATATGGTATGATAAAGTACAACACGGCACAGTATGGTATGGTAAAGTACAGTACAACATGACACAATATGGTATGGTAAAGTACAGTACAGCACGACACAATATGGTATGGTAAAGTACAGTACAACACGACACAATATGGTATGGTAAAGTACAGTGCAACACGACACAATATGGTATGGTATGGCAAAGTACAACGCAACACAATATGGTGATGTACAGTACAGTGCAACACGACACAATATGGTATGGTATAGTAAAGTACAGTACAACACGACACAATATGGTAAAGTACAGTACAACATGACACAATATGGTAAAGTACAGTACAACATGACACAATATGGTATGGTAAAGTACAGTACAACATGACACAATATGGTATGGTAAAGTACAGTGCAACACGACACAATATGGTATGGTAAAGTACAGTGCAACACGACACAATATAGTATGGTAAAGTACAGTACAACACGACACATAATGGTATGGTAAAGTACAACACGAAATAATATGGTATGATAAAGTACAACACGGCACAGTATGGTATGGTAAAGTACAGTACAACACGGCACAATATGGTATGGTAAAGTGCAGTACAACACGGCACAGTATGGTATGGTAAAGTACAGTACAACACGGCACAGTATGGTAGAGTACAGTACAACACGGCGCAATATGGTATAGTACAGTACAACACGACACAATATGGTATGGTAAAGTACAGTACAACACGACACAATATGGTACGGTAAAGTAGAGTACAACACGACACAATATGGTATGGTAAAGTACAGTACAACACGACCCAATATGGTAAAGTACAGCACAACACGATACAATATGGTATGGTAAAGTACAGTACAACACGGCACAGTATGGTAGAGTACAGTACAACACGGCGCAATATGGTATAGTACAGTACAACACGACACAATATGGTATGGTAAAGTACAGCACAACACGACACAATATGGTACGGTAAAGTAGAGTACAACATGACACAATATGGTTTGGTAAAGTACAGTACAACACGACACAATACGGTATGGTAAAGAACAGTACAACATGACACAATATGGTAAAGTACAGTACAACATGACACAATATGGTATGGTAAAGTACAGTACAACACGACACAATTTGGTAAAGTACAGTACAACATGACACAATATGGTATGGTAAAGTACAGTACAACATGACACAATATGGTAAAGTACAGTACAACATGACACAATATGGTAAAGTACAGTACAACATGACACAATATGGTAAAGTTCAACATGACACAATATGGTAAAGTACAGTACAACATGACACAATATGGTATGGTAAAGTACAGTACAACACGATACAATATGGTATGGTAAAGTACAGTACAACACGATACAATATG
Source organism: Spisula subtruncata (assembly GCA_963678985.1). NCBI lineage: Eukaryota > Metazoa > Mollusca > Bivalvia > Venerida > Mactridae > Spisula > Spisula subtruncata. The sequence continues at coordinate 6,271,540 of OY787663.1, forward strand.
GTATGGTAAAGTACAGTACAACATGACACAATATGGTAAAGTACAGCACAACACGATACAATATGGTAGGGTAAAGTACAGTACAACAAGACACAATATGGTATGGTATGGCAAAGCAAGTACAACATGACACAATATGGTATAGTGAAGTACAGTACAACACGATACAATATGGTAAGGTAAAGTGCAGTACAACACGACTCAATATGGTAGAGTACAGTACAACACGACACAATATGGTATGGTAAAGTACAACACGACACAATATGGTATGGTAAAGTACAGTACAGCACGACACAATATGGTATGGTATGATATAGTACAGTTCAACATGACACAATATGGTATGGCATGATATAGTACAGTACAACATGACACAATATGGTAAAGTACAGTACAACACGACACAATATAGTATGGTAAAGTACAGTACAGCACGACACAATATGGTATGGCATGGCAAAGTACAACGCAACACAATATGGTGATGTACAGTACAGTGCAACACGACACAATATGGTATGGTATAGTAAAGTACAGTACAATACGACACAATATGGTAAAGTACAGTACAACATGACACAATATGGTATGGTAAAGTACAGTACAACATGACACAATATGGTAAAGTACAGTACAACATGACACAATATGGTAAAGTACAGTACAACATGACACAATATGGTAAAGTTCAACATGACACAATATGGTAAAGTACAGTACAACATGACACAATATGGTATGGTAAAGTACAGTACAACACGATACAATATGGTATGGTAAAGTACAGTACAACACGATACAATATGGTATGGTAAAGTACAGTACAACATGACACAATATGGTAAAGTACAGCACAACACGATACAATATGGTAGGGTAAAGTACAGTACAACAAGACACAATATGGTATGGTATGGCAAAGCAAGTACAACATGACACAATATGGTATAGTGAAGTACAGTACAACACGATACAATATGGTAAGGTAAAGTGCAGTACAACACGACTCAATATGGTAGAGTACAGTACAACACGACACAATATGGTATGGTAAAGTACAACACGACACAATATGGTATGGTAAAGTACAGTACAGCACGACACAATATGGTATGGCATGATATAGTACAGTACAACATGACACAATATGGTAAAGTACAGTACAACACGACACAATATAGTATGGTAAAGTACAGTACAGCACGACACAATATGGTATGGCATGGCAAAGTACAACGCAACACAATATGGTGATGTACAGTACAGTGCAACACGACACAATATGGTATGGTATAGTAAAGTACAGTACAATACGACACAATATGGTAAAGTACAGTACAACTTGACACAATATGGTATGGTAAAGTACAGTACAACACGACATTATATGGTATGGTAAAGTACAGTGCAACACGACACAATATGGTATGGTAAAGTACAGTGCAACACGACACAATATGGTATGGTAAAGTACAGTACAACACGACACAATATGGTATGGTAAAGTACAACACGAAATAATATGGTATGATAAAGTACAACACGGCACAGTATGGTATGGTAAAGTACAGTACAACATGACACAATATGGTATGGTAAAGTACAGTACAGCACGACACAATATGGTATGGTAAAGTACAGTACAACACGACACAATATGGTATGGTATGGCAAAGTACAACGCAACACAATATGGTGATGTACAGTACAGTGCAACACGACACAATATGGTATGGTAAAGTACAACACGACACAATATGGTAAAGTACAGTACAACATGACACAATATGGTATGGTAAAGTACAGTACAACATGACACAATATGGTATGGTAAAGTACAGTGCAACACGACACAATATGGTATGGTAAAGTACAGTGCAACACGACACAATATGGTATGGTAAAGTACAGTACAACACGACACATAATGGTATGGTAAAGTACAACACGAAATAATATGGTATGATAAAGTACAACACGGCACAGTATGGTATGGTAAAGTACAGTACAACACGGCACAATATGGTATGGTAAAGTGCAGTACAACACGGCACAGTATGGTATGGTAAAGTACAGTACAACAAGGCACAGTATGGTAGAGTACAGAACAACACGGCACAATATGGTATAGTACAGTACAACACGACACAATATGGTATGGTAAAGTACAGTACAACACGACACAATATGGTACGGTAAAGTAGAGTACAACACGACACAATAAGGTATGGTAAAGTACAGTACAACATGACACAATATGGTAAAGTTCAACGTGACACAATATGGTAAAGTACAGTACAACATGACACAATATGGTAGGGTAAAGTACAACACGACACAATATGGTAGGGTAAAGTACAACACGACACAATATGGTATGGTAAAGTACAACATGACACAATATGGTATGGTAAAATACAGTACAACACGACACAATATGGTATGGTAAAGTACAACATGACACAATATGGTATGGTAAAGTACAACATGACACAATATGGTAGGGTAAAGTACAACACGACACAATATGGTAGGGTAAAGTACAACACGACACAATATGGTAGGGTAAAGTACAACACGACACAATATGGTATGGTAAAATACAGTACAACACGACACAATATGGTAGGGTAAAGTACAACACGACACAATACGGTATGGTAAAGTACAACATGACACAATATGGTATGGTAAAATACAGTACAACACGACACAATATGGTATGGTAAAGTACAACATGACACAATATGGTATGGTAAAATACAGTACAACACGACACAATATGGTATGGTAAAGTACAGTACAACATGACACAATATGGTAGGGTAAAGTACAACACGACACAATATGGTATGGTAAAATACAGTACAACACGACACAATATGGTATGGTAAAGTACAGTACAACATGACACAATATGGTATGGTAAAATACAGTACAACACGACACAATATGGTATGGTAAAGTACAGTACAACATGACACAATATGGTAGGGTAAAGTACAACACGACACAATATGGTATGGTAAAATACAGTACAACACGACACAATATGGTATGGTAAAGTACAGTACAACATGACACAATATGGTATGGTAAAATACAGTACAACACGACACAATATGGTATGGTAAAGTACAACATGACACAATATGGTAGGGTAAAGTACAACACGACACAATATGGTATGGTAAAATACAGTACAACACGACCTAATATGGTATGGTAAAGTACAGTACAACATGACACAATATGGTATGGTAAAATACAGTACAACACGACACAGTATGGTATAGTAAAGTACAGTACAACATGACACAATATGGAAATAGTTTCCCCAGGGAGACACGAGTGTATGTTTCCATATGTAGCCCAATGACCAAGGGGAGTTGAATTGTCAAAGGGTGCTTGAGCGGCCTAACAGCTGAAAAGAGCCCTAGAAAATTGGTAACTTAACTTTTTTTAACTTATATGGTAAAGTACAGTACAACACGACACAATATGGTCAAGTTCAGTACAACACGACACAATATGGTATGGTAAAGTACAACACGAAATAATATGGTATGGTAAAGTACAGCACGACACAGTATGGTATGGTAAGGTAAAACACAACACAATATGATATGGTAAATAAATTACAGTAAAATATGCACCAGTGAAACTCCAGTTAAATGTGCTGTTTGGGTGTCGGCAGTCGAATGCAATCGCGATGGCACGGTAATGAAAACACGATGGTACGATGGTGAAAGTACGACGGTACTATGATAAAAATATGACGAAAGCGCTGTTACAGAATCTTTCGCGTTTCACCATCGTACCATCGCGTTTTCACCATCGTACCATCGCGTTTTCACCATCGTTCCATCGTGTTTTCATCATCGTATCATCGCGTTTTCATCATCGTACCATCGTACTTTCACCACCGTACAATCGTGCATCGCGGTGCAGGGAGACAAGAAAATACTTATGTCCAAACGGAACACCGGTAGTAGCCTACGTTAGAACTTCAGTTTGATCATCATCACAAGTTCCGTTTTTCCTGAAAATAAGCTGATAAGAAGCGCCTTGTGGCGCTTATTTTAACTATGTACCAGTATTGTAAGGTGTTAAATAGTTAGGCTACTTAAAACCTTGGCTTCGAACTTTTTTAAAAAAATAGTCGATTTACGCAGCAATCAATAATAAATTAATTTAATGAAGGAAACGTAGAATATTCTTAAATACACAAACTAAATGATGTGGATATTATGAGCCATGTTGCGTTTTTCTACGAAATCATTTCATTGTTCGTTTTTAAGCTTTTAAGTATTTACCCTTTCTATTTGGCGTTCTTTTGTGGTATTGTTACAATATTTTCCATACCTGCTAGCTGAACAAACACGCGATTTTTAGAAGGCGGGAAAGAAATTGAATGAGCTCCGCCTACATATACAAGCAGACCCCGCCCCGTGCACGTGCTTATCAACTATTGGTCTGTTAGGTGTGAAATGAATACCAATCGTCGTCCCAGGTTTTAACAACAGTTATCGAATTCATTAACAACCGCGGCAGAAATATGACACGTTCACGTGAATTCCATTACAAAATTAGACCGGTAATTACCCCTTGAAAAGTTCTCAAGCGCGCTCGATGCTGATTGGATAACAGACCCTCGTGAAAAAGTATTTTCTTTGATGGTTTAAAAATTGATGCGAGAATGAATGAGTTTGTATTCGCAGATAAGTGCACCTTTATGTTTGCAATACATCTAGGATTTAGATGTTGTTATACCGCGCTGGTCAACAAACATGGCGACTAAGGTAGTATTTGATAACGGCGCGTAGGTGAATCACTGAGCCTGTTCAGGTGAATCGGTTAAGTGGATGGGTAGATAGCGTAGTGATACTGATGTTGAGCAATTAGTACAGCATTCCTTCCGCGAGTGTTGTATATACAACAGCTACTTACGACGTAGGTTGTATGAGTGTTATCTTCAATGCTCGCACATCTGGAGCTGCAGATCTTTCCCTGGTATGGTACCAGGTGGTGCCCCAACCACCACGTCTACCAGTAACGAGCATGTTCGATACATAAAGCATCATCACTAATTAATTAGTGAATAACACCAAAAAGTAGAAATTAATGTTCGTGATAATATAACATCTAAATCAATTAGTGTCCGTCTGTTTATTACTTCATGTATAGACGGTCGGAAAAAGGCAGAATGGCTGACTGTTCGTTAGCTATGCTGATTGATGGGTTCGAGTCGCTGTCTAGCGTCGGTGTCAATTGTTGACTATATTTGCACGGATTCATTAATATCCTTTCGGCACCTGGGTATCACAGGTAACTGTATCAATGATAACGAAAAATTTAAAAGGTGTTGTTTTTTAAAAAAAATATATATAAATTTTACCAAAAACATTTTTTAGTCTTTATCAATGATACAGTAAACTGTGCGGGGTCAAATCACGAAAATCTTATGAAGTTGATACTACGTAGTATTGGTTGTAACAGTTCATTAACCAAAGCATCATCCGTGTTTAAAAGCCACACAAATCATATTGAGACTAACAAGTCACAACATTATCCCGACATTCGGTCAATGGAACAACAAACAAACAACACAACATTTTGTATATAGTATGCCTTCATGGTCAATGACTCCTTTCGTTTACTTGACTCGTCCTGGAACCATGCTACTTTAGTTCATCGCGACTTGAGGATCGAACCTATACATCCCGTTTTCAAGGTGGGAGATCTAATATTTTGACCATAGGGTCAGTGGACATATGTTAGAGTATACATTTCAATTTAAATCTTAATTAAAACAAAACATATTTGGTACCTTTAAACTTTGTGTCATGGTTGAGTTGGAAGTTATTTAGAAAAGATTGGTGAAACAATGAAAATAGACTATCTATTGCGGTCTCAATTTGAGGTAGTCGTCGAGTCTATAATTATGTTCTGTATACTATACATCAACTTTTCTAATATACAGCAACTAAATTAAATATTAAATATATCAAATTGAAACGTTCGGTAAATCTTTTTTGTGATGTTGGCAGTTCAGCCAATAAGTATTATGTTTAATGATATGCAACAAAGTTACTGCAGTTACAGTTGGACACCAACGTGTTTCAAAAGTCACAAAAAAGAACATGGTGTTTAATGTGTTTTGTCCACCATTGGCATTTCTCACTGCTTATCACCCAGAGTGCTCTGTAAGTTCTCACAAAAACATGTGCGTCCGACTTACATACGTGACCTGTATGCGGCGGCTGATGGAACCTTTCTAATACAACAGTCAGTTGCATCCACGTCCCCCATCCCGGGGAGGGTCCGGGATTTTATAAATTCTGGATTGTCAACCCCCTCCGTCCTTCCACGGCCCTGCGGGAGACAGCTGATGGTAAAATATCCGGTATTTCCCCGGCCCCTGACAACTAAATACTGCCCCGGGATTTTGGTTCAGAGAAAAAATCAAACATTTCCCCTGCAGTGAGGGGGAAGCTGAAAGGTAAAAACACAGCCGGGTGGGGCCGTGAATGCAACTGAGTGGTGACCACGTTCGTTCCAAAAGTGTTCGACTGTGTTGAAATCTTAGGATTTGATGGAAACGGCCAAATGGATAGACGTGCTTTTCTTCATGGAATCAGTGTGTACGTGTGTTTTGACCTTTCAAAATAAAATGGGTTGTTTGCGCACCGAAATAAAAATGAAACCGCACGACTGCACCACTCCAACATCAACAATTTTATCGTCACCCGATGGATGCTTTTGGATTTCTCAATCAACCTACTTCTGTATAAATGCAAAACTTGTAACTGGATAAAAATGCACGTGCACTCCAGAATCTGGAAGCATGACGGGCTTCATTAAAACAAAAAGTCGGATTATACGCATCAATTAGTACAGAAAATGTAAACGAAACTAAAAATCGGTATGTGGTATTGCAACTGAGGTATACGTAGAAAAGTTGTTAAGTACTAGTATAACTATGTATTAATTCTTCATAATATGACCGCATTCTCAAGCAGCACAATTATAAAACAAGATGTTCATGATTTTCGCGCCGCAAATGTTATCCCATTTTCTACAAACGCCACACCACGACAACACAGAAAGGAATGCAAGATTCGAACTCGACAAACTACAGAAGAGCAAATGTCGGTGGCGCTACTCTTGACCACTCTCATTCTTGTGGATGAGGATGGACCGCTCTGTCATGTACGTATTTTAAAAAAAAATGAACTTGTTAATTTCTTTGAAAATTGCCTTTTATGTAATACGGTTTATAAACTTTTATTATTTCTCAGGAAATAATCATGCACTGTCCACCAAGTTGCATATTGCACCATTCATTTGGACCCTCGTCCACCCAACTCGGGGATGGGCGGTGGATGGCAGGGGAAACGGTCGTGTTTTTACCTTCCAGAGGAAATGTTGAAACAAATTCTCCGACCTAAATACCTCAGTGACAATATTCAGTTGTCATGGGGCGGGGATATACCGGCTATTTTACCATCAGCTGTCCCACACAGGGCAGGGATATAGAGGGATTTTACAACCCAATTTAGTAAGTAAAAAAATCCCGCCCATCCCCGGGGTGGGGCGTGGATGCAACTAACCGATGCATAATTGTTGACTAGAAAAGAATCAATTTCGATAAATCGCTTTACACCCAGACTGTCGAAAATTGTGGTGGTTGGGAATCAAACTAGCGCTAACTACCCCTGTGCTATAGATACAACATATATAACATCTGGACAAGAGGTCCGGTCATTCATTTGCTGTTTGATTGCGTTCGACTAGAGATGAACGGGTACGAAACCCAGATATAGTCTCGCGTGTATTGGTGCTTTACACGCGGGCACGTTAAGGAACCAAGGAATCTATTCGAAACGAGCTAGGGTATCGCACCCGGATTCCGTGTATCTCACCTCTGTCTCTTAAATTTGTGATAATGCCTCAGGCTGGGTCCTGCAAATTACATGGAAGAAAAAATACTGCAACATTAAATGTTGTTATTACGAGTGCGTGGTCAGTCGTTCCCCTGTCCAAAATTGTCAAGGCCAGTAATCGGGAGAGACAGTTGTATACTACAAGGAAACCGATGCCAAATACCCTAGCTCTTACTCGCTTGATCGGGAAAACATGAATGCTATTTCAAGTTCCAGACAAGTCTACGTTTTATAAATACAAGTCGTTAGCATTTTGTTTATTATCAATGTAAAAAACGTTTTTCAAAACCGGTTTTTTCCTGATTAGTTAGTTGCAATTAATTAGTTATTGGTTAGAAATAAGTTATGTAACCAAATTCTTTCCACGTACAAGTAAGTCGTTCGCACATCCATACCCCGAGTTGCAAGTTGAAAAATTGTTGTTTTTTGTGCTTTCAGATAGCTCACCCATTTATACTTCTGGGTAAAGCGGGTGTTTTATTCTCGTATTGGGTTCATTTATAACAAGAGAAAAGTCATAGATCTTGGCAGTCGAATTGTTCAATATCACCGATACGGCGAGTAAGAATGCTATCCATCAGCTAAGCTCAATCGGTATAGCACCAGACTTCGAATCTTGGGGTTGTGAGTTCAAGTCTCATGGCTGACCAACTAAATTTACTAATATTCTTTTGGATGCTACTTTAAACCTAGGTAACACGTATACATGGGTGTTCTACATCTGGTGTGTAAAGGAACCAGTGGTGTCTCTGAGTCTGGAAGGAGTATATCTCCTGTATCTGCGCTCTCCCCCGAATCCTAAAACGACTAAACTCTTATTGTGACCTCGCACGTAATGGATCATCTGGTGGCGAGGATAAAAAAAACATACAAACAAGCTGGTCGGACTCATTGATGAGAAAACTAGAGCTGATTTGGCCCAGGTTATAAAGCATATCGGTGTTGGTCCCATGTGAGCCCTGTATCCTACACTCCTATCGATTTTATCACTGGGTTATCAAATAAATCCTTATCGTACCAGAGGTATTAATTAAACTATCTAATTCTCTGATCATAACACGTTACCATGCATATGTGATGTCAGATAAAATTAGTTTTAGAATATTTATATTTGTGAAATGACCGGATCCTATCAAGTCACAGAAAACAAACACAACGTAATTGAAGAAAACATGCAGAAAAACTTCAAGATATATAATATACGTGCTGATTAATTTTGCCATCACATTAATTGCTGATTAATTTGTACTATTTTACATATATTTTATCATTTCTGCAGAAAATTATTTGAGATATTTTACATTTATAGTATTCATATTTTATTGAATTGCTAATGTCAATAAAAAATATATACAACAAATAAATAAAAAAAAATATATATAAACACGCATGTATTCTCTATTTGAAAATGTTGACTCTCAATAATTAGGTTAATTAGACATACAATGCAGAATCAATTTAGATCTATAAGTTTTATTGGCGAAAGAAATGGCTAAGAGAAAACCACTCGACATAAATATTACTTTTCTGGATGTTTCTTTCCCTAGCACGTGAATTTGATTGACAGGACAGCCCCCACAACGTTCGAAAACACTTACGAAGCGATTCGGTCACCCGATTGGCTAATACCCTCAGACAGTGTGCATATTGATGAATTGGTGTGCATACTAATCACTTAGGGGCGTAGCTAATTGGTTCGCGAATTTGACCAATCACGATCGAGCTTACAAATACCAATTATCTGCCTAGCGTGTAGCTGAAAGCGGTGTGTGGCATAGTTCTAAGTGCTGTTTTCACACACTGAATTTGTACCAATACTCTTTGTTGTTTTACTTCTAACTACACGGAATATACATGTATATAGTGCTATATTTTGAATGACAACCATGTATTTTGGATTACCTGTCGGATAGTGTGTTATTTGGATGCTTATGTGCGTTTTGAAGTGGTAAATTTTGGATAGTTTCAGCGTCGAAGGTCACCATACATTTTATCCTGATTTCGGCGCCTATTTCTCGAGCGGTGCCTCCTTTTCTGTTGGATTTTCTTAGTTTAATGTATTCACGTGAAGACTAGTTCATGACCGAAAGAATGTATCCAAACCGGCACCCGGTAAGTGACAGTGCTTGCTCTAAAAAGCGCGTATCGTCGTATTTCTTTGTTCTGCCGCCTACATTTCACTGTAGTGAACCGTTGTACGCGGTGTAACCACACTGCGGTTCGGATTACACAAATCATCGCGTGTTTCATGCTGAAATAACAGAAATAGTTTCTTTGATATACAACAGCTGTGTATCTTACTAATGTATTCAGAAGTTCTACTTGCTAGAAGACTCTGTAAACGTGTTTGTTTGCTTCAAGGCTAATGATTTTCCAGTCGTCTTGGGAATACGACCATGGGTTAAGGTAGAAAAACAGTCTACCATGACATCTATGTCCTCTTGTTTGTTGTTCCCGTGTAACCAATATATCGTGCTAGGTTACAAACCTCATTAAACTGTGTTCATCCAGGTGTTATGTAGACAGATGTGTAATGGTGTACATTGTCTCAGTGAGTGACACAATCACATGGTGGTTTATCTCACTACTTCCTTGTCACACCTTTTCTAGTATGTTACACTATATAACTTACACATGGGTTATGGCATGTGCCTAGCTTACATGTGAGTCATGCTTGCATCTACCCATCATGTGGGTCATCACCCATGCTTGTACATACCCTTAAATGTGGCACTGGGTCATGCTTGCACCTAGCCTACATGTGGCCAGTGGGTCATGCTTGCACCTAGCCTACATGTGGGTCATGCTTGTACATAGCCTACATGTGGGTAATGCTAGTACCTAGCCTACATGTGGACCATGCTTGCACATAGCCTACATGTGGGTCATGCTTGCACCTAGCCTACATGTAGGTCATGCTTGCACCTAGCATACATGTGGACCATGCTTGCATCTAGCCTACATGTGGACCATGCTTGCACATAGCCTACATGTGGGTCATGCTAGTACCTAGCCTACATGTAGGTCATGCTTGCACCTAGCATACATGTGGACCATGCTTGCACATAGCCTACATGTGGACCATGCTTGTACCTAGCCTACATGTGGACCATGCTAGTACCTAGCATACATGTGGGTCATGCTTGCATCTAGCCTACATGTGGACCATGCTTGTACCTAGCCTACATGTGGACCATGCTTGCACCTAGCCTACATGTGGGTCATGCTTGCACCTAGCATACATGTGGACCATGCTTGCACATAGCCTACATGTGGACCATGCTTGCACCTAGCCTACATGTGGACCATGCTTGCACATAGCCTACATGTGGACCATGCTTGTACCTAGCCTACATGTGGACCATGCTTGCACATAGCCTACATGTGGACCATGCTTGTACCTAGCCTACATGTGGACCATGCTAGTACCTAGCATACATATGGACCATGCTTGCACCTAACCTACATGTCGGTCATGCTTGCACCTAGCCTACATATATGGGCCATGCTTGTACCTAGCCTACATGTGGGTCATACTAGTACCTAGCCTACGCATGGGTCATGTTTGCACCTATCCTACATGTGGACCATGCTTGCACCTAGCCTACATGTGGGTCATGCTTGCTCCTAGCCTACATGTGGGTCATACTAGTACCTAGCCTACGCATGGGTCATGTTTGCACCTATCCTACATGTGGACCATGCTTGCACCTAGCCTACATGTGGGTCATGCTTGCTCCTAGCCTACATGTGGACCATGCTTGCACCTAACCTACATGTGGACCATGCTTGCACCTAGCCTACATGTGGACCATGCTTGCACCTAGCCTACATATGGACCATGCTTGCACCTAGCCTACATATGGACCATGCTTGCACCTAGCCAACATATGGACCATGCTTGCACCTAGCCTACATATGGACCATGTTTGCACCTAGCCTACATGTGGACCATGCTTGCACCTAGCCTACATATGGACCATGCTTGCACCTAGCCTACATATGGACCATGCTTGCACCTAGCCTACATATGGACCATGCTTGCACCTAGCCTACATGTGGTCCATGCTTGCACCTAGCCTACATGTGGACCATGCTTGTACCTAGCCTACATGTGGGTCATTTTTGAACCTAGCCTACATGTGGGTCATGTTTGAACCTAGCCTACATGTGGGTCATGCTTGTACTTAGCCTACATGTTGGCCATTCTTGAACCTAGCCTACATGTGGGTCATGTTTGAACCTAGCCTACATGAGGACCATGCTTGTACCTAGCCTACATGTGGGCCATGTTTGTACCTAGCCTACATGTGGACCATGCTTGTACCTAGCCTACATGTGGGTCATGTTTGTACCTAGCCTACATGTGGACCATGCTTGCACCTAGCCTACATGTGTCATGTCAAATACTCACTTATCGGCAGAACAAAACAGCATGGTTATAATAAACATCTGTTTATGTGGTTTGGCATTTGTAACTTTGACCATTTATCCCTTTGAGAGGAGATTATGTCCTCACCACAAGAATGTTTTCCCAGAAACTTCCCCATTACTGTCTGTTTGTTAGACACTGGTCAGACAGGAAGTGGGAACTTGTTGACAATGACACACCTGAAATATTGTATGATGTCATATTTATTTATAGATCTTCTCATTGTTACTTTGTTTTAATACTAGGGTTCCACTTGACCCAGGTCCGCAAGGTTGATCTTTTGATTACTGGAACTTTAAACAAGTACACATATTTGCAAAATAACCCAAATGTTGGACAGCATTCAATTTAACGGAACTGTGTTGTTTAATAAATGTAAAGATCGAAGCAGTATTGAGCCGTGACCTGGCGGCTGTGGCCTGGCCGTGGCTGCACTCATAGCACTAGCAGACTAGTTAACCTTATACTGTTAAATACAGTGTCCGTATCATGAGATCGAGCTGAGGTCAGATTCTAAATATATGTACTGAATGTCAGTGTGTTACATACCGGTCAATAATAAATGTTATGTTTTAAATGTTTATATAAACATGTGTTTCTATACATACTTCAGTCCCAGCACCAGCCCGGCCAACCATTCAAGTTTACAGTGGCTGAGTCATGTGATCGGGTCAAGGAAGAATTCAGCTTTCTTCAGGCACAGTATCATAGGTACGTATATATACACACCCCACCATCCCTTAAAGCATCTCGACTCAAGTTCATACAGGGGCTTGTTCACTCAAAGCATCTCAAGTGCGTACACTCAGGTTTCATTCTCTTGAATCATCTCAAATACAAATCTCGGCTCAAACTTAGATTTTACTCAATTCAGAACTATATTAAAGCAGTCTTTTCGTCAAAATGGTATTTTCTCAATGTTTCACTCACGAGGCCTCGGTGGTGTGCCTCAGTGTGGCATTGATAGTTATGTCACCTGACTAGACTGGGTTTGTGTAATGAAGCTCAGTCTTTAAATTGTTTAATAGTGATCTTTCTTTGTGAGACTTTATGATATCTTTGAGTGAATTGCAGAGAGAGATCTGTGTTCATTGAGGTGTTTATGACTGTATAATTATGCAACATAGAATGACAGTGTAATAAAGTTGATTATTCCTCTAAAAATCAATATAATTAACTGGAGACAATAATTATTGATGTGTTGGCATCATTCAGCTTGAACTTTATCTATTATTATAAAAAGTTTGAGGCTGATTGTTAACATATCTTTGTTTTATGTCCTTGATTGTCTCTCACACCGCATGTCTGTCATTCTTCCTCCTTTCAACCTTTTTGTCTTAAAAGTTTTGAAATAAAAGAGTCCTGATTCAGTACTCAGAAAAAGTGGTTTGCAAGCTGGCTATTATATCTGCCTTCTTATTCTTGCATTAATCACAGTTATGACTGTTCCGCTGTCTCAACTTTTTACACGTATGGTGTTTATATACTTATTATATAACAGTTGAACAAAATCTGCTGTCAATATACACTGAATTATGGGGTCTATAGGTAAAGGGTTAAAGTCAGCTGAGTGTATTCAACGTTTTATTATGAGACTTTGAAAAAAACCAGATTGGCCTGGTATTCTATTTCAAATGTTTTTATCCTCTGGAAGATGCCTAAAATTAATTGCAAATAAATCCATGAATTCTATTTATGAATGAAATCTATAGACCATATCTTTCAAGTAGATAGACAATCTATTTATGCACCGATGCCCTAGTTCACATTCTTGCGGTCTGAAATTTGTGGAATTTATTTCTCTTGAAACATCTGTGCAGTTATTCCAGTTAAAGGTCGTTTTTACGTAGATATTCATTAATCGTTATGCATAAGTGCTTTAGCCTATAATCCATCGCTGGCACAGTTCCTAATTTTTGTTATGTGGCTGCATGATTAACTATAATTACCGAATATAATGGTGATTTTATGTGAAAGATTAGCTGGCTTTGGGGATATAAGCTTTGTATTATCAGTTAGATTTTTGGTGTTGTGTTAAAGTTGCCTGGTTGAGTGTTGATAGGTTTCCCCCACTTGAAGTGTTTCGGTACTTGAGGTTTCCGGAACTACTTGCAGTGTATTCACAGTGATTTCAATGTTACATCATTACATCGTTATAGAAACTTAGAGTTGTAACTTTGTAATATTGGCAATAGGACTGATATCATATATATAATGATTTTCTTCCCTTCTCAGACAGGCCGCAAATATTGACCTAAGTATTTATCCATTGTAAATTTTAATTCTAACTTCTAATGAATTATTTATACATTTAATAATAGTGAAAATAATTGGGAAGTAATTACCGATACAGACCATGATCGCAGACTTCCTCTGGGTCTACCACCACTGGCACCAGTCCATCATTAGTTGGGTGGAAAGCACTGAAAGCATTCCTGAAGTTTTCATTGACCCGGATACATGTATTTAGATTTGAACCAAGAGATCATTGGCCAAAGCGGGGATAAAACTGAGTAGCCACACACTACGACTCTCTGGAAAGCAATTTTTTTCGAAAATAATCGTTTCCTATTCACTATTTCAGCCTGAAGATGGAGTGTGAAAAGTTAGCACAAGAGAAGACAGAAATGCAACGACACTATGTGATGGTATGTATCTGATAATCGGTTTGTCACTCGTAGCAACATTCATGTATTCCTGTCCTTTATAGCTGTAAAACATTTCTTGTCCCATCTTCTTCTTCTTCTGATTAATTTGCAGGTCCCGCTCTGGGGCATTTATATCGGCAAATCCTTTACAGGGAAGTCCTATGCTTCAGTCTATTGCTTGAACCACTTTCCAAGGAAAAAAAACTTGTTACTGCCTAAGTTCATCTATTGATAGAATTTGTAATTTCATGATCATTTGATTATGGTTGGCATGCATACCCAGGAGATGTTAGAAATCTGTGAAGTTTTTGTCCACGCTCCCTGGAGTACCTGTCAAATTGATGTCTGTCATAAGACATCACTGTATCCATGTCCTCTGAATGTATAGGCCACTCCCTGGCAACCACTCCATGGCAACCACTCCATGACAACCACTCCATGGCAGCCACTCATCAGAGTAATAACGGTTACCGATATATTATCAAGTTTGTTGGCTTAATTCGATCAGTTTTGAATAATTTTGATGACTTTATTCAGCAATTGTTCTAATTGTTAGAATCAAATTTTGAAATTTCTCTGGCTGACTTTGACTGGACTAACTGTATATTTGAAAAACAAAATGAATCAAGCAGATCCTGTCAATGGTTTTTGCTTGAAATGTCATTCATGGAGAACATGTTCCACTGCTGGAAATCTGTATTTGGAGAGCGGACACAGTAGATCATTGAACCAGGCATTATTGGTTCTTGTCTTAGCTGTGATTGGTCGTAGAAGTCGAGGTGTTAACCTAGTGACCTTCCTCTGGCATATAACTTGCCTCGTTGTAATGACAGTGAATCCTTGTACTGTGTCATTCAGACTTTGTCGGAGTGTCGACTCGCTCGTATTGATCTCTAGTCTTTAGTCTGAGAATAAATAATGAATTGTGGCGGGTTATGATGAGCGAGCTGTGTGCTTTCTCTTTGTGTTTTATTTGGTATCATGTTTTTTGTCGGATTGGTCACAGTGACGGGTGTGCATCTTTTATGAAGGGGCTTCCATTTGTGTGACAGTGTCATTGGCAATAGTAAAATGATAGTTCCTGAAGCCATATATTTGCCTGGAAATTATTTTCACTGAAAGCTAATCAAACACAAAAGAAAAAACAAAATTTGTGATCGAGTATTTACTATTAATATCAAGTACTGTACATAAGCGATGATATTTTTTTTAAGATTGGCCTTAAGCTTGGCCTTACAAATTGTAAGCTCATTATACTGTGGGCTAGGATATTGACTAAAGTTATTAGTCTGCCATATTTGAATTCCTCATCGTCAAGTGCATAAATATGCGATCAAACTTTGAAGTGATAATTATACATAATCCATTTTGTAAATATCAAATTTTTTATTTGGAGTGATTCAAGTTAAGAACTATACATGTATGAGTTTAAACTGTAAATTAATGAAAGTTTACCAATTTGGTGATGTTTGAGTTTAAATTGATATTGCTTTTGTGAAATATTTACTGTTAATGTTAGAAAATTTGACTTGTTTGTCATCAACATATCAGGCTCAGCTACAATTGACTATGTACAGTATATATTATAGATTCTATGTATAAAGAATAAAAAAAGCTTTGTTTAGGGTTTTTCTGATGCATTGGCATGCAATTTACTGCTTGCGAGTTTTATGGCCACATGTGTTGTGAGTTTTCCGAATTACGCGCTTAATTGTTATCCGCAACTATGCACTCAAAAATATACACATTCATTGTTGAATCGTAGCCACCTTTTAAACGTTTTCCTCTCTCGTGTACCAATGACATGTTTACTCAACTGTGACACCTCTGACTCATGCTGCTATAAATATTTATTTAAACATTTTTGACCTGCGTTGAATGTGTGGATATCAGGTATCAAAAAACGTCTCCTTTTGTCGCAAGATTTTATGTATGAATGGCAGTTTCTTCTCTCAGGATCAGATTAGAGAGTTTAATTCATTTGCTAGCTGTTTGCCTGGCTGTCTTAGGCCAAAATTTATTTTATACTTTTTGGGTTACATGAAATTTTGGTAAATTTTGCTGCATGGTAAAGGGAATGGAAAAAATAATGAGTAGCCCCTTTTGCGGTTCCCTTGGTCGCTCGCACAATGACAGGTGAGACTCTAGGGATTTTGTTTTGGCCCCAGGGCCCCTCTTGTTATATTTCCATTCCCTTCTCCAAATAGCAAATTTTCAAAAATTACCTTTAAACCTTAAAATATAAATATGTGGCCTTACAGTGATAGACCGTAGATTAGGGACTCTGAGAATATAATGAGTTCTTAATATATTTCTTAAATTCTTCACTGATAAAAACTGGTATCTTATATTTATCGAAACATTTTTGTAGTGTTTTGCACTTAACCGAGTTTACATGTAAAAGGGCTTAGGATCATATATGAGATTTACTAAACATTCTCACTATTTTTGTACACATTGTAATCATGTTAACACATTTCAAGTTCTCCTGGCTCGCCTATCATGACTTTGCATATTATATAATTACATAACACTCCTTAGTTCGGCACTTTAGACGGATAGGATTTGAGCATTGTGTGACCAAATGAATTTTAGGCAAATGTACTCATTGTCTACTTGATCAAACTAGACCATACTGCCAAAAATAGATAATCAAGAACAATTTTTCAGCTAGTATACTACATGTACTTCAATCTAGTTTCATTCTGTATGTGTAGTGTATAAACAACATTTTTGGTCTGGATTTCTTTCTTTGATAAAAAATGCACCAATTAACCTATTTACCAAAGAATGTCGGTGTAGATTCCTAGTATATATATATTAGTGTTTAATGGAATAAACCAGTGTTATTGGTTCTCGGCTTGTTTTGTGAATGAAAATAGTACTGGACTGGTGATTACTCCATGTGTTAGCTGCCTATTATCTGGGCTTACGAGGGCTCACAAGTCTGTTCTGCCTTATTGTGCGTTGGAGTTTGTAGTTCAACCTTGCTCAACAGCTGTCCGTTGCCTGAGCAAAGCGCTACACAGCACTTAATTTCCACGGGAGGTAATCCATGCCTTCTGTATATAATTGAACTGGTGGTAACTGAATGAAGGCGCACTCGATAGCGCCATGCTTAGGCAATAAACACAATGTGTCAGTCTGTCTCTGCCTTTTGACCATCATGGTCAAAAACATATTGCGAGAAACTTTGGAGAATTAGGGTTCAAACTAAGCTAATGTTTACATATTTTGAGATTTATTGACTTACTAACAGAAACTGTACTTACATAAATTTATTATCTGGTATGTATCAAAGGACATTCAAATAAAGCTTGATCCTCATTTATTAGAACTACAATTACTTTTCTCTCTGCACTAAAACAAATGAATAATGACTCTAACAAAGAGATTTTAATAGAATTTTTACCTTGTTTAATTTCATAATTGACCTGAATGTCAACTTTAAACTTAAAACCTGTTCTTTGTACCTATTATTATAATTATTATAAATCTCTCTGGATAATTGCTTGTAACTTGCTTTCTAATCATCGCTTAATTGGAGCCAATTAAGGGAACGCACTAGAATCTCGTCTGATTGGCAGATAGGAAATTGCGATGTGAATATTCGTTCACACTTGAGTCGTTACGATCTATGTTTGATAATGATGTTAAACTAGACCATTGTTTTGTTTAACGTATGTCTACTCCCCGCGACCTGTCAAGATTTCAATGTTTCGCATACTGAACTCATACCATGTTTG
The DNA here is from genome assembly GCA_963678985.1 of Spisula subtruncata. Lineage (NCBI taxonomy): Eukaryota > Metazoa > Mollusca > Bivalvia > Venerida > Mactridae > Spisula > Spisula subtruncata. Next base: position 6,290,315 of record OY787663.1, read on the forward strand.
ACTGGCTGTCAACAGTGATCATCAGACCATGAATTGCTAATTAATTAAGTAATTTGTGGTTAAATGTTACTCCCTGTTAAACCAGTGTATACATTACTGTGTTAAAGTATGGATTTTGAAAAAACTATACATAAAAGATTTGTTGTTTTGTAGGAGGCAGTTATTTGCGTACGCATAATTATCATTAATGTGTACGAGGCGGGGAGGGGTGATCCATAAATAATAGGACTTTTTTTATAACATTCACTTTATGTTTTCGGTTCTGTGTTCCTTAATAAATAAATTTAGGCTGATAGGACAATGGTAGGCTGTCTAACAAACCCTATGTTTAGAAAGACAACTCCTCAATCTACTCTTTTCTCATGAAATTATTTCCATTTTCACCCTCAAACATAGGAGATAGTCAAGCTCAAAATAAAACCTAGCAAAAATTGAAAAAAATTGCTATTTGATTGATAAAATATATCTATATCTAGTCGGGTGGCCAGACTAGGACAATGGAAAAGCATGGAATATTGAAATTGCACGGTAATACAGCAGTAGTTTTTATCTTGGCCATATTATCGATGCTATGGGACAAAATTACTTGGAATGATTATACATTGTACAAATATTGCGGGCTGTCAATAATGTTATCATTAAAACTTGACATCTGTTTGAAGGTGATTGATAATTATTCAAATTTTGCTGTTGGAATATAGGAGCTTACATCCGCCAACTGATCCAATAAACCATTATATAATTTGACGTCCCTCGTTCTTTTCTTTTTCTTTTCCCACTTTTTCTGAGATATCTTGCAAGAAACACTGCTAATTATCCCCGTAGAAATCATAACAAATTAGGATTTAAGGCACAAATTTTATCTCCATATGACTCGTTTTGATGCATAATTCTTAATTTGTTAGCATCGTTCTTTGATTTTCGTCCTGAATTTTATGGAAAAAAGAAATTTCAGTCATTCTGGATATTTGACTTCAAATTTCTAAATCGAGGGCTCAGTGCAAAACTATGGTAATCCCGTATGTGCCTCTATAAACTGATGTAGTTACCATCCAAATGATTTTTACCATAGCTTTGCACTGAGCCATCCAAATGGTCTTTTGAGTGGTAAATATTGAGCTATGAAGGAATTGAAAAGCGGACAGAACTCAGATGTTGTGTATTCTGAGTTCGATTTGAGTGTAATGCCAGCATTAAGATCTGTCACAGCCTTATGAAAACATAAGAAATTAGAATTGTCTGATGGAACTAAGAAGCAGTGTATCTGGATTACTTACCATGGTTATTACAGTAGACAACATTTAATGCTCTCTCTCTCTGTCTTTCTCTAACATAGTTGACCGTTGAATTGATTAGAATATAATTGCCTCCCTCCACCTACAGAACACAAATGTATTTGTTTGCTAATCTTGCCTAATACATTACCATATACTGATACAACACGGCCAGTTGATGTTGTTTTATGTAGATTTGGTTGGTGATGTTAATATTTGACACCTCAGACACAGATAGAAAACTTTACTTGAGTGGAATGTTATCAGTGTTTGGTTACCAAACAGTTTGTATTCTAAACACTCTTTGTATTGAAGGTAGGAAAACTTAGCTCTTTAAATTGGAGGTAGAAAAATCACAACACAGTAGGCTCGTGCATCTTCAATTTTTAGCAGTGTCTTCTTTACCTTAACTTGATTCTTTGAAGAAAAAGTTGAGCTTGTTTTGTGATGGGGTTGTGTGTCTTCGTGTGCGCTCATTGGTGCATGCATTTGTATTCAAGCATTTGTCAGTCATTTTCTCAAAGACTTTCAAAGGTACCGGGATCCACTTGCACCTTTGCCTTGTTATTCACTATCATCACACATACGGTAACACTGTGACTTATATTCATTTAGTTATCTACCCTTGTAATACTTAGTTCTTTGGAGGTTCACAGATGAGAAGGCATACTATCAAGCATGACAAAGTCGAGCCCCCAGCACTCGTAGGTGGCGCTCTTTTTACACATGGCAAAAATTCTAATAATTAAAGCCTGGCTAAAAGTGAAGTGTAGTTCATAGAAATAAGACATATTTTCTGCATGTCAGTTCAGGGAAAGTTACAGCCATTATATATGCTTGGTTTGCATGTTACAATGTGTGTTCAACTCAAGTATTGAAACATTTAAAATTCCTGTAATCGTGGGCATGTGAAAGTATCAGATGTCGTGTATGTCTAACATGATGTTTTTTATTGTCAGGACATGTGTTTGTTGTCTGAGCTGTGTATGTAGACAGGCTACCATGTCATACATATGTGTGTATCAAAAATAAAATAACATACCGGTACATCCACAGGTTACTGTATCATTGATAAAGACTATTAAATATTTTGAAAACGACAAAAAAAAATGTTTGTAATATATATATTTTTTCTATATTAAGAAAAAATTTATTTTGACAATTATATTGCGAAATGGAAAGTAAATTTATGAATTAAGCATTGTTATCCTTCTGAAGCCAATGTTCTTGCCTCTAGCTGCTTTGTACTGTGAAATTAATGGAATTGCATTGAGATAAAAATAACTCTGCTTAGAATTCCCCCCCTCCCCTCCCCGTTCTCTCATTCCTGTTATTTATGCCAGGAAGTAAAATCCCACCCCTTGTTTTCCTAAATTTGGAGGCCAGGACCTGTATATAATATTCTTCAACTGCAGACGTCAATTATGGAAACCATATTTCTAACGACTTATGTCTGTTTATCTAATTATCATGCTCATCGACAGAGGTAACTGCAAACCAAATAATGAGCGCGACTCTTCAGTACATCTGCCGATAGTTCTATGGTATAGAATTTGCAATATATATTGTACAGCTAGAGTGACTGACAAAACAAGACAAATTTCCTTTGGGAATTATTCCCGGATCAGTTTAACTGAAGCATAAAATTTCACTGGTTATTGCGAAATAATGGCAAGTTTGTTCCTTGTTGTTGTTGTTCCTTGTTGTTGTTGTTGCTGTTGTTGTTGTTGTTGTTGTTGTTGCAAATAGAACTTCCATTTATTAACAGCCAGAGTCAGGATAGTTCCGTAGAACTTAATGTTTGTCCTTTAATTCACGTGACCAAATACTTGCCCAACATGTGAGTCCCTTAGACATGTGAAGTACACTGTTCATTATTATTATTAAATAACAGATTGGCAAATTGGTTAGGACCCGTTCTAAAGAAATTATTATTAGAAATTGACTATTTGAAAAAACCAATTACAGCACTATGCTTTTGATCAGCAATCGTTTAGTTGTGATCACCCTGATGTAGCATGTTTCGAACATGTTTCGAAATAAACTGTAAACTGTAAAGCATGAAGTCTGAGCGACAGGATATCATTTTGTCATGTTATAACTTTTATTTCTCTCTATTTTCAGTATTATGAAATGTCATACGGGCTCAATGTGGAAATGCATAAACAGGTAAGATTTCTCTTCTCTTTGTTCAACTTTTGAGTACCAAGAAATCATCCCTTTGATGCAGCAAAGTTGTATCTCAATATATAATAATTAATAAGATACAGCTTTGTTACGCCAAAGTGACAAAGTATGAGTTACATGTTACTGTTGGTCCCTCATTGAGCTAAGAATTCTCAGTTCACACTTTGTCTTGTGAGTGAAATTGCTAGAATTATAACTTGGCTAAGGCTGATAGATGAGAAATGTGTGACAAGTTTCCGCAGGCATGTCCGACCACGTCCACGTACAAATAGGCAGATTGTACAATCCTGTCACAAGTCTAGCCGCGTTATGTACCAAGTCAATGTATTGGAAATGCATACATATGTTAATAATCCTGCCAGGCTTATAATGTCATATTAGTTAATTGATTTATCCTTAGTGTTCAAGGGGAGATCAATATTTCCCCTGATTGTGAACTAATCCACTCTTCCAAGCTTCAGTCATGCACTGAGTTTTCTATTGCATTCCAAAAATACTTGGAAAACTCCTGCCAGGCTGGTACCCAAGCTAACTGTATGACACTTTTACCGGTGTATTGTATGGACTTTGTAAACTTATCCGTTGGTCTAAAGCTTAAGTAACAGTATACTGTCATTTCATGTGTGTTTTGGGAACAGTCGAAACCATTGTCCCGAGGTATCAGGGAAGACTTTTGAATTGTTTCCCAAGGTTGATAAATGGTAATTTATTCAAGAACCTTTCCTTTGACAAAGATTGACAAAAGGCTGTCAATCTAGAGGTAGCTATGGTATCTTCAATACTTGCTGGGTGTTATGTATTTGAGTGACATTTACACCTATACACATGGAACCTTTTGACAGTTTTCTTACAAAAGGTACAGTGCAACTTCTCCCGAGTGAACGTCTCAGCGATACGGCGACTTCAATATAGTTTGTTTCTATTTTAATGAATGTTTGTGTTTTACTTCATACAGACCAACTACATGGACTGTTTATAATGTATTTGGTAGCTTTGGGCTGTTTTCTTGTTTGCTTTCATACAGCCCGACTTCATTAGTACAACTAGTCAATTTTCGGATTTATTTGTAACTGTAAAATTTAATGTTAAATGTTTACCACTATTTGAATGCCGGAAGACGTTTAACATACTGTGGAGTGGCAAGTGGATGGAGCTCTTTCCACTGGAAAACCATGATTTCTATATTTATTTGAACAGATTTTGAGGTATTAAAACTCAAATAACCGTGCTCTGTTGTGCTTTGCGGCTAAAGGCATTGCTGACCTGATATAGGCTATATTGAAATAGAATACCAGTAAAAGAGGTATGACTGTAATTTACCTGATTGTGTTGTAATTTGTGGTCAATTTTCATTGAATCTTGACTTGAATCTATATTTGGATATATAGACTGATATATATTACCACAAAACATGTCAATCAATGTTATTCAGTGGTTCATTGATTTAAAATTATCGATCATGTATTGTAACCGGAAGACTTGACGTGTACTCGTAAGTTGTTGACAGCATTTTTGCGACTCTTTGTGCCTGTCACAATTTCTGCAGTTTGACTGTTGTGTCAATTTTGCTTTCAATAGGCTAAATGATCCCTTTTGAATAAGAATAGAAAATTCTTCAATTTCTTGGGCCCTTTAATAGTAATTTGATACCCAGTGTAAAAATTGGATAGGGGGATATTTGAAAGAAATCGGACGAGAAGCTGGACTTTAATTTGTCCTCTGTAGCGGACAATGTCACAGGGATAGGACTCTGTATGAAAACTCGTTCGGCCATATGTCTTGTTATTATTTCGATCATAGGTCGTAAAACATGTGTTTCTTTTACGAAAGTTTGAAACATGATTTGAATATTATAAAATGTAAATGCAGGAATTGTCTCATGATTTTATCTCGGGAACACGAGAGAAGATTCAAGATTACTGTTGAAAAAAAATTGAGACAGAAATTTCTTGTGTTTTGTTTCCTAGGAACCAGACCCTGGAATTGATCAATTACAATTGAAAACACGAGTCTGTCATCATGTATTATAAATTAAGTGAAAATTTGAATGCACTGCAACTCTCTGGAAGGAAACATATAACTCCTGTGTTTCTGGTGCAATTATAACGATGTCATTATAATGCAGCTTAATTTAATTTTATGGTTCTCTGACCTAGAGCTCATTTCAAATTTAGTGTCATTTAACCTTCTTGATTATCTTAGCATGAATTCTCAGTCGGTTTGATCAAAATGTAAAATTCTAAATATTAAAAAATCTCCCAATTTTACCCAAGGTTACAAAAAGAAATAAAATAAAGAACGTTGTAATCAAAACTAAGTTGGATGTAATAGACTTTTAAAAAATACCTTTTCTTATGTCCTCTTTTATTGCAACCTAATAAAATTGTTGGAAATCCGACACGAAACCAAAAATATATCTACCTGGTACCAAAAATTTAGTCATTGCCATGCTGATTGCGGTAATGCGGCATCAACAATTCAACTCAGCACTTGAAATAAATCATAAAAACTGTTATGTTAAGTTATGACATGGTAGGTTTATTCATGTAACACGTTGGTATTAACTGTCCGTGTTATTAAATACCATTGTCGTGTTTCAGTTGTAGTTGAACAATTCACGTTTATGATTGTACTGTTAGGATAAAATTACTCGTAGTAGTCATTAGCGTAGACGATGTTTTTTAGCGTGATTAATTACGTTCTCATGCCGACTGTGATTTTAATGTGACTGTTATAAGTTGCTTGTACCTAGTATTATTACACTCGTCGAGTGAGTGACTAGTGGTTTTTTGCTGGTGTATTTTAAGCTGAACTTGAGTGAAAGCTGGTTGTCTTGGATCATATTATTGTTCGCATAACGTTTGTTGAATAATTATGGAGTCAAATTCATCGCTTTCATCATTGTTTTCTCAGGTTCCATCCAGGAATTTTGTCACATATATTCAGAATGAATTTTCAACCTGCATAATACTATACCTTGCGGCTTCTCAAGCAACGGAAAACTTCTCCACATGTGGATAACATCATGACCATAATTTAATGTACCGATGTCACCAAATTGATAACCACACAGTGACAGTGGTTACACTGTGGCTCTACCAATTTAGCTCATCAAACTTGAACCTACAGGGTGAGGGTCCTCGGTGCAGTCCGCCCTACCTAACTCAGCTAGCCTATTGAATACAATCATGTTCGCCATGTCATGTATGGTACCATATTAACTCATGCTGGCTTATAAATTACTCTTTTAATGAATTATTTATCATAACTAGTAACACACAAAGATATTTCATTGATAAAATTAATGGACTATTAATTGAGAGAATGGACTTCCCGTTTAATGTTCTTATTTATTGATTGTGAAAAACCTGGGAGAAACGTCAGACAGAACGTACCATGATACTGATCTGTATGATACCTGCGCCATCCTCAGGTTGTGCTGGTAAATAGGACTTGTTATTAATGTCTGTATACACTCTCTTTAACTATTGTCGGTGATTATGTACGGCCTCTAGGGTTTTTGGTCACCTTGATCTGACTTTGCATGACCAGTCACACCTCCGGGCAGTATGGGTAATTGACGGTATTTATCAGATTCAGATACCAATTTTCGTACAAAAAAACTGTGCATTATAAATACTATACAATTAGCGGAGAATTTGCTTCGGGTGGTTTTCAAATCAATCGCTGGTTTCGTCCCGATAACTGTTGACAATTTGCTATTCGTCATTGTACGGAGTGAAATGGTTGTGTTCGCCGATGCGGCACGCTATTTGAACTACAGGTTATGTGTGTAAAGCGTTGGATTGTAAATTTGATAGTCTCGGTTCATTACCCCTGATAAATGTGTTACAGTATAAAAACCGAATTAGTTCCTATCACTGACTTTGCGATCTATCTGTCCATGCTCTATCGGGTTGAATTTTTTGGCGTCATTCACCTGAATGATTGTGAACGTTTAAATTTCTACTTGTAATTTAGATTGCCATATTTCATTCGTAGATCTTTCACTTTCTTTGGCCGGGTGTATCTAATCATAACATATACATATTGCTGGCTTAGAATAAGAAGGTCGTAACTACTACTTACGACCTTATAATACTGATACATATTTACAATCAGCATCACAAGGCGCTTCTTATGATCATATTTTCATTAACATCGTAACTTGTCATGTTGACCAAACTGAAGTTGAAAGAGCTTGTTTTACAATAAGTACAGAATAATTTTCAGACAGTTTTTCCTTGTTTTCTCAAAATATCAATTTTGTACTTAGTACAATTTGTTACCTTTTCATTCTAAGCCAGTGATATATATGCAAGCAATTTTTGGTTAGCTTATCCATTTTGTTTGCTTTATTTTTCAATATTTTCAGGTTAATTTCTTCTTGTAATTAGTGCTGGTAAATAGTACAACAGTTTTAAAATTAAATTTAACTTTTCGGCTAGATATTTTTGCTCAGGGTCGCTCTTAAGAAAGGTTGTTCTGTACTCTACAATATGAGCAATCAAATGTATTAGAGTGACTCCAAATTGAAATAAATACTCTGTCCTGTTGTTAAATAAATTGGCATTTTAATTGCATGTTTTTGATTGACACAGTGTATGTGGTTTGTTTATTTGTTGTTCAATATATAAATAAACATTATGTTTCAAATATCTTGTATGTGTAAACAAGAGTTGTTTTGAAATGTAAACAACTTTTGAGAAATAAAGCAAACATAATATACAAGTTTCTTGCAGCCATCATGCGGTTTTAACAGGTGAAATAATTAAACAAAAAACACTTCCTTGAAACTCGTGATCAGTCGGTCTACAGACCACAATAGGTTTGGTTTATTTGTTTGAAACTGAACATCAATACATATGTATGGTATGTATCAAGGTATATATCAACTTTACCCGAATCTCTCAGTGATCTACCTCCGTATAATTACCTGAAGATCATTCACTTTGACGGTGGCACGGTGGTTGTGTGAGTAATGCTCTTGACTGCAGATTGAGAGGTCCCTGGTACGAATGGCGGCCGGGCACTAATTGGCCATTTCTGAAATGCTTTGTATAGGTGTATCTCAACTAAACAGGAGGTTATTGGCTTGTTAGGTTCAGACAAAACCGGATGACCAAGCCTTTTGACTCTCTCAGTCCAATCCAATTAACTTTTAGCCCTTTATATACTCTATAAAAATTGTACATGTGAGATTTCACCCTTGCTTGTCACCGCTTGCAAGACATACAACATTCATGTACATGTATATCCACATTCTTGTGGTCTATAAACCACAAGGAAATCAAGATCTAGTCATGAATGACTGATTTTATCAAATTTTCTTAAGGGCTAATTGCAGTGTTGTATTCTATGGAATGGTTGTAAAGCTAGGTAAGTATAGGATAGAACACGAGTAAGTGTTGGGTATGAAAACTAAATCGAGCTCGGCGAGATTTTATGTTTTCATACCCAACACTTACGAGAGATCTATCTGTCTTAGACCACAGCTAAAAATGTTAGTTTCTCAGATACAATTTGCACAACAATCAACTACTTAATACTATGATTAATACTTAGTAAACACAATATCCCCTAATCGTTTACATTATCCATTCATAAAATAAAATCAAGGAATGTTTGTTGCACGGGTATTTTGTGTTTTCGTTGGTAACATTCCATTGGTCATCTTTCTTTCTGTATCGTACATATTTTACATATGTTTGTTAAAGCAAGTGTACATGCATGTGCTTTTAAAAACAAGTACATGTAGTGAAATTTGATTTACTTGATGAAACTACTAGTATGTTTTTGGAGTTTGAGGACGTAACCGCGGTTACGCAGATCAAGCATCTTCCATCCTGAGACCTTTTAGTCATAGATCTGAATGAAAATTAAAGGTTTAAAGTCGTGCAACCTCACTCAGAACCGCGTCCGTCATAAGATACCAGAAAGCAACATTCTTGGACATGTTCAGCATACGAGCAATATACACAATGACGTAATTCTAAGTTATTAGCAGGACTACTTTTTTATCATTTAAATATACAGGGTATCCGTCTATTTAAAAACAATTTTGACGAACAAGCAATACTGGCACGCAGTGGGCATAGAAGCCCTGTTGTGTATGATTATAAACAACCGTTAAAGGCACTGCAGTGCAACTTATCATCCAAACTACAAACGCCATCGAAGACGCCTCCATCGCCCCAGCCTACAGCTGAACTAGTCGTCTCGGCAACGGTTATCAAGGCCGAGTCTGCTGGCTTGCCAGACCCAAATGCTATTGAGATAGAAGTACCTGACTGTATATATCTGCTATTATTGGTTTTCAAGTAGAAAGATGTCGATTACACTGTAAAATCATCAGTCGAAACATTTATGTAAGCAGCAGAAAAATGTAAGTATGTTATTTCACTGAAAGTTTTGTTGTTGTTTTTTTGGCATACCGATTTTGTAAAAGAGCCGAAAACTCTTATGTTATAACTGAATAGTTCATTAATTAACAATGATTTAATATTTTTTTAGATATACTTAACTGCTTAAATAGTATTTAAGTGCATGTATATGTTTTATAATCAATACTATCATAATTCTTACTGCTTCAGCAATAAATTATTCTGTATTTTAATGATACTTTACTCTTGTTACACAAAATATAGATATAAAGTAGCATAACAATTTTAAGTCATTGAAAACGCCGCTTCATCCTCTTTAAATTCTATGTTTGATGTTTGTATTGGATATATGCACGTATAGTGATTGTTAATGCTTAACTTCACTGTTACAACCACACTTGTTGATAGATTGTGTTTACAATAAAGCTATAAATTTCTGACTTAATGGATTATTTTGCTTAGCCTAAATAGTATTGGATAAATCAATGTAAGTTTATATACAACACTTTTTCTATATACCACAGAAAAGTGTTGTATATAAAATTTGATGGGATTTATTCAACACTTTTTCTGCTCGTTGATTGGTCAGTTACAGTAAGCTGTGGTCTAAATATTATTGCAGTCTATAAAATTGTGGTTTGATCAGTAAGGCCGTGGTTTTTGTCAGGAAGACCGCTAATGTTATATCCACTGTCATGTGGTTACACTTTATGAATAATCCCCGATTTATATGTCATAGAATTGTGGTCAAGCTGTTCCGTCTATTGGACATTTAGCAGAGTGACCACTCCCTGGCGTGCTAACCAATTCAATGTTATTTCTCAAGTACATGCGGTGTTCATAAATACCTTCTCCCACTGGTCTTAGTAATTTAATCTAAATATTGTAAACTTTGAAATCATTAAAATAATTTCTATTCATGTGCATAAAAATTACGCATATTTTCATGAAAATCCATTTTGTCGGGTAATGGGTAATTGAATTCAAATTTGCATAAAGAAAAATAGAATAATTGTAAAGGATTTCGTGTGGTAATTGATTTCATATTTATTTGCATAAAGAAAAGTAAAAATATATTTTTTAATTGTAAAGAATTCTGTTTCGTGGGCCTGATTTTATCCACAAATTCCACAAAATAATTATTCCTTTACTTATATTAGTGATTTTACAGTAGCTTGAAAATTGTTTCACTGAATTGAGAATGCACTCTGCATCATTAAATAGGCGATTGTACTTGATTGTACTTGATATCTCACGAATAAAATATTGGCACCCTACCTGCGTCTAATTACGAGCAATTTAGTTAAGTCTCCGAGAACGATAATTGAATAAATATGAACAGAAAAAACCGGACACATAAATGTTATAGGTAAGCATGTTTATGTATGTGATAATCAATTAACATTAATTATCATGGCCTCTTAAGTAAACATTGGCTTGTTTTGTAATACAAATATACCTGTACACTACACTAGTAATATGTTATAATCAGATAAATACCACCGACAGGTCATACTAGTACAGACAATCTTCTTGTTAATTACAGATACTGATTACCTGTAAGGCCACGCGGTAATAATTCGATGGCTTAGAATTAGAAGGTCGTAAGTGCCACTTACGACCTTTTAAGATTCATACTTATTTAGAATAAGCACCACAAGGCGCTTCAAGTGAGCCCAATTTCATAAAAATCGGAAGTTGTCATGATGACCAAAACGAAGTTTAAACCGCTTGTTTTACCATGTGTAAAGAGTAATTATCGGACAGTATTTTCTCGTTTTCTCAAAGTATCGATTTTGTAGTTACAACCTTCTCATGCTAAGCCATCTAATTGTCTGACTAAATTCCTTGGGTGATTTCTAACTTTGTGATTCTGGGAGTATTTTAAAAGGGTTTTGCGAGTCTTTTGATACACTGCAAGGGGGCTAAGAGCATCTTTTCCTTTCATGGGAATATTTAAAACCCCAGTGTCCCTTCGAATGGGATAATTGAGCATGTATGCATTTTAAGGAGAAGAAAATTTACTTAAAGGGACATGATGGTATATGAGGCCTTTGATGGGGGTGCCTGGTGGGACAGAATTCGTTAATTAAGGGAAAGTAGCAAAAATATTGTATTATTATACAATAGGAAGTTTATGTGTATGCATGATACCAACATGTTTATAGGGAAAGATTGGTATTGTGTATAATATACATGCTATATATCATAGGTCAATGTATCATAGGTCAAGTAAAGTTGTATCTCAAGGTATAGTGCGTTAGCGACTAAGCTGGACCCCCATAAACCTTAAATATGTTTAAAAGTAATTATGCAATGTTATTGAAACTTGGCATAGTTCACTAAATTACCTTTACCAACTCTGTGTTTAAATGGCAGAAGTTTTTACTGTCTAATTAATGTTTTCCCCATTGGGTCTAATGTATTATTTTTGATATTTTAATCAACAAGTAGACAGGGAGTAAAATAAGCTATTACGATCAGCGAGTTAGAATAATGCTATTGTATTATGTAACAACTATAACGGGATAATTGTATAATTTTGACCAACATTTGTCTGGTCATCAATGTGTATATAGCTGAAGTTCATCTTCTGATTGTAATGGGCATTTGTACAAACAAAAATACAATGTTTTTCTACAAAGTTGCTTCAGTTATACAAACTGAGATAAACGTTCATATATGGGCCTCACTATATATTTTCAACAGTCACTGGTGTGTGACTTAATGAACAGTTATACTGGACCAAATTGTTGACCTTTGCTGTTCCGGTCACTTCTATCACCCATACGTATTTACCCTGTTTTAGACTTAAAATTTTGCATTAGGCGTCTATGCAAAGTACACTTTTCTGTGGGCCAAAAATTCTGTTTTATTTTATGAGAGTTGGTAAGGGTGTTTTGCGAAGACATACCCATTTTCGTTCTAATCGGCATTGTACTTTTTAAGATATTTAAGGTTTATGGGGGTCCAGCTTAGTCGCTAACGCACTATATCTCAATACAGCTGTGTGAGGGGATAGGGTTACAACTGGGCTAGAATGAATCATCATGAATTGATGGTTGCCCAGTTTCTTTGACACTTACTGGTAAATTGTTTGAAACTGAATTATTTATAAATATATAAGTAAATGTAATTATAATTGTATGATTATAAATAAAACTTGTGATATTTCAATTGTGACAATTAGTAATTCTCATTACGACTGCTTCCTGGATTACTCACTAACAATTGGTGCCTTAAATTAATGAGTTCAAGGAAGTAGTGAGAGGTTCAACCTGTAACCCATCATATGATCGGAAACGGAAACCAATCGGACCTTTCATAATCAGGTGTTATAAGCCATCTTCCCCACCCTTTGTTGTCTTTTACTGCCTGTGCTATTTTATGTAATATGCTTTAATTGAAATTAATTGTCATTAATGTCATAAATTGTAAAATTATTTTATTAGAAATCACATGTATCGTTTTGGACTCTAAACTTGATTGTTCCCTAACTTTGTATGCTGTCATAATTTTCCTTCTACCTCATTTAGGTGATTGACATGGCTTCATCTGATTGGCTTATACAATTTGAACATCAAGTATGTACTTGAGAATGTTTATATATGCATTATAAGCATCCTAATGATTTATCGAAACATCTCAAGAGTTGTGACAATGGATAGAATCTTACATTGGTATAAGTACCTGGAATGGATATCACCGAAACCCCCTGGAAACTCCCTGGAAACCGGGGTTTAAGTATAGTTGTGGCATGTGTACCTTATACTGATTCAAGTGTACATCTTCATTGTTCAAACAAGGACATACTATAAGTGCCGATCTTTTATCAAGTGCATTTCAAGTGTCTATTTGATTTTCAAATCATTGCCTCATTCAGCGTAATGTTATATATATATATTAATGTATACAAAAGTATCAGTGTATACATACACTATCACAATTAAGAACCTAGTTTTGAGGCTTTTTAGGCTATTTACAAGAAATGAGTCATGCCCGATTTGAACCTCATTTGGTTCCAGTGTGTTATAGATACTTTTCTACTGACTTTAGTCCTTATTACCAGCAAAACTGGTTTTGGTGAATGCTCTCACTTTATTCAGCTGAAACCCGATAAACAAGCTTGAACCTGAATGCTTTCAACCCCCACACACAAAATTCATAGTCCCTAAACAACTCTGGCATTAATTGGTTAAAATATTTTATTCAAACACATATATTTTTTGTGTATCATATTTTAAGACCTAAGGTATTCGGTTGCTCTAGTTTTTTACATGCCTGCATCTGTGTTACATATGTGGGACTATTTTCATGTTCACTTATCTCGACGTTTTTCTCCTATCTGATGCATGAGGCTGGCATTTTTTCACTTTACAAGAAAAGTTAAATGATGCATCACGAGGGAATGAGGATGAAATGAGAGGTTGGCTCATTCTGAACATGTCGATTATCTTCAGTTTGTGTGCACCAGTTCCCTGCAGTACGTAGTTCCCTGCAGTAGTGTGTATTTATAGCCTCAGCTCAATTACTCCGCCTGTTTGAAGCATACTGTATTTATTGACAGTTTGTTACAAAAATATTCTCAGAAATATTATCTTGCTGGCAAGAGTCTGTGAAAACTCTCAATAACTGACAGGTCGGCCTCTAGAGGAAGACAGTGAAGTTTTCATGGATAGAAGTTTTCTATCTAAAATATCATTCTCAGTTGCTATGTAAACTGATATAAGAATGAATGGAGGTCGACTTTTGTATGAAAATAAAGCAGTTTTTGTTATGTTATTTATTCTATCTTCTCGTTTTGTTATTCTCAAGGATTTTTTTCTATTTCGCTCTTAAAATCTTCTGTTGATTATTGCTTAACTTGTTATGACTGTCTAACAGAAGTAATATCATTTTCCCTTACACATATCCATTAATAACAATAAACTGTTTTTTTGGTTCACAAAGTGAAATTTGTCTTTCTGAAAAGGAAATACTGTTGCAATGAAATGTGTAAACAAGATAGAGGTATTTGAGATAAACATTGACATAAACTTGTGATAAATGACCGACCAAAGTCTGGTCACTTCAGTCAGCTCTAATTATCTGGACAGCTGTCCATGCAGCCATTTATTGTCTTCAATTTCCCTCCAAAAACCTCCACTAATCCTGTGCTGTCAAGTGAGTGTGAAATCTCATTGATAAATGAATAGGCAGGAGTACAACTCCCTGTGGTTCTACTGCTAGTGCTGAAATGCTTGTTTAATGGGATCGGCACCTAATCCAATCATTGAGTGGCCCCTATGGGCCCCTGACATTTGATGTTACTGAAGCGTAACCTTATTCAGGGGCCTGCTCATGGATTTTAACTGCAATCTGGTCCATTTATGACTTGATTTTGGGCAGATAATTAAAGCATAGTGCTGACTTAATGCTAGAAAATCTTGATGTTTGTAAATGCCCATATGTTTGCCCAAGACAATTTTGTCTCGAGATTAGATAGAATTGGGTTACGATTGCTCAGGCATTATTACCCTGAATTCATATTTGATGATAAAGAAATATGCAAATTTTACTGCAGTGAACATTTTAATCAAAGATGATGTCGAAATATGCTATTATTTCTCCTAATAGGTCTGGAAATCTATTGACTGTTTCTGATTTAGAGGTGAATGCTGGGAAAATCAAGATCCCGCAAATTTTTGGTAATATAAGTCGTCCCTCTCAAACCACTAGTCATGCCCCACCCACTTCCACCCACTTTCATCTCAGTTTCTAAAAATGCTGTGATTTCCTGTGTTATGTTATCACATTCAAACCATGATTTAGCTTTAGTTGTCCGCACCTTCATACAGTAAGAAATGAATTCAATTATCAAATTAGCATCCTCACTATCCAGACACTAATCGGCAACAGATTTCCACAGATTTTCTGAAAAACCTCATCTTTGGGAAAATGTTCTCATGCTGTGGATGTTGCTGTTGAATTTTGTTATATTCTAGATCTGCCTGATTATATTTCACACATATTACATCACTGAACCTGCTGCAAACCTTATTTGGCACCTTTGTTGAGATCCAAAATATTCAAACAAGTTTTAACATTAATATTTGAAGTACACCTTCCAGCACAGTGATTTTCTTGTCTTGTGTTTTTGAGAAGAAATTTGTACATTCCTGTTTAATATTGCTTCATGACAAATTTTCATATGGTGGCTGATTTACCTAACAGTAAAAACTTGCCCTTCAACACTTTTAGGGATCACAAATGAATAATAAAAAGGGTCCAAATATCAAGCCTTATACTCAGACACGCTCACTGACTCCATTCAAAAAGTGTAAATTATTTCTGTAAATGATCAGTCTAAATACAAAAAGGCTTGCCCTTTTAAAGTTTATGTTGAATACAAGGTCATTTTAAAAAAATTGTAAATTGTTTGTTTACAAAAACTATCAAATACTTAGTACGCCTCCAACATTTACAGTAAACTGAAATATTCACCTGGTTTTGTGTTTCTAACTGACAAGACTGCATGACATTGTAGACTTGGCTTATAAAATATCCAGCTTCAAAATTGGCCGAGAAAATTCTGTATCGGCAAAACGAGAGCGCAGGAAAATAGCTTGTGAAAGTCAATTGAGTTTGGTTGGAGCAATTTGTATGTTGCTGATGATAGCTATTGATTGGTTGATTAGTCTGTGAATACGTGCCTGCCGTGCCATGGCTGTAGACATGACTTACCAATACAACTATTAACCTTGTTCAGATGTCATACTGATGACAACAATCATGGGGGACACTTGCCCCACACTTGCCCAGGTGCCTGTATAACACAATCTGACTCTAGCTGGTAATTGCCGGGACACTTGCCCCGGTGCCAGTGGTATACATAATCTGGCTCTAGCTGGTAATTGCCGGGACACTTGCCCCGGTGCCAGTGGCATACACAATCTGGCTCTAGCTGGTAATTGCCGGGACACTTGCCCCGGTGCCAGTGGCATACACAATCTGGCTCTAGCTGGTAATTGCCGGGACACTTGCCCAGGTGCCATTATGGCATACACAATCTGGCTCTAGCTGGTTACAATTGCCGGGACACTTGCCCCGGTGCCAGTGGCATACACAATCTGGCTCTAGCTGGTAATTGCCGGGACACTTGCCACGGTGCCACTATAACACAATCTGACTCTAGCTGGTAATTGCCGGGACACTTGCCACGGTGCCACTATAACACAATCTGACTCTAGCTGGTAATTGCCGGGACACTTGCCCCATTGCCACTATGGCATACACAATCTGACTCTAGCTGGTAATTGCCGGGACACTTGCCCGGGTGCCAGTGGCATACACAATCTGACTGGCATACACAATCTGACTCTAGCTGGTAATTGGTGGGACACTTGCCCGGGTGCCAGTGGCATACACAATCTGACTGGCATACACAATCCGACTCTAGCTGGTAAATGATGATGGATTTACAAATTTGCAATACAGGCCTAAAACCAGAGTGTGTGTTTCTAAAATTAATGATTTCAGTGATTAAGTTTTTCAGATTTGCTTATTCTGCTTTGTTCTCTTCTTCAAATTTTAAAACAGTTTTATGTCGTGATAGTTTTTGAATACAATGAATTATAAGTGACATTGAACTTCGTGAACTACAGTCCTTTCGAAATCAAATAAGAAAGGTTGTAAATATTCTATCGTCAGGCAGGTAAACTATGTTTATCTGGGTTTAACTGGATTTACCTGAGTTAACGGTATTCACCGCTATTCTTTCCAATAGGAAAGTTCCCTCATTAGTATTAAATATGCAAACAGATATGATTTTATGGTATTATGTGGTAGCATAATGTATAGACATGTAATAATATTTGTCTGATGCAGTCTGACCCTTGTTTGGTGAACCCTGGTTTATGTTTGATTGTTGTCTGTTCCATAGTTAGACGAGACCATCGGAGAGTATCCACTAACTATTGAGTTATCTGCATGATTGTTACCGACAGATGCTGTTAATAAATAGTGATAAAAGCATCTCAGTAATTGTTCGGGTGTATTCTGGTGTATTCCCCGACACCTTGTACATGTAAAGCATCTTAAGTATGCGCAGCTCGCAGCTCTTCGTCCAAAAAGTCGTTCAGTCCAGCTTACTGGTAATACCTTTACATGGAGGAAACTTCTGATGCATACCTGTACTTTGGGGTTTTGAGAGTTAACCAAAAAGCTTGATTCACAATTCAATGGTATAAGCTTCTAGCACAATGTTCCTTTACTTCAATTTTTTAAGGGCACATGACCTAAATGCTCCTTTTTCTTTGTTTTCCTTATGTAAATAGTAAATTTTTGAGGATTTGAGGTTTTTCAGAATTTCAAACTTTCACTCGTGCATTCAGCCGGTACGCGATGTGGTTACCACGGCTTCCTAGTGAACAATGAAAGTTCTTCATTTAGTAAGACTAATAGGTATGGTAAATAGACAATTAGCTGATAGCATGTTTATATTTTATGCTCGCCTCCATTATTAGATTTACCTGGTTCATGTTGCTCTGTATTTTTACAGCGGTAGTTTTACAAGCAATTTTGTACTTAATAAGATCCCATCTGGATGGCATTGATCCAAACTTGTCCAAAATGGCAGGCTGTAGTGATAAAAATGCTCAAGTGTTTTATTTCTATGTTTGGCTGGGTACTTGTGCAAATAAGCTTTGAGGTACAATGAGAGATTTTAGGATCAATTGGTGAAGGAAAATATTGCCTCCTAGTCTTCGAACAAATGAAAAACAATTTGATCTTTATTTACTCAGTAAATATTGGTTTTGGAATAAGAATACCAACTTTGTTTACACAAGCTATTTAATCAACATTGCACAAAAAATAGGGTCAGTCATAGATTATTTTAGAAATTTAATGCTTTTCAAAAATATGAAATTTCAAGTTTTTATTTGTGTAAATATAAGCCTTGACATCGGAAAAATGCTGCAATTTCGCCGACAGTAAGGGAGCTTAACGCAGATAGGGGCCATTGTGCTGCTCAAATCTCAATTTTGTTCTTGGCTTGTTAAAATGTTTGGTCTTAAATCTGTGTATAATCATATAAGTAGCTTGTAGTATTGTATTATATGTCTATGTTATTACAAAAATCAATTGATTAAGCATGGTATTTAGATAGTTTGGAATAAAATAAAGTATTTCTCCCAAATATTGGCTGTTGTTAAAATGTTGTTGCTGTACTGTATAAAATACAATGTAACCTGTGTAAAACAGCCAGTGGAGTGAGGCATTAAATGCTTTGGCTGTTAAGCACAGGTAGCAGTTTAAAACAGGTATATTACAGTACAACCACTCCTGAATGACACTCTGAAGAGCAACAACCTCTCTACAACAACACCTTCAATATTTACCTACACCAATATTTAATATATTCATTTAACCTCTGCTGAGCAATTACCTCTAAACAACAGCCAATATTTGCAACTCCCAAAGGGTGTTTCTGTACAGAGGTTGTACTATTTATAAAGATGACTATTTGGGATTTAATAATATTGATTGGTTATCGCAGGTGGTTGTTTAATTGTGACCACTAGCACACATTTTACTGTAGATGTAATATTTATATAAATCTGTTCATAAGTGACTCTGATGTGTCATACACCTCCCGACAGCCCAGTCTGCAGGAATGTCTTCCTAATACACCTCCCCACAGCCCTGTCTGCAGGAATGTCTTCCTTCTGTAAAACCAATACAACCTCAATTGTCCTCAATATTCCTAGAGAAAATATCTTCACAGACTGTTCACATAGTCATTTGCATTCTCAACCAATCAGAACGGCTGGAGATGGTTGACCTTTGAACTGTCACTATAGATCATTAATATTCATGAAGTGATGAGCATGTACCGTGATTTCCCTATGGAACTATTGACATTCTCTTTTATAGTCTATCAGTACGGCTGCAGTTCTCTAGTGAGATACCAGGGAAATTGCATATTCTTTATTTTGCCTACCGACTTGTTTCCTTTTACCTCAGGCAATTCCACAGGGAGTTGCATTAAACTTCATCTTAGTCTGTGTTAGTTTGTAATACAAGCAGCTCCCTGTGGAACTACTTCTACATGATCAAATGATGAACTTGATTAATGCCGATAAATTTGATAAGCTTGCTAGAAAGATGGGAACATGGCATTGTGAAGCGACTTCTTGCTATGAGTAATGCATGTTAGGTGAATAATGAAAGTTGGAAGCTGGAATTCAATCCATTTCTCATTATTATTGACATGGAATGCAAAACCTGCCTGTATTCTCCTGATGGTATAATGCGCTCATTGTGTAACATTGTCATCATGTTTGTACAATCAGAGACCACTGATTGCAATATTTCTAAGCATGCGACGATCCCCGCGAGTAATCTGTTGCTCGACATGATGTGCTCGCGATTTTATCCGATACCCGACTGTTGTCACATGTGACAATTATATTGTTGGTTTGTCTGACGATCGATGACAGGAGTTAATTGCCAAGAAATACTGGGGCTGATATTAGTTTACCTTCTTTTAAAATCTTTAGAAAAATAATTGTCTGATAATTTATTCCTTCATATTCAATAATTTGTTCCTTCAAATTTGATGCAGTCAATAATTTGTTCCTTCAAATTTGATGGTCAATAATTTGTTCCTTCAAATTTGATGGTCAATATTTTTTTCCTTTGAATCTGTTTAAGTTGGGGGCAAAGCTTCAACCTGACTCATGGAGTAACAGGGATTTAACTTAGCACATTTTGTAACATTTGGTGCTCAGTCAAAAACTTTGTTCTTAATTTCTTTAAGGCTATTAGAATAATTTAGCCATACAGTATGTGTCTTGTAGAGATATAAATGTTCGATGATCATGTGTACACCAGTAAAATATTGAGTTTGTCTTTAAAATGCCGCAACTGTCTGAGATCTACTTCTCTGCTCTGAGACTGTCAGACTGTCTCCTCATAATTCAATTCTCATAGTTCTGCTACCATATAATGTGAAAGTGAAGAATTTGTTCCATTGGTGCAACATTGTAGTATCTTACTTGATACTATATGCTATGTAGAGAGATACAACCTTGTTGCACCAAAGGGAGTAATTGATGCACCAGTGGTCACCCCTTGAGTGAAAAATTAAAAAATAACATACCATAACTACAGTCCAACACCCCCTCCGGGGAGCTGCTAATATTTGTCATTTTACAGAGTTTGTTGCTCAGTTGTACAGAGATTAATTTTAAAGTACAATGTACATATTTATTTCCTGATTTTTTTTAAAGGAAAATCTTGAAGGTGTTCGTTATAGAGAGGTTGATGTTCTACAGAGGTACGCTCTGTCGAGATTTACTGTACAACAGTAACATTTCGTTACTTCAACCAAGTTAAGCCCATATTCTGTCGTACCATATGAATTAATTCACTAAACATAATGGGAGTGCCCAGAATTGCATTATATGGACTGGCTAGTCATGCAGCCATAGTGGTGTATCATGGACCTAAGCAAAGCTTACCTATAATATATGGACACATTACTTGTACAACTGTGTATAATGATGGGTTTTATATCATATCTATTTTCATCCTTGATGTTCTATATGAGATAACTACAACATTACAAGATATGTTCCAATCTCATACAAGAAATGCTCTACACCGATTTCAATGTTCATTATTCTTAGAAAGTTCCAGGATCAATACTTGTGAGCCGTAGCCTCGAAGAGAGAGAGAGAGCTATCACATAAAGCCAAATATAAATGCTACTTCCATACAAGTTTTATCAATAAAAAAGTCATATTTGGAGGGAAAAAATGTCGCAGTGCAGCTCTGGCTGTTATAGACTTTATCAGCTAAAATCTCCCAATACAGTTTGATTCACTATTGATTTCAAATCCAAATCATATTAAGGGAATGTAATGCATTTGTGCTGCGTCTAAATGATTAGCTAGAAGTCGGAGCTATCTCATCAAGTAGACTGATTGTAAAAGAATTAATTGCATCAATTTAAGACGCTGTATTTGCCGAGCGAGTGTAGTGCACTGTACGAGAGTTTAGTATCGGTGTAGCGAGCTCGGCATCAGGTCGAGGGATTTACTGAAATGAGTTTTGGGAATATAATGACGAGATTTCTCGTATTATGATCAGTCTTAACGTGCCTACACATTCAATATAAAGATTGAAAAGTCATGTTGCTAAAAATGCCTGATTTCCTGTCTGTATTACGTGTAGTTATTCGTACAAATTTATTCTTGTTATTTTCCATTCGATTAAATGGTAATAAAATGGTCAATAATTCATTCAAACAAAGTTGTGTTTATTCTTTTTTGTGCTAGAGGCAAACACTCACATGTCAACTTTGTCTTTGTTTGCACTTAACCATTAAATAGGGGGTGAACCTACCTACGTCTTACCAAAAAGTTCTTCGTTTGTTTTGGCATAAGATATTTTTAGGATGACCCTAGTACATTATGTCATGATTATAAAATTCAATTTTCAAAAACCAAAATTTTAGTGGAAGTGCAACTCAATCTTTGGTGGCACTTGGAATCTAGGTTCCAAATTGGGCGTCCATAGATAATGAGAAATTGAGATAATAATTGTTGTATAGTCTATGTTTCAAAATGACAGAAACATAAAGTACTTGTACTTGACTTTTTTACACTCAGGAGCCAAATCTGAATGCCTCGGTAATGAGTATTTCAAATGTTATTCTTCCGTAAAGACGCACAAAATGATTGTCTCAATAAGCCTGGGTATGAAGATACGAGATTTCCAATGTAATCTAGCTTATTTCACATTATGTCAATTGTCTTTATTCGCTTTATTTCTCGTTTTTTTGTGATTTGCAGATTTTTTTGTAATTTGTGTGTATTTGTATTGCATTGTCATTATTTAGCATGCTCGAATATGATGGTAATTCATGCAATTTGTCGGTAATATTTGGCATGTTAAATTCACAGATGACTGACATATTCTAGCGTGCACGCTTATAAGTCTCATATTAATTGACTGCTATTTCCATTCCTGACATAATACAAAAGGCTTTTGCTACAAAAGATTGCCAAGTGCTATAATCTTGTTCATTCTCGTTCTCGCTTAGATCGAGATACCAGAAAAACCAGTTCTTTGATAATATACAGCCTTCATCTATTTGCTGATGTTTTATTGTGAAATCCAGTAGGTTTGTAATGTTGGTGTTATTTTTCTTGGGTCGAGTTCCTCAAAATTTTTATGATATTTTTTAGTGCTCATTTTCTTCACCTGTGCTCATGAATATGAAAATGTTGTTGGGGATTTCTTGGAGAAATGTATAAAAGCAGGGATCTGGATGAATATTTATTATTTAATGAACAGTACAACCTCCGTAGAGCAGCACCCTTTGGGAGCTGCAAAATTGGTTGTTGTTTAGAGGTTGTTGCTCTCACAGAGGTTAAATTTATAAAGGCAATTTTGAAGTGCTGTTATTGATAGGTTTTTGCTCTACAGAGGTAACGTACTGGACAGTGTTACCAACCCCTGCGAAAATTTCAAGAGCAGTTCAAGAAAAGTTCTTGCACTGTTCTAGAACAGTGTTCATGAATTGTACTTGAACTGCTCTTAAAGAGTTCAAGAACTGTTCAAGTACATTTTAAGAAATGTTAAATTGGACAAATCTTAAGAACAAGTGTTCTTAAAAAGTCCTTAGAACAGTTCTTGAACAATCTTGAACATTAGTTCTTGAACAGTTCAAGAACTATTTTTATTGAACTGTTTAAGAACTCTTGTTCTTGAAAAAATCATGAACTATTCGAGAACACTTTTAAGAACTTTACCAGAACAATAGTTCTTAATAATTTGTCCAATTTAACATTTCTTAAAATGCACTTGAACAGTTCTTGAACACTTTAAGAGCAGTTCTAGTCTAATTCTAGAACACTTCTTGACCTAGCGTGCACGCTTATAAGTCTCATATTAATTGACTGCTATTTCCATTCCTGACATAATACAAAAGGCTTTTGCTACAAAAGATTGCCAAGTGCTATAATCTTGTTCATTCTCGTTCTCGCTTAGATCGAGATACCAGAAAAACCAGTTCTTTGATAATATACAGCCTTCATCTATTTGCTGATGTTTTATTGTGAAATCCAGTAGGTTTGTAATGTTGGTGTTATTTTTCTTGGGTCGAGTTCCTCAAAATTTTTATGATATTTTTTAGTGCTCATTTTCTTCACCTGTGCTCATGAATATGAAAATGTTGTTGGGGATTTCTTGGAGAAATGTATAAAAGCAGGGATCTGGATGAATATTTATTATTTAATGAACAGTACAACCTCCGTAGAGCAGCACCCTTTGGGAGCTGCAAAATTGGTTGTTGTTTAGAGGTTGTTGCTCTCACAGAGGTTAAATTATAAAGGCAATTTTGAAGTGCTGTTATTGATAGGTTTTTGCTCTACAGAGGTAACGTACTGGACAGTGTTACCAACCCCTGCGAAAATTTCAAGAGCAGTTCAAGAAAAGTTCTTGCACTGTTCTAGAACAGTGTTCATGAATTGTACTTGAACTGCTCTTAAAGAGTTCAAGAACTGTTCAAGTACATTTTAAGAAATGTTAAATTGGACAAATCTTAAGAACAAGTGTTCTTAAAAAGTCCTTAGAACAGTTCTTGAACAATCTTGAACATTAGTTCTTGAACAGTTCAAGAACTATTTTTATTGAACTGTTTAAGAACTCTTGTTCTTGAAAAAATCATGAACTATTCGAGAACACTTTAAAGAACTTTACCAGAACAATAGTTCTTAATAATTTGTCCAATTTAACATTTCTTAAAATGCACTTGAACAGTTCTTGAACACTTTAAGAGCAGTTCTAGTCTAATTCTAGAACACTTCTTGACCTGTTCAAGAACTCATATTCTTGAAAAATTCTTAACATTTCTTAAAATGTACTTGAACAGTTCTTCTGAACAGCTTGCACCTTCAATGTTATTTCTGTGTCTTTAGTGCCAGGTAATTTTTCTTTTAACACTTTGCTTAAGCAAGCATACAATCTTGGATCAAATTTGGGTTTGGGCTTGAAGCATCATGGAAAAAACAAACAACCAATGAAAACTTCAACGAACACGGAGTGTTGAAAATTTGTTTTACAAAACATATTGGAAATAATCAGAAAAGTGCATTTAGCCGTGATTGCCGGTAAATGAAAAACATTAACAGAACTGGAACAAACAACATCAACCTGCACAGAATAAATTGAATAATTTCTGTACAGAATCTGGCAATGAAAACTCAATATCCGAAACCACTTTGTCCGAAATCTTGAAAGTTTCTAGTACAAACTGGAACATGCAATGCTGTTGATTTAGTGCATCATAAAGTGAAAATAACAAGTATTAAAGTTGGCCACAAGTAAAGTTTACCTTTTGGGTGATTTGTTCATTCATTTCACCATCATAAACAACAGGAAACAAGCTAGCAGAAAGAAATATTTTCTAACAGAAGAGCCATGCTTTCTCCCAAACTACATACAGATGGTGGCGCCACCTAGTTCCACAGGTTTGACCTTGATTGGTTCTGAAAATGTTCTTGATTTTCTTTCAGAACATTTGGAGTACATATGTTACATAAGTTATTGCTTTGAAACTGTCAACACTTGTTCAACATCAATACCTGTCCATGTCAAGCAAGACCTATAACTCTGATCTGCATTTTACGTGAGTTATTGCCCCTTTTTGGACTTAGTAAATTCCTTGGTTAAGTTTTGTGTTTAGGTCCACTTTTCTCATACACTATGTGGACTATTGCTTTGAAACTTTCAACACTTGTTCACCACCAATACCTGACCATGTCAAGTAAGACCCATAACTCTGATCTGCATTTTACGTGAATTTTTGCCCCTTTTTGGACTTAGTAAATTTCTTGGTTAAGTTTTGTGTTTAGGTCCACTTTTCTCATACACTATGTGGGCTATTGCTTTGAAACTTTCAACATTTGTTCACCATCAATACCTGACCATGTCAAGCAAGAACCATAATTCTGATCTGCAGTTTGTGTGAGTTATTGCCCCTTTGGGTTGTCTGCCTTTTGACAGTGACATATATCAGATGAGCGTCTGCACCCGCAAGGCGGTGCTCTTCTTTTTTTCCAAATTTGAGCCGGCCCAAATAACATTTGAGGCGGTCAAATTGGCCACCAGCCGCCTCCTAATGAAAAACTGCTTCCCACTATATGGGAAGGAAAGGTGCATGTTTATGAATGGTATCCAGACCACTAATCTCCTTGATTTTGTCTTAAACTGTACTTGAAATAAGATGTTCTTAAAACCTCCTTAAACTGTCCTTTAAATATCTTTAAGAACAATGACAGAACCTTTTAAGAATAAATTTTGTTCTTAAAAAGTCCTTCATATATTCAAGAACATTGTTAAGAACAGTTCAAGAACATCAGAAGGTATATGCTGTTCAAAAAAAGTCCTTAAAGTGTTCAAGAATAATTTAAGAATAATTCAAGAACAGGAAAGGTCCTTAAAAAGTTCTTGAACCGTTCCTGAAGACTATTCTTGAACAGTTCTAGTACAAATGTTCTTAAAATCCTCTAAGAACGGGTCAAGAACACTTACTTAGTTTTAAGAACTGTCCTTGAACTGCTCTTGACATAAGAACTTCATTTCGCAGGGGAAGTCACACTACTTGGCACCAGAAATAGCAGCTCGAACATTCACTTAGATTTTACAACACCCCTAATTAAACCACTAGTTAAATTAAACTTCGATCTAAATTAAACACAACCTGTTTTCAGGAGGCAATTTAAATGAAACTCAGTATGATACTTCATACATAATACATCTGTACTAAGAGATCACCTGTATTAAAAGGCCATATTTGATGCATGCATTGACAGGCTGCTAACTACAGGTTCAACTGTATGCTGTTTATTGTTGTGTAAATACAATGTGATGTTTGAAAATATCTGCCCTGTGTTTATATGATGTTTCATGATATGATTGGTGTATGAGTTGTTGTTGACTACCAGATGTGTGAAATGGTGTTGTTGTTGCAAGGATGTTGTTTCTTGGATAACTTGTTGTTGAAGTATATGAATAATACATTGTATGAATGGCTTGAAAACTTGTCGAGGGCATAAATAAGTAATTTTTCTCCAGATTTGACAAATATTTGTGGTAAGTTTTTCTGAAAGAAAACCCCACATCTGTCCATTTGGTTGTCATACATGTGTTGTTTAGCATGAATCATTCAGAAATTTGTTTATGTTGTACAGTGAAGCCTCAATAATATGGCCACTTGAAGACCGTTGAAAACTGGCTAATTTCTTATTGAGATGGTCTTAATATCTTTTGAAGAATAATAAAGTCAATGAAAACTTATAAAAGAGAGTATAAAAAATTTGGGTGAGGGAATCATGTTGTTGATTTTGAGGTGATCTTCGAAAATGTGGGTGAAGTAGATCTAGTCTCTTCTGTAACAAACAGCAGCAGCTTCTGTAGGTATTTTGTATGCAAGATTTGGCTTCTACTTATAGGACTGGTGGTGCATTGCTCTAGGGAAGTTTTATTATTGGTTAATTATAGAAGATTGACTGTTGAAGAAAGGTTGTTGTTGAGATAACCAAGGTTGTTGTTGAGATAACCATGGCTGTTCTGGAGAAGTTGCACTGTAAAGGATGTTGTTTATTTATTATTTATTATTATTATGTATGTATGGTAATTAATTAGCTAATCTGTATGTTAAATAATAAGTCCAATAAATGTATATCTCTTTTTATTTCAGACTGAAATAGCAAAGCGGTTAAATGCAATATGTGCTCAAGTCATACCTTTCTTGTCACAAGAGGTAAGAATTTTAGTTATACATTAAAGCTCGGGTCCTACAATTCCAGACATCCGGAAATCCGGATTTGGTGAATTTGAAAGAATGATCTTTTCTGTACCAAACAATCTGATTAAAAATTCAAAGAATTGACAAAAGTTAGGGTCATTTCAAGTTCCATAATCTGAATATTATTAATAAAATGATATTTGAAACAATTTATATTATGGTGTAAGGGTGTGTACAAATGGCACCCAAAACAGACTGGCCACTTATTTTCAGGATTAGACAATATGCATCAGTAGAACCCCTGATTGAAGGCATATTTATGCTTTATAATGTTGTTTCTATTTGCCATTAACGAGCGTCATGATACACATATTGTTACATGCATTCCAGTGATGTTTGCTCCAAAAACTGTATGATTAATAGGCATCTGTGCTTGTAAGTTTTATGTAACGTCATAAATTATATAACATTTGTTTGTTCATCATGGAGTTGATCACAGAACAACTTCTGTTATTCAACCTGCATCTTTTGGATTAGCGAACCAGTACTTTCCCCTAGTGCATGGACTTGGAGGTCCAATGTTTTAACTGAGTTTACTCATCAGTCATCTGATTATAGAGTAACCTCCCTTGAATATTCTAAATTAATTACTTCCCTTGATTATAGTTCCTGAGGTAACTTATTTGAGTATACTTATGGAAGAAACTCCCTTGATTTATACTTGAGGAGTAGCCTCCCTTGTATATATTAAATGAATTACTTCCCTTGATTATTCTTAACAAGTAACCTCCCCTGATTGTAGATTATGCTTACTGAGTTAACTCCCTTGATTATTGTTTTTCAGCATCAACAACAGGTGGCAGCAGCGGTTGAACGAGCTAAACAAGTAACAATGACTGAGCTCAATGCTATCATAGGGGTATTACATTTCTTTGTCTATTTTAAGTTTTCGTAGAGAAATAAATGAACTCTTATCGTTTTTCTGGTGAAAATATAGTATCTTTTTGCGCAATCATCGACTGAAATAGATATTCCCTAATATGGCAATGACCTTGTAATTTGAGAAATATATTTATAATGATGCTGTCTCTTAAAGCATTACGAGACAAATATATGTGTACTACTAGTGAATGTTCTAGCATAATGATAAACTGATTATGGAAAAAATAAACTGTCGACTCTCCCATGGCATCTCTTTATTGGTAGTGGATCGCTTAAGACTCTTAGATTATTTGCCAATTTTCTGCCATCATTTGCAAGCCAAGGATAGATAAACTATAGTACTTATTTATTGTTTCATTGTTGTGATAACACCATGATGATACTGTGACTAAACATACTGGATTGCTTTTCCTCCCAATGTCTATAGCCAAAACATTTTGTCTTTACCTTTTTGTTGCTGCATAGTATACTAGTATATTCTATGATGACATTGGTGCTCATTTCTGGTCATTTATATCAAAGCTCTCAGAATAAGATTGATGCCTTTGTATACATACTGTGGTACATTTACTTTGATACCTGTTATTGCATGCTGGTCATCCCCGTTTGTCCATATGTCAGTCTGCGCTTTGAAAAGATTGAATTTCAAGTTTTAATTATATATATATCAGCCACATTTAATAATTTTTGTTTCAATATTTGGAGTTAGTATGCTCCTTAACAGTGTAGCAGTCATGATTTGAGACCATGATGTTGATATATCAGGTTTACAATATATAAATATATATAAGTATTAAAGCTATGAATAAGATTTGTCCCACATGTTTGATACTTGCATGATGTGTTGTATTTATTGTATCTACATATTTCTCTTCTAGCAACAGATGCAGGCCCAGCATCTACCACACGCACATGCTCCACCTATCCCCATGGCCCCACATCCAGCGGGGTTACAACCTCCGGGACTTCCTGTCTCTAGTGCTGCCGGTATGGGACTGCTTGCATTGGGACCTGGGTATGCCCAACAACATGTTAGCTCACTGAAAGACGATAAAGGTGAACGTTCAGGTACGTACAGTATTTCCACCGTGATTCGTTACTTTGCATGTTGTACTGTAAAATCATTAATTTTTGTAGGGGATTAAACTTTGAGGATTTCGTGGTTCACCCTATTAACCACGAAATTTAATCCCATCTAATGTTAAATTTGACACTGGTATTTATTACCCTAAATGCAAAATCTAGGAAATTATGTCGCATCGAAATGGTCTTTTTTATCAAAACCACGAAATTTCGTCCCATGAAAATTAAATGATTTGACAGTATTATATTCAAATTTTGATATTGTATAGCCTTGTATTTGATGTACAAACTAGTCTGGGTACAATGTTTGTTTGTTATTTTATATTTTGTACCTGGTGTTCCAATTATGAATTCTTCATGGTTTATATAGCTGTATCTATGGTTTAAGATGAAATAAGCCTGTCTCTTGTATTATTTACATGCAGATAAACTAGTCTCGTGTTCATTCCAGATAATGAGCCGTTAGGCAAAAAAACATGTTTCACTTCTCATCAAATATTTAAAAGCAATCTTTATAGGGTCAACAATATTCTTTTTTCTGCCACATTACCTCTGTTTCTCCCACATAAAGGTGTTGTTGCACTGATTCCAAAATCTTTCAATTTAGTGGTGTGTAACCTAATAAAACATAAAGGTGTGGTTGCACTGATACCAAACAAAATAATCTAAGTTATTGGTGGTCCTGAAGGGAATTTCACACCGTTTCAAGTTCCAGTTGCTTTTTTGTCACAAATTTTTGTCCCTTTAGTACAACAAGGTTGTATCACATTATGTTTTATATAGAGAGATACGACCTTGTTGCACTGAAGAGACGAAATGTGACAAGCTTGTCAATGAGCATTATATGATCTATTTTAAGATTGTCAACACTTAAAAATTGCATATATGACATAAGAGGGCAGAGACTGTTCCACTGTTCTTATAAAGTACATTGAGTATTTATCTAGTATATTGTTTGTTGTAATAACTTATTAGCATATCTGTAAACGTTTGTACAACACATAGCTATTCAACCTTTCTTGTGTGCGGACAGAGCGGTGAAAAAAGTTAAGTCTGATTAGTCGTTAAAAATTGAAATTCATACTCGGGTCCAAAGTAGTTACACTAGTATGCTTAAATATATTGGGTTAAAAATAGCTATTTAAGATTTATATATCCTCCATTAATTTCAATTTTATAATCCTGTCTGTATAAATTTGCTTTAAAATCTGTGTAAACAAATTTTTCATTGGCCAGCCAATCAAAACGTAGTTTACAAACAATGGACCAATTGACATCAGGTACACAAAATATGGACCTCCCAAATAATTTTGAAATGAATATTAGTAGGCAATAGTGATAGTGAGCAATATAAGTTAACTATTGTGTGCAATCAAATACTTATAATTATGTTGGTATAATTAAAAAGTGTTTCACTTACACTACACAAAGTGTAAGATATCTGTACGCTTACGCCTTTACAACCTTACTTGGATAAATGTTGATGATTTTTGTTTGTTAATTCCTTATTAATGAGCAGTTTATTAAAATGTGTCATTATTTAATGATTATTATTATATTTTGTCCATAAAACCATAACATTAAGATAAATGGAATAATGAATTATATTTTGTTTTATTTAAATTTATTCATGAAATAACCTGTTATAAGAATTATGATAAAATACATCAGAATGAAAGCTTTCATCATTACTTTGTGAAATCAGGCAATATGAAAACATTCTCAATGATAAAGTCACTGTTGTTCATTCACAAACATTTGAAGATTTTGAATTTTGCTTTTATTTTGGTTTGATAGCAGTTTTCAACAATTTCTTAAACAATTGAATTGTTCTAGTTGTCTTGCCTGATATTAATAATTTAACCATTAGTCGAGTACGAACTTGTTCTTCGATAAGCAACTAAGAACTTCTAAATGATCTCGGAGTAATTAATTAGACAGTCAGTTGAATGGACACAATGTCTGAAAATAAACTTCAACTGTGTACTTCTTCTACTTCATGCATGGAGGACAACAGCCACAGCAGGCTATCTTTATATGTCAAACTCGATAACTCAAACCTGGATCCTGCAAGAGGCTTCCGCACTATACCAGCTGAGATGCTCTTCCATTCGGCAATAAGAATATAACTTCTAATGTTTCATACAGATACTTCTTAGTTCAACTTAGGAGTCATCCAAATTAGCACTCGCCCAAAGACCATGTCTAGTAATTTTCTGTTGATTTTCTGTTCAGGGATGTAACTTTTCCATTGTAACTTAGATACTGTAAGAAGGTCACTCACCCCATTGGTGGGTATGTTCAAAACTAAATTTAGAAATATTTAGAAATAAAGTTCATGTTTCCTGGTTGATATTTACAGATACTGAAAATGTCACTTAAGTACTATATTATTTGGTATGATGATCAGATTACTCAATTAGAAGAAAATTAACATATACATTCTATATCTGACTTAAGATAATTAAAATTAGGAAAAAGTCACTTGAATTTTAAGTGCTTACTACTTCATAGTATTTAAGTTTACAGAAAAACTAACTCTATATAGATCATATGAGGATTCATCAGAATTCATAACAATGTATATAATTATCACACCCTTCCATCATAGTACACAGTCATACTCATGATTCATTGCCCTCTATACGTCTCAATTATAGCAATAATAATTACGATTAAATTTTGAGGTTTTTTTCGTCAAATGTTGCATTAAGAAATAGATCACTATGTTATTGATACTCTGAGTTGTTAATGCTATGTGTATGATATATCTAAATACTTGATAAACGTAATTTGGCATGTTTGCCGCATGTTTGACTCGCCGTGCCGTGAATATGTTTATACTTCCATCAAGTATGAGAGTAGTAGTCTCACTCGGCGTAAATAAGAATGGCATAAAGTACATAATGCTTGCATTTAATAATCTTGATAAAAGTTTGATATGAAAATGATTTAAGTTCGTGTTTGTGCAACTGTTTGCAAATTTAATGGTGTTTTGACAGTGTGAATTGTGCGGCGTACTTGAATTTAAGTATAAGTATAAGTATAAGAGGACGAACGTAAAATGTTGTAAAATTCTCCCTAAGAGTTTGCTAATTGTACTCATGTTTTGCCATTTTATCGTTTTGTTTTAACAAGATTTTGAATTGCCCATTGTGTCGTAAATTTACAGCTATAAAAATAAAACGCAATTTTATCCACTTGACGTACTTCGTGTCGTTTACGACGAGACCATGCTACGTAATTGTTATATGGCAACTCATAAAAAGATGTAATGATTTGCTTTTGTTTATATGTCAAACAATCAGGATGTGTTAAAATTCTGTTATCATTTATTTTGTTTGTTTTTTGTCACAATCTTTGACAAATGATCTTAAATTTTACGAAAAGTTTTTTTGAACGATTACGTAATACCATTGAACGCTATTATAAATTGTGATTTTATTTGAAAATTCCCTGTGGTTTTGTATTGTTTGTGCATCGATTTGTTATGTTTATTTATATTTTATACAAATTTTGTAAACACCTTGGTTGTGTCTTAGTCTGCTCATGATAGTTAATTACATGATTGATATAGTGTGGAGATTTTAACCTGAACCTCAACTTTACCATTATTTAACAGCTGATATTTTGTTTATATATTTATAACCCTGGTTGTATGTTTTCATAAACATGGAGTATTTACTACGAAGATGCTCAATGTGTTATTTAAAACACAAAATCTTAAGGACCCATATTGCCTGATTTATTGAGGAAATGGATTCATAAAACGCACAAATCTTGTATAACATTCATGAACAAAGGTTAGGATCAGGTCAATATCTCCACACCATATACCTCACCATGGTCGAATCCCTTCTGTTCATTCACAGATAGTCAGAGTAATATTTTCATTCATATTATTTTGTTTTACATATCAATGGCTTAGAATGAGAAGGTCGTAACTACTACTTACGACCTTATAAGACTCATACATATTTGAAATCTGCTTCACAAGGCGCTTCTTATGAGCCTATTTTCATGAAAATCTGAAATTGTCATGTTGACCAAAATGAAGTTTTAAAAACGTGTTTTCCTATAGGTAAAGAGTAAATTACAGACACTTTTCTCTTGCTTCCTCAATATATTGATTTTGTAGTTACGACCTTCTGGTTCTAAGCCAGTGATATGAGGGGCAGTTTAAGGGGATGACCTAGGGGGTTAAGTGTGCTCATCCTATGGCTATATAAAATATTATAGACCAACCATCTGTTTGATTTATCCCTGTATGTTAACTTTGAACAAGACTTTTTAGATGGATCCAAAAAATAAATTTCGTTTATGTGTTCCATTTCTGTTGTTTTCTTGCATTTCCATTTGTACTATTTATAATACGGTTCTAACAAAAATAATCTAATTTCATGTTAAAAGCACAAAGGCAGCTTTTGTTGACTGTGTGAAAAATAAAAACTGACTTAACCCTCTTTCAAAATGTAATTACCAGGTGATTATAATTATAATAAAGACTTTTTATCGGCAGAGTAGTTACGCAATTGCTCAATTCTCCCCACGAACCTCATAAAATACTGCCGCTGCAGTTCACATAAACAGCACTATGCATTTTACTATATGTATATATTAGTTCAAGTAGAATAGATATTTGCTTGTTTATTTTATTGTTTTATTTATCGTCATTTAATATGTTTATTTGCTCCTATAGGTTCTCCCAACGCGTCCTCAGCTCTACGCAGGTCCATGTATCCTTGGTCAGAAGTTAAGTACCTTTATACTTTGGTTGCAGTGTATTAACCTCCAAACTAAACCTAGAAGCTAACAGTGGTTGAAGTGTATTAACTTCCAAGCTAAACCTTGAAACTAACAGTGGTTGAAGTGTATTAACTTCCACGCTAAACCTTGAAACTAACAGTGGAAGCTTCTTTGGTTGCAGTGTATTAACTTCCAAGCTAAACCTTGAAACTAACATTGGAAGCTTCTTTGGTTGCAGTGTATTAACTTCCAAGCTAAACCTTGAAACTAACATTGAAGGCTTCTTTGGTTGCAGTGTATTAACTTCCAAGCTAACCCTCGAAACTAACATTGGAAGCTTCTTTGGTTGAAGTGTATTAACTTCCACGCTAAACCTTGAAACTAACATGGAAACTTCTTTGGTTGCAGTGTATTAACTTCCAAGCTAACCCTCGAAACTAACAGTGGAAGCTTCTTTGGTTGAAGTGTATTAACTTCCCAGCTAAACCTTGAAACTAACATTGGAAGCTTCTTTGGTTGCAGTGTATTAACCTCCCAGCTAAACCTTGAAACTAACATTGGAAGCTTCTTTGGTTGCAGTGTATTAACCTCCCAGCTAAACCTTGAAACTAACATTGGAGACTTCTTTGGTTGCAGTGTATTAACCTCCCAGCTAAACCTTGAAACTAACATTGGAAGCTTCTTTGGTTGCAGTGTATTAACATCCAAACTAAACCTTGAAACTAACATTGGAAGCTTCTTTGGTTGCAGTGTATTAACCTCCCAGCTAAACCTTGAAACTAACATTGGAAGCTTCTTTGGTTGCAGTGTATTAACCTCCAAACTGAAGCTTGAAACTAACATTGGAAACTTCTTTTTTTGCAGTGTTTTATCATATTAACCTACAAACTAACATTGGAAGCTAGTCGACTTAGTAGTTCTAACCATTGGTAGTGCTAGCTTTTCAAATTATTGCCTAGTGTGGTAGTTAGTTAGTCCTCACCTTGACTTAGCCAATCAGATTGCTTGTTATATGAACTATTCTGTCCTGAGTGTGGTTCAGCCAATCAACTTGCTTCTTACATAATTTATGAAAGTCTTCTGAAGACATATTTAAGCCCTGTTTTAACCAATCAAAATTGTTGTATTCGATGACAACTTGATCATCCAAATGCTGGTTAAAAACCCTCCACTTGATCTTCCTTCCTTCTGTTTTGAAATTATAATTATAGTTTTCATTATCACTTTTGTTGTTATTGTTATATTGTCCTTCCTAACTTATAGGGTTACGGATTTGTTGTGTCATTGTTGCTCATATTGTTCTGATCTAAAATAGAATATTGTTTGGTTTACCCTCATTCATTATCATACCTTACTGCCAAAATGCCCCCTACCTGAAAATTTTTTTTAGAAATCACAAAAAAATTGAGACGAAAATAGTAAATGTCTTTCAATCGTACTTACAGGAAAAGTGTATGAATATTAGCAACATTTTCCTACCTACCTACCCACCAAAACTTATATAACCATGTTACAGCCTTGAGAGGAGAAACAATATTCTATTATTTTTTCACCCTCATCTCCCAAGTTGTCATTATCATCTGCATGATATATTGGCATTACTGTTCATACATGTGTAACATATATAGAGTTTTTGTCTGGAAAATTTATCTGTTTACTATGTATTTGCATGTTGTAATAATGATATACCCTTGCATATTGTCAACTTTCATTTGCATTTTTATATTTCTAAATGCCGAACATGGTCTTTATTTGCCAGTCAGCCTTCTGCTGAATATGGCAGGCATTGTGTGTACCTCTTCTCGGATTTGAACTCAATTGCCAGTTTAGATGGCAAGCGGGCTAACCACTGAGCTACGGAGGCCCCACTTCTTCCTGAATATTAAGACTAGCGCATTAAGTAATTCAATAAGATAAATTTTATAATTCCTTGAGTGGTCTTTTTATTGAGGTTGCACTATGAGTCATTTCTCATTTTAGCCACAAAACTATCTAGACTGGAATGTTTATAGTTATGTTATTATGTTAATTGTCGCAATATTAATTACTGTTTTACATAGTGGAAAGCAAAATTATGAAGTTATCGCGATACATCTGTGTTACATTATTGAATGTCGGACATTCTCCCCGCTGTGCTGTAGTTACTGGCCTTGTACAAGCACGCCCGTTACTGTACTTTAGCCGTAATTTTTCATAATTATAAAAAATGTGGAAAATGAATGTAGAACGCTGCTGTGAGAAACGGTGTTTTATTGAAGCAAGGTTATTGCTATTCTGGTTTTAATTATTAATAATGACTCATCGGAGGATTATACTGTAGTGAAGTGAGCTTCATGTTCACCATGTTTTTGTCGTTTTCTTTCTAACATTCTGTGACAAATTACATTGCCCGGCAATGCCTTAAGATTGAGTTAAAAGTTAAGAAAATTAGCAAAAAAGATTGCTTTGCTGAGAATGTTGATATTAGTTTGCAATTTTAATGTTTTAGTAAATCATACTTTTCAATCTTTGGTTATCGTAGATATTTGCTGTAATTGTTCTCCTTTTGAAGTATTTCAATACATACATTTAGGAATTCAACTGTACATGCAGATGTTCCATTTATCAGTGGACAATTTGAAATCAGTGAATTTAAAAAAGAAATGTTTTGACCAATTTTTGGAACTTACATAGTGAATATATAATGAACATGAATGCAGAATATATAGACATTTCAAAATAAAACAATTATTTAATTCTGCTGAATTTATTACGTTATTTAATTCTGCTGAATTTATTACACATATACACATTACTAACACATGGTTATTCTAATATTTCAACAATTAAATTATAAAATATAAATCTGTATGATTAATTGAATTTTAATTGTTAGTAATTTTCGATTGTTTAACTGTTAATCAAAAATGATGTATTTATTTTTTAAAATGTTTAACATATTATGGATTGTATATATGGGATAACTGTCTCACGTTATATTATCTGACACATTATCTGACCACTCCAAGGGTATGCTTTATCAAGTCTTAATATATGTCAGTTTATCCTGGTTAATTTACCAGTTGTATAATATCAATGCAATGTGATATTCATTGTTCTTCTCTTTCTGTTTACAGGTGAAGACAAACATGTGAGTAATATTTGCATATTTCATTCATTGACGAAAAAATGTGGTACCATAACAATCTTGTTCATAAAACATGAGAAATTTCCCTTGGCTTCCCTTGAATATGTGTAGGAGTGACTTCCCTTGAATATGTGTAGGAGTGACTTCCCTTGAATATTTGTAGGAGTGACTTCCCTTTAATTTTGGAAGGAGTGACTTCCCTTGAAAATATGTGGGAGTGACTTCCCTTGAACATTTGTAGGAGTGACTTCCCTTGAAAATATGTGGGAGTGACTTCCCTTGAACATTTGTAGGAGTGACTTCCCTTGAACATTTGTGGGAGTGACTTCCCTTGAACATTTGTAGGAGTGACTTCCCTTGAAAATATGTGGGAGTGACTTCCCTTGAACATTTGTAGGAGTGACTTCCCTCGAATTGGGAAAAAGTTACTTCCCTTGAATATTAGAAGAGAGACTTCCCTTCAATATTGTCGGGAGTGATCTCCCTTGAATCTGTATTTTCATGGTTTCATAAATGAGTTTTCTCTCGCTGAGAATAATTGATTTTTGTGTTATTTGTATATTCACATGTGCACATAGTTTGTTTGCTTCTGTTAGTCTGTGCAAACATCAACTCACAACAAAGGATGTCTTGTAGATACGTTGTTGACTCGTTAGGTTTTGACTTGTTGGGTTTTATTGGTTTGTTAGGTTTTGTTGACACTCGGCCACCATGCACTTAGACTAAGGCCAATTGGAAACTTGGTCTCTGACATGCACTGTGTCGCGTGGGAACTAGGCTAGTCATGTTCTTGGCCACTTTTACAGTTGGGGACAGTTACTGTGCCACTTACAAGCTAGGCTGTTTTGTACAGAGGGTCAATTGGGAACTGGGCTATTGTGCACTGTGCTATTTCTCTGATATAAATATGTGTATGGGAACTGGGCTATGGTGCACTGTGCCATTTCTCTGATATAAATGTGTGTAATGTCACATAAAGTTGTTTGAATTTAAACTTTTGTTAATCCAATCTTTCCATATTTGGAAGTGTGTACCAGAAGTATTTATAAGCTTCGATTATTTGTCGTATTTCACATGATAAAAATAGTGCCCAATTATCACTCTGACTTTAGCTTTGTCATGGTCAACTAGCTCTAAGCAAGCATTAAATCCCAATAAAGACTTGTAAAGCTTTTTTATTGCATTAGGCGAAGGCGATTAGGTTAATGCTAAAAAATGAGGGCAGTCTGATCAGGAAAGCTGCACGTTGTAAGCTGCTTAGCGAATTAATCGTAATTCTCCCCGGTATGGGCTTGATCTTCGCCTATTGTTCTTTGTGGTAAGCTGTTTCTTCTTGGCTTATCAATGGAGAAAGATTCAATGAAAAAAATGGAAATTTTTTGTATGAATAATTTATCGGCCGATATCTAATATTGCATGCGTTAGATTGAGATCTCGTGTAGAATCTCGGCAAATCAGGATATAATTATTGACTGAATAAATATATGTTACGTAGAGAAATTCAGATGGTTTGAAGTTTGTTATTACCATGCAAATCTTTGCATATTTCCTTGTGGTTTGAAACATATTATTACTGTTTGCAAATCTTTGCGCATTTCTCTGTGGTTTACTGTATCTATGTGTAGCAAATCTTGAAGGGTTTTGTGAACCTACTGCTCTTTAAACTCTTCCAATCTTGCGACTTGAATGTCTTCATACTGAAAGACCTTGTCACAAAAACCGGTCAAAATATCCTGTTTCTTATGTTTTATTGTAACCATACTTTCCCTGAAGTTAAATAAATATTCCTTTAAAGCCTTGAAGACAATTCACGTAGTCATGTATGTAACTCTTACCATATATATCAAAGCCGTTATCTTACGTGTGTTGTGTTCAATGGTAGTTCACTTCCCAGTTTTATGTATATTTCTGTTACAATATCTTGCGTTAAGATAGCTCGTCAACGCCTTGTGCAGTCAATTATTTGTTAATATAAATGTACTCATTGTGTGGTTTTCTTTGCCTGACCTTATCA
The DNA here is from genome assembly GCA_963678985.1 of Spisula subtruncata. Taxonomy (NCBI): domain Eukaryota; kingdom Metazoa; phylum Mollusca; class Bivalvia; order Venerida; family Mactridae; genus Spisula; species Spisula subtruncata. The sequence continues at coordinate 6,329,871 of OY787663.1, forward strand.
GGGCAAAAAAATCGTGTCATGAAATACCAATAGATTGAACAACTTGCTTAGGAGTTTTAGACACTTGAAAATCTTCTTATGGTGAATATTGATTTGAAATCCAGTCAACTTGAGTTAGTGAATGGTATGTTTAGACCTAAAGGATGAGATTGTTTACACTCGGCTGAATTTATGAATGTGCGAAACTACACCAGGTGCTGTTTAAGAGCCGAACATTATTTCGGTATCAAATTCACGAGGGTTACATGGGGGGGGGACATTTGTTTACTATGTACTTTAGAAAATGATAAAGTAATCAATAATTTTAATTCTATGATGGTGGGGAACAACAGCCGTTAGCACTGCGCCTTCAAACTCCCGGAGAATAATGGTTTCAAGCCTTTGTTAGTGAGTGAAGGGTTTAAAGTTACTACGATAACATAACAGTTGTGTCAAACCAGTTCATTTGCATCAAATGTTGCACCTTCTAATAGTTGACAAATGATGAAATAGTGTGATCAATAAAATGATTTGTGATTCAACGGTTAGATGTTTTTATTACAGGGCCATCATTGATTCAATTGATTTGCATATTTTTTGCGCAATATATTGATATTTTCTCATGGTTGACCAAGCAGAACAGGGAATAATCTTTGATTACGGAGGTAATAGGCGGGAATAATTTAGTTGGAAAACGTTAACCCGTTTTATTACTGTTAATGACATTTATATCACGGAGCGAACGTTTGATCATATGAGGTGAACAATTTTAATGGCGATATAATTTAACAATTTGATTGCATATTTATCACAGTTTTGCTACACCATTGTCACATTGACGACATGCTGATATGTTGCTATGACGATTAATAAAGCTGATAATTGTCGCAATGAAGATACGACTCACTCTATCTCGCATGGCTACTTATTGCTTTCCATTTTCTATTCTCTCAGTTATCAGTTTTCTTTCAACATAACTGATTTTGAATTATTTTTTTGCAATACAGTATGTTTATTTCGGCTTTAACAAATACTCAATTTTAGGCACAATTTCCAGATTTTGAAAGCAAGACCAAATATGCAAACAAGTTATTTTGTAACCAGAATTAACATCCATGGGAAGATGTATCTGCGAAAATGTGAATTTATCATTATGGACAATTTTTGAGGGAGTTATGGCCCCTTGTTGGACTGGAGACACATATTTTTGTATCAAAATAGTCTTTCTTTTAGTATGATATTTTTGTAGGAAATATGTGATTTGATTGCTTTCAGTATTTTCATTGAAAAGTTATGTCTCATGGTTTAACCGTAGTCTGGTAGACTGGTACCTTGTCTGACTTCATCTTGTTATTTCATCAATCTGAGAACCAGTCAAGAAAACACTACTGATTTTTAATTACATTTTGTGCATTGAGTCACACAGACAAAATTTTATTTGTAAATATTAATGCAGGAGGTCACATGCTGTTGATGATGCGTAAAGTCGGAATCGATTATCAACGCCAATAGGCTTTATCTTTCATACGTTTCATCGGAAGTGCTTGACATGTTGTGTGCATCGAGGCATTGAACCGATAGGATTTCATGCGCCATTGCTTGTCCTTTGCTTGATCAATTCCCTTTATGGTGTGAATTGCAAAATATATTTAGATTTGTCTGTTGATAGTGAAATATTAACCCTATTTAATCTAGGACTATGTCAATATTGACATACTGGTGCTATTTACTATGTTTGTACAGTGCTGCCCTCTGACAGTTTACTTTATTCCGTAATGAAAGAATTTTTTTGTTGTATTATTTACATAGGTTTGTTAAATTTGTGGTAAACATACATTCGCAGCTTTTGATCGCCTAGTATCTAATGGGTATTGCTGGTTTGAAAAGCTTTCAAATATTATCCTATTTTTCTCTGGCATATTTATAAAACATAAAGTACATTGTTATAAATATGAAGGTTGAGGCTAGTGGATATTTGATTCCAGTTTATTCAGTGCAAGGTTGAAAGAACAAGTCATATTTCATTGATTATATTTTCATGTAGGTACACAATAGTTGTTTTTTGAAACCAATTAAAAATTATAGTTTGTGAATTTAATTATTAATGCCATAATGTCTATGTCAGTTCAATAATTTCTCAAATATTTTATTTCATCGGCTAATACCACCTAAGGTATAGTAAATATAAACAGACTCGCAGAGTTTATAGTATACAGCCTCTGGAATATATTATGTTAGTTTGGCTGATTTATTGGCATATCTTGTTTTTGAACAACAACTCCCTGCAATGACTTAATTTCATGAACAGCAACCTGTACAGTGGCCATGTCTCCAGTCGATAATTCACCTTGTTATTTTCCCAATCTCGTTATGATCGTTCTATATATGGTTTTTGACTTGTCAGCATCACAGTTAACAAGTTTTAGGGTCTGTAAATATATGGATATATGAGATTTTGGACAGTTTGTGTTCAAGTGTGATGTGTACTTGGCATTACCGAACAGTTGTGTAAGCAGATGACAGTGTTACCATGATGTGTAGACACTGCATGGCACAGTAGCAGTCTGTATGTGTCAAATATGGAAATAGTGGTATTAGATTTAAAATTATTTGCCAATAAAGCCTCGATGCAGCCATGCTGTTAGATTGTTTCCGGTGACTCAACAAGCTGGGTTCGGTATCTCACTGTAGTTTTAGACGATTGTTTGTCCAGGGAATACAATATGCAATATCTGTTATGAGACATGTAAACATGGTGATGTTTAAACACTCCCTGTACAAATAGAACGAGGCAAACTTGACATTAGTCTGTATTTACCGTGAACAAACAGAAAAAAGATTACATTCTGTCCTCTGTTTAATTGCTCTCAAGTTGCTCGCCATTAATGGCATTGACGGGGAACTTCACAAGTAACAGTTTTCTAAGTTAAGGCGGAGGATTTCCACAGTAATTCAGTTACGGTCCCTGTTTGATGTTTATCATGTCATAGACTACTCTTCTCATCCAATTTAAAAACTTGTACAAGAGGTGATGAAAATGGTGCGGCAAGTACACCATGCCTATAGGCTGATGAATATTGTAGACTGTCAAAGGTTTGTATTCTATGACAGTAGGTACTGGAATATAATTATGTTCACTGCTTTCGGTTATTTTTGGATCAATTTTCAACATACTGTTCAAATTTTATTTAAATGATCACACAGTACATTTTCTATAGTCTTTAATATAATTCAAGCACCCTATCTGGTTTAATGCAGTTGGTAGAGTAGGTAGAGAAAGCACTTAGCCATATTGTCACTCTGTCACTCTGTCACTCCGGTTGTGATTCCTGGGTCAGATGGTCGTGGTTCAAGTGGTTAGTGCACTGGATTTGTAATCCAGCAATCTTAGTTTGATTCCCGGTCCTGTGAGGTTCATTATACTATTCTATAAAAGTCCTCCGACCAGTGGAGACATTACTGATTGCGAGAGTGAAACAATCTAGGAAAACTTTTCAGGCGAATCAGCGGCCATATTTAACTGAAAAATTGTTGAGAAACGGATACAAGCAAACCATTCCAAAATGTAGAATTTACAGGTCTTCTTCTTTCGTTACATTATAAGGCTTTCATTTTTACAACCGTCGGATATTTTCTCTGGAAGTACTAGTGGAGACCTTTCCAGTTGCATTTTCTCAAAATATTCAGTTTTGTTGTTAATTTCTGAAAAATTGTTTCCAATGATCATAAGGACAACAAAAATGCTTGGAAAAAGTGTTTAGTCACAGGTTCTGAATTGACTTGTTTTGATTACATTGCACACCCGCTGTTTCAGGGGTTTTGCTGATAATGGTTTTATACACTTGACAAATCAGGTTTGCGTGTTTTCAAATCTTCTAGAATATTGAAATATTTTTATGAGAGTTTTCTGAGCGTTTTGGAGGACAATTGAGTTCTGCCATTTTACCTCCAGCATTGAAGATGACATTTTTGCTGAGTCATTGTCAAGTAGTATAATACGACAAGTGAAAGGAAAAAATATTTATTTTACCGCTTTATTGTTTCATTCAATTTAGTAGTCCTCTACTGGTATGAAACAGATGGGGACTATATGTTTGCCCTCTGTCCATTCGTCAGTCCTTCCGTCCGTCTGTCATTGGTCAAAGCATCACCCTGCTCTGGGCTTAGAATTGTAAGTAGAATTTCAGTGTGTCATTTGAAGATCCAAGGTCACAGCATGCCAAACTATCAACCCAGTCGAGCCGTCATGGAGCCTGTATTTGAGCCAGACTGCCACTCGCTAATATTACTGAACGACTTGTCAGTGCTTGATAGGTATTTGGATTAATAATTACTGACTAAATGCCATTATATTTACATAAAATGTCCGGCACTTAGTATTGCCACCTCACAAATAATTGCTCTTGGGTTTTCTTGTTCTCATGTGTCGGTCTTAAAGCAGTAGTCTCGTCTAGTCTGTTTATAACAGGTTTTTCATTGAGAAAGTATGCGTCTCATTATTGTATAATGAAATGAGTTGCTTACCATTGATTGCTTTATCTACCAGCGCACATAGCTATATAGTTCTGTCTGTATGTACATAAAATAGCTAGATTGTTCTATGATAAACGCACGATGTTTGCATAGTGAAGATTTTATACAAATAAAAGTGGAATTACCCTGGCTCTCCGTGTTTGAATATTGGCTGATGGGGCAAAAGATCAATATTGGAAATTTATATGAAATTTATTTGCATATCTGAAAGCTATATAATTATCAGGGTTTTTTTTATCAGGTGAAAGATAAAACAGTGTAATGAATGGTTGTTTAAACATTATGTTGATCAATCTCGATATTTGCTTTTCTTTTTTAATGTTATGATTTATGATCCGTAGTGAATATGTTTGTCATGTGAAAAAGCTGTGATAAAACCCCGCTGCAAAATTGATAAACTCTTTTCAGTTGCGTAAGAATTATGGGGTCTTTATGGAAAATCACGCTTTCTATTGGTCTCGAAGTCTCGAGCAGAAAGGCAAGGGTGCTTTAGATTGACTTTAGTTTGAAGGGTAAAAATTGATTTTCGGATTTTATGATATAGAAATGAGTTATGGTTAATTACTTTGGATCCGTTGCAAAATTAGTTTTTTTAGGTTGTCTACTATATTAACACAGATTGAATGATGTCAAATGTCAGGGAAAGGTATTAATATCAGGAAGAATATGAATTTATTATATAATCATTATATTTTTTTGTTAAAAAAACAGGTTACAATAAGCTCATAGTTATGGCAAGAAATTGTGTAGTGGTTGGTTTTATACAAGTCTGGGCTTATTCAGGTTTATAATATGATAATTAACGCCCTTATTTTGTTTTCTATTAACTTTAGACTGATGTAGGCCAGCCGCTTCTTTTTTCCAAATTTTGTAAATTCTAACTTTTTTCTGTAATTTTGTGGTGATCATCTTTCCTCTGAATTTGCTGATAATGTAAGACTGTTTTAATATCAGTTTTTTTTTAATTCAATCATAAACCGCATAAAATGACTCAAGTCATGGAAGGTTTGTTTGAGTATCAAAACCCTTTAGTGCTTGTATGTGTTTTTACACGAAGAAGTTTAAAACATTGTATGTAACAGCATGAATGCTTTTCAAATATTGTAAATACCAGATTCATTGACGCATATCTAAGTAAATCATATTAGATATTTGCGCGTATTGGTTGATGTTAACGACTGTGTATGGCTATGTAAACTGAGACTCCGATATCGCTCATCCCGATAGTAAGCTTCAAACAAAATATTAATTTAGCCCTGTATTTAACAGTTGACTGGTTCTCGATCAGATATTTTACGATTAATTTCTGATAGTGCCGCTAGACTGAGTTTTTTGTTGCAATTAATATAGCCTGATTTCTATGTCGGTACGGTCACTATTGTACGTTATTCTCCAAGAAGTTATCATGATACGCGTCTCTGCAAAACTGACTTAATTTTACATAATTTTGATGCAAATGTAAATTTTTCGTGTGGCTCATGTTTTTCATATTACTTTGTCAAAACAGTTGGATAATGGCGAGGGTTACATTTTTATCATTCCATAAATCTAGCAAACTTGTAATGCAAATTTTATTTATTGTAGCTAGAAAATAACGTGTATCAGCAAACAGGGTTGGTGGTACCATGGTTTGAATTCAAATCTTTAGATCTTAACAAACTTTTGCTGTTACTTATAAGTTGCAAGTTTGAAACAGTTTACCTTTTGTGATTTTTGATGATTATGTGAAAATGGTGTGTCGACATTCTCGCATCATGCTGTTCCTGTGGTTACATTTTTAGCTCGACTATTCGAAGAATATGAGAGCTATTACAGTCACTTGTTCGTCGGCGTCGGCGTCGGCGTTGCATATGGTTAAAGTTTTGCATGCAAAACTTTAACCTTGGTTATATTTCAATAACCAGTGCATATATTGGATTGAAACTTTGCACTGGCTTTCCCTGTCATGTAATCAACCATGTTAGATAACTCTTGCATGAATTTAATGCAAATTATGGCCCTTTTTTACTTAGAAAATTTGGTTAAAGTTTTGCATGCAAGTTACTAATAAGGCCATATCTCAGATAGTATCTGTGCTATGGCATTGAAACTAACAACACTTACTAACCATCATAAGGCAATGGTACCGGTCATGGGTAATAGCTCTGTTATGATTATTATTTGAGTTATGCCCCTTTTTAACATAGAATTTTCTTGGTTAAAGTTTTGCATGCAAGTTTCATTCAGACCATATCTCAGCTACTATCCATGATACTGCATTGAAACTTACAACACTTGTTTACCATCATCAGTCAATGGTATCAGTCAAGGGCAATAACTCTATTATTTTTTTATTTCAGTTATGCCCCTTTTTAACATAGGAGTTTATTGGTTCAAGTTTTACATGCAAGTTCTATTCACGCCATATCTTAGTTACTATTTATGATATTGCATTGAAACTTATAACACTTGTTTATCATCATTAGTCAATGGTACTGGTCAATTGTAATAACTCCATTTTTAGTTTAATTCGAGTTATGCCCCTTTTAACTTAGACTTTCCTTGGTTAAAGTTTTGCATGCAAGTTACATTCAAACCATATCTCACCTACTATCAATGATATTGCATTGAAAAGTTTCCCCGCTCATACAAACCTGAGATACGAGGTTTTGACTATCCAGCGAGGATATCAAACTTGTGTTGTTTGGCATGGTATTGTATTCAATACTAAAAATAATTACTAAACTACTTTAAACTCATCACTGATTTATTACATGACTGTATCCTCTACATTATTATTTTAATTTGTCACCATTGTTTTAAAATTGACTCCTTTAACAAATCATATCTTACTCATATGATTATTTTGTAGAAACTTTGTTATGTCAGTGGATGTATACAATTCCCTTTAAACATACACATTTCTTGAATAGAGTACAGTGCCGCTTGAAGTCTTAAAAGCATTTTCACTGACAAATATTTGTTAATAGTCCAGTGTTGAGATAATTGCCATGCCTCAACAACCATTGTACATTAGCTTTCATTGCCATGTAGTCAACTAAGTAGCGTAACTCACGTTTCAATATAATACAAATTTTAAATGGCCTGTTTTGAACTTATATTTTTTCTGACAAATGGCTGCGAATAGTCGAGCGCGCTGTCTAGTGACAGCTCTTGTTATGGTTAAATGTTATGATGTAAGAAACAAACAGATGTGTAAAAACCTCTGACTGTAACAAATGTATGAATAGTAACAGCTTCCGTGTGTTTAAGTTGTTATAACTCAGCCTGGGTGATGTAATGGTGAATAGAGCAGCATGCTTGAGCTACATTATGGGTTTGATCCTTGACTACATTTTAAACTGAAACCTAGTGGAGATGTGTCCCTCTCAAAGCTTTGTTGCTCTGCATGTAAGGGTACTTCCTGACCTGAGGTTGGCCCTGGCAGGACTCAGGTTGGCATCCCAATTAAGGACTCAGATCAATGGTCCCCTGAGGACTCAGGTTTGCCCTTGCAGGACTCAGAATGGTCAAGAAATCACGTTGGTACTCTGGATGTAGTCAGATTGGCACTGGTTGGAAGAGCTTGTTGGTCCATGACATAGAGATTTAATGCAGAAAAATCAATGGTTATCATAACTGTATATCTGACTGTTGCTCTAGTTAGCCGTATATACATCTTAGAATATGTAGAGAAACACTAGTCGTAGATTACTGTTTGTAGATTACTGTTTGTAAATTACTGTTTGTAGATTACTGTTGGGAGATTATCACTCACTTTTCCTCCTATGACTTGTAGATCCGTTATCACACTTCCTGTCTTAGTGCCACCGAGATAGTGACGAGATATTGACGATATTTGATGAGATTTGACCAGATTTGACCAGATTTCCATAATTTGTAGCAACTTCCTATTCAGACTATTGTAAGCTTGAAACAATTGGAATACTTGAGGGAACCAGATTGTGTGTTACATGAGGGAACCAGATCGTGTGTTACATGAGGGATCCAGATTGTGTGTTACATGAGGGATCCAGATTGTGTGTTACATGAGGGAACCAGATCGTGTGTTACATGAGGGAACCAGATCGTGTGTTACATGAGGGAACCAGATCGTGTGTTACATGAGGGAACCAGATTGTGTGTGAAACTTGCACGCAAGCTATTATTACATCCTAGTCAGGCAGGGCTAGCACACATTTAATTTGAAGTAAATGTTAACTAAAGAATTATGGACAACTTGGGTATTACCGTCCTGGAGTAATACACTGACTAACACAAAGAAGAATATTGATTTGGTTATGATCTTATCCAAAATTAGTTTTTGCCAAACACCTACTCAACAGCAGTTGAGTTGGTATTTGACAAAAACTGTGTCCTTTCGCAAAAATAATAAGTGGCATAGATAGTATGATCAAGTTTTGAGGGTGTCTCGTTAAAATTGAGGAATATACAGTTGTTTCGAACTTTGAGGTGACAGACTTCTTCTTATGGTGTTAGCAAATAATTACGTCACATAGATATCACATAGCACATGGTATGTCCACACTGAGGTATATAGGGAACAGGGAAGAAGGTTATATTATTTACTATAGTCAAATTATCAACATCAAACTTTGATTTGCATGATAACCCATGAGAGCTTGTATAACTGTGATTCAATGAAGTAGCTCACCCATCTATGAAGTATGTCCCCATCGATCCCTGGTTAATTTTGTTTTGATGAAATCCTACTCCCAACAAACTCTTGCCTTTATTATAGTCAGCCACCCATTGTGTGATTACAGGAAATGTTGTATAGTTATATGAGGTCTGTTGTCTCAGCATTGAGCAACTTGGAGTTTCATCAAGACAAGGTTTTCATGTTTTTATCAAGCCATTGTTTACCTTGTTTCTCCTTAGGGCACTCACTTTGAGATAGAGTTAGGGGGACATAAAAGCAAGGTCCTTCAGTAATAATTGGTTATAGAATGTATAAAGTAAATATACCTGAAGTGTTTGCCTAGATATTGGAGTTGTGTACAAAGTTCCAATAAATACTCAATGAGTTGACTTTGAAACAGACAATTTGTCATCTTGTTTTCATATTTTCGAGTGTTGTAGATTTAGGGTTTACTGTACCCTCTTGTCAAAGTTGATGAGTAGTTTTATGTATTGAACTTAGGTAAGATTTGTGTAGAAATTGCTGGATGAGTATGTTATACAGCTAGGACATTTGGGGCCTGGTTTTAGTGAGACACACATACTTCAAGTTAGGTAAGCCAGTTAACATGTTTGGCTTTGAGCTATTGATTTTGAAGGTCCCCTAATTATAAGCTTGGTGTCTCGAGGGTAGTGTTGATAATTTTAAATTTGGAATTTACTTTTTTGTCAATTAGCAAAAATATTTATGATAATCATATTCCGTGAAAATGGTCACCAGTTATCATAAGTATTTAATAATATTGACTGCCTACAGTAGAACTGGTTAACTGCTAATTTAGTAGACCACTTAGAAATGTGTCAGTCTAGTTGACCCATTTGCTGTATTTATGCTAGTATGGTCTTCCAGTCCCCCTTGACCACTAACTCAGGTTCCACTGTATATATCGTATAATACCTTCCAGCATGCATATTATAGTATAAACAATTTTTGCAGAAAATCTCTTAAAATAGAAAATCTCCTACTTGTATTTTACCGGTGCCTTCTATCAGTGAATCATTTGTTATCAAATTCTTCATTCATATTATTGACATAGAGTTGAGACGGATCATATTGCCAGCAACTCTGGCTGTACTTGGATCTGTTTTCTTAATTAATCACATGTTATTGCTTGAAAGAGTCTAGGAAGCCGACATATGATGGGATATGCATGTGGTAGCAATCACCAGCTTCAAAATAATTTTAGCATGCTTCTCCTAGTATGCTTTTTTTCTGATCTGTTGGCATTTCTATGCCCCTGGTCTGGTTTTCTGTGGCAGGTATGGTTTATAATTTTGGTGGTTTTTGATGGTCCCAAGGGAGAAATTATTATACCTTTAAATCTAAGCAGTTTTGTTAGCTCTCTGGTCCAGTCTGTAACCATAAGCCAGATCACTTGGAAGCTGTCAGAGCAGTGTTTGTGGTGTAAAATATAATTCAGGATAGAGTCAGGTCTGTTATATATCTGGGGATGGGATTAAAATAGTAGCTCATTGTCTTGTTATATCAAAGTGCTTTAAACAAAGTGCTATACAGCACTTCCCTACGTCTATTCAGAGATACTCTACCAGCAAGAAGTTATGCTAAGTGATACTGATTTCATACTACTTCTCAGCACTCTGCTTGTCCTGAAGGTCTACTGGGTACTTGTGCAACAGACCGCTTTGATATTGCTCTATAGCGCTCAGTAAACACACCATTAATAAATCTGGGGTCCAACAATTCCGGATTAATCTGGAAATCCGGAATGGTTGTATTAGGAAAAATGAACAAAATCAAGGTTACTAAAAATAGATTGAACAACTTTCATGTATCCACAGATATGCCTGGTTGTTTAGCTTACATGAGAACGTCATAGTTTCTGTGACATGGCGGCGCTTTGGGGATATTATTTGTCACCGTGTGGCAATTCTAGTCATTATTAAATAAAGCATATTATTCTTCTGATGGTGTCATTTCTAGACAATAATAGACTGGTGAGCTGATATGAATTGTTGAAACCTTGTAACTGTTATTGCATGGAATTTCTTGGAATTTTTACTCTGAATTTCTGAGAACTTGTGACGTTTTTTGTCTGTGGTCGTATTATAGTAATTCGATGGTTTATATTTAAGTCTATATAAAGTCATATGTATTATTCTTTTTCCTCTTTGATGTGTATACATAATATAGGTCCTGACCTATGTTTAAGGAGTAACTCTGGGAGGCATATACCGTACAGATTGCCCTGTCCATCCGTTGGTATGACCAGCAGGACTTAAATTCAAACACGTCTTCACCACAACTTTGTTAGTCAACACCAGGAGGCGACATTTCTTAGAATGTTGGTGCTTCCTATTAATGTTGGTGCTTCCTATTAATGTTGGTGCTTCCTATTACTGTTGGTGCTTCCTATTAATGTTGGTGCTTCCTATTAATGTTGGTGCTTCCTATTAATGTTGGTGCTTCCTATTAATGTTGGTGCTTCCTATTAATGTTGGTGCTTCCTATTAATGTTGGTGCTTCCTATTACTGTTGGTGCTTCCTATTACTGTTGGTGCTTCCTATAACTGTTGGTGCTTCCTATTACTGTTGGTGCTTCCTATTACTGTTGGTGCTTCCTATTACTGTTGGTGCTTCCTATTACTGTTGGTGCTTCCTATTACTGTTGGTGCTTCCTATTACTGTTGGTGCTTCCTATTACTGTTGGTGCTTCCTATTACTGTTGGTGCTTCCTATTACTGTTGGTGCTTCCTATTACTGTTGGTGCTTCCTATTACGATCCTCCTCGTTGAGTGCAAATGTACTAGGGGGAATAAAATTGGAATAATGCATACCTTCAGCTCAGTTTTGTTATTTACGTATTACTATGCTAATAATGCTAACTGTAGATATATTTTAGTTTTATGCTAATTGTGATAATTTTATTTAGTGGTTCTAGTTATGCTTGTGTGAACATTATCACTTCCAGCCTATATATTATCAAGAGATCAGGTGGGGTTGTCATACTTGAGTTCAGATGTGATTGTTTTCTACTGGTGTGGATTGGTCTTACAGAAATAAACTTGTTTTTATTTACATTCAAGAATGGTTCTAAACACATATGAACGTTCTCATATACATGTAATAATATTAAGGTTAGTGTATGAAATCAAAATCATTTGGTTTTGGATACAATTTATTTAATCCTTGTTAAAACTCCCCACAGACTGTGATGGAAATTAGTGTTGTATTGAATGAGTGGAGGTATAAGCCATCACCTTGCGTTTTTGATTATCTCTGAGATACTCTGTTTTCACTTAGTACACATTATATGATTTTTTTCCCCAAGAATTTTCGGCATAAATCAAGATTAGAGACACAGTGCAGAAATCTTCAACTTTACACACAGGCATGAGATAAATATTTATATATCTGCCAGCTACATACCACTATCTTTTTCAAGTCTTGCAGATAAACAAACACTCATTGACATGAATGCTTTCACATGGTTCAAAACTTGTCTGTAATTACCGAACCAATTCAGCTGGCTGTGTTTGTGTGGAGGCTGTGGAGATTTGAGATTTTCCATGTTTTTCTACATTTTTCTACGTTTTTCTCCCTCCTGCCTCTGCTCCGACCGATTCCAGCCTAGTGTGACATTACTAATTCCAGCCTGCTAACATCTCTTGTGGCACTAACAGAACACTGCTTGGGGATTATATTGTACAGAAAATCAATATTACATTAGATGGGATTTATGGTGAAAAGCTGGTCTGCTTGTCTGGTGAGACTTTATAATTACTTCTCCGATATCTCAGCCATTTTTGGTCCAAGGGAAGTCACTCTGTAACGACTAAAAGTCACTTATAACAAGATGGATCTTGAATCTAGTATGAAGTATGGTAGATAGTGAACTGAGAGAGATAGACAAGGTACAGATGTATTGATATGAAGCCGAGATGTTGAGATGATGTCATATTGTAATACTTCATTATCTGGAATACATTTTGTAGTAAATTAGAAATGATCTAGATATTATAAATATAATGCCTTACTCATTTCAATTGATTTACTAATATAAATTTGTATATGAAAACTGGTTTAGCTACATTTGACTGGATTATATTCACACAGTTCATTATTTAATTTATTCCCAGAGTTCATTCTTATTCATGTTGAACATTTGATATTTTTCAGAGGTCATCAGCATCACCGGGCGATCGTGACAAGTACAGACCTCGAAGTCATACACCACCCGATGTCACGGGCGAACCTGCTAAAAAACGACGCTCTGATGACAAAGGGGCTGTAAGTATTTAAGGGATCTATCATAGTTCTGTGATTCTTTAGCTATGTCAAGGTCTAGCTCAGTTGGTAAGGTCTTAAGACTTTTGTCCTGGAAGGAATTGGTTTGATTCCCAGTTGAGCAGGGAGACAAATTGGTTTTGTGCTGGGTGTCTGTTTATCACAAAGTTGAATGTGTCACTTCTTATAGGGATTGACACTATTTTTTGTCACTGGTCCGGCAGTAAAGAAGCATTAAATTTGTAAAGAAAACAGTTACTGGTCCTTCAAGATTATCACTGGCCCCAGGCCAGGGGACCAGTGTTAGTGTTGAGCCTCGTTCTTCTTAATCACAGATCCTATAATAATGAAACTGTACATGAATGTTTGGTACTTTGCATAGTTGTATGTTTTCAATATTGTCAGGAATTTTAGGTTGGCTGACCGATGGCTGAGAGATTGCCAATTGTAGTGTAGCACTCATACATTTTTGTAAATAATAAATACATGCTGAGCATAACCATTTTTTGCAACTCAGCTTTTTGCTGAAATATGGCTGGCATATATATATGTGCCTCTACCCAGATCTGAGCCCAGGTTGCCAGATTAGACCTCAAGCATTCTAACCACTGAGCTACGGAGACATACTCGCTTTGTGTCAATAACTGTTTTAGTTATGTATTAAGTAAGGTCAGAGCCTACTTATTGGAAGCACAATATTTACCCAGTAAATGTTACATCAGTTTGACATTGATCTATTATAGTGATCAGTACTAGAATCTAGCTAGGACATATCTCATACTTAACACCAAACACTTTATTACTCTCTCTCTCTCACACTTTCACTCTCTAGTCCAGCCTGGTCATTTCATTCTGGAAATAAGCCAATATATTGTATGAGGCATATAGACATGATTTGCTAGAAGTAGCATTGAAGAGGGTTTTACTTTTATTAGTTGTAATCTCACCACAACTTCTGAGCTCATCTGATTTTTTAAAAAAAAGATGAGTTAAATTGTCATCACTTGATCGTCGTCGGCGTCGGGGTTGCATGGTTAAGTTTTGTGTTTAGGTAAACTTTTTTCCTAAACTATCAAAGCTGTTGCTTTGAAACTTGCATTACTTGTTCACCATCAATACCTGAGCCTGTAAAGCAAGACCCATAAATCTGATCAGCATTTTGTAAGAATTATTGCCCCTTTTTGGACTTAGAAAGTAAAATGCCTTGGTTAAGTTTTGTGTTTAGGTTCACTTTTCTCCTGAACTATCAGAGTTATTGCTTTGAAACTTTCAACACTTATTCACCATCCATAACTGACCATGTCAAGCAAGACTCATATTTCTGATCTGCATTTTGCATGAGTTATTGCCCCTTTTTGGAAATTTCTTGGTTAAGTTTTGTGTTTAGGTGAAGCAGGGCACATAACTCTGTCCTACTTCATGCTAAGGCTGTCTGCCTTTTGACATTGACAGATATCAGATGAGCGTCTGCACCCGCAAGGCGGTGCTCTTGTTTATAAATATAGTGATTCACCTATCAGTTTGTTAGTCCTTTCATTATGCATATAGTGATTCAGTTTGTATGTCGGTCAGTTTATTCCTCTGTTCGTTTGACGGTTTGTTGTTGGGTTGTTAGTTTGTTCCTCTGTTCGTTGGTTTGACGGTTTGTTGTTGGGTTGTTGGTTTGTTCCTCTGTTCGTTGGTTTGTTGGTTATGAAACTTTCAATTTGATTGACTTTGCTAGTTATTACGGACAAGGCTACGGCTGGGGAATAAGCATTTACTGATGGCAGTCTTGGTTAGCTGGTCTGAACACTTATTCCTCAATATAAGGTTATAGGATCGTTGACTCTCTGAAATTAAGCTGCTGAGGTCTGACAGAATCAATCAAACTGAGACGTTTTGATCTGAAAGCATGTGCCCTACCTCTAAGGCTTATGACCTAGTTAAGTAATATGATCCATGTTTCTAAGACAATATGGAGTTATTAAAGCTACCAATATTGCCATCTTTTCCTTCCATGATACACCATTCTAACAATAGTACAGTAATTAGTTAGGTCAGTAAGTTATTTCTATATAAAGTTACTGATCACTTGTCATAGTACGACTCGACTCGAGATATTGGTTTAAAACATGTAGAACATTATATTGGTGTGTGCTTTATATTACGCATGTTATCGAGTACGATAGTGAAGACTTCCTGCAATATTCTCCCTTATTGGGTTCTCCGAGTATCCATAATGAAAGTCATATATCTCGGGAAAAAAATATATTAATTTTTAGACATGGATACGTACTACCAGTACTAAAGCAGTTGCAAATCTTTCAATTTTTTCCATTTAATGAGAATTTGTAACGATTGCCATGGTTACGAGAAAGTTAAATTTAGAGTTAACATTAATTTCCTGTGAATGGAATTAAGCTGCCATCTATGAATTTCTTTGTATGAGGGGGATTCAATTTGTTTTTGTTGATGATAAGTTATAAAATGACACCTGAGCTTGGCAGAGGATGCTGAATGTTTCCTGGTTGGTGTAGAAGTTGTGGTGATAATTGATACGAATTCTTGTGTTAGTTTGGTGTGAACGCCTTCACTGTCTTCTATAGATAGAGCATGAGAGTTTTTCTCTGGTTATGAAAACTGTGAAGTAAACTTGGTTCATACATGATGGCATTTTCACACATTTCACATGGTAGAAAGGAAACACTAATTTACACCCATACTCTCACCTGGTATAATAGATAGTTTTGTCTCTTCTTACCGTAACTTTTATACATGTATGGTATAGAGTAAAAAATATACCCCTGACAATGTGTGCCTTCGTAGCTCAGTAGTTAGTGCCCTTGCTGCCTCGGTAGCTCAGTAGTTAGTGCCCTTGCTGTCTAAAATGGTGACTTGGGTTCAAATACAGGGAGGCACTCATTCCTGCCTTATTTCAGCAGAAAGTTGACTGTCAAATCAAGACTTATCCTCAGCACTAAACTTTCTTTTGCGATTTTCGTGAAATCCATCTCATATTTTCCCTGTATGTATACCAACAACTAGGCATCTCTGTACTTAGTTGTTGGCTTTAGGAGTACGAGTCATTATGTAAGTTACTATATATAGATTCATTGTTATGTATTGTTTAAAAGGACCATGTATTGAAGTACTTTGCATGTGATAACTCTCTATTATAACTTATTATAGTAGTAATGTAAAACATTTCATTGATTGAAAAAGGACTATATTCGTGAAGGTGAAGGCTTTTTATGCTCGTCTTATTTGATAAGGGGCCATATTGCTTTGTCCTTTGCACATGTTGGTCGATAATTCAATGACTCACAAACTTACATTTATCCTGACATTGTTAGCATAGTACCGCACGAATCCCTTTGGCCTATGGTAACCATTTGTTAATTTGCTGGTGATTCACCAACCGCATCAGTTCTAAACCAGCTTCATTAAATTTTGGGATTCAAACCTTTGACAGGCCACTTCGAAGGCAAATGCCCTAACAATACAGTCATGGTTCCAAGTTGTAGGGGAAGTTATTGTACGCATAAGATGCCCGGTCATATGTAAAAAATCTAAGATTATTGAATGTTGTATACTTACAGGACAGTGATGGGGAGAAAAGTGACACAGATCTTGTTGTAGATGTAGGAAAAGAAGGGGTAAATATTTATATTAATTTGCTTTCATTCAATCAAATTAACCTGGCCTCAATCTCTCGAAACATCTCAATCTGAGATAAATCTCACCTCAAATATTGTTTAGTGTATCCAAGGGAGGATGTTCTCAAAATTTGCATTATAAACAGAAAACAATTTTCTTAGATTAATACAGTAAAATTCGGACTCTGATTTGGGCAAAAACACGGTTTGAGATGAGATTTCTACTTGAGATGTTTGGTGAGATCAGGCCTGGCCCTGATATGAGAGAAAAGAAGCCAAGAAAAAAATGACATAAATTTTATATTTTGTCCTTGGCAAGAGACCCTGTGGTATGGTGCAAACCTCTTGCACTGATACATAGATGATCTAGCACTAGGCTTTCAAGGCATAGAGGCTATGAAGGCAGTGTGTGTATTGTGTTTTGTGGTATATTTATGTTTTCTGAGAGTCTGGTATAGTGTGATGGTACATATATGGGTGAATATTTGATTAGGTGTCATTTGGGTTTCAAAAGAACTGAGAAATGAATGTGCTCAAAGCACTTTCTTTGATAGTCAGTACAAGTGATACATGTATGAAGGTAATTCTCAAGCTTTTGCCGAGTAAATGAATGAAAGATGACACTTGTATCGTGATATTTATCAGGCCGCAAGAACTGAAAATGTCCACACCGTTACGGACAAACACATTTCAAACTGTCTTATTTTCACGAACATCAACTATTAAACCCTTAACTCTATCAAACGCTAACAAACAAAATGGATACCAAACGATACATTAAAGAAAAACAGAAGTTATGGTGCATATCTAGTAGAATTTTGCGTAACGGTGTGAAGTCATGTTTTTTCATAATAAAAAACTTTCTATTTCTCTAGAATTTCTCATTTTAGTGTAGTCAAACCCGGTTTTTCTGCCAATATGTTTACTTGGTACATACTCAAACAGATGTACTTACTTGTAAAAGTCTAGTTGGTGTTTGAACATAACTACTGGCGATTCCATACGTCGTAACGGTGTTGACATGCATACCAAAGACCGTATATGCATGCTCGACACCGTTACAAAACGTCAACACCGTTACAAAACGTAACGGTGTTGACACGAAATGTAACGGTGTCGACGCGTAACGGTGTCGACAATTACTCTTTAAACGCGTGTATTCGGCGTGTTTCTATAGCTAAACATGTGCCTGATTTCTCATATTACTACAAATCATGATACTAATTTTATTGTGCAGTGAAATTAATTGTATATCCGCAAACTGTCAAGGAAAAAGATGAACGGTGTCGACAGACAATAAACCTAACTTTCACATTTACCGAAGATACACGAAATTTGTCGAAGTTTCACGATTGACGTAGGCGCTTGCTAGTAGACGATAAAAGGACGTTTCGTGTACGGAAAAATTGAAAAATGCCGTACCTAACCGTACCGCAGTATCATGACTGAAACACGTAACGGTGTCGAAAAACAAAATTACGGACACATTTTAAAAACCTTGTAATTTATCAACAAATATGTGTTTATCAATAAGCAATGTTGTTTTGCAATTATTATACAAGTGTTGTTATATTCTGCAATACACTTCTCTTTTAAATCGATCTAGTTGTTGTTTAATACTACTTTGAAAAGTCACACCGTCGTTTCCGGACACGCCACCGTTACGCAAATAAGGGGGGTCAATGCAACAAATGTTCCTCCAAATTAGTGAATGCGATTTGTTTGCACGAAACAAGTATGGGACAAAGTCAATTTAAGATTGCAACAACATTTTTTAAAACAGGACAAACAAAATATGTATTGCATCTTATATTTAATAGACATGGACACAGAGTGACACCTAATCAAATATTCACCCATATAACCATAATACATACTCATAACTATCCCTGGAGAGTGTTCTATATTGTATTCTGTGTGATATTGTTGATATGCTGCACTGTTAATACATCAACTAATTCTCTGTATGGCATTGTGTATGTCTATGCCCGGGAAGAATTCAAGGTACAAATGTACTTGTGTGGTGAAATTTATAACATATAATTTAAAGTAGAATCAACTTAGCATTGGGAGTGTTTAGATTCTAAATACCTTACCGAGTTGAGATTTCCTTAAAACTTTCACACAAGAATGACCTTGACATGCAGCTGTAAATGAAAGGAATAATTTGAGCTGCATTGAGTTATGGCCGTTTGTCGGCTGGGGTTTTATTCGTCTGCTGATTGGTGATTGCTTTAGTTATATTATATAATCCTACAATATGATATTTGTGGCCCATGTCATATTAATTGATAATTATTTCTCTTTTCTTACAGGAAAACACATCTCCGATGAATGGCGATCTTTCTCCACGTGAAAAAATGAAAACCTCAGTGATTGAGAACCATAAAAAAGATGAACGTGACCGAGATCGTGCCAGCCCACGTAGTGACTCATCATCAGCTTCTAATAAACATAATAAGGAGGTAAGGCGACCGTCTTGTATCAGTACCGGTAGTTGTTAGGGTAGCAGAAAACTCATCCATCATGTGGTTCCATTTGATCCAGGAGCAGGGGCTTAGGCACTTAAATATTCTTTTAAGCCACATTTTGAACTACTGATTTTAGTTGAAGGGTAAATGTTTCGTATTTTGCCTATAAAATGGTAAAAATCAGACAAAAGTACGAAAAGGACCCTGGAAATTCTGACGCAAGTAGAACCCCTGTCTATTTCACTTCAGTAAACAGTAAGGTTAAAGCTGGCAATAAACTTAGACTGTGGTTTGATTCCCAGTCCTGGCTGGTTCATTTGTAAACAAAGTTGATTTTCCTCCACATGTGGAGAAAATTGTCTGATCCTTGTGGAAGGGTAAATTAGTTCAGTATTTCTGTTTAGGATGCAGTTCAGGAAAAGTGGTGAATCAGGCAACCAGCTTATTTTGTGTGTAGCTTGTTCTAGGCTTGAAAATGTGTTTTTGAAACTGGAATCAGTAGTACTTAACTAAATAAGGAACCAGCTTCCAATTAGAATGAAGAATAAAGCCGAGTATTCCATAGATTGTATTGGAAATGTCATTCAGCGTAACATATCTGATAGTAATGATTATAGTAGTTGCTGGTGGCTATCTTAGGTATAACAAATCTTGATATTTAGGAATAAATACAAGTATGCTTGCTGGAGTCACACAATGTTATTACTTTTCTGCTACCAATCTAGTGGTCTATAATATAAC
The DNA here is from genome assembly GCA_963678985.1 of Spisula subtruncata. Lineage (NCBI taxonomy): Eukaryota > Metazoa > Mollusca > Bivalvia > Venerida > Mactridae > Spisula > Spisula subtruncata. The sequence continues at coordinate 6,350,159 of OY787663.1, forward strand.
CATTTTGTCTTACATTGCTAAATATAGAAGACATATTTATTTCAATCAGTTGTCTATCAATCTGGTAGGTGGGGGGGTATTAACCAGCGTGTTAGAATATATAATGTATAAGTTATGAAGTAAATTTATTGTTTTCTTCAAATCAGGAAACTAATTGTGCCTCCCACATATAGTGGGGGATATATAATATTAATTTGTTGTCGTCTTCCGGATATATGGATGGATGTCAGTCTGTACTGGTGTCACAAAGTTTGTCTAAGTTTAATGTTCACCTTACCACTGGTAGGAATCTAATGAAACTTCTCATGAATACTAGCAGTTTGTACCAAGCAAACCTATGCACACGGATACAGACTAGCAGGGGCCCAGTAGCCTACGGCCCCTAGATTTTTCAATAAAATCCCAATATACACTATACAATAATCAAAGAAAGTACTATGTTGGGCTACCAAGTTGAAAATGTCAGTCTTTATATGCATAGTAACGGGTTTGTTTGTCAGAGGAATATCGCCAGAATTATGGTTCTTTTTGTGAGAACAGTATGTTTTTGTGTCCAAATGACATTCTACATGTAGTTACATGAGATAAGATTATTAAAAACTTTTGATCATTCTTTTATTTCAGAGTGAAAAAGCTGTGACTCCAGTACCTAAATCGAGTACTCCAACCAGTTCAGGAAGTACGACCCCCGGGCCGTCAGCCCCCCTTAAACCAGGTGCAGTTCTAAAACCTCCTCATCTAGGTAAATTTCTGGAGTATGGAAGTTTACGTAGTGATTTGTGTTTTTTTTTTACTTTTATATTATATTTATGATGCCCCCCTGTCTTTGATGAGGGGGGTATTTCGAGGGCTCAGTGCAAAACTATGGTTAGTGCCTCTATAAATTGATGTAGTTACCATAGTTTTGCACCAAGCTCTCGATTTGCTTTGCACATGTCTTTCAGTCATTCTGTAGACCCAATAATTTCCGTTTAATAACTCACGAAAGCTTTGCGCCCTAGGATCTTCAAACTTTACTTGAAGGTTGGTCAGCAACATTAGATGACCCCTTTTAATCTTGAGGTCAGAAGGTCAAAGGTCTAGCTAGGTCTCTGTGATCTTAACCAGTTTTGACTTTTGGGCTGCCGCGGGGCATACATGTTTTACAAACATCTCTTGTTTGTATACATGTTGTGTTGTTGGTACATTGTAACATACACCTTGATTATTGCTTGAATCAGTGGGTTGTGTTTATGTAAAATCGTGAAAAATCGCTGATTTCGGTATTCATGCATTGTCGCAGATTTGGTATTCATGCATTTTACAAGGTGTTATGTATTGATGCTATGATGAAATATGTCGACTCAGTAGATTGTTGAGTAGAGTAAAGCTTATAACATTTTACATTGCATCCCTGAATATCCCGTGTCCTTCAGTCGTCCTATCAGAGTTGTTATTTTAACTAGTCAAAATATTGTTACGGTACAATAACAAAAACACAAAAGGGTTAATTGGTGCATGGTCAATTGTTTGCACTATAGAAGATTGGTATGAAAACAATTTCTTTATATGTGACGTCATGACTTGTATAAGTTTAAATTAATTTTCTTATCTATTTTGGAAATATAGGAATTTATTACCACAGGATATTACCTTGATACCAAAGTTCACAAAATATTCTATCCTGATTTAACAGTAATTGGAACTTTAAAACATTGGTTGCAAAATATCCTAGATAACAATAAATATTATGTGTTGTTGATACTGCTCAATATTTTGAACAATTAAGTGAATTATCAACAAATAATTAAAATGTTTACTTGCAACATTTGTGAGTTTGACTACCTCATTAAGAATGTTTTTGATAATTTCAGCTGGATATCCATTTATGCCATCCTCAGGACCCAGTATGCCATCAGATCTGAGTCCGGCTGCATATTCTGGGGCTCACGTCAATAACATTTCTCCTAGTGCATTGAGTAATTACCCAAGAGCACCAATGGTAAGTGCAAGTCATGACTGATACCAGACTGAACTTGATTAATGCTTTGTTTCTTTATACCCCCAGCCTTACTCCCGTACTACTCAACGTTTCATGCCCTGGCTTCAACTGATGCAGGAGGCATATGGTGCTTGTCCTGACCATTTTTTCGTTCGTTTGTCCGTCCTTTCGTTACATGATGTTAAAAGTCAATCAATGCATTGCTTTCAAACTTGTATACTCATTTACCAACACAAACACATTACATCAAAGCCATGTAAAACCTTCAAACATTTAAACAGAATTATGGCCCTTGCATGACTATGATCGAGGCTTTCACCGGGGCATAAGCGTTTACTGAATGCTCATAAGCGTTTACTGAACGCTGTCTTGTTTGCCTTTTTGTTCACTCTGAATGTTTGTTAAAAATATTTTTCACAAATTATTTACTAGCTACCCACCAAAAAAAAGCTTGGTGGGGTAACGCCACTCAATGAATTTTTTAAGGTCAGTCAAGTGTTAAAAAATCAGGGCTTGATATTAATGGTTTGTTAGCGCTAACACAGGTTGAAGAGTGATAAGGTGAATCTGTGAACGTCAGGTAGAAGTGTGAACACTCACTCCCAGGTGTACCCACCGGTACAATAGATATACCTATCTTCTTGTTTACGGTCAACTTATGAACTCATAAGTCTGTGGTCATCCGGTTTTCACTGTCTTCTTATAAGTCTGTGGTCATCCGGTTTTCACTGTCTTCTTATAAGTCTGTGGTCATCCGGTTTTCACTGCCTTCTCATAAGTGTGCGGTCATCCTGGTTTTCACTGCCTTATTTGCCAATAAACTATAGCTTAGCTTGTAGCAAAATTTCTTTGCATGCATTTTGTTTAAATCCATAAAAACTGTAAGATACTTTAAAATCATTAATTTTCGTGGGGGATTAAATTTTGTCAATTTCGTGGTTCACCTTCTACGATGAAATTTCATCCCAACGAACAATGATTTTGTCCCTTGTATTTATTACCTGAAATGCCAAATCCGCGAATTTACATCCCATCGAAATGGTCTTTTTTATCAAAACCACGAAATTTTGTCCCATCGAAATTAAATGATTTTACAGTATCTGTTTATATGATTTCAGGACTTTCATCCTCATACTCGGCCAGCGTTAAACGGAAACATTCCAGGTGGAAAGCCGTAAGTTTTATATCATTTCTATAATCTTGATACATGTCCATGAAATGATTTGTTACATTGTCATGTCATTGCAGTGGTCAATGTTTGACCAGGATTGGTATTCAATATTGATCTTACTTGTCTTAAGGATAAGGACAACCAATCAAATCACGCCATACTAATCTCCTGGTCAGTAACAGGTGTTATGATTGGCTATCCTTATTCTCTAATTAAATAAGATCAATATTGAATGCCACCCCTGGTTCAGGAACCACCTACCTTAACTAATATACATCGATGTCACCACTTCAACATGCAAAATAACTATGTTTCTCTGGGTGGGAGATAGTTTGATTTTGTGCTGGATGGATGGATGTCACAGTTTACAGTTTATTTTACATAATTGTATTACATACATTTATTTACATTTAGAGAGAAGATGAATGGCACAAAGTTAGCTTCTACTTGTTCTCCTTCAGTGCTAGTCAGATTTCAATTAAACTTGCATATTGTTCGGAATTTTAGGTCAGGTCATTTTCGCCAGATTATGGTCATTTATGGAAGACATTGTAACATATGTGTTTGTGTCAAAACGCTTGTTGTTCATTAATCAAGTTGTGTATTACTTTCAGCGCTTACTCATTCCACGTTAGTGCAGATGGACAGATGCAGCCTGTACCGTTTCCACCAGACGCACTGATTGGTCCAGGTATACCTCGTCATGCTCGCCAGATAAATACATTAAACCATGGTGAAGTTGTTTGTGCTGTAACAATAAGTAATCCAACACGACATGTATATACTGGGGGCAAGGTATGTGTATTATCTGCTACTTCATATGTGTAACTACAATTTCATTATTGTAAAGCTAATGTAAACATTTTTCTTACTGAACGAAAAGCTGTTGACTGCTGTTACATCTGTTCATTTTGCATAATTTTATATCAACCACTTTCCGATACTAAATGTAATGGGCATATTGTCAGCATGTTTCTGTTTTAAATTATTTTAAGAATATGTCACATAAATTTCACATTTCACTAAATTACTTTTAGCATTGCACCTGAGGTAGGAATTGCACCTCTTTTCCTTCATTATTATGTCTTCTAAGCAGATTTTGATGAGAAATTACTATGTAACTAACAGCACTTCATACTGTATGTACACTATTTTCAGGGCTGTGTTAAAGTATGGGATATTAGTCAGCCAGGAAACAAGAGTCCTATCTCACAGTTAGATTGTCTGGTAAGTTATATAATACAAGCAATATTGTAATACTGACCATCTAACTCATTGTGACCACTTATCTTGAAAAGTTCAGCAAATTTGATTTTTCCAGGTTCTGGAAATGTTGGACCTGCTCAGTGAAATGCTAAAAAATGTCAATGATATGTTAAGGAATTTTCTGATGTTGTCAGACAACAGTGAGCATAAAATACAAATTTTGGTTCTAATCTCTTAATCTTATGAGGAGTAAAGTCCCTTTGACTGTTAAAGCATCAGGCATGAGCGCCTATGTCCTACACATCTTGTATTACTTGCTTCTGCAGATCTTGTGATGTTTTGTTTTAAATGTGTTTTTATATTTTATTTCAGCAAAGAGATAATTATATCCGATCTATAAAATTATTACAAGATGGTCGTACATTGGTTGTGGGCGGTGAAGCAAGTACACTCTCTATATGGGATCTGGCAGCTGTAAGTTTCCTTCTGTTATTTACACAATACACAAGCCCCACCAGTCAGTGATTTTACTGACTATTAGGGTTTCTACCACCAGCTACATTTCTGAAACTGATCCAGTTAGAACAAATTCAATGTTTGAAACAGCATGAAATTAATGGTCTGAAACTGACTCTACATTGAAATTTATGGAGAGACCAGAGACATTTATATGTTCACCCCTTGTCAAGTAGTGGTATTGCTGTGAAATCTTCAGTAAGACGGTTGACCATGTGCAAGTTGATATTAATTAGAGAACGCATATGTGTTGGTCATGTCTTTCCAATATCCTTATTGTTTTTTGAGGTCAGCAGGACATACCCAGGTCAAAGTCACCTCTACCATCAACATGTTAATTAGCTTGCGGTAGGGGCATACAAGACTCTTGTTAATATGTATATAGGTATATCGCAGGTTAAATCTGATGACACAATATACAATAAATAAACTCTTCTTTTTCCTGCATTTCAGCCAACACCAAGAATCAAGGCAGAGTTGACATCAAGCGCACCAGCTTGTTATGCTCTGGCTATAAGCCCAGATTCCAAAGTGTGTTTTAGTTGCTGTAGCGATGGTAATATCGCTGTCTGGGATCTCCACAATCAGACGCTAGTCCGACAGTTTCAGGGTCATACAGATGGAGCCAGCTGTATAGATATATCTCCAGATGGCACTAAACTATGGACCGGTGGTCTAGACAATACAGTACGTTCATGGGATCTCAGAGAGGTTAGTGACGCCACCCGCTTTTATTTCTCTGAAAGGGAACACATAGTAATAAAAGGGAATCCATAGTAATAACGTAGTCTGAGACTATACATTAGTGGAATAGTATAATTACTTGAATACTTTATAATATAATATGATTCAAGTGATTATTGACATTAAAATACTTATGCATGGGAGGAGGCGATAAATTTGTCTGCTATTGTAGCGTCCCTTGCACAAGAAAGCCCTCAGTAACTCATTGCTGAGCAAAGTTCATATTTGATGCTATTAGTAGAACTGGTAGCATGCTGGTGCATAGATGTAAGTAAGCACTCAATATCGCTATGAGTGTAAAAACTCAATAAAGGAGTCCATTGCCTAAGCAAAATGATACTGAGCTCTATAGGGGCTGTTGCCTTAGCAAAGGGATAATGAGCACTTGGTTATGCTTGCCTAGCACAGAGCAAACTATATGCTATCAGTGTTTGCACTGGTAGTGTGTCCTTGCCTAAACTTAGGAAATAGCTTGATCTCACTGTTTGGTAGCAGTTTGATTTTGGAACAGGCTCCTGCATGGAGTTAGACAGTCAGGTTCATTGTTTACAGTGTATACGATCTTACAGTCATTTCAATATCACATGAGAACGGTTATAAAGATACTACTAATCGACAGGTAAACTATGTTCATCTAGGTTTAACTGGGTATACTGTATAGCGGGTATATTTCACGGTGTCCAATTTTCGCGTTAATTGGATCCTTTTGAATTCACGGTGTCTTGATTTCGTGCTAACGGCCTTTACCGCGAAATTAAAACCTTGTTGGTTAACATGGAAGGGGAGGTAAACGTTTGAGTATGAGTATAATCTACTACTGATCTAGGGGCTGTGTGTTCAAATTCCGGGCTGGCCAACTAAAATTACTGATAGTCTTTCGGATGAGACTTTAAACCGAAGTCCCATGTATTGGTGCTATACATATGGCATATGGCATGCAAAGAACCAGGAATGCTTCTGGAATTAGGGCATCTTCTGAATCATGCATTATCCCCAACAACTAAAAGTACTTAGTCTTCTGGAGGCCTCGCCCATAAGAATTATCCGGTGGCGAGGATAAAGAAACGCAATAAACCAAACATACTGATCATTAACTGCTAACATTTAGAAAAACATGTAGATCTATTTACAAACAAACAATTATTTCGGCAAACATTTACAAAACTGTTATTAATATTGAACAAGTGTGATGAAACAGCTTACAATTCAAACCTTCAGACGATATTGATATGCATGCATAGAAATTTAAACACGTTCTTTACAAATATCCAATTTCTAATTATATTTCATACATGTCGTAGTTCATTTATTATTACCGTATTTTACTCAAGCGACACAATGTGTCTTGTTGTAGGTCTTGCAAAGTAATGTTGGATTATTTCTTAAAGCTCCTTGATGCATTGTCTCCTTTTGTAAAATTTGTATATTTTTGGTGATTATTTCGCGGGGTTAAGATTTCGTGCATTCGATGTAAACCGCGAATATAGCGAAAATTAAACCCCCGCGAAATATACCCGCTATACAGTACCTGAGTTAATGGATTCACTGCTATTTTTCATATGAGATTGATATTAACGGTACTAACTGAATCAACTATATCCTAATGTGTTATATTGATTGTGTATTTCAGGGTAGACAACTACAACAGCATGACTTTAGTTCACAGATATTCTCCCTTGGTTATTGTCCTACGGGAGATTGGTTAGCTGTAGGGTAAGTACTCCATACCTTCATCTATCTACTGTATCATGGTAGTAATCCAAATACACTGCTTCTCAGTGACGTCAGAGAATATTCTGATTTTGTATACATGTACCTTTGATGGAAATGAAATCGGCGTAACACTCAGACAGAACTCGGGATACAGATATATAAGTGCCGTCTGAGTATTATGCTGATTTTCATTTCAATTTGTGGGTATGATAAATAAAATACTGCCAAAATGGCTTAATAGAAAAGTTCTGATATTCGGTTTAAAAATATTTGTTGACATAGGCTGCTTTAAATACTGTTTCAAGCAATAACATTATTTAAACCTACTATACCTGACATCAGCCTTGTAGCAGCTGCACACCTGTCTACAGTCACTTTTTATGAAAATCACTGATTTTTGTTGCAACAGCCCTAAGACAATCCTAGGACTGACGTAGGAAATATTAGTGCACAGTCTCACAGAATGTATACTTTGTTTACAATTTACAGTAATATTTGTAGTACATTCATAGGACTGTCAAATAAGAATTTGCACTGCAGTTATAAACATTGCCACCAGAAACACATGCGGCTGAATATACACAGGTTTTATCAGTGGTTGAATAATTAAGTTACTTTCAAATCATTTACAATTTATTGATTGGCTTGTTTCAAAGTTACTTTCTAAATATCATTTCCATTGTAATCGGATACATTCAAATTCACTAATTCAGTCTTAAATATTAATGCTGTTGTTTGCATTTCAAATTTTGCGTTTTCTTGTTCGGAATATTTTAGAACTCTTTTATTTCAATTCCAGATGTATCGGATTTTCAATGAAACTTGCATATGGATATGTTCCAACATGCACATAAAAACATTATCTCAGTACCAAATAGTCTGACAATGCAAAACTTGCGAGATGAATTCTTTTACTTGAAATATAGATCTGATCTGTATGACATTTTCATGAGCTGTTGAACTATGTTATCGACTGCAAATCACTATGTGGCTGCTTAATTATACATTCTCTTCTGCTAATCTATAATTTCATCTTTCAAATATAGTCTTTAAATTTTACTGGCTGAGGTTTGATGTCGCAATGAATGACGACTCTGTAACTACTTGTTTAGAGACAAAATAAATGTCAGTGTGGTTCTAAGTCATGCAAGTTTTTACTGTAACAATATGCCAGCAATTGTCTTTGTGAGGAGTGTGCGTATCTTGTATTTAAATGTTAATTGATGTTAGGTTGTGGAATTTATTTTGTTTTAAGAATAAAGATCAACCAAGCCTGCATTTCCTAAACAACAAGTTTGTTACAATCTAAAATCTCATGTTTGTTAATGTACCAGTCAATATGATGGGGGTGGGGATACAGGGGAATTAGACAGATGACTCCGAGTCCTGAGGAACATACTTTGGTCCAGTTCGAAGACCTTAGGGAATTACTACATGATAATGTTTTCCATCCCTGGGGATATCGACAGTAAGCATTGTATCCAGGGTGGGGATTTAGACATAAAAAAATCGAAAATATCTAATTCCCCTGGGTCGTCCATCCCCCTGGCGGGCATAGTATTGACTGGTGCATAATATCACAATATCCTGGGAGCCTTATAATCATGGTGACTGTTGTATATTTTAGAATGGAGAGTAGCAATGTGGAGGTGCTTCATCATACAAAACCAGACAAATATCAACTCCATTTACACGAGAGCTGTGTATTATCCCTCAAGTTTGCTTACTGTGGCAAATGGTTCGTTAGCACGGGTAAAGACAATTTACTCAATGCTTGGAGAACTCCATATGGAGCCAGCATTTTCCAGGTGAGATATTGTCCCAATTTGTGTTTATAATTACTGTTATTCTGGTACTTGACATAGTTGGGGGAACATTTTGATTTTAAGCTAGACATCTGGAGATCTCTCTGGATGGATGATTTCAAGTCCGTCTGCACATGTTCTTCTCAACCATTGGTTGGATTATTAATACATTAATACATTTTAAAGGAATTTTAGGTCTGATGATTTTTGCCAGAGTCATTGCCCCTTGTGGGAGACATATCAATGGCTTAGAATGAGAAGTTCGTAACTACTACTTACGACCTTATGAGACTCTTACATATTTGAAATCTGCTTCACAAGGTGCTTCTTATGAGCCTATTTTCACGAAAATCTGAAATTGCCATGTTGACCAAAATGAAGTTTTAAAAACGTGTTTTCCCATAGGTAAAGAGTAAATTACAGACAGTTTTCTCTTGTTTTCTCAATATATTGATTTGGTAGTTACGACCATCTGGTTCTAAGCCAGCGATATGTGAACTTATGTAAAAAATCTGCAATACAAAAGAGAGAAGCTGAATTGTTTCATCTCTACTTGAGCTGAGAATTTGATTCATTCAGGTCTCCATACAACCACATACAGTTCTGTGTTCTTGAAGTATTTTCATGTATACACATCATGCCAGTTCTTTATGTTTGGAATATACTAAGTTATCACTCAAGTAACAGTTACTTGATATTTGATATGACAGAACAGAACAGATACGAATACTCTGCCGATGATGCCTAAGTTTCTTTTATTATTTGTTATTGTAGTTTATAATAGAAAATTATTTGACAAGAATGCTTAGTGATATAGTGATATAGTGTTCCCAGAAATTATTGAGAATTTTTAAGGTGTTCCAAAATGGTGTAAATATGTTATTTGAATAACAAACAGCTGTTCATTTGTATAAGTTAGGTATTCAAGTCCATTGTATGAATTGCCAATGATTTTAGGTCCGACAATGCAATGGTTGTCATGGAAACAGGACTTTTAAGCCACACATAGTAAAATTTGCATGTTTTGTATACAATGCCTTTTTCGGACCCTTTATTTAACAATTTAACATGAAAGTATTTGGAGATAGTTCAGCATTGACACAGGAAGCAATTTATTGACAACAAATGCAAATACAACGAGACTGTATGTTCTATACTAACTGAAGTTGTAACTTGTACCTGGGGTGCAGCAAATTACTGCTACCGAATATGGGGGTTGCGTTTGAAATTCACTAAGGAAAGTTTTAAAATGCATTGTTGGGCACTGTTTTGTTGTTGTTTGTATTCTACATAGGTTAATTCATAAGGAACAAATTATTAAATTGCAAGGACTTCATAAATTAGCCTTTGTGTGGCAATAATCGCGATATGACCCCAAAATAGGTATATTTTTGGTATAATTTCTCACAAAATGTCGTTTTTCAGCAAACAATAAGATTTCCCAAATCCTTCATGTTTTTTAATGAAGTAAAAACTTATAAAAACCTTATTAATGACATGTTCAGATATGTAACAACGTATTTTGGATTTAATATCCCTTAATTATGCGCAAATAATAATGACTTTTACATCCCTACCCCTTTCTTCATTTTCAGACAATTTTTTCGACGACCCGACCGGGGACCTTAATGACCTTTCACACAAAAATATTTCAAACATAACTCACTAATTCTATGTTTTACAAATAGGCTAAGGTTAGATTTATTAAATAATGTACAAATTAAACATATTTTTCCTATATAAGTGTGTGTAATTATGCTAAGTTTGATTCTCAATAATTTCTGGGAACACTGTATACCAGTATGTGTTAAAGATTTATTTGTTGCAAATATATAGAGGAAATGATCCAAAATCCAAATGTATGGCTCAACAGTCTAAAATTAGTACTCTAGTATTATCATGTTACTATGGCAATTATTGAATGTTGTTGTTTGTTTATTTCAGTCAAAGGAATCCTCATCTGTATTGAGTTGTGACATTTCTACCGATGACAAATATATAGTGACCGGATCAGGAGATAAAAAGGCAACATTATATGAAGTTATATTCTGAGGATAAACAACATGAGCTCGACATTTCTGTGGAAATTCTCTTCCCCGTGCTATGACATCATTGAATGATGTTGTGGTAGGATGGAGTTACTTCCCTTATATTGAAGAATTCTTACGTTTCGCCATAGTGTACATAGTTACTGTATCAAGCCAAAAACGTTAAATTTTTGGGATAAATATTCAGTGTGAAAAATACCTGTGACGACTCTTTACTGGTTTAGAGTCGAGGTAGATTGTCTCAAAAATGCATTAATGGCTGACAACAGAGGCAGCTGTATGGGGGTGTGGTGGGACGTTTAGGATCGGGTACAAAGTGCTGTATATGTTTATATCTCTGACCATATAGACATAGAGGTGGTCTACATCATTGTGAATAGATAAATAAACCTATGATGTCAAGTATGAACACGTTCACAATGTGTTTATATGTTGATTCCGTATGTGTGTGTAAATACTGGTGTTCTTCGTTGATTCGTGTTTCCATGGATACACACATGTTGTATGTCACATGATATGTCACATGACATACAGTATTTTTTCTAGCTTTGTTGTTGTAATGTCCCGTACTCGTGAAAAATATTGGAACGATATCGGCGAAACTTTTCACACTTGGTATTAGAACGTGGTTAGTCAGGGTGGTGTTTTGTTGAAGTAATTCTTGTACTGTGAATTATACAAGAATATTCTTTAATGAATGTACTTATAATTAAATAGTTTGTGCACATAGGTGCTTTTTTGAGATATATGTTTTTGCAATCTGTCACTTTCATTTTCTTGTATATTTTACGTCAGTTTTTGCGTCACCCACGTGTTAGTTACGTACCTTACAGATTCATTATTCATGTCATTATGAAGTCGTGTAGTCAGATATGTGTATCAAATATATGGGGAGTAAATGTGAGAGGAGTTCATTTATTGTTTGTTGTACTAGATGGGTCGTGTCATTGAAAATAGATCATGTGCTTGAATGGGTCAGTTTTTTATGCTCTAGCATCTACTGATGAGGGAGCATATAGTGATTGTCTTGTCTGGTGGTTCATTTGTTTGTCTGTCAATCTGTTCATTTGATGAAACTGAAATATTTTTGACGTCCATGAAGCCATGTTTTCAAACTTTGCATGTTTGTTAACCATCATAAACACTTAACATTGTGTATAACTATCCCAACATTTCCACAGAATTATGACCTCTGATTGACTTGGCTATATTTTATTGACACGGCTTCCACCGGGGCATATGTATTACTGAATACTCATGTATCTCCGTAGCTCAGTGGTTAGTGCGCTTGCCGTCTAATCTGGCAACCCAGGTACAAATCTGGGTGGAGGAACATACATATATGCCTGCCATATTTCAGCAGAAAGTTGACTCGCAAATAAAGGCTATGCTCGACATTTTTTTGTTTGAAAGCAGTCTTGTTTATTAACCTCATTGACTTACACGTCTGATTCAATATCATTTCACTTGGTGGATAAGAATTAAAGTTAGAAATAATGTACTTCATTGTTTGTTTCTCACTTTAGTTTGTAATAATAATTCTGAGAAATGGAAAAAAACGGATATGACAGTGAAAGATTATGTAATAAATATAGCTGTAGGTAAGGGTGAGACAAAGTTAGTCTTCTATTTATCAAAAAATCGACTAAAATAAAACAAATAATATATAAATGAAGTAAGTACATTACTACTTATGAATTGCATGCTGTTTATTTTATTTAAATACAGGAAGAACGGTCTGCATGTGCATGTATGAACCTAATTGCACTAATATTACAAAACACGGCATCTTATTACTGAGACATGTTTGATGATTGGGTAAAGGATTTCTTATCAAATTAAGCATTAAGTTATCCGTGGAAGAAATTAACTAGGCACACCTTGCAGCATCATTCTTACTGATCACATATTGTTGTATACCAGTAAAACAATCCTGCATTTAATGTTGTTTGGAATATGTGACTAAAGTTTCCACTTAACTTACTGTCTAATGGATGTGATTCATTCAATTGAAAGTTTTGTATATGTTCGAAACCAGTAAATTCCTTAGAAAAATTGATTGTATGGTTTTGGTTGACTAGCACATTATTTTGTTTGTATTGTGTTAAAGCTACCATTTGTCATATTGTTGATACATAATTGTGGAATAATGTTCGCAAGTTTTACGATCTCTTTCATTTTTTGTGTGTTAATGCATTTACATTACCATTTAATCATAGGCATTTGTGTTGTTTACTTTACAAGTTTGTGATGAACTTTCCACTACCACTTTCAGATATACGGATCAACTATTCACTACTATTTTCAAATTTTGAGAATTAACTATTTTTACCATTCTAAAATGTTCAGGATGAGCTATCAAATTGTTTTAATGAGTTACAAATGAAATTTTATATGGATTCTACTTGTTCTAAATGAAGACTAATGAAAATCCTGAACTAATATTGGTGTATTTCAAATAGGGATCTATTACACATTTAGCATATAAACTATTGGAGAATACAGGATATGTTATATATTGCAAGGCGAACATTGTTTGGACAATATTGAATATTAAGTTTTGCTATGCTGTGTTTTACCTTATTGCATTATCGATCATTGCCATATTCATCATTTAGTTAGAATGCTGTTTCATAGATTATATTTGATGCGTGATTTGATATCACACAGTTCAGTGCAATAATGTTGTTATTGCATTCTGGTATCATGTGAAGCTGTAGTGTTATTGCATTACAATTATTGCACTGTAATGTAGATATATGAGTTATCATATACCTTACTGTTTATTTGTATGGATTTTGTAAGATACGAGGTAAACAGCTGAATGTACTAAACATGTGTCATTTTATTCCTGGTTCATTTTGCATTTAAACTTTTATCGGCTGTCATGTCCATTATTATGAAATCATTATTTGATCAGTGCTGTGCATTTATGTGATCACTAGAAATCCATCGAGTACAGCATGTCAGCTGTCTGGTATAGTGTAGGCATTGTGAATCATGTAGCGTACTAAAGTAAGCTACGAATCTAGTTATCGTGAATTTCGTAGCTTACTAAGTGCATACTAAGCTACGAATCTAGCTATATTGAATCATGTAACATACTAAGCTATGAATGAGTATTGTTTAAACAATAGTGCTATGAAGTTCAACATGTAACATGACAAATCAGTTTATTCTAATCATGTGAGAGAACAATTATTGTCATCGGTTTCTTGCACTAATTTGTCCGTCATGCACCTAAAATATATCATTTGAAGACTGATTTGTAAAACGGGTGTACCTCACCTAATATAAAGAGAACACTGCATGTTTTGCATCTAACCATTCCATGTTTGTACAAGTTAATGATGATGCTTATTGTACACTGTGAAGTAATTCAATATAGAAGACATTGTAATGTTGTTTGTAGTGAATCCTGTATGTGCTGATAATAGCCCTAATACTGTATGACTTGTCCAGGGTTGTAGCATGTGCTGATGATAGTCCTAATACAATATGACTTGTCCAGGGCTGTAGCATGTACCATTTTGAAGCATGTACCACAGGATTCTCAATAACAACAGATTGACTGCTTAAAAACCATTTTGAGCAAGCTGAAAATGTGAAATTTATACACAGATTTAAGAAACTGCACTGAAGACCTTATCGGGTCGGTTGGTTAAGCATTTTGGCCTGCTAGGTTAAAACTTATTGAGAACCCTGGGTTCAGTCTGCAGTTGATATTTGCCCTTGCAGCGTAACATGTTAAACTAGCCAAGAGATTTACCAGTAACACTGTAGAAGGCTTTGCATTGTGTTACAAACTTGTTACATATCACAGTAACTGATATTTATAGATTTACAAAGATTTACACATGTTTATACAGTTTTTACACAATTACAATAGTGCGCCCATGTTATTAAGCTTTTAATTTCAAGTACAAATGTACCGGTAGTACAATTTGATAATGAGTGTAAATTTTCTGTCCACTTTTTGTGTGTTGATGATGTACTATGTTGTGTCAGTAATGATAACTTGTCAAGAATCAGTTAAGATATATCCATGACTCCATCAGTAAGGCTCAACAGTAGCCCCGAACTGCTGAAAGTTCTTGCCATTTCAGTAGTGTAAGCACGAACACCAGTAAATTAAAGTAAGAAATGTAATTTTTCATGGCTTTATACGATAATACACATTTATGTCCAAACCAGCTGCATTTATAGTTTCTGTTTTCTTATATTGAATTGAAACTCGATAGGTCTTTCAAGTTGGATATGGTTGCTAATTGAAAATGTTTAAAATAAGTTTTTCCAGTCGAAAATTTGGTTGATTGGTTGGCAAATTTGGCAGGCGATGTTGTCAATATTTTGTGTCACATGTAGCCCTGTAACTATTTGAGGTATGTTTATGAAACTTTGCAGGAATGTAGATAAACATGCAAATTTGAATTTCTAAGGTTTCAATTTTGCTGGAACCAAGTTTTAGGAGAGTTGCCTCCCTTGTGGGAAAACTTGGTTTTCATCAAATGTCCGTTTATCTTGTCTTTGTTGTCAAAGGACGTTTAATTTTGTACATGTGACCCGGCGTGAATGTTATAAAAGGGTAAAGTGAACGTGATGTATAAGGGTGAACTATGTTGTTGTAAATGTGGTGAAACTTTCATGACATGAATCACTGAGTGAATGCGTCGTTTTAGTCAATTGATGGTGAATAAATGGTGTTTATAAACTTTTCATGTCCTTGTATTAAGTGTGATGTAACTAACAATTTCATTTTTGTCAGCATATTTCTTTATGCCATTTTTTGTTAGAATTGTGTACAAGAAAAGTTGTAGTTTATCTGGATAAAATGCCAATAAAATGTATGTTTACATAATTGTTGTTTCTGTTTTTAGCTCACCTGTCACAAAGTGACAGAGTGAGCTTTTGTGATCACTCTTCGTCCGTCGTCCGTCCGTCCGTCTGTCCGTCAACAATTGGGTTGTGTCCTCTCTAGCGGTCACAATTTTGGCCTAATCTTTATGAAACTTGGTCACAATGATCATCTTAACAAAATCTAGGTCAAGTTCGATATTGGGTCATCTGAGGTCAAAAATTAGGCTACTAGGTCAAGTAATAGAAAAACCTTGTTTTTCATTTTGTCAAAGGGAGTGTACTCTGTAATTATACTGGTTGTGATCATGTAAGAGTTGTCTCTCTTACTATATTTTAGTTGTAGAACTATGAAATGTGTACTTGTTAGCAGCTTTGAGGCTTTAATTTAAATTAAATGCAGAATGTGGATATTAGGGTTATCATCGTTTACAGTGATTGTATGTTTACAAACTATTAAACAATTATTAAGCTGTAATTATAGTCTTATGCAACCTTACTAATCGTTTTACATAGACTTATATAGGGAAAACATATAAAAATCTTCTTCTCTAAAACTACAATGCCTAGAGCTTTGATATTTGGTATGTAGCATCATCTAGTGGTCCCCTACCAAGATTGTTCAAATTATGGCTCTGGGGTCAAAATTGGCCCCGCCCCGGGGGTCACCGTTTTACATAGACTTATATAGGGAAAACATATAAAAATCTTCTCCTCTAAAACTACAATGCCTACAGCTTTGATATTTGGTATGTAGCATCATCTAGTGGTCCCCTACCAAGATTGCTCAAATTATTGCCCTGGGGTCAAAATTGGGCCCGGCCCGGGGGTCACCGTTTTACATAGACTTATATAGGGAAAACATATAAAAATCTTCTTCTCTAAAACTACAATGCCTACAGCTTTGATATTTGGTATGTAGCATCATCTAGTGGTCCCCTACCAAGATTGTTCAAATTATGCCCCTGGGGTCACAATTGGCCCCGCCCCGGGGGTCACCGTTTTACATAGACTTATATAGGGAAAACATATAAAAATCTACTTCTCTAAAACTACAATGCCTAGAGCTTTGATATTTGATATGTAGCATCATCTAGTGGTCCCCTACCAAGATTGTTCATATTATGCCCCTGGGGTCAAAATTGGCCCCGCCCCGGGGGTCACCGTTTTACATAGACTTATATAGGGAAAACATATAAAAATCTTCTACTCTAAAACTACAATGCCTAGAGCTTTGATATTTGGTATGTAGCATCATCTAGTGGTCCCCTACCAAGATTGTTCATATTATGCCCCTGAGGTCAAAATTGGCCCCGCCCCGGGGTTCACGTTTTACATAGACTTATATAGGGAAAACATATAAAAATCTTCTTCTCTAAAACTACAATGCCTAGAGCTTTGATATTTGGTATGTAGCATCATCTAGTGGTCCCCTACAAAGATTGTTCATATTATGCCCCTAAGGTCAAAATTGGCCCTGCCCCGGGGGTCACCGTTTTACATAGACTTATATAGGGAAAACATATAAAAATCTTCTTCTCTATAACTACAATGCCTAGAGCTTTGATATATGGTATGTAGCATCATCTAGTGGTCCCCTACCAAGATTGTTCAAATTATGCCCCTGAGGTCAAAATTGACCCCGCCCGGGGGGTCACCAGTTTCTATATTTACGCTCTACCTTTGTTAGTCTAAATTGTGCAGGGCTTCATTTATAATCAGGTGAGCGATATAGGGCCATCATGGCCCTCTTGTATAAATTTTATCTTACCCATGAACTGCTTGTGAGTTCCACAAATCTTGACTGGTCATAGAATACTCATGGAGATCTACCACTGTATGTTGTAAGGTGACCAACAGATGGTTCGCCGACCATCTTCCACCAATGACGGGGACTAATAAATGGGCAAAATCAACATGACAAAAATGAGAAAAAAAACCTGTTGTATGCCATTGGTTGACCTGACCAGTTTCCTGAAAGGTTCAAATCAATTATCAACCTGTATGTTCCAGAGAATTTGACATGATCCTGAATTTTATATTGGCATTATAAACAACTGCAGCCGCTGCTGATATTATATTGTATTATGTTTATAACACCGGATGTATGTTTTGGGAGTATCAAGAAGACGCTCGAGGTGCAATACCCAAAACCAACACAAACTGGTACAAGTACGAACAACAAATATCTAAAAAGAATAGAAACTAGCCAGGTACAGTTGAATTTGCAATTGTATTGGTGAGTGGTGTATAAAGCTCACCGGCTGATAAATTGACCGGGTAGAGTTTGATTTATACATGTAGTTCAATTTTGAACCCTGAACAATGACCTTTTAGACAAGTCTATTTGGGTGGGTAACCCATGATTTATTGATTTCAATTGTCAAAGATATGATACTTATATGTGTGTAATGTATTGATTAACAGTTTAGCGCAGTTAGTAAAGTTCAGGAACTCCACTCAGAAGATGGTTTGTTCGAATAACAATAAAAAAGTTCCATTTGGATAAATTTGAGAAAAATGATGCCATTGGCATTCAAACTTGCACTTGGGGCTTGTCAAAAGTTCTAATGCCTAACACTTTACTGTCATGACCATTCAGACTCACTAATAAAATTGTATTATTGGTTATACATGTCTGAATAGTCAACCCCAAACCAACCTTTGTCGGCTAATGGATTAAACTTTAAAAGTGCTTCATGGCTCAATGTTCAAAATCGATCTATCCCATTGAAATACCTTCCTTCTGAAAAGACCTCATTCTGTTACCAACAGGGGTTCTATTATTACGGAATAATCCGGAAATCCGGAAAAGGATGATCTTTTCTGAACAAAATAAGTTATTTGGTGCAATCTTCAAATAATTGACAAAGTTATGGTCATTTGAAGTTTCTTAGTCTACATGTCAAATATAAAACAATGTTTGAAACCTAATTAAGGTGTAGGATGTGTGCTAATGGCTTCCAGAACCGATTTGCGACTTGTTTTCAGGATTGGGCATCAGGCCTGGATCCGGAAATTTTGGACTGGGGGGGCACAAGACATTTTTGGAAGGCTAAGTTGGGGTGGGTGCGGGAGGGGTGTCCACCCCGGCGACGAAATTTTCACTTTTTGAATTAAAATCATGCAATTTCCTGCACTTTAAGCTTTTAAAATCAAAAGTAAACGTATAAATTTGAACTGCTACATCATCAAAAACTAACATGAATTACACAATATTCTTAAAAGAAATCTTCCTGACTACCCATAAATAATACTTGAACTTTGAAAACCAGTAGTGAAATAATTATGCACCAGTCAGTTGCATCCACCCCCACCCATGGGCCAGGATTTTTACTTTCGAATTGTCAAAATCCCCGCCCTTCCACGGCCCTGCGGGGACAGCTGATAGTAAAACCTCATTCTCCCGTCCCCTAACAACTAAATACTGTCCCCGAGGAATTGGTTCGGAGAAAAAAATCCCAACCTTTCCCCGGCAGTGGGGATTAGCTGAAAGGTAAAAACATGTACGGTCGTTTCCCCCGGCTATCCATAGTCCATCCCGGGGGTGGGGCGTGGATGCAACTGGTTGTTGTTTTACATATGCCATGCATGGTTTTATCTTAGACAGTAGTGTTCACAGGTTCAGATCATTTTTTAAATAATAAAAATCTTGCAAATTATTGCGCCCGTACGTTTTAGAAAATTTAGTTGAACAATTCAACTTGCAAAAATGGACAATTTAAATGTCCCCATTGTGAAGATTTTTTTCAATTTTGAATGAAAAATTCTTTTTTTAACGTTTTTCTTTGAAAACCAGACAGGCTTGATATCATCAAAATTGTAGCGTTACATAATCAGATAACTGTTATAACAAATAAACATGTCAATAAGAAAATTTACTTTCTTCAAATTCATGTCAATTTTTTTAATCTGTTAATTCAAGTGCTGTAGTGACATTGATCAAGGGGCACAGACACCTTGATCTGCATCATTCAGACGCTGTAAAACATACATCTGGATGATTAGATCAAGTGTAAACTGAACCTGGAGATTACACAACAGGGAGCACATGGACCTTGTGATTACACAACAGGGGGCACATTTTGTAGCCCTCGCTTCCGGAATATGTAATATACAGGGTTATTGTCACAAAATATCGATCCACAGCCAAATCGATTGGTAATATTTTAAGGATTTTAACATTTTAAGTGATGTAAAAAATGGTCACTCCGAGGCTAACTTATGCTTCAGTAGAACCCCTGTACCAAAGAGGTGGAAATGCAACACAGGCATTTGAGTGAGGTTGGGCTTATCAGCATATTGACATCAAAGTTTGATGCAACATTTTTTGGTTATAGCAGGTGATCATGTAATATTATGTCTTTATGAACATACCAACAATGCCATCATATTAAATTTGCAAATTATTTAAAAGGGAAATTTATTTAATCACTTATTCGTTAAAGGGACATAAATCGTAGAATACCTTTTTGACAAGTCTGTAGGATTTATCTCCCTTGTACTACTTGATACTGCAGTTTTTGCTGAGGTATTTTTTACTGTGACACCGGTCATGTCTAAATCAGGAAATGAATCCTCTGAATTAATCGCAGAAATCAGGCGAGAAAAGGCATCGGGAAAGATTGTAAAGCGTTTTAAAGATGATTATTTTGCCTTAGATCTTCTCAAGGTAAGAATTCGCTAAGCATATTGAAGTGACAATTCCATTAAACGCCTGTATAATGCATTGTTTACACCCCACCCACTAGTTCAGAATACATAAGCACAGGAGTTTGGCCCATTTTTCGCCTTACCCCTGTGGCTAGAAATAAATGTTCTTCTTTTGATATTTATACACTTGCCCGTAGGCTGACTAGCCATGCTGAAAAGTGAAACTTGGTATTCGTGAAAGTAAATCGGTTTAAACTAAGCTTATACCAAGATGTTGTGTATATTTATTAAGCCTGACATTGTTTACTGGCAGATCCTCTATGATGACACTGTGGATGTTAATACAAAGGTTGAGTTACTGATAGCACTTGAAGAATATGGACATCTCGGCATTACAGAAGACAGGTTAGCTTAATATTTACTTACAGCAAGCTCTAAATTATTGGTTGTTTACCTTACTCTGACTCGTGTTATTTAGGGTACAAAAAAATACTTCAGAATAATCATGGTCTCCCACATATGAAATATAGGTATTGAGTTTGTTTGTTTAACGATTTTACAGTATAGGCTTTTGTATAAAAAACCATCTTGTTGCGTCACAAATTCATCTAGTTAGATTTTTATTTATGTACACTTACAGCGTGGATCAGATACTTACAGCGTTGCTGGATATACATCATCTGATCATAGACAAGGGAGATAAGTGGGCAGTTAACTGTCATATTCTAACAACATGTACAAGTCTAATCATACAGTTTGAACAATTGGTGAGTACAGTAGATGTTGATACTTAAGCAGGTCAGAAAAGTTAGTGAAGTTTGAATTTTGGATTTCACCCATTGTGTGGAAATATAAGTAACTTTTTTATCATTTTTAAATTAGAACTAAGAAGTTTGGTAATTTGTTCATAGACCACAAAGTTTCACTTGATAGTTGTTGTTCATACTGCCAGGTTACATCCGCCATTTATATCTGTTATTTGAGGAAACTTTTAGTTTCCAAAATCTGTGAAATTTTTCTCTGAATTTTAACAACGAAAGTAAATCCCATTGAACACTTATTTTGACCCTTGGATTTATTCATGAATTAACGTCCCATCGAAATGATCTTTTTTACCAAACCATGAAATTAAATGATTTTACAGTATTTTTATCCTGTTCATTGTTGTTATATTTGAAATGCAGAACTCTGAACTGAATGAGACAATTGTGAAAGAACTGGTCACCATAGTAACATCGAGAGTAAACCAGCCAGATAGTCAGCGACTGAGAGCATGTGCATGTCAGTGTCTAATGCACCTGGAAGAATTCTATCCAGTAAGTCCAATCTTTCTCCACGGTCTTCTAATAGACAATTATTGTTGTTGATTTTTTTATGCAAGATATTTTTTTATTTCACTGAGTGACCATTGAAATACTGTGATAGGAGTTACCATATCTACTCACCAAAATCACAAATATTTAAACCTGAATTTCTTGTCAGATAAGAGGACATGTATTTATATTTTACACTTTGGGTTAAAGTAGACAATAAATAAAAACAAATCCTTAGTTACCTGTCCTCCTTAATTGTCTCTCTTGGTATCTCTACTCTCATGTCCTCGTGAAGATGGATAACATCAGAAATGAGGTGTTGAGAGTGATTGATATTGAAGGTAGAAAAACTTTTTTCACAATCTACATACTCCACAGGTGTAAAACACAAAATCAAATTTGGCTATATAGGCCTATTGGTATGTATAAGAGAGAATACATACTAATAGGCCTATATAGCCAAATTTGATTTTGTGTCTTGCACCTGTGACATACTTATTAATGACATTATAAATCAGTGGTCAGTCAAGTCCCCAGACTATATGTTTATAATGAAAAATTATGTTGGGTCAACGAAAACGAATGTACACACACCTAGAATAAGTTTGTATAGACTAAGTACAGTACCTCTCCCGAGCAACAACCTTTAGACTTTCAAATATCGATCAAAGGTTGTTGCTCTTCAGAGGTTGAAGGGCATACCTGCCAAGTACTCCTAGTGATGTTGCTAATTTCTGGTTTTCCAAGTTCACCTAACTTAGAACAAAAATACATTTAATTCATTTTAGGATTTTCTGTCCCATATTTATACCCGTAACCACTAGAATTAATACATTCCTGGTTTATGCATCTAAATCCCTTTGAAATCACATTTAGGTGCATCTTGTGACACGTTTTGCTTCCTGTTCCATACCGAGTACAGTACAAGATCATTCTATACGCTTTTAAGATCAGATATGACCTTGCTCCTGTCTACACGAATGAGTTGACTAGAGAATACCAGCCAACCAGGTCTTTAAGATGAGACACTGCTATGCTATTATGCTGTTAAACATTCCTAAAGTAAGAAATTTGGCGAGCCAAGAATTATGGTGAAAGGCGGTTAGACAAATGTGGTTCCACCTTATGGAACAGTCTTCCTGTGGAAATCAGGCGCATTGACTCTTTGACAGTCTTCAAAAAGTCTTTAAAAATACATCTGTTTAAAAATGCACATATGAATATTTTCAACTACAACTATATATAACTATACTATTGTTACTCCTATTTTGGATTTAACTAGGGCAGGTATTTGTAGGGTATGATATTTGTTTATTACAGGGTTTGTTGTTCTGTTACCATGACGATATATCACAGTTATCTAGACAAGAGAGGTCACATGTCTTCCAGGATTATGCTCTACTTGCTGCCAAAATACTCGAATCTGTTCCCTGGTAACAAGTTTCAGATCAAATTATATTACAAATTTTTCTCATGCTGTTAGTGTTTCACAAGTCTATAAAGAATTATGATGTGTAGCACAACTTCTCCTACAGTTCTTGCAGTATTTCCTTTAAACTTTCACACATGAACAACCTCAACATGTAGATGTGGGTGATGGAAAGAATTTGCGCTGCAATGATTTTTGCCAGAGTTATTGCCCTTTGCCTGCACGGGGTTTATTAATCTGCCTTATGGCGAAAGCTCTAGTTTACTCCGGACAACTTTGCTTATGGGCATGTATATCCAAGTATCCTAGTATTATTTATTTACTTTCAGCCCTTTTGTTAACTTAATAATTACAGGCAAATTACAAACTAATAGTTAGTCTATAAAGGAAAAGAACTTAAATAAGACTTAGTCTTTCGTTCCAATCATTTCCGATATTGAAAATGTTGTTGTAATTATTTGTTGTTAAATGTGTATACTGATGTAAATATTTTGAATATATGTTTAAACTTAAACTATATCCAACAGCACATGAGCTAATACAGTTAATAAACTCTACAGGAATGTTTGGCATTAATTTTGAATCTGGGCTATAAGTTTAGTTAGGTGGAACCAAGTCTCAGCTCTTACTTGGAAACAGATTTTTCGTACTTTTTTCACATTTGTTAGTTTCCATGTGATAATGTTCATGTAACATATTATTTATTCATTTCAGTGCCTCGGACCAACACACTGACATTGGTACACATCTCAAAGTGCCGGTAAGACTTATATGCATGGTCATAATCTTTGTGATAATTGTACCATAGGAAAATGTGACCTTTCTTTTATGAAAGTTTTCTTTTCGAAATCTTGCTATACTAACCTGTTTTTATCCCCCGCCGAAGGCGAAGGGGATATGGTAATGGTAGGCGTCATTCCGTCCGTCCATCCGTCCGTCCGAACTTCTGTGTGCAACTCCTCCTACATTTCTTAAGGAAATTTGACAAAACTTTGACAGAATAACTGCTATGATATCCCCCAGCGCATTTTGTCAGGATTTTTTTATTCGACCATTTTTGACCTAGTAAATGCCCTTTGTTAATTTTTTACATATTTTTCATGGAATTTTGTCAAAACTTTTACAGAAGTACAGTTATGAGGTACATTATATATAATCTTACATCATCAACTACAGTTCAACTGTAGTGGTCATCTTTATGAAGCGTTCGTGATAATATATGTCGTTTACCTCAATTTTTCCTTCGGCGGGGATATGGCTGTCAGTGACTGCTTCTTGTAAAGTAAATAAAGTAGAGATGCCAGTTAAAGTTCACATTCAGACATGTGTCCATTCAACCGACTGTAAATTACTCCTGATCGTTGAGTAGTGAGTTGACTGTTGAAGATGTGTTTGAACAAACATTTGGTGACATACTGGAACTTCCGTTTTGTTTGAAGTTCTAACAAGGAACTTTGTTTTTCAGGGTTTGCAAAAACAGATGTCATATGAACCCCAGGATATACGACAAACTGCTGCATATTTTGTAGAGAATCTTCCATTATTTACACGTTCAGGGACATTACGAGTCATTCAATCATTGACCAAGCTGGCCAAACAATTACCACAAGTATCACCTATGGTAAATTTACTTAAATCTCTTGTCTGTTTAGCTCATGTGAGCATAAAATGTTTGATGTAAGCTAATTTGATGCTTGAATGTCCTGCGTCTGGTGTGTGTCAACAATTTCTTGAAATGCCATCTTCTCTTAGACTACATAATGAATGGGCAGTGACATCAGGGTGTTTCCAGTTAATGACTTTTGTTTACATTGACGCATGTTCATGAAACTTTTTATAAAGCAAGCTGGCATGTAGAACTAGCTTGGGATTGTATTTGGGGTCAGTGGAGTCAAGGTCACTGTTACCAAATATACACAAAGGTGTTTTGCTCAATAAGTTGAGTTTATATTGATCTTTCTTTATCAAACTTTTGATATAGCAAGCTTGCATGGAAACGTATCCAACAAAGCAATTGCCTCAGAAGGTAGACAGTCATACTGCATAGAAAGCCTGGTTTCACGGCAATGCCGTGTCATGTGTTATATTTGACTTTTTAAGAAGAGTATTTAATTCACGTTTTGTGTTTATGTTACAGATATTTAAGCCGACCATGTTACATCAGATGGCCACTATGAGTTGTGTTGTGTTTCATACAGTTCTCTACCTACAGGTAACACTCTTTCTGACATACTGTATACCGTACTCATAAATATTTGTGAGGGATTTAATTTAGTGGATAACCTCAACCATGAAATTGAACCCACAATGAATAATTATACCAATAAATATATCAAATTTACAGTAGCTACCATACTAGCTTTCAAGTTCAGTCAGATATGAGACTGGATTTTTGGGAAGTTTACTAGCATATATATAAACATGTAATAAATTAATGATTATATCGGTTTAGCTAAATATTGAATTTGTTTGAATATGATCATGCCATTTTTCAAGAAATCCGAAATCCTTAAAATTGCGTCTCCTCCAAATGGCCTTTTTCACCAAAACCACAAAATCTTGTCCCATTGAAATTCAGTAAGTTTACAGTTGGAAAAAGGGATAAACAAACTTGTTAGGCAACCGTTACAATAAAAGGATGTGCAAGGAGCATCAGAAGAATTATGTTGATTGTTTGTTTGCCATTGACTGAGACAGTGTGCATGTGTCATTTAATTCTTTCTCTGCCTTATTGGTCAATGATCTCTGGTTTTGAGAGACGTGACTGTTGTGTGATACAAGGAATCCTAGTGCAATATACTGCCACTCATTTTGAATAAACTCTTTGGATCTTTAATGTGCTTGGCGTATAGCATCAGTACATTTGAGACTACCTCTGGATTACCAAGTAGTTTATCTTTAGTTGGATGGAATACACTGAAAAGATTCCAACCCAGGGCCTCTTGATCAGACAGTAGTCAAGAGCTTGACCCACTCAACCACCCTGCCACCCCAGAAAAACAGTCACAAGTTTGGATAAATAGAAATAAAATTATGAATGTGTATATCATTCTTTATCTTATCCAAAGAGGTCCAAGGTTCTTGTGGAATTCTTTGTCATATCTGAATAAATGAAAAGTAAGCTAAGTGAACAGTATCTAAGTTGCACGCTTTGATGATATTACTGAGTCTATGTATAACCTTGATTTGTGACATTTATATTACAGAAAGAGTTTGAGAATGAGGTACTGAGTGCTAGTGAGGAGGTGGATCTATTACAACGTTTATGTATCATGTGTGACCATCCCAGTCTCAACCATCTACATAGATTACTCGTCATACAGTGGGCACAGGGATATAGTATGGTATGTATCATGTGTGACCATCCCAGTCTCAACCATCTACATAGATTACTCGTCATACAGTGGGCACAGGGATATAGTATGGTATGTATCATGTGTGACCATCCCAGTCTCAACCATCTACATAGATTACTCGTCATACAGTGGGCACAGGGATATAGTATGGTATGTATCATGTGTGACCATCCCAGTCTCAACCATCTACAAAGATTACTCGTCATACAGTGGGTACAGGGATATAGTATGGTATATAATCATAATATCACTTTACTACATCTATTCTATGACAGTGCTCGTCAATAGCATACCGTTTGTCTGCTCTGTTGTTGGCCAGCACTATCAAGTGCTTTCTTGTGTAATGCAACCCTTCGGTAGCACTTTATAGCGTTTGGCTGATAATTACATTAGTATAATCGCACCCTGGTGACCCTGAGTTGGTGAAACTTACATGCTTTGAAACTTATGCTCACTGTGTAAAGCTGAATGTATGCAGACATACATGCTGACACAGCGGGGTGATTAAACAATCTTTTTTGTGCCCCCTCACTTATTTACAAGTGGGGGCATATAGCATTGGTGCTGTTCATCCATTCGTCCATGACAAATGCAAATCTTGTGTGTTGAACTCCTCACAAACCGTTTGGCAGAATTTATTCTCAATTTCACAAATTAACAACATTGATATGTAGCTGACCGTAAGTGATGGAATTTTGTTACTTTTACTATATACCGGTTCCCAATGGGGGCACCCGTGTCCATGGACACATTTCTAGTTTAGGCCTGCATAAATGCATGAAAGCTCTGCTCCTGCATATAATTCACCCATACATTACATTCTGCCCTTCATTATAAGATCACTGTGTTGCAGGATAAATCTGGGAGTGTTTACGTACATAGAAGTATTGTGATGAATCAGAGGTCCAGATTCTATCCCAGCGTGTTTGATTCAGTGGATTGTCAGCTAGGAAAGTTGTGTATGACATCGTTGTTAGGGGATACCAGTAATGATACTGAGGGTGAGTTTTGTATATCCCGATCTTCATATGATTGGATTCAATAAACAGGGGTCCTACTATTCCAGATTAATCCAAAAGAAAGATCTTTTCTGCACAAAATAAAAGTTATTCGATAAAAATTATCGAAGTTCCATAATTTGAATTTTAAAACAATTTTTGAAGCTTTGTTAAGGTGTAAGGGGGGCTTTCATATGGCACCCGAAACAGACTTGCGACTCGTTTTCAGGATTGGTCATTACAGTATGTGTTTACAAATTGTATTATCCTTCTTTCCTATGATTTCGTGAATTCCTATCATTTCGTGAACCATGTTATGACATATTTCTGCCAAATGTACAGGTCCAAAATTATTGACAAATGATTGAAAAAGTAAAAAAAGTTATTTATCATCAATTTTATGAACATATTTATCTTTATAACATATTTTAATGGAAAATTGTTAAAATACCCCAATATTTCAACTTGACTGAAAAGTAGACGACCCCATGTCAGTACTTTCACCATTCATGTGCTTCAGAATCAACACAAAGCCACCATTTTACACACACATGATAATGGAACCCCCAATAAAATTCTGCCGTGAACAAATAGAACCAGAGATTGCTAGAATGCAATTTACTGACCAGCCAATAAAAATTCACGAAAAGATAGGAAACTTGTCACCGGATTGTAGAGGTGGAGGCCACTATGTAAGATGGCTGTTTCTTGGAAAATACGATGATTTCTCATATTGTTTTGCATTCAACATGTAAACAGGTCTTCAGGCAATTGTTTCTTTGTAAAAAATATTTTCTTATATGCAAGTAACTGAGTATGCTTCAAAAACAAGTCCTACGTTCACGAAAACATAGGTAAGCAGGCTACATAAATACTGTGATCTGACCATGTAAGACGAAATGATGGATCAATGTTCAACGTGAGTGATAACAACTTTGTATTTTACCATATTTTCGGCCCGCCGAGAACATAAAGTCGCCAACTTCAATTTGTTATTTCTGATATTGTAACTTTAGTTATGTGATAAAAAGAATCAGGCCTTCGTTATCTTTGAGATCAACACTTCTTGAACTTGTCATATAAACAATTATTAAACTCGCCAAAGATTTGCTTTATAACTTTTGTTGTGAAGACTTGCCTTAGAAATTGTGGTCGTTAAAGACAACTCATGACAGATCCTATATGTCTACTTATTTTAACTTACATTTCAGCTTGATAAATAGTTAATAACTGTTAAATAGGCATACATTGCATTGTTGTCAGTATGTTTCTAGTACTGCAATGACTGCTTCCATAAACTCCGGCTACTGAGGCAACTCCAGACAATATTTTTATAGTCAATGTTCTTGTTGATTGCTATAAAGCCCAAATATTAGTGTCCAGTAACGTTTTATTGACTTGGAATTTCGATGTTGTTACTCTATTTCTTATGATACATGTGCCACAAATCTTTTAATTAGGGCATTTTATACATGTATATTTGCTCTTAAATGCAATTGGGTTCCATTTCACTAAATAAATGACTAAAACATTGAAGTTCTAAATAAGCTATACTTGTGACATCTATTCTCCTGAGGAGTTGTATGCTGCTAACATTCTAATTATCGGTACATGTATGGTATTTAATTTATAAATGATATATTTTAGGTGTGGAAACCTCCATTCTATTAGGAAGTCTTGGATGTCTACATAAGATAGTATGGCATACAGGAAGTGGCACGGCAGCTCGAGCATTGTTTAAAGCTCTCTATTATATCTACACAAAACATAATAATACAAAATTTGCCAAGGATATACAGCGGTATGTAGCTTTTTCTTACTGTTAGCATGTTATTTTTTTAATGTGCCTATAAATGTTAAATAACATATGTTTCGTAAATATATGTCATGTTTGTTGGCTGGGCTGGTGGCCTAAATCATCAATAAACATATTATTATTATTTTTTTAAGATTATTATATAGTAGCTAGAATACCAACTACATGATGGTTGCGGATATTTTAGTTGTATATAGTTTATACCTGCTATCATTTTAACATAACATAATTTTATTACTTATAATAAGCTGAAGTTAATGGTTTGTATTTCAGGTTTGTACGTGGACTTATCTCAGAATTTGCTCATTTCATTCCACATTCTATTGATTTTGCTGACAGCGTTTACGAGATTGCATCTGACGAGTAAGTTACATTCTGCTGTTTCTATTGCTGGCAACCTGCTTGTATAATTAGAAGAAAATTATATGAAGTATCACTTTGTGTCCTGCCTGCAGTCTATTGGATGAATGAACAATAAAACCTGTCATTCACTAGGGGTGTAACGGTACGCTCACCTCATGGTATCATAATTTTTTCTAACAGTTTGGTATATTTCGGTATGATACAATATTCTCTTACAGCAGCTTAAATATTTCAATTTTTAAGTGATTATGAATTTGATGCTTCTATAACAGCAATTTTTATGTGCCTATCAACTATTTTAAGTGAATTTAGACAATATGAAGCATATCTCAATACAATTAAAATGAGTGATACATTGTAATTTTACATAATCAGAATGCTGTCAGGCTGTGTCTGAATATTATTTTGCTGATAAAAAAACTTGTACCGAACCGTACCGAATCTTGTATCGTGAACCGTGTGGAACTGAAGTCCACGGTGTTTTGTGTACCTCGGTATACTGTTACATCCCTATCATTCAGCCATATTAGCTGGTGGGCACATTCGCGTGTGAATATCCCTTGCATAACCGAGGCGCTATCGAGCTCTTTGTGAAAGGGCTTTACTACGTCTTTGCAAGTACATGCTACAAGTGAACATATTTGTCAATAGCATACCATTTCTTAACATTTTGCTAGGTGAGCGCTACCAAGCGCTTTCTTATGCAATGGACCGCTTCTGTTCCGCTTCTGTTCAACTTTGTAGCGCTTAATGCTGCGCAGCAATTGCTCGCAGGTAGCATATAAATTTTTAAGCAAGTGTACGTGCAACCGAGCGCTCGATAGTGCCTTGCCTATGCAACGGCCTCCTGGTCTCATCTATTGTTTTATGCGCATATCCATTCAAGGAAGGAAACACTCATGTACATGTTCAATGAGTAAATCAGGATTTCTCTCCCTTGTCAATGTTAAAACTGCCAAACTGTTGAAATGTTCTTGGATGTGGAAATTATTGTCAGACAAGATTGTATGTTTCTGAAGGAAAGTTATTGCTCTAATGCCTTGTCAAAATATGATGCTTAAAACTACACTGACTTTAGGCCTTGTTTGTTATTTACGTGTTTATAATATATTTTCAGCCAGGTATTTGTAGATACGTTGAGATTACTTCATCAACAGGTTGTCATGGCAACCGAGGAACAAATATATCATAGCTACCAGTTCTATCTCCAAATTATGAAAAAAGCTGCTAGCAGAAAAGAAATTGACCAAAGAGTGAGTAAATACAAATGTATATAATTTATTTTACAGAGTTACAGATAAGGTTTTAGTCCATTTGGTATTTTAACCCCAAGTTTCAATTTTGATTGGGTTTTCACAAATTTTATTTGGGTATTTAATCAAATTCATAGGGTAAATGATCTTTTATGTACTGTTTTTCATTATATCATCCTTTTCTTTTTGAGTATTACAGATTTTCATTGCTTTTTCTTACTCCTAGCTCCTCTCAAAATCTATTGGGCTTTAAGAAAATTAATTGAGTAATTTCCCCAATACGCAGCTTATCTGTAGCTATGATTATTTTACCTCTGCTACCGTAGGTAGGGGGCTATATAAGATTCACTTTGCTGGTCCCAAGGCAAAATTGAAAAATCTGCCTAATTTTGTTAACATTAATGAAAATTGCTGTTTTAGTAGCTTTTGTAAGGATGCCCACTATAATTAAAAGTGGCACTGGCCAGGATTTTGAGCTGGAATTTTGGAAAAAAAGTACAAAGTGATCAGACCAGATTGCTGGACCAGAGCCTGTGTATTAGATGGAGTTCATTTAGTTTACATTCTTTACTGTTTCCTTTTTTTCAGCCAGCGTTGAAGTTTTTATCGTATTTGGTAAAGAATGCGTCATCTATCAATGACAGTGGTTGGAAACTAGGTCACGGTATACTGGATATCTGTAGAACCATCATAATGTCTCATGGAACGGAATTCTGTTTCCTAGGTAACACATTAATATTCTAAACATTAAAATTTATACATATTGTATTAATTTTGTGAAACTGTAAAATCATTAATTTTTGTGGGGTATTCAATTTTGTGGGTTTCCTGGTTCACCTTAACCACAAAAGCAAATCCCAAAGCAAATTTCGCGAATTAGGGTCCCATCGAAATGTTTTTTTTATACCAAAATCAGGAAATTAAGTCCCAGCAAGATTAAATGATTTTACAGTAGACACTACTGTTTTTATGCCCCCGTATCGATAGATCGGGAGGCATATAGTAATGCACCTGTCCGTCCGTCCGTCCGTCCGTCCGTCCGTCCGTCCGCTCTTACGAGAGGTACAATGTGGGGTGTGCGGTCGTGACTATGGTACATTGTGGGGTGATTTTGCACTATGGGGTGCACCCCGTAATACGATATGCTCAGATAGCTGTAAATGAGCGAAAATGGACAAATTTGATGTTAAGGGGGGTGCACCCCAGAATGATTATGGGCTGATTGTCCGTACTTGGACTTTGAACTTTTGGACTAGTTATGGGCTGCACCTCACAGGGATTTAACAGTTGTAAACACAACAAGTTCAAAAAGGTGTGATTGTCACCCCATAATGCCTACATATACTCAACTCATAATTCATTAACTAGGGTATGATCAAAACCCTTTAAATGGACACTATAGGAATGTTTGTAGGGTGCACCCCACAACGATGAATTGTACAAAAACGACATTGTGGGTTGAATTTTGCACCCCGGAAGTAAGACTGTGGGGTGCAGCTCATAATGTACCTCTCGTAGGTACGTCCGTCCGTCCGTCCGTCCGTCCGTCCTTCCGTCCGTTCGTCCGTCCGCCCTGGTTAACCCAAATTGACCGTTTCGTCTAGCATTATTATGGCTTGCTACAAAGTTTTCAAACTTGCATGGATGTTGTATATGATCACTCTCCACGCGCCTGTATCACCTGACTCCATTTTGACCTTCACCTTGACCTAATTTTGGACTTAGACTTATTGAAAGGCCAAATTCTTGGTTAACCCAAATTGACCGTTTCGTCTAGCATTAATATGGCTTGCTACAAAGTTTTCAAACTTGCATGGATGTTGTATATGATCACTCTTCACGCGCCTGTATCACCTGACTCCATTTTGACCTTCACCTTGACCTAATTTTGGACTTAGACTTATTGAAAGGCCAAATTCTTGGTTAACCCAAATTGACCGTTTCGTCTAGCATTAATATGGCTTGCTACAAAGTTTTCAAACTTGCATGGATGTTGTATATGATCACTCTCCACGCGCCTGTATCACCTGACTCCATTTTGACCTTCACCTTGACCTAATTTTGGACTTAGACTTATTGAAAGGCCAAATTCTTGGTTAACCCAAATTGACCGTTTCTTCTAGCATTAACATGGCTTGCTACAAAGCTTTCATACTTGCATGGATGTTGTATATGACCACTCTCCACACACCTGTATCACCTGACTCCATTTTGACCTTCACCTTGACCTAATTTTGGACTTAGACTTATCTCCCCTTTAGTATTTTCACAATAAAATTTTGTCTGCAGCGTATCTTCAAAACTATTTAACATATTGACTTGAAATTTGAAATATAAATAAATGGCAACTTGGAGAAGTGCATCGACAAAGAACCATAACTCTGTCTGTCTTAAATTTTGAATTATCTCCACTTTAGTGTTTTTATATTCAAATTTTGCTCTGAGTATATCTTCAAAACTATTTAACATATTGACTTGAAACTTGGAATATAAATAGATGGTAACTTGGAGAAGTGCATTGACCAAGCAATATAACTCTGTCTGTCTTAAATTTTTAATTATCTCCCCTTTAGTATTTTCAGAATAAAATTTTGACCAGAGTGTATCTTCAAAATTGTTTAAGATATTACCTTAAAACTTGATATATAAATAGATGGTAGCTCGTAGAAGTGCATGGACCAAGAACCATAACTCTGTCTGCCTTACATTTTGAATTATCTCCCCTTCAGTATTTTCATGATAATTGTTTGTCTTGAGCGTATCTTCAAAAGTATTTAAAATATTGACTTCAAACTTGGTATATGAATAGGTGTCAACTTGGAGAAGTGCAGTGACAAAGAACCATAACACCATAACACCAGATCACACATGAAGTCAATCAAGGCACTGCTTTCAAATGTTGCATATTCGTTTACCATCATAAGTCCCTTATAGTTCAAAGCCATGTAACACTATCAAACATTCTAACTGAATAATGGCCCCTGATTGATTAGCTTTTTATGGACATGGCTTCCACGGGGGCATAAGCGTTTATTGAACGCAGTCTTGTTGTTATTGCTGTAAAATGTGTTTACGTCTGTACAAATGATACAGTGGTCGTCGGGAAAAATCAGGATTTCTGGTTTTGCTGCAATAGAAAGAATGAAACATTTGTGCATGAGATAGAAATTATTAAAAAGACAAAATATTGTCTTAACTATGGTCATTATGATATTTCTTAAGCTGAATTTTAACAATTGAACTATGTTTGAAACATAGTTGTTTGTGCTAATGGCACCTAAAGCAGACTTGCATCAGTTTTTCAGAATTGGGCATTCTGCAAAATGTATACCCTTACCCTAAACATCTTTTCTACAATCGATTAATACAACGACATTGTAGTACAAACTGTTGTCAACTTTAACAAAACAAACTACAGTGCATCCTATCCAAATAGATAACATCTGTACAGTGCATCCTATCGAAATGGATAACATCTGTACAGTGCATCCTATCCAAATGGATAACATCTGTACAGTGCATCCTATCCAAATGCAAATGTATAACATTTGTTCAGTGTATCCTATCCAAAAAGATAACCCCTGTACAGTGCATCCTATCCAAATGGATAACCTCTGTACAGTGCATCCTATCAAAATGGATAATGAACCCCTGTACGGTGCATCCTATCCGAATGGATAACCACTGTACAGTGTATCTTATCCAAATAGAAAACATCTTTACAGTGTATCCTATCAAAATGGATAACCTTTGTACAGTGTATCCTATCCAAATGGATAACCTCTGTACAGTGCATCCTATCAATATAGATAACCTCTGTACAGTGCATCCTATCCGAATGGATAACCTCTGTACAGTGCATCCTATCCTAATGGATAATCTCTGTACAGTGCATCCTATCCAAATGGATAACCCCTGTACAGTGCATCCTATCCAAATGGATAACCACTGTACAGTGCATCCTATCCAAATGGAAAACCTCTGTACAGTGCATCCTATCCAAATGGATAACCTCTGACAGTGCATCATATCCAAATGGATAACCCCTGTACAGTGCATTCTATCCAAGTGGATAACCTCTGTACAGCGCATCCTATCCAAATGGATAACCTCTGTACAGTGCATCCTATCCAAATGGATAACCCCTGTACAGTGCATTCTATCCAAATGGATAACCCCTGTACAGTGCATCCTATCCAAATGGATAACCCCTGTACAGTGCATCCTATCCAAATGGATAACCTCTGTATGGCGCATCCTATCCAAATGGATAACATCTGTACGGTGCATCCTATTCAAATGGATAACATCTGTATGGTGTATCCTATCCAAAACGGTGCATCCTATCCAAATGGATAACATCTGTACAGAGCATCCTATCCAAATGGATAACATCTGTGCAGTGCATCCTGTCCAAAACGGTGCATCCTATTCAAATGGATAGCCACTGCAGCCAAACATCTACATGAACAACTCATGTCTTTCATCCTTTGTCTCTGATGTATCAATCATATATCACATAGTGTCATGTTTATATTCTGGACGTGTAATATTTCAATTAGGTGTGTTTCACACAGGTTGGTGACAGGTACTCTAAACTTCTCAGCTTTGTATAAAACACACAGCATCACTAACACTTATTGCAAATACAGTGTAAGTAAGGCCAGGTTTTCTCAGATACAGATATTTTTTGGAAAAATTTACTTTCTCGTCAAAGGATTGAAAATTTGATAAGAGGTACATAAGGACTCTCGATGATTCTCTGTCATTGTGTGAGCAACCAAGGACCCCAAACAGTCCTTTATTTGCTATTTTCCGACTTGGGGAGCAGTGGCCTATAGGTAGGGCATGCTCGAATGTGGGTTTCATTAGGTAGCCAAGTGACCAGGGAAAGTTAAAATGTCAAAGGGTGGTTGAGTGGGTGAACAGCAGAAAACAGCCATCGAAAATTGGTAACTTTTCTTTTCTTTAAAAAACATCCTGTTAATCTAAAAATAAATAAACTTTGGCCTAAATCAGGACTGGTGTTCATACCTGATAGCCAATTTGATTGTGTGAACAGTGTCTAGTACTCTAACAGTGTACTATGATATAGTTTATACCTTTGTCACAAGGTGTGATACATGTTCTCACTTGTTGCAAGCATTTATAGATGTAGGGTAGAAAGTAATGAATAGCTGCTAAAAACGGAAAGCATGAATAGCACCTGTAGACCTACTGAATTATTGTGCTCTTATAGTATGGAGACATTGCAGTGATCCTGACCTTAATGCATGAATATATCACAAGGCATGCTTGCCACCTAATCCTGCGACCCTGGTTCAAATCTAGGTGGAAGCACTCATGTGCCGGCTATATTTTAGCAGAAAGCTGACTGGCAAAAAAGGCTATGGTCGCATTGAATATGTCTTATTTCCACAAGCAATTTGTGCAATATCGGTCCTTCAGATTTGTGTTTGTATTACGCATCAAGTCTTTCTATGATATTCCTGCTTAGAAAAACATACAGCTGAAGTTATAGCTATAGAGGATCTATCACGAGTTGTCAATTGATATGAATTTATATTAAACGAGTTATGGAAATTTTATTAAGCGAGCCTCTGGCGAGTTTAATAATATTCCCTGAACGAGTTTAATATAAATATATCAATTGACAACGAGAGATAGATTCTTTATATCATATGACACGTGTAAAAACACAAAATATGCTTTGATTTATTGGAAAACTCAATACCTTATATACTACACGTGGTATGTATAACTTTATACATACTCGCTATACTAACCTGGATACAAGGAAAACAATGTGATATATAGCCAAGATATCAGCTGTTAAATCGTGCAAAGAGAGGGTTGAGGATCAGGTTAAACCCTCCGTACGATTCTGCATGGTGATGATATATAATAGAGTTTGCGGTTGAAAGTTGAGGATCCGGTTAAACCCTCCGTACTATACTGCATGGTGATGATATATAATAGAGTTTGCCGTTGAAAGTTGAGGATCCGGTTAAACCCTCCGTACTATACTGCATGGTGATGATATATAATAGAGTTTGCCGTTGAAAGTTGAGGATCAGGTTAAACACTCCGTACTATACTGCATGGTGATGATATATAATAGAGTTTGCGGTTGAAAGTTGAGGATCCGGTTAAACACTCCGTACTATTCTGCATGGGGATGATATATAATAGAGTTTACCACAAATTGCTATTCAATACATAAGCTATATGATGAGAGTTAGTATTTCCTAGTTAGGTAGTGGATGTCAAATATGTGGCGCGGAATTTCATTAGTTACTGAAATAAATTAAATACAGTAGTACAGTGGAGTTACTTTCTGTTTTATTTAGATATAAAATTTCAGACA
This sequence comes from Spisula subtruncata, assembly GCA_963678985.1. Taxonomy (NCBI): domain Eukaryota; kingdom Metazoa; phylum Mollusca; class Bivalvia; order Venerida; family Mactridae; genus Spisula; species Spisula subtruncata. The sequence goes on from OY787663.1 coordinate 6,387,745, forward strand.
TTGGACTCAATACTTATCGCTGATACCGTGCACATTAAAGTACACATATAGTATACATGGATAAGTCTCTTAAACAATGCAATCAAAATGAATACTTTATTCATTTAAATAAAAAAAAATTGTGATTATATCAACTATAGACCCATTTCTGCCAGGTGCCCAGCAATACGAGAAGGGATTCTAGAGGCACTGTGTGCAAGAAAATAGGTGTCTTCAAGTCAAATTAGTGGACCCTTTCAATACTGGTGACACTTTAATAAACAATTTTTTTTATAAGTTTGAGTTGATTTGGTAGTATTACATTATGGATTCAAATAGTACTGTTATAGTCATAAAATAGTCAGTGTGTTGATTGGCACTGTCAGCCTGTGTCAGGACTTTGAAAACATACTACATTTTATATTGTGATTAGACTTGACTAAGCGCATTAATACTAATTACAATTGTTGAGCGATGGACAAGGGGAATTCAAGTTACCGTGCTTACAATCCGGATGTCGGTCCAGATCTCTATGATAACTATGATGATGCGGACAACGACTATTACTACATATACTCAGGTTCTGGTTAGTGCACTTTAATCGTATATTATCATGTTCTATTGATTGAGGACTCGGTGTAAAACTATGGTTTATGCCTCTATGAATTGATGTAGTTACCATTGTTTTGCACTGAGTCCACACCTGCCAAGTACTCATATTAAGTTACTCCTATTTTCGTTAGCAAACATTACGTCATATGTTATGAGCGTTGACTTCCGAAATCTGCAAATAGTTAGGATCTTTTGAGAACGATGTAATTGTTTTTATGTATAAACTATGAGTTTAGTTTATCATTGAACTGCTGGTAAAAGCTAATATTCGTGTTTATATACCATAATAGTGGATTGTTCCACTGCGTCACTCTACTCATACCCTAACTGGACAGTATTTAACTGATTTCAGTCTTTTAGGCGTACAAAAAGTCAGGTTTTTTATTTTCTCAATATAAATTGACAATTTGTTATGATTTCAGTTTTTTCAGAATTTCAAACTTGCATCAATGTTATTACCGTAGTCTCCATCAGGGTATATACACATGATTGTGTTTATGTTTCAGAGAACCAAGGTGTGTTGGAGAGGCGTTCACAGGTCAACAATGATTTCTCCACCTACTCCTTCATCATCACCGCGGCATTCGTGCTGCCAGCCATCACGTTATTGGGTAATGCATTGAAGCAGAATTACGGCACAAAAGGCAAAGTCTCGCCTCATCAATTCACATATTTCTCCTGGTTGTTGGTGATCAGTCTGCTCAGCTGTGTGCTTGATGTGATGAATCTGTTTGATAACGTAACGGAGGCCAAAGAAGAAGAGAAGTTTGGTCAGTCGTGTTACTACATCTACGTCCTCAAATGTACGTTTGTATCATTCACTGGTCTGTGTCTAGTGGCACTTCTTGTTGAACATCTGATCACTGCATTAACAAGGTCAGGCAACATTGGTACTAATAAAGACAAAAAGTTTCAGACGCACATCGTTTGCTTGAGTTTGCTTTGTGTTAGTTTCATTCTAAGTAACATGGCTCAGTTTACGTTTAGTGTTAACTTCCGACAGATCAAGAAATGTTGGAAAGGCAATGCGTATGAAGGCCATGCGGCCATTGCTGCCCTATATGATCTTATACTGTATATGATCAATCTCACGGCATCCTTGATATTAATACTTGTGAATGGTTTGGTGTTTCGATGGAAGTCTCGCAGTCAGCTGACCGTACTTGTCCCAGCCTGCATGGTGGAAGCCGACCAACCAGAGTCGAGTAACATTGATCGAGATATCATGAAGTCGGGGAATGTTACACATCTAGAGATACAAGCCCAGGTACAGGAAAGTTCCAGTTCTAATGGCGTACAGGCAGATATGGAATGTTTCGAGTTGAAAGAACTGGTCAGTAAACGTAGACGTAGTAGTGAAGGTGGTCATCTAAAGTCATCTAGATCTATCCATGGCAACAAAGTATACTTACGTCACCCAACTACTATGCATTGTAAGTTTATTTTAATGTGTTTATGTCCTGGGAACATATTCATCAATGTTGAAAGTCCAAAACTCAGACTTAAACTTTATATTACCAAATGTTCTATTCGCTCTCATGTTGTTATAAATGTAAAAATTTTTATATAAATGGGTATACATGTTCAGTTGGTAACAACAAATAATCATATAAAATTACACATGGTCAAATTTAATTGCAAAGAATTGGCAGTGGTTATAAATGTTGCCAATTTTAAGTCTTATTCTGAGTTTCAGTCTTACTAGATTTGTGAGTAAGGCCCCTGACATCTATTGATGCAGGAAGGCATATAGCCCATTAATCTGTTTGTCTGAAAATGTTGAGCAAAATTTCAAATTTGAAAAATATTTTTATGTCCATCAAGGCATTGCTTTCAAACTTGGCTTATTTGTTAACCATTATATACACAATAGATTATATTAGCCATGTAACACTATCAAACATTTCCACAGAATTATGGGCCTGGATTGACTTAACTTGTTTTTATGGACAAGGATTCCACCAGGGCATAAGCTTTATCTCACACAGTCATGTTTAATCTTTATACATGTAAGTTAATTTAGTCCAAAGATATTAACTAGATTCTATTACCTTCTATTACCATAATTTGACAGCTGAATTTATCTTGATTTTCTTAAAGAAGTGTATGTTTGCCCTAACGCTACCTACCCACTATTATAATAATGTTTTACATGCCTGTAATTTAAGTCATTTATATTTTTCAGCTGCCAGAAAAAGATTCAAGAGTGACTCAGAGATACAGAAAGCCAGGATTGGATCCTCTAGGAAGGGTCTAGATGAACAGGTACTTGAAGCATTAGAGCAATTCTTTGTGGTCGACACGAGTAGAGTTCTACTCCGAGCTTTACACCCTAACCAGGAAATGAGTAAAATACTTATGGACGATAATGATGATAATATATTTGACGATGACGATAGATCAGATGTTGAGACCAATTTCGACAACGGGTTTGAAGATAATAAACTTGCTCATAGAAAACTGATCAGGATGGGGGTGGGGAAAAGGAAGCATCTCAGTTTTTCAGACGCTGTTGGTAAATTACACAAGGGTAGTAGATTTAATAGAAGCACTGGTTCAAGCAGGAAGAAGGTTCTAGGTATGCAGCTCTCCGATCCGGGTGGTAGGAAGAAAGGCGAGCAGAACCCTAATAGTACATCATCTGAGGTATATAACAATGCTCTATTCTGCTCGGATGATGTACTGGAGTTCTCCTTCAAGGAAGCACAGAGAGAAGTCGTAGCAGATGTTCCTGTTAGTTCTACAACTGTAGAGGTTACCACAAATAAAATGGAATGTCCTAAAATTGTTGTATCTAACAGTGAAGCTTTCCTTTCTGAAGAATGTGAATCATTATCAAGTGAAAGTCCGGAAGTCGAGGAGGATGAAAATAGATTAGGACTTTCTTTCCCAAGGTCAGAAGGTCATAATGTTGCACAGACAGTCAATGAGAAAGGAGGTGTTAAGTCAGGCATTGAGCAAACCAATGCTGAGATGGGTGTAGGAAACATGGATACGATAGAGGTTGATATTGTTGTAAATGCTGAATCGGAGGTTCATACTGAAGAGGAAGAGATAAGTAGAGTACCGGTAGATGAAGATGATAGTAAACACAAGAACACTGTCGATATGGATACAACCAATGTCGAGATAGAATCAATGGAATATGACAACTCAACGGCTAAAGAAAAACTTGCGTTCAAAGAATACTACAAAAAGTTTCTGTTGAAATCTTTCAAAGATTTTATCTGCCTTATTGTTGCTTATATGATATGTTTGATACCGCAAGTTGTTCTTGATGTGTATAGGTTGATGTTGAATGAACAGAGTACAGTGAGTGATCGTACAGATGGTGTGCTCGCGGTCGTGTCAGATGCCGCCGTCTCCATGTATTTTATCTGTGTTAGTGTTATCTACATTTGGAGTCTAAGAAAAAGGAGAATTATCAAATCAAATATATAAGACTTTTTAGGTCAAATGTCACAGATCAACAGTGTGAGCTTTTGTGACTGCTCTTTGTCCTTCGTCTGTCGTCTATCCATTCACAATTGTATGTGAACACTAAAGAGGTCACAACTATGGTCTGATTTGTATGAAACTTGATCACACTGTAAATCTTTGTAACATCTAGGTCAAGTTCAATATTGGGTCATATAAGGTAAAAAACTAAGTCAAATAATAGAACAACCCTTTGAATACACTATAGGTCAACCTTTGTGAAACTTGGTCATAATGGTTATCTTAAGAAATCTAGGTCAAGTTTGCTATTAGATTGCCTGGGGTCAAAAACAAGATCAAAAGGTCAGATAATGGAACAACTTTGAGAAGAGGCTAGAGGTCACAATGTTTGCCTAATCTTATATGAAACTTGGTTATACGTGTACTTATAAGTGAGCGGTCCAGATTTTGTGGAACAAAATATTTGTGTTGGTTATTTAGTCATTTTATGTTGAGTAGAATGTTGTTCAAGTTGTTGCTTTCACTTGACAAAAGTTTTTAACATTTTAAATCTGATTATTATTTGGTGATAATGGTGGATGTGTTTCAAACAATGTGGTTTTCGATTGATAACTTGAGTTTGGAATGAGATACAATGATGAAACTTAATGTGTAGGTAGTTTATAAGAAAACCATGCTTGGCATTGAAAGTGGGGTCGATGTGGTCAAGGTTAGCATTACTTAAAGTAGAAAAAATATCTCTGCCAAATTATGCTCGGCTGTCATGAAAATCTGGTTCTCATGGAATTCCCATGCCTTGTTTAATCACAATTTGATGTACATATGCTTTTTAATTTGGATCCTTGGTTATATATCTTACTTCAATATCTGTGATATTTATGCCCCTATCTTTGATGAGGGGGTATGGCGCTTTGCACATGTTAGTTGGTCTGTTGGTCAGTAGACCAAATGGTTTCCATTCAATAACTCAGGAATGCTGGGTCCTATGATCTTCAAAATTTCCATGGAGGTTGGCCGGCAAAAGTAGTTGGTTTTTAGGTCAGCAAAATTATTTGCATCATAAAAAGGAAAATGCTTCACTTATTGATCAGTGCATAATCACTGCCTTGTTATGAAATGCAGCTATTATATTGAAAATAGAAGTATGTAATTTTGTCTTGTGAATTACCTTATAAATACCTTGTATACAATTATGATTACACCAGTAACATTACTTGTTGATCTACCATTGTCTATCAGGCAAAAACAGAAATGTCTACATAAAACATATTGGAATATACAGTCTTCATTTTGCAACTACTAGAGTCTAGAACTCATTAACTATCTAATATGTTTCGCTGATAGGCAGAAACGCCCTTTGTGATCGAAAATAATTTTTAAAAACAACATGAAAATACTGTTACTTAAAGCCCACAATTGCCATCAAGCACACATATGTTTCTCACATTTCTTTTCAAGTCAGCCAACAGCCTGATTTGGATTGGTCACATGACTGCCATTGACAGTTACATATAAGCAAACATACCAAGTTTTGCTCAGCAATGAAGGGTGTTTTTATTTGTCAGCATATAATGAAATCAAGAATGGTGCAGTTGAGTTCTAACAAGCTCAGAATAAACATTCTACTACATGTATTTATATCCTAGACTGTGTTAATGTTTTGCCTGGTAAATAATGTTCAGTATTTTGTCTATCAATGATTGTCACATGTGAATATTGTCTGACTTACTACTATTGTTTGAATGTTGTTGAATTATTAAAATAGAAATAGTGTTTTATTGCTTGTTTCAATGTTTTTGTAGTGCAGTCTTGACCATTTATTAAAACATCCTTGGACTGCCAGTATAGGGTAACGAGGGCAGGTAATTCAATTTATACCCATGCAAACAGGTTTAATAAAGAAAACTGTGACACAGTGTAATCTTAGATAACTGAGCACAGTTCAGACAGCCTGATTCACTTGAAGTTTACAAAAACTTTGGTATTGTCAAATTGATGATGTTTTTGATAGCAGGATCAAAACCTGTGTATAATATTTGTCGGATGTTTAATCTGGGGCTTTGAAAAAAAAACCCAACATATCGCTGGCTTAGAACTAGAAGGTCGTAACTACCAAATCGATATATTGAGAAAACAGGCGAAAATTGTCTGTAATTTACTCTTTACCTATGGGAAAACACGTTTTTTAAAACTTCATTTTGGTCAACATGACAATTTCAGATTTTCATGAAAATATGCTCATAAGAAGCGCCTTGTGGAGCAGATTTCAAATATGTATGAGTCTTATAAGGTCGTAAGAGGTAGTTACGACCTTCTGGTTCTAAGCCATCGATGTATTCATTATTCAATTTACAGTCTAACATATAGCAGCTCTTTCCATAGCTTTGAAAAAAACCCAGCTTCATTGAAAACAGTTCTGGAAGTTAGTTCTTGTATGTGTTGTTTTGTTCAGTCAGCCCTGTGGGGTAAACCTTACCAAACAGATATGAGAAAATTGGACAGGAAAGGCAGTGTTCAACTTAAGCAGCCGAGCACAGAAAACATGAACAATTTCACATAGCACAAATACACAGCACATTATGCCCACAAAAATTGAACGAGAAAGTGAAATTCCCAATGTTACATTATCAAAATGTTCAAAAAGATTATGTAAACCTAAAAATAAAAAAACCCTTTCTCCTTGAAGTATAAAGAAATGTTTGCTGCTGTCACAATCATGAGTTAATTATGCCCCCCCCCCAGGTATATTGGTTTGTACAATGTCATATCAATCTTTTAGTTAGTAGACCAAATCATTTCAATCTACTACTGACATAATTACGGAAGACAACGAAGATGAAATGGTTTCCTTTCTATAACTCTCGAACATTTTGTCCAAGGATGTTCATACTTTACATGGAGGTTGGCCAGCAACATTAGAAAGCCCCTATTGATTTTTTGGTCAGTAGGTCCAAGGTCAAGTTCACTTTGACGTTAACTATTTGTGGCTATTTGGGTGCCACGAGGGGCATGTAATGTGTCCAGGTTAATGTGATATATTTACAAACATTGACTGGAGTTGCTTACTGTTGAAAAATTGGTTTCTTTGGTAAACACATGTGGTCAATTCTATACTAAAATTACACTGATAAATCATGACCACTTGGTTTAAACACCTATGTGGGCTATACCAAATTTTCCCATCTTTCATGTTATCCTGAGTGCAATATACATGTTTTATCACATGACTTTCCTTGTATCCAGGTTAGTATAGCCAGTATGTATAAAGTTATACTTACCACGTGTAGTATAAGATATTGATTTTTTCCAATAAATCAATGCGTATTTTGCGTTTTTAGCGTCATATGATAAAAAGAATCTATCACTCGTTGTCAATTGATATATTTATATTAAACTCGTTCAGGAAAAATTATTAAGCTCGCCAAAATTTCCAAAACTCGTTTAATATACATTTATATCAATTGACAACTCGTGATAGATCCTTTATATACAATCCTTTATATACAATCGTCTGTTGTTTATGTTTGTATAGAATTGGGAGATTTACTACATGAAATGATGTGTACCTACAATGATACTGACGTACAAGATAAGGCAAGATTCTACTATGCACTCATTACACGATCCACAGACACGAAGGTAAGTTATTGAATACAAAGGTGAGGGTCGGGTCAATCTGTTTATACAAACACTGATAATTTATAAACACAAAGAAGAGATAAAAGTAAGAACAAATCATGAATTGGTGTTCTCCAACATCTAACAAATGTTTCGCTAACCTTTTGACATAAAAAGTAAAGTTGTTGGCTTTGTTATTTCTGACGCTGGTTTTTTACCCAGTAAGTATGGTAATGTGATAAAAGAATCTGCCCCTATTTGTCAATGAGATGAAGATTTTTAAACTGCCATGCATATGGTCACATGTTTTCTTGGCTCCTTTAAGAAATGTTGATCTTCAAGGACATCTCATGACAACAGATCCCATTCACATATTTATTAAACTGATGTCATGTTTTATGTAAACCGAGTTGTTATAAATAAAGTTCATGGTTTAAGCAGACACAGAAAATGCTACATTTATGCACATCACATGACGCCACCACACCTGCGGAACAGTAATTATAATACTATAGTATCTGTGGGGAAATTAGCAAGATGAAAATATTGAAAACTTCATACAAGCTTGTAAAATGAGCTGATATTTCCTCAGGCATAAATTTTTGTTGTTCAACAAAAACTCTATGAAGTTATAGGAAACTATTCGCTAATAAACATGCATTGTCACCGCAAATGTATGAAAATCAAACTTTGTCAAATTTTAAACACGCTGAAATATTACCTCATACAGTATTGCTTGGATAGTGTCTCACTGTGGTATGTGGTATAAAGATGCATGCTTTTAGCTCAAGGTTTTGTAATCACTCTTCATGTATATATATATATGACCTCTGTTCATCTGTCTTCATCTACAACTGCTTGTGTAGACATTACAGTGCCCACCAAAAATATGGATACACTTTTTGACAGATGAAGAATTATAATTGGTTTAATTATTCCATATCTTTTGGTCAGACGGTAACAATGTTTGAAATTTCTGAAATAAACAGTTAATGAAGGAGTTAAAAATGTGACAGATTGAAAGATGAACATTTTCTGATTTAAAAATAAACTATGGGGTTCAAGGGGCTGAATTTGCCATATTATATGATCATGTTGTCGTTCAAAGCTGGCAAAGAAACTTAATATTTTCCATCTAGGGTACCAATCAATGTATTGTCTTTACACGAAATGAAAAAAATATTCCTGGTCTTCAAAAACATTGTTGCCAGTCTGTTCTGCAAGTAGTGTTATACAGGCAAGTAAATGGGGGAAGACTCTCTGTATCCATATTTTTGGTGGGCACTGTAGAGGTCAAAACATTTGCCCAAATCAATATGAAACTTTGTCACTAAGGTATTCTCAACAAAACCTAGAACAGGAACAATTTTAGGTCTTCTGGAGTAAAAAATAGGTAACTAGGTCAAATAAAAGAAAAGCCTCATGTATGTCATAGAGGTTGTATTTTTCACTGGATCTTCATGAAAGTTTGTTAGAATGTTTATCTAAATGGTAGGAGTGTAACAGTATACCGAGGCAGACTTCAGCCCCTCACAGTACAACATTTCAAACTTCAATACAGTTAGGTACATGTATAAGCTTTTATGAACAAAATAGTATTAAGATAACAAGGTGCTTGCATGTAGTACTATGTCAGGTGAGCCACCTAGAGCCATTGGGTCCACTAAAGTCTTGTTGTTGTATAAAGATGTGTGTTACTCAACTTATTGTTATATCTGCAGGTACAGTCAGTGCTGAAATCAAATTTGAAAGATGTTGAATCAATGAACCAAGCTATTACATCATTACTACCAGGTAAATGTAACACTAATTGGCTAGAAAGAATTTACCTAGATAGTGCTGTGTCTAGTTGTACTTATCGCTAGTGTATTATGCTTGGATCATGAGTAATTGCCCTTTGAATTTTTATTCATATTAAATATCCACAATTTTTGCCAGATTTGAGCAAAGTTTTTAAGAATCCTTCATAATAAAGCATTGTTATGCATAGGCCGATTAATGGTGTGTTATGCTGAGATTATCTTTAATGCCATTGAGGGCATAAAGCATTGGTGCTGTCCGTCTGTATGTTACGCAAATTTTGTGTCTTGAACTCCTCACAAACCATTGAGTGGACTTTCTTCAAAGTTTCACAGGTTGACAACCTCAGTGTGTAGTTGTGACCGTAAAGGAAGGAATTTATGCTTGGTCAATTTTTACCAGAGTTACAGCCATTTGTTACGTTTACTTTATACCCCAATGGGGGCACCCGTGTCCAATAGACATATTTCAAGTTGTTCTTTGCATTTTTGTCAAATATTAAATTCACTTTTTGTGTGATCATTTTGGAATTTTACTAAAACTATCATATACTAATGCACCTGTTGGAATTGCGAAATGATATACAAGCTTTGTCTGCTAACTTACGATAAGCAAATATATCCCTTGTCTTAAAATAACCAGTCCCTTGTCTACTAACAATTAACAGTCCCTTGTCTACTTACAATAAACGGTCCCTTGTCTACTTACAATAAACAGTCCCTTGTCTACTTACAATAAATGGTCCCTTGTCTACTTACAATAAACGGTCCCTTGTCTACTTACAATAACCAGTCCCTTGTCTACTTACAATAAACAGTCCCTTGTCTACTTACAATAAATGGTCCCTTGTCTACTTACAATAAATGGTCCCTTGTCTACTTACAATAAACAGTCCCTTGTCTACTTACAATAAATGGTCCCTTGTCTACCTACAATAAATGGTTCCTTGTCTACTTACAATAAACAGTCCCTTGTCTACTTACAATAACCAGTCCCTTGTCTACTTACAAAAAACAGTCCCTTGTCTACTTAAAATAACCGGTCCCTTGTCTACTTACAATAACCGGTCCCTTGTCTACTTACAATAACCGGTCCCTTGTCTACTTACAATAACCTGTCCCTTGTCTACTTACAATAACCGGTCCCTTGTCTACTTACAATAACCGGTCCCTTGTCTACTTACAATAACCTGTCCCTTGTCTACTTACAATAAACGGTCCCTTGTCTACTTACAATAAACGGTCCCTTGTCTACTTACAATAAACGGTCCCTTGTCTACTTACAATAAACGGTCCCTTGTCTACTTACAATAAACGGTCCCTTGTCTACTTACAATAAACGGTCCCTTGTCTACTTACAATAAACGGTCCCTTGTCTACTTACAATAAACGGTCCCTTGTCTACTTACAATAAACGGTCCCTTGTCTACTTACAATAAACGGTCCCTTGTCTACTTACAATAAACGGTCCCTTGTCTACTTACAATAAACGGTCCCTTGTCTACTTACAATAAACGGTCCCTTGTCTACTTACAATAAACGGTCCCTTGTCTACTTACAATAACCGGTCCCTTGTCTACTTACAATAACCGGTCCCTTGTCTACTTACAATAACCGGTCCCTTGTCTACTTACAATAACCGGTCCCTTGTCTACTTACAATAAACGGTCCCTTGTCTACTTACAATAAACGGTCCCTTGTCTACGTCCCTTGTCTACTTACAATAAATGGTCCCTTGTCTACTTACAATAAATGGTTCCTTGTCTACTTACAATAAACAGTCCCTTGTCTACTTACAATAACCGGTCCCTTGTCTACTTACAATAAACAGTCCCTTGTCTACTTACAATAACCGGTCCCTTGTCTACTTACAATAAACGGTCCCTTGTCTACTTACAATAAACGGTCCCTTGTCTACTTACAATAAAGGGTCCCTTGTCTACTTACAATAAACGGTCCCTTGTCTACTTACAATAAACGGTCCCTTGTCTACTTACAATAAACGGTCCCTTGTCTACTTACAATAAACGGTCCCTTGTCTACTTACAATAAACGGTCCCTTGTCTACTTACAATAAATGGTCCCTTGTCTACTTACAATAAACGGTCCCTTGTCTACTTACAATAAACGGTCCCTTGTCTACTTACAATAAACGGTCCCTTGTCTACTTACAATAAACGGTCCCTTGTCTAGTTACAATAAATGGTCCCTTCTCTACTTACAATAAATGGTCCCTTGTCTACTTACAATAAACGGTCCCTTGTCTGCGTACAATAACCAGTTCCTTGTATTATTTCAGGCAGTACAGATAAACTATCTTTGGCAAACATTATCAAACTTGATCAGCAATTATTCAATTGGAAAAGGTAAGCAAGTGTTTTATACATAAGATAAATGTACAATTTTATCGACGATGTCAAATTTACAATGTTGTAGTCATGAATTATAAAGTTAAAATTTCACTACCAATTTTGCGTACTAACCAGTTGGCATCACCTGAGTTAAGACAAATTGGTATCAACTTAGAAAAGAGATTCTTTCAATGTAAAATATTATTACCAATTGGATGTGATACTTAATGATTTTGTTCTTGTAAATACAATTATTATACATTCATATCTTTGCACTGTATTATATGTTATTTGTTCATTTGTGTGTTATGGGCTAGAGGCCTGAAACATGAAAATAAAGTAGTGTATTGTATTTGTATCTCTTTTCTTTTCCTGGTACATGGTAAATTTCTTTCTTTCATGTTTAAATAGGTAAGGATAGTTATACATTAATTAATTGAAAAGATTCAAACAATTAAACCTACTGATATTCACAATGCATGTAAATGAAAAGTTTAGAAGCTAAGAATTTGTGCTTTGTGAGATGCATCTCCATTGTACCTACCACTGAAATACTGACCGTATTACCTCTCGTTGCTTGTGTAATGCCATATCTTGCGAGACCGTAAGGTCGAGCGTGATACGGTATAACGCAAGCAACGAGAGGCAATACAGACAGACGTATCAACACAACTGCAGTGATATTCCTTTTATTATATATCTGTAAAAGCGAAAAAAGCGCTTTTATAGCACGCGGAAATGCGCTCACTGTGTAAACATTGACGTCACGAACGTCGGCATATTTTTGGCATATAACGCGACGTTCATCCATAAAAAGGAAGTGTTTAAGCATGAAGTCATCGACATTGGCATATTTTCGGCATATAAAAAATTCCTATACGTCAGACATGCATGATAAGGATTCCGAAAACCAGACATGTATGATACGAAAAATGTGATCTGTCGCGCTGTATTCCATCGTGCGATTTGTTCTGTATTTTGGACAATACATACATTGGTATATAATAAATCAAGTTATATAATTATTATACTGTACTTATCTGATATTTCAATGGTGTCATTTGTTTTCTAACCAAATGCTGGCTCCATTGTTGACGCCAACTTAGTCTATTGTTCTCCATAATTGACACCTAGTTTTGGGTTGTTGACAGACACCTAACATTTGTTTTTGACGCCATTTCTTGTCGCTGGTTGTTGACACCTCTCAGTCTGTTGTTGCTTAGTTACCTTGGCATGGTTATATCCAAAGTGTTTGTGAAATATCGTATTACAGGGTGTCAGTCTCTTGTTACGTAAATGATGATCAGAGATCACTAAATATTACCAACCAGGGTCAGAGGTCACTAAATGTTACCAGCCAGGAACTCGTACATGATTATATGAATACAGATGCAACAGAACCAACTAAAGGTATAGTTCAAAGTTGGCATGTATAAAATTTTCCATTTTTTGATATCCCGATTTTTCTCTCCTTTGTTGTTGCATATTTCATAAGTCTTATTGAAGTTTTCATGATCTTGATTGATTAATAAACTGATTAACTAATTTGCACTTGATATCTATAAGTGCTCATTTCGAAGTTGGTCATATTTGTCAAATGTTGGCATAACAATGTGACTTATACACCCTTTCAATTAAGACCGTAATGAAATTGTCTCCCTTTGATGGCGTCATACGAGGGCTCAAAGCGTATACACGAGCCGATTACCGTTAGCGTGTAAAGGAAATAAAAAATGTGTCAACTTTAAACCGCTGTAAATCCAGCGTGTAAAGGAAATAAAAAATGTGTCAACTTTAAACCGCTGTAAATCACGTTTTACTCTGTCGATTTTTTAAAGATGAACACTTACGAAAACAAGATTGTATAGACTTTTTAATAATGTAACTTTTGTTAATGTATTTTCAATAATAAAACATAAAAAGCCATGTTTTCGGAACAAAAATTTCAAGGGCGAGAAAATGTAAAAATAAAGAACTGAATTCAATACTCAACAATTGGCATTTAACTTGATCAAAATGTTTATTATTTGCAGTTTTAAGAACTGTGTAGACTAAGCTTTCAAAAAATTATATTATTAAAAGATATTATTAAAGTTTTAAAAGGAGAGCCATGCTTTTCGAACCTAAATACCATGATTACGCGCGCACAATCCACTCATTGAAACCTGACTTACATTTATACTAGCATAAAGAAATTGTGTATTTTAATAATTCATCACACATCATAAAAGTGTAGAATATTAGCTATATCATTTCGAAAGTACGACTATCCAGCCAGAAATTAAAACGTTAATTTACACAGGAGGAAATTTCTTTCTAGATACAGTTTGTACTAAAATCCGGGCGGGCATGATTTTACATGTCCGCATGTGCTTACAATACTTGTTTAGTGTTATACGTGGGTATATCCAAAAGTAATGTCACTGATGCTGTAAAATCGTATATAATGTCAGTAAGACCACGAACTTTTTATGCCCCCGTATCGATAGATCGGGAGGCATATAGTAATTCACCTGTCCGTCCGTCCGTCCTTCCGTCCGTCCCTTCGTCCGTCCGGCCAGGTTAACCCAAATTGACCGTTTCTTCTAGCATTAAAATGGCTTGCTACAAAGTTTTCAAACTTGCATGGATGTTGTATATGACCACTCTCCACGCGCCTGTATCACCTGACTCCATTTTGACCTTCACCTTGACCTAATTTTGGACTTAGACTTATTGAAAGGTAAAATTCTTGGTTAACCCAAATTGACCGTTTCTTCTAGCATTAAAATGGCTTGTTACAAAGCTTTCATACTTGCATGGATGTTGTATATGACCACTCTCCACACGCCTGTATCACCCGACTCCATTTTGACCTTCACCTTGACCTAATTTTGGACTTAGACTTATCTCCCCTTTAGTATTTTTACAATAAAATTTTGTCTGGAGCGTATCTTCAAAACTATTTAACGTATTGACTTGAAACTTGAAATATAAATAGATGGCAACTTGGAGAAGTGCATTGACAAAGAACCATAACTCTGTCTGTCTTAAATTTTGAATTATGTCCCCTTTAGTGTTTTTTTATAGTCAAATTTTGCTCTGAGTATATCTTCAAAACTATTAAATATATTGACTTAAAACTTGGAATATAAATAGATGGCAACTTGGAGAAGTGCAATGACCAAGAACCATAACTCTGTCTGTCTTAAATTTTGAATTATCTCCCCTTAAGTATTTTCAGAATCAAATTTTGACAGGAGTGTATCTTCAAAACTATTTAACGTATTGACTTAAAACTTGAAATATAAATAGATGGCAACTTGGAGAAGTGCATTGACAAAGAACCATAACTCTGTCTGTCTTAAATTTTGAATTATCTCCCCTTTAGTGTTTTTTTATAGTCAAATTTTGCTCTGAGTATATCTTCAAAACTATTAAACATATTGACTTGAAACTTGGAATATAAATAGATGGCAACTTGGAGAAGTGCAATGACCAAGAACCATAACTCTGTCTTAAATTTTGAATTATCTCTCCTTAAGTATTTTCAGAATCAAATTTTGACAGGAGCGTATCTTCAAAACTATTTAACGTATTGACTTGAAACTTGAAATATAAATAGATGGCAACTTGGAGAAGTGCATTGACAAAGAACCATAACTTTGTCTGTCTTAAATTTTGAATTATCTCCCCTTTAGTGTTTTTTTATAGTCAAATTTTGCTTTGAGTATATCTTCAAAACTATTAAACATATTGACTTGAAACTTGGAATATAAATAGATGGCAACTTGGAGAAGTGCAATGACCAAGAACCATAACTCTGTCTGTCTTAAATTTTGAATTATCTCCCCTTTAGTATTTTCAGAATCAAATTTTGACAGGAGTGTATCTTCAAAAGTGTTTAAGATATTGACTTGAAACTTGGTATATGAATAGATGGCAACTTGGAGAAGTGCAGTGACAAAGAACCATAACATCTGTATCACCAGATCACACATGAAGTCGATCAAGGGACTGCTTTCAAATGTGGCATTATTCGTTTACCATCATAAGCCCCTTATAGTTCAAAGCCATGTAACACTATCAAACATTTTAACTGAATAATGGCCCCTGATTGACTTAGCTTTTTATGGACATGGCTTCCACGGGGCATAAGCGTTTATTGAACGCAGTCTTGTTTACACTGTAACTTCAGTCTAATTTGAATATGATGGCCAAATTTCGCAACAATGCACATAATAGTTCTGGAGATATGAACATTTTCATGAGACATACTTACGAACATCGCCGCAAGCCCGACGTCAACGACGTCACAATGACGTTACTTGCTGACACCTACTCATCCAGTAGAAATTCATCCCTCGTGATTTCTAACGACTCATGTACCATGCAGTCATTTCCAAGACCTTCAAAAATGATTAACCCACCCGACACTTACTCTCTGTGAAATTAAATTATTTTTAAGTGTCTTCTAGATAGTCCCACAGCAAAATATTTAACTCACCACATAATGATTTCAGTTCTGAACGTCGAATTGAATTGACGGCGTTAAAAATTCTATTGGTGTTCTTTTCGGATCTGCTTAAAACCGTTCATATGACTCCCTATCGATAATGATTTGGTGATGTATGCCCCCTTAACAGATTAAACCGCATACACATGAGCCTATGTTGCCGGCTTGTTTAAATAACGTTTCAGTAGGTGACTTTAAAAACTTTTAGGAAAAGTGCATTACTACGCGCAGCGTCTTTTTGTCACAAATCTGCCGTGTTTTCGCTAATTAATCAATGCGTTGAAGATATATTACGAGTTTCAAAGTTGAGTGACGTTATTGAATTTTTAGCAGCAGACACAAAACATTTGTTTCATCAAGTCACGAAAGTATTGTCTGCTTTCTATAATTATTTTTTATAAAAATGCATAAAAGAAAATTGTTATGATAATGAAAAAGGTATATTTTAAATGTTCATATAATCCAGTTATGAAAATCGAATAATGCAGCATGTTTTATATAAATCAGAATTGAATTGCTGAACATTGTGATATCATATTTATGCATATCGGCCTATACAAAATTAAACCACGGGAGGAGTGACATTACTTTTGGATATACCCTCGTAGTTGATTCAAAGATCTCTGTCACAACCGCGTAAACAAACATTCAACCAGGTCGATTATTACAGGTTTCTCAGGATTATATTCTACCATCATAAATACACTGCTATAATTAAAATTCTACTGGTCCTATAGCGTAGTGGTTATACTTACTGCATTTAGTTATTTAGAAATGAACCATTCTGGCGGTTTTGACAGACATCTTTGAATCGACAATAACACGAGTACATTGATGTGTTGTTTACTGCAATCAAAGAAAGTAAGGAATCACCGGAAAATTTCACACGACAAATAACTTAAAACCTGAATCAATTCTAGGTAAAATTTTGTTGTATGTAGGTAAAACTCAATTGTTTGGCAATACAATGTAGTCTGTTTCAAATCTTACTCTTCCATCATGAAACCTTTGTTCATTTGAAATTCATATACAAGTAAATGAGAAAAGTGCTTTATTTATTTTAAATGGTGTCTACGTGTAAAAATATTGCAATAAAATATATTTGAAACATCAAAATGAGCATTGTAGCACAAGTCATACAGGTGCATGTCCATTAATTTACACTTTTTGTTCGGACACGGAATTAGAGAGACCTCCGTGGTTTGGATAAACATAATTTATACTTTTCTATAAAAGTAACCCAAACGTTGATTTAAAAGTGTCAATCATTTAAATTAAAACACTGACCAATATACTGTACATGTATATTAAGATGACAGATGGTGACAACTTAGTACTGATTGGTTGTATATTAGTACCCTGCTGTGAAACTAATTTATATAGAGTATGGTCTTGGTGGCTTATCTTGATATTAGGGGATCTATGCTGTTTATTGTAAATCATTATATAATTATACAGCACCTAGAATTTATTTATGCGTTAGGATTTTAGCACCTTATCAGCTGACAAGATTTTATTTATGCATTAGGGTTTTAGCACCTTAACTTCTTAAGTATCTGTCTCACTTTAATTTGTTATGTTTTTCCCATCACTCGAATTGCAGTTCAGGTCACTTTTTGTGAATTAAGATTTACAATTCTTATATTAAAAACAAAATATTGTTAATTGTGATGTTAGTTTGAAGAGCAGTTGTATATAAATAATGTATTTTTTAAATTAATTTATAACAATCAACTGATATCATAATCGTCATTTATACAGCTTTTTAAGCCGAATTTGCCCGAAATGACACGTATGTAACCAGATAGGACATTCCAATAAATCGTTGTGGCTCTAATAAGCGTGTAGTTTTATTCAAAGGCCTAAATAATTATGTCTTTGTTTTATTACAATCCATAATAAACAACACATAACTTGGGAATTGTATTGGTAAAAAGAAATGTGACATAGCAATGATCCAGAGTTAACTAGGTCTAATGTCGGTAATGATGTAGTAGTACTTATTGAAAGAACCAGGTGAAAATACTTGCGCTTTATATTCCCGGCAATATATGCATTTATCGAAGTACAAATATACACTGTATCGTAGCACTAACGCTCAATTTAATGTACTAAATGTGCATAACAATCAACCAAATTACAAAACAACATTAATACAACTACAGATCTTTTTGGAAATTAACGCCCGATAATTGACCATTGTTGATAGAAAAAAATCCGAGAAATCACACGTTTCCTCCACATCCATAACATGTAACATGTTATACATACATTGTTAGTACATTATAAACATCTTTATTGAAAAAACAACAGCTACAAAACATGCAATTAACGAAAAAAGCGATTAAATAATCTCTTCGCTACTGCGTTTATAGTGTCGTTAATTTGTAGAGCCCTCGTTTGACGTCACATCCGGTTTACAGGAGGTAACTCTGTACATACGATTATCGCTTAATTGAAAGGGTCTATTGACTATAGTTTGTTACTGTTATAGCTTAGCTAGGCTGTGAACCCCAACATGACACCATAAGGGTGATAAAGGGACCTGGTAGTTGTGCTCAGTGTTGACAAGATGTTTTGTTATTTCAGATAGTGGTGTAGATCAGTATGCACAAAGAGTCAGTAATCTGGATGTGTTGTTGGAAATTAAATGTCATATTCAACTTGTAAGTTATATAGAGATTTGGTCATAACTGCCCTCCTGCAGGTAGTATGCTGGGTTTGTAACAAGTACATGTATAAATTCAGGTGTTAACTCGGGACTTTATGAATTGTGATATGTTTATTTGTCATAAAATAACATGAGTACCTATAGATACTTATGCTGTCAACAAATTAATGAAAATTGTCTCCTTTAAAATTAACTCCAAAATTTGTTCACGCTCTAATTGATACATGTATAAACATATATGATCATAGTGGCCCTAAAGACTATTATTGAACAGTCATCTGATACCTAGTCAAAAAGACATCTACATATCGCTGGCTTAGAATGAGAAGGTTGTAACTACAAAATCAATATTTTGAGAAAACAAGCAAAAACTGTCTGAAAATTGCTCTTTACTTATGGTAAAACAAGCTGTTTCAACTTCAGTTTGATCAACATGACAATTTCCGATTTTCATGAAAATAGGCTCATAAGAAGCCCCTTATGATGTATATTTCATATATGCATTAGTCTTATAAGGTCGTAAGTAGTAGTTACAACCTTCTAATTCAAAGCCAGCGATATTGTTGCAAGCCTTGTTTATAAACAATAAATAGCCTAGTGGTAAGTATTCTTTTTTTTGAGGAATGTTGAAACTGACCAATCATGTACAGGGTGTTAAAAAGTCCATTCTCAAAATTTTAATTCATGTCAAATTTTATTTTAGCTGTGTACACGATAGACAAGCTTAATTTCTTACTCTGATAGTTTCATTTAATGCCAGAATGATAAGAAGACAATGGTAGACCCGTCTGAATTTATGCCTGAAAATTTTATAATCGTCTGTGGCCAGAAAAACTGAGGCATTCAGAACGATTTTTTTTAACACTCTGTATAATTACGCACTCGCATCTACTGATGCTGGAGGCATATAGTGATTGTCTTGTCCACCTGTTTGTCTATCCGTCACAAAATGTTGAAACTCAACGATTTTTAAAGTCCATCAAAGCATTTAATTTAAACTTGGCATCCAAAAAGGTGGTGAAAAAAAACCAACCGAAACTTGATCCCACAACGTATTTACAACTTTTTCATGCGCGGCATCTACTGTTTGATGCAGACGGCATATTGTGATTGTCTGTCCGTCGGTTTCTTGTTTATCATCATAAACATATTACATTGTCAAAGCCATGTAACACTATCCATCATTTTAACATAATTATGGCCCCTGAATGACTAAGCTTTTTGTTATGGACAAGGCTTCCACCGGGGCTTAAGCTTTAACAGCCTGATTTATGTATATAACAGAGAGAGGAATCAGAGTTGGAGAGAACACATGCTGTAACTATACAGATAGAACCATCACAAGTCTATCAACCTGTACACAGTAAGTACTCCTTGATAGCCTAGTGGTAGAGTGTCCACTTTGAGTGCAGGGCCGGTATTTATAAAGAATCTTAAGTGAAAACTTAAATATTTTGACTTAAGTTAAAATATTGAGCTGCTGATATTTCACAAGAAACGAAAAATAGCCCATGTTTTCTATGTAATTATTGTAGCTCTTTACATAATGCTTCCAATCAATGTAAATAATTGTTAATATTAAGTTTCATCTTTAGCTGATACACTTAAGAAAATTTTAAGTTTTCACTTAAGATGCCCTATAAATACCGGCCCTGGCCGTGTCATACCAAAGATGAAATATAAATCAAACAAGTGTTTCCCTTTCTAGACGCTCAGCATAAAAGGGCAACTGACTTCTCTCAAAGTTGATAAAGTGCTCCCAGGATAATGAGATACGTGGGAAAATTTGGTATAACCTACATAAGTGGGAAAATTTTGCAACAGTGGAGCCAGCTGGCTAATGTTTGTAAATATCACATTATCCTGGGCACTCTATATCTGATTAATTTCACTTCATATACATGTATTTACTATAACAATTTCATATACAAGTATACATGTATTTTCTTCTGTGACTGACCGTATTACACTTCTATCACAATGTTGCATAACAAACCTTCACAAACAAGCTTAGGGAAATGACCGGTCAATTACATGTACAAATTCTGGATGGCGTCATTCTCCTGTCATATATTCTCAGAATGAACCTGTCTCAGTATTACACTATCATCTCGGTAGATGGTGATACATTGTCGGCAATGGTGTTATAGCGCTGATGTCCGGTTTAGGATTTCGTGTGAAATGTATTTTCCAAATCACGTACACATCATGTTTGTACATGTATAATATAACCGAGATGGTGTGAGTGGTGTTGATAAATTGTTAGCTCACCTGAGCACAAAGTGCGGCAAGGTGAGTTATTGTGATCACTCACCGTCCGTCGTCCGTCCATCTGTATGTCCGCACACACGAAAGCTACCTTAAGTGGTAGGAGGTGTGGCCTAACACAATAGAAATCTATTCAATTCATTCCGTGACCACTTAATTCTTTTGTCCTTTAAGTGGTCGTTCCTTTGATCTTAAACAATGGAATGACCACCTAAGGTAGGGATCGTGGGAACGTCCGTCCGTCCGTCTGTCCGTCCGTCCACACTTTCAAACGACATCTCCTCTGAAACCATTTTGCCAATTTGATGAAATTTTGCCAGGATGTACGTGGCATTGGGGGATTCAGTAATTGTTCAAATTAAGGCCCTGGAGTGAAAATTGGCCCCGCCTTGGGGGTCACCGTTATACATAGACTTATATAGGGAAAACAAATAAAAATCTTCTTGTCTAAAATTACAATGCCTAGAGCTTTGACGGTCACCCGTTTTACCGGAATCCACGTAAATTACCGGAATAGACCGGAATCCAGATAAATTACCGGAATAGGCCCATATTTCGTTAATAAACAGTAGTTTTACATAGTTTTTGGTTTAAATCAATCTTATTTAACATAAGCAACATATATGCAAAACTAAAATAAAATATGTTATGAAAAAAAAAGTTATTGAAATTTTAAAATTGGCCGTCGTCCGTTCGTCATTACGCTATGATCTAT
Organism: Spisula subtruncata; assembly: GCA_963678985.1. Taxonomy (NCBI): domain Eukaryota; kingdom Metazoa; phylum Mollusca; class Bivalvia; order Venerida; family Mactridae; genus Spisula; species Spisula subtruncata. The sequence continues at coordinate 6,409,691 of OY787663.1, forward strand.
GCAGAATTTACTTGACCGAAATAGACATGTATCTCGTTAACAAAACATAATTTTGTTAAGTTTCTGGTATAATTCAATCATGGATACGAAAAATAAGTTGTTTCTTAAAAAGAAATTAAAATATTTAAATGAAAACCGATTTTACATGAGTTTTAAAAACGATCATTTTTCGCTCTGACCGCGCGTATTGACAGAGAATTAACATAACCGGAATCCACTTTCTATAACCGGAATAGGCCTATATTTCGTAAATAAACAGTAGAATTGTATTATTTTTGGTTTAAATCAATTATATATACCATAAGTAACTCATATGGCCTGGTGCACAGTAAATGTCCCACTTTTGTTAGCATCTGATGCAAAAAATAAAGTTTCTTGTATTTTTATAAAATTTACTTTTTTAGGTACTAGGGGACATATATAAACATGTGTCATTGATAAAAAGATAAGTTTTTGCTTAAATTTTGTGATTTTTACAATTAAATATTTTGTGTCTGAGAGGGGACGGACATTACAAAATAGTAGAAAGGCTATCTTTAAAAGACCATTTAACACAAAATATACCTCCAAAATGTAATTATTTTACATATTTATGAAAAACAAAGTATACTTTAGTAAATTAAATTATTTTTTATTGAAGTAATTCTGAATTTTGCCATTGATGAGCAATAATTTAAATTTAGTCTCATTATTTTTAACCTAATTATCCCTTTATGACTTTCTGGTTTCAATTAGTTGTAAAACATAATATATGATTGATAAATGTTATTTTCCGTAGCTCAGTGGTTATTGCGAGACACTCGTATGTATAAAATTAAATGTTTTTTAAACCACAGCATTACATACTAGATGATTAATAAGTATACTGTATTGTATTACTGTATTGTACATTAGGGAAAATAAAATGCTCACTAGTGACCGGCTCGTCGATTCCCCTGCATATAGACCTTGTACAAAAAATTAATGTTTCCTAAAAAAGTAAGTATTTTTATCAGTGAAACAGTTACCTGTGTGAAAAATATACATCAAAGGTAACGCAGCCGAACTTTGACACATGAAAATAGAAACATATTGCGGCATCGCTCATTTTATAGACCTCGTGATGCTTAAGACGTATATTTAATTTTTGTTAGTGGAATAACTCATGGCAGTTGATTAACAGATTATAAATCATATTGTATCATAATGGATTACTAATACTATTTGAAGGTAATTGTTACGTGTCTTCGCAATGCATGTTAATTACGTCTATATCATTTGTGTCATTTGTGATTAACATAAGGACTCCTTGATAAAGGATTCACCCGACAGGGTCTGTGAATGCATTGACCAAGTGATAGAAAATACATACGGAGGCAACAGTGGCCTGTTCTATGATAATTAATATTCAGAATCCTTGATATATGTCAGTAATTTTATTCATTAATTGATTTTTGCGGTTCAAAAACGAACATTAGGTTTAATTTTATCCAACTGTTGCACAATGATTAGTCATGCCTGGGGCTACAAGTATACAATTGACACACAAGATGTCATACAGAATATCCAATAAACAGGTCACTTATCAGTACGCTAGATGTCAAGAAATCTATTTATAGCCCCAACTCTTCATTTTCATGAATCAGTGTAGAGTCAAGTCTCTGTATTACGGATGAAAAACACACAAAATCTGTGTTTTAAGAAATATTTTAAATTTCCATTTGGAAATAAGTTATTTATCGCATATATGATCGAATAATAGCAGAAACTAAACAAAATTACCGTAAAAAACGAGATTCGGGTCTATTCCGGTTACGTTAATTCTCATTCAGTACTGCGTTCAATGCGAGAAATGAACGATTTTAAAAATTGCACAAAATCTTGTTTTACTAAAATATTTTGATTTCCTTTTGGAAATAACTCATTAAAAGTATATATGAACGAATTATTGCAGAAACTAAGCAAAACTACCATTTTATAGCGAGATACGAGCCTATTTCGGTTACGTCAATGCGGGAAAATTAGCGATTTTAAAACTTGTATAAAATCATTATTCACCAAAATATTTTAATTTCCTTTTGGAAACAATATAATAATAGTATATATTATTGAATTATATCAGAAATTAAACACACTTACCAATAAATAACGTGATACAAGCCTATTCCGGTTATGTTAATTCTCATTCAATACGCGCGGTCAATGCGGGGAAATGAGCGATTTTAAAACTTGTATAAAATCATTATTCACCACAATATTTTAATTTCCTTTTTGAAACAATATAATAATAGTATAAATTGTTGAATTATATCAGAAATTAAACACAATTACCAATAAATAACGTGATACAAGCCTATTCCGGTTATGTTAATTGTCATTCAATACGCGCGGTCAATGCGGGGAAATGAGCGATTTTAAAACTTGTATTAAATCATTATTCACCACAATATTTTAATTTCCTTTCGGAAAAAATATAATAATAGTATATATTATTGAATTATATCAGAAATTAAACACACTTACCAATAAAAAACTTGATACAAACCTGTTCCGGTTATTTTAATTCTCATTCAATATGCGCGGTCAATGCGGGAAATGAGCGATTTTAAAACTTGTATAAAATCATTATTCAACACAATATTTTAATTTCCTTTTGGAAACAATATTATAATAGTATATATTAATGAATTATAGAAGAAATTAAACACAATTACCAATAAATAACGAGAGACGAGTCTATTCCGGACACGCTAATTCTGATCCAATATGGTAATGACATCGTAAAATGAACAAATTTTGATTCTCGAATAAATTTTTTTTCGTGAACATATTTTATTTCAGTTTTGCATATATGTTGCTTATGTTAAATAAGATTGATTTAAACCAAAAACTATGTAAAACTACTGTTTATTAACGAAATATAGGCCTATTCCGGTAATTTATCTGGATTCCGATCTATTCCGGTAATTTACGTGGATTCCGGTAAAACGGGTTACCCGAGCTTTGATATTTGTTATGTAGCATCATCTAGTGGTCCCCTACCATGATTGTTCAAATTATGCCACTGGGGTCAAAATTGGCCCCGCCCCGGGGGTCACCAGTTTTGCATAGACTTATATAGGGAAAACATATAGAAATCTTCTTGTCTAAAACAACAATGCCTAGAGCTTTGATATTTGGTATGTAGCATTATCTAGTCGTCACCTATCAAGATTGTTCAAATTATGGCCCTGGTGTCAAAATTGGCTCCGCCCCGGTGGTCAGGTTTTTACATAGACTTATATAGGGAAAACTGTTAAAACTCTTCTTGTCTAAAACTACAATGCCTAGAGCTTTGATATTTGGTATGTTGCATCATCTAGTGGTTTTCTAGATTGTTCAAATATAATGCCCCTGGGTGAAAATTGTTAGTTAGGGCATTTACAATCAGGTGAGCGATATAGAGCCATCACGGCCCTCTTGTTTTGTTTGCCTCGGGTGTTACTTTCATTCATAAGCAGTATTTTAATTATATTCGACAGTAAGTTTACCTGCTCTTGGGTTTTCTTGTGTTACGGTACTGACAAATAGAAGACAATTTTTTACTTGACTTTGATTGCCATATTTTCACTCCAACTGCTATGGATGATTGTATTTATTGTTGCTAGTAATATACCTAGGCATAGATTGCCTAACGTCATATCAGCGTTAAATTTCCCACAATGTTTCTGGCACAGGTACATGGCACTACTGGACATAAATATTTGTATTCGGTATACCTTACGTCTGTGTGTACATCAGAGCCATTGAAATTAGCTTTTGAATATTACCTGCCATTTGGGCGAGTAATCCTTCGTAAAGTTACTACTTCTGTGTATAAAGTTACTCGCCTGAACAGAAAATCAGTCATAAATTACTTGCCAGGGCCTTCGAGCGATTGCTTATTTCGATGACTGACATCAGGGTTTTTCAGTACTTTGATTGTTGGTTTAGTGTAAATCTTGCCCAGTTGTAAAGTAAATATTTTGTTTCTATTTTCAGATAAACATATAGCATGTTTAGCAAAGTTAGGTAAGTGTTTGGCTTTTTCATGGAACTATTACAACTTTATATGCAGCAATAGTATCATAGTTCCATTTTATTATTTTCTCCGTTTTAAATTGGCGAAATCAGATTTTGTCATCTTTCATTGTCTATGGTCTTACACAAATCAAGGCCATGTTGCCTAATTCCCTTACACAGTCACCCGAGCGTCGGTGTCGGCATCGGCATCAGCGTAATGCTAATGTTAAAGTTTACATACCACCTCAAATATCCATTGACATATTGGTTTGAAATTTGGTACACTTGTTCCCCATCATGACCCCGACCTTTACACAAGAGGAGGTAACTCTATCAAGCATTTTGACCAAACTATGCCCCTTTTGACTTAGAAAATAGAAAAAAATTTACACTATCAAATATTTACACTATGACTGAAAATAGTGGAGCTCGCTGTCCGGTGACAGCTCTTGTTACTACAATTATCATCCCCCCGAATCTATAGCTATATTGTCAAATTAGTTATTCTTTGTGTGGTTGGGAATGAGGTGTATAATATATTGTGCTTTAAATTATTTCAGAAAGTCGAGATGTTTATTTGAAATTGAGACCAAGATTACCATTATCAAGAGCTGTCCATTGCAAGTAAGTTGGTTGTGATTGTTCTCATTCAGTATAGCTTGGAGAATTTGACCTGATCCTGACTTTTATGCATGAATATATTACAAGGTTCTGGCTTTGAATAATCAATTTCCGAATAATTTCGTGCAATATTGGTATTTCAAATTTGTGTTTGTATTAGAGAGTATGAAAAAAATTACAACTGGGGCTATAATTATAGACAAAATATCCATTGTTTAATTGTGCAAATTAAAAGGTCAGGATCGTGTCTAATTCGCCAAGCAATAACACAATGTGACCATAGCAATATTAATTTCCTAAATAAAAAATTCCTATATACAACTCAACCTCAGAGCAGCCCTCTGTGGAGCAACAACCTCTCTATATAGCAACACCTGCAAAATTTCTACAATTCATTATTTTCTATAAAAAAAAATCCAAAATGCTCATGGTACAATTTAAGGTTATAAATGGTTGTAATATGAATACTTATGGTACCTAAATTGTCAAAACTCTTTGAAATAATACCTGTTCCGGTTGTTTATTTTATTTTATTTCATGTTTATCGGTAGTTTACGGCGTGATAACGGTGGATTATTCACCGATAATTTCACAGTTCATAATTTCACTGTTCATAATTTCACGCAAACGGACTACTTTCTTTAAAACTAATTTCCCCGCCGCAAAATATACAATAGTAAGCATTTTCACTTGTTCTCTTAATCTTTAACAAATAACAGAGCATAATATGTACATAAATGTAAAACAAATGGATGAAATTGAAGCCATTGCAGATGAACTACTTGCTTGAAACTCGACGCGTGCATGGCGGGAAAACGACGTCACGCAAAACATTTGAGGTATATAGTATTCCATCATTAAAGCTATTTGAAGCATGAAATAAATAGAATATTAGTATTTTTCCGTGTATGATCGGCTGATAATTCACCTCGTGAGCAGCTGACTTATATTTTCACTCGTGGCTACGCCACTCGTGAAAATATTACATCAGCTGCTCACTCGGTGAATTATCAGCCGATCATACACGGAAAAATACAAATATCCTCTATTTAAATCAAGTGTCAAAGGATGGCTGAAAGAATTGCTGAAAGCGAGATACAGTGGCTGCAGGGTTGCCTTCATATCTTTCAGAAATACTCCACTGATGGCTTTCACCCAGCCATGTATTCAAATTGCAGAAAGCGGCCTATGAAGACTGGTAACTTTTATCTTTAACTTATAATTATTATTTCAGTGTAACGTTTTCCTGTGATAACAAGCTGACCTACACAAACAGTCTACCACCATTTGATGTAGAGTTCTCTCATCTTATGATGAAGTTACCATGGCAACCATCCCAGGGATCTCAGGACCATCATTTAACATTCACAGCTTTATGGGATTGGGTTTTAAACAGAAAAATTGATGAAAGGTAATGTTTGATAATTTGAGACGATGGTATGTTTATAAATATGAGAAATATGTTCTAAAATGTTCATGACAAGTGCCATAGAAATTTTATAGTGCACTCCCCCATCTTTGATGAGGGGTTATGTTGCTTTGTGTCTGCCTGTTGTGGTTGTGAGGTCAGTTAGACCAAGTGGTTTCCATTCAGTAACTCAAAAACACTTTGCCCGAGGATCTTCAACCTTTGCATGGAGGTTGGCCAGCAACAGTAGATGATGCCATATTACATTACCGAGTGCCATCATTCAATACTTCCAGTTCAATTTATATAGAAGGCTTGGACTACTATAAAATTATTAATTTTCGTGGGGGATTAAATTTCGTTGATTTCGTGGTTCACCTCAACCACAAACTTTAATCCAAACGAACATTAATTTTGACCCTGAAATGCAAAATCCACGAATTTCAGTCCCAACGAAATTGTCTTTTTTAACAAAACCAACAAAATTAGATGATTTTACTGTACCTCATATGGATAGCACTACGTAGTGGTTTGCTTAGGCATGTAAACCTTAGCAGGGCAACTGAATATTCAGAATGTGTCTGTCAAGGAAAAAAAACTGTCTCATGTTCTTAAAATATACCACAAAGTACTTCACACACATCCTGGAACTGTTACCTAAGAAAAGTGCCACTAAGCGTCTTCATTCAGTTACCTCCTGATCAGTCAAATATAGAAGACACGGACTACCTCTCATGGAAAGTGCTACGTAGCGCTTGCCTATTTTAACATTCTCCTTGTGTTGTGTGTTTCAGGGGCGGTATAGAATCTGTGAAAATATTCAATTTGAAACAACAACAATTCAAGGACATTCAAGAGGAGACATTGTCTCAGTTTCAGTTTGAGACTAGTACAGGTAAATATGTGAAAACACGATAACTGCTTGAACTAATGAATATTTAATTGATGTTTAAATGCGTCTCTAAATTTGTTTTCAAATTTATTAATGTCTCAATTTAATCATATTTATTACCCAATTCATATATACAATTTCTATCATACAAATTTATATATAATACACATGGGTAAAGGGTTGAGCCACAAGTTTCCAAAACTTAGTAACGGCTATCCCCTTAAAAAGTTCTTAAAGAACATACTTGATCACAATGATGAGACATTGAGGCTTTCATTCTGTTGAAATGGGGGGGGGTAACTATATCAAGAAGTTTGGAGGAGTTATTGCCCTTTTTACTCTTGGAATATTCGCTCCCAGATTAGCATTGTCAAGTACGAGAAAGTCAAGCGCCCAGCACTTGTAGGCGTTGCTCCTGTGTATTCAATAGATGTCTATCTATAGTACTGAATTCATACAATGACATATGACTAAGTGACTGATAGGAGTATTGAAGTATTCATACCCATTCCTTCTGTTTGACAGAAAATGGTTAACACCTTCATCACTTCTATGGCACAGACATAAATCCCAGCTGAACTGTAAAATCACGATATCAAGTTTTGCCAATTCTGGGGCCTTATTCACCAACGTTGTAAGTCTAAAACTTAGACTTAACATTGTCTAATGTTCTATTCGCTCTCAAGTTGTTATAAGTGTAAGGATTTTGATATAAATCGGTATACATGTTCAGTGGGTAACAACAAATAGTCAGACAAAATTTTGCATGGTTAAATCTAATTTCAAAGAACAGGTAGAGATTATGAATAATGACAATTTTAAGTCTAAGTCTGAATTTTAGACTTACAACGTTGGTGAATAAGGCCCCTGTTTCATGAAGTAGTTTGTAAGATTAACATATAGAGGATCTTACATGAGTGTCTTTTCATATTGAATTTATTAAACAAGTTGGATAAAAGTGATAAAATACGAGGCTATGTCGAAACTTAAGAAAGTTATACCTTCTTTGTTTTACTGCTGTTGTTAAGGATCTTAACTTCAAAGAAATGTTCACAAACTTTTCAAACTTGGGATTGTGAAAATTATCCCTTACGAAAATTAATTTACTTTGATGTACTCTCAACAAATCTTTTAAGTGTGCATGCATATATTAACGATAGCTCAGTCAATAACTAATGGATCGTGATGAAATTTTCAACATACGGAGATTTGATACTTGGAATTACAATTCAATTGATTTAATTACCATCTGATTAACAAAGTTACAATCAGAATAAGCAAATGATGACATCATCAAAAGCAAATGTCACAAATTTTTGCACCATATTCATCGGTCGCTCGTCTGGGTCTTGATGTAGCTATTTGTCCGCTTTGCTTTTAAATTTTATTTTCTAGCATATAAGCTTTTCATTTGTCTAAAAACAATGTTAACCATGATTCAAGTAAATTACAATTGATGATTAGAAATATCCACTTTCATTCGAAAAAGGAAATTTTTGACGGAGTAACATCCCTTTGACCATCAACATAAAAATGATTTTTTTTAAAAGTTGATAAATACCATGTTGTTGAGTAAAAAGTCTTATTATTTTGTGTTTTTAGAATTTGGAGATATATAACTTAACTTCAAATTGATCATACTTTTAACATAATTTACACGTATGTGTACATTTCCCGGTAATTTTGCTTGCTTTGATTTTTCACGGTTCAATGAGCCGCATATTGTAATTTCGAAAAAAACAAAACTTTATTGATTCAATCTTGATATAGTCAATAGCATATACACAAAATTTCATGCAGAAATGTTAATTAATAAATAAATTGCTAGGTAAAAACACATGCAAACTAAGTCTTATTAGATTTGTTAAGTGTAGAATATCATGATGTATATAACAGTATATTACCGGTACAAGCATGTTATGTGTATTTCAGAGAAATGTGACAGTTGTTTCGCCATCTTTCTGCCACCAGAGTATCATTTCTTGATGAAGTGTGAACCACGGTGTGATGATACAGTTGTGGTTACCATGGTAACAGATCTGTGGACACTTTTACCATATATTGACACATTCTTGGAGACGACATTTAGATGATGTGTCAAGTCATGATGGTGCTTTATCTCAGTAATTTGAATTCCTGATAGGAATGGTTGGTCATGTGCTTTTTTTAGGACAATATCCGCAAGGCTTTTCTGGGAAAATGCGGTACTGCGTACATGTTTTCTATACATGGAACTGTACAAACAAAATGTGTGAGACATATAGGATCCATCATGAGCTGATAATTATTGTTCCCATGGCTTAGGAAAAGTCAGGGAAAAAAAATTTTTTCAGGGTCAGTGATAAGTCAGGGAATTTTGAAAATAGGGAAATATGAATTTGAGCACAAGTCAGGAAATTTATGTTATATCTGTCGATAAGTGTCATTTCCGATGAAGAAATACCAAAGACTGAAAAAAATCATTGCATACTATGCTCCCTCTAAAAAATTAAAATTATGAAATCTTTATGATAACCAACATGATGACAAGTGTCTGTGTGAAGAGTTATTCAAAGCCTGGTATCTGTGTTTTATGTCATCGACTGTATCTAGAAAATGTCGACTAGTACATTGTATGTATGAAAAGGACTTTGAATGTTATATCTCTTGGTATGACATGGAATTTTGTGCAATACCTACATCATTTAATTACATCTTCTTATGAACTTTAGTATAAATGTTCTAATGTAGATGTAATTTATACAAATGTATAATGTTGTTATTTATACTATAAGTAAATAATACTGAAACTACAATAAAACATAAAAATATGTTGGAATCTTTTCTTCTTAGTATGTATCCTATATGAGACGGGCCTTTTGGAAATACCGGTATGTATATTTGGCTAATACAATGTAGCAGGTTGTACCACTATCAGATTCACCTGACCAGGGGCCTTATTCACCAACGTTGTAAGTCTAAAACTCAGACTTAGACTAAAAAATGTCATTATTCATAATCACTGCCATTTCTTTGAAATTAGTTTTAACCATGTGAAATTTTATCTGACTATTTGTTGTCACCACAGGAACATGTATACCAATTTATTTCAAAATCGGTACATTTATAACAAAATGAGAGTGAACAGAACATTTGACAATCTAAAGTCTAAGTCTGAGTTTTAGACTTACAACGTTGGTGAATAAGGCCCCTGTTTATCGGGACTGTACCGTTTCTCCCTCTAACTTCTACTCCCAACCAGTACTAACTTACCCATCCACAAGGAATCAGCATTGGACTTCTACATATGTGGAGGAAAATCATTATTTGTGCTGATAGTTCATGGAAGAATAAGGCCTGTAGCAAAAAAAAAACAATATCCCTTGCCAATGTCAGTATCATAAGAGTATACAAACGGTCAAATAAAACATTTTAAATGAATATAATGAAAATCAAAACCATGTGTTCTGATCGGATACACCATTTAGCGTATCAACACAACTGAAATGAAAAAAGTAACGATACATCCTAGTGTCAAAACAAAAATCAGCAGCATGTATATATAAATAAGAATCTGTCACAAATGTACCCTGGGAGTTCTGGGATACATATCCAGGTCACTAATCACTGGGCCACCGTGACATTTTGGTTATATTATCTGTATGAATCTACATGTTTGAGGTAGACCAACAGGCTCCGAGACTTGGTGTTTTTCAGGTTAAAGTTTTAATCTACAAGGGGAACTAACCAATATTTACAAAGTTGTGTATTTAATAGGAGTTACTTCCCTTGTGTCATATGTCTTAATTCAACTAAGGGATTTAATGAGAAAAATAGTATGTAAAGAGTTGTTTCCCTTTAATCAGAACACGTCTGACCGGCTTGAACACTGGACAAGACAAGTTTTCATACATTACAGTTGGGTCTTGTAATAAACATAGACCCAGCTTACAGTTTGTACTATGGAGTATGCTGTTACTTAAGGATGGCACATCATTCATGTGCATGGTCAATATAACTGAACTGAAATGGTGAAATGTTCAAGTCCAAAAGAAGTGACGCGGTAATTTGTTTAAAACAGTTATTGCCTCAGTAAGAACGTCCATTTCTTACACACTTTCACAATAATTTAATGACGTATTTCTTTTAGATAATCTTTCATACTACTCATTTGCCGTGATCATTGTATAATTAGTTGCATGTACAATTTACATGTATACTGAATAATGTTTGGGACATACATATGTTTAAATTGAATGTATCTTGGTGGGAGTTAGAAGCAACTACCATAAAAATGTACATAGCTACTCTAGAATCAGGGTCAGGCTAAATTTTAATTCTCCTTTCCCATTTAGTGACAATGTGTCATGCAGTGTTATGTGCGCATCCGTCAACAATTCATTCAAACTACTTTTTTTCCTAAATAACTTAGCCATTTTCAACCAAACTCACACGAATGTTCCTTGAGTGGTGCTTTCCTTATTATACTGCTTAAATAATTGTTAGCCAAGAATTCGCTGGCTTAGAATGAGAAGGTCGTAACTACTACTTACGACCTTATAAGACTCGTACATATTTGAAATCTGCTTCACAAGGAGCTTCTTATGAGCCTATTTGCATGAAAATCGGAAATTGTCATGTTGACCAAAATGAAGTTTTAAAAACTTGTTTTCCCAAAGGTAAAGAGTAAATTACAGACAGTTTTCTCTTGTTTTCTCAATATATCTATTTTGTAGTTACGACCTTTTTATTCTAAGCCATCGAATGTCATGACAACCGACTTGAAAATATTTTTTAAAAAACAACAGAACAATAGGGCCAAGATGGCAATGTGTCTCTCACACATGCACATTGACCAAGAAGAACCATACTCATATACTGCATGTAGTATTTATCTGGACCTTTATTTCGGTTGTCATTGTAACCAAGATAACCAGACGACTGCATGTGTTTCAATTATGCATCTTTTTCTTTAGAAAGGACCACTCAATGTGCATTGTTACAAATTTAGAATGGAACCATGTCTGTACCTTCTGATAATTTACTATTTACGTATGTTCAATTTTACGTTGCTATAACTACCATATTTTCGAATGTAACATATATTTTTCGTGATAAAAATATACACTGAATTCATAACCGGTAGAACCTGATTTTTACCAATTTTGATGAAAATCGGATGATAAATAGTTTTACGATCGAGGTTGTCTACGTATTTTTTTAATGGCCCTCGTATTTATACAAATGTAGCGGGAACATGAGGTGTCATTGAAAGGGACATATACCCTAGAAGTACAATGTTGATAGTTTACAGTCTTCAAGTTATCAAAATGTCTAAGCTAAAAAAGGGTCATAATTCCAGCCAAAAAAAATCGTTTTAGTATATAAGACCTGGCTAGTAATGTCAACTAGTGATGGAAAGCATGGCTACCAAGTTACATTACAATAGTATTCAAAGTAAACAAAATATTGATTAAAAAGTAGCAAAAGTGCCTATTTTAAAAAGGACGATAACTCATACAAAATCAGCCTAGAAATATACGCTAGAGCTATACCCCATGTCGTCGGAGATTGGTGAGACCGAGGTCAGAAAAACTGCTATTTTCGAGCAAGAAAATAACACCAGTGAGTATATCGTTGCGTATGAATATGCTACTACTATTTCGCTACAAATTCACGAAATTTGAATATTCTCCGCTGTCTTTAAGTATGTTTAATTATTTTTGTAGATTTAACTGTGGACTGTATGGCGCATTTATCAAGTATAAAATCTGATGTGACGTTTCTGGTCAACTAAAATTACTAATAGTCTCTCGGAAGAGACTTAAAAACCGAGGTCCCATGTATGGTGCTATACACTGGCATGTAAAAGAACCATGGATGCTTCTGGAATTGGGGCATCTTCTGTATCATGCACTATCCCCCAAAAACTAAAAATACTAAAACTCTTCTGGGGGCCTCGCCCATATGGATTATCCGGTGGCGAGGATAAATAAGACCATTAAATAAAAAATACTGGTCGGAAACAATACATCTCCGTGTCGAGAAGAACTATTGCGCACATACATGTTCATAAATCATTACCTGTATAGACACGAAACACATACTACCTTACCTCTCCAGTGTCGTTATTTTTTCTAGAGGGTCCAGCTTAATACAACGAGTCTGAGTACACAGTGTGCTTCTGTCTAATGAAATTCGTCATATACTGAGTTCCAAAAGTTCCGCATCCAATATTCGGTGTGTCTTTTTTACTAGAATCTCCAACTTATTTATGATAATTCAAATGCGCATGTGTAGAGCGATGTGTACTTGGTATAAACCCAGGACAGTTATCGATTTGAAGATATGTATCGATCCATAATAAAACCACATGTGACACCACCCCACGATTCCAAAGTACAAACAACGATAAACTACTATTTTGTAGTGGAAGGGAGGTAATACTTCTTCCAATTAAAGAGCAGGAGTCCTACCGGACTGTATAAAGCTCAGCGAATACTGTATTAGCACATGCGTGAACAACTGTCTCTGATTTACTCTTCTAAAAACTGTTAAAACTGTGTACAGAATGCCTTATGTCTCAGGCCTTGATCATTCTCTGGAAACTCTCCAGGTTGTCAGTAGCTGTCACCTTTGATGGAAGTCGGTTCCAGTCTTTGGCGGTTCGGTGGAAGAACGAGGTTCCCAATGTCTTATCATGGAAGAACTTCAGGCCTCCTCTAGTACGCGAGTCCCCAGGCTTCAGAAACTGGCTTGTCTCGATGTCCACTAGTATGTGCTGTATCTTGAACAGCATCTGAAGTCTAGCTTGTCTCCGACGGCTTTCCAGGGATACCCACTGGAGGTCCTCAATCATCTTCGTGACGCATCCAGGGGTTTTTGACGAATAGTCGTTGGTGACAAACCTAGCAGCCCTTCTTTGCACCTGTTCCAGGGCTTTGATGTTGTTCTGGGTCGTGGGGTCCCACACTGCAGCAGCATACTCCATTGTTGGCCTAGCTATGGTCTTGTAAGCGGCTGCTTTGACTTCTGGAGTGCATTCCCGCAGGTTTCGACGCAAGAATCCCACCGTCTGGTTGCCCTTGTTTACAACGTTGCGGACATGGGTGTCCCAGCTCCGTGTGTCTGATAGGGTCACCCCTAGGCATTTGCTGGCTTCGACAGTCTCCAGGGTATGGCCATGGAGTTGGTAGCTGGTTTCGATGAGTTTGGCCTTCTTCGTAGTAATTCTGAGCACTACACATTTTGCTGGATGGAAGCTCATCTGCCATCTACTTTCCCATGATTCCAGTGCTGTAAGGTCCTCTTGAAGAAGTTTACTATCTTCCTGGCTGTGGATGGTCTTGTATAGCAGACTGTCATCAGCGGACAGTTTGGAGGTGTATGACTTTATCGACTGTGGTAGGTCGTTTATGTAGGCCAGGAATAGTAATGGGCCTAACAAAGATCCCTGTGGTACACCAGACTTCACCCTCGCCTTGTCTGACTGCGCTCCGTCAAATACCACGAGCTGGTTCCTGTCTAGTAGGAATGACTGTATCCAGGATAGGGTCTTGTTCTTGATGCCATAGTGACTCATCTTGAGGAGAAGACGCTGGTGTGGCAGAATGGCATCAACCTGGTTTTCGGATGCCATCCCAGAGGCAATCTCATGGGCGGTGGTGATCAGGTGGGTTTCACAGCTCCTTTTCCGTCGAAAACCATGTTGATTGTCCGATAGTATGCCATTCTGGTCAAAGTGCTTCATGATACTGCTATGTATGATATGCTCCAGTAGTTTGCAGACTATTGATGTAAGCGAGACTGGGCGATAGTTGGATGCTTGGTGCCTATCTCCCTTCTTGAAGATCGGTACAACGACTGCTTCTCTCCATTCTCTGGGTATTTCGTCAAGGTTGAGAGATAGCTGGAACAGCTTGGCTAGTGCTTGAGCAAGTTCTGTTGCAGCCGTCTTCAAGATGAAAGATGGCACTGAGTCCTGTCCTGCTGCTGTGAAGGGACGAAGATTGACTTGTAGCTTGTGCACACCTTTCCAGTTGACTGCTATGTCGGGCATCGTTGGTACTTGGCTGGTACCAAGGTCAGGCATGTCTGAGAGATCTTCTTCTGTGAAGACCGACTGAAACTGATCGTTCAGTATGTTTGCTCGTGCTGTTGGGTCACTTTGTAGATATCCATTGGTATTCTTTAGTGGTGCGACTCCAACGGCCTCCTGTCTCCGGCTCTTCACATACGTCCAGAAGCGCTTGTAGGTTTTCTTTGTAGTCACCGCTAACAGTGTCTTCCAGGTACTTCTTGTGTGCCTTCCTAGTCATGTACTGCACCTCTTTCTGTATCCTCCTATATCTGTCTCTGCCCCTCTTAATTTTCGTTCTTCTGGCTTTCTTAAATGCTCTTTGTTTCCTCTTGATAGTCCTCTTTATATCGGTGCTCATCCAGGGGTTTGTGTATTTACTGGTAGTCATCTTAGATGGAACTCTCTTTTTTATAGTTTCTAATATTGTAGATTTAACAAGGGTCCAGGCTTCATTGATGTCCATTAGGTTATTAAGGTAATTTAGACCCTTTTCGCTAAATATCGCCTGTAACTCGGATTTTGATGATATTTTGCATACATATAGTATCAAGTGTTGGCTTTCTGGTTTTTATGGTTTTATGGAGAAATACCACGTGACGTACGATGAATAGCGCCACCTAGCGGGTGCGTAATTTTTGTATGTTTTTCGACGTTTTTCACCATTTTTTCGAATAAATACTTACGTCATTGAAAACCGAAAAACACAGTTTTGTTGGGAAATAAATGCTGCGTCATATGGTGCAAAATATAGAAAGAAATTTTAAACATTATTAACGTAACGCTAAAATAACCGCGCCGCGCCCTCGATAATAAGGGTATTTTAATCGCGGCATTTCTTTTATTCACACGCATTTAGCAAGAACACAGGGTGCTCAAATTTTATTTTATTTATTGCATTAGTTTATTTGAAGTGTCTTTTTTATTTTAGTGAAATAAAAAATGGGGTGTTCTCGGGGCCGTTTACGCGCTATTTACAATCAAAAGTTTTTAGTCAGGGTAAAATTACGCAACGTTACTGTTACTAGCGACGTTACTAGTGCGGACGTCTTTCAAATCGTCCTTGTTCTTTCTTTTTGACGCCATTAGCGGAAGAAAACTTGTTTTAGGTTTCTTTTGATTTGCGGTAAAATATATAACTTTATGTTAGTGAAGCAATGCAATGTTCTTTAGTGATGCTGTAAGCGTTCAAAAACAATGAATGTCGTTATTTTGAACGTATTTTTATATCTGCCGCGACATAATTATTCACAAAATGGTTAGCCCCAAAAGTTAATATATGCTTGATTTGCATGCTTAAAACATTGTAATAAAATGCAGTGTATTAATTTTGTGTAACGTTCGACATTATGATATGCATAAAAGGTAGCAGACTTTCAAATACTGACATGAGTGTCACTTTTCATTATTATAACGCTGACGATGCGATCGGGTCGGCATTCTGATTTAGAAGCTGGGGGAATGAACGATGTGTTAGCCAGAACGAAACATAGGGTGCCGACATATTACTAGTGCATGTAGGTCTAGGAATCTAGGTGGCCGGATTTATCCTTGAAGTGATAGGACAAGTCTTTTCACCCAAAATGGAATGGTCGGCATACAGAAACTTTATGAGTTATTGTTTGAATGGCTGTTTATTAAAAAACAAATCAGGTAAGAGTAGAGGCATACAGGGAAGACTGTGCTTGTCCATCCGGGTTACCTCTTAAAATAAAGTTATTACTATTATATCATAATAAGCGCTACTTGCTTTTGAAAGAAGTATTGTAATTGGTTTAAGAAGACCCAATATATAAGTATAACAACATGTCTTTTAACATGTGGTATAATCAACCATTCGGGTGACAATCAGACTGTGGTCGAGTGGGTAATGCTCTAGACTACGGATCGACAGGTCCATCCAAGGTGTTAATCTCGACCGGGACACATTGTCCTTTTCACCGTTTCCACCTAACAATAAATGGAGTAGCTGTAAAACCCAGAGGGGGTATACACCTAAAACGTTAAAGAACCAAGTTATATACGATGTATTCGGAAATGCTAGGGTTCCCGGAATCCGTTTAACATTCGGTCACTTCCACCCGCCCTTGTATCCGATATGTACCCGTTGTTAATTGATGATTGCACAGACACCGGCCGATGAGTAGCAATGTATATTTTTAAAGATACTTTAAATTACCCTGGCCGCCGTCACTCGATTCTACACAATAACCCCGATCTGCAGCCTGACAACATTCGGTTTCAGTCAAATTAGTCAAAATGCACGTCAACCGATCATTGTACAGTCCCGTGCCAAATTAAAGTTAACGAAGTGCAAAAATCACAAATTAATTTTATTAATTTCGTCAGTTAGAAGAACATAACAATTGTAAAATAAGAATAATTAGACTATGTTTACTCATCTCATAATATAACTGCTAGACTCGTGCTATACCGAGCTTAGCGGGCTTGTTAGGGAAAATTGAAATGTGCCGAAGAATTTAATTCTTGTCGCACGGACCTTGTACGGTCATCGTGCGAATACCTTACGGACACCGTACGAGTTACTTGTGAGCCCCATACGACGATCCCGTACTATCTCCGTGCGAAGATTATGATGTCCGTACGGACTTCGTAGGAGACATTCTCTTTTATTCGTACGAGGTCCGTACCCAAGTATTTTGGACTCGTACGAGTTGCAAAAATCCGAATGGACATCGTACGAGTATTGTGACCGTAGCATTAATCCCGAATGTAAACATCGATTCGAGAGGGTGTAATAGAACGAGTTTTTAAGCTCAGCGAGGGCTTTACTAATACAAAGTTTTTGTCTCGGAAATGATGCAGCCTGATTTGAATCTAGGACCTCCATCACTCGAAGCGGACGTTCTACCACAAAGCCATCGAGGCGGTTGGAACATCATTGTGCATATTGCACATGTTGCGTTATTAATAATCTGTGAAATATGGAGTGAGAATTGAAGTACTTTTAATATTGATGTTATCATTCATTTCACATTTCATATATGTTTTTCTAATTCTACATCTCAATTAGTCATAATATTTCTAACTTCGCAGTTAAGTTGAGAGCGGCGACCGAGAGATAGTTCGTCGATGGTGGCTGCCACACCCACATGAGAAAGCTAGACTCGATCGGTTTTATAGGATTTACATGTATTTTTTTTTAATTATGTACATGTATTAATATGGAAAACGAGTAATTGAATTTCATTCAAATGACCATTGCATTGGAAAATATCTGCATAAACTAGACAACAGGATATTTTAAAACAGGAAACAACTTAAAAGTAAGAATATTCCCCGAAAGTTTAATCGTAACACATGATTTACTTATACATTCTTCACTACTCCAAAACATCAATAATGAAATAGCTTTCTTGTAAACTGCGGGTGAGCTTACTATCGTTGGATGGTCGTACCTAGACGAAGGACATGTTTACTCATACTTATTGAAAAGTACGATATTGGTCTCCGTACATACCGGTGCTTATTTCCCAAAAGCAAGAATTATCAAGATTGCTTTACTTTAATATTAGGTACCTGGGAGAGACAAAGACCAATACAATATAACCGACGAGTTAAACCGTCCTTATGTGGCTTTATAACCGGTCCGCTGTAAATGTGCAGTTTGCTGAACTGACGCATATCATAAAATATACTTTCACTAAGTGTATTTTACGTTCAGCGTCAAACATCACAATAACATCACACGTCACTCCAGAATATACAAATCAACCCAAAATGAATTGATACCTGCGCAACTACATATGTTTCTTCAGATAATGGATAATAGCCTCATCTCGGCAAGGTCTGTGTCAATTTAGAGGACCGCCAAGGCTTGATTTACTTAAGAGTAAGCTCATGTATGAGCTCAATAATTGGACAATACGTGTGTGAATATGTGAACTATGTGATATATTAATTTGGATGTATAAAAGTGAATATTAATTGACTTATTAGTGGAAAACTAATAAACAAAGGAGCGAGGTAGCCTTGGGCGCTTGACTCTGTGTTGTGACGGTGTTGGAAGGCAGTGATATCGTTAGATTGGATTACCGTTATCATATACAATCATAACAATGGATAACATGTGTGTGATTATAGTTTAAGTAACTTTGTGATACAAACTGTGATATTGACATTCTTGAGGATTATGTCTATTGAAGGTATCGCTCAATGTGTTCATTTAAATTGACTTAAATACTAATACGTTTATACAGCCCATTACTTACGACGTCCAGTGGTCTCCTATTGTTATATTTTTGCCAGAAGGGAACTGTTTACAACCAGACACTTGGCAAAAATTTCGTCACGCTTCAGTGCGTCGCAATAGATAAGTTGAATTCTTCTGGGAATAAAAGTGTTAACAATGACGTCAGAGTTGCGCGAATTTGAGCCGGTGTTATTAGACGATAATACTGAAGTGAAAGTTCTCTTCTCGACGGATGCAATAAGTGTGCCTCCAAGCCCTCCAGTAAACCAGGAAGGCGTTTCTACCTTAAACGAACTGAACCATTTTGAAAATTGGTACAGAAGTCTTCCGAATGGTTTGTTCATTCGGAATGTTGTACAACATTACTCTTCCTGTGAGCCAGATTTAGAGTCCACCCGATTATGGCTTTTTGAGTCACTTAAGAGTAATGAAGACTTTCCATTTAGTGTAGAGGCCGAGTTGAAGAAAAGAGTCTTTACACGCAGTGGAGATACGGTTGCATATAAATTGGCGGCTGATATCTTCACGCTGATTTCCATCATGGAAGGTGAAGACTACAGCTGCATGAAAGAGATGATCAGTGCCAGCAATAAACGACGAAGAAAGTCTGTTCGGTCCATTAGCACCCCTGGTAATGCCAAGAGTACACGAGCACACCCGTCTGCTGCTCAATCCAGTAACTGCCAGTGCAAGACAGAACTCAGTCTACTCAAAGATACTGTCTCTTCATTGTCAGCTGATATGTTGTTACTCAAACAAACATTATACGCAAATGATAACTTAAGATCGGAGCAATCAAAAGTTTTCAAAGATACTATTGATGGAATCAAATCTGATGTTTTAAACTGTTCGAAATCTATCTCAAACTGTGTGGCAAATGCAGTGCAGACTAACTTTGAAAATGAAGTGAAAAATCATGTTGATAACATTGAATCTCGAATCTTGTCTCTTGAACATTTCCTTGATGCTGAAAATGTACATACCGTAGTTAAGGTAACGGAATCAGTGACGTCACCTACTGACTACATGAAACTCGTACCTAACATTTTGGTGTCTGATGATCAGTTCGTGTCGTGGTCTGATCACAGCGAGGAACAAACTAACACGTTCGGCAATGTTCAAATGCCATTCTCACAATCTGATGGTAATAGGTTATGTCCCAGTGCTCACGACATATCAAACTTCTTATCAAATGTACAGAGTGAAACGGTGTCGAATGTAAGCGTAGATAACCCCGTTACCATGGTAACCTCAAACCAACGTAGTGTTGAATCACAGACGGATATTAGCAGCTTTTCAGTGACAGATTCAAACCAGTCTGCATCACATACCCATAGGGTTTTGTCCGAGCCTGCAATTGAAGTTCCAGACCACACTCGTCCTGACCGAGGAAGCCCACCAATATCTCACGATACTAGACGACAAACTGGATATAATAAGAAACAGAATGACTCTTACGCGCGTTCTATTCCTGTGGTGTGTACAGTGCGCCGCAACCCTTATGACGAAGATGGATTTACTAAAGTGGAAAAACTACGTACAAAACGGTTCTTTGTCGGTGGATATGATCACTCAATGACAGAACATGAACTATATGACTATGTGAGCGACAAGGGTCTTAATGTAACCCATGTTAGAATTGTTCCGTCTAAACATACGCACAATCGAGTGGTGATACAGTTAAATGTAGAGGGTAACGCCTCAGCAGACGATGTTCTACAATATGGATTTTGGCCGCATGGTATAATTTGTAAACCTTGGCTATCACGTGACGCGCTGTGGCGAAGAAGACAAAATCAACCGTCCGGAAGATCACGTGATGAGCCGCCGAGATTTCGACAAGCTCGATCATCGGACAATTATACTAATATAGACAATACAAATCGGTACAGATCTTTACATACAGATCAAGACAATACAGACTGGTCGCATGCGTACTCTGGTGCGAACTCATATGGTTCTATATATACATAAACATATTGACATACACTATATTCTGATAGTACATTATGTATATGACAAATGCTAACATTAGGATTACAAGTATTTTCTTCATTATCATGCAACTCAAATTTATGTCTTGGAATGCCACTGGTTTGATTTCCAGTTCATCGTATTTATGTGAAACATTGTGTAAGAATGACATTGACTTTTGTGGTATATCAGAGCACTTTCTGTACCCACAGAATGTACACTGCATGGACACGTTGATCTCAGACTATCGATCGCATGTTGTTTGTGACAAAGACCTTGCTTCCCCGGGTAAATGGCGGGTCGGAAAAGGAGGTGTGGCTCTAATGTGGCACCGGAAATTTGACAATTGTGTGGTTCCATTGGAATTATCTGATGATAGAATTGTCGGTATTCAGTTTCAGTTAGCACCAAATCATTATGTGTATATATTTCAGATATACCTACCTTGTGTAAATCACCCTATAGACAAATTCAGGTCCTATATTGATAAACTTTATGATGTGTGGAATACGTACGCTCATAGTGGTGATGTTATTATTTTAGGTGACTTTAATGCGAGGTATGACTCTAAAAGCACACGCACACGAGATGTATTATTTCATAAATTCTGTACGGACACAAATATTGTCCCAGTAAATACTACACCTCTGTGTGTCGGTGCCAAGACCTCATATGTCTCTTATGATGGTAAATTTCACTCATTGATTGATTTTATATGTATGCCTGTGGAAATGTATGATCGTATAGCATATTGTGAAATTCTTGATGACAATTGCCTAAATGTGTCAAGACATAGACCCGTTGTCTGTACTTGTGATTTAAAAATATGTGAATCACATCAGTATGAGTGTGATAATGCTATTTTTGTAAACTGGGGTAAATGCAGTACTGATCAAGTGTTACAATATAATGAAGTGCTATTATCAGATAACGACTTACAGCGACTGGTACATTGTGATTTAGATACGGCTGATATTGATGGAGCATATTCATTGTTCAGTGATAAACTTGTTACACATGCGAATTCTACGTTGCCTCATAAGAAGTTTGTGAAACATCTGAAGCCGTACTGGAATTCCGACTTAACGGCTGCTCATAATTATATGACCAGCGTACGAGGAGTATGGTGCAGACATGGCAGCCCGCGTAATGCTACCGATCCAACGTACGTTACGTATAAAACAGCTAAACGTGAATTTCGCCGTATGCATAGACGATGTGTTAAAGTGTATTTAGACAATCTAAATCATGAAATTGATAGAAGTGCTGAGCTAGACTCTAGTAAGTTCTGGAGAATGGTTAAGACTAGAAGGAAACGTAATGTATCTATGATAAGTGCTGGTATGAACTTTGATGGTAATATAGTAAGAGATCGCGATAGTATAACTGATGGCTGGTGCAAGTATTTCCGGGATCTATATACACCAAACTCAGATCTTGATAATGGTGACGAAAACTGGCATCGACACATATGTCAAGAACTAGATAGAAATTTAAATGACATTCAACCCGACTTAACTGCCTGTGTACACCCCGATGTAGTGAAACGTGCGGTTGAATGTTGCTCGAATGGTAAAGCTAGTGGAATCGATTCTATTCAATATGAACATTTGATCTATGCTAAAGATGTTGTATCCCCAATCTTAGCAAATATCTACACATGGATGCTGCGTACAGGACATGTTCCGGATAGCTTGAAGAGAGGTGTTATTGTGACTCTTCATAAAGGAGGCAATAAGCGTAAAGATGTGCCGGATAATTACCGAGCTATTACTTTAACTTCAGTTGTGCTGAAACTCTATGAGTCTGTTTTGTTAACTCGGTCAAAAACCGAAATAATGTCTTCAATTAATCCACAACAGGGAGGATTTCAAGACGGACTCTCCTGCCTCATGACGTCATTCATTTTGCGTGAATCGATATATTTCGCGCGTGAATTCAATTCAAAACTTTATGTCTGTTTTATGGATGGCAGAAAAGCATTTGACACTGTTTGGCACGAAGGCATGCTGTACAAACTACTAACAGAGACTAATATTGACTGCACAACGTTCTTAGCATTTAATGCGTTATACTCAAATATGTCAAGTTGTGTGCGTTATCAAGGTAAACATTCCCAGTGGTTTGGTGTTGGTCAAGGTACCAGACAAGGAGGGAGAAGTTCGCCGATACTATATCTCCTGTACATAAATGGACTCATCAATATGTTAGAAAACTCAGGCGCCGGATTCTGTCTATATGACACAAGGCTCAGTTCACCAACAGTCGCCGATGATATGGTCCTTATGTCATTCTCAAAGCAAGGATTAAATGACATGCTTGAACTGTGTGATAATTATTCAAAACAGTGGCGCTACCAATATAATTCAAATAAGTGCGCGGTCATAGTTTTTAATGATGATTCAAAGGCTGTTCAGAATCGAGAATTTAGACTAGGAGCTAGTAGTGTTGCTGAAACAACTAACTATACTCATCTTGGTGTGATATGTGATCCATTCCTAAGTACACGCTCAGTGATCGATGATTCGTGTCATAAACTTAGAGGGACGTACTTAAATATCATCAATAGCGGAATCAGTCCTCGTGGTTTCAATCCTTGCACTTCAATTAAAATTTACAATACTATAGTTATCCCAAAAGCCCTTTATGGATGCGAACTCTGGACGTCGCTGACGGCTACAGACTTACTCAAAATTGAGCGTGCGCATAGATTCTGCATTAAATATATGCAGACATTTAGTTCTGGAACATCAACCGATTTATCGTTGTGTACATTGAATATGGTATCGATGGAAAGCCTCATTGAACATAAAAAATTGCAGTTTCTTGGACAAATATGTAATCTGTCAAATGTCTATATTGCTAAACATATATTCAACAATAGACTTATTCACTACATCAATTATGACAATCAACATAATGGATTTATTCCTGACGTCTACACGATACTCCAGAAGTATGGCTTAGTTGATTATTTATCGAACTATATTTCAAATGGGACTTTTCCTTCAAAAGCAAGATGGAAGACTATTATTCGTGACAATCTGTTATCAAAACAACGAACTGAAATGATGAATAATGTTATAACTAAGTCGTCACTCCTTCAACCAATTTTAAGAGGAGACCAACCGTGTACATTGTGGTTGTTATCTAGACATAATCCCCGGCTGTCCTCTGTTTGCCTTAAAATAATGTCGTTGATTGTGCGCTTTGTTTCGAAGAAGTTTATATGCATATGCAAAAAGTGCGATTGTGCAACTGAAAGTATTATTGTACACTTGATCAGTTTCTGCGAGAAAAATGTGACAATTCGAGAGCAAGTGTGGGATATGCTCATTTGTAAATTCGGGTATAATGCATATAGGGAATTTACTGTACTGTCACCTAATGAACAGACCGAGCATTTGTTAAGGCTAGCCACTATTATTGATGGTGATACCTTTAAATGGTTTCCGTTAACGTCATTGTTAACAAAATTATTATAGTGATCGAAACCAACGACAATATTACACATGTATCGATCAATTGTTTATACACATGATTATTATACCTACTGAACAACTTGTGTTTGTAACACGTATGTTCGTGAAATTTGTAAAACATACTTTTGGTATGATGTCCATGCTTTTATGCAAACTGTACATGTATGTGACTGATGTATATTATACACTTATGTGTTTCTTGAAAAGATAAATGACATCAATAAGTATTGTACTCTTATCGGCAAGAGTTAAGTACATTGCAATCTCTCCATAGTGGCCCTCCATAGGGCGTCATTCTATCCTAAGCAACACGTTCACTTCATTTAAAGAAAAACTTTCAACGACCATTTGCTGTTTTTTTCAACAGCCAGAAGTTGTGCTTTCATAGGATGCTGCTCTAGAGAGGTTGCACTGTATTGTTGATTACATACACTGAACTAGCAACGTCCATCCTTGGTTATCTAGCTATTTCGTTTCGCTGTCTAGGTAATCTTCTGATGGTGGAATTTGTACATGTAAGATATGAACATACATGCTATTATGTACGTGTATGTTTGGTTGTGTGTACGTGTATGAATGCATACTTACGTGTATCAATGTGTATAGTGCGTGTGTTTCATGAATGTGTTTAGGCGTGCGTGCGTACGTGTGTAAGTGTTTGGATGTATGCGTGGTGGGTATATATGAATGTGCATGCATGTGTTAGGGGTACGTGCGTGCGTGTATGTGTGCGTGCATACGTACGTGTGTGCGTGCGTGTGTGCGTGCGTGTGATAACGTGTATGCATGTATTTGTTAATGGGCGAGTGTATGTTTGTGCTTGAATGTGCTTAGATGTGCATGCATGAGTGCGTGCATGTCTGCGTGTAAGGTTATGTTATCTTATTTAGAAGTTATTCCATGTGTTGCTGTCTACTATGCCATTATATTTGCCATTCAGTTTTGTATTGTGTAATCTTGTATATTGATCTATATTTGAATGTATTGTAACTCTTCAGAAAATGGAGGAATAAAAGTTAATAAATATCATAAAATATACTTTCACTAAGTGTATTTTACGTTCAGCGTCAAACATCACAATAACATCACACGTCACTCCAGAATATACAAATCAACCCAAAATGAATTGATACCTGCGCAACTACATATGTTTCTTCAGAAACGTAATATTTTTCATATTTGATATGGTATGGTTCGCCAAAACTCACCAGTTAACGTTTAACGGCAAAATTTAAAAGAACTTGTATTGCGACCTTAGATTAATAAACGCGCGAAAACGGACCAAACGAATTATATTTGATATAAATCAAAACTGTATTTTCAAGCAAATCATAGAATTATCAAAACTACTTTATCGTCTTTTCGTTCGCTAATTGCATTATTAAAAGAAAAGAAAGAGACGATGTTCCTGTCGTGAGCACACGTCACGCTAACGTTTACGTCGCGTAATTTTACCCTGACTTAAAACTTTTGATTGTAAATAGCGCG
This sequence comes from Spisula subtruncata, assembly GCA_963678985.1. Taxonomy (NCBI): domain Eukaryota; kingdom Metazoa; phylum Mollusca; class Bivalvia; order Venerida; family Mactridae; genus Spisula; species Spisula subtruncata. The sequence goes on from OY787663.1 coordinate 6,435,845, forward strand.
AAAACGGCCCCGAGAACATCCCATTTTTTATTTCACTAAAATAAAAAAGACACTTCCAATAAACTAATGCAATAAATAAAATAAAATTTGAACACCCTGTGTTCTTGCTAAATGCGTGTGAATAAAAGAAATGCCGCGATTAAAACGCCGTTATTATCGAGGCCGTGGCGCGGTTATTTCAGCGTTACGTTAGAAATATTTAAAATTTCTTTCTATATTTTGCACCATATGACGCAGCATTTATTGCCCTACAAAACTCTAATTTTCGATTTTCAATGACATAAGTATTAACTCGACAAAATGGTGAAAAACGTCGAAAAGCACGCAAAAATTACACCCCCGCTAGGTGGCGCTATTCATCGTACGTCACGTGATATTTCTTCATAAAACCATAAAAACCAGAAAGCCAACACTTGATACTACATTTATGCAAAATATCATCAAAATCCGAGTTACAGGCGATATTTAGCGAAAAGGGTCTAAATTACCTTAAGTTGATCTAGTAGAGTGGATAAGTCTGTCTTAATTCCTTCATAGATCGACTCAGGAATGGGATGGATCAAACCAGTATATTTATTTCTTGTAGTTGGTGTTGAAAAAATGAGGTTGTTCTCACATGAAGAAGTAGTTATAACAGAATTTTGGAGCTACTTAGAGATGCATGCGCATGCGCAGAGTATAATAAATACCGAAAATTATCTCTCTTTGACCATAGACAGTTATTGATGTTGCAAACAGGCCAGATTTTAAGAAACAATCTCCTTGACATAAAAGACGCAACATTAAAGCAAGTTGCCCATAACTTTAATGTTGGATGGACTACAATTAAGCTACAACAATGACGTTGTTCTTGGTGCAAAAATATAGCAGAATTACCTGTCTAGGTAAGCGGCATTGACCTTTGACCTGTCGTCACGTGGTACGTCATATACAGTTTTTTTCGGATGGAGATGATACAACAGTCTTATTATGATGGAGACATGTCAATTTAATTCGACACAATGTATTTTTAGTGAAACACCAGCCTCTAGCGTCTTATACACACAAGACGTTTAGTTCCATGTCAATATATAAGCATTTGTGTTGGCTCTTGATTTGTTAAAATCTGAATAGCTGAAGTACAGTTAAAACACTGTTGTTTGTCAGTATTGCAGTTCTCTATTTAGTTTCGACTGTCCTTAAAAGACTTTATTTGGCAATGATACTTCCAAGTTGTCTGCTATACCATACGCATTAAACATTCAGCTAATGTTCTTAATGGCGCATTGTTTTCATCATAGGTATAGTGAGTGTTATTTTTATGTTTTAATTAATATCAATTGAATGTTCACTTTTTGACAAATAATACCGCAGGTATATTTTTTAGATATTTCAAATATTGACACGTAGTTTCGTTTTTACGCATTTATACATGTATTTTATCACTGTTAGCTCACGCGACGTTAAATGCAAAAATGTAAATTTAATCATTAAAAAATAGTATTTAAAAACAGGTAAATAGCGTCAGGTCATTTTGGTTTTGACTCATTATTTTTCACGCGTTTTGGCATTTTCATTTTTTTCGTCATTGGTATGAAACCGCCTGTGATCGAACCCGGGATATTCTGCATTGGAAGCAGACGCTCTATCACTTAAGGTTATCGAGGAGACCTACGCTTCTCTTCCGTAACTTAAAAAACTTTCACCATTTTCCCACAAATTCCCATAGACAGCCTTGTCCGCTAAATTCAGTACGTATAGAATAGAATCACGAGTATTCCCGTCCCTATATGCATTTTCGGTACTCACCATTTGCCTTCCAAAACTGTCCATGCTCTCATGCTAAAATCATAGACAGTTGCTTTCAACTGTTCGTTATTTTTCCTAGTCACCAATTGTCCCGTTATGTTTTCATCTTTAGGGTACGTAACGGGACTATTGGTTACTAGGAAAAATAATTCATTTAAGCACAGTTGAAATCAAATGTCTACGGGCAAAATCGTTTCAACTTGAATGAGGAAAATCCGAAAGTAAGTACTTAATGGCTACACCAACCTGTAAAAAGAAAGTGAATAGGCTTACCCTTAGAATACATTTTTGTATTTCGAAATTTAAAAACAGACCTATTTCATTTGGAATGTCTCGTTCAAGTAAAATAAGCGAAAATTGTATTTATATATTTATCAAATTAAGGCATTTCTATTTCCAATCGGCTGCAAACACTGGGTCACCTTCTACTTCAAGAAATGGAAAATCTGTTACTCGGCACGGCTCTTGCATCGTAGAAAACGGCCATTTTTAGAGTTTTGGTGTGGTAACTAGTTGATTTTCAATCTTCCCAGATTGTGATCTATAAACGTCGTGCAGCGTATACGAGTACATTAAGGGTGTCATCTTTTTGTGGTTTTCGGCAAGTAATCTGAGAATGAACAAATATTGGGACAACCTGAACTTCGCAACCCTTAATGCATATAATCTGCATATTTACCTCGTCGAAACTACAATTTAGAGCCGTTCCGAAAAACGGATTTCCCGATTCTAAAGATAAACTGTCACAGTGTGTACCCATTGGCTAAACTTGGCTGCATGTTCTGATGCCTTTGGTCGGTCAGTCGGTCGAGTCAGTTATTCTTCCAGAATAGTTTCACGAGTCTTAGGTGGAATGACAAGAGACCAATTGCCAGCCAGTGTGGTATCGCTTCAAACAAAGTTTCTAATAAACACGCATTTGTTAGAATAAAATAATATGCTTAAACATTTTTGCATTCTGGATATGTTTAGATCTCTTAAATGTTGGACTGGCAGTACTTGGGCTGTAGTTCTCACGAGTCCAATGTCACACGGAGGTTATAGATTCTATTATCGCTTGCCACAAGTACGGATTTGAACACGTCCAATATTCTACAGTTTTGCACTATAGATGTCATTTTATTGACTATAAAGGAATACGCATATTTTCACCGTATCGAAAAATAACAAAAATCATTTCTTTTAAACGACCAGTCAAAGTTATTAGCGGGGGAATAATGGAGAACGTCTAATTTGGGAATTAGTCCTCATTTTGACAATAAATACATTAGCGCAGATAAGATATTCCTTTGTGTTGTATTAGTAATTCTCCATTTTCGACTTTTACATTAAAAGCGCGAGTTGGGGGCTTGAAAAAATATTGACGATGAGAATTAAAGTAACACAGTGTTTACATAACTCGTTACTTTCTCCCGAATACCACTGGAAAAACAATCCCGCAGACGAATAATAGAAAATATCCACAATGCAATGCGATCATTAATCCGCGGTATGGTCTAATGCAAACATCCTAAGGCGGCGTTGACTTCTGCAACGGAAAGTAAAGTGGTATATTGAAGCAATCGTAAAATATTTGACTTTATTTATCGAATTATAAAAATATCTCTTTATATAATAATTTTTGTTGATGCATACTGTAACAATATATGAGTATGTATCGAGCAATATTGATAGCCAGCTGAAATGAATATGAAAACAAAAGGATAAATATTTTTCTCTAGTCCACCAGCTAATGTATGAACAACGGACTAGTACATAGTCAATACTTGAACAGTTTAACTAAATTGTTTAGAAATATTTATCTATTTAACATAAATTAGAAAATAAAACCGTTAATTTTGTTGTAAGTTTGTTCTTACTGTGGTAATATTTTGCCTTTACGTACACAAATTTTCACACAATTTGAAGGCAAGAAAAAGCTAAAATATGAAATATTTTCGTTTGCAACAATAAGAATAAATAAATTGATACAGTGGATAATGATAATGCTATTATGTTTTCAGAAAGACAGCTCTGTATGCGTGTATATTTAGTTCCCGGCCTCAACATACCCTTATAGGTATGGAAGCACTTAACGCACACGCTATCCAAATAATGATGCAGAGTCCTGAAGAAATGGTGATACGAGGGGTGTCCAATCTCAGATCTAGAAAATAATATGACTAAGTCACAACAGTTACTGTCAAAAGCCTGAACAACCTAAAGGTCCGTAAAGAATGCCAAACTGGTGATCAGAAAGTCGCATTAGATAGCCGCTTCATGTGAAGACACATCATGCAAACGGCATATGAACAAAAACAATCGTAACTATTACTGCAATAACTGTCCTGATTCGTTCCTGGTGGCTATGCTTGATACACTTTAGTGTATCGTCCAAACTTGGCTACAGGTCACCACGCCAATAAGAAATTTTAAGAACAGTACTTTGATTGGCATATACCGCAACATTGGATGCCGAAGTCTCCCGACGCTTAAACATCACCATTTCAAGTATTGTAACTTTAAAAGCGCAAATAACAACACCCTATACCCAAATGTTGATTATGATTTAATCGTACCATATAGGCAAATTACAATGATTGCATATACTTCTTGATACAATACTTTTACCCATCATAATAGTTCTTATTCGTTGTCATTGGTGTTCATATATCTGTTCAAATATTAGTTGAACACCTGTCGTAAATGTGTTCATCAATTTCCGGTACAATAAACGCAATGGTAACGCAAGGGCTAGCGTAGCCGACTTTTCTACAGCAAAGCAAAACGGTTTGTCTTGCGTGGGCCAATGGGTGTCAGACGCAATTAACGCAACTTTAACCAAGGGTTTAGCGTAGACGAATTTTACTCAAAACATTGCCCGTTACTTTGTTAAGCAGATCCTAACAAAACCTGACTATAGTCAACTCGATTGTCTACGCCGGACTAAATTGTGGGCCGCTGTACATTCGCCACCCGCTAATAGAACATACCTACAATGCTGCTGAATGCTATTGTATTAATCGAGGACGTCGTCTAGCGCTAGAAAAAGTTCGTAAAAGATGACGTGGTCTAGAACGAAAACATCCTTCTCGCGAACCTAATTTCGCCGATGTTCGAGCTCATTTAAGGACATTTGAAACGCTACTAAGGCTGGTACAAACGTGCATATATATATATAGTTTTTAAAAAAATTAATTATGCCGAGCGTAGCCTTTATTTGCTTTATTCCTATTGGAACATGGCAGGCATATATATGTACCTCCATTCGGATTTGAACCCAGGTCGCCAGATTAGACGGCAAGCACACTAACCACTGAGCTACGGGGGCACATAGTATAGTGAGAACCCATCTTCAAAGATCGCAGCAAATAGCTTTGGTAGAACATCGTGATCGGCTGATTTTCAAATCAAGCAGAAGAGGACGGTCCAAAGACGAAGGTGTGCACGAATAATGTACGAACTACTTTGAGTGTTTGTGTATCGTCGCGGCGCATGCCATTGAATAATATTCTCAGGCACGGCATGTACTTAAGTTCGTATGTTTGTGCCTTTATTCGCAAACAGCATGAACGAATGTTGTTGGAGGTCCATGGAGATAACGCAGTAGTAGCGAGTAAAAGTAACCGTTCATTACAGTTCGCAACAACTAGCCAACATTTCGCCTAATGGTTCGGTTGTCTTTCGTTATATTTTATAAAATGCAAAACATTATCAACATGTGTCGGTCAGAATTCATTAGAACCACTAAGTTGGTATCGTACCGTGGTTTTCGGAGAGTTTTCTTTTAAATGAATTCGTGAGGGTGTTTAGGTCGTACTATTGACAACTATGTGTAGCATACATAAGTGAAAAATGTGCCTCCCAAATAGCTCTTGAAATGTTCAACGCACCCATATTTTTCAAGAGCATTATTTTTAACTTCTTTAAAGTAATGACTAGTCACATTTTATATAAAATAAGTGCGACTATAATAGAGTATGGGCACAGACAGGCAAGTGTTTGTATTTTTCAAGGATAAGTATGCCGCGTAACTATCCATTAACCGTTGGGCAATTTTAATCTGCCGTCGAAATTACATTGCGTAATTAAGCTTTCCATACAAAAAGGAAGATTAAGAAAAGCCTTAAATGGTCGCTGGAATGCTTCGGCGGTATAATTGGATTTATTAGGATTAATTTAATGTGGCGAACTTTTATATGTGCTTATCAATACGTCACATAAAATAAATGAAAACGGTTGTTTTTCGACACTTGACATAAATATAAAACTGATGCCGTTGGTTTCACTAAAATGAAAGAACTATTTAATAACAGTCATGCCTATATATGGCACAGTGTTGATGCCGTCGATGCACTTCTATAACGAGGAACTTCATCAATGATAAATATACATGTATACATTATTATTATCTTTAATAATAAATCAATAATGGTAAAAAAATGAGACATTGGCAGTTCTGTAAGGGACAAATAGTTGACATGATCCTAAATATCCTCGGCAATCTCAGCAATGAACAATATTAAACATGGGCATAGTTTCAAGTTAAATGTTGATACAGATATCTACTCCTGCGTAGGGGTTGGGGTCATGACGGTGGGCATAAAGTATGCAATGTATCAAAGCAATATTTTATTAGACTATGAAAATCTAAAATGGCTGCATTCATCTCCCCTGATTCTTCGAATACTGGAGCAAAAAACAGCAAAAACAGAATTGAGCTTCATCTAAATCCTAAAAACCGATATCTTGTGGGAACTGGCCCTGTGGTTTGTAACGTTCGAAGAGTTTATGGTATAAGTTTTGTCCTAGAGGTAGGGCGCGAGCTTCGGGATATAAAGGTCCCGGGATCAACCCTCGTCTGCACCACTACTTAATTTCTCTGAGAAAGAATAACCCACATGCTCCACTTCACCAAGGTGTTATCTGGTACCTGCGAGGGCAGTGTCTATTCCTGGGCGCCGTAGATCGATGTTGACTGCCACATACACAGGAGAGAAATATTCCCCACAGGTTTCTTTAGGTAGCCCGATGACCAGCAGAAATTAAAATGTCAAAGGTAGTTTAACAGCTGAACATTTTAAAAAAGCTTTCGAAAATCTATAACTTAACTTTTTAACTTTAACTTAACAAAACGCTGGTAGATTGAAATGACTACAATCAATTATCAGTTTCCCCATAACCGATAGGTCATGGAATGACGCTATCTAATATACGGGAGTAGAACCGGGATCTAGACTGATACACGTCCAGATCTTGAAAAATGTTCGATTCATTTGAATATTCAAATTAGGACCGAGGTTCCAGTCCAAATGTATCTTATTATTCTATCCTCGTTTGTGAACTACAAATGTATGATGAATAAAATATTTTATTTACCACATGTGTTTACTTTTCGTCGTCGGTTTCTGTATATAATCTGTATACACCAATTTTCGGACGACTTTGAAGGAACGGGATTTTGACATAAACTATTGTTTTCTCTTTTAAATAAATTGATTCAACCGATCATGATATCGTTTTTCTGTATACTATAACTTAAGCTATGGTTTTTAAATGCCGGTTTGTTTTGGATATGCAATGATAACGTTATAATAACAACAGCATGATCTACTGTATCAATTTAGTTTTGTGTATTGTTGCCAACGAAAATATTTGTAATTTCATATTTCACTACAGATGGTAAAACTAGCTGACATCGTGCTAACAATATTTGTGTCACACACGTAAGTCAAATTGTCTGGCCCTTTAAAGGGGCGTAGCACTGACATACGATAGTCGTAAATAAAGTCATAAACAGTCTTCTTTTTTATTACCAAGACCAAAGATAGAGAGACGTGAAACCACGCGACATTGACTGTGTTGTACAAATCTATATTACAATCAGAATTCAGTCAGATTGAAAAGGCAGAAATTAACACATTTGAAGAAGTCTTACATAACATATTTAAGCTACCCAATGATTGCAATTAAAGTAGTTTACCTTCGTTATGTACTTATAATGATACTTTAAAACTGTCGAGATGCCAATTAAAAGATACACTCGACATTGATTGTTTACACAGAATTAAACTGACCGTTGTTAGCAAACGGTCCGCTGTCCAGATGGTCATTGGAGTCCCTGTAGAAAATAGCTTTATGTTGGATGTTATGTATTGGATTGGTCGGTAAGCAAATAGTATGAGAGTATCGTATTGTCGCAGTATTGACACTGTATGTACGTTATACGTATTTGACTGACAGATTTATGAGAAACTGTGCAAATAATGTCTGTATTTGACGATAACTTCTGTTAAATCAACAATTGTACTTTTCAATGTATCCAGTATTACTCGTAAGAATGGAATTTTCACGAGTTTGCAAAAGAATGTGCAAAGTCATTATTCAAGTAACAAATGGAACTTCAATACAGATTCAATGTTATAGATTGACAGACGTTTGTGCAAATTGAAAACTGTTGTGAGAACTTTAGTAGACTATAAAAACACACGACACGTACATTTTGACAGTTCCGTGCATTGTTACTGCTAGTATATTATGGTAATTTCAAACGCTAGCAGATACAAGTAACTGAAATCGAGACTGTTGCAACTACTTTGCTCGGAGGCAAATAGGAAGAGAACGGTTTGGATCTTTTGAGACCAATCTGTGGAGAGATGTCAGCAACCTACAGACGCCGGTACACGTCATCACCACGTCCAAACCGAATATATAAACGGCATTCACAACGTGCGCATTTCCCCAATAGGGACTGTAAAGTAGGGAAACAACCCAAAGCCAGGGGATCTCCGCTATGATATGCTATAACACATGGTCCAAATCACTCCAACTATCCTAAAACAAAAAACCCCACATGATTTCATTCATCGATATACATAGTTCACAACAAAAATGAAAAGACCACATATTTCAGGTCCATTTTGCGTGGGCTTGTAACACTTTTCCGACAGCGTCTACAATAGTTTGAGGAAAGGACCGTGTGCTAATCTAATATTTACTGTTTTGATCGTTAATACCAAAGCAATAATGTATGGTGGGACGGTGGTCGAATGGTAATGCACTACCGAGTACACTTTCGGGGTCACTTGTTAAAATTTCGACCAAACCACTGAAATTTTCAGAAACGGGTTTCCGTATAACCCACTAACCGTTTCCCACCCAATCTAGAGATTAACTGGTTGGAAACAAAGATGTAGTATCGCGTGTATCGGTGCTATTCGTCGAGCATATTAAAGAACCTAGTGAGTCTATTCAGAATAAGCTAGGACAGCGCACCCGAATTCCTTATATCACAACTTGTTTATATCTCACCTTGAAGCTGGATGTCACAGGCCAACTTGACAGGGATACATAAACCAAATGGCCTCAGTCGAATGTTACATAAACCAAATCACTGTATGACTTATTGGATTACTATAAAATTCAACTTGTATCATTTATTGCTATTGGAAGCATGTAATACCTTATCATTGTATTTATGATTGCCGTACCACATGTACGAGGGCTGTTCATTTAATTCCCGGACGATCGCCATAGTAGCGCTTGATTGTAACACACGATTGTAGTAAAATTTCGTTTCATAAGACTTAGTTACCAACTGGATTATTTGATAAAAAGTTAAATAATTTTATCCTACCGAACACAAACTATGGTTACTATAGTAACCCCACAAACGACTACCCGGCCCAACCCAATTTTGTAGTGGTATGTAGAGTGTAAATTAAATAGAGGTCGTGTTAGTATCGCATATTTTAGGCAGAAAGCGTCAGACAACAATATGTACGCATTTAGGTCGTTAAATTTAACATTTGATGGCAACTCTATATATAGCCTTTTACGTTCTAATGACAAAGAGCGTGCGTCTGTGAATATCGCAAGAAACTCGGATTTGTTCAGAGAAAACAGGCAATGAAACAACTTTATGACAATTTTGGCCGTACACCTGTAAAACGCAATACTCTCTTTTAGAAAAACTCTTAAGACGATTATCGTAAATGCGGACCGTTGTCTATTTATTAAATAAACCATTCTACGATGACATGGAATCACCACGTGATGATCAAAGGCCGAGCAAACCTAACGTCATCAACAGAAAATGTCGTAGATTCAAGACTTGTTGAGCTGTAGACACTAATAGAATAATAACTGCCGTATAAATTGAAGCGACATGCGTAGTTGTAGCATATTACATCACTACTGAACTCTTAACACGACGAACATCTGTGTTCGGGCTTTTTTTACCCCTAAATAATGATTAAATCATCAAAAAACCAGCGTTTCAGATGCGAAAACGGCGTAACGTCGCCATTGTTTTACGTCAACTTGGGCCGACTAACGTTACATGAACTTACTAAAACGCTAATATTATGAAAACCCTTTATTGTATAAAGCTGAACTTTTGTATGTGAATAAAGGAATGATGTGGATGTACCAGTGGGCATTTTCATTTATATCCGTCCAATGGTTTTCAGCAATATCGATCGTCCGGGAATTAAATGAACAACCCACGTATATACTTCAACGTGTACTTATTATTGCAAATGCGGGAAATCGACTAGTTTATACACATGGTAACAATGTGAGACACGTTATCGTAGATACCAAGTGTTTCGGTTTGCGATGCATGTAGTACAATTTCACATGAAAATATCAAAATCAAAGCAATATTTTTATTCTTGACATTTTTCTCGTATATATACATGCACATACTCAACAGTAAATTTCCTATCATTAAAATAATTCCACTTATTGTTTCTCAGTATAACACTTCACGTGGCAATATTAATTAAAATGCAATTATTGTAACTAATGCTTGTAAATTGCTTGAATACATTGACGAGATCACAATAAAGATGAATTATTTGTACATGTAAATTATCTTAATTATTTCACGAAAAATAATTATAACAATTACTAGTAAAATTCATTTAAATGTTAAATAATCCTAAAGTAAACGGTGATAAACGGCTACCGTGTGTCTACACAGGAAAGTACAAAAAAAAATAAAAAAAATAAAATAAATAATAATAATAAATAAAGACTTTATTTAACGAGGAAACTTATTTGACAATATACTAAATCAATCTTCCATAAGATCCTCGAAAATGAACTGTGAACAAAAAATAACTATGCGATGTAAAGAATGATATTTGATATTAAAATACGTTCCTGGCCTACACGAACATTTAAAGAAGAATATAAACTATTTTCATTTTGCTCAAACATTTATATAGCTGAACCTGTCTTTGTCAAAACATATTTAAGTTTGTTTATTGTACAAAGTTTACAAATATAATATATATTATTTTTTGTAGTAAATATTGTTGATATTCGGTGCAAAGTTTATCCAAGGAAAATTGATACATTGACACATTTACTCAAGTTAAATATCAAATTATTATTTTTAGGGACACAAATATTTTCAAGGATCATGCGATAGTTTGCACTGGAGACAAGTCGGAAAAAAGAAATATTTTAATTAAGTCTCTCGAGCCAGATAAAATATTTGTATTGAAATGAAATGTCAACAAATTTAGTAAAAATACGTTTATCTGAAGAGCAATGTTTATTTTATTAGCAAACATGTCTTATTGTTGCGCCTATGTTTTTGTACTATGTCATTATTGACATGATAATCGGATTCTGAAATCTACAGTCGGATCAAGACTCCGAAGCTGATTCAGTCTGTAAAAAGCAAATATGCAAATATTTTCTTTGACGCGCTTTATTTAATGTGACAGCACCTACGTACAATACCGAAGAAATCCGAGTATTGCTTCCGGCGATGAAAGGTGAAGGTCTTTTCTTTAAACCCTGATGTCATTTATGGATTGTGACATCATCAGAAATGGCTTAATTGAAATTAGGAAACGCTGCTAATTACGATATACCTGTAAGTTAATTAAAGGTAATTTACGACATGTAGCGTTCATTAATACATACTGTCACGTGACACGGGCTGTGTGTCTGCTCCGCCCCGACACTTTGATGTAGTAAGATATGAAGGATTGATTTGTGATCGATAATATGCGATATTTCTAGATACACGATTTGAATAAAAAAGTAGAAATTAATCAAGCGTATAATTGTTGCCAGGAATCTGACACTGTACGATTGTGGCCGATTGTGTGGGGTATACGATAATTATTGTGTCTCGTCAGAAAGTATGACAATGTGTTAACGTATAATTAGGATACTGCCAAATTGAAACAGTAAATTAGTCAATGCATTGTAAATCTGTTATACCAATCAAGAAAATATACCCGGAATGCTTCAAAAATGTGGAACGGCACCAACATTAAAACTTTGAAAACGGTGAATAGAGTGCGGAATTTCGTGTATCAAAATTACATTCATGCAGCTATATACTAAATTCCACATGTACGAAAAGAATCTATAAATCAGAATTGAAAACCTACACAAGCAATATAATATGGTTGTATTCAGAAACATTTTTACAACAATAAATGTATCGAGTCAAGTTACCAGTTTGCAGTTCTCGAACAGTTCACAACAGTCCAAAAGCATAGCCGAGCCGACCATAGCTTTTATTTGTCAGTCAGCTTTCTGCTGAATATGGCAGGCATATATGATTTGAACCCGGGTCGCCGGATTAGGCGGCGAGCGCGCTAACCACTAAGCTACGGGGCAAATAGCAATAAACATTGATTAGTAGAAAGAAAATTCATAAAAACTACGTCATTTGACGCAACGTTGAAGTGGTTCCAGATGGTGCGTTTCGTCTATAGTTAACTTTATTTTCAGCGTAACATTCACAACATGCACCGTACGCGTACATATGCTACGATATGATATGGAATAATGGAATAACATGTTATTTTTTTCATATAAAAGGCATTATTTTAATTATTAAATAACTATTTGGAATAAAATAAGTATGCATGATTTTAGTACGAAATGTGTTTGCAGTGTACGGAAAAAAGTCCAAAGAATAAACATGTTTATATTAAGATGAGATTCCCTCGGTCTCCTTGACAATATTATGCAATATTTCGCTCAAACATCAAAGAAATACTTGTACGTATTTGGCTCTATATAGGTACCACTTCCATTTGCAACAGGTGCCATGTTTATTTTACGGACTACAATACAATCTGCGGCCCGGCTTAAAAAAGTGTAAAAAGTAGCCCGTACGGATTATCCGTCCACAACAATACGTCCATTAGTGGAGCTCGGTCCCCTTTGAGTAATGATTGTGTCCCCATAGGCACGTGTCGTAAGTACAGTAGTTTTAGAATTTTGTGCTCAATCAATTACAAAAGAGTTATTTTAAGAATTGGGCAGTCTGGAGCCCCTATTTCACTTACGCTAATGGTTGTATATTAGGATCTGAGAGGCCGACGAATATACCTGATAAGATATAACTAATCCAATTAAAATCCGTTAAAATGTATATTTTAACATATATAATATTGTACACTTAAATTATAATTGAACACAAGTAGAACCGCTTTGATGTTAGTTAATTAATGTAATTGGATTATCAGGTTTTAGGAGTGAAGGTGATTAAAAATAACACAACTATCCACAACAACCACTTCAGACGAACAACAACATTTCATTCCATAACAATATTTGTGTAATCTTTAGCCATTTAAGTTAATATATTAAACAAAACAAAAATTGAGGGAACAAAATTCAGCCTGAAATGATTTACATCACTATTACAGTTATTACTCCATCATGCGGAGAGCATTCGTACACAGCACCACGATCTGCTTAATATGAACTAGTTGAACGATTGTAAATAATACCGTTCTTAGTCTTCTTTTCGCTCCCTACAACACCATAGACAGTGTTCTTATAAGGTTTCATTTAACTCACAAGTTTTCGATATTCATGAATAAACTTATAGCAAAAGCGAACCATGAAATGAAGTTCATGAACATGTATTGTACAAATTTAATTAAACGTGTCGTTGTTCTGTTTTGACCGTCAGGTTTGGAATGCATTGGAATATCAAGCTTGTTGACCTAACTTACTTACTAGAAATGGCAATCAGTCTACATCACCACAGTGGGTTCAACAAGACACAACAAGAAGATGAAAGGCCCACCACAAAAGTCCGTGTGAACATCCCTGTACTTCAAGCTCCACAAGCCATCAATGGCATTGGCAGAAGCCAAAACTGGGCAATGGACGTAACAAGACGGGTTACTTTGGTGAAGACAATTCCGGTTGTAGAGAATAACAAGAAGTAATTAGAATCTACATTCTAAAAGTAACGGGCAATATTTCCATTTGGTAAGAACACGAGCGAAACACATGTCAAAGAATAACTAAAATTATTCGACCCTGGTTTGGCAGAATGGACTTATTCGGATCTGTCTTTAGTGTTGTGGTGTTACTGATGTCTGTGCTCGGCTGGTTAGGTCGGGTGCTGTCTTCCCTGTCCGCGTTCCTCATACCTTTTATGGTATGCGTGTACAGTACTTATTCTATCTTATCTTCAAATACTGTTTTAAAGTCACCGAAATGACACTGTCCAGCAAATAGTTTGGTTTGAAGTTACTCTGACCTTTTTAGGAAAATTGAGCATCGCCACGACAATACCGTTATCATAACAAACCAATATTGTTCAAGATCAACCCAAGTCAGAAAACATATGCGTGTGGGAAAAGAAAAATATTTTGACGAGAAAAAATCGGTATAGCTGTTGCTTATTGGTACAATAACATATTGTATGTTTGATACAGGAAACCAACTGGTCATAGCAGGGAATAGTTGATTATTTTTTATTTATTTAAATTATTACCATTATATAAGAACGCTATTTATGACCGGGACCCAGCTGGTCAAGGAGTGATTTAAGCATGACTCAATACCGTTGTTGAAGAAAGTCTGTCATTTTGAAGATCGACAAAAAGCCATGAAAAATTTCAAGTGGTCAATTTGGGAAACACAAAAATCTCAGAGGGGACAAATATTTAAAGTAAATACATCTGCTGATTTTATGTATATTTGCCTTAGTAATAATCTCAAATTAGAAAAGAAAATGTAGCCATGGTCAAGATACTCAATGAATAAGCAGAAAATTATATTTTTCAGTAGATTACGACTTTCGTCAGAAATGGTCAATGAATAAACATAATAGGATAATTAAGTAGGCGTGACTTGCGTTACGCTTGTCCCCGCCCACTCGTGTCATGTATGAATGGGTAGCGATATTGATATAATTGAAATGGTCATGATTACCTATTGTCATCGAATGTCAATTAAAAAATTGTAAGGTGATTGTCCAATAAGTTACATGATCGCTTATCAATAGCCGCAATAAAAAGAGTTAAACTGACCAAATTGGAATCAAATCAGAAATTTTGATTTACGTGAAAACAAGTTTCAAAGTTGATGTCATTTTTATCTTGAAGTGTAATTTGACTAAATAATATACCTGCAAAGTAACAATTTTAATGTAAACATAAAAAAGACATTTAAAAAAGTAAAAAGTGAAGTTTTGGAGATATAAAAGTTGTGGCTAGTATGATAGTAGATAGCGGCTCGAACATGATGGGACAGGAAGGAAATGTTGATGATAAATCCTCGTGTATGATGGGTACGGGAAACATGATGCATCATGGCATTCCACATCAGGTAAGCATCGAAGATATTTATTTTTTTTCCTAAAAAATAATGCTCGGCTGGGTACAATTTTACAGTTTTTTGTATGCATTATAATTTATTTTAGGCCGCCGTTTGAATCCCACTGAACGGATGAGTGTTCATAACGAGTACGACTTTTACGCACTTTTCTAATCAAAATATTTTAATTCAAATAATTCTAGTAAATTTTATTTCAAGAATACTGGAATCAGCAAAATGTTCACATTTGTTTTTCACTTAATTTCAAGTCAAGTTGCGGCCTATTTCATTTCAAGATTATTGTTCTATTTGCATAACCCATAGTCAAACTGTTTGTTTAAGAATATTTAGAAAAAAAATCTTGAAGCGCGCATTTTAACCGTTTTAATTATGTCATTTTTTAAAATTTATTCTCATAAAATGGTTTTCATTTTATCAGAACATTTTATCATTACTGAATGCTTTGCTAAATTATTGTAATTAAACCGTTTCAAGTCCAACTACATAATAGCAATTATCGGGCAGCTTAATTAAACTTTAAATAATAAATTAGCCAAAAAATAGTAACCATAGTTTAAGTAAGACCGTGAATAATAGATGCCCAATGCGATTCACAATTAAATGCATTATAGAGCGATCAGTATGCGGTATCAGACGGCAAAATATTTCATAACAATAATTGAAGATTTCAAGGATCAAAGCAATTAATTATATATTTTGGTCATGCTTTTCAATTAAATTATAAATGTATCTAGAAATATCAAGTGCAATTATGATACTTAATTAAAACATTTCAAATTAATCATTTCATTTATTATTGATAGAGTCTGTGCATATCATACGGTTGTCAATTTTAAATCTTGAGTGTCCGAAACCGGACTGGAGCATAAATCCGCTTTTAATTTTTATGGACTGCCGAACATCTTACTAATATTTAATGTTTATATTTTCCACATTTTGTATTTGCTATTTATACATTTTTTGTTACATACATTGAATTTATGCTGACAATTCATGTTTTTATCTCTAACTTGAATATTCTTGTAACAGCTTGCCGCACAAAACACCTTTCGTATTCGCATTCATTAACAACCTTTGTATTTATTTACTTTTAGGAGATGAACATGGGCGGCCACCCGAATTCCGCAGATGAGGAATATCTCAAAGATGATGGTGAACATTCTGACTCGGGTATTATCGGTGATGACGAGGATTGTGTAGAAGATGACGGTAGTTTTTCCGGTACGACAACTTTATCACAACAAAAACGACGATTCGCTGATGTAAAGCCACCATATTCTTACATAGCTCTAATCACCATGGCGATCGAAAGTTCCACCAATGGTATGATGACACTGAATGAAATATACGCATTTATTATGAACCGGTTTCCATATTTCAAAGAAAATCAACAAAGATGGCAGAATTCTATTCGACACAATTTATCCCTCAATGACTGTTTTGTGAAAGTACCCAGAGCTCCAGGTCGACCAGGAAAAGGGAACTACTGGGCTCTTCATCCCGGATGTGGAGACATGTTTGGTAATGGTAGTTTTCTGCGACGCGCCAAAAGATTCAAATTGCAAAGGCAGAAAATGGCCGCCGAAGCGCATGTTCAGCACGTAAATTCATACGGACACTTTAGCCTTTATCCACCACCTGGTTACAAACCTTACCCAGCGTTGAATCCACTCGGCTTACCATCATTCTCACAGGGAATCGGACAATCTCAACAATATGGACTTCCGCCACCAAAATCCGAGCCATGGGCTTCTCAACCGCCCTCTAACTATTCGCCCTATTACACACCCGGCCCCATGACAAACGGACTCAGTAATGGTTTGGGCAATAGCCTTGGAAACGGTTTCGGTTCAAGTCTCAGCAGTTCGTTAAGTAGTTCATACTTACCCGTGTCGAACCCACCACCACTTCCACCAACCACCAGTTCCTATTCATCATTTCAACAATCACCGTACTATGGATCACAATATGGCGGACAATTAAGACTTCAACAATGATAGCCAGTACTAGTTGTAATCTACAAAACTTATTTATTTGAACATGTCTCATATTTTTCTTCTGTCTCCAGTCTGTATACTAGTATACATGTATATACTGTACGTCCAGTATGTCTCCACTCAAGCTTTCGCCAACTTGAGTTGTCAACAAATATTTCCCCGTGAAACTTTATTATGAAAATAAATTTTGTGCCTTATTGTGTGACTTGGAAAACGCAAATTATTACGCACTTTATTCAGTGCATTTTTACGCAATTTAATCTTGTAAATTCAATATGCGCATTTTCTACGCAAATTTTTTTTTATGTAAATTGAGTCGGTGCATATTCTACGCAATTTAATCTTGTAAATTGAATCTGTGCTTTTTCTACGCAAATTTATCATGTAAATTAAGTCTGTGCATTTTCTACGCAATTTACTCTTGTAAATTTAATCTGTGCATTTTCTACGCAAATTTATCATGTAATTTGAATCTGTGCATTTTCTACGCAAATTTACTATGTAAATTGATTCTGTGCATTGTCTACGCAATTTATTATTATATGAGTATTTACGCAAATTCAGTATTTTATTACTATAAAATAATCATATGGTGACATATTTACTAGGATTATGCCAAATCACTCATAGTATCCATGTTGTATATAAGTTTTATGTATGTAAATATATTTCACACTGTTTGTTTATTATTGTTAGAATAGTGCTATTTATTGTTCCAGTCTCATTTCAGGAACTTTTCTACGAATGTGTAAAGGATTATACACACTTGTATAGTTACATGTATATAAATGTTGATTATGAAACTGAGATTCCAGTCACATTCCCCATGAAATATTGTATATTTTCACCTCCTCGTGCAATAAATTGAATATGTACAAAAGTAAACACGTGTTTGTTTTGGCTTATCAGTTGATGAGAATTATTGTAAATACTAATGAGAAAGACAGCGAGCACCTTAGTGTCGCGCTAGATATGGATTCAGTATCCAGGGCTGCATGGTATTCACAAAACTTCTTAGTGGAAAACGTTTTCATTTTTTTCGC
Organism: Spisula subtruncata; assembly: GCA_963678985.1. Lineage (NCBI taxonomy): Eukaryota > Metazoa > Mollusca > Bivalvia > Venerida > Mactridae > Spisula > Spisula subtruncata. The sequence continues at coordinate 6,454,272 of OY787663.1, forward strand.
AAATTGAACCATAAACAACGTTTACGTTTGTTAACAGAAGCTATTTACATTTCAAACAATGTAAAACTCATTTACCTGATACCCTTAAGATTTTTCTACTGAGATATTTTGTGAATACAATCCTGGCACTGGTTGAATACTAAATCTAGATTTCGTTAATCGATTACAACCACAGGTGGCAGTATCAGTGTTTTGTCCGCAAACGATTAAAAAAATAAAATAAAAATATAAACAATTTTCCGTACTGAGCTAATATACTATCCCAGTGTACATGGAGTTAGATAGACAATCGATATATATACGGTCCATGTAGTGTATTAGCTCAGTGACGGATATTTTCTTTTTCTTTTCCAAACACTGATACTACCACCTATGATTCCAACCAATGATCTGATCAAGCATATTATACTCGGGTTGTACTGGTATACCAATGTACATACAGCAAAACATACATTGTGAAATCAAGTGAAGCTTCTGGGAATCGAATTCACGAAAACACAAATTTATCAGGTTCTTATACAATTTAGCATGTGTATTTGAATTCGGAGAAGAAACCAATATTCGAAGTAAATTATCTATAAATCATGTCCCACCTACACCACAACAGTATTCAAATTTGAGCCGAACTATTATTTCACACACACACATACTTATTTACAAAATTCCACCACAGTTGACAACTTGAGTTACGAATTTGGCACTTTTGATACTGGCCGCTTTAAAGTATTATGTACAAGTAAATATTCTTACAATTATACAAGGCACTCACTTCCAGTCGTTTCAAGAAGGGATACAACACGTCGAGTTGCCAAAACGGTTACTCCCATAGATCGGAGTACTGTCTAGAACCTGGCTAACAAATCCGATTCCATCGCCTACCAATCATCGAATGACCATTCAATGTACATTTGACCGGGGCCGAGTGGTTAGGGTGCCCGACTTCGGAGAGGGAGATCGAAGGCTCGAATCCCGGCGGGCGCTGTTCAGAACAGATGCGACCGGTTGGTGAGCCGCCAGCAAGCATGGTTACCGTAGGCTGCCAGGCGCCCGGTAATACGTGAAGGGATCCGGCGGCGGGAGATACTGTGCGTATGAAAGATAGAGTATCTCATAAGTCAAACTGGCTGACACTTTCAATAGGGGTGACGCTATAATAAACAAATATTTTACCTTTATAGTACCTTATATATGTATTGAGTCTCGTCAATATAAATACCAAAATGTTGATCCCACTCATAATTGAGTTCACGATAAGAGGCTGAGTAACCAATAACCCAGACGTCGGTCGCAAGCGAGGGGACTGTACACGTCCATGACTACATTAGCCGGACGGGCATCGGGCGATGATTAAAAGACGTCCGTCGGTCGTTGGGTGGACAGTCGTCGGGTGAATGACTCATTATCACTGTGACACGTCTTTATTTTTTTCGAGAATGCTCTGATGACCGGTCGATGTCCGTGCGCCGTCCGGTCCGATTAGCGAAAAAGTAAGTCGGTAGATCATCCGGCAGCGATGAATTGTATTTATGACCCAGAAAACGCATGTAAAAGTAAACTTATGTGTGACCCAGACAGCTGTTTGCTTCAGTAAGGTGACCACTAATACGGGGTATATTAAATAACAATAAAATATAATTAATTTCGGCATTTCAACTGGCAAGAAAAATATGCGAACAAACTACTTGTAATGTAGGATAAACTGTTATTCTTTGCAGGTTATTAGCTAATTGAAGGAACGTATACTTTATACTTGTTATTAACGGTCTCTGCTAATTGGGAAAAATTCCACAGAAACACCTGTATTCTATACTGACTATGACCAAAACTGGACCATGTACGGTATGATTCACGGTCGTCGACACTTCACCAGGGTGTATTTTATTTACTTGTAGTATCAATAATGTATCAATTGTATTTGGAATATGTCCAGGAAATTAACATTGTACTTGGTTGAACATAAAACACAAACAGCTAAAGCGCAAATAATATAACATTAAATTTTGTAGATAGTTTAAGAATAGGACCCATTAGCAGCGTCGAACTGACCGTAAATGTGACGATTAGCCCGACGTTGACTTTTTAATAGTCAGTAGAACATAAATCATATACTGATTTTAAAGCAATCATTTGTCACATTGAAGCCTATTTGGAACAGCAGGAGAAGCCATTTGAAGACGAAAGTTAGAATCTTCAATTCCAATGTAAAGACTGTGCTCCTTTACTGTTCCGACAAATGGCGACATAAAAAGACGATAGACAACAAGCCGCAAGTTTTCATCAACTACTGCCTCAGACAAATTCAATGCATCAGACGGCCAGACAGAATATCAAACCAAGAGCTATGGCGAAGAACGAACCAGATACCTATCATAGACACGATCAGACAGTGGAAATGGAGATGTATTGTACACACCCTCCGAAAAAAACACACAAACAACATCGCCAAGCACGCTATAGACTAGAATCCGCAAGGCAGCAGGAGAAGAGGTAGACCAAACATGACATGGAGATGAACTCTCAACACAGAGCTCCAAAACTCCAGGATGTCATGGAGAGAGGTCAAGCAGGCGCCACAAGATCGTATCAAATGGCGAGCTGTGATGGCGAGCTGTGGTGGCGGCCCTCTTACCCAGCCGGGATGAAGATGACTAAGCCCGTCAAGTAAAAGTAATCATAGTCTTATTACAAACTCCTTCTCGCATTGGTCTCTCATGTCGCCACACCATATAGTGACGTTAGTGGGTAACGTTTAGCATAACAAGGCGTCTGTGGTATTTTTTCAAGAAATTTGATAAAAAGGGATGTATTCTTAACAAATATAAAAAATTAAGAGGATACATTGTCCTGGATTTTCATGATCAAGTATTAACAAAAATGACCTGGCTACACTCATTGTATATGCCTCATTTGGAAAGTATTTACAAAAATTAGTGTACTTATACCTGGACCACAAATAATGAGTAGCAATCAATGAGTCTTAAAATTACTTCGGTAATAACCCGTGTGACCGGCCAATGTCCCGCTGATCACTGAAATATTTCGTATCCGACGATCGTGTCTTTTTTCAAGATAAGATTATACATTTCGTAATTTTATATAAACGAGTAGCAACTACTCCGTACTTGTTTTATTTCGACAAAAATCTGAAATACGTGTTTAGATCTTTGATTTCGATGTCCACCAATTATTTTCATAGAAGCGAAAAGAATAGAACTGAATATATATATTATGCATACTTAGCACTGAAAGGACTTTTTCCAAAGCAACAGTAACTTTTATTATGGTGTTTCCTTGTAATTTGTATTTCTTCGTTTTTATGTTGATTCAATATTTAGATATAACAACAATTTTGGATGTATACAATTTTAAGATACGAAATTCCGCACGTCATTAATTGTATCCAAATTTTAATGTCGGTGCCGTTCCACATTTTTGAAGCATTCCAGGTATATTTTCTTGATTGGTATAACAGATTTACAATGCATTGACTAATTTACAGTTTCAATTTGGCAGTATCCTAATTATACGTTAACACATTGTTATACTTTCTGACGTGACACAATTATTATCATATACCGCACACAATCGGCCACAATCGTGCAGTGTCAGATTCCTGGCAACAATTATACGCTTGATTAATTTCTACTTTTTTTTATTCAAATCGTGTATCTAGAAATATCGCACATTATCGATCTAAAATCAACCCTTCATATCTTACTACATCAAAGTGTCGGGGGGCGGAGCAGACACACAGCCCGTGTCACGTGACAGTATGTATTAATGAACGCTACATGTCGTAAATTACCTTTAATTAACTTACAGGTATCGTAATTAGCAACGTTTCCTAATTTCAATTAAGCCACCTCTGATGATGTCACAATCCACAAATGACATCAGGGGTTAATGAAAAGACCTTCACCATTTATCGCCGGAAGCAATACTCGGATTTCTTCGGTATTGTACGTAGGTGTTGTCACATTGATAAAGGCGCGAAAGCAAAACAAACGCGGCTTATGCCGGTGATGTCAAAACAGCCATTCTTTTTAAGAGAAAGACACACATACATTTCATAACTTGATCTTATGATCCTTAACTTATTATTATATTATTTGATGTTCCTAGTCAGCTTCTGATTCAATATAACAGCATATTATATACTTAGTATGTAGTTTATAATATATAAATTGTGCGTACACACCAGGGATTCTATATTAGATCCTGATTATATTTATTGTTTTATCAAATAACTTCTGCCATTCCTTGTGGGGAATTTCAACCAAATTGGGTTGTTACATGACCATATTGAGTAATATTCAATTATCATATTTCGAAAGAATAAGAATAATAGTTCTTGTCGGTTTCAGTGATGGAATGTACATTTTAATATAATATTTTTACATAATTGTTTTATGCCAATTCTGAGTATTGGTGTATTTTATAGCCAAACATAACAGCTTTAATTCGAATCAGTAGTGATCTCGGAGGGGAGGGGAGGGGTATACTTACGTTAATGTTTGTACATGGCATGTATGATATGCTCATGGGCAAAAATGCCTTGCAATAATCTCTATTCTATCATAAATTATATTTCATCTGATACAAAGATCTAAAAATACATAATTTTAAAGTATTGATAAGGGAGGAAACTCAGTCAGGAAGCCAGGATTTGAAATGAACGGTTAGATTATCTCCCTTATTAGATAGTGAGACCTGAATCCTCGTCAATACACTCGGTGTCTTCATCATTATTGTCATCATAGTCAATGCTACCCCCAAACACCTTTCGACAAAATTACCATAAACATCACAATTACACTCATCGTCAACACCAGTCGCGACATCACCATATCTAATGTCATCAACAGCAGTATCTACATATAAGCTTGCGCTAGAACAACAGTGTCAGTAATAGTAATATCAGCATCTGTGGCAATAAACAACAGTAGTCACAATAACTACAACAGCAACAGCGACAGCAGTAATAATTGGTGCTAGAACAGCAGCGCTAGCTTCCAAACCTGTTACCAGGGGAACACTGACAAATAATCAGCCCTGTAGCCTAGTAGTACCATTAGTTTAATATACTTGCTAGATTAGCAACCGCAACTCGAGCAGCAGCAGCAGCAGCAGCACTAGCAGCAGCAGCAGCAGCAGCAGCAGCAGCAGCAGCAGTAGCAGTTAGAGCAAAAACAGCTAGAGAATCAGTACCTTGGACAGAGTGTAGCAACAGTGGCTAGAAAGCAGTATCTAGAGCATCAGTTGGCATAGCAGCTATAGTACCAATAGGTAGAATGGGCATCAGTAGCTAAAGGTTCAGAAGCCAGAGTAAAGAGCATCATCGTCATCGTCATCGTCATCGTCATCGTCATCGTCATCGTCATCGTCATCGTCATCGTCATCGTCATCGTCATCGTCATCGTCATCGTCATCGTCATCGTCATCGTCATCGTCATCGTCATCGTCAGCGTCAGCGTCAGCGTCAGCGTCAGCGTCAGCGTCAGCGTCAGCGTCAGCGTCAGCGTCAGCGTCAGCGTCAGCGTCAGCGTCAGCGTCAGCGTCAGCGTCAGCGTCAGCGTCAGCGTCAGCGTCAGCGTCAGCGTCAGCGTCAGCGTCAGCGTCAGCGTCAGCGTCAGCGTCAGCGTCAGCGTCAGCGTCAGCGTCAGCGTCAGCGTCAGCGTCAGCGTCAGCGTCAGCGTCAGCGTCAGCGTCAGCGTCAGCGTCAGCGTCAGCGTCAGCGTCAGCGTCAGCGTCAGCGTCAGCGTCAGCGTCAGCGTCAGCGTCAGCGTCAGCGTCAGCGTCAGCGTCAGCGTCAGCGTCAGCGTCAGCGTCATCGTCATCGTCATCGTCATCGTCATCGTCATCGTCATCGTCATCGTCATCGTCATCGTCATCGTCATCGTCATCGTCATCGTCATCATCATCATCATCATCATCATCATCATCATCATCATCAGCAGCAGCAGCAGCAGCAGCAGCAGCAGCAGCAGCAGCAGGAGCAGGAGCAGCAGCAGGAGCAGCATCAGCATCAGCATCAGCATCAGCAGGTTCAGTAGCAGGTAGAGTAGTCCAGTCATTTTAACTTTTAACCTCAAACTAATTGCAAAACAAACAGTTTTGTGTTTATATGGTGCGTAAAGCTATCCTAAGCAATGTACAAAATGTCCTAATTGAATATTTGTGGGACTTTTTGAGATATTTACAAATATAGTCAATTGTCACATGTTTTCGCGATATTTGTCACTTTTGATGTAAATAAATCTTGTACCAGTAACTTATTTTTACATCGTGCTTAGAGGTCGCAATTTTAGTCTGATTTTTATGAAACTTGGCAGCAATGATCATCGTAAGCTAATCTAGGTAAAATAATTTTTTTAGTTAACCGGAGCTAAAATCTAGGTCACTAGGTCAAAACATAGAAAAAACAAGATAAAGTCACCAGGGGTCGCAATTTCGACCTTACACTTGTGAAGTTTAGTCACAATGATCACCTTACAAAAATCAAGGTCATGTATGAAAAAACTAGGTCACTAGGCCAAATTATAGAACAAATCTTTACAATGCACCCTTTTTACCTAATCTTTATGAAACTTTGTCACATGGATCATGAAGACAAAATGTAGGTCAAATTCAATATTTACTTATCATGAGTTAAAACTAGGTCACTAGGTCAAATAATAGAAAAACCTTCATGCGCCAAAAAGTCGCATCAATTATTTTAACCTATTGACCTAATTTTGACCCAAATAACTCAATAACATACTTGTCTTAGATGTTTTGATATGAGCATTGTGACCAAGTTGCATAAATATTAGACCAAAATTGTGAATTTTGTACCTACACAACGTTTACCTTTGATTTTAACTAGCGACCTACTTTTTGACCCCGGATGACCCAATTTATAACTTTGACCTATATTTTGTTGATATTATTATTGTGACCAAGTTTCATAAATATAAGGTCAACATTATGACCTCTAGCGACTACACAAGGTTTTGCAACAAGTTGACCTAGTGACCTAGTTTTTTACCCTTGATCATCCATTTTCTACATTGGCCTAGATTTTGTTCAGATGATCACTCTGACCAAGTTTCATAATCATAGAGTCAAAATTGTGAATACAAATGCAATTGTGGACGAACAGACAAAGAGAACAATCACTATTTCTCCAGAATCGATAGATTCGTGTACATTTTGTATATTGTCTGTAAAGTATACTGTCCGAACACAAATATCCCTTTTCCATAAGACACACATGTATACAACACATGATATGTGTAAATTTTAAACAAATTGGATTAATATTAAAGAAATGAATAAAACTTTTGTTTCCCCTTCCAAGTTCTATTTTGAGTCATTTTGTCGACATTTGAATGGGTAGTATACCAACACGTAGACTGGCATTTATATGAAAAGTAAATTGTCTGATGATAAAATCAATATTTGTATTCGATAGAAGAAGGTTGTATCGTTCAGAAAATATAAGCTTTAAGGTGCAATTAGTAAATATTTAACGACTTACACGGGAATTATTAGAACTTAAAATTCCCCATGTAGTATGAAATAAGAAAAATGCTGAAATTGCTACCAAAAGTGACCTTAAACATGTCGATATTTTTGTATTTTCCCCACTGAACTCCCATATTTGACGTTTTGTTTGTAGTCGATAATAGTCTGTTGATGATGAAAATGCAAAGAAACTCTGTTTTGCAATTTGTTTGAGGTTGACCATATTTTTTAGCTTCAATGACTGGACTAGAGCTACAATCAGTAACAAGAGCAGCAGTAGGTTAAGAAGCAGTAAGAAACAGAACAGCACCACCAGTTCCTCAAAGGCATGCTTTTTCGGTAATTCCTACGGGCATGTCTCCAAACCCGTGCGACATAACACTACTAGTTCATTGGTGGCGATAGTGTTTAGAACATGTACCGCGATATAATCTCCGACCAATGATTTGTATGTTACATGGGACCGGTAATCTCTGGTTGGCATACAGGACTACAGGTGTTATGATCTTACGTAGAATTAAACAATAGTACATTGTAACATTATTATACGATATTGATAAACAATACACACGTACATATTTTTGCAATAAGTATTGATCACTGAAGATAATTATCATTATTCATAAACAATATACTATCCATACCTACACTATACTAGTAGGAAAAATACTCCTTTATTACGTACATAGTTGTCAAAATTAAGATATACATCGAACTTTGTGACTACATTATTAGGTAGATGGGTGTACATAAGGCATTGGTAATTTTATTGTTAGATTTTGATCCAACGTCATGGGCGTAGGAGCGTCTTCAACATTGGGGGGGGGGGGGGGGGGGGGCAAACATTTGGCAACTTGGGGTAAAAAATTTTTTTTGCTCGCTACGCTCGCAAAATAACGTCCTTATGTCAATTAGTCAACACGCAATATTTGCACAAAACTATTCTACAAACAAACTGTACTCTTAAACGTTCAAAACACTCCTATATCTATATACTAACTGTGAGTTTATGTTTCTGTGGTCATTTGGTTAAGTAATTACGTCTTAACTGGAAGTTAATCCGTTGAAGTATACACGGGTCCGGGGGCATAGCCCTCATGAAATTTTTCTAAAATATAGATAAATCTAGTGCATTCTAGGCGTTCTGATATACCTTATTTTGCATTCAAAAAGGACCTTAATGCAGGGAATTTAAGTTCTTACAAAAACACAATTAAGTGTTTGCATAAAATTTAAAAGGTGAAAACGTTTGTTTTAAACGCTTTATATATAATTGACAACGTCCCAAAGTCATATAGGAGGGTTGGGGGACATTAAGAGTACAATTAATGGCACACGTGTATTTTTGCAAACAATGGGTGATGACGTATTTGAATATAAGGAAGTTATTTTGCGAGCGAAGCGAGCAAAAAAAATTTTTGATACGTTTTTACCAAGAACTGAAGGCAAATTGCCTATAACGAGATATATTAGGTCGTAAATTATAATTTTTCGTCTGAATTATTGGGGGGGCCAAAAGATATGTTGGCCCCCCCGGTCCAGACATTGGGGGGGCCTGGCCCCCCCCCTGGCCCCCCTGCTCCTACGCACATGAACGTTTCTTTAAAAAAGGAAGGGTATGATTACTTTCCAAACATGTGACTTGCTGCTATTACTGAAGTTGTTATGCTCGAAAACTAATGGAAAATACTGTTTGGCTGTTTATTATTTCTAAGATATATATGCGCTTGTAGAAAAATATCAGTATTGTTGACAATATTTATGTTGTATTTTGCCACAATTTGACTGAACCGTTGTATTAGTATTAGAATCTAGTGCTTGTTCGCGATTGTATTATCCGAATTCGCAACCTTCAGTACAAGGACATGTGAAATAGAGTCACACGAGACTGGAACATGCACAATAGAGGAGGACAGGGGACGCTTATCTAAGGACACATAATGCATTTATATTGGCCTAATGTATAGTGTCAAAGAGGGAATCAAGTATTCATGCGAGTGTTGTGGAAGACTTCTATACTTAAATTCTGTCAACAACGTATATGATAAAAAACTTCAAAAATTTAATCAATTAATTAAGCTTAAATTTTATATCATATTCAAGTACACGTATGTATCGAACACAGGATTGTGATTTGCCTTTTTTATCATATATGTACAGCTGTATTCATATCTTGTATATTAAAGACACATAAGGAGCTGTTTCTGTTATAATGAGGACAGGGATTTATTAATTGGACACTGCCACCGCTGTGTATAAACACGTTGATTTCCGGTAATTGTAATAAGGATTAGGCTACACGTTGTAGTTTAGAGTACGACTATAAGGAGAGCAGCAATCGGATTTTACATGTGCTTTTGGTAGCAATAAATGATACAGGTTGAATTTTATAGTAATCCAATAAGTCATACAGGTTGAATTTTATAGTAATCCAATAAGTCATACAGTGATTTGGTTTATACGCTGTGGTCACATTAGGTACTAACGTTTGTATTAAAACTATGGAAGAAGTGCACAGAGAATTACTGAAGAAAAGACAGAAATATATCTTGGAGAACGTGATTATGGAAGATGGATTACTGATGAAGATGCGCGAGAATGGACTGTTCTCTAGTACCATGGTTGGAATTATACAAGTAAGTAAAACTTCGTTAAGACGAGCATCGATATGTCGAGAACCCGTCCTATATCGAGCAAATTTGACCTAAATGTAGGACACGTACTTTGGGATCCTGAGGTTCTTAGTTAACCTCGTCTGAACAGGTACTGCCTTAATTTCTCTTATTATGAGTAACCTAAAATATTCCACTTTACCTCTATGTGTATGTATGGGCAACTTAGAGGTTCATTAGCCAATGTACTGTGTCTGCCAGCGGCGCCGAGTGTAAAGGCCGAATTGCGACTCAATTATCAGGAGGGTGGGGGTACTTGTAAATGTTCAATCTGTTGAACGGACGGACGTACGTATGTAAATAAAACATGTTAAATGTTAAATGTAACATAAAACTAGCTACATGTCGATGGCTTAGAACCAGAAGGTCGTAACTACCTCTTACGACCTTATAAGACTCATACATATTTGAAATCCGCTTCACAAGGCGCTTCTTATGAGCATATTTTCATGAAAATCTGAATTTGTCATGTTGACCAAAATGAAGTTTTAAAAAGTGTTTTCCCATAGGTAAAGAGTAAATTTCAGAAAGTTTTCTCTTGTTTTCTCAATATATCGATTTGGTAGTTACGACCTTCTTGTTCTAAGCCAGTGATGTGTATGTGAAAAATTATTTTAAGAATTTGCACAATAAAACCGTATACCACGAGAGGACGGAGTACATACGTAGTCACACTTAAATAAGTCTAGAGTACTGTCTTATCAAATCACTTACGGAAAAATATGTCAAATTTTAATAAATGATTTAAAATTCTCCAACTGCAGTAAAGTTTGTAACAGATATGGGGCTATATGAGTTCTTAATTGAATAAGTATGAGTACAGTGTATCACAACCCCATTTACCACACTTTGTAAAATATTTGTTTAGAATAACGTTATAAATTCGAACGTAAGTTAAAGATTTCCATAAGTGCTTTATTTCGTGCGTTCATCTGAAACAGTTGATGTGCATTGTCATTTGGTTTTATGCCTCTCTATTCGGCCAATGACCTCTGGTTTTGAGGAGAGTTTGCGTGATACAAGGAACCCGGGCCAGTGTGCTGCTCTAGTTCTTTCCGAATAGACTACAAGTCTTGTTTTGGTTCTTTGGCTTCCCGATGTATAACACCGAGACACGCGATACCACCTTTGTTTTCAATTGGGTAGTCATTGGGTTCGACACCAAAACTCGTTCCTGAAATTTTAAGTGCCTCGGATTGGTACTAGAGAGCACTAACCAATCGGTCATTGCTCACAAGATATACTGTCCGACATCAAAATGACGCCATGAGCATACTTAAAATATAGCCAGGTATTTGCTGGTAGCTAATACACATTACTTTTCTCACCAGGCTGACAAAGATCCAGAGAGACAAATGACCCGGATGTTGGAAATGATCCCAAAACGAGGCCCGAATGCTTTCAACACGTTCATGGAATGTTTACAAGAGGACTATCCCTGGGTGGTACAACACTTTAAAGACAAGGAAGTAGAACTCATCAACTTTAACGTCAGAGGTAATCTCATCGGATCATAAAATATTAAATTAGATCTACCTGTTTTATGCACTGCCCCTACAGAAAGATCGAACTATGGACTAAATGACAACAACGCACAATGTAAAAAGAAAATGGGCATTTACGTAACATGAGTGAAATACTAAAATAGTGTGTTACATAATTATCATGAATGACCATATATGGGCAAGATTACGCTAAGAAAACATGTTCACATTATTTTTCTTATAATTCCAAGTTATCAAGTTTTTAAAAAATCATAGCATACGAAAGACAATACTTATCGGAAAGAGAACGCAGCACATGTTCGGAACATCAGAACACAAACTACTGAACAGTTACAAAAACATACCGCTCGGCCACCCTGCTGCCTCAGTCAGTCAAACATACCAAAAACAAGAACCTGTCCAGATCAATCAACGGGCATTCATTGTAGGTCATCCTCGGCCACTTCTCTATCTAAAAAGAATGGCGAAGCAAAATATCACATCGACCGGATAAATTATCCAATTTCGGAGCACTTCTCGGGTCTATACCATCGGGTGTCTATAGCTCTCATAAATACGCTGATACATTGCAGCGACTTACTTATAAAATAGGTATACCCACCAAACGATTATACTAGAATATAAATAGAAACTCCCTAATCCAATACCTCTCCAATCCGAAATATCTCAATGTCATACTTTTCTTCCCTTTCATGCATTGTTTTTTTTATTTAATTGTATTGTATATTGCAGCAAATACTGACGTGAGTCCTGAAATACGACAGGCCGTAAGGGAATACATTAAAGAACTTGCTAGAACAACTAGACTCAACACAGCTCAGCAGAAAGCAATGGAAGACTTCTTGTGTCGTCATATCACTATAGATACCAATCTAAACAACGTGAAATTCCCGGGAAACAAACTTTATCATATACATAAACAACTTCTATCCGTCATCCCTCTGACGTCATTGGACGAGAGTGACCAAATGGACCTTAAAGGTGTATTACCTGAAAATGTCAGTATTGAAAAAATCGAGAAGGAAGCTAACTTACTTGTGGATAGAGTTCATGAACTAGACGCTGTTATTGAGAGTTGTTATGAAAAACTTGGGGAGGAAAATAAAGATGGCGATTTGCCGGACTTGATACATACTCAAAGAAAAATGTTGCTCGAAAAAGAAATAAAAGTACAGGAACTAAAGAACCAATTAAGGTAAACTTATTTAAGCATATATTTTTAATTAAACCCCCCAAAACTTGGACACCTCGTTCGGCTATGTGGCGCTTTTTGTGCTGAATGACCGTCACTGTAGTTCTTTACTGACACCCTTGTTCAGCCGATGTCTTCTACTACTATTAGATTTGGTTGGGTGCCTTGGCTGGTTTTTGTAAAACAGTACCAAACCTCTTCATGCAGACTGTAGTTTATACTGGGATGGGAGATTATAACAGTCATCACTATGGCATCCATCTTTTTGGCCTTTGATCAGTTGTTCCTATGCTTCTAATCTGTCATGTAGTGTGATGCTTTTCGGCTATGTTGCGGTACTTCTCGTAATGGTTTCCTTCAGTTTCCAAAAGCTTAAGTAGAGAACCACGCAACAGGACATGAGTGACACTTGTCTAATAACCATCCGTGTGGATGCGGCTATTTTGGCTAACGTTATGGTATACATCCGGACGTTCTCATGTTGAGTTCTAAGTACATGTAGTCAGTTGCTTGTGGACTGTTATCATAATAATAAATACTTTATTTAACGAGGAAACTTATTTGACAATATACATGTACTAAATCTTCCATAAGATCCTCAACAATGAACAGTGAACAAGAAAAAATATTTATGCAAACTATCGTTATGCTTATGTCACATGTCCGTGTAATAAAGTCAGATGAAACATAAAATGCCGTTTGTATTTCAGCAATCAAATGAGAAAGATGCGTTTGACAGCAGACAGAGCAAGGAAAGCACAGGAAGCGAGTCAGAAGAACGAAGAAGAAAAGGAAGAACTGGAGAAATCCCTGGATACACTGAAAGGCAAGATACAACGATTACAGGAAGAACGGCAGAGAATGGCAATGAAAATGGCGTTTGATACCACTACCAATGTTGCTCCTGTACCCAGTGCGGCACCACCGTCACCAAGGACACGTTCATCACGGTAAGCATCGACCTAGTCTGGTTCCCTGTCCTAAATCCTAAACTGTAATGTAATGTAAGATTTAGGTACCGGGAATCACACTAGCATCAACCGTGCTCGGGTCTTTCCAATGTCAAGGTCGAAGTTGTTAGGTCAGATACGTCCGAGAGATCCCCCGGCGAAGGTTCTCCGATGTTCAATGGTTAGTGCGCTTGTCGTCTAGTTTAGCGACCGGGTTCAAATCCAGGTGGAGGTCATATTTCAGCAGAAAGCTGACTGTAAAATAAAGCTTATGCTCGGCATTTTAAAAAAAAGTATTTGTCTATCATATATCATCGACATAATTACAACAAACAATTAATTAATTCACTCTTCAGTACTGTTCGGCATTTCTAATACAAATACCTGTATACACTTACGCACACTCCTAACGCAACATCTGTATTTTTCATGATTTCTCAAATATTCATGAATGGATTTGATTAAAATTTGGAGTACAAATAAACCAACCCTTTGCAAATGCCTAATACAATTTTTATTCTAGTTGATAAACAGCAAGGTGAAAATAAGTTCAAATATTTAGTATCACTGTAAAATCAAAAGTCACAAAACGGCACAATGCGGCCGACTGGCCCACCATGCTATCCATATGTAGTTCTTGCAGTCGACTTTGCTGTTTTTAAAGGGTCGTGAAGATGGTCAGCAACAATTTGTACATACTGTTATTGTGCTGTCACCCTACCGTGAGCCTTTCGTGGCTGGTCATTAAGTCGGTCGGGGAGTTGCAACTTCTGAAGAAGTCTTGTCATTGTAGACACATGGCGGGCGAAAAGTCTGACTAGATGAAACTTGAAAATATTTATCATATTTTAGTTTTATTATTATAATATTCGAAATATTGACAAACGATGATATTTCAACGTTTTTTTAACCTTTTATAAAAATGTGTAGTAAATTACTGCGCATACCTGTCTAATTGATTGGCCGCTCTGTAATTTTCTTACTGCGCGACCATGCTCGTCAATAGTCATTCGGGCCATTTTTTATACAAATCTGTTTTTTTAGTCGGACTGTCGCAAGAGAGGAACTCAATGACTAAAATATCGAGTTTTGCCACTGACTACCATTTTCACGTGCAGCACGAAGAAATCACCACCGCGCTTCGTCCAGAACTGACAAAGCGTCATGGATGAATGATTTCAACATTCCTGTATTGCTAATGACTTAAAACAACGCGGTTTATAAGTGCAACTTGATATCTTCAACAGACTCTGAGAAATTAGAATTATAAAAGTGTTGCGTTAGAAGTGTGCGTAAGTGTAATGTGATGTCAGTTATTCATTCAAGATTCAACATTAAGGGAGTTGCAGCCTACATCACTTTCATGTACATACTGCATAATATATAGGCCTAGACCTACCGTTTTGATCTATAACTATACGTAGGTGTTAACCACTTTCAGACATTCATGCGATTTCCAAACTACTTAACCTTTTGGAAGTCTTAAACACCAAACTACATGTACCCATTTATATCAAAACATGATGATGTGAAATTTTGATATCGGGTTGGAAATCCCACATCAGACTGCTCATTGGCTATTTCACATTATTACTTACTTGCGAGATTGTTTGATCAAGGATTAGAACACCTGGATTCACCTTTCATTTCCATTTATTCACATATTCACAGGTTACAAGACGTTTTGCCGAAAGTCAATACCGCTAAATCCTCTACAAGGTGATTATCACGTGATGGTGTCTGTGTCATGTGATGTTAGCGTGTTTCCGATGTTGTGTCACATTTTAGTGTCACGTGGTGATGTTGTGTCATGTGATGTTAGCGTGTTTCCGATGTTGTGTCACATTTTAGTGTCACGTGATGGTGTCTGTGTCATGTGATGTTAGCGTGTTTCCGATGTTGTGTCACATTTTAGTGTCACGTGATGATGTTGTGCCATGTGATGTTAGCGTGTTTCCGATGTTATGTCACATTTTAGTGTCACGGGATGATGTTGTGTCATGTGATGTTCGCATATTTCCAGTGTTGTTTCTCATTTTAGTGTCACGTGATGATGTTGTGTCATGTGATGTTAGCGTGTTTCCGGTGTTGTGTCACATTTTAGTGTCACGTGATGATGTTTGTGCCATGTGATGTTCGCACATTTCCGGTGTAGTGTCACATTGTAGTGTCACACGATGATGTTTGTGTAATGTGATGTTCGCGTGTTACTGGTATTGTGTCACATTTTAGTGTCACATGAAGATGTTTGTGTCATGTGATGTTCGCGTGTTACTGGTATTGTGTCACATTTTAGTGTCACATGAAGATGTTTGTGTCATGTGATGTTCGCGTGTTTCTGGTATTGTGTCACATTTCAGTGTCACATGAAGATGTTTGTGTCATGTGATGTTCGCGTGTTACTGGTATTGTGTCACATTTTAGTGTCATACGATGATGTTTGTGTCATGTGATGTTCGCGTGTTACTGGTATTGTGTCACATTTTAGTGTCACATGAAGATGTTTGTGTCATGTGATGTTCGCGTGTTACTGGTATTGTGTCACATTTTAGTGTCACACGATGATGTTTGTGTCATGTGATGTTCGCGTGTTACTGGTATTGTGTCACATTTTAGTGTCACACGATGATGTTTGTGTCATGTGATGTTCGCGTGTTACTGGTATTGTGTCACATTTTAGTGTCACACGATGATGTTTGTGTCATGTGATGTTCGCGTGTTACTGGTATTGTGTCACATTTTAGTGTCACACGATGATGTTTGTGTCATGTGATGTTCGCGTGTTACTGGTATTGTGTCACATTTTAGTGTCACACGATGATGTTTGTGTGTTACTGGTAATGTGTCACATTTTAGTGTCACATGATGATGTTTGTGTCATGTGATGTTCGCATATTTCCGGTGTTGTGTCACATTTTAGTGTCATGTGATGATGTATGCGTCATGTGATGTTCGCATGTTTCCGGTGTAGTGTCACATTTTAGTATCACATGGTGATGTTTATGTGATATTTTTTGAATATCAATTTTTCTCGGTACGATTTGACAGTCATGACTGTTAGCATTTTTATCATACATGAATTCCATGCAAAATACTCGTACATTGAGCGAGTAAAATTAGTTTATAATATTTTATTTTAGGGTCGATTGTTAAACAAGTTTTTCCAACTTCTATTACTGACCCGTAACACCACATGACCTAGATGGTATGTAGATGTTTTGCATTCACATGTAATTATCGAGACACTTTTGTTTATTTGCAGCAAACGGCGAGAAGAGAGACGTATGTCTGAGAATTGAATTGCTTGATGATTGGATTTGTAGTGTGGTGCTAATCTGCTACGATATGTGTTAATTGTTTTACGCATGGAGACACAATTTAACGCAGCTGCAATATTACGCATTTCGACGCATTTACAATGTGATTCATTTTGGACATCTTCATGGTGTTACAATATGACGCATTTTTGACTCAGCTACAATGTGGCGGATTTTGGCGTAGCTAGAGTGTGTGGATTATGACGCAGCTACCATGTGACGGATTTTGACGTAGCTACAATGTGACGCATTTTGACGTAGCTACAATGTGACGCATTTTGAACATTTTCATGCTGCTACAATATGATTCATTTTTGACGCAGCTACAATGTGACGCGTTTTGACGTAGCTACAATGTTACAGATTTGACGTAGCTACAATGTGAAGCATTTTGACGCAGCTACAATATGACGCATTTTGACGCAGCTACAATGTGACGCATTTTGACGCAGCTACAATGTGACGGATTATGACGCAACTACAATGTGACGAATTTTGACGTAGCTACAATGTGACGCATTTTGAACATTTTCATGCTGCTAAAATATGACGCATTTTTGAAGCAGCTACAATATGACGCATTTTGACGCAGCTACAATGTGACGGATTATGAAGTAGCTACAATGTGACGCATTGTGACGCAGCTACAATGTGACGCATTATGACGTAGCTACAATGTGACAGATTATGACGCAACTACAATGTGACAGATTTTGACGTAGCTACAATGTGAAGGATTGGACGTAGATACAATGTGGCACAATTCGACGCAGCTACAATTTGACGCAATTTGACGTAGCTACAATGTGACGGATTATGACGCAGCTACAATGTGACGGATTATGACGCAGCAACAATGTGACGGATTATGACGCAGCTACAATGTGACGGATTATGACGTAGCTACAACGTGACGCATTATGACGCAGCTACAATGTGACGGATTATGACGCAGCTACAATGTGATGGATTATGACGTAGCTACAATGTGACGGATTATGACGTAGCTACAATGTGACGGATAATGACGCAGCTGCAATGTGACGAATTATGACGCAGCAACAATGTGGCGGATTATGACGCAGCTACAATGTGACGGTTTATGATGCAGCTACAATGTGAAGGATTGGACGTAGCTACAATGTGAGGGATTATTACGTAGATACAATGTGACGCATTTTATGACAAATTTTCAGGTGGCTACAATGTGACGCTTTAGAACACAACTACCTAATGAGGACTTTTAACACATCTACCACCTGATCAAAATCGAAACATCTGCATAATGTCCACTCAGATGTGCCGCGGTGAGACTGATCGTTTATTGTTACATAAGACTTGTCTATGTTTTTCCTTAATCGTGTATGGAGTCGCTTGCTGTCAATGAAACCGTTCTTGGAATAGAACAGCCATGGATGTTACAAATGTACGAGCCCGTATATACCAATAACTGTTGCCTTTATCCCCATAATTATGACAATGTGACAAAGGACAAACTTGTGTTACTTAAACTATAGTATAAATTGTTTTTTTCTGTCTCATCCACATTTACAATTATGCAAACAACATCATATAAAACAACTAAAATATGTGGTCATTCTGACTAGAATTATAAGAGACCAGCATCATAAACCAATAAAAATATATATTTTACAACAATAAATGAAAGCTATCTAACAAGTCCATAGCTTAAACTATGTGTAATAGTGTCAGTGTCTCATATCTCGGTGAAATGTCACAGGAAACTGTATCATTAAAAAATAGCAAACAAAAAAATGGATTTTTTCCCGACATTTTTAATACCTTATAAAGGAATATTAATTTTGATCTAAAAAGACCGGCTCCCAATCTCCCTAAACAGAGCTTGAACTTCAGATTTATCTCAAATGCAGACTCCGATTTGAGCGAAATCTCAATTTGAGATGAGATTTCTACTTGAGATATTTCCTGAGATTGGGGCCTGATAGACCAATACAAATTTTACATTTTTTTCGTTTTACTCTTTTTCAATGATACAGTTACCTGTGGGGTATACATGTGGGTTTCCAAAAACATAAAAAAACACCCTGGTTACACATCTATATGCCAAGTCAATACAATGTATTCTCATGATCACATGATTGTTTGTCTGTGCATAGCAATCTGATATGTCTAATTAAAATCATATTTCAAAAGCAAAGACAATTTTAATTACTCTTGGACTAAGTCATTTAGCTTCCGTGTGTGCCGGTGTGGCCACAGGTAACTGTATCGTAGAAAAGAAAACAAAAACGAAAAAAAATTTTTTTTAGAAAAATATAAAATTTAAAAAAAAAAAGTTTTCGTTTTTATTTTCGTTTTCAACGATACAGTTACCTGTGGGTGTGGTATTATGTTTATGTATTTGTCAACCGCGGGACAATAATTTAAAGTATTGCATCCCGTATTTATAATGGGGTTTTATTTTAATGTTGTAAACTTAAACTGTCTAATGTTGTCGGTGTGTGATATTCGTTTTCATGAAATAAAGATATACGGATACGTCCCATAAACTTTCTATCAATTTTTACATGTATATTCTTGATTGATTATACAGTATTGTTCAAACATCCTATAACATAGCAGGCTCCGATCTCCCGAATCATCTCAATTTTGAGATAAATCTCATCTCCAATATTGACATGTGTCGTTTGGATAATTTCCAAGGGAGGATGGACTCAAAATTATCATCTAAAGCAGCAAATGATATTCTTCGTATATTTCAGTAATTTTTAATGAGTTCTGACTACAGATTTATTAGAAATTCAGACTCTAATTAAGGCAAAATCTCAATTTAAGATGAGATTTCCGCTTGAGATGCTTCTGGAGATTGAGGCCAGAGCTTATCAATAGACGATGTTTACAATACAAACTGTTACAAAGCAGGACAACAACACAACAACATAGACTACGCACTCTCTGTGTGTGATAGTTTAAAAATGTCAAATTGGTTTTCTCAAATATACTGCACAGTTGGTAAAAACTGAGCGGGCAAACATGAACATTAATTAATGACGTCGCGTGACGTGGATTGCAATTTTTTAAACATATTTGTCTACTTTTAAACAGTAATTGTAAATATTTAGAAATAAATTTGTTGTATTATTAATATTCGTCCATTCAACAATTTTCATTTACGCTTTATATGACGTACGGACATAGTTAAAACGTCCAAGACGTCATTTAAAAAAAATGCATATTTTTGCACACTGTGCATTATCTCTGTGCATTATGAAGTTTATTGCACTGTAGAAAAATGTACGGGAGTGTGATATGAAGGATTATATCGATGGCTTAGAATTAGAAGGTTGTAAGTGCCACTTACGACCTTTTAAGATTCTTACATATTTAGAATAAGCATTACAAGGCACTTCTTATGAGCCCATTTTCATAAAAATCTGAACTTGTCATATTGACCAAATTGAAGTTGCAAAAGTTTGTTTTACCATAGGTAAAGACTAAATTACAGACAGTTTTCTCTTGTTTTCTCAATATATCGATTTGGTAGTTACGACCTTCTTGTTCTAAGCCAGCGATATGCTCGTTTGTTCCATATTATCAGTAACAGTTTCTAATATACACGTGATGATCAGAGGAATGGCGTACAATTGAAAGATGGTCAGTAAACGTTAACGGATCAGAAACATGTAGTATGCAAACTTTGATTACAAGATCTTCACGATTTGCAAACATATTGCAACCCGACGTTTTCTCACACACACTCTTGCAATATGTGTACGTGGAACCATATGCTTCTAATGGAATAAGCTGTGAAGGTCCACTGGGTAATAGGTAATTGCCATGATATGTAAACTCATTTGAAATTCCATGTGCACATTCAGTGACACATCGCTGTAGACCGTAACTGAACCCTGTCCCGATTGGACAATAGCAGATGTGTAGTATGTTTTCAATGTCGGCATGGCATTGTATTGTGGACGCTGGATCATAGCAGCCGGGTTTGTACGACCATTGACCATCACTGCAGAATAGTGAACGTATTTCGCTCACTATTCCGTAGCATTCGTACCAGACCACCGAGTTTTCACCAATGGTTTGTACATTCTTCAGCTCGTCAGGCCAACCATTGACCAGTTCTTGTGTTGGTTTTGTACGATATTTCACAGTGCCACTATCTGTGACAATATCAGCATGAACTATTTTAATGTTATCCTTAAACGTGTTAAATATTGGACAAAACATTTCACAGTCATGATAACCTTCTATCCACTGTCCATCCGGACCACACACTACCGTAGTATTTCCAGCATCACATGACAGTTTGAGCTGCGCACCTACATGGTTCATATTACCTTCAACAATCACATGTACAGCTGTATTGTTATAAGTACTACATTCCTCAATGTTACATTGATAACCTAGGCTTGTTTCACGACATACAGCATTCTCTCCGCAAGATGTATCGCCACAGCCTACACCATCCCCACCCGAAGGTTTGCTCTGTTCAACAGCCTGGTAGATCCATTGTTTGGATGTTTCCAATGTTATTCCTAGCTCACTGTCTTCAGAAGCTCCGTTCAACTCACACAAAGTTAAGTATCTGTTATAGTTATACGACAGACACTTGCGTCTTGCGTCACACTCATTCTTACAAGATTTCGGGCTCACCTTTAGTAGAGACTGAATCACGTGACCATTAAGTTTCCGTGCGTGTAATAATTTGGCTTCGGCTACGGTACCAACAAACAATGAACAAAACACTCCAAGAATAAGCACATGGTAAATGAACATTGCTACTGGATCCATTGAACTTCACATCAATTGGATGTGTAAATGAAACGTTTCATATGTGTATTGTATGTCTTCAATATGAAGAAATAATGTGCTTCCAAGCCACTCTAACACAAGTATGTCTACAGGGTCTAAAAAGTTTGTTCTAAAAATTATTATTTATACTAAATTTTATCTGAGCTATGTACGCGGGGAGTAATGTTAATTTCTTACTCGGATTTCTTACTCGGATAGCTTCATTTAATGCCAGAACAATTAGAACAATGACATAACCCTCTTGAATCTAAACTAAATCATTTATATTCTTCTGACGTCAGAAAAAAACCCAAACTTAAGTGAACATTAAACATTCATAACGAACTTTTTAAACACCCTGTAAAACGTCACATAGTCACCGAGACAGTCCTGATCCGCGCACACATACGATGTATTTGTTCAACTTGATGTGTTCCTGAACTAGGCTGTTGACGGACAACACATCACTGCGTATGCCTGTCTGTCTGGTATGTGCGCTGAACGGGAAACAGTGTCAAGGGGTTAGCGTTTCGGATGACTGTATACGTCTGAACGGTATCATGCGCTGGTACGTAACGGTCTCAGAGATGGGGTGTTGATGAAACTATACGTAGTCTCATATCTGATGTGCTAGATGGTATATATCTAGAGATAGTTACTGTCAGTTCTTCCATAATTGATAGAAAATGCTGGTTAACCAATCTATTAGACCATCTAAATCTTTACAAGCCTGATTGGAGATACCGGGTCGACACAAGCTGAACAGTATATGTGTTACAAGTCCTTCCTTTCAATGAACATACCTGATGAAATTCTCCCGATTTCGCTTTTAGTCTAAAGTCAGTTTCATGCATAGAGCAGTAATCTAAAGGTAGGGTGCTCGCTTTTGGGTCAATAATTCCCTGGTTCGACCCCGTCTATCAGATGAAATACCGGAGTTCCCATATGAGGACAATGCGTAGAAAATGACTACTCTATGTACATGTATTTCAAATTGTATGACTGGCATGAGTATTAGAAACTTACTGAATTCAAATTTCATATCATATGCTAGAAGAATGTTATCACAAATGTATCATCTGGAAAATGTCAGTAATAATCGTATTTAGCAAGATGTTGGTTGGTTTGTGAACATAAATGAGTATTGTTACATTTACACTAAGTTAGGCTACCACGGTTTCAAACGTTCGGTTTTTCTTATTTTTGATTTAGGAATAATTGCCATTCATTTGAGTTGATTTCATTTTTAATTAATTAAGTTGCAATATTTCCAACTCGGAAACTTTAAACTCTCGTTCAGTCATTATATAAAAAATGTTGTTCCCTGGAGTTCCATGTAAATTTTGTCTTTTTAGTGGAGTAAAATTGCTAAATATTTTTGGTGGGAACTCAGTTAATGAGTCTCGATTGTAGCTATTCGTTGCAATATGGCTTATGGATTGGGCATATAGCAACATTTGGTGCATTTTTTTCACGCTAGTGCTTACGCACGGGTAATTCTTATCAGGCGTCTTTATTGCACAAGCGGCGTCTCTGTTTGGATGTGTGACCCAGATATTAAGACTGGCTAAACATTCGTAGACAGATATGAGGAAAACGCAAATTAACTAGTTTAATTATTTATAAAGCTGATCTTTGTGGGTCTTTATAAATGCATACCTAGAATCATAAGATCAACACATCGCATTGACTATGAAATATCATTCATTATTTATTTAGTGGTGGATGTGTCTATTTGAAATATTCAACGTTTTTCTACTTTTGACCCACTAGGAAACATTTTGAAATAGGCCTACATATGCAAGGAATCGATACACAGTTGGAAATTTATCATTCTTAGTTTGATTCACGTGTTGCTCGTGTTAAATTCATAATGGGGAGCGGTGGCCTAGAGGTAGGATGTACGCTTCGTGATCGAAAGGGGTTCAACTTTGTACGACGATGCCCCAGAGGGGATTTTGTACTTTATCGGAAGAAGAAGAAGAAGCAACTTCAGCCTGTACCACTGGTTAATTCCTCTGAGCAAGAATAACCCACCTGCTTCACTCCACCACTTTGAGGTGTTAATTGGTACCTATGGGGAAGTGTCTATTCCTGGGCGCCGTAGATCGATGTTGGCTGCCACACCCACAGGAGAGAAATAGTCTCCACAGGGAGACACGAGTCTATGTATCCATAGGTAGCCCAATGACCAGGGGAAGTTCAAATGCCAAAGGGAGTTTAAACGGCTTAACAGCTGAAAAGAGCCCTAGAAAATTGGTAACTCTTTTTAATTTATAGTGATACCAACATGTTCAACGATAATCAATGCGTTGCTATATACAAAAATGTACACGAAAGCACCCTATGGCTATTTTTTGGCGGAAAAATAAATGTGTCATATAATAAAAAAATGCAGACAAAGATGTCGGGGTGTAAAAAGAAGTGTTGAGGACTGTATTTTAAACATTTTTATTCTATTGGATTAAGATATCTACATGTGATTAACCGTCAGTCCGAGAGAGTTATCATACTATACCAATACAAGCGGAAAAACGTACTGAAAAAAACCCCAAACAAATAAAGACAATTATATGATAAGTAAAATAACTCTCCAACAGAAGACACAATAAATACAAGAGTATATTTAAATATAATGGTAATGGTCTAGTCAATCAAAGGTGTATAAATGATGTTTTGACTAATTATGAAGTAGAAACAAATGTAACCATACTGTAGAATCTATTATACTTAATAATATGATACCATGTAAACTTGTCTAAAAAACAAAAATTAAACAAAAACGTTTTTGCTGCAGTCGGGGTTGAACCCTCGAAATACTAGGAAAATTGTCATTACTGTAATTTAGGTCTTTGATTTGGAGATTCTTTATTAGGCCGAGTTAACATTAAGATAAATCTATCTAAACCCAAAACAATATCTTTAAAATTAACTTCATGTTATCTGAAAAGGCGTACAAAAGGGAAATTACTCATCGAAACATTTGGTGAAAATTTGTAGAGTTGTTTCCCTTGTGACAAGTAGGATATTTCACACGAGTCAGTTTTTACCATAACACCGTTATAATGGCATCTACAAATCACGGCGAATTTCTAAGAAAGAAACATATACAGTTCTTCAAAAGATGTCTCCAGGTGTTGCCAGCTAGGTACTCATCATTGGACACAAGCAGGTATATTTTATTTCTGTCTAAGGTCGCATCTGATCACCTTACTCTGGCGGTAATATGAAAGTGGCATAGTACTCGGACAGACAAATTTAAACAACACTAGCATGAATCACAGGTCTAAGAGAGTTTGTCATAAAAATACAAGACTTTGACATCCACAAATTTTTACCCATTCACTGTAACCTGTTTCTATAATCAGGTTATGTCCAAGACTAAATTTAATAACAGAATTTCTGATATTTTTGTAATGTTGTAACAGGGAAAGAAAAATGTGCAACCAATGA
The DNA here is from genome assembly GCA_963678985.1 of Spisula subtruncata. Lineage (NCBI taxonomy): Eukaryota > Metazoa > Mollusca > Bivalvia > Venerida > Mactridae > Spisula > Spisula subtruncata. The sequence goes on from OY787663.1 coordinate 6,479,652, forward strand.
CTGGGGCTTGAACCCGGAACCCTTTGCTTACAGGGAAAATGCTCTACCGCCTGAGGAAGCCGGCTGCTTACACAAGTTTCTCCCTTTTTAGTTATTGAATCTTATACATCCGGCTACAGTAATTATCATTATAACATTTCATATATTATATATTTTAGGATGACTATAGCATTTTTTGCTATATCTGGACTTGATATTATGAATGCCCTTGATGTTATTGAAGCAGAAAAACAAAGTATTATAGAGTGGATCTACTCCCTGCAAGTTTTACCAAAACAAGATGGTATGTATTCGATAATTAAACTGTACAATCTCCGTAAAGAAAAGGCCTTTGGTACCTACTGTACAAATACTGAGCTGAGCCTGTTTTATGTGGGTTGTTGCTTTTCAAAGGGCTGCTCTGCATAGGTTGTACTGTTCATTTAAACTTCATAATATAATCAGCATTAACTTGATGATTAAGTAGTAATAAATTTTGCTTAGTGACTCTGGTAGATAAAGGCCCTGTTACAAACTTACAGTGTCTGTCAGACTAATTCTTATCAAAATCTCATTTAGAAGTGTCTTATATCGTGGGTTCCAATTTAAACCAGTGTAACTTCAATTTTAGGTTCCAATTTAAACCAGTGTGGCTTTAGTGGATCGACAACAATCAGAAAATGCTGTGATACTCCGAAGGTAGGCCAATTCGTCATTATGCCCCGCCAACTTTGATGAAGCAGAGGGGGTATATTGATTTGCATATGCCAGTCGGCCTGTTTGTCCATAGATAGACCAAAAAGTTTCTTTCAAAAACTCAAGAACACTTTGCACTAAGATCTACTTTTTTGACACTTTGCACTAAGATCTACTTTGTAATACATACCTTATGTCGTAGAGGTGGGAAAGTAACAGTAGATGACCCAATTTATTTTATGGTCTGTAGGTTTAAGGTCACTCTGACCGATAACATACCTGGCAATAAGGTTGCCATGGGGGCATAGATGGCATGCTTTACAAAATTCTTGTTTTGTTAAACACTTCTGACAGTTGAAAAAAAGTTGATTGTTGGTTCTGTTAGAGATGGTGTATCGATTTAACGAAAGAGAATTGATTGTAGCTGACAATCAAACTTGTCAAGGATTATTTGGTTATACTAAATAATTGTGGAATCACTTGTACCAACAATCAACATTGTAAGTCTAGAACACAGACTTAGACTTTACATTGTCAAATAAGTCTAGAACACAGACTTAGACTTTACATTGTCAAATAAGTCTAGAACACAGACTTAGACTTTACATTGTCAAATAAGTCTAGAACACAGACTTAGACTTTACATTGTCAAATGATCTATTCATTCTCAAGTTGTTATATGTCATGAAATGTTCTGATTTTGATTTAAATTAGTATACATGTTCAGTAGGTAACAACAAATTATGCAATAATCAGATAAAATTTCACCTGGTTTAATCTAATTGCAAAGAAATGGCAGTGATTATTAATTTTGTCAATTTTAAGTTTAAGTTTGAGTTTCAGTCTTTTTTTTCTCTATGGTTTATTTACAACAAATTACATATACATAGTGTACATATATACAGAAAATGGTGTATTGATACAGGTATTATTATTACATAAAACGATACAAGTTGAATCATAATATATTATCATGCAGAGAAACGACTTACAAAAGCGTTATTGAGAGTTTCAGTCTTACAATGTTGATGAAGAAGACCACTGTACACTGATTGTTGCTTGTATTGTAGGAAGGTGGCAATAATGAACAGTACGATGGCGGACATATAGCAATGACATACACAGCTTTAGCAACATTACTTATTCTAGGCGATGATTTATCTCGTGTAGATAAAGATTGTATTCTATCAGCGTTAAGGAATCTACAGTTAAAGGACGGAAGGTATGAATCAATTTTTATACCCCGGCATCTACTGATGCTACGGGATGCTTAAGTGATGGTCTGTCTGTTTGTTCGACAAGTGAACTGAAAATCAATATTAACCAAAACTTTGAAGTTGTTGAAATTCAAATATTTTAATACGTCCACCAAGGCATTACTTTCAAACTTAGTATACTTGTTTACCATCATAAACACCTTAGCATTGTTAAAGCCATGTAACACTATCCAACAATTCATGAACACATTTATACACCTTAAATAGTGTTCAAACATTGTTTTATTGGTCAAATTCAGGTTAGGGAATTTCAAATGACTTTGTCAATTATTTCATTTTTTTCATCAAATAACTTTTATTTTGTGCAGAAAAGAAAGTTCTTTCTAATGCTGCCAATCCGGATTTCCGTGGGATTAATCCAGAATTGTAGGACCCCAGTACAAGTTGTTCCCTAGAATTGTAAAGGTTTTGGGGCAATGCTTGGATTTAAGGTTCTTGGTGAAAGCTTATAACTTTGGATTTAAAGCTGTAATCCCCTAGCACTTTCTGTCATTGGGGAAGGGCCTGTGGTAGTTAAAATGATACCAAGTGCTTTATGTTTTACAGTTTCCGTCCTGTGAGTGAGCGATCAGAGAATGATATGAGATTTGTATATTGTGCATCATGTATATGTTATATACTAGACGACTGGAGTGGAATGAACGTAGATCTAGCTGCTAAATATATCAAACATAGTCTGGTGAGTACACTGTGTATATGTTATATACTGGACGACTGGAGTGGAATGAACGTAGATCTAGCTGCTAAATATATCAAACATAGTCTGGTGAGTACACTGTGTATATGTTATATACTGGACGACTGGAGTGGAATGAACGTAGATCTAGCTGCTAAATATATCAAACATAGTCTGGTGAGTACACTGTGTATTATGTTATATACTGGATGACTGGAGTGGAATGAACGTAGATCTAGCTGCTAAATATATCAAACATAGTCTGGTGAGTACACTGTGTATATGTTATATACTAGACGACTGGAGTGGAATGAACGTAGATCTAGCTGCTAAATATATCAAACATAGTCTGGTGAGTACACTGTGTATTATGTTATATACTAGATGACTGGAGTGGAATGAACGTAGATCTAGCTGCTAAATATATCAAACATAGTCTGGTGAGTACACTGTGTATATGTTATATACTAGACGACTGGAGTGGAATGAACGTAGATCTAGCTGCTAAATATATCAAACATAGTCTGGTGAGTACACTGTGTATACTGTGTATATGTTATATACTGGATGACTGGAGTGGAATGAACATAGATCTAGCTGCCAAATATATCAAACATAGTCTGGTGAGTACACTGTGTATTATGTTATATACTGGATGACTGGAGTGGAATGAACGTAGATCTAGCTGCTAAATATATCAAACATAGTCTGGTAAGTACACTGTGTATATGTTATATACTGGACGACTGGAGTGGGATGAACGTAGATCTAGCTGCTAAATATATCAAACATAGTCTGGTGAGTACACTGTGTATTATGTTATATACTAGACGACTGGAGTGGAATGAACGTAGATCTAGCTGCTAAATATATCAAACATAGTCTGGTAAGTACACAGTGTATATGTTATATACTGGATGACTGGAGTGGAATGAACGTAAATCTAGCTGCTAAATATATCAAACATAGTCTGGTGAGTACACTGTGTATATGTTATATACTGGACGACTGGAGTGGAACGAACGTAGATCTAGCTGCTAAATATATCAAACATAGTCTGGTGAGAACACTGTGTATATGTTATATACTGGACGACTGGAGTGGAATGAACGTAGATCTAGCTGCTAAATATATCAAACATAGTCTGGTAAGTACACTGTGTATATGTTATATACTGGACGACTGGAGTGGAATGAACGTAGATCTAGCTGCTAAATATATCAAACATAGTCTGGTGAGTACACTGTGTATATGTTAAATACTGGACGACTGGAGTGGAATGAACGTAGATCTAGCTGCTAAATATATCAAACATAGTCTGGTAAGTACACTGTGTATATGTTATATACTGGAGGACTGGAGTGGAATGAACGTAGATCTAGCTGCCAAATATATCAAACATAGTCTGGTGAGTACACTGTGTATATGTTATATACTGGACGACTGGAGTGGAATGAACGTAGATCTAGCTGCCAAATATATCAAACATAGTCTGGTGAGTACACTGTGTGTATGTTATAAACTAGATGACTGGAGTGGAACGAACGTAGATCTAGCTGCTAAATATATCAAACATAGTCTGGTAGGTACACTGTGTATTATGTTATATACTGGACGACTGGAGTGGAATGAACGTAGATCTAGCTGCTAAATATATCAAACATAGTCTGGTGAGTACACTGTGTATATGTTATATACTGGACGACTGGAGTGGAATGAACGTAGATCTAGCTGCCAAATATATCAAACATAGTCTGGTGAGTACACTGTGTATATGTTATATACTAGACGACTGGAGTGGAATGAACGTTGATCTAGCTGCCAAATATATCAAACATAGTCTGGTGAGTACACTTTGTATTATGTTATATACTGGACCACTGGAGTGGAATGAATGTAGATCTAGCTGCTAAATATATCAAACATAGTCTGGTGAGTACACTGTGTATTATGTTATATACTGGACGACTGGAGTGGAATGAATGTAGATCTAGCTGCTAAATATATCAAACATAGTCTGGTGAGTACACTGTGTATATGTTATATACTGGACGACTGGAGTGGAATGAACGTAGATCTAGCTGCTAAATATATCAAACATAGTCTGGTGAGTACACTGTGTATTATGTTATATACTGGACGACTGGAGTGGAATGAACGTAGATCTAGCTGCTAAATATATCAAACATAGTCTGGTGAGTACACTGTGTATATGTTATATACTGGACGACTGGAGTGGAATGAACGTAGATCTAGCTGCTAAATATATCAAACATAGTCTGGTGAGTACACTGTGTATTATGTTATATACTAGACGACTGGAGTGGAATGAACGTAGATCTAGCTGCTAAATATATCAAACATAGTCTGGTGAGTACACTGTGTATTATGTTATATACTGGATGACTGGAGTGGAATGAACGTAGATCTAGCTGCTAAATATATCAAACATAGTCTGGTGAGTACACTGTGTATATGTTATATACTAGACGACTGGAGTGGAATGAACGTAGATCTAGCTGCTAAATATATCAAACATAGTCTGGTGAGTACACTGTGTATTATGTTATATACTGGATGACTGGAGTGGAATGAACGTAGATCTAGCTGCTAAATATATCAAACATAGTCTGGTAAGTACACTGTGTATATGTTATATACTGGACGACTGGAGTGGAATGAACGTAGATCTAGCTGCTAAATATATCAAACATAGTCTGGTGAGTACACTGTGTATTATGTTATATACTAGACGACTGGAGTGGAATGAACGTAGATCTAGCTGCTAAATATATCAAACATAGTCTGGTAAGTACACTGTGTATATGTTATATACTGGATGACTGGAGTGGAATGAACGTAGATCTAGCTGCTAAATATATCAAACATAGTCTGGTGAGTACACTGTGTATATGTTAAATACTGGACGACTGGAGTGGAATGAACGTAGATCTAGCTGCTAAATATATCAAACATAGTCTGGTAAGTACACTGTGTATATGTTATATACTGGACGACTGGATTGGAATGAACGTAGATCTAGCTGCCAAATATATCAAACATAGTCTGGTGAGTACACTGTGTATATGTTATATACTGGACGACTGGAGTGGAATGAACGTAGATCTAGCTGCCAAATATATCAAACATAGTCTGGTGAGTACGCTGTGTATATGTTATAAACTAGATGACTGGAGAGGAACGAACGTAGATCTAGCTGCTAAATATATCAAACATAGTCTGGTAGGTACACTGTGTATTATGTTATATACTGGACGACTGGAGTGGAATGAACGTAGATCTAGCTGCTAAATATATCAAACATAGTCTGGTGAGTACACTGTGTATATGTTATATACTGGATGACTGGAGTGGAATGAACGTAGATCTAGCTGCTAAATATATCAAACATAGTCTGGTGAGTACACTGTGTATTATGTTATATACTGGACGACTGGAGTGGAATGAATGTAGATCTAGCTGCTAAATATATCAAACATAGTCTGGTGAGTACACTGTGTATTATGTTATATACTGGACGACTGGAGTGGAATGAACGTAGATCTAGCTGCTAAATATATCAAACATAGTCTGGTAAGTACACTGTGTATATGTTATATACTGGACGACTGGAGTGGAATGAACGTAGATCTAGCTGCTAAATATATCAAACATAGTCTGGTAAGTACACTGTGTATATGTTATATACTGGACGACTGGAGTGGAATGAACGTAGATCTAGCTGCTAAATATATCAAACATAGTCTGGTGAGTACACTGTGTATATGTTATATACTGGACGACTGGAGTGGAATGAACGTAGATCTAGCTGCTAAATATATCAAACATAGTCTGGTGAGTACACTTTGTATTATGTTATATACTGGACGACTGGAGTGGAATGAATGTAGATCTAGCTGCTAAATATATCAAACATAGTCTGGTGAGTACACTGTGTATTATGTTATATACTGGACGACTGGAGTGGAATGAATGTAGATCTAGCTGCTAAATATATCAAACATAGTCTGGTGAGTACACTGTGTATTATGTTATATACTGGACGACTGGAGTGATATGAATGTAGATCTAGCTGCTAAATATATCAAACATAGTCTGGTGAGTACACTGTGTATTATGTTATATACTGGACGACTGGAGTGGAATGAACGTAGATCTAGCTGCTAAATATATCAAACATAGTCTGGTGAGTACACTGTGTATATGTTATATACCGGACGACTGGAGTGGAATGAACGTAGATCTAGCTGCTAAATATATCAAACATAGTCTGGTGAGTACACTGTGTATTATGTTATATACTGGACGACTGGAGTGGAATGAAGTAGATCTAGCTGCTAAATATATCAAACATAGTCTGGTGAGTACACTGTGTATTATGTTATATACTGGACGACTGGAGTGGAATGAACGTAGATCTAGCTGCCAAATATATCAAACATAGTCTGGTGAGTACACTGTGTATATGTTATATACTGGACGACTGGAGTGGAATGAACGTAGATCTAGCTGCCAAATATATCAAACATAGTCTGGTGAGTACACTGTGTATATGTTATAAACTAGACGACTGGAGTGGAACGAACGTAGATCTAGCTGCTAAATATATCAAACATAGTCTGGTAGGTACACTGTGTATTATGTTATATACTGGATGACTGGAGTGGAATGAACGTAGATCTAGCTGCTAAATATATCAAACATAGTCTGGTGAGTACACTGTGTATATGTTATATACTGGACGACTGGAGTGGAATGAACGTAGATCTAGCTGCTAAATATATCAAACATAGTCTGGTGAGTACACTGTGTATATGTTATATACTGGACGACTGGAGTGGAATGAACGTAGATCTAGCTGCTAAATATATCAAACATAGTCTGGTGAGTACACTGTGTATATGTTATATACTGGACGACTGGAGTGGAACGAACGTAGATCTAGCTGCTAAATATATCAAACATAGTCTGGTGAGTACACTGTGTATTATGTTATATACTGGACGACTGGAGTGGAATGAACGTAGATCTAGCTGCTAAATATATCAAACATAGTCTGGTGAGTACACTGTGTATATGTTATATACTGGACGACTGGAGTGGAATGAACGTAGATCTAGCTGCTAAATATATCAAACATAGTCTGGTGAGTACACTGTGTATATGTTATATACTGGACGACTGGAGTGGAATGAACGTAGATCTAGCTGCTAAATATATCAAACATAGTCTGGTGAGTACACTGTGTATTATGTTATATACTGGACGACTGGACTGGAATGAACGTAGATCTAGCTGCTAAATATATCAAACATAGTCTGGTGAGTACACTGTGTATTATGTTATATACTGGACGACTGGAGTGGAATGAACGTAGATCTAGCTGCTAAATATATCAAACATAGTCTGGTGAGTACACTGTGTATATGTTATATACTGGACGACTGGAGTGGAATGAACGTAGATCTAGCTGCTAAATATATCAAACATAGTCTGGTGAGTACACTGTGTATTATGTTATATACTGGACGACTGGAGTGGAATGAACGTAGATCTAGCTGCTAAATATATCAAACATAGTCTGGTGAGTAATTCATTTACGTCAACACTATATGGGATCTCTAAATATTGCCCATTGTTTAATGGTTTATAGGTACATGTAGTAGCTCTTCAGAAGTTAAATTTATAGTAAATATCAGATGGAAAGTTTGAAGAGGTTGATGCTCAATAGAGCGCACCCTTGGAGAGATTAGTTTGGGTCAAAACGAAATAAAATTGGAGTTCTATTTAGTATTGCCCTATCTTCCCTTGTTTTTATGCAGTAATGTGTTTAATCTGATCACATATGGATTCACGCTTCACAGGTAACCTGAACACACCCACTAGTATTTGACCTATTTTATATTTGATGTATTTCAGTCCTATGAAGGAGCTATTGGCCAGGGACCATACCTCGAAGCTCATGGTACGTAGAAACAGTACATTCTCATTTATTTTGTAAAAAATCTTACAAACTAGTATTGATAACATCTAAACCAATTACAGCGTAATTTGAGAAAACCGGACTTCTGCCAAAATTTTCAGTTCCGAATTTCTTTCTTACATTCCATATGGAAAATTCTGACAAAATTGGAACTTGGTGAATACTGACCACTTGTTTGTATCCATGTACGTGGGAGACATAAAGAAATTGCTTCCTCTCTGACATGGGCAACCATGGCCGAGTGGTTAGGGCATCCACCTAGGAAGCGGGAGGTCGGAAGGTTCGAATCTCGGCGGAAGCCGGTTGGAACTTATGTGACCAGTTGGTCAGCCGCCAGCTAGTTAAATTAATAGTTACCGTAGTCCCATCTCTGCCAGGTGCCGCACATTACGAGAAAGGATTCGGGAAGGTACTGTAAGCATGAATAATTCGTAAGTGTCTCATAAGTCAGAATTGACTGGCCATTTCAATAGGGGTGACACTATAATAAACAAACTTTACCTTTTGCTAAATGTCAGAAATTCATATTTATTAGCTAAATTTTCGACACACTTATGTTACCAAATAAGACTATTTTCAGGTGGATCAACATTCTGTGGAGTGGCTTCACTTGTATTAATGAATGAATTAAGGAATACATTTGATGATAAAGATATGACTCGTATTAAACGTTGGTGTATATTCCGTCAACAATCAGGATTCCAAGGCCGTCCTAATAAACCTGTCGATACTTGTTATTCCTTTTGGGTAGGAGCCACTTTACAGGTAATTATATCATTACTGTAATACTAATATATGTCAAGTGGAAAGCATTTTACCTGGCACTAACTAATTCTAGACCACCTCCTCCATAGCCTAGTGGTTGAGCTTCCTCTTTGAGTGACTGCAGGAGGTCCGCAGAGTTCAAGCCCAAACAGCGTCATACCATGAACAAAATAATATTGGTTCTAGTAATTCCCTTACTAAACACTGGGACAGCATAAAAGGTTTCTCAATCACCCAAAAATAAATGAGTATAAATAAATAAATCAATCAATTAATCAATCAATCAATCAATCATGATTTGTCTTGTTGAAATAACAAATCAGATTTGTCAATGGATTTACTCAAATATTCACGGATGCCATGTAAAACGATTATTATATGAAACGTATATGAACCTCTACCTGCACCCAATTGTATAAACGTTGGATAAAGTTATCCAGTGGATAACTATTGGATAAGTCTGACTTTTGGATAAATTTATCCAAATCTGGATAACTTTATCCAACGTTTATACAATTGGGTGCTGGTGAGTGGGATTAAAACCAACGACCTCGACTATACTGAATGTGTCATTAAAACAACTCCAGGAAAGCTGCTTAAATGACACTGATATTAATTTGACCATATTTCTTGGCTTTGAAAATTGATGAAATATACTCCAGATAATTAAATATATTAACAGTATTTTACTCTAATACACAGTGAGGGCAAAATATCTCAAGGTCCGAAACATATACAAAGTAGATGATAATTATTTATTTACATTGTATGTTCTACAGTTGATAGATTGTTATGATCTGGTAAACTGTGAATATAACCGAGCATTCCTCATGGACACACAACAACATCTCACTGGTGGATTCTCAAAATGGCCGAGTCACAATCCAGGTAAATATACTCAGAGTCCTTCTTCTATATTGGATGATGATAATGGCTGTAGTTATGCTAGACTTACAAACAATTGTCTTCTTTTGAGAGTTTGTTGATTGTGGTCATAGTTCTTATACCAACAAAATGGTTGATAAGACTATGCAGGGGTGTGAAAATCCTCAGATTTTTCACTTGCCCATGGGCAAGTTGGACTGAAAATTCCACTTGACCGAAAAATGAATCTACTTGCCCAGAAGAACACAAAAAGCTACAAAATTTCAGTATCATCAATTCGTTTTGTAAACTTGAGAGTAGCCTTCTGTGTACCTGATACTGAATCATTTTCAGTCAGAATTAAGAGATTTTTTTATGTTTTTAGGTGAAATAGGACACTAAATATTATTTTCTAATGTTAATTTTACACTTGCCGTGTGGCAAGCTGGAAGAAAAAATCCACTTGCCTGCAGCTCAAAAAGCCCAAGTCGGACACTGGAATTCCACACCCCTGCTATGCCTCCCACATATAGTTAGGGACCAGGAGTGCTACTGCTGCATAATGCCATATCCTGAAAACGAGTCCAAAGTCTGTTTTGGGAGCCAATTGTACACATCCCAACACCCATACAAGGTTTCAATCATAGTTCTATTGTTATAGTTCAGATTAAGAAACTTCAAATGACCAGAACTTTGTCAATTCTTTGAATTTTTTTATCAAATAACTTTGAGAGATATTTCAGATTGTAGGAGCCAGGGGAATCATATTGTTTTCATGCTGTCTGTTTGAATGTCTGTCACAAAGTTTACCCACCCTTGTTCTAATAAACCATTGGATGCTTATTGTAAGGAAATTTAGGTGGGATAAATTTTGTCGGTGTTTATGACCCTTTTTGTGACACATATGTTTTTGTGTTCTAGTTTTGAGGTTGAACAGGTGTCTGTTGCCTAAGCGAAGCGCTACCGAGCGCCTTCTTTCAGTTACCTCCCATTTAATTAAACATAGAAGGCATGGGTTACCTCCCATTGGAAGCGCTACATAGTGCTTTGTTTAGGCAACAGACACCAGTACAGCCGAAAATTGAATAGTTTGTACATCACTTGTATATTGTTGCTATGGTTACCTTACTGTTTGTATATTGTTGCTATGGTTACCTTACTGTTTGTATATTGTTGCTATGCTTACCTTACTGTTTGTATATTGTTGCTATGCTTACCTTACTGTTTGTATATTGTTGCTATGGTTACCTTACTGTTTGTATATTGTTGCTATGGTTACCTTACTGTTTGTATATTGTTGCTATGGTTACCTTACTGTTTGTATATTGTTGCTATGGTTACCTTACTGTTTGTATATTGTTGCTATGGTTACCTAACTGTTTGTATATTGTTGCTATGGTTACCATACTGTTTGTATATTGTTGCTATGGTTACCTTACTGTTTGTATATTGTTGCTATGGTTACCATACTGTTTGTATATTGTTGCTATGGTTACCTTACTGTTTGTATATTGTTGCTATGGTTACCATACTGTTTGTATATTACAGATGCCCTCCACGCTTATTTTGGTATATGTGGACTATCATTAATGGGAGAGGATGGTCTACAAACAATGCATGCAGCATTAAACATTAGTCAACAAGCTACAGATCACTTGTGCACTATACAACAAAAATGGCGGACTGAAAATCCATAGCTTTAATGTGTCTAGTTCTATATAATTCCATGTGAAGAGTAATTATGCCCCAATCTGTGATGAAGGGGTATTGCTTTGCATTTTTTGCGGATTTGCACATGTCAATCGGTCTGTGGATCAAATGGTTTCTGTTTAATAACCCAAGAACACTTTGCTGTAGGATCTTCAGACTTTACATGGAGGTTTGCCAACAACAGTAGATGACCCCTATTAATTGTGAGATCAGTAGGTCATGGTCACTGTGACTTTTACCATATCCACCGATTGGGCTGCCATGAGGGCATACATGTTTAACACACATCTCTTGATCTTCTATTTAATATAATGGCAATCTCTGTTGTAGATATGTTTACACGATGTTATTGTCCCTGAATGGTCTATTTATACAAAGTAACCTCCCCCTTTAGTTGTCGGAGGTTTCTGCTGTCCGTCTATTTGTGGGAGGTTTCTGCTCCCCTTTTAGTTGTGGGAGGTTTCTGCTCCCCATTTAGTTGTGGGAGGTTTCTGCTCCCCTTTTAGTTGTGGGAGGTTTCTGCTCCCCTTTTAGTTGTGGGAGGTTTCTGCTATCCATTTAGTTGTGGGAGGTTTTTGCTCCCCTTTTAGTTGTGGGAGGTTTCTGCTCCCCGTCTAGTTGTGGGAGGTTTCTGCTCCCCGTCTAGTTGTGGGAGGTTTCTGCTCCCGTTTAAATGTCGGAGGTTTCTGCATCCGTCTAGTTGTGGGAGGTTTCTGCACCCGTCTAGTTGTGGGAGGTTTCTGCTGCCCGTTTAGTTGTCGGAGGTTTCTGCTGCCCGTTTAGTTTTCAGAGGTTTCTGCACCCACAAATATTTTGATGAAGAATACTTACTCATACAACAGGATAGTGTGATGTTTATTATATTTCGGCCATATTATACGAGTGTCTTTGCACATTGAATTTAGTTTAAAGTGTATATAGCTATATTCTAACAGTCATTCAATGTCAAAACAATTACGTGCATTGTTTTTAGTATGATACTAGACTACCTTAATTGCAAATTAAAACTTTGGATGGGTTTCGTGTACTTTGATTCAATCGTCGATAAATAGACGATTCTTATAGTTTCATTGGGTGTTCTAGAACATTTTCGTATGAAAATGGACAATTTGCATGTCCAATAAATCACAGGGAGAGTTTCTGTTAAAACTGAAGCGAAAAATGATCTTATGGTCCAGGATATGAAAGCATAATTTTTTTTCAGTTTTTGAAACTTTTAAAAAAAATATCTTCCGATATAGCTCTATACACTTTAATGCAGAATTCAAGTCACAAGACTTAGTATAATATTCTTTTTACCTTTATCTGTTGATGTCTTTATGACTAAGGCATAAAATGCTGTTGAAAGTGAAGACAGGTTTGCAACCCTATTGTGTCGTCTTCAGTGCATTTTGAATCCAATTAACATTGTTTAAAGTGTTTCACAATGTTTTGTCTGGAATATTATCAATTTTCCAATGACTAACAGTATGTACATTTGTATTAATTTCAAGGATCAACTCATTTACTTTTATTTCGCTGGCTTAGAATGAGAAGGTTGTCAGCTTATGACTGATAATTTTTAAAATCGGCATCACAAGGCGCTTCTTATGAGCCCATTTTCATGAAAATTGGAACTTGTCATGTTGACCAAACTGAAGTTGACCCAGCTTGTTTTACAATAAGTAAAGAGTAATTTTTTTATATTGATTTTGGCTTACGACCTTCTCATTCTAAGCCTGGATTTGTCATATACCGTATTTTTCTATTTGATAATTGTTTAGGGTATACAAGTCTATGGCTTTTGTAATTACCTCCCTTTATGCAGTCAGTGAATTGAGGATTTTAAACTACTTGCCCGAATTGGCATTACTGAACAGTTTTCCTATATACTCAATGCATAATTACTGCAAAGGTTACTTGTCCGATTCAACAACTACTTGCCCAGGACAAGTGCTAATTTCATAGCTTGTTCATGGTTATCACTACTGTATTAAGCATCCATGCAGTTTGTCATGTTTTTGTGAAAGGCAGTTTATCAGTTTGCTTGAAACATCCTTTATTGAGGATACAGGGGCCTTATTCACAAACGTTGTAATAAGTCTAAAATTCAGACTTAGACTTAACATTGTCAAATTTTCTATTCGCTCTTATTTTGTTATAAATGTACCGATTTTGATATAAATTGGTATACATGTTCAGAGGATAACAACAAATAGTGAGATAAAATTTCTCATGGTTAAATATAATTGCCAAGACATGGCAGTGAATACAAATATGGTCAATTTTAAGTGTAAGTCTGAGTTTTAGACTTGCAGCGTTGGTGAATAAGTTCATATGTTCCCTTTTGTGTCAGTCTCTCCGAAGATGAATAGACACTGCCACATTTTCTGTATGACTTTGTATTGTCTGTGCATGACCAGTATTGATACGTCATAACTTAACCTTGTATAACTATTTTGACTTGGCATTTTTAGCTCACCTGTCACAAAGTGACAAGGTGAGCTTTTGTGATCGCTCTTCGTCCGTCGTCCGTCCGTCGTCCGTTCACAATTGCTTGTGAACACACTAGAGGTCACAAATTTAGCCTGATCATTATGAAACTTGATCACAATGATCATCTCCATAAAATCTAGGTCAAGTTCGATATTGGGTCATCTGGGGTCAAAAACTAGGTCACTAGGTCAAATCAAAGGAAAAAAACCTTGTGAACACATTAGAGGTCACAATTTGAGCCTAATCTTTATGAAACTTGATCACAATGATCATCTCTGTAAAATCTAGGTCAAGTTCGATATTGGGTCATCTGGGGTCAAAAACTAGGTCACTAGGTCAAATCAAAGGAAAACCTTGTGAACACATTAGAGGTCACAATTTGAGCCTAATCTTTATGAAAATTGATCACAATGACCATCTCTATAAAATCTAGGTCAAGTTCGATATTGGGTCATCTAGGGTCAAAAACTAGGTCACTAGGCCAAATCAAAGGAAAACCTTGTGAACACACTAGAGGTCACAAATTTAGCCTGATCATTATGAAACTTGATCACAATGATCATCTCCATAAAATCTAGGCCAAGTTCGATTTTGGGTCATCTGGGGTCAAAAACTAGGTCACTAGGTCAAATCAAAGGAAAAGCTTGTGAACACATTAGAGGTCACAATTTGAGCCTAATCTTTATGAAACTTGATCACAATGATCATCTCTGTAAAATCTAGGTCAAGTTCGATATTGGGTCATCTGGGGTCAAAAACTAGGTCACGGGGCCAAATCATTGAAAAACCTTGTGAACACATTAGAGGTCACAATTTGTGACTAATCTTTATGAAAATTGATCACAATGATCATCTCTATAAAATCTAGGTCAAGTTCGATATTGGGTCATCTGGGGTCAAAAACTAGGTCACAAGGCCAAATCATTGAAAAAGCTTGTGAACACACTAGAGGTCACAATTTGAGACTAATCTTTATGAAAATTGATCACAATGATCATCTCTATAAAATCTAGGTCAAGTTCGATATTGGGTCATCTGGGGTCAAAAACTAGGTCACAAGCCTTTGAAGGCCAAATCATTGAAAAAGCTTGTGAACACACTAGAGGTCACAATTTGAGCCTAATCTTTATGAAACTTGATCACACTGATCATCACTATAAAATTTTGGTCAAGTTCGATATTGGGTCATCCTGAGTCAAAAACTAGGTCACGAGGCCAAATCATTGAAAAAGCTTGTGAACACACTAGAGGTCACAATTTTGATCTTATCTTTATGAAACTTGATCACAATGATCATCATTATAAAATTTAGGTCAAGTTCGATATTGGGTCATCTGGGGTCAAAAACTAGGTCACGAGGCCAAATCATTGAAAAATCTTGTGAACACACTAGAGGTCACAATTTTGACTCTATCTTTATGAAACTTGGTCACAATGTTTATCTCTATAAAATCTAGGTCAAGTTAGATACTGTGTCATTTGGGCCAAAATCTAGGTCACTAGGCCAAACAGGTGAGCGACCCAGGGCCCTTTGGACCCTCTTGTTTTCCTAGTCATTACTCGTCTAAGGCAAAATTAAAGTTAATTCATTGGATTACGCAACTATACGTGCTATAATTTACCAATGACCATTACCAGGGTGGACAAAACCCTGTGACTTTTTGGCTAAGTCGGTAAGTAAAATTATGTCGACAAAAAGTTAAAAACAGCCATAAGCATCTTATTCTTCAAAACAGAGTTTTGCCAACTTGGCCAAATAGTCACGTTGTATGCCCACCCTGATTACTGTATTGTATCGCTACCCTATCATATTACTGTAAAATCTGAAAATTTTCTGAGGTCAAAATTTTGCAAATTGGATATTTCTGTAATTGGTTGTTCAAAAGTAGTGTATGCAGACAACTGGTAAAATGTTCAATTTGCTATGTCAACATTTCAGAGAGAACTACACTCCATTGAACTGCCATTGTTCATGGACACAAAATTTGGCCAACTTAATGAATTTGCAAAGTAACAAAAATTAAACCCTCATGAAAATTTTATTTTTTACAGTATTCATTTATTAAGTGACATTGTATGTTGCTCGCTAATTTATTATTTTACCAAACTGTGTGACCTTTATCTGCATAATAATTTACTAAATTGTGCTAGAATTGTTTCTATACTCGTTATTATCCCCCAGTATAGGTAGGGGAGATTTTTTGCTGGATGCCTGAATGGTATATATTGTCTGCACTTGGTATTCTTACAATTAGTCAGATTTCAATGAGAATTGATGTGAATAGTTGGTGCCAAGTCTAGTTGTGCATATTGTAAGGGATTTATGTCCAAGGAATTATGTCCGAGTTTTGGCGTTCGTGGGAGATATGTCCAAGGAATTATTCCCGAGTTTTGGCAGTTCATGAGAGATATGCGTTTCTGTGTCGAGTATTTATTGCTGACCCCACATCCTTATACCATAAACACGGTTTAACATCATCTCATTCCAACTTGATACATATTTTTGAGAACATGGCTGATATTCATATCGCTGGCTTAGAATGAGAAGGTAAGACTTACAACCTTATAGGACTGATACATATTTAAAATCGGCATCAAAAGCCGCTTCTTATGAAAATCGGAACATGACATGTTGACCAAATTTAAGTTGAATCCACTTATTTTACCGTAAGTAAAGAGTAATTTTCTGACAGGTTTTCCTTGTTTTCTCAAAATATCAATTTTGTACTTACAACCTTCTCAGTCTAAGCCGGCAATATATTTAAATTTGTAGAGTCTGTTGCCTTACTGATGCGCTATGGTAAGAAATAGCTTGCTTAAAAAAGTACTATTTAGCGTACAATAAGAGATATGCTATAGGCAAGACTTAGTGCTCGGAAATAGCAGTCTGCTGCACAAAATTGCGATCACCTAGCAATGTGCTGAGAAACGATATCATATCTGTAACCAATGCATAATCATAGCTATTAAAAGCCTAAGTATTATATTGGCAAACTTAGCTGACAGATTCTACATTTTTGATGCACCTATCTTAGTACTAATATGTTTTAGCTTTGGCAATAAAACTATCTGTGTTTGAGGCTTGAACATTTATTGACATTTTCTTGGTACAATATCTGCCTCAACTGAAGACATCCCCTCCATTGGTTTTTGCTGTAGCCATTGATCAATATTTGAAAATCTGGTTTTCATGAAGTTGCTCCTGGTGCATTTTTATTGTAATTTTATATTTTGTTGTACTGTAATGTTACTGTTAAAACTGAATAAACTTGTATATTCAAATTAAACATACATATCTTATCTGTCTTTATTTTCCTCAAGAAAAGAACTAATAGCTGTGTTAAGGGGTTGTACAATTCTGGAATAATCTGCATTTGCTGCACTAAAAGTTTTTTTACCAGTCATCTACTGATGCAGAAGCGTATATATACCACGACCGAGGCCTAGTGGTTAGGGTGTCCGCCTTCCGAGAGGAAGGTTCGAATCCTGGCGGAAGCTGGGTTAGATCTGATGAGACCGGTGGGTGAGCCGTCAGCTAGTTAAAGAATGGTTGCCTTAGGTCCATCTCTGCAAGACAATACGAGAAGGGATGCGGGAAGTACTGTGCACACGAAAAAAAGGTGTCTCATAAGTCAAATTGGCTGGCCCTTTCAATAGGGGTGACACTATAATAAACACTTCACCTTATAGTGATTGTCCAGTCTGATTGTTCGTTACAAAACTTTTAAGTTGATTGAGTTAGCAAGTTATTATGGACAAGGCAACCACCAGGTATAAGTGTTATTTTGAACCAGATCAGGTGTACATTGCCTAAGCAAAGCGCTACCGATCACCTTCAATTAAATATAGAAGGCATGGATTACCTCCCGTGGAAAGCGCTGTGTAGCGCTTTGCTAAGGCAACAGACACCTCACTTGTAAGGTTCTCTAGTCATTTTTGCCCATAGGATATGTGATTTTGATTGTGACTGAATAAACATAAGAAGTTGAAATATGCCAATAATCTATTTCCATAAAAATCACATAATATACATTTACAAGTGCATAATAGTAAGTAACACATGAATATAACCGTGTGATTATAACCTCTGTGCAACATTGTATTGTACATAACGTTTGACGAGAGCAATTCACTAATTGCCACGTGTTTTCGTTATTGGCATTGTACTGGTTAAAATAACAAATCCGAAGGGATGAAAGATAAACACACAAATATTCATGAAGGCATCCTGCTTTTGAATTATATAAATATGAACATGACTACGTGTTGCCTGTTTTATAGATGGTTTTGTTTTAATGAAAACAAAGGGCAACTATGCTATCAGTATAATAGAAGAGAAGATAACCAGAAAGCCCTTCATGCATGTCATGAACATATTACAAGGTTCTTGCATTGAATATATCAATTTCCCGAAGCAAAACATGTAATATTGGCCCTTCATATACATGTTTGTATCAAATCTTTTGCATACTTCCTGTTTATGAATACAATCTGTACTGCAACCAAGGTTAAAATAGACAAGAAATTAGCTGTCAAATTATTCTTCAAAGAATATAAGTAAATATCTCCAAACAAGAGGGTACTAGTCTATACTGAACACCTTGTAGATGATTTAGCACTAAAATTCCAAGTGACTTTGACCATCCTCTTGTCAGCCTGAGGCCATCCTTAAAATATTGTGTGTTTCAGTGTGGGGAATCACGTGACTAAAATGGTACGCAGCACTATGAAATAGATCGCGAAAACCTGGATATTTGGATAGTTTTTCGATTCTTGGTAAGTACTCCTTGATTATGTTTACTAGTTATATAGTGCAGGCTATGCAAAATTTAACGCGCTTTCTTATGGTACACGTGTCATTCCTGTACTCTTTCTGGTTTCTGAGATACCTTCGAGGTTTTAAGGCGAACCAGGGACATATTTTGCCAATATTTTTAGATAAATTACACAAAAACCGTGTTTAATGGGAATATATTAGACCATGTTCAGGTGTCAGTACTTTATTGTATTCGGAAAAGAGTTTTTGTTGAAAACCAGTTACTCTTTCATACTTTATTGGTATTTTAATGCGTTATTTTGCTAAAAATGACAATTTATTGAAATGGTACACTCCACGGAACAACAATGTTGTGATACAAACCACGGATCATTTTAAACTTGTATTTTAGAGCAAGTAACTTTTTTTCTCCATCATCGTTTTTTGTTTAGTATATTTTATTATGCTTATTTTTAGTTGCCTAATAATAGTTTTCATCTATTCTTTTACAGAAATAACAGGATCAAAGAAACATGGTGCAGAGAGAATTGGAATCGAAACTGATCTGAATCAATTGAAGGAACTAGAATGAGTCGTGTTATAGTACAAAATATAAAAAAATGTTACGATTTTGTATTCTGTATTGACCATTACATCAAATTAAAGGATTTTTCCAAAAATGTAAACGTTGTCATTTCGATCAGAACAGATAAACCTAATTTGAGCTTTTTAATCTTTTTTTAAATGCGACACTGATATAAGTTGTCCTTTACCAGGATAATATTTTATTTGTATACAATGTATATGGTCTTGAATATCAACATAATGTCGACATTTGGGTAAAAATGTCTAAGATCGGGCAAGTATTAATGAACTTATATCGATACCAGGTCATTAATTCTTTAAATGAATGCCACAGGGTGTATCGGTTAATTAAAACATATAATGGACTTTCAATTCTAAATTATGTAAAATAGGTAGCATATCAAGGGTCTGCAACACCACTGCAACAAAACAAGGCGATGCGACTTCTTCGAATTTCGCATAATGTTGTTTCATGCTAATTAATGTGTGACTTTCATTTTCTGGATTTTTTAAACACGTATTTGTCGACTTTTATTACTTACCCTCTCCAGTAGCTCAGTGGATGCGTTGCCCGGTGACACTGGCTCAAATCCGAGTGGAGGCAATCGCATGCATGTCATATTTTAGCAGAAAGGTAACGGACAAATGCTCGACATTTTTGCTACCAAACAATTAATTCATTTTTATCTGTGTCATATGAATTTAAAAACTAATTTTGGCTTCCTTTTAAAAAATAAACTCCACTCCCACTATCGAGTTTTTAAATCGTTAGGCCAGAGACCCGTGAGTTGTACATTGTTTCTGACACCATTTGCTCTGTCATACATTGAAGAGTTGTTCATAATGTTCTACTTCAGTATTAAATTTGTCTTCGACTAGATTTATTTGTGATGTTACATTATCAACTGTTTTACATGTATACTAATATAATAAATGCTATCGAAGAATCATTTTGATTGTGTCAATATAAATGTTTGTTTTCTGGTTAATATCTTTGTGAGTATTTCGACATTGAACTATATTTTCGGCTGCCATTTTAATGCGATTACACAGCAGATACATTAACTATTAGTTCGTTGATACTTGTTCAGATGGGCATTGTATACCTTTATGTACGCTCATAATCACAAATGAAGAGAAAAAAAAACATTACATCGCCATTTTTTCTTTTTTCTTATCGAATTAGATAGTGCATCAAATCAACTATCTAATAAGGAAGAGCGGTGGTCGATTATATAAGTACAACATGTCAATGAAGTAAATGGACAACAAACTATTATAGATGGGTGTTGCATTTAATAATAAAAATCAAAACAGCACAGTGATTGTGGAAAAAAAATTAAAATACACAATTGCAATGAAATAACACTAAAATCACATGTAAATTACCGTCCTGCATGGATTAATGTAAAATTATATTGGATTCCATTCCCGTCCAACTATACAATCTTCAAACTACACGAATAAAAGCTATGTCTCTGCTTGATTAGATAGTACATTGCACTGTTTTAAGATTCATTCCAAATTCGTTCTGGTGATAGTGTGTCTAAATTTTCTTTTATTTTAGTTGGCCCGTGACGTGTTCCCTTCATTCGTCTGAGCCTAGCTTCTCGACAACGTCTTGCTGTAACTTCTGTATAAGAATAAAGGAAACCTAATTAAACAACTGAAAACAATTGTAATCAATCAGTATTCTGAACCAAGGTTCCAAAATGCGGACCAAATTTTGTTCAAAAATGTACAGGACTGGTTTAAAACTGATCCGTGGTTAGTATCACAAATATGTTATTCCGTGGAGAGTATCATTTCAATAATTTGACATTTTTACAAGAAATCCCTTAAAATCACCAATAAAGGACGTTATCAGGCACTGTATTTCAACGAGAAGCCTTTTCCGAATACAATAAAGCACATGCACCTGATCGTGGCATAATAAATTGCCTTTAAATACAGTTTTTTGTGTAGTTTATACACAGTAATGTAGACTTGTTGACAAAATATTCCACTGGTTCGCATTAAAACCTCAAAGGTATCTCAGAAACCAGAGAGAGTACAGGAATGACACGTGTACCATTAGAAAGCGCGTTAAATTTCGCATAGCCTGCACTATATAACTAGTAAACATAATCAAGGAGTACTTACCAAGAATCGAAAAACTATCCAAATATCCAGATTTTCGCGATCTATTTCATAGTGCTGCGTACCATTTTAGTCACGTGATTCCCCACACTGTGTTTGCCCTAATGCGACCCAGGATTTTTAAGGTAGGTCGGTAGGTCGAATTTTTCTGTTTTGTATGGAAATATATTTTGGGAACCTGTAAAAAGATTCAAGTTGATATGTACAGTTATAAAATGAAACAGGGTGATTTCAATAGAAAGGTAGCGTAAGGGCAAACATACAATTTTGTAAAGACAGCCTGAGCAAAAACTCTAGGAATAAATAATTTCAGCTAAGTTGCATTTGCAAGCATGTTTTTATACACAAGTAAAATTTGTCTAATAATTAAAATTTTAGTCTTATTCAAGAGTTGTCTTGATTTTTAATCACTTCTGACATTTCTTCAGAATCACTTTCTTTATTTGTGTTCATTTCTACACCAACTTCATTCTTATTTGGAATAATCTCCGACATTTCCTCTGAGTCATTTACACTTGTTGCATCGCATTCAGCATTCTTGGCATCATTCACAGCCTGTGGTTTAGATTTATCAAGATTCTCAATAACCTCAGACTTTTCTTGATTGTTTTCTGAGTTAATAGACTCAAGCACTGGTTCAGGTTTACTGTGAATATCTTCTTCAGTTTCTACGTCCATAGCCTCTGCACTTTCAGTATCTTTACCAGTATCTGCGGGCATCTCTTCTGTGTTTGTTTCAAGTCCTTCAGTGTTCCAGTCCTGTGCATTCTTAGCAAATTTGTCAACTATATTAACCTGGCTTGGACCTTTGTCTAGCACTTCTGACATTTCCTGATCGGAATCAATGTTACTATCACTTGGTTTAGCACTATCAGTGTCCTCTGCTTTGTCCATTTCTGTACTATTACTTTTATTAGAATTGTCTAGATCTGTACAGTTAGGGTCCTTAACAGTGTTCACTTCTGTACTGTTTAGTTCCTTAGCGCTGTCTTGTACAGTTTTATCAGACTCTAGGGCTCGGCTATTGTCGCTTTTATCTATTTTCTCAATACCTAAGTCTTCTGTTGTGATATCCATGTTTGTCTGAGAAACATCCTGACTTTGTGATGGTTGTGAAGTTACTGGGGTTTTACCTGCAAAATAAACATACTAGGTTTGTACCGACATGTAACATAAATGAGCAACGAATGAAGCCGGTATGATTGTTGGCAGATATCCGGATTGGTATACCTTTGTAGGTTTCCCTTGAATGTTTCAAAACGTAGACTTGGAACTCCTCAATATATCTTTTTTTGTAGGCCGGTTTCCAACTGTACAAGCTATTCATGTGTTTGAAAATTACAGTTCTGATGCTTAAAGCAACTAGGTTCTAGGAATTCTGTATAGAGGATTTTAATATCTCAATTGACAAGGAACAATTCAAGTATAATTCATTGACATACCTGGTGTGTTTTTGCCAAGTTTCTTCAAACGTTTTTCTAGGGCCAACTGTTTATTTCTTTCCATTCTTTCAATCTGTGCTGGGGTCATACCCTGTATTACAACAATAAATACAACATCAATCTATAGCCACACAAGGAAAAACAGAACATACATTTTTCGCAGAACCCTTAGCAGGAGATTTAACATCATGCATGTTTAATAAGCACTTTAGACTAATGTAAAATGTGATCATTTGTTCAAACAAGAATTCAGCAACAAATTTAACACCACAAAAATTAGTGATTTTACAATATGATTTAACTTTTAATAAAACAACTTTGCCACACTTTAGTTGCACAACATACTGTACAATCATTTAATTCCAATGAGATTAAATTTTGTGGTTTTGACAAAAAGGATAATTTTGTGAGTGTCTTAATTTCAAGGATACCTTACTCACTAAGTCATATACTGTATACATTTTTAATATTTATGGGGATATAATTTCATCGTTGAGATCATCATTCACATAATTAACTGAATTAAACTCCCTAGAATATTATTGATTCTACAGTTAGTAGTAACAAAAGATTACCCCTGCGCTGTTGTTTCTCTGTGAGCTGTTGTCAATGCTGGCATTGTTAGGTGGAGGGGAACCTGGACCATTGGTGGTTACCAGAGTATTCGTCTTGTCCTGGGCTTGTGAGGCCGTTACTTCAGCTTCCTCACGTAATAATGCATCCCAAACATCATCCGCATTGTCCTACAATAACAACAGAAATGCAATAACAGCAAATATTTTCCGGACTCATTCCTAGGAGCAGAAGGTACATGGGTACCACAATTAGCTTTCTCGCAGCATCTGGAATCCTCATGGTGTGTATAAAGCACTAGATACTCCTTTAAGTTAAATGATTCCATCAAGTACCATTTAAATCTTAAAAGCCAAAATGTGTCACAGCAATAGTTCTGTGGAAATTCGATCAAAATGCCATGACATATTCACTGTAGAAAATAATTAAGTATGTATACACAGGCCAGTGCCACACAGAGGCACAATTTGGAATTTACCTTGGAGCAAATTGAAACTAGAGCTATCACAGGAGTGATGAATCATACCCCCGCAGCACCACCTTGACACAGGAATATTATTAAAATTATAGTCTAAACAACACATTCGATGGAAATCTGCTGCTATACAGATTGAAAAACACCATGATTGAAGGCTAATGTGAAAATTGATGAAGAAAAAAATAAGTAACACACTAGTACAAAACAAAGTTATATAATTATAATCAACAAAACTCAAGATGGTTAAAACAGTCATATATAACTATATAACCTTTGACCTGTAAGTGTGACCTTGACCTTTGAGATAGGGACCTGGGTCTTGCGCATGACACACCGTATTGATGTGGTGAACATTTGTACCAAGCAATTTTAAAATCCAGTTAGAAGAGACAAATTACAGAGCGGACACGATTTGCATGACTATATAACCTTTGACCTGTAAGTGTGACCTTGACCTTTGAGGTAGGGACCTGGGTCTTGCACATGACAAACAGTCTTGGTGTGGTGAACATTTGTACCAAGCAATTTTAAAATCCAGTAAGAAATGACAAAGTTACAGAGCAGACAAGATTTGCATGAATAAATAACCTTTGACCTGTAAGTGTGACCTTGACCTTTGAGGTAGGGACCTGGGTCTTGCGCATGACACACCGTCTTGATGTGGTGAACATTTGTACCAAGCAATTTTAAAATCCAGTAAGAAATGACAAAGTTACAGAGCGGACACGATGCTAACATACCAATAGACCGACAGACCAACATGGTGACTCCAGTAAACCCCCTTCAAACTTTGTTTGCGGGGGTATAATAAGACTGTTCAGTAAATGCTTATACCTTGGCGGTGGCCTTGTCCATACTAACTAGCCAAGTAAATCAACTTGAAAGTTTTGTAACTAATGGGCGAACAGGTGCATCACTATAATGCTTCTGCATCAGTACATGCTGGGGCATAAAAACCATGTATTGTGTTATTTGTCAACACTTAAAACTAACAATCATTGAATTTCATATTTCAACTGATCTTGTAGCTCAGTGGTTAACACACTTGCTGCCTAATCCCGTGCCCTGGGTTCAAATCTGGGTGAAGGCACACATTCAGCAAAAAGCTGACAGGCAAATACTGGCTATGCTCAGCAATATGAATACTTACTGAATTTGGTTCATTCCTATCACCAGCGTTATCCACTTCACCGTTCCTCATCACGTCGTCATCATCTTCCGGCTCCGAGCCCACGAAGTCATTATCTAATACAGGCATATCTAGACGTATTTTCTTCACACATGTTTGAACTTCTTTCTTACTCCCCAGTTTCTCCACGCGTTCAATGACCTCATCAAACGGCATTTTGGGAAACAGACGATGTGCCCAGTGTTCCATTTGTCGCATGATCACAGCCAAATCTTGAGCCTGGAACATAAAACACTCAACACATCTAGGTGCAGTTCTATCAAAGCACTTACAGAAATCTTAAAATTAACTTCAAATTTAATTTTTCGTAATTCTTAAACAACTTAACAGTGTGTTATTCATTCAGTCAATAATGCTAATTTTCATGGTTTTCTTTTAAGGAAGAGCAGTAACTCTATCCTGTAGTATCTCAGAGGATTGGAGTGTCTCAGAGGAGTTGATTTTCTTCAGAGGAATGACATTTGAAACTGTTTTCAATAAGTTAACATCAGATACCATTTTAAAAAGAAATTAAAAACCCTGGCTATTTTCATTCTGTTAGTAATTTCACATTCAATGTTACTGTAGCAAAGAATGATATCATAAAACCATTGACCTGCAGACAAAATCATCATCAAAGAATTTTAATGGACTTCATATATTTCAATTCAATACAAATGTATATGCTACGCAGTTAATATTATATTAAGGTTCATTGTGACCTAGACTAATCATTGACTAGCCAACATCGAAATATTGTAGAATTATTGGCATTCATTTAATGGTAGCAAACAGACTAACAAGCACATTTTGATTTACCAGACAAATTATGTAAGTACAGAATACATTCAACTTTCAAAAATGTCTAATACGAAAATTGGATGTGTTTAACTAATTAATTTGTTACAGAGTAAAACAACCATCAGACAGATGATTACTGTAGATAATTAGACTGTTAGTGTGCGGTGATTTTGACTTGATCCTTAACCTCCAACTAGAACCATCACTGTCGTGATCAGGGCCCTGTTGTTATCATTGTCAATAAGTATTGCAAGTTTCATTTGAATATCTTGAAAAGTTTTTGAACTATGGCCAATGTAAAAGTTTTGAAGTCAAAAAAGGGGCACAAGCCAAAATATATTAAAGCTAGAGTTGTTGCCCTTTGCTACACATGTGCGTATTGTCACTGTCAATATGTATAGCAAGTTTTACGTGAATATCTGTAACGGTTTTGAAGTAATGTAGAAAAAAAGATGAAAAATGAGGAAAATTATAATTTTACAAAGGGCCATAATTCTTACAATATTGTAGCTGGAGTAACATAACTTTGCATACAATAGTGTATTGTTGCTGTGGCCTTATGTTTAAAGTTTGAAGTCGATACCTTTAACGGTTTGCAAGTTATTAAGAAAAAACATTTTGAACTATGGCCAATGTTAAAGTTTTGAAGTCGAAAAAGGGGCACAAGCCAAAATTTATTAAAGCTAGAGTTGTTGCCCTTTGCTACACATGTGCGTATTGTCACTGTCAATATGTATAGCAAGTTTCATTTGAATATCTGTAACGGTTTTGAAGTAATGTAGAAAAAAAGATGAAAAATGAGGAAAATTGTAATTTTACAAAGGGCCATAATTCTTACAATATTGTAGCTGGAGTAACATAACTTGGCATACAATAGTGTATTGTTTCTGTGACCTTATGTTTAAAGTTTGAAGTCAATACCTTTAACGGTTTGCAAGTTATTAAGAAAAAACATTTTGAACTATGGCCAATGTTAAAGTTTTGAAGTCGAAAAAGGGGCACAAGCCAAAATTTATTAAAGCTAGAGTTGTTGCCCTTTGCTACACATGTGCGTATTGTCACTGTCAATATGTATAGCAAGTTTCATTTGAATATCTGTAACGGTTTTGAAGTAATGTAGAAAAAAAGATGAAAAATGAGGAAAATTGTAATTTTACAAAGGGCCATAATTCTTACAATATTGTAGCTGGAGTAACATAACTTGGCATACAATAGTGTATTGTTGCTGTGACCTTATGTTTAAAGTTTGAAGTCAATACCTTTAACGGTTTGCAAGTTATTAAGAAAAAACATGAAAAATGTGGACGGACAGACGGACAGACAGACGGACAGACGGACAGGGTGATTACTATAGGGCACCTGCAAAAAATTTGCAGGGCCCTAATTAGCATAAAAAAGCTGATATCTTGTCTTTGTTTATAAAATTTGTGTTTCTTAAGCTCAGTGGTTAGTGCACTTGGCGTCTAATCTGGCGACCCGGGTATAAATCCAAATAATTCAATGCCTGCCATATTTCAGAAGAAAGCCGACTAGCAAATAAAGGCTATACTCAACCTATAACCCTGGCTATAGGTTTTCATAAGTGAGAAGTGTCATAAAGACGCTCAAGGTGTAATACAATCACAAAACTAAAGGACCGATTTTGCATGACTTGCACACATAGAAATTGATAAATTCAGGGTAAGAGCCATGTTTGATATTCATGCATATAGGTCAGGATAAAGTTAATTTCTCGGTACTACTGTAAAATCATTTAATTTCGTTGGGACGAAATTTCGTGGTTTTGGCAAAAAAGACAATTTCGTTGGGACTTGAATTCGTGGATTTTGCATTTCAGGTAATAAAACAAGGGTAAAAATCTATGTTCGTTGGGATTAAAGTTCGTGGTTTAGGTGAACCACGAAATCCACGAAATTTAATCCCCCACGAAAATTAATGATTTTACAGTATACATTAAGTACAAATATTTGGCAACCAGTTTCAAATAGTTACAGTCAGTAATTTACTTCAATTATACAATTATTCAATGTCTGTGTTTTAAAATAGCACATTATAAATACAGGAAACAATTGATCCTGTCAAAATGTAGACTCTTGGCATGCAAGTTGAAATAGTTAACGATCTGAAATATATCTGACTGCAGTTCTCAGAATGTTTAAGTATTAAATAATTGGTTCAACGACCTAACTCATTTTCTAAGAAGACTTTAATCCAGGAAGGTACGGTATGTAACATCCTAGCTTCTCATCATCACTTTCATCAGGACAAAAATTAGGGTTGGTAAGGGTAAAAAAGAATTTTTTTTATTATTTAAAAATATCATATTTTAGAGGCAATCATTTTTATTTTGCCTATGTACTTAACTAGCTCTACCTATTTTGATTGATCATAAATTTGGAACACAATGTGACTATTGACACTTCATAGTTCACTTCTACAGAGGCTGTACATACTGCGACCGTGGCCGAGTGGTTAGAGCGTCCGCCAAGGAAGCGGGAGGTCCAAGGTTCGAATCTCCGTGGAAGCCAGGTTAGAACAGACGAGAGCGGTTGGTCAGTTGCCAGCTATTTAAATTAATGGTTACCTTAGACCCGTCTCTGCCAAGCGTCTGGCGTTACGAGAAGGGATTTTGGAAGGTACTGTACTATTAAGCATGAAAGACAAGTGTCTCATAAGTCTGAATGGACTGGCCCTTTCAATAGGGGTGACACTATAATAAACAAACTTTTACCTCGTGACCTTTGCCCTTGAATTTTGTATTTTCAAATATTTTTGGTAAAACCGGTATCCCTCTTTCTCCAGTCAATCTGCAAGGTATTATAGACAACTTGCAAACATAAAATAGACCCATTAGCGATATCAAATAATACAGTTTGTTAGTATTTACTTCTACCTCTTGTATACAATTTATATCCACTTCATACGACAAACTACACTGTGTTTTTGTTACTTAGTGGCTACTGTAAACTCATATAATTTGGATGGGACGGAATGTTTGCGGTTTTGGTAAAAATACCATTTTGATGGTATGTTAATTTGTGGATTTTTCATTTCAGGTAATAAATACAAGGGTCAAAATTATTGTTTGATGGGATTTAATTATGTGGTATAAGGTGAACCATGAAATCCATGAAATTTAATCCCCCACAAAAATTAATGATTTTACAGTAATATAGTTTGTTAGTTATTTAGGTATGTCCCTTGTATTAACTAAATCCAATTGATACTACAAATCACATTGTTTTTAACTTAAAGTGGCTTATTTTCTATGGTAAGAAGAAAATGCTAATCAAATATTTATATTATCTTGACTTATGAAGGTGATACTACATTACACTGAATAAATGGGAATAAAGCAGTTGTAAATACCTTGTGGGATCAAGCTTTGGTTGAGGTTTTCTCACCACCTTTTTGGATGCTCCTTTAGACAGATCTTTTAATCTTGCTAAAACTTCAGCATTTTCTGAAACATGGAG
Source organism: Spisula subtruncata (assembly GCA_963678985.1). Taxonomy (NCBI): domain Eukaryota; kingdom Metazoa; phylum Mollusca; class Bivalvia; order Venerida; family Mactridae; genus Spisula; species Spisula subtruncata. The sequence goes on from OY787663.1 coordinate 6,509,516, forward strand.
ACATTTCAATTCAGAACAAGAAATGCATTAATAAAAAAAAAATTGTCAATGGTAAGAACTTATGTGCACATGCTGATTAATATTCCGAAAATTTGATTGCAGATGCACAAATTATAGTTATGAGCAACAAAAGCAGAATTTCATTTCAAAATTATTTCAAGGGCCACAACCCTTGCTAATACAGGTCAGATCTGAATCATAATATTAAGGAGACAGACAAGATATTCATACATTTATTTTAAAGACTGTATCTCAAATACTTTCAAAGTTATGAGCGACTCTGGCAAAGTTTCATCATTTCAAGGGCCAAAACTCTTTCTAATACAGGTCAGATTAGAATATTAACCAATGCAGGTGGAATGTTCTGATGGGCACAAGCAAAGGGACACAAACGACTATGTTATTACCAATCAGATCTGAATTATAAAATACATAGGTGCATAACAACACACGCTTAGTTGCTTACTAATATTTCTATGAACTTTGATAAGGAACAAAGTCAATAACATAAATTTAGTACACAATTACTTTTCAAGTCATGGACATGTATTCAACAGCCAGTATTTGTACCTTAAGAGTGACAATCAACAGAATTTGTACTGTATATATGTGTAATCTAAAATGACATGTCGATGCTACATGCTGAGCATAGCTTTTATTGCTTTGCCAGTCAGCTTTCGGCTGAATTATTGCAGGCATTTGAGTGCCTCCATCCAGATTTGAACCCGGTCACAGGATTAGGCAGCAGGTGCGCTAACCACTTACAAAAATGCAATTTTATGATGACATTATGTTTTGCATGAAAATGACAATATGATTTATCTATACAATAGATTACCTTCATCTTCATTATCTTGTGTATTAAACTGTGTATCTTCTAGATCAGGTAATGGACCTAGAGCTCCAATGTCATCATCTTCTCTACCATCATCATCAAATATCTCACCCATATCAAGATCTGTCGACTCCATTATCCACGCTTCAACCTATACAATTACAAAAATGAGATATATCATTTATAATCAGATTAAATTCCGTCAAGATGACTAACTATTTAAGTAAAAAACAAAAAAAACAACCATTACTATAGGTCAATTAACGGCCAAGTTAATAATTGGTGATCTTGACCCGTCACACCATAAGAATGTTTTAAGGTAGTATTTGTTTACTTCAATGCATAATAATTAATAATAATAATAATAGTAATTACACTCCTTTCTCTTTTATTTAGGCTAATGGATAGGACCCTATAATTATCACCATGTGCTGTGTCTATCACAATTCTAGTTATCAATACAGACTAGTAGTCTAGTAACCTAAGTTTTTTTAGTAGATTAAGCACTTGACTATAAGTACAGATTGAGAGGTTCTTGGTTTGATTCGTGGTGGAGGTATTTGGGTCATTTCTGAAAGCTTTTCAGTGTTTCCCACCTAACAAGAGATGAACTTGTTGGTAACAGCTAGAGAGATCTTCTTCTTCTTCTTCTTCCATATACTGAGCTGGGCACTTAATAGGCGTATTTAGCTCAAATGTGCATGGTGATGGTGTGCAGTATCAATATTAATGTTTAAAATAGTCCAAACTGTTAAAACTATATACACTGTAGCACAGCACTGGTATCTACTCCTGTAGGCGGGCCTTGAAGGTGTCCAAACTCGGCGCCGAGACCGTTAATGCTGGGAGTAGGTTCCATTCTGGGACATTTCTCACAAAGAATGTGCTGGCGAGGGTCTGATCATGGACCCTTTCCTGGTATAGTCGGTGTTGACCACGTGTCCTGGCATCACTCTTGTGGAAGTAGGTATCGCTGCAATGTCAACAAGCCCATTCTGGATCTTGTACATCATGCACAGTCTGCTCTGTCTGCGACGACTCTCAAGGGATTCCCAGTTCAGGTCTTTCATCATATTGGAGACGCATCCTGGTGTCGTAGTAGAGTAGTCGTTGTAGACAAAACTGGCTGCACGGCGTTGGACTTGTTCCAATTTCTTGATGTGGCTAGCTTGTGTTGGATCCCAGACTGTGGCAGCATTCTCAATGATGGGACGAACCATGGCCTTGTATGAGGCTTCCTTGACTGGTGGCGTGCACTCCTTGATGTTTCGTCTCAGGAAACCTAGAGTCCTGTGGGCCTTTGAGGTGATGTTGCTGATATGACAGTCCCAGGATAGATTGTCGGTAAGTGTCACTCCAAGATACTTGCTGGCATCAACAACTTCAAGGGTGTGGCCGTGCAGTACGTAGTGGGTGTTGATGGTAGCTCGACCTCTTGGTACTATGCGGACGACTGAGCATTTGGCAGCGTTGAAGCTCATCTGCCACTGACTTTCCTACTCTTCTAATGCGGAGAGGTCTTTCTGTAGACTTGCTCTGTCGTTGTCATTCTGTACCACCCTGAACAGCATACTGTCGTCAGCAAATAGCTTGGATGAGGAGGACGTGATACCAAGGTAACCTTGCAGGTTACATGCATCGGTGTTGTAGAACTTAGTACACCAGACACGTTAATCAGTTAATGAATACAAGTCTTTTGGTAAAATTTTGGTCAACTTATCCCGCTCTGAGTCCTTGGTCTCAGACGGGCTGCATGATTCTAACCATTGTAGCGGCAGGTGGGTGAAGAAGGGGTGTTCCCTGCCTCACTGTCGCTATACCTCTGGCAGAGGCTCTGGATTTTGGATTAAGCCTTTGGTAGCAACAACCAACCCCCCCTTTAAACAGGGGAGGTAATTTTGAAAATGTCACGGATTTCTGACCTCAGTATACCACCTTTTTTCAACGCCTTTATACGAACAAATGCAAGGGTTTTGGAGGCAAATATACCCGTATATGCCTAGATGAAAGGTTAAACTTCACGTTTTGAGTAATTTTTATGCCAGACGGAAGATTTTTCATGAAAAAAATCAAAAAGGCAATTTTCAGTTTCAGATTTCTTTTCTTAAAATGACGAAAACGCAAGTAAATCCATGCTCATTTTAAAGAATAATCATCAATTTATCATTTTCAAGTCAAGTTTAAAGGAATTCTGGGCGTAAAAATGCCGAATTCTGATGATGAAACTTTGACAAGGGAGGTAATTTACTTTCACTTTGAGAACCACAACAACAACAACTAAACACGATGATGTTTGGAATATTGTTCATAATAACTTTAAACAACCCATAATTCCAGTTGTTTCTCTTAATCTGTGTATTCCATGTCGTATTTTAATAATACAACACAACTTTGTTCACTTTTACAAAAGAATTGAGCCAGAATTGAGATAGTCGTTTTCGTCCCAAATATTTTCGTACCATCCTTTTCGCACCCAATATTATTCGTACCAACATTAATTTTCGCCCTAAATATTTTCGAACTCGTTTCTAAAAATGCAAGTTTGTTTGCATTACAACTGTTTTATCCACTCTTTGCTCAAAATATATCATTTATATTATAAATTTTACTTTCTTCGATTTTAATGTTTTTTTACTTAAAAGGCAATGTTAATAATTGTTGATATGGCAGGTGTAACATCACAAAAAAGTAAAATAATGGTTTATATTGTGCAATCAATAGAATTGACACACATTTAGCATTCTTATTGGTGCTTTTTAAGTCTTTTGAGGTGAAAATTCCAGTGAGGTTGAAAAAATTCTAAAAATGAAAATGAGGTCATTTTCTAGTACACTTTTTGACAACTTTGAACCTCTGTAAAAAGCTAAATCACCATTTTATACTCATAAACCTTATATTTTCTTACTTCTCACACCTAGCACTTTTTAAAAATGCAATCATTTGTATAGATTTATTCATGGATAAAAATGGTTGGTTGTTGCTACCTTTGGTTTTTCATTGATTAAGCATCAGTCAGATGCAACCACCACCCAATCCCACTCACCCCTGGGGATGGATGATGGATTGCCGGGGAAATGGCTGCGTGTGTTTACCTTCCAAGTTCCAGCTTCTCCTGCACAGCCGGGAAAATGTGGGGGATTTTGACTCCGAACCAATACCCCAAGGACAATATTTAATTGTCAGGGCCGAGGAAATACATGATCAGCTAATTGGGTATTTCGTACTACCGTCCCCTCTAGTAGCGCGGGTAATGCCCGGCCCGGTAATGCCCGTGTTTGACAACCCAAATTTCCGAAAGTAAAAATCCCCACCCATGTCATGACACCGTCACCCGTTATCATGGTAAACATTAGTATGTATCTCTGTCAACTGAGCTAGACGCACCATCTGTCAGTATTCGGAATAATTATAATGGTATTACTAAACCTGTAAACTTCAGAGATCTAACAATTTCTTTTTTTTTCTTCCACTTTTTGTGTTTCGCGGGTTATTCTTGGTGCGCGTTTTATTCAGCTATTCGTAATAATTACAAACGCAGTGTATAAAACCCGGACACATGTACGTTTTTTGACCGTTTTCTAGTTGGTTACGATACATGGTTACATACGGTACCAATACAAAGGTTATTAAAATATGTCTTTTTAGACGATTTTTTAAAAATAAAAGCTTCAATAAAGATACATAAACCAACGTAACACTACTGTACCTGCAGTACAGTAGGTTTTCGCATTAGAAAATACGCTTTTCCCCTCATTTTTTATGATGCATTTGGGGACATTCTCATCATACATGGTGCTGTATTTAGTTCTACTTCGTCTAGAAAAATAAATCATAGTACTCGTGTACATTTAGCTAGGCGTCTGTGACATGAATACCTAAAACTGTGATAGAATATACCCCTTCCATGAAAATTAAGACACCATTACTATGTCGATTTCCCTCCACATGTGTAATATGTTGATGGTTAGTCTTGGAAGTGTAAGCTACAGTGAAACCCCTCGTTTTATTTCAAGCTTCCAATATAAACTCATCATTTTACAAAAGTCTTGCTAATGTTGAACACATATATAGGTACCTTTTCGAACACATATTTAAACCACTCCAATGCCACGATTTCAGACATACGTGGGTCGTCACAGAATAGCGTATAATTCTTGAATTATTTACTCCAACATAATGATATAGTCATAAAATTTTGTATGTGCATTTCTACCACAATATCACGTGTATTGGAGGAATTTTATATTTTATATCACCATACGTTCTATTCAATAAATGGCTGCATCTGTAACCAATGGTAACATTGTACGATCCAGCACGAAAAAGGTATGTATCACAAACATGAATTTAAATATTGAATGGCAATAATACTTGAGTAGTTTTAGCTGCATCGCGCCAAAATATATATGAGAATTTTTTTATGCAATGATTCAAAGTGATGATATCATATTTGACAGGTTAATGAAGTAATATAGCAACGTTGTTAGCGTTACAATATAAAAAAAATCACGACGTCAAACGACCATGCGGTGCGATTTCTTGAAGAACATTTAATGATGTAAAGAAATAGATTCCAAAATAGTTGATAACAATTTCGGCATATACTTTTTCAAGAGTGGAGCCCACGAATGGAAGTTATTTGGAAAATTGAGATAGCGTGACGTCGTTGGCGAGTTTTGACGTTGATGTTCTGTGGACCGTATAGCGTCACCCGGTGCTCTGTAAATGTGCACACGTTGTATGTTTTTGGAAGATATATAATGAAACTTGACTCGTATTGTAAAGAAATAATATCTCTAAAAGTAAATTAGGGTAAACAGTTCTTGAATTAACAGAATTACGCGGTTTTCTGGGACAACCCACGTATATACAAACATATGTAGTCCATCGAACCCACACCAATAGGACAGGGGGTCAGAATCCCGTACCCATCCCGGGCCCCCGCTCAGAAAATTATGGATCCGGGCCTGTGGTTCCAACAGCAGGACCGTATCTAGATGCTTAAAAGAACCGAGCCATTTAAATTCTATATTATATTTTAGGCAGTTTTTTGTTCAAAAGAATGCTTACTGTAAACCTAGAAACTTTCGCGGCTAGAAACTTTCGCGTTTTGCCGATTGTCGGCATATTCGCGGCTACAAACTTTCGCGGTTTTTAGTCTCCCGCGAACTACGCGAAAACTAAGTCGCATAGTGACAGAATTATTGATATTATAACCTGTTACATACAATGACAGGTTCGTATATAATTGTTTCTTAATTATAGTTCTCACCTTTGTTAAACCCTCTCAAACTCTTTTTGATGTAGATAGTTACCTATTGTATTGTTTACAAAAACTGCGAACAACGCTGGTAATGTTTTCACAGTTTTTTGACGCTATCAGTCATTTTGTATTATGACATACCCGTTAATAAACAGCGCTTTTTACACGCGTGTTCATATATTTACTTTACTTACTTACTTACTTATATTGAGTGTATTGTTAAACACGTTTTCAAGAAGTGTTTTCATTATTGTACCGTGATCATAAAATGCTTTATTCAGAAAAAGTACATACACTTAACATTTCATAATTATGTTGACGAAATAGCACTTATAATACGGTCTTATAAACGTCGTACCAAAATTATGAATTTCCTTCAAAAACGAGAAACTTTCGCGTTTTTCTTGTCCTGGACTTGTTCGCGGCTATTTACTTTCGCGGATTTTTACAAACCGCGAACACCGCGAATTTAAATCGCGCGAAATAAATTTCTAGGTTTACAGTATTTGGTAAGTTTCGTTAACATTCCTCGGTATGCCTAAATGCTAACGACTTGGATACTGAAGAAGAATTGGCGACATGCTATAGTTAACACAACATCATTACATAACTCATAAGTCCATCCTCTCGTTCCAGTCCAAACACACTTACATCAAGCCTAGCACAACCAAGAATAGGGGGACGGACATAAGCCCCTACGACCATAAGCCCCTATGCTCATTTTTATACATGAGGACATAAGCCCCTACGCATTATTTTACACTAGGACATAAGCCCCTATGCATTTTTTTACACTAGGACATAAGCCCCTACGCATGTTTTGTTTGTACTGTTCTATGTTTTCTTCTATTATTAAATGGTTAATTAAAAAATAAGTATTGTACAAACTTTTCTATTGTATCTACTATTTATTTGTTACAAATATGCATTAATTTCAGGTATATAATTAGTAAATTGAAAGATAATTAGTCTGCAAAATGCTTAATAAGATCAATTATCATGTATTGTAGTGACTATCTGTTTGTAACATGCCTTAAAACACTCATTTGTTCATATATACTTGTTAAAAACATAATAATTATTCATTGTTATGTTGTGTCTCATTTGATATTTAATTACAACTTAAAAAATTGAACTTGTAGACACTGGTACATGGCTGAGTTCTTTGTATTGCAAACAAACATACATAGGGGCTTATGTCCTAGTGTAAAAATATGCGTAGGGGCATATGTCCTAGTGTAAAAAAGTGTGTAGGGGCTTATGTCCTCATGTATAAAAATGAGCATAGGGGCTTATGTCCGTAGGGGCTTTTATCCTACACTCCCAAGAATAACCGAGAATACTTGAATACTAGTACATGTTTAATGCTCATAGTCAGTATGGTAGATCTTTGATAGCCTCTGTGACAGCCATATCATTAGAAGCCACTGTCAACACGAGGAACCGTTCTTGCGAGACCCAACAATACTATAATCATCACTATAGCGGTATTTTGATGCATTGACGTATTCTGTCCATTGACGACATTTTACCATACTTTATACACAACGATATCGTAAAAATGAAACGAACACTTATAGTCGACGAATGAGTTTCAGCTTTAGAATCTCTTTGGAGCGGTCCTTTGTAGACCAACACACACTCTGTAACATCACTTTGACAATTTCCCTTAGCCGATACAATTTACAGTAAATATAACCTCTGCATAGCAACAACCTCTAAACACTTGCCAATATTTGCAACTCCCAAAATGGTGTTGCTCTACAAAGTCTATTCCTGCATGGGTAAACAGTAAAGTCATGTTATAATACGATACTGGACAAGACGGTAATACATGTATATATGCACATACCGTAATGATACGGCTTCTAAAACTGCCAAAAAAAGTTGATTTCATTTGTTAAGTGATCTTAATGTTGGAACTTTACGGTACAAAATTAACGAATACTGCCTAGACATGAATAGCCTGTATTTATCTTGGAATTGTGTACAATATGCGATAATGTTTCTGTTAGTACCAATAATAACTCAGTGTATCGACACATTATATACTGTAAGAGGGAATATAGTCAATGGATTTTGTATACTTACTGTTCCCCAGGGAATAAACGTCGCCTATTTATCATTAATCTCCCCGCAAGACTTCTGTTGTTTGTTTATGTGATGGTTGAGTAATGCACAGAATATAGGTTTAGTTAGTTGGTTTCCAAATTTTAGAAGTTAGCGCTGTCCGTTTATGATGCTGTTGAGTAAATATTTATCGAGTATGAAAGTTGATCGGACACAGTTGTTACAGTCCGTTCAAAGTTAAATGATAACGGTTGTAAAAAGTGTTTGTCTTGTTTTAAGTGTAGTCCCCGCTATATTCTATTGAGTGGGATAGTTCCCTCATTAAAATTGACATACATCTGTAACTTGATAAAACAGTAACCCCTATTATATTGTACAGAGAAACTTGGGACAAATTGATCAAATGTGGCTTTTACATAATACGCCAATAATCATTTAAATGAAATTTAGAAAAATAAATGTTTATAATTGCTTTTGAGTGTGGAGGGGAGGTAATCCAATTACAGAAATCAACTTTACAAGGCATCCGGTCAAGGGAGATCGTTCTTGTCAGATAAAATTATAAAAAATATATTATTGTTCGGGTTCGGGTAGTAGTATGTTTTATTACTAAGTTGTGTCCATTCTTAAGTTAAAAAAGTTAAGTTACCAATTTTCTAGGGATCTTTTCAGCTGTTAGGTCGCTCAAGCATCCTTTGACATTTAGACTTCCCCTGGTCATTGGGCTACACTCGTGTCTCCCTGGGGAGACTATTTCTCTCCTATTGGTGTGGCAGCCAACATCGATCTGCGGCGCCCAGAAATAGACACTGCCCTCGCAGATACCATTTTACACCATGGTGGAGAGGTCTTGCTCAGAGAAATTAACCAGTGGTCCAGAGGGGGTCGAACCCGGGACCTCTCGACCCCGAAGCGCGCGTCCTACCTCTAGGCCACCGCTCCCCAGTTTTCTGTTTTACCAGCACAAACACGAACTACATGTATCTCGATTTGCAATTATGGTAAAGGAAATTATGTGTACACACTGTCTATTCGTTAATTAATTAATAAACATACTTTTATTGACGAGGATTAATTCAAGTCTGGTTAACAACGTTCCACAAGTACACCGGTAAATTAAACATGCATACACCAAGATTAATGCATGTACACAATGCGTCATGTATAGATCTAGAGAAAACAAAAAGTTCTACGAGCTCGTTCCTAGATATAAAACAAAGGCATGTACTTAAATAATGAGCCTACTTATATTTTGCAAATAAATTATAATTACAGTTCGTAAAATGAATATTTGGAATGTTAAATTTGGAATCCAGTTTATTAACAGTAACACTCAAATTGAAGGGAAGTATGTGGACGCATATATAGAGGATCTATCACGAGTTGTCAATTGATATAAATTTTTATTTCATGCTTATCGGTGGTTTACGGCGGAATAACGGTGGATTATTCCCCGATAATTTCACTGTTCATAATTTCACAGTTCATAATTTCACGGCAAACGGACTATTTTTTTAAAATCAAATTTCCCCGCCGCAAAAAATAAAATAATAATCATTTTCACTTGCTCTGTTAATCTTTAACAAATAACAGAACATTATACGTACATTAATTTAAAACAAATGGACGAAATTGAAACAATTGTAGAAGAACTATTTGATTGTAACTCGACGCGTGCATGGCGGGAACACGACGTCACGCAAAACATTTCAGGTAAATAGTGGAGTATTTCCATCATTTAAGTCATTTGAAGCATGAAATAAATAGAATATTAGTATTTTACCGTGTATGATCGTTTGATAATTCACCTCGTGAGCAGCTGACTTATATTTTCACTCGTGGCTACGCCACTCGTGAAAATATTACATCAGCTGCTCACTCGGTGAATTATCAGCCGATCATACACGGAAAAATACAAATATCCTCTATATATTAAACGAGTTTTGGAAATTTTATTAAGCGAGCCTCTGGCGAGATTAATAATATTTCCTGAACGAGTTTAATATAAATATATCAATTGACAACGAGTGATAGATTCTTTTTATCATATGACACTAAAAACGCACAATACGCATTGATTTATTGGAAAAACTCAATAGCTTATACTACACTTGTTACGTATAACTTTATACGTACTGGCTATACTAACCTGGATACAAGGAAAGTCATGTGATAAATAAAATATACATAATTACATGAGTTATAATGACTCAGACTATTTATCCAAGTAGGCACAAAGTCACGAAAATGCTTGTCAGTTTGTTAGACTTGAATATAAATGCCACGATCGCTTGCTCTTTGTACATGAACGAGTTTATGCACGTACTTATTCATTATCACAAACAATGTGACATTCGGAACTGATGTGAAATGTCTAATTACTGATTTCGTATTGCAATGGAGCCCGGGTCACATTCTTTTTGACAGGATAGAATAGTCATTGCGTGTATAATGCCATTGATTGGGTGGTCGATAGTACGTCTGTCCTGCGATGAAACTCAATGATGAGACGTTATGGCTTGAAGTGAACTGGTTGTACACCAAACATTAGTGACCGGTAAATGTCCCACCACTCCCATGTGCACCAAACATTAGTGACCGGTAAATGTCCTACCACTCTCATGTCCTCTCTTGTCGCTACGTTATCTCAAAGAGATTCATTACCTGCCTAGTATTCCGTTTACAGTATATGAGATTTTTCTATCTAAGAGTGCAACGCGTAATACACAAGTCCATTGAAACACAGTCTTTACCCCGGGAAGGGCGGGGAGTTTGACTTTTATTTTCAAACGCTGGGAACAATCGCTGTCCACAGGCACACACAGAAGGTAAAAAATAGAACCCATTGCCCCCGCCCTAAACGAGTCAAATACCGTCCCGATTGCATTCCCTCGCTATTTATTGGTGCTGAACAATTGCACCGGAAAGGTACACCTCGGTAAGGGAGGAAGGTTGGGCTGTTGACGTGTTTTATTAGCAAACTCAAACCTTATCTGATACAACCCGTAAGGTTGCGAAACAGAGAAAAAAACAACGAACCGCTTGTGCGAAACGAACAGATGTGTATGTAACAAGTACATGTACAGGATTAGAAGGTAGAGATCTTCTAACCCAGACGAGTACAAGTAAAGCCTTATTTGGCTACAAGCATAGATGGCCTTATAAAGGCAATGTGTCACGTTTGTGAAACGAACAGAAGGTATTTTAGTCGGTCATGAGTAATGTAGTTCTAAATGTTACTTAAAGTCATGGAACAAAAATGTTGCAAACGATACTAACTTATCTCTGATAATTATAACTTCTATTTTGCCTCGCAGACAGACACCGCATTTCGCGTTTGAGAATGACTGGGACAGAAGCTATCTATAAAATATTTAAAAATCGCATATTAACGCTCACCCGGTGAATTGGGGCGAGTCCTACCCAACCGCGTGAGGGTTAATATGCGATTTTTAGATACAAACTTGGTTTCAGCTTTATTTGGCTAAATGCAGTTTGGGGTTAATCGGGTATTTTTCGGATATTATTGTCGCAGCTAAAATACTAGTGCTGGCAATTTAGCCTTAATTAGCAATACCAACAAATGTATAACAGGCCCCGTGATTATAAAACTTTCTTTCACGTTCAACGGAATTTTGTGCTCAAACTTCAAATTCGACAAAATGTCTGGAACTGGCATTTTAGACGGATAACCTAAAAGAAACCACCGCTGTATTTCCTGAAAAATAAGTAAAGATAATTTAATTGTAGCAGAGCAAATTTCGTGCTCAAGGTGAGTTGAGCATAAAATGTTATATAATCACTGGTCTATGAAGCAAATCAAAGGGCATAATAAATCAACTACATGTATAGTTGGTGATTAATTATTTAAGCAGATACGACTGTTAATTACTGGAATATTCAATCTAAAAATACAATTGAGATCTACAGTATTGATTGCTTAAGATAGTTTGCTTCATTAATTAGGTTGTAACAATCGTGAAAGCTCGGCCATTTCCGTTTTTCTCCGGTAAATGCCTGCGAAGCATAAAGGCTGAGATTATCAAATTGTATTAATTAATGTGACGTCATCACTAGATTTATAAATGTACGCGCACTTACACGTTGTATAAATGTACGCGCACTTACACGTTGCTCTTTGATTTCCACTCAAGTTATATTCTCACGCAGGTATCTGAACAAAGTACCCGACGTACCTTGTACTGTAAGTATACTGTTATCACACTGAGAGTAATTAAGTTCATAGAGCTTGTCATGCACTGAACACATTGCATGCGTGTAAGCTTAGTACTGCTGTAGTAGAATGGTGTGCTGAGAAGAAGAAGGAAGAAGAAGAAGAATAGTAAGAAGAAGAAGAATAGGAAGAAGAATAGTAAGAAGAAGAAAAATAGTAAGAAGAAGAAGAATGACAGTAAGAAGAAGAATGACAGTAAGAAGAAGAATGACAGTAAGAAGAAGAAGAATGACAGTAAGAAGAAGAATGACAGTAAGAAGAATAGAATAGTATGAAGAAGAACAAAGGTAAGAAGAAAAATAATAGTTAGAAGAAGAACGATAGTGAGAAGAAGAATGACAGTAAGAAGAAGAAAAATGAAAGTAAGAATAAGAAAAACGAAAGTAAGAATAAGAAAAATAGTAAGAAAAATAGTAAGAAGAATAATAGCAAGAATAATAATAGTATGAAGAAGAATAGTAAGAGGAAGAAGAAGAAGTGTATATATATCTATATACATGTATATATTATAATTAAACAGCCGAGGGTGATCACAAGATTGTGACCAAACTTGAACCATAGATAAAAAGTGTTTTTAATCAATGATTCTATATGAGAGAAATACTTATTAAATATGTATAAGGGTAACTGAAGAAAGCATGTAGTGGTTCGGATAATTCATTGATAATTCTAGACTAGCATTCGGGTACAGTTGCTCTACGTATGCATATTGATCCGTGACAAACACACATGTACTATGTTGCGTGTCATACACAGGCGTATCTCTTATCAAGTCAGGGGTGCAATATGTCAGTGTTCAAAAACAGGACTGTGTTCAGTGAACGCCTATGCTCCGGTGGTAGCCTTTTCCATAATAACTAGCTAAGTCACTCAACGAACGAACGAACGAACGAACGAACGAACGAACGAACGAACGAACGAGCGAGCGAGCGAGCGAGCGAGCGAGCGAGCGAGCGAGCGAGCGAGCGAACGAACGAACGAACGAACGAACGAACGAACGAACGAACGAACGAACGAACGAACGAACGAACGAACGAACGAACGAACGAACGAACGAACGAACGAACGAACGAACGAACGAACGAACGAACGAACGAACGAACGAACGAACGAACGAACGAACGAACGAACGAACGAACGAACGAACGAACGAACGAACGAACGAACGAACGAACGAGTTTGCTCTTGTATATACAGACTCAGTTTCGCAGTGTGCGTGTATCTGTTCACTTCTGTACTGCATGGACATTTTTGTGGGTATTTTTCTAGCAGACAATCTAGCATCGACTTCTGCACAGTGTGTTTATTAGTTTGTTACACCATAAATATCTCATGGCTTTATTGTTATATTGACATGTAATAATTAGCTTATGTTAAAGCTGTCTCAATGGGTTATCAATGATACCTGGGTACGTCAGAGACTGGATTTTATCCATACCGTACCGTACCTAGAGTCTATCATTACAGACATTCCATAGCAATCTTTTTTCGATATTCCGGATGTTTTATAAGATGTATGCGTATTGTTATCAGTAGGTTTTCTTTAAGACTTATTGAACGATCTATTGTGATATGAATTGTTCTTATATAAGTCATTATCAGCCGGGAAGAAACTGTTTTATATACCGGTAATCGCTTCTTTGTTAGAGCCACGATTCTGAAGGTTGCGCTAATTATGTTATAAAGCAATACCGCACATGGCGGCTGAGGTAGAATGAAAAATACATGTATATGGACAAAGGACTCAGTCATAACAATATTGTTTCTACATAATTCATTAATAATTTGAAAAGTATACATTCCGATTGCATTTGAGTATTTGAGGCCGAGCTTTCACAGTGGGCCTCGAACTTCAAACATTGCAACTATACATTTACCGGAGGAAAACGGAAATGGCCGAGATTTAACGATGGGCCTCGAACTTCATTGCAAATGAACATTTACCGGAGGAAAGTGGAAATGATCGACATTTCACGATTGCTTTATAATGCGGCTCGGTCTGTTGACATCGAAGTCAGACATGCGCAGGGCATCGAACCAGGCTAGGCAATAGTTAGCGCCAAAATCTAGCCAAGAATTGTTTTACCTCTAGATGATTTCTTGACAGGTATCAAAATGCACGAATCTAAGTCCCATTGAAGTGGTCTTTTTATCAGAACCATGAAGTCACATCTCATCGAAATTAAATGCTTTTACAGTAAACGCTAGAGATCGACTGTACATGTAAATCCGCGTTTAGAGACAGTGTGTTTCTTTTATTCAGTCTACAGTCTAACAGTGTATACAATATGTACTTAGCAAGTAATTAATTATTTATGATCTCGGACAGAATAAATAAAGAAAGCTAGGCACCTCATTTATATCTTCATGGGTCCAATGACCAGTGCACATGCGATAATGTTACAATAACATCCGTAATGGCACCACATTGTCATGATTGGTCAGTTTTACCTAAATAAATGAGATCACGTAAGAAATAAGGTCTTAGACCAAATGTTAAGGTGACCCGGACTAATGAATTGATGGTCAATTATCGAAGTTATGTAATACTGGATCACAATTCCAATCCAATCGCCGACGATCAGAAGACGTAATTTGGTCTAATCGGGCCGGGCCGGGGGGAAATCGGTCAGTCATCGAGCAGCGGCGAGGGTAAGTCTTTGTTGAAAGATACATTATTACTCACCCCAACGTACACGCGATGCATATACACCGGTTACACATCGGATACACATGACGAGCTTGCTGAGCTTAGCCTTTATTTGCCAGTCAGCTTTCTGCTGAAATATGGCAGGCATATATATGTGCCTCCACCCGGATTTGAACCCGGGTCGCCAGATTAGACGGCAAGCGCACTAACCACTGAGCTACGGAGGCCCACAGACATCGTCTGGTGTCTGGTTGATTTGTGACCTAGGTATTATTTACTAACGTTACTTGTGTTAGGTTTGGTTTTCTGAAGTTTTTACTATCGTGTGGTGATAAATAACGGAGTAATATGAACAACATGCTTAAAGATCAAAGACATGTTCTACCTGTAAGTCTTCACTATTGACATCTTATAGAAGCTAACAGTTGATATATAGAGAGTACCACATCAAGGTTTTAACTCTACGTTAGTTCTAAACGGTGTTGCGTCTTAAATGACAAAGTATTGTTGCATCAAATGATGTAACACGAAATATTCGTGTGCTTCAAATTATTTTTAAGTTCCATAAATCTCTGATGATTGCAGACAATATACGGGGTATTAGTGGGTATCACGTACGTAACTAACAGACTAGCATCTGGCACGTACATGTTTCTGGGGTGCTGCAGTGTGCCACGTCGCCAATACAAAGTTACTAGTGCCATACTAAATCGTAACTACTCGGACATTTCCGTAATTGAGAAATACGCACTTTAGTTGGATAACCACCGAGGAGTTCCGAATGTGCGGTTCGCAGGAGACACTATTGCTACTAGTATAATAGTATAATAATTATAATGTGTTCTTCTTGCTTGCATACTTGTGGTATGTATGATTAATATAATAAAATTTGTAACTATAAGACGACATATGAATACTTAGTCAGATGTTCCTTTAATTTTGTTCAGCAAGATTCCAAAAGACATGTATATATACGTAATCAATGCTGCTACAATTTGTTTAAAAACCCGGTCTTAGTAGTGTGAGTAGTCAGCGGAGCCCCACCGCCGCGTGTGCAGAATCACATGCACACGGTGTCATCTATTTATTAAACTTGCGTGAGAAAAACTTAGAACTTATAATTCATTACGTATGAAGGTTTTTTCATGCAAGTTTATTAAATCGATGACATTATTAGTATTATTAATTCTAAGTTTTCTTCATGCAAGTTTATTAAATCGATGACATTATAAGACTAATTATCAGTTCTAAGGTTTTTTTCATGCACGTTTATTAAATCGATGGCATTATTAGACTTATCAATATTAGTTCTAAGTTTTTTTCCATGTAAGTTTATTAAATCGATGACATTATAAGACTTATTATTAGTTCTAAGTTTTTTCCATGCAAGTTTATTAAATCGATGACATTATTAGTATTATTAGTTCTAAGTTTTTTTTCATGCAAGTTTATTAAATCGATGACACCGTGTGCCTGTGGGCAAAATGTATGTACAAGCTACGCGCCTGGTAGTGTATAGCTAATAGCTGAGAGAATATAAATGAACAGGGCAAGAGATGGGATATATAAATAATACAATCGTTATCATGGGAACAGATACACTCATGTTAGATGACGTTCTACAACTATACCATTCACTTGTCCATATATTCTTATCCGGGCAATTTGTTCAACACGATGTTTTATAATTTAAACACTTGTTTCTATACTGTAGACTGTAGATATACAACAGGAGTCAATTAATGTTATATCGCCTAGGGGAAAGTATTGAGATGAATCGTGTACGTTACTACATACTTTAATTCATACGATAGAGGATGCGAAGTGTATATGTGTACATGTGTATTAACTGTGTAAACTGTGTGTAAGATGCGTAGACATGGTCTGAAGGAATTGTATGGTAATTACGTTGTGTTTAAGCATTTTCAAAACGGTGTGTGGTGATTAAAGGTAACTGTGTAGAATAATTCGGTAACAAAAATGAGTTTTGTGGAGCAAGGAATGGATTTATTGCAAAGTTTGAAGTTACGTTGCCGTGGTATAACTTTTGTTGCTATATTAGTCAGTACAGCATTTTTAGGATTTGTTGTATTTTCACCTGTATTTATTACCGTATTTCTGCTAAAGTTATCGTGTGCACGATGGACTGTAGACACAATAATCAGCTCGTGGTTTGCGCTGGCCGTAGCCACGTACGAACTCGTGTACGGTGTGAAAATTGTGGTCACTGGTGATGTGTCAAAGTTGGATAAATATTGTAGCTCCCTAGTCATAATGAACCACCGAACACGCTTAGATTGGTTGTTCTATTTCTCAGTTCAAGCCAGATACTGTTCGCTAAGACGATTTATTATATCTCTAAAAGATGGGCTCCGTTACGCTCCCGGTGCTGGATGGGCTATGCAAGCGAAACAGTTCCTTTTCCTACGTAGAAACTGGGATCAGGATAAAGTCCGGATAGAAGACGGTTTGAGACATTTCGAGGAGGTGAAATACAATCCTCAGTTGTTACTGTTTCCGGAAGGAACGGACTTTACACCGTACACGCGAAGTAAAAGTAAAGATTATGCAAAAAAGCACGATTTGAAGGATTATGACTTTGTGCTACATCCTCGGACGACAGGGTTCGTATCCGTCCTCGGCTTTATGAATTCACACAACGATTTAAAACAAATTGTCGATGTAACTATAGCATATCCACAAAACATGTTGCAAAATGAAAGCGAACTATTTAACGGAAACATTCCGCGTGAAATCGTGTTCAATATTGAAACATTTGATGCAAAAGATCTGACCTCTATGAACGAGGGTGAGCTGTCAGCGTGGCTTGAGGAACGCTGGTCCTTAAAGGAAGACCACCTTAAAGTGTTCTATGAAACCGGACAACGATCAACAACGAATGGTCTGCCTCACAACACGAACATTGACTTAGAACGAGAAAATGTGTTGTTTTTACTCGGAGTTATGTTGTTTTGGACTTTTATAACGTTATCGACTCTCTGGTGCCTTTTGTTTTATACTTACTTTCGTTGGGTATTTGTTACTTTGACCATTTTTAATGCCGTTATTGGTTCGTTTGTTGGATTTGATAATCTTTTTGCAAAGTTGTCACTTATTTAACATTGTTATTTTTTAATGTTGTTATTGTTTGTTGAGAGGATATATTATGATTACACGGATGTTTTAAAGACACAGAAATATTGGTTCTTCTTTCCATTAACTGTACAATTTATTACATGTATTGTAAACTCAGAAATATTCGCGAGGGTTTATTTGTTGCTATTTTCGCGAGTTGGATAAGTTTTCGCAAATAATGCACGCGAATTTAAACAATGGCTGTATTTTAACGCAAACGATTTCTTACTGTAGTTTAAAATTCGCGAATATTGAATCTAACAAACTTCTTAAGATAAACATGCTTTCGAAATTTTACCGTCGCGAAAATGTTCTGATTTTACCGTATGTACATGAATAATATTATTATGCCTTAACTTTCGCAACAAATTCTGCTGATGAGACGGTTTTAATTGCACCCATAAACCAAAATTGTCGCTTAAAAAGGACACGTGTAAAACTGTCAGACGTGAACATTATACATATATTCTTACACGATTCTCTTATCATGTTTGTAAAAATGGGATTGTCCGGTCTAAAAACTGAACCAGCTGTCCAGACAGACACCGCTTTATCTTTGCTAAATGGAACTCTTAATCTTTCGTACATAAAGACAAAAAATGTGTCAGTTAACGCACTCCTACAAATTATAAATGTCCCCATGCATGGTGGTTTAATAATTAGATGTATAAATAATTCATCCTCATAAATCAGTCGTTGGTCAGGTCCCAAGACTAACTATTGTTTCAGATAAAAAATACGCTGGCTGAACAAGAATGAAATAGTTTAAATTTGTGGATTAATTCAAGATTTCCGTAATTAATGATTTGATAAAACGATGACTGGTCAATGAATTTTACCATCGACAGAGATTGCATCGCTGTCCGTTTCTTTCCCAACCTTTGACAGTTCAGTAACCTCACACAACGTACATCGCTTGTCATATTATACATAATAAACATTTTACTTGTCTCAATTCCGTTCTCTAGAAGACGATTAATTTATTTGAAGGTAAAAGTTCACGTGTGACTGATGATATATCGCACATGTTATTTTTTCGTCACAGTCCGGCCGATGCCGCTCCGTCTTCGCCTGTGGCCGGATAATATCGAGCTCTACCGAGCGTATTGAAACATACTCGCATACTCCTCAAAATTTGACAAGGGTCAACAATTTTCCCTTACGAATACTTCGCAAATTAAATAAGATGGACTGGTGGAAGTTTTGTACGAGTAACACAATGATACGATGTGATTTTCTGCTTTCACTTCGTCTCTCGTCCTACCTACCCGTCCCTGCAGCGTGTTACCGGCAGGGATAGTACATTCAAATTCAATACTGATCTTACTTGACATTAGGATGAGGAAAACCAATCGGATCACACCATATATAGCTCTTGGTCAGTAACAGGCGATATGATTGGTTATTCTATTCTCAAATTAAATACTAGTAAGATCAATATTGAATACAACCCCAGAACCACAACATTTACTTATTTTGGCCTTAGTATAATACAATAACGGTGTATAATGTAAGTGTGCCTTATTGTAATAATACAATCA
This sequence comes from Spisula subtruncata, assembly GCA_963678985.1. Taxonomy (NCBI): domain Eukaryota; kingdom Metazoa; phylum Mollusca; class Bivalvia; order Venerida; family Mactridae; genus Spisula; species Spisula subtruncata. The sequence goes on from OY787663.1 coordinate 6,529,244, forward strand.
CTTCTCATCAAAGTAGATCTCAAGTGATGATGGTGCCACAGTATAGAATAATTATACCATTGATTGTAGTCATCTTCATTGATGATATATTGTAAAACAGTTCATTTTCGCGGGTATAAAATTTCGCGGAGTTATGGTAAAATCAATGGTTTCCGACTTGGATTCGTTGATGTAAAATATTGACTGAAAGATCTCTTGTTACGTATTTAAGGTCAATTATGATATATTTGAGGGAATCTAATTTCGCGATCTGATTGGTTCGCGAAATAAGCGGAACAGCCGCGAATATTAATTATTTTACAGTAACACAATGAATTAAGCTAGGTGTGCTTTGATGGAATCACTAATATTTTATATTAGAAATTTCCTCAGCAATATTATGTGACTAGAGTCAATGAGCATCACATGTCAGTGTATGTACAATTGTTCCCAGATGTTGTGATTAGATGCGTAGAACTAGTAAAGTCGTTAAATCAGAAATTTTCACGAAAAATAAATTCGCGAGATTGTTTTTCATAAGAAATTCTCGAGGTGAAATATGGGCGATTTCTAAAATTCAGAACTATGACGTTGTTTATGTTCATGAACATAATATTTACGCGAACACATTGATTTCGCTACTATAGCGAAAATTATTCGCTCGCGAAAGTTTCTGATTTTATAACTCATCTTCTAATTTCGCTTGATTGAACGAACACTCGACCAGACAGTGTTAAGCTTCTGACGTTCATCATACATACACCCAGGGGAACACGGTATGGGAATGTGTTTACTGTAAGTCTAACCAATGTAACCCGTTTCATTCCTTCAACCTTGAAAACATTCGCCCTATGGATCGTGGATTCTGAAGTTTATAAATCAATTTATGACTCACTACCTTAATGTTATGTAATACATCAATGTCTTTAACGAAATATTCAGTTTGTATAATGGAATACGTATTGATTTCCGAACTCATATATTTATACATGTATAATAGCACGGAGAATTTGACGTGTTCCTCACAGTTATGCATATATAGCTTGCCCATATTGACATGAGCCTGACCTATTGATTAGCACAATTCAACAGTCGATATATTATCTACGTTTATAACACCGATTGTATGTTTTCATAATCGGGGAGTATCACGAAGACGCTCGACTTGTAATACAAACATAAATCTGAAATACCGATATTGCACGATTTGCTTGTGGAAATTGATATACTCAACGCAAGAACCTTGTAATATATTCTTGCACAAAGGTCAGGCTCAGGTCAAAATAGTCAAGCTTTACCTATACTGCATACCGTTAGTATAATACACGGCTCCTGTGTTGAATATAACAATGTCAACCAGCAAATCATGCAATACAAGTATCGGTCCTTTAGAGTTGTGTTTGTATAAACATCGAGCGTCTTCTTTCTATTCCCCGCTTACGAAAAAATAAAGCGGGGTTAAAAATCTAGACAATATATCAACTGTTAAAAGTAGTAGAAGATTGATGATCAGGTCAAATACTCCGTATAGCTAGTTTGCGATAGAAAAAAATCGTGTTTTTTAAAGATTTCTGAAAATCTATCTATCAGATTTTGGTAAAAAATTACGTAGAACTACAATAATCTCCTACCTACTCCCATTTTGAATTTTATAATTTTTAGTCACAAATTAAAAGACATTTATTCTTTATTACATATTGAAATTACATGCGTATTTACAGTTTAACGCAGGAAGGTAATCTGGTATTCCATTGAAGATTTACTATCAAACATTTAACCGTTACAATCCGTGATCGGCGGTATTGAGATTGGTGTAAAAAAGACAAGACTTAGGAGGCCCCTGTGATTCGGTTTGTTTAGGTGTGTCGCTTGTAAACAAAGCACAGCAATTTAACATGTATTTCGTCATATTCACAGACGGGCCTCGCATGTGTTAAAGTAAGTAGGTTGCAAATACGTAATTATACCGTTATGCGTATCAGGTGACCATACATTTGGCTGTTGCAAGTATCAAGTTTTCTAACTTGATATTTCATACAAAACTACAAATATGTTACATAGAACTTATGAACAAAACTTTTTTAACTCATTTCTGGTGTTGCTGAAATTTCAGTGTGTATTAGGTAGATATATTTTATTTATCCGTGTAAAATTTCATACCTGTAGGTGTAATAATTTCAAAGAAATATTAAAAAAACACGATTTTTTTCTATCGCAAACTAGCTATACCATACATCAATACCGGAAGTCCAGTCTGATCCTTAAACCAAAACCCCCAATCTTCCAGAAACAATACTGACCTATGCTCACAGGCCGAGGGCCCTGCGTTGGGCCTACATGTTATGGGTTCAATCCATGCTGTTCATTCTGATTAGACCTTACCCCGGCCTTTATGCCTTGCGTTGGACAGATTTACCGGAGAAAAACCGAAACTCGAAACGATAGTAAGAATAAAGCTGATGGAGACATCATCGTAAGATGATGCATACACAAAATAAAACTGTTCAATATCATACATTCATCACAATCGTGAAAGATCGGCCATTTCCGTTTTTCTCCGGTATTTTCCATTGGATAAAAACCGAGATGATCCGTATGACATTCATCACCATAATATCGCTTTTCACCGCCGGACTGTCCATTTTCACCATCGTACTTTCGGGATTTCGTTTTATTGAGTAACATAGATCTATCAAGTGATGTCCCTTACTTGACGCCATAACTTGGAGTTTATTTTTGACTGAGGATTTCTGGTGATATCTATGGTATTTATTTCATCTAGATACATCAAACAGGTTGCGAATTAAATGACATGCAAAAAAACCACCCGTCTGCATTACATAGACTACATCTGAAACACTCGTTCATTAAGCGTATTCCATAATCTACAGGAGTTCGCGAGGCGTATTATCTAAACTACACGTAGATGATGGGTACTTGACTTCTGGTATTGATATACCAGGTGAGGTGTCTCTGGACCCGTATCTACTATGGTATCTTCTAAGACATTTCATCAGACGAAAATTAATTCATGTAGATTAACATAATCTAAAATTTTAATCTTTCAAAAACGTGACCTCCTTTAATTTTGAAATATTTCAAATTTGGATGCCGGTAATGTTTCGTCCACGAAGTATCCACCAGAAGGCTTCAAGAATTGTATTCGATAATAACACAAAAGGGTTCCAAAACATCACAAAGACATGTCAAACCATCCAGAGTTGGTGAAGTTCGTCGTCGGGTACACTTTGAGATCCTAGTAGACGACAGGTCTTGTCCTAAACAGTGCTTTGATTTTGCTACGCTGTAATTTTCCACACACGATTTCGAATCCACAAAGCTGGAAAAGAAAAAGTAGATGTTTAGCCATTTTTTTCATAATTGTATTAAAATACAATACAACCTGTACAAAGCGACCCTCCGTAGAACAACAATCTCTCTAAATCAGCGGAATCATTTTGTTCCTGAAGTGCAGTATTCATACACAAAATTGGTTTTCTCTAAAGAGGTGAAAATGACTCAGTGGTCTTGTATAAATTAGTATGGCTTTTACGCCTGAAGTACAGTAACCATGCATGTCCTAAATTTGCTTTCCAAAGGGTGTTACTCTACCGAGGTTATACTGTACTCAATGTTCTTGTATAATAGTATAATTGGTGAAGCCCCAGCTGTCATATATTTTGTAAGTAGTGTGTAGTTTATATACATGCGCTGTATTTCAACACTTTCTCTTCACAAACTTGACTCTCTTCCTGTGACATTCATTTCTATTTAGCATACGATCTTCCCATGGTAAAAAGTAAGGTCTGATGACAAAGTTATTAATCACGTTTTCAGAGAAAGTGAAATCCTCTTACTGACATAAAACACCATTGATACCCTACACGTATAAGTCACATTTAGTAGTTGAGATCCGTTTTATGTTTATGTTCATTTAGAGTGCAAGTTGAAACTTCAAACAAAATAAAAAAGAAAGTTTTAACTTTCATGTGTTTAAATTACTTTCACCACTTTCAAAGCCACGAAAGTAAAGCTTTGCTTGTTTATTGGATAGGTCACGAAATATGACATTGTATTGTTTTTTTGACGGTCGGCAAATAGCCAGTTATGAAGGCGAGTGTCGTATTAAAAAGGTTATGAAATTGTGGAGAGTTCTAAAAAGGTTATGAAATTGTTGGTCGTTCTAAAAAGGTTGTGCAATTGTGGGTCGTTATGAAAAGGTTTTGCAGACTGTGACAGAAACTGTGAAGGCGTTGGCCCTGTAGGAGAGGTTAAAAAAATGTATATAAGCGAGGGTCGTTATAGAGAGCTTGCACAGTATTTATATCAACTCATGATCATATACAAAAGAAACACATGTTTGAAACTTTATAAGCTCATCATCTACCCATTCTTTGACGAACACTGTTGCACTGGTGCAACATAGAACATTGTATAACAACGACAGTACTACTGGGTCAGCTAGGGTGTTAAAGTTCTACGGTAATAAAATATTTATCACCATTTCCAGCCTGACGGTAATAAAAACGTCAATGTTTTATTATCAACACCATACTCACACTTGTACCGTTTTATTTCTGCAGTCACGAGGGAAATAAAGGCGAATATTGAATCAACATCGATAGTTTGATTTCCTATCTTATACCGTTCAGTGGAAGTACTAAAAGTCACACATTTTCGCGATGCTAACTTTCGCGATTTTTTTAAGGCGCCTAGTCGGGTTCCTGTTTACGAGCGCACAGTAGTTTGGGTCCGACATCGTCCGTTAAAATGGAAATTTACAGCGATGGCGGAGATACGTTTGTATTATCTAAATAAAACACTAATTATAAAAACAATCCATTAAAACAAGCGTACGTTCTGTGCCGCTCGGACAAAACTGAATGTAGATTCTTTTCATGTAACACTATATTACCACTGTTGGTTCGCCCGATGTAGGGAAACTGTGAGTGGATATTCTCCAATGTCGGGAAGTTGATCGGTGGGACTTGAAGTTGAAATCACATAGATGTAGCATTGACAATCGAATACACATACACGTACCATGACCGTGCCCGAGTGGTTACGGCGTCCGCCTACGAAACGGGAGGTCAAAGGTTCGAATCTCAGCGGAAGCCGGGTTGGAACTGATGCGACCAGTTGGTGAGCCGCCAGCTAGTTAAATTTATGGCTACCGTAGGTCCATCTCTGCCAGGCACCCGGCGTTACGAGAAGGGATATGGGAATGTACTGTACTGTTAAGCATGAAATATAAATGTCTCATCAGTCAGAACTGACTGGCCCTTTAAAAAGGGACGACACTATAATAAACACACTTTACCTTTTACATCAGTGTGCCAAACGGTCATTCAAACAGTTTTTGTCGAAAGTTACAAAGTGAATCCATAGGATTTGAAAATTACAAACGTGCGCAATAATTGAAAGATTTGTTTTACAACCAAAAACAAATGCTTTCATCGGTCAGCCCACGTTTTCTAGTCATCTAGACTTAGTTGGTTTTGTACAGACTCAGTGAAAACGGTTTATAAGTAACGTGACTTTCAAATTTCGCGGAGGTGTCCCATTATTTAATGGTCTAACTGCACTTAAAAAGATCGAGCGAAACTCATCCGGTTCGCTAAAGCGACAACTACCATGGCTACATTTTAACGTGTAAACAATAAAAAGAGGAAGTTTATAATACGACTTAAGATAATTGGTGTTCTTTTCAGAATTCTTACAAACATCTTAAACTTTGTATTGCTGCATTTCCTGTTGTGTAGTGCTACGAATTAATACAAATGTACTTCAATGTAAAACGTTAAGAGTGTATTTTGTATTATACGACCTATCTAAATGTAACCCTTACACAGTCAATATCATGTTATATAGCTTAGCTATTTTGACCTGATCCTGACCTTTATACAAGAATATATTACAAGGTTCTTGCTTTGAATATATCAATTTTCGCAAGTAAATCGTGCACTATCGGTATTTTATCTTTGTGTTTGTATTACATCTCGGGCGTCTTCGTGATACTCACCGATTATGAAAACATACAATCGGTGTTATAAACGTAGACAATATATCGACTGTTAAATTATGCTAATCAACAGGTCAGGCTCCTGTCAATGTGGCCAAGCCATACTTAAAATGGAAAATTTAATAATTGTATACGCTTGATATCTCTTCATTTTCACACTCACCGAGGCATACGTAATAAATAAATAAAATTTTATCGCAAATGCGGTTATGTTTTAAAACATGTTTTAAAATATGATTTAATGTTTTGTTTATCTTATATCCCGATTTGAAATCCGTGAATCGTAAAACTAGCTGAACTAACTTTATTAAATTTCTTACCAGTATTAACCGAATCTCGGAGACGAATATTCGTAAATACAGTGAAGTTCCGCTAATAAGGCCAGTCAAAAAGGTGGTTTTAATAGCGAATCGGTCTTATTAGCGGACCTTTACTGTATCAACTTCCAGTTATATATTTTGAAATTACAAAACCTCTGTCGATGCACAGAGGCGGTTGTGCCAGAGACGTATTTGTAAACCATGTTAAACTAAAAACTCGTTAGACTTGTTAGATCACAATTTAGTATAGTCAGACAATACAATATAATGACACTACATACACGTGTATATCGTATATTTAACTATAATGTTTTATGAAAATAAACGTCTAACGCAGCAATGGTATTCTGGTTGTGAACAAGATGTGTCAGAAATAGACGTATGGTCGCCTCTGAAAAGTTGTCGCCCTTGTTTGCATAGATTTCGTGATTTGTTTTGGTTGCTGAGGAGAGTGACTTACACAGGTTTTACCATCACTTACCTGTTTGCACCGAGACACTGGAATGAAGAATATAAAGGAACTATTTTTTCTTGACGTATCACATTTTTGAAGTGATGGGCTGATTAGATTACACTAACGATGCATAACCCAGATGTTGGTTTGTTGGCGCGCATGAATACACTTTGTCTAGATATCATGACCTTGTTGTATGGATTACAGACAAGAATTCCATCTTATCTTGCCAACAAAACTTTGTGTTTAGATTTCAAATACAAATTTTTGAACCAACATGTGTGAAGATCACCAACTTGGGCTCGTAAAACCATGGGAGAACTGCTCAAGTCTCAAGTGTCCATTTTTGCTTTGGCGTTATTTTTTTTTATACCTTGGCATATCTTCGAGTTTATCTGTGCATACCAAGAGTCTTAAAGTGTATAGAGCTAAATCGGAAGATATTTTTAAAAAAAGATTCAAAAACTGAAAAACAATTATGCTTTCATAGCCATTGGATCATTTTTCGCTTCAGTTTTAACAGAAACTCTCTCTGTGATTTCTTGGACTTGCAAACTGTCCATTTTCATACGAAAGTGTTCTAGAACACCCTATGAAACTATAAGAATCGTCTATTTTTCGACGATTGAATCAAAGTACACGGAACCGATCCAAAGTTTTAATTTGCAATTAAGGTAGTCTAGTATCATACTAAAAACGATGCAAGTAATTATTTTGACATTGATTATCTGTTAAAATATAGCTCTATACACTTTAAAAAAAAAACAGAAAAAATGTATCTAATATGTATGTATTTAAAAAATACAACTTAAATAACACGTTTTGATTCAAATAAAAATGTATTTTTTTTCCTTTAGATTTCAGTCATTTTCAGTTGAAATCAGGTTTCACTTTATAATCTCATACAGACCATTTTTTACTTACCCTAAATGTTGTGTACCCGTTTTGTAGCCTGGAATGAAGTTCGAGGCTCAATGTAGTACTAGAATCAATGTCACTAGAACTGGTATAAGTTGGGATTCGAATGCAATTAGAACGGGCACAAGTTGGGATTTAAACATGTGACATCCAGCACCAAAGGCGGGCGTATTAGCCACTTAACACCCATTTATGACCAATGCACAAACACTGAGTTAATCTAGCGGTATACGTGTTGTTTGGCTACCTCGACGAATTAAAGAATCAATGATTTTATTGATGAATTCGGATCAAATATTGATGAATTAGGATCACTTATTGGTGAATATGTCATCAATTATTGATGACTTAGGATCAATAATGGATGAATTAGGAGAAATTATTGATGAATTAGGATCAATTATTGATTAATTAGGAGCAATTATTGATGAAATAGGATCAATTATTGATGAATTAGGATCACTTATTGGTGAATTTGTATCAATTATTGATGAAATAGGATCAATTATTGATGAATTAGTAGCAATTATTGATGAAATAGGATCAATTATTGATGAATTAAGATCACTTATTTGTGAATTTGTATCAATTATTGATGAATTAGGGTCAATTTTTGATGAATTAGGATCAATTATTGATGAATTAGGATCAATCATTGATGATTTAGGATCAATCATTTAGGGTCAATATCACCGGATGTGATGTCGTCTGATAGAAATCAGATGGGATTCATCAGGTCATTGCTGTACGTACATAAACCTATATACCGTATTGATCAGCTTCCGGTCGATCTAGAATGAGCAAAAAACAGACGACTGTTGAAATAGCAGACGACCCTAGAGTTTAATTACGTATCGATATGTAGATTGTTATTGGGAAACACATCTATCAATTATTTCCCTATAGTAGCAGAATATTCAAGATTCTGGAAAACAATATTCCCAGTGCAGATAGTTTTTTTATGTTATTCATTATACATGTATAGGATTCGCAACTGAATGATAGTTTTACAATTTAACAGGTATTATTAAACTTGACGTTACAAAGTTTTATAACAATTGTAAATATAAATGTAATATAAACGTATAAACTTGGAATTCAATGGTCGCCTTGCAAGACTGGTGCATATTTGAAATCTACGTTTTCAAGGCGTTTTGTATGAACCTATTGTCACGAAAATCGGAACTTGTCATGTTGGTCAAACCGAAGTTGAAACACTCTGTCTTTACAAGAAGTAGGGAGTAATTTTCAGACAGTTTTTTCTTATTTTCTAAAATTGTGTTTTTGTACTTACGATCTTCTCATTCTAAGCCAGCGATTTGAGCAAATCCTGTCTGACTTATCAGCCCTCCAAAAGTTTTGTCCGTTGCCTAAGAAAAACTCTACCGAGTTCATTCATTCAATAACTTCCGGTTCAATTGAATATAGAAGGCATGGGTTACCTCTCTTGGAAAGCGCTACGTAGCGCTTGTTGAGGCAACGGACACCTGATCATCTAAACGGGAGTGATTACTACAGAGGGTGCGACCTTCAATACGGACTTAAATGTACAATTCTACATTCAAAGTTGTAGAATCTATAATTATGAATATTGCTAATTATACAATTCTGTATATGGCACCGACAGCAACAACTATTAGGATCTTTTAAAAAAACACAACTTGGCTCCTAGCCTACAAGTATATCAGAATACTATATATTTGTTCAGCCTTGTAATTCATACAGTACCCCATATCAGTAGTTATCAAACACTATAAAGCTGTCACCATTTTAACACATTGCAAGATATGAAAGATGACACATGTTCTGTTCTGTTCACATGCAGCTGTTCAATCAAACAATGTATAAATAGTATCGTATACATGTATTATGAAATGCATCCTAGCTGCAGATGAAAATAGTGCAATAACTTCAATAATGTACTGGAAAAGAGTGTGATAACTACAATACTACACTGGAAAAGAGTGCGATATCTACAAAACTACACTGGAAAAGAGTGCGATAACTACAAAACTACACTGGAAAAGAGTGTGATAACTACAAAACTACACTGGAAAAGAGTGTGATAACTACAAAACTACACTGGAAAAGAGTGTGATAACTACAAAACTACACTGGAAAAGAGTGCGATATCTACAAAACTACACTGGAAAAGAGCGCGATTGCTACAAAAATACGTTGGAAAGAGAGAACCATAACTATAAAATTGCGCTGGAAAAGAGATATACCCGGGCTATACACTCTCAGCTAAATGAGATAAAACAAAACGAGTCATTGCTCTATCTTCTATTTATAATGATACAAAGTTACCAACCACAGCGCTATCAAGTTAAGTAAAAAATTAGAATTATGTGTTCGGTGAAAAGGATATTGAAGTTGCTTCTTCCTTGTAAAACACGAACCACATAGAACACGTTATATTTGCTTCACTTACAAGTATGTTCTTGCTGTTAGAGTAAATAATACTCTATGCAATTGGGTGAAACTCAACACTTAAACAATTCTTGGTATCCCATTGTTAGTACTGACAATAAGTATGATGAGGTAATTAACAACATAATTGCAGCCAGATGTCTTCATAAGTCAGGGTGAAGTGTACAGTTACTACTAAAGCTGAAATACAATCGCACTGCACTTAGCCTTGCTGAGTGTTTACAAATAACCAGACACTCTTTCAAAGTCCACCCCTATTGCTTTACACATACAGATCACACACTTTAGTCAATTTAGTCAAATGGGTTTGAAAAATATCCCTTTTCGGGAAAATATTACTGAAGATGTATTCATGAACAAACATGTATTTAACTTTATTATCAATTTTGTATCATAATTATTAAAATAATGATGGGACCTCAAATGAAAGAAATCTGTTTCTATATTGTTACGTATTGTTACACACGTACGCGTATTTATGTATTATTCAATATTACAAAAGTTTTCCACTATGTTTAATTTTAATAGGAGTTAATTTGGGCCAAAACTAATGTCAAGATATACAACGATTTATTCATCGACAAACTTTGTATAGAACATTGTATTCGTCCTGATAGTCTAGCAGCTTACATTGCCGCCCGTGAATTCCCTCATTATACGCGCACGTACATATGGGAAGCTTCATTAAAGACGTATTCACGGTAAACATTAGGCATAAATGATTATCGACAAAACGTAACAATCAATTAATGTCCAATCAACAGGCCAGTCCTCTCATGGGTCAACTTGGAAACTGAACAAAACAACGGCTTACAATACACTTATACTCCTATAACATCGATTGTAGAATTATTTATGCTCTGATGTCGGAACTTTCTGAATACTTAACCTTATTGTATTTGTAGCCGCGTAGAATGCTTAGCTTTATTCTTTTGTTCTGTCATTTTTGTTCGTTGCCCTTTGAAGTTTTTTCTTTGTTAAGAAGCTGTATGTAACCCCTTTTCCATTCAGAGCAAGTTAAGGTTATCATCTTTTTTAACCTTGAACTTTTGTATCAGCGGTTCGGCTCTTACTAAGCCTTCATGGGCGTTTTTAACGGAATCGAACAGTTTGCCTGCTCGTTTTATTATCACCACTTATTAAAGAACACTTTGATGTTCATGCCACATTATCATAAAGACAACACTAGTCTGAACTAGTTTCCTGCAATGAAGTATCAATCAGTATAAAACTCTTCTGCAAACAAATGACAAAACTCAAATGGTGAGGGTGGGGAACATACTAAGTTGGTCTACCCAGATGTGTCTGGTGGCAACGTCCACAGGTAACTTTATTGTTGAAAAATGGTGAACAAAATCTAAAAAATATTTTAGATTATCTTACTTTATATAAAACATATTATTATTGGAAAACATAAATATTCCATAATTTTACTCTTTCATTGATACAATTACCTATGACACTATCGTATGGTCTTCAAATTGTGATAACAAATCAGGCTATTAAATGATGGTTAACCAGTGCTTTCCAGTTAAAAACAACCATCATGTTAACCCAACAATACTCGGCAAATTTATTTGTGGCAATTAATTTGTCAAAATTATAAGGGCGGTAACTTAGTTTAGTAAAATACATACGTTTAATTCATTGGTTACCTCCCTTTGCTATCATAATATACCATTGGTGTTGGATGGAATCACAACTTGTCATCGGTACTCTTTACTCCATACATCCCATAAAAGCATCGGCCTGTTGTTTAAACAAAGTTTCATGACAACATCAAGCTTGTGTGAATCAAATAATCAGACGTTTGTAGCTGCATGGTGTTGGTAGCCTAGCAGAAAGGTAGCGTGAAGCTGAAAACATGGTTGCCTGAAGGTTGCAATGTGATGTTGGCAGTTGCAGTATTTCTTCATATGGAGGACTTGGTCATTTCCAATAAATCATGGAGATAGTACCTTCCTTACACAGCGATCCGTCATCAGATATATGCATCTATTTAACAGCAATTGTCATACAGGTTACATGCGGATTATACCTTGCTACAAAAACACACTTAAATGCATTTTATAATTAACTATAGCAATATTAATGTATACCATATACATTACGTGTTCATTGTGTCCAGAAAAATTCGCGCAAATTTGTGTTTAATTAACCATATACTAGTATGTAACGGTTATACTAGCAAAGTACATACGTCCTTAGCTTTATTCTTATTTCGTATACATGTATGTACCTAAGTGTGTCACTAGTATTGGTTATTTTCACGTAACTTATGACACTACAATCAGACAAGTGAAAGGAAATCTAAATCTAGACAATTACCTTTTGTTCAGACTGTCTTAATTTATAGAAAATACGCCTTGTAAGTAATTATATGTTTCGCATAAATACTCACACACTGTGACATGTGTCCTAGAGTAGTGGAACAATTGTGCTAAATAATGTGAATATGTTTCGCATCATTGAGATTATGGAATAGTTAAACATGCTTAATAAATTATGTTAAATTTACCAACATTCGGATTTATCACAGATTTTAGTAGCATTACTTTCCGTACCGTACTTACTAATTATCTCAACTATTTATATGGGAATGGGTGGATAGTTATACGTTGTTTACGAATTATTTGAATATTGTACAAACATGAATATTCGAGAGAGGTAAATTCTAGTTGGTATCGCGGAAGAACTCGATTATCTTAGACCACACGTAACCTTCATGAAAGTGGAGAAAGCTTGTGTGTTTAGGATATGACGAAGTAGAATAATGGAAACCTGAAATTAAGTACAGCTGACTGATTAGATGGGCAATAAAACTACAAAGAGTAACAAACTAACTGCTGATCATACTTCGGTAAGTAATCTTCCACATCTACCAGTAATTCACGAGTTACAAATATTTGCTGATCCGACGTGGCGTATTAGGTTTAAGTGGAACGGCAGATGCCGGGCGAACGTTAGTTAGTCATCGGGCGATGGCCAGAATAATTTAAGTCTCTTGCTACCGTCACCTGCAGGTGCACGTCGGATACACGGAAACCGTTATGTGTCAGTGTGATTTGTGACATAAATATACTGAGCAACAATCGTATTGATATGAGTCCATGTACATGTATTTACAATTCAGTAAGTACTGAATATTTACACGAACTTTTACTCATAATACCCCACTGCATTTTGATACAACATGGTCATGACCCTTTTGGGGGAGTTGTTCGACAGCAAAGAGTCATTCATACGAGTACATATTTCAGACACAAGTCCCTTCCATTTTACCTGACTATCCTAGCCCCGAGCCTCCGCTATTATACCTAGATGAGATACGTACACCCATTCACTGGTATCAAGATGCAGAGGAAGATGGCGAGTTTGATTGGTCAGATGTTGAAGCAGAGATCGGTCACATTACAGATACCTGCAAACCTCATATACCAGGTAATATAGATATACGAGGGCTGTTCCAAAATTACGTAGACTTCTGTTCACACTCGTTATAGTTTTATAGCAAATTGTGAAGTTACTTTTGAACTCCCCTCTTTCATAATAATACTACAAAATTAGAGTGTATAGTCCAGCTAGGATATTCTGACCGTGACGTCATCGTTAATGTGTACCCAAACGATAAAAACCATTGCTTAAACAGGTAGAGTTTAGTTTGGTATTAAACTGTTGGTATTAGCATTTATACACCGTACTAGTGGATTGTTCCACTGCGTCACTGGATTTTTATCCTAACTGGACTGTACATTGAGAAACGAGGGGTATTAAAAAATAATGTAATAATATACTTTCTAATTCTTATAGGTCTGCTTTAATTATCTTGGCACAAAAAGTCGACATTAAGCTTAGATTTAGCTTGATGCATTTCCATTCAATCAGATCCCTTCTGTAGCGTTTTTATATCTACCAACACGTGTTAAACTATTTTTTAACAGTTAACACAAACATATTGTTCGGAGACATGATATCATCGTATACTTTTGTATTTGATTAAAGTTATTAAGTAACTGATCAATGTTGTCAACGTCAATGTATTGTGCACATTTTGTAGTATCCAGTTTAGATCCAACCTCGCCACGAACACCAAAATATGTGTTGCTGAACGCTGTGATGATGAAGGGTCCTTTAACTCACCGTCCAATGATAACACCATCAGTTCGAACTACATCATTGACGAGCCAGAAATTGTCTCGTAGTGCCGTAACCAAGCGACGTGTATCCATGGCTTCTGCAGGTGCGGTGTCGTTGCATAGCAACATCAGACGTAACAAAACGAAGCCGAGCATGTTGATATCATTTGATCACATTGATAACCATGCTAGAAAGGTATGCCTGATCGTATGTTTTGTTGGGTTCTCTATCCACCGTTAGAATATATAGAGGATCTTGCCAATTGACATAAATTTATATTAAACGAGTTTTGGAAATTTTATTAAGCGAGCCTCTGGCGAGCTTAATAATATTTCCTGAACGAATTTAATATAAATAAATCAATTGACAACGAGTGATAGATTCTTTATATCATATGACACTAAAAACGCAAAAAACCGCATTGATTTATTGGAAAAATCCAATAGTTTATACTGCACGTCTTACGTATAACTGTATACGTACCGGCTATACTAACCTGGATACAAGGAAAGTCATGTGATATAATTTATTTCAAACATGAAGACTACATGGCTAGAGTGTTAGTCTTGAGTTTATGATACACTGGCTTTATGTGATCCTGTTTTGAATTGGAAGCAAGTGTAAACTAGAGGATACATTATTATCAAAAAACGAACTCTGTATTGTGGAGGTTTAATGAAGCGGGAAAACGAAGGATCGAGTCGTTAAGGATGATTTGATAGAACTAATGCAGTCGGTAGGTGAGCCATCATCTGGTTAAAGAAGCGTTATCGTAGTCCAAAACTATACTAGACACCCGGCAGTAAGACTAGAAATACGACGGCATGTATTGTGTCAAAAGTCAAATAAGCTGGTCCTTTAGGGGTGACGTTATAATAAACAAAGCCCTGTATGCTTCCATAATTCTACAGACAATTATCTTACAGGCAATGACACAGCATACACTGACGTTCACATCACTCGTAGAATACTTGAAGGGGCCAATCAAATATCAACAATATTCAGAAATAATGCTGACACGAGCAATCATAATTTGGCTGGCTTCTCAGAATGTCCGCAAGTCATTATTTAGAAAGGCGGACATATCCACACCTCCAGGGTTACTGCAGCTTATAGCACGTGGAGAACTGTCTTATACTGCAGCTTTTACCGTACTGTGCAGGTAAATCATTATGCTGGTTATAACATGCGACCTTTATATGAGCACTTACGGTAGTTATATAACATGCGACCTTTATATGAGCACTTACGGTAGATATATAACATGCGACCTTTATATGAGCACTTACGGTAGATATATAACATGCGACCTTTATATGAGCACTCTAGGTAGATATATAACATGTGATATTTATATTAGCACTCACGGTAGATATATAACATGCGACCTTTATATTAGCACTCACGGTAGATATATAACATGCGACCTTTATATTAGCACTCACGGTAGATATATAACATGTTCAGACAAACATTATATTGATAGGCCAACTGTTGGTTAAAAGTAAGTGGAGGATCCATGCATGTGTATGTACTGCTTATACCTGGGTCACATGTTACCGGAATACGGGATGATGTATGTGTATCCGAGGTGGACTCGATATCTAGCTATTGTATGGCACTGGTCAATAGATAGGTATACATATTTCAAAAGAGTTATTCCGGTCGCCGCCCGACCAACCAATGTCGGCCCATCTCCGATCCGAGTACCGTTCGTTCAATGATCGGATTTGAGACGTAGGTATTAAGTCCGCTGGTAAATCATTTTAGATAGAGCGTTTATAAGCAATTCCAGAAGGTCACAGACCCATGTAGACACACTATTTTAATTGGGTAAATTAAACGAAATGAGAGGTGCCTCAATTATGAACAAGGTTGAACATGCGATACTCTATTCTATTTCAATGACTGTAACGCACTTTTGAATATACACTTGCATGGTGAGGCGAATACCAGTAGTATGTATATTCAAGAGGTTGAAATAAATTGAAATTCGTATATTCATGAATTCGAAAATGTTTTAAAACTCTTTAAAGAAACGTTAATTAGAGCGTTATGTTTATCTTGCAGAGAGGCCGGCATAAAGTGTACAATAATAGAAGGTGTTACTAAACCGTTCGATCGAGATCCATCACTAGATACGGTAGATGTTGTATCAGATACATGGACATGTGTTCATGTGGAAGGAAAATGGCAGATTGTTCATCCACTGCGCATGTGTAAGGTAATATAAGATTGTTTATTGATGTTCGAATACGACACAATCCATGTAAAAATGAATCCAGCACTCAACAGTAATAGCAGAGCATGGCAGGTATAGAGAGGAACATATAAAAATTGAAAAATTCATAGACCACAAATCTGAACACATAAGAAATATGGTCGAAACACAATGCAAATGATGTACATTGGGATATGATTCAATCAGGACCTTGTCTATAAATATCTGTATCTAGGTCAGTGATTGTTTGACCATCGATAATTTGCATTTTGCAATGAAAACAGTTCGATTTCGTTTGGAACGCCTTGATGTTTTACTACAATCACTTAAATCAAACCACAATCATGGCAATAATTGACCTACGTACCCCAGTCACTCGAATCACGCATCAGCAGAATTGGGGTTTTAAAAAATCGTTCGGAATGAATATAAAATAAACAGTCGATACACTTATTCCGATTGGTAAGTGGAATTACCCAAATCGTACATTGCAGCTATTGTTAATGATACCAAGTGTAATGTATACATATCCGTTTATTGTAAATTAATCATGCTCCTGTATTCGCAGGGTTTATCCGAAGCAGGAACTAGTGTGAATGACAGGATTAACCGCCAGATCCGAAAAGTGGGTCAAACACGTAAAACAGCAGTACAGAACTTGAAACAAAAAGCCACAGCTTTCATCAATGAAGATTACTTTATGCCAGCACCGGAAGTATTTGTTCATTCCAACTTTCCGAATAATTCAAAATGGCAGCTCTTGCAACCGGAAGTCACGATTCCATCAAAAGAAGAGTTTACGTCACTTCCGTTTCTTTTCCCCGCGTTCTTCAGGTTAGGATTTAGGATGCTTACGGAACCAAAGTTCATATTATATTCGAAGGAAGGAAAATGTCGGATATGGTTTATAACCGAATACAACAACGCACACAAACTGTCTCTTACATA
This sequence comes from Spisula subtruncata, assembly GCA_963678985.1. Lineage (NCBI taxonomy): Eukaryota > Metazoa > Mollusca > Bivalvia > Venerida > Mactridae > Spisula > Spisula subtruncata. Next base: position 6,546,676 of record OY787663.1, read on the forward strand.
TAAGTTACATGTACTTCGTTCGGAGTATGCCAACACAAAGGTACTCGCAAAAAATGTACATCGCCAAGTAGTTCACTGTCGGCATAATAATAAATTCTTCTTTGAAATAAGTTTTCCGATTGAAGGGAAATTCATGTTGGAAATTAATGCAAGTTACCATAGAGAACATGCGATGCGACTGTGCTATTTTATATTAATTTGTGAAAAAAGACTATCACAATTTCGATATTTGCCATTTAACCCTGGAAACCTTATGTGGGGTCCCGGACCTGCATGTTCAGACTATGGACTTGTGTTACCATCGAAACCAACCGGTATTGTTCGGGTAAGTTGACGTATTTTAAGTTTTAACATCTACTTAGAATCGCTACTTTCGCCACGTCATCAGGTATTGATTCTATGACTAAACAACACATAATTAGATCATTTACTTTTGAATCTGCACTTTCATATCTAGAACTTTTTTCGTTGATCAAACATTTTCTAGATCATTTGCTACATTTTCAGGTTTAATTTGACCATTCTAAAACTATGTATTTTTTCTCAAATTGCCATTATGGCTGTTATTCGCATTTAAAAACCGTGTGTGGGGTAGGCTAACAACATACATGTACTAAACATAATGGCTTAAATTGAAAATCAAAGGCAATAGATTAATTAAGTTGGTGTCTGCATGTAGGTTTTAACCATTCGCGGACACTATAAATTATATACGTCGTGTTTTTGCACAGAGACGTGTATAATGTTGTAAAATAGATGCATGTACATAGAAATCCAAACACTGAAGCAGCACTGTTGTAATGAGCACTTTGTGCTTACCTTTCAATTAAACTTGCATATTCATTTCAGGTATATGAACAGCCAAGAACAGCATTTAATAACATTCAGAAATTAGTTAAAAGGTCACCTGAATATAGACCTAAACTATTCACTTTCCGTTTGCATCCGGATAAATCAAAATATTTTGAATACCATGCTTGTTTGTTAGGATACCATTCTAGTGTCAATAAACTCGTTTCTCCATTTGACGAGGCTGGACAACTAGTAGACAAGACAAGGAGGAATCAGAAACGTGGAACTGATGTTTATCCGGAGTTAACAGCAGATTATTCGTATTGTGTTGAATGTGAACGTCGCGAAAACAAGAGACAATTTCTAGTCAATGTAACTATACCACATGACGGTGAATTCGCTCTGGTGATAATGGCCGTACCACATCGGACTGGGAGAGCACATGGTAATAACGTTGACGTATGTGCTTATCTGCTTCGAACTGTAATTGGTGCACGTAAAGAGGTAACTGAATATATTGTAATTTAAGAAGTTCTGGTGTTTTGTACTTTACTTGGCACTTGCATTAGGACATTCAGTAACAATACACTGGTCCATACCAAATAGTTTCTTCGTTTAGCTCCCGACGGCGGATATGTTTGGGCATATCGGGAAAGAAAACCACAACAGAACTTGTAACCTCTTATATATCTTGAAAACCCATTGAGTTATTGCTTTCATACGTATCATACTTATTCACCATCATGCCCCAATCCATACACAGAAGTAGATTTAACACAAACAAGTTTAAAGTTATTATGATTGTCGATGCTAGAAAGTTAAATTTGTTAGCCATATAATGATGAGGATAGAAGTCGTTATGACTTTTTTTCTTCTAGTGTTTAGTGTTTTGTCTCAGGATAGATAGAACTTAGGATGGACGCTAAACGAAAATACGATCTGGTATGGCCTTGCTTGTCGTCTTAGTGATAACATAGCGTTAGCATAAATCTATTGTATGTATCATAAAATACACAGCTTTCTATTTAAAAAATGATTGCGTCATTAGAACGGTATACTACACATGTGTCGTATAAAAATATATGTACTCGTTGTACTAATCCATGTAAAAGACAATTCATGTGATATATTTATGTATTTCCAGTCGGTTCACCAAAAACTAGCAAGAAATGAGTTGCAGCGGTCAATGAGGTCCAAAGATGACGACTATATACAGTCGTGTATAGATAGATGTATAAAAGTAAAGTTTGATCCACATGATGACGATATAGCTGCAGCTCACACTCGGGTCGAATATCTCAACTATAGAAAAAGTAAATACATTGTTGTTTTTAATCAAAAACAATCTAGACATTAGTAAAATTTAGAAATACATGTACAAATATAGCTATGATTCTTGAATATTGTTCACCTTGAACTATTACATTTATTATTATAATGTTGTTTGTTCATTGGTCATTTTTACCTAATGTAGTAAATCCTTAATATTAAAATAGGTTTCTTACGATACGATACGATACGATACGATACGATACGATACGATACGATACAATACAATACAATACAATACAGTACAATACAAACTCCAGTATTTGTTGAAACGTTTCAGCGTTTTTTAAAAATATGGCTTCATCAGGAATTCCATGACAGGTGTTGAGAATATGACGTCAGACAATAAGAGAATTAGCAACAAACGAGTCAAATCGCGAAACAACAGCATATTCTGTTCAGTGGTTAGTGTCCTGGATTTACATATCCTGGCGATATTAGTATCCTGGATTGGATTCCCGTCCACCGGTAGCTCCTAGCTACCCATCCGTAAACAATATTTTTTCGTTTAGGTCAATAATACAGTATCCTGTGGTTTTATCATAATTATCATTGACATTCTTATTAATTTAGTTTTCTTATCTGCAGATGTGTTTGATGCAATACAAAGACGGAACTATCGCTTTACAAACCTTATTCTCTCCCAAGTTGGTAAATACAGACATAAGGAAGCCCTCATTGTAGAAATACGACGTTTATTTTCTGTACGTAGACTACTGAAACAACTACAAGAGTTTAAACAATACATACCATACCTGCAAGCAGCTGGTAATGAGTTGGTCACGATAACTGAACCACCTGCTGAAGTCCATCTCACACTTGGTGCATTACTTCTTCTACTTGAAGAACCAGACAGATATATTGAGGTTAGATCGATGGCTTAGAACCAGAAGGTCGTAACTACCTCTTACGACCTTATAAGACTTATACATATTTGAAATCTGCTTCACAAGCGCTTCTTATGAGCATATTTTCATGAAAATCTGAAATAGTCATGTTGACCAAAATGAAATTTTAAAAACGTGTTTCCCATAGGTAAAGTGTAAATTACAGACAGTTTTCTCTTGTTTTCTCAATATATCGATTTGGTAGTCACGACCTTCTTATTCTGAGCCAGCGAGATATGAGTTACAGCACAGATAACTGTATCATCAATAAAGACACTTCGAAAACGAAAAATAAAATAAAATATATTTTTCTATAAAGGCATATTTGCTCTAAACTAAATAGCCAGAATTTCAAGAAATCGAAAACAAAAATTGACTATCAAAAATAAACTATACAGAAACTCGTTATCAACTATACAGCTACCTGTCATTTATAGCGGACAGTTCAATTTGAAATGTACATTTTGTACGTAATATTATTTAATTGTTTTTATTTTTCTTGGTCACTTTTTTGTTGCCATTTATCGTGTTCCTATGGCTATGATCTGTGAGTTTTCTTATTGTGTCTACCTCTTTGAGACTTTTGCCATGAAATGTGATTCTCTTTATATGTTTATATATTATACATGCTTATATATTTTCAACCAATTATAGAGTTGGGAATATATCATCCATCAGATGAAGTCGGCCAATGGTAACCATGGTGACGCACCCATCTACAAGAAAATGTATCTAATAGCAGAAATGTGTCCTTCAATTACTACAAGAAGAAAAATCCATACCCTGTTAGCTGAATTCAACCACGACCAAGTAAAACGCGTCAGTGAACCCGCAGGCATGTTTTATATTTGGGTAGGTTTGGTTTCTTCATACCACAGTTTTGCTTGTGCATCGGTTAGACCAAAGTTTGGATTAACTACTGTACAAACATGTATGCGTAGTTTGCACAATATTCGTCATGCATCTCGACATGCATAAAAATTATGTTGAATGACCAAGTCGAAATTCATTTCCACATTCAACATGGCTAATTCAAATTATTTTTTCAATGTGCGCAGCAATATTTCGACATTTCAACATTCTAGTAAAAACACTGTATAGAAACTATTACACAGACACGTTGTCCATCGATCGACAATATTTTAACCAAGTATACCAAAGGAATAGAAAAATTACATTGCATACTTTGTTATTTTGACCAGGTAAAGAAATTGATGAATGTATTGGAAGAGTCAGAGGTCGAGCTAGAACGGCATCAGAACACCAATCAAATCACAGTGAAAGAAGCGACAGTAGATGTCACCATTCACCAACCAATCAAATCACAGTAAAAGAAGCGACAGTAGATGCTATCATTCACCAACCAATCAAATCACAGTAAAAGAAGCGACAGTAGATGCCATCATTCACCAACCAATCAAACCACAGTGAAAGAAGCGACAGTAGATGTCACCATTCACCAACCAATCAAATCACAGTAAAAGAAGCGACAGTAGATGCCATCATTCACCAACCAATCAAATCACAGTAAAAGAAGCGACAGTAGATGCCATCATTCACCAACCAATCAAATCACAGTGAAAGAAGCGACAGTAGATGCCATCATTCACCAGCCAATCAAATCACAGTGAAAGAAGCGACAGTAGATGCCATCATTCACCAACCAATCAAATCACAGTGAAAAAAGCGACAGTAGATGCCATCATTCACCAACCAATCAAATCACAGTAAAAGAAGCGACAGTAGATGCCATCATTCACCAACCAATCAAATCACAGTGAAAGAAGCGACAGTAGATGCCATCATTCACCAACCAATCAAATCACAGTGAATGGAGCCACAACATATGCTATCATTCACCAACCAATCAAATCACAGTGAATGGAGCCACAACATATGCTACCATTCACCAACCAATCAAATCACAGTGAATGGAGCCACAACATATGCTATCATTCACCAACCAATCAAATCACAGTGAATGGAGCCACAACATATGCTATTATTCACCAACCAATCAAATCACAGTGAATGGAGCCACAACATATGCTATCATTCACCAACCAATCAAATCACAGTGAATGGAGCCACAACATATGCTATCATTCACCAACCAATCAAATCACAGTGAATGGAGCCACAACATATGCTATCATTCACCAACCAATCAAATCACAGTGAATGGAGCCACAACATATGTTATCATTCACCAACCAATCAAATCACAGTGAATGGAGCCACAACATATGCTATCATTCACCAACCAATCAAATCACAGTGAATGGAGCCACAACATATGTTATCATTCACCAACCAATCAAATCACAGTGAATGGAGCAACAACATATGCTATCATTCACCAACCAATCAATTACAATGAATGGAGCCACAACATATGCTATCATTCACCAACCAATCAAATCACAGTGAAAGAAGTCACAACAGATGACATCATTCAACAACCAATCAAATCACAGTGAATGGAGCCACAACATATGCTATCATTCACCAACCAATCAAATCACAGTGAAAGAAGTCACAACAGATGACATCATTCAACAACCAATCAAATCACAGTGAATGGAGCCACAACATATGCTATCATTCACCAACCAATCAAATCACAGTGAAAGAAGTCACAACATATGACATCATTCAACAACCAATCAAATCACAGTGAATGGAGCCACAACATATGCTATCATTCACCGACCAATCAAATCACAGTGAAAGAAGTCACAACAGATGACACCATTCAACAACCAATCAAATCACAGTGAATGGAGCCTAACAGATGCTATCATTCACCAACCAATCAAATCACAGTGAATGGAGCCACAACATATGCTACCATTCACCAACCAATCAAATCACAGTGAATGGAGCCACAACATATGTTATCATTCACCAACCAACCAAATCACAGTGAATGGAGCCTAACAGATGCTATCATTCACCAACCAATCAAATCACAGTGAATGGAGCCACAACATATGCCATCATTCACCAACCAATCAAATCCCAGTGAAAGAAGTCACAACAGATGACATCATTCAACAACCAATCAAATCACAGTGAATGGAGCCTAACAGATGCTATCATTAACCAACCAATCAAATCACAGTGAATGGAGCCACAACATATGCTACCATTCACCAACCAATCAAATCACAGTGAATGGAGCCACAACATATGCTATCATTCACCAACCAATCAAATCACAGTGAATGGAGCCACAACATATGCTATCGTTCACCAACCAATCAAATCACAGTGAATGGAGCCACAACATATGCTATCATTCACCAACCAATCAAATCCCAGTGAATGGGGCCACAAGATGTGGGGAGCGGTGGCCTAGAGATAGGACGCGCGCTTCGGGATCGAGAGGTCCCGGGTTCGATCCCCCTCTGGACCACTGGTTAAAATCTCTGAGCAAGACCCACAGCTCCACTCCACCATGGTGTAAAATGGTACCTGTGAGGACAGTGTCTATTCCTCGGCGCCGCAGATCGATGTTCGCTGGCACACCACAGGAGAGAAATAGTCTCCCCAGGTCGACACGAGTGTAGGTTTCCATATGTAGCCCAATGACCAGGGGAGTTAAAATGTCAAAGGGTGCTTGAGCGGCCTAACAGCTGAAAAGAGCCCTAGAAAATTGGTAACTTAACTTAACTTTTTAACATATGATTTCATTCACCAACCAATGAAACCACAGTGAAAGAAGCCACAACATATGCTACCATTCACCAACCAATCAAATCACAGTGAATGGAGCCACAACATATGCTACCATTCACCAACCAATCAAAGCACAGTGAATGGAGCCACAACATATGCTATCGTTCACCAACCAATCAAATCACAATGAATGGAGCCACAACATATGCTATCATTCACCAACCAATCAAATCACAGTGAATGGAGCCACAACATATGCCATCATTCAACAACCAATCAAATCACAGTGAATGGAGCAACAACATATGCTATCATTCACCAACCAATCAATTACAATGAATGGAGCCACAACATATGCTATCATTCACCAACCAATCAAATCACAGTGAAAGAAGTCACAACATATGACATCATTCACCAACCAATCAAATCACAGTGAAAGAAGTCACAACAGATGACATCATTCAACAACCAATCAAATCACAGTAAATGGAGCCACAACATATGCTATCATTCACCAACCAATCAAATCACAGTGAAAGAAGTCACAACATATGACATCATTCAACAACCAATCAAATCACAGTGAATGGAGCCACAACATATGCTATCATTCACCGACCAATCAAATCACAGTGAAAGAAGTCACAACAGATGACATCATTCAACAACCAATCAAATCACAGTGAATGGAGCCTAACAGATGCTATCATTCACCAACCAAACAAATCACAGTGAATGGAGCCTAACAGATGCTATCATTCACCAACCAATCAAATCACAGTGAATGGAGCCACAACATATGCCATCATTCACCAACCAATCAAATCACAGTGAAAGAAGTCACAACAGATGACATCATTCAACAACCAATCAAATCACAGTGAATGGAGCCTAACAGATGCTATCATTAACCAACCAATCAAATCACAGTGAATGGAGCCACAACATATGCCATCATTCAACAACCAATCAAATCACAGTGAATGGAGCCACAACATATGCTACCATTCACCAACCAATCAAATCACAGTGAATGGAGCCACAACATATGCTATCATTCACCAACCAATCAAAGCACAGTGAATGGAGCCACAACATATGCTATCGTTCACCAACCAATCAAATCACAGTGAATGGAGCCACAACATATGCCATCATTCAACAACCAATCAAATCACAGTGAATGGAGCAACAACATATGCTATCATTCACCAACCAATCAAATCACAGTGAATGGAGCCTAACAGATGCTATCATTCACCAACCAATCAAATCACAGTGAATGGAGCCACAACATATGTTTTCATTCACCAACCAATAAAATCACAGTGAAAGAAGTCACAACATATGACATCATTCAACAACCAATCAAATCACAGTGAATGGAGCCACAACATATGCCATCATTCACCAACCAACCAAATCACAGTGAATGGAGCCACAACATATGCTATCATTCACCAACCAATCAAATCACAGTGAATGGAGCCACAACATATGTTATCATTCACCAACCAATAAAATCACAGTGAAAGAAGTCACAACATATGACATCATTCAACAACCAATCAAATCACAGTGAAAGAAGCCACAACATATGCCATCATTCACCAACCAATCAAACATGATGGTGCTTCTGGTCATACGCCAGCTATGAACAAACCAAACAGGAAATGTACATTTTGATTTAATCATTAAGGTGGACACATGCTTCAGTGTTGAGAGTTACTGGGTCCTGGTATACAGGTTGTGGTTTCGATGCAACCTCAAACCAGATAAAACTAACATGATACAAATGATTTTCAGTGTTTCAACCTAACACTAATTTCACTGATATTCTTGTCGAGGATCCGTGTAGGATGCTGCACGACGGGTATCCAAAAGAACCAGAAATGCTTCTGGAACTGGGGTATCTTCTGTGCCATGCATTCTCCCAAATATTAAAGTGATTAAACTTTTCTGGGGGCCTCGCTCAATAGCGAGGATAGACGAAAGCATATAAACATATTTTCATTACTTCAGAAATGTCATCCATTCAGACCTTCATGTCGTACAAAGTGGCGTATATTACATGGACGATATACTGCCATATACTTCGAACTTACATATACTAGTAGTTGAAATGCTTGAAATACATGCAATTAAAATGCATTCTCAGTTGCTCCCTTGGCAAAAAATCGCAACATGAACAAGCTCTGGCAAATCTTGAAGGATACAGTACTATATATTTTACATTAATTAATTAAGGTATGTACATTTTGTAAAACTCATACCCATTAAAATATACATTTAGTTTAAATTCAATAATCTATTCTGTTTTGCAGGAAGGGTATGATCTGCCGCGACCTGGAATCGAACCCATATCACTGACTTTCAAATCATATATGACCACGGTTCTGGCTTCATAGCAGGGAGATTTTTTCGTTCAAATACAAATGAATGCATTTCTGCAGAAGGGTGCATTTTAGCACTTTAGTTGAGTTTAAAAGGTGGAAAGCAACACAATATGGAAGAAAAAGAAATACAGCCTCCAGTTAGTTTGTTGACAAAATAACAAATTGTAAACAATAAAACATAATTCATAGTCTAAGGGAAGTAACTCTTTGAAATTTAGTGTTTGTGCTACCTTGCATTTTACTTTAATATGACTTCGTCATTCTATTTCAACAGACATAGTTAACTACATGTACTAACATATGTTGTCAATTATGGGACATTTGTGGAGAACATCCGCATTACCTTGTCCCTGTCTTTACTTAATGATCAGACAAAAGTGTCGGGAAATAACATGGTACTTAAATGATTTGTAGATAATATACACAAATACATCTCCAGCTGTTGACTTACAGTATGCCCAACTTAATACATGTATATAAAAAGTTCAGGCTAAAATATGAAAACATCGGTCATGTGTCCTTTTATCATATATATTGGACTCATTGTACGACGTGACCTCGTTACCATGGCATCTTGATGTACGGTCTACGTTAGATGAAATGTGGCTCTCAGTCTGGTAGCCCATGCTTTGATTAAAATGTCTGACCAGGGCAAGCATTGGTTCCAAGGGGTTATTTTCAGATGTTAGAAAACGCGTCTGGGGTCACGGATTCCTTATCACATTTTGTCATGAACGCATTGATTTTCGGTCAACATAACTGACAAGTGTACACAATTAGACGCGAGGTATGCGGCATTGTCAACATACTAGAAGGACAATGGTGGCCTAGCGGTGGCCGAGAGGTACGACGCGCCTTCGGGAGCGAGAGATCGCTGGCTCAACCCCCGTCATGACCACTGGTTAATTTCTCGGAGCAAGGAGAAACCACGTGCCCCATTCTATCAAGGCGCGAAGATCCACATGCGTTATTTTACTATTCAATTTTACTAATGTAGATAGCCCAGTCATATTATACAAGGCTAACTAGTCACGGAACTACACGTTTACAATGAATGTTGCTATATACGTACAATGTGACAATATCACGTGACTCTGGCGTCACTAAATATATCACAGACAAGAACAAATAGGTCAACATTATTAGTCGTATTTTATTTCTTCAACGATTATACATTCACAAGTCTAAGATTTCCATGAAATAGCATCCTCGAAAATCCAGACGACACTCCGCTCATGCACTCGCTACATCGACCATTATTCGAACCCTGAGACAATACTTTGAAATGCTTTTGGTTTACCGAGAGAGTCCGGCGATTTCATTGGTCGTTATTGGTGTTTGGTGTTTATTTTCACAAGAACGAATCGGCAAGTAAAAATTATTCTTACAACAAGTGGAGATATCAATACTCAAAATATGGACGATAATTTTCAATCAGCGGGTTCCTAATTCAAAAGTCCCTCTTTAAAGGTCTTCCAAAAGATCTGTAACTTCTACCTTTAATAATAGTTTCACATAAACAACATTTCAACATGGATGCCAACATCATGGATACAATCAGATTTTGTAAACTGGTCGCTTATTGGCTCGCGTGTTAGTACCTGTCCCAGGGGTTGATGTAGCGAGTTTGGGAGTGGGGTCACCTATTGGTTTTACGACGATGATGAATTAGAGAATCTCTGTCAAAAGTAGCACGAAAAACACAAAAGGGGCACAAAAGCAACAACAATAAGTAGAAAACACAAGGAAGACTACACGAATGAACTGGGTCAGACGCAACAGAATGGTAAATTGAACACGACACCTTACCACAGACAACTAGTTACTCACTGCACTCAGTCAGTCAAAACATAACTGGAGTACAAGCCGGTAGACATAAACGAATCAAAAACGGGAGACGACTAACCGATCTTATATCTCAAGGACAGTCAACAAAGCACAACTATAACATAAAAATCATGACTCGTGACATTGTACCATTCTATAACAGGAGTACCGTGTATATCAAACGTGATTTGGCAGTCACATATTTAGATTACAATTCGTTCTATGTGACTTTAAACCACATACGCCTATCTAAATATAGCCACGCTTTTACGAGGTCTGATCAGAAAGTTTCTTTTTTCTATAAGACAGCAATTTCTAAAGTATCAACAAGGGATGTATGTCTTATGACAGCGACAACTAAAACCACAATAATGTTGATGCTATCATGTTTGAAATCGAATGGGGCAATCTTGCGTGGTCATTCGCCCCACCCCCACTGCAGTGATGTAGCCACGGTGATACTGATTTCCGCATCCTTTTTAGTTGGTCGTTGTGACAGCCGAGTGGTTCCGTTCTTCGCGGTGCTAGGCGATAGCGCCGTACAGTAAGGATTCGAATTCCAGTGTACGTGTATGTGCAAGATGTAAACATGGCATACAATCATGCGTACAATAATAAGTGTACATCTTGCATGGGAGAACATTTCAGTGAAAGTATGGATCAACCCTCATATGTCTGAGCCTAATTTTGACGGGCTATGAAATAGTCTGATAAACTGCAGGATTTGATTCAGATGAACAGTTGAACGTTAAAAATGAAGTCGTTAATAATTATAGTTTGTGCTGCTTGGATGGTGTGTAAGTAAAATCGTTGATTATAACATTATTATTAATAACAGTAAAGACTTTGAAGAAGGTCAACTTTCTGATTTTAGCCTCGTGTTTAACAAGTGGTATGACCTGTATAAAGGTTGAATAGAAATAAAAGATTATGCACGTTTTACGACAGAGAAAACACTGAAGACAAGTTTCATTTTTTTCTGCCCAAAATCCTAGCATGTTAAAATGTTTAGAATTGCTTAACATCATAACATAACATAACATATTCTTATAAACCTATGTAGATATGTGTTTTATGTATATCGAAAACGAATAGAAATTCAAAAGGAAAATATGTAGTACTTATATTGTCAATACATTGCAATGTATTTATACACTTAAACGAATTTCTAATTGGCCACCCAATGAATTATTATATTATGCGACATATTCAGTCAATATTTCTAAAATTGTGGTTATTATCATTCCATGCACTTATCTATCGATTTCAAGAAATAAATTACGCATGCATGTATAAAATCATCCATGCGGAACAGTTAGTGCAAAATGGCTTACGTGCACGTGGCTCACGTACCCGACATATTTGATTTTTGAAATTAGTCAAAATGTATTCTCTGTCGATTGGCTTAATGAAAGGTATTAATACTGACGAGAATAAGTAATACGGGGCGCGCTGAGGCCGTTAGAATGACGAGTACCAGCACCAAAATCCAGAAATGTACGTCAAAACGTCTTTTTGTAAAAAGCAATATTATAATAACGTGGGGTTTAGCTCGAATTACTGCAAGAAACATATTTTCCATCAATAAAATTGGACAGTATCGGGGTTTCGATTATTTATATTTTTCTAAAAGCATTTTTTTAAAACTAATTTATAAAAACACGTGGCCAATCAGAAATTCGTTCCATGTATGCATGCAACTGACGTCATGAGCGCGTTCCACGTGGCTCTTTTTTCACAAATTATAGTGTTTAAAGAAAATTAGATCTACAGGGAACAAATTTATACCAAATACGATACTATTCCGAGCTGTGCACGAGGCCAACGTGCAAAAAGGCAATTTCGCACCAACCGTTACGCATGGATGATTTTGTATATGAATACGTCATTTCTTTCCAGAAATAGATAAGTAAGTGCGTGGAATAAACAAAAAACACAGCCTAAGATTTATTGATATAATTTATCAGATGATATAATATTTTTTAGGGTGGCCAATTAGAAATTCGTTTAAGTGTATTGTCATGATTGTCCATTCTCCAGTACTGCCAAATATTTATAATATTATATCTATTTGAGTAATTTTGTTATATGTGATCATGTATAATATGTATATATTTGTGTTATTTTGAAAAAAAAACTGTTGTTTGTGTGTGATGAGGTGCTGAACGCACACATCTAAATAAACTTCTGTCCTGTTCTGATAAATGTCTAGGTCGGTCATTAGATTTATCCACTCATCGAGCAGATTAACTGTTGCTGCTAAAACGAGACAACTTCTATACTTAGTTCAAAATGTATAAAGTTATACGTACCACATGTAGTATAAACTATTGAAATTTTTCCAATAAATCAATGCGTATTTTTTGTTTTTAGTGTCATATGATATAAAGAACCTATCACTCGTTGTCAATTGATATATTTATAATTTTATATTAAACTCGTTCAGGAAATATTATTAAGTTCCTCAGAGGCTCGCTTAATAAAATTTCCAAAACTCGTTTAATATAAATTTATATCCTCTATATCCAAGAGTACGTTTTCTTCTTAGATAACATTAGGCAACGAATCCTTAATTAAAGTTGATGTTATTTTAATTTATGATCGAAAAAGTTGTAGTGTGTTCATAGTGTTGAAATTGATGTAAATACGGAAGCATGTTTGTGTGAAGAACAGCATGAACGGGTAAATAATTGCTGTTTGTGTACAGGACATCATGGACGGGTAAATAAATGCTGTTTGTGTACAGGAACTGCATGAACGGGTAAATAAGTGTTGTATATTTGTGTTCAGAACAGTATGAACGGGTAAATAAATGTTGTATGTTTGTGTTCAGAACAGCATGAACGGGTAAATAAATGTTGTATGTTTGTGTTCAGAACAGTATGAACGGGTAAATAAATGTTGTATGTTTGTGTTCAGAACAGTATGAACGGGTAAATAAATGTTGTATGTTTGTGTTCAGAACAGTATGAACGGGTAAATAAATGTTGTTTGTTTGTGTGCAGAACAGCATGAAGGGGTAAATAAATGTTGTTTGTTTGTGTTCAGAACAGCATGAACGGGTAAATAAATGCTGTTTGTGTGCAGAACAGCATGAACGGGTAAATGAATGTTGTATGTTTGTGTTCAGAACAGTATGAACGGGTAAACAAATGTGTGTTTGTGTGCAGAACAGCATGAACGGGTAAATAAATGTTGTTTGTTTGTGTGCAGAACAGTATGAACGGGTAAATAAATGTTGTATGTTTGTGTTCAGAACAGTATGAATGGGTAAATAAATGTTGTTTGTTTGTGTGCAGAACAGCGTGAACGGGTAAACAAATGTTGTATGTTTGTGTGCAGAACAGCATGAACGGGTAAACAAATGTTGTATGTTTGTGTGCAGAACTGCATGAACGGGTAAATAAATGCTGTTTGTGTGCAGAACAGCATGAACGGGTAAATAAGTATTGTATGTTTGTGTTCAGAACAGCATGAACGGGTAAATAAATGCTGTATGTTTGTGTTCAGAACAGTATGAACGGGTAAATAAACGTTGTTTGTTTGTGTGCAGAACAGCATGAACGGGTAAATAAATGTTGTTTGTTTGTGTGCAGAACAGCATGAACGGGTAAATAAATGTTGTATGTTTGTGTGCAGAACTGCATGAACGGGTAAATAAATGCTGTTTGTTTGTGTGCAGAACAGCATGAACGGGTAAATAAATGTTGTATGTTTGTGTGCAGAACTGCATGAACGGGTAAATAAATGTTGTTTGTTTGTGTGCAGAACTGTATGAACGGGTAAATATAAGTTGTTTGTTGTGTACAGAACTGACTGTATGAACGGGTAAATAAAAGTTGTTTGTTGTGTACAGAACTGACTGTATGAACGGGTAAATATATGTTGTTTGTTGTGTACAGAACTGACTGTATGAACGGGTAAATAAAAGTTGTTTGTTGTGTACAGAACTGACTGTATGAACGGGAAAATATAAGTTGTTTGTTGTGTACAGAACTGACTGTATAAACGGGTAAATATAAGTTGTTTGTCGTGTACAGAACTGACTGTATGAACGGGTAAATATAAGTTGTTTGTTGTGTACAGAACTGACTGTATGAACGGGTAAATAAAAATTGTTTGTTGTGTATAGAACTGACTGTATGAACGGGTAAATATATGTTGTTTGTTGTGTACAGAACTGACTGTATGAACGGGTAAATATAAGTTGTTTGTTGTGTATAGAACTGACTGTATGAACGGGTAAATATATGTTGTTTGTTTGTATGCGGAACTGCATGAACGGGTAAATATGTTGTTTGTTTGTGTACAGAACAGCATGAACGGGTAAATAAATGTTCTTTGTTGTAAATCAATGGTGTTTATCTGTTCTGTTTATTTGATAGATCTGTGCTACGGGGAAAGCTGTAGACGAACGTCTGACTGTGATCACGAGGGATGCAAAGGGGCTGGCTATAACATAACGTGCCATAATTATGTATGCACGTGTCAGTACAGTAAGTAACAATATCACATCATCTCTGGGTTACGTAATACTGTCTACAATTCTCTTGTGATCCGATTATGGCTTGGAAGTTCGTTGTCTTGTTGGTAAATAGTGGACTCAAGTCTTATTTCAAAATTGAACATACCACATTACTTTAAGGCCTAGACGACCAGTCCAGAATAAATCATTGTTTCTCCTGTAGTTGATCGAGTTACTCCTAAATTTCTTCACCTGGTCTCACATAGTTAAAATATTTCTAGATTAAAGCTTCTCATTTTTTGCTACATTTGCCATTCTCTCTCCTTCATACATAGTTTGCACGTTTCGTGTGCCAAATTGATTGGCTTCCTCGTCGATAGGAGATTCAGTCGTCTAGCTTCCCCAGGGTTACCTACGTATCCTTTCTAGGAGAGGCTCCTCGACGTCGTGTGTTTGTTCTGTTTTCTTTGATTATTGACGTTTCTGTAACCAGTTTGATCCACTGATGGGTGGTTGACCCCCAGCTTTACCAGAGCCATGTAGGGCACCATTACTTGCTTCTAGGAGGTTCACTTATACTTTAACCATTTGAAGTACATGCGTTCTCTAGAACGCGCTCTACTATGTACGAACTGAATGAGCGAGCTGGTCAGAATAATAGCAAACCGTGTATGTAATTCTTAATCTAGATTTCACATGCAGTAAAGATCTTACATGCATATCATATTTCTTTTATGTACTGCTAGGTTCAGAATGAACAAAAAAAAACGGTTGCAATTTAAGTTTAGGACTTCTCGACATGATATCTGTATTGATTCATATTTACAACTATTCCTATATTTCAGTTGCCAACTGCATCTCGGCTTCTGATTGCACTGCAACTGGTTGTAATGGTAATGACCAATGGCATTGTCTGGATAACGGATGTAGATGCTTCTAGAAATAAAACTTAAACATGTATAAATACCAGCAAACGTTTGTTATCACTGACACCCCCTCACTATGTACTGTAATTAATGTTATGCGAACTATATTTCGTTGTGTGCTACGCCGGAAACGTACCGTAGGTGTAGTTATTTCGTCTCGTACAGTGTAGTCTGAGAAAACCGAACATCGTTCAAATCATTGATCCGTTCGGTTTTCTCAATTTTTAATTAAATTACTTATGAATTTTATGTCCGTGTTGTGGCTTTGGCTTAAGCTTCGGTGCGCCATCATATTTACCATTCCACAACAAACCTCTGAATTCTTCACACGTGGGGACAAATTCACATTGGCATCAAATTTATGATCTTTCGCGTCAAAAGTACGAGTCAGGGCTGTGTTGATTTTAAAACAGTTTATTTAATAATACATGATCAAAGTTGATATAGCTTGGCTATTTTGACTTGAGCTTGACCTTTATGCAAGAATATATTACAAGGTTCTTGCTTTGAATATATCAATTTCCGCAAGCAAATCTTGCGATATCGGTATTTCAAATTTGTGTTTGTATTACATCTCGAGCGTCTTCGTGAATCAAACGTGATAACGTTACTCCCCGATTAAGAAAACATACACTCGGTGTTGTAAACGTAGACAATATATCGACTGTTAAATTATGCTAATCAAAAGGTCAGGCTCATGTCAAAGTGGCCAAGCTATAGCAGAGTATGTGTTTGTTAGAACACTCACTGTAACACACGACTAAAAATATAAATACATGTAAGATACAGAATTTATTCACATAAAATTTAAACTCGTCAACAAATAGTTCTATACACTGTCGATGGTTTTCCTCAACTATTTACAGACCGTTCAAAGGTAAATGATAACGGTTATAAACATCGTTTACCGTTAGAATTGATTTAAAGGGTACTGATTGACAACTGGCGAAAACTAATTCCTTCGATCACTATTTTAGCTTTCCAATATGTAAGTCCTAAAGATTAAAAAGAATGATTTTTGAATTTTAAGATTTCCTTTAGCGCTTTGATAAAACAGTAGTTACAGTAGATATACCAATGCTTGGACATATCTGGTGTCCGTTGCCTAAGCAAAGCGCTACCGAGCGCTTTCATTAAGTTACCTCCCATTCAAATAAATATAGAAGGCATGAATTACCTCCAGTAGAAAGCGCTACGCGGCGCTTTGCTTAGGCAACGGACACGGCACTGATCTACCGTTTTATTTATATAAGCTTTAATCTTGTAAGAACATAATTATACAGTTAAGTAAGATTGAACTAACTAACCTGGCTAATTATTGCAATTTAAAACACTAATCTGACATTAATACGATAAGATTACTGTGGGTTGTATAATCGCCGTGGTAATGATGTCATAACTTTAAGACACTGCTGTAGTTTTAATGTATTGTAGTGAAGTCTGAGAAGATATAACTCTGAGAAAACCGAATTATAGCAAAACCCGGCTCCGATATAACAGGCTAGGAGAAAACCCGGCTCTGAGAAAACGGGCTTGGAGAAAACCCGGTTCAGAGAAAACGGACTTGGAGAAAACCCGGTTCTGAGAAAACGGGCTTGGAGAAAACCCGGTTTAGAGAATACGGGCTTGGAGAAAACCCGGTTCAGAGAATACGGGCTAGGAGAAAACCCGGTTCTGGGAAAACGGGCTAGGAGAAAACCCGGTTATGAGAAAACGGGCTAGGAGAAAACCCGGTTATGCGAAAACGGGCTAGGAGAAAACCGTAACACAGACAGTTTGGTCCATAATTAACCCTTCTTGTTTTCGAATATTTCTTATCAAATAAGAAATGTACCTTTATTTATGTGGTATTTAAATGAGGTTTTCATGTAGGCCTGTCGACCATGTTCACGACCAGGTTGTAAATAAGCTGCACGGTCGTCAACTAAACATAAAATAACCCAAAAAGCACTAAAGGCGTTCTCACGTATTTTTAACCCACTTAAAGTATGGTCATATACATGGTGATTTATGCCTTAAAGATAAGCGTGACATAAATAGCTGAATGTGGAAAAGAGGGTCAGACCCACGTCATAAAATCTAAAATCTTATCACAAAGAAACAACGTGAAGCATTGACCTTAGGTAGGCCTACACATTGAATACACAAACATATTTTACAAAAATAATGAACATCGGGAAGGAAAGACTGCACTCGACTGACTATGAAACAACCAAACGCAAATACGACACAAAAACTGCATATATCACAAGACACAAAGCCCAACTCAAATATAATGACCAAGAAAATGAAACAACAATATTCGTAATATATCATCCTCTAAAACACAGGCGCCCGGCACTCACATCTACATCTGATGTAGTGAGTTTATGAGTGGAGGCACCGCTGGGTTTTCGAGGATGGTAATATAATTATATAATGAGGAATAACAGGGTCATTATTGTGTTATGGATGATGGTTTTGTTAAAATGTGACTATGAGTATCACCAATGTGATTGTTCCATGGTTCAATGCAATTTACATCTGATTGTGCATTTTCTTTTATCCCGTCTGTGACGTAATAAGTCCATGGCAACAGTAACTTGCGCATGCGTAAAACATACCTTGACTAAAATGTAACATAGTGCGAGTAATGTGGGAGATGTTTACAACATGACATCAAAACCACTATACACTGACTGCATATCTCCAATAAATATAACATTAAAAATATTAAATAAAACGTTCGTTAATTGAAGCCTTGCCATGCGTAGGAATTGACCACGCCCATTTGTCGATAAGGTGATGACGTCACACGTCTATCATGGTCCGGGACCTTTTCTTTCCTCATTTGGGTAAGTCTTCCGAGCTAGAATAAAATGTTTAAGAATATTTCGTTTGTTATTTACATGTATGTATATTATTCAACTATATAATCAAGCAGTGCTTGCTCAACCAGACAATGGTCAAGAATGGAGTCTACTCTCAGAAATCCGGATCACAAAAATGGAAATCTGTCAAAACCGACTTCTGAGTAGTCTATGACCTAAAAGTATCATTCTTTATTTCAATGTACAACTAGCTACACCAACGGGAATTCCGAACACTATAAATTTCGCAAATACGCCATGGTTCACAAAAATGAAAATCTATCAAAGCCGACCAGTCTATGTCCCAAAACTATCATTCTTTATTTCAACACACAAAAAGCTACGCCAACATGCATTCCGAACGCTAAAAATGTCACCAATACCCGATATACAAAATCTATAGAATTGATTTTGTAAAATTAAAAGTAAACTGGCACCAATTTGCTGTTCTAGTACATGTGTTTCTGTTCCACAGTATCAAAAGTTATATCAGACTGATTTATTTAATACATACCATTTCATCTATTTCTTCCTGATCCATTTTCTTTCCAACACGTGAATAAGGTCTTTCCTTGGGTCTCGGAGATTGACATAATCTGTTTACAGACTGATCTATTTCATATTCTGTCATTTTCTGATATCCCAGTCCAAATTCTGGTTTCAAGATGGTTCCCCAAGGTAGCTTGCTGGTGTTGGTTCGTACTGAAGAATGGACAGCCGCCATGTTTCGTAAGTAGCTGAAGAAATAATTGTACTTTAATTGACATAGTGGACGTAGTTTTTTTGCTGGAGGTTAGTACATCACACATAATGGTTGAAAGGTAAGGTATCCTCACAAGGTCATTAATGACTTATCAAGTAGTGTAAGGTACCATCAATGAGTGTGCCAGACTGTGTAAGGTACCATCAATGAGTGTGCCAAAATGTGTAAGGCACCCCTAATGAGTGTGCCAGACTGTGTAAGGTACCAACAATTAGTGTGCCTGACAGTGTTAGGTACCTCTATGAGAGTGCCTGACTGTGTAAGGTACCTCTATGAGAGTGCCTGACTGTGTAAGGTACCCTCAATGTGTGTGCCAGACTGTGTAAGGTATCCTCAATGTGTGTGCCAGACTGTGTAAGGTATCCCCTATGAAAGTGCCTGACTGTGTAAGGTATCCACTATGAGTGTGCCTGACTGTGTAAGGTACCCCCCTGAGTGTGCCTGACTGTGTAAGGCACCCCCCTAAGTGTGCCTGACTGTGTAAGGTATCCCCCATGATTGTGCCTGACTGTGTAAGGCACCCCCTACGAGTGTGCCTGACTGTGTAAGGTACCCCCTATGAGTGTGATTGACTGTGTAAGGTATCCCCTTTGAGTGTGTCTGACTGTGTAAGGTACCCCCCTGAGTGTGCCTGACTGTGTAAGGCACCCCCCTAAGTGTGCCTGACTGTGTAAGGTATCCCCCATGATTGTGCCTGACTGTGTAAGGCACCCCCCTATGAGTGTGCCTGACTGTGTAAGGTACCCCCTATGAGTGTGATTGACTGTGTAAGGTATCCCCTTTGAGTGTGTCTGACTGTGTAATGTACCCATAATGAGTGTGCCAGACTGTGTAAGGTACCCCCTATGTGTGTGTCTGACTGTGTAATGTACCCATAATGAGTGTGCCAGACTGTGTAAGGTATCATCAAAAACATGTATGAGCTACATTGTGCAATGTGGAACCATGAATGCAATGTATTTGATATTGTTGGTTATCCTTAGGGACATGTAGGGTTGTACCCGACCTCGCTTGGTACCGATAGAGCTTAGAAAGTTTAATTGATCTCATAGAGTCAAGTATTTTAGAGGAAATGTACCCAAAATGTTAATTTGTGTGGTTTCCTATAAAGTCGAACATGGCTGAACTTTGTGTAAGTGAGAACCCCATGGCGCATTAAATGACTGCATTTGGTGGTGGCGAGTACGTTTTCCCCGAAAGATCAGTTAGACCGGTGTAATTTGTGATTGTGAGCATGTAAACGAATAATATTAAATTGACACTATATTGACAAATGAACAAGGCATTCAACACACATATTTAGTTACCAAAGTTAGCGAAGGGAAATTAATGGTACCTGACACGATCAATATAGAGACAAACCGTTAAACACAGGAGGTTTTGAAGAATGCATAACCCTCTTTGGTTAATATTCTATTGATACATATTGCAACAAAAACAGATGATCCAAATATGAATACAAACATAAACATTTCATAAGACTTGAGTTTGACTTTGTCAATTTGTCATTAAACCGTCAGGTATCGACCGACATTGGAGCATATTGTATTACAGATCCGATTGAATTCATGAAATATTATAGCCACTATGTCTATTGTTTCAAATATCATGTATACAATACAGAGAGCACTGATAATGTATGTGTCGACTAAGAGAAACAAGATCCGTTTAGAATGTAGTGTAATTGGTGTAAATAGACCGAATCTACAAACGTCCCCATTACAAACAAGTAACCGGTGCACACAGCGTATGTACACACAGCGTATGTACCAAAACACTGTATGAATTATTGTGAAACTATAAAATTAATCTCAACTCCATTTGTAAGACGTATTGCGATTAAAAGAACAAGTAACTCCCGACCATGTATGATTTATTGTGATACTATTTATTTTAACTGTAAATAGTAAGGTGCAAACCAAAGCCACATAGCTACGGTGGCAGCGCCTAGTCACACACACCAGAGTCAGACATAGTACAAGCCATCCACATCACCAAAAATGGATGCTTCATGCACGCCTTATATGCTCACTCCGCACTGAATGACACACTGCGGACTTCGAATTTTGTTCATAATTAGCCATAAAGGGAGGTAATTATAAGTTATAACTACACTGAAGTGAGGTTGTAGGCCTCTTGAGTGTAGGATAAAAGCCCCTACGGATATAAGCCCCTACGCTCATTTTTATACATGAGGACATTAGCCCCTACGCATTTTTTACACTAGGATATAAGATGTCAGTTTAATAGCACAACACGAATGGATTCCCTTTTCTATCCATTGACTGTCCGCTTGCACTGTACGGTAACGTGCAACTACAACCCCGGTCCCAATACATTGGTATATATATATACAGTACGTTCAAAGTTAAATGATTACGGGTTTAAACATCAGCTCGTCCATCAGGTAAAGGTATATATGGGTATACCTTAGTTAACGATAGTCTTCGCTATTCTTTCGAAAGGGATAGTTCCCTAATAAGTATTACTTATTAAATCGACTCTACAACAAATGCCATTAATTTAGTAGTATTTTTTTTATATAAACTTAAGGTTTGTTTTGGAATCGATGTGAACAGACAAACTTAACAAAGACATTATTAAATCGTTCACCAGATGAGAGTCTGCCAATTTATTTGTTAAAGGACTATTGTGTGGCAAACATATCAAGAACCAATCACCAATATACCAATGAAGTAGGTAATCAAATTTATCAATTAAACAAAAGACAAATTACAGAGTGTTAATTAAGTATCGACTAATTAATGAATAATTGATAAATCGTTTATCAATTTGGCAGAGATTGTATGTGTTATTGTGTTAAGTGATGAAATGTCATCAATGGTATTGTCCGTATATCATATGTGTCTGATTATTGCATGTACATGTAGTTAGTTCTATGGTTTTATAGTTAGCGCGGGTGGTTAGAGTTGTCAAATAACGTTTTTGTTTCTTTCCGGCCAAATAGCTGTTGCAACGACTGGTTGACAAAACTTCTGCAATTTTCCAAATAACATTCTTAATACAATGTTGGATAGCTCGTCTAGTGGATAATTTATTGACCATGCATTGTCTTTTTATTCAATTGAATAGTTGAAAACAACAATAACACCATGTTACGATATTATATTGTTTATAGTTATGCAAGTCACAGTCCTAAATCGATTCGGGTGTTCAACATGGGTATTTTTCCAGTCATTTATTGTTCTACAGTATGAAGAAGAAGGGGTTTTACGCGACCAAAGAATCAGTTCGATGCATATTAGGGTGTTCTTGATAAATGCTGTTCGGGGCATAGAAGTTCTACTGTATGGATAGGTAATTGATATGCACTTATTGTATGAACAAATCGATACGTGAAAAGGGTCGCAAAAAGATTCGTTAATACATTACAGTATATGTAGTACATTTTGTATAAAAATTTATAACAACTTTTTACTTTATGTTTTTCAAGTAACCCTAGTCCAATTTTTAGTAGTATAATTATAATTGTCCACATGTAAAGGTTTCACTGATTAAATCATACTTAGATTCACATGAGATATAAATTGTCATTTAATTGTATGGTGGCAAGGGTATAAGCCGATCTCTGTAAAGTTTTGATGGTGATTTAAATCGAACCAATGTCCGATAAAATCGAACTTGTATAAATATAAATACAAACTATTCAAATGATTATTGTGAATCTAGTACCGTAATTCTATTACACCCATTTCAAAATTGTCCTTGGTTGGATCCGATAGTATAGCTTGGCTATTCTGACCTGAACCTGACCTTTATGCAAGAATATATTACAATCTTCTTGGTTTGAATATATCAATTTCCGCAAGCGAATCGTGCGATATTGGTATTCCATATTTGTGTTTGTATTACATCTCGAGCTTCTTCGTGATACTCCCCGATTATGAAAACATACAGTCGGTGTTATAAACGTAGATGATAAATCGACTGTTAAATTATGCTAATCAATAGGTCAGGCTCGTGTCAATGTGGTCAAGCTATATCTAAGATAGTGTACATGTACTCGTATGTGTGTAGGTATAGGGAAAGTTGTGTGATACAAGGAATCAGAGTGTGATACCCTTGCTCTTTCCGAAATTCTACCTTGGTTTTTAACTTGTCCGGGGTACAGCACAGTCGGAACGGTCCGTATGGCATTTGTCTTTTTGATAATATATGATTCGATCTAAGAATTGTACGAGGTGTTCCGATTAGGTTACAGCACTGCTACACGTCAGACCAACACTTGGTTAAACCAGTTTTAAAATCTGTAATGTGTGGGAAACAGAATTTTCGAATTTCCCTTGGCACTACCAGGCTTTGAAGTTCTTATATATAGTTTATTATAGTTTGTCACATTTAGATGCTCGCTGTTTTTGGCAAGCATTTTACTGATAAGATTGTGCATCCCCATCATAATGCCAACGTTGTGCTGAACAGTGAGATTATTCGTTAGGCAGCACCGCCAAAAAAGATTAGTTTTGAATTAAAAGTGACCAAAAAAGTCTAACGGAGTGACAGTGTGGTAAGTTAGCCAAATACAAACAATTCTACATACTAAAATATCAAACTACTAGTGCACCAGGAATGCAAAACCAAGTTCTAGAGAAAGATGTCCCCTAACTTTACACCAAAGTGATACAAAAGTAAACGTCAACGTTCTACAATAATTAAATTACATCAGGAATGATAGTACATTGGCACCCCAAAGAAAAAATAAATCGGGCAAAATTATGCAGAAAAATATTTGCAATTATCCTAAAATCATTATAAATTATGATAAAATTTTACCTTTATCTATGATTTAAAATTCCGACTCTGAATGACTATAAGCCTATACAACATGCATGGAAATCAAACACTACGAATAAAGCAAAAGCAATCAATTTATTTCCATGTACATTTAATTTCACCTCACACGTTTCCCTTGTCATGAATCACGTACAAATAAAATACGATTTCTTAATCAATACTCAAGGTGATCGATTATTACAAAGTTTACGTTTATTAATGCAATCAGGTAAATACTGGTTTAACGTACTAAATGTATAATCTACGATTGAAAGAACCGACTCTGTTATACAATTAACCAGGCATGTTGACAAGTGCCACTTTAATCAGCTTACTGTCGAGATAGGAATATTGAACTAATATAAAAGTGTTGTAAATTGCCCGCTGTTACGATCAAATCACGCCATAAATCTAAAGCAACTTGCTCATATACATTGTACATAATACAGGGTGTTTAAGAACGTTCGTTCTCAAGTTCAATAGTTTACTTACATGCATATGTTTTTTCTGAAGTTAGAAGAAAGTTAAATTTTCAGGTTAAGTTCCAGAGGGTTCTACTATTGTACTTATCTTTCTGGCATCAAAACAGTAAACAAAGTTAAGTTACCAACTTTTTAGGGTTCTTTTCAGCGGTTAAGCCGCTCAAGCACCCATTGACATTTTAACTTCCCCTGGTCATTGGGCTACCTATAGAAACCTACGTCTCACTGGGAGTCTAATTCTCTCTTGTGGGTGTGACAGCCAACATCGATCTGAGGCGCCCAGGAGCCCGCACGGATATCGAGACTCGTATAGCTAGTTTGCGATAGAAAAAAATCGTGTTTTTTTAAACATTTCTCTGTAATTACTAAACCTACATGTATGAAATTTTGCACGAATAAATGAAATATATCTACCTAATACACACTGAAATTTCAGCAACATCAGAATTCAGTTAAAAAACTTTTGTTCATAAGTTCTATGTAACATATTTGTAGTTTTGTATGAAATGTCAAGTTAGAAGACTTGATACTTGCAACAGCCAATTTTACGATCATGTGATACACCTAACGGTATATTTACGTATTTGCAACCTATTTAATATAACACACGCGAGGTCCGTCTGTGAATCAGACGGAGAACATGTTAATGTAGTACATTGTTTACAAGCAACACACCTAAATAACCTGAATCATACGGGCCTCTTAAGTCTCGTCTTCACAACACGGTTATGACAATCCCGACGATCACGGAGTGTAACGGTTAAATAATTGATAATAAATCATCAATGGAATACCAGATTACCTCCCAGCGTTAAACTGTCCATGCGCATGTAATTTCAATATATAATAAAGAATAAATGTCTTTTAATAAGTGATTAAAAATTATGAAATTCGGAATGGGAGTAGGTAGGAAGTTATTTGAACAGAACAGAACAGAACATATCCTTTATTTTCAGCACAGATTACATAGTAATGACAAGTGCATTAAATATATACAGAAATGATATACATGGATAATGGCGGTGTGATATGTAATAAGGATTTTCAAAAGGATAGAACATATTTCAAGAAAACAACAACATTTTATGTTAAAAGTAATGTAGATTCTAATAATTGTTTATAAGCGGGTGGGGAAAGCAGCTGTTGATGGAATATGTTACAAATTTGATTTTATGACAAGTATACATGGTGTATATACACAAATTAGATTATTAAATTTAGCAGAAGTCTTTAACGACGGGTACAAATGACAGTATTAACATGGATGAAACACTTACATAGTAACATTAATAATGGATGGAAAAAATACATTTAAACAAACGTGTAGTAAATATTACAACAAATTAATGAACACGGATGAAAAACAAAACAAATTTACAATCTATACACAAGGCAGGGTTAAATATGAATGACATATGTACAGTGAGTGTTTACTCAATCAAAACGAATAATGGAAAATGTACAGATAGATTCATCAATGGGTGTTTACTCATTTGGAACAAAACACGATTTTGGACTACACGTGGTTTAATAAAACAAAACATAGTGCTGGTGGAGACCTAATAGTTTATATAATTAATTGAAATGTGGCTGTACGCACGTATACATTTGGATGATAATACAAAAACAGTAAGTAACATTTTTTACATGTAAAGTTGTACAATACGACGACTTGTTAGAGAACATTTAATAAGGAACAAAACAGATACAGCTGGTCATAGAGTAAAAGCAAGTTTTATTGATGTAATTGGATATTAACATTTCTCGAAAAGAAATTCATGACAAAATTAACGTAAGAACTGAGATTTTTTAATGTCAATGTATCTTTTACGGTTAGAAGCTGCTTAAATTTGAGCAAGCTTGGTCTGTAATTGAATCGGCTTGGTAAAAGTTGTCTACGTTTTTCATTGAAATACGGACAGATTAATAGGTAGTGGAATTCGTCTCCCCGTCGCTCGACTAAATTGCAAAGGATGCACTTTCTTTGATCTACAGGTATGAAAGAGTTAGCCCATCGACCGCATTCAATTGGGAGTCTTTGATTCGCCGTGCGAAAGTGAAGTAGACGTAATCTGATATGTGATGGTAAAATGACGAGATATTTCTCAAATTCTAGGTTTTCCTTGAACGAACTATAAATTTCACCTTTACTGGAATTTCGAAGGCTAGCGTGCCAAGTTTGGTTAAATTGGTCTATCAGGGTTTGTTTAACGAGTTTGTGTATGTAGTTAACTTGGACGGTTCTTTGATTTAGCCAAACATGGGTATTCCCGGTTGAGTCTAAAATACTTTTAATAGATGATAGCCATTTAAAAGTGTGTGGTGATCTTAGCATGTGTTGGTAACAGATAAAAGAGATTTTAGAATCTTTAGATAAAATAAGCTTATTCCAGAAGTTAATCATTCGTGTTTTAATTAAAATTTCGATTGGATATCGACCTAACTCACCATATAGCATATATTTAGGGGTACTTTTTCTGGTCTTAGTTATTTTTCGTAAAAAGTTAACATGACATTGTTCAATAATGTCGAGAGATTCATAACCCCATATATCACTGCCGTATGTTAAGATAGGTACGATGGTATGGTCAAACAATTTAAGTTGCAAATCTTGTAGTTCTGTGTATTTTTTTACCAAAATCCGGTGAATAGATTTTCAGAAATGTTTAAAAACACGATTTTTTTCTATCGCAAACTAGCTATACGAGCATCGTACGGATTTTCACAATTCGTAGAGGACTCGGTGATCTGGTAAAAACATTCTGTACAACTCGTACGAGAGCTGTACGAGCTGTGACCAAAATCCGGTGAATAGATTT
Source organism: Spisula subtruncata (assembly GCA_963678985.1). Taxonomy (NCBI): domain Eukaryota; kingdom Metazoa; phylum Mollusca; class Bivalvia; order Venerida; family Mactridae; genus Spisula; species Spisula subtruncata. The sequence continues at coordinate 6,574,686 of OY787663.1, forward strand.
TCAGAAATGTTTAAAAACACGATTTTTTTCTATCGCAAACTAGCTATACGAGCATCGTACGGATTTTCACAATTCGTAGAGGACTCTGTGATCTGGTAAAAACATTCTGTACAACTCGTACGAGAGCTGTACGAGCTGTGACCAGATGCTAAGAACGTACAAATACCGTTAGGAGTAAAATATTTCAGACTCGTACGAGTTGGTAAACCCGTACGGACATCGTACGAGCATCGTGACCGTAGCATTAGATCGTAATGTCAAAATGGCAACCATCTTGCACTCCATATGATTCTTCAATTTCTCGGAACACCACCACTTTGGACAAATCAAGCCAGCAGTCCTAGCTACTACTTCTGTTCTGTACAGACTCGACCGAAAAGTCGGTATATGAAATTCAAGCCTCATGTGTCAACAGAAAGTTCCAAGCTTAACTTATTCCCTGAGATTGTCAACTTACCATATTGTCATTTGTTTTGTTCAATTTGATTCAACCAGTACTTGTCAGTGTACTGAAAATAAATTTAGTAGCAATGTCGATTTTCATCCTCACGAGGAGACGTAGTCAGGGTATATTTGGAATGGTGACGGTTAGTAGACATAGTACAGGAATGTAGACCAATTCTACGCCATAAATTGATCTACTGTTGTGCTTAATTTACGCTTGTTTGTTCGTGTTAAATCCAATTATTGCAGTATTTATCTAAACAATGAAATAAACTACTCTATATTTGATGTATTGAATTTTTAAGTCACAATGTAACTTTATGATCTTTAAAGTCAATATTGAAACAGTCCATATCCTGAAACGGTTTTTTATTATTCACCAAGTGGGTCTGTAAGCGCAATGATTAGGAATACATTTGTCATTGTAGTTGATTGTTTTGCATAGTTAAAAGTTTATCTTATGTGTTTGAAGCACGCAATCACTTAACCACTAGTTTCACTGGGTAGGAAGTTGTATACTAAGTCATCTAAACTTGGTTTAGGTAGACAACTCCTGCACACATTCACATGTAACTATGTGTAAACTATTATCTCCCTTTATAGTATCGTTTTAAAAAAGTTGAACACCTAAAAATACATAGGATGCTTACCTTGAGCATGAACTTGTTATATACCATTTGCATTTCGAGTCTAAGTATCTGGTAAAAGTAGAAGTTCTAAGAAAACTTAAATGGTTGGTTGACTTTCACCAACTCCTTCTCAGATACTATAGTTAGTAATCGATACGCGACACATTTCACAAGCCTTATATTATATATTATTATATATATAATATATGTTATTAGTTTTATTGCATAACACAAATTAGCCGGGTGTTATGAACATAATTATTTATTGATACATGGTTGTATATTAATACTAAATGTATGTAGATCTAGTTAACACACTATTTGGTTTCTACAATAAAAATATAACGTCGTGGTACTTATAGTACTAGTATTATTGTATAGATTATGTACGTGTTGAGCCTTATGGTGTTAGTCGGGATGGTGCTAAGCGATGATGGTGTTTCTGTATGACCCTGTATTGTCTGTGCACTACAGTAATAATGTATCCAACACCCGCACTTTCACTTCCATTTCCCGGATGTAGATAAAAGCAGATACTAGATCATCTAGATACGATATTATACTATTCAATATTTGGTCAAGGGTCAACAAAATTTCCGTGTGAATAACTCGCAAATACTATTGAATAGGATGAACTGATGGAGTTATCCACCAAACAAACGAATATCTTCAATATCAAATAGCCTGCCTTTCTTAATCACTTCCTGTTCCATAGTATACAACTCTATATGTGCCAGATTAAGTTTTAAATCTAAAATACTTCTTAACATTTAACTCTATTTCATTTCGTCATGGTTGGTGAACTGTCAAGATTTATTAACATTTGAATGACTTGCCTCTAACTAGTCATCATCTACCCAACAGTAAGATTTATCACGTTCAATACACATTTTCATTTTTTTGTAAAGTTTTCTATAAGTTTGATGATCTCAACGCGTCTTATTGGTGACAAAACTACCTTGGTTCAGTAAAGCGTGTCTTGTACAAAGCGGATCACGGTTGTGTTAGTAATACAGTATGTGGTATAGGGTGTTGTTATTTCAAGAAACAACAATACATTGTTGTAATTGATACCATGTGATTTGTTTAAGTAACCACTTTACTAATTCACAGTTTCGGTGATATCTATATTTCGGTAAATCGTTCATTAACAGGATTCGGTGGACAAGAAATGGATTGGTGAAATAGTCTATGGTTGTGTGTGTGAAAAAAACTCTGTTTATGGATTGAAAATTATAAAATTGGAGTCATTTTCGCGTACAGGTTTTTATTTGTGGAAACCACAGGAGGTTATTGTGTGGTTCTGAAACCTAAGACGCGATACAAAAATTGTGATAATACAGGTGATAGTGAAAAATATAGTAGTAATATTTGGATGTACTGTACAGCTAGTTTTGGAGTTTAGTTTTTGGATTATTCGAACTAGGTCTTACCAAGGCACCGAAGAGACAGAGGGTGTATTACTATAAGTGGGTCCGTGGATGTAGTTTAGTTTGGAGAGTTGGAACTGCAAGGACTGCTTGTATGCACGTAGCCTTGCCAGGTCACTGATCAGTCATTTTTTATACACAAAGTCTGAACAGGAAGACACACCATCATGGCATTCTGTGCAGACGGTGACACTGTGGTTAATCCCATTATAAAATATCTGCTACTGTTCGGTACTTTTCTACATTGGGTAAGTCAACATTGTTGTCATATTCTGCAACACACTTTCGTGTCACGTTAGCATGTGTTTGTAAACTATCTAGGAAAATCGCTGGCTTAGAATTAGAAGGTCGTAACTACTCCTTCCGACCTTATAAGACTCATACATATTTGAAATCTGCTTTACAGGGCGCTTCTCATGTTGACCAAAATGAAGTTTTGAAACTTGTTTTTCCATAGGTAAAGACTAAAATACAGACAGTTTTCTCTTGTTTTCTCAATATATTGATTTTGTAGTTACGACCTTCTCATTCTAAGCCATCGGAATGATAACGTTATAAGTATCTGAGCACATTGAAACTTACATGGTCATGTATTTATATTTTTCTGTTAGTTTGGACCTTTATCAGTTTATGTAGTTCCATGAATTTACCTATGTTGTATTGTCCTTCGCATGTAGAGAGCAGGCGTATTGCTTTAAATAGTATTGGTTGTTAAATCAAATCTGGTTAGGCATTTTTTTAAAAACAACCCTCAAATAATCATAGTGCATGAATGCTCTGAATATGCATGTAAATTAGAGAATTACCTAGGGTCCAAAGTAAGTTAACATTTCATCAATTATACCAGTGTATTCATTAAAAGTTGCATGTAAATATCGTTAACGGCATGAATACATTCAATCTTATGATATACAAAAGTCTCATTCAAACTTTTGGTATGCATGTAATATGCTCACACGAGACACACCGTGATTGATCTATGTATACAGACACGAAATTAGTTGTGCATGTTTATCATTAGTTGCAAAAAGTCATTAAGTAGTTTCATTTTGAACCATGTAATGGTGTAATTAGTTGTCGCAGTACGTAAAATAAACGAAATGCCTCAGCTACTAGATATATCAGAAACGTAATGAGTTGCCTTCAATGGCATATACACTTTTCGGGCTTTACTCCGTTTCTCAAAACTATTTTACCTAGCCAGCACTTACTTAAACGCTCACACAAAGAACCAGCAACTTTCCCACATGCTGAAGAAAATCAGCACTGTTGTCAAATTTTAACTTCCTGGAATCGAACCCAGATAGTCTTGTTACAAATCTAGCGCACTCAACCGCAGCTCAGTCAATCGCTGCCCATATCCACAGAAGGATTGCTCGAATGTTTTGTGATTCCAGTCATGCTGTATTTATATAAGTGTGTGTTTCTCTCATTCCCAGATAACCGGAGGAGCTATGGTCGGTGTGGGGATCTGGGCTTTCGTGGAAAAGAACAAATATCACTACCAGCCAATAGATGATATATATGATATAATGTTAGACCTGTCTATAATGTTGATTATAGTCGGTGGAATTATGTTTATAATAACCATGTGTGGTTTTGTTGGTGCACTAAGAGAAAATACGTGTTTACTTAGAGTGGTAAGTATGTAGTATTTGGATTTCTAGCTGTGAATAGTTGTGCTTTTCGCTCTTGTTGTCCGTGTACGAAATCCAGTAGAAGCAGATTGTATTGTGAAGTTGAAAATCGCTGTGCTATCCGTACTAATAGTCTATGTATTAGTTGTCAACCCTGGTAGTCTGTTTAAGGTACCATACACGAGATGGACAATTCTCACTCAGTTCAGATGGCTTAGAGCTGTGCTGTCTATCCGGATGTTCTGTGTACGACTCTCGAGGTGTGCAGTTCACACTACCAGGTGTAGATCGCTTTGCTGTGTAGCCATGTACAATATTCAGACTGAACAGTTCATTGTCTGCTTAATACGCATTGCATGTAACTTTTTAACTTTTTGGGAGATGGCATGTCACAGAATCTGTCGAAAGTACGCTGATGTTGAAGAGAAACATCATATTTTAATTTTTAATATGTTTTGCCACTGAGAACTGGTTGTCATGGAAACTGGGTGGGAAGATTTAGGCCTTCTGATTTTAGCAAAATGACCATAGAGATAGTTCTATCTAAATTATTTCATAAATAGTCAATCGATCTTTATTATTCTTTTTTTAAATGATTGTTCTTGTTCTTGTCTACGATACAAAATAGTCTTTTGTATCTTAAGATGCTGGTTTTACTCTGAACTATACCGTTAAAGTCGGGTTAAATATTTTATTGATCGCTGATATGGTCTCTTTTATGCCCGTTTTCACATTGAAGACCGATTCCTTTCTTATATGTTGATATATGTACAATGATACCAAACAAAGACTTGTTCTATTCGTTTATTACGCCAGACCTATTCCGATTGACCTAAAAAAAAGTGTAATATCTATTTAAAAATAGTTGACTGTGAATATTTCAAATCCAATAACTTGAGACCATTCAAATTGCTGGCATATGCTCTGTTCATAGCACAAAAATGAGGCACTAATATGAATAAAATATCGCTATCTTTTTCAGTTTTATATCGCGCTGATTATTATTTTTATTGCTGAAATCATTGGTGGAGCTTTGGCGTTCGTGTTCAAGGACAAAGCAGTAGATATAGTGAGTAACGTGTTAGAAGATGTGTACATATTCGGATACCAAGATGACGAGGACGCGGTCATTGATCACTTCCAAGAGAATGTAAGCATGTGACAGTAAAGTATACTTGTTTTTATTTAAGTAACATCTAACATGTGCGTTATTGCATGGTGTACAGATTAGTCGTTGTTAATGACATTACATTCTCGTTCAACCAGCGTATTATTTTCAATTACATAGAATCTAGAGACTTGACTATACACTGATTCATGAGAATGTGACATTATTGCTGCATTGATACGTCACGTTCAGATAATAAGTATTATAATTTTAAAACACACAATGTCACATTTTTTTGTAGATCGTGATTGTATGTAGATATTTGAATAGGCCTATATATCGATGGCTTAGAATTAGAAGGTCGTAAGTGCCACTTACGACCGTTTAATATTCATACATTTTTAGAATAAGCATAACAACGCGCTTCTTATGAGCACATTTTCATCAAAATCTGAACGTGTCATGTTGACCAAAATGAAGTTGTAAAAGTTTGTTTTACCATAAGTACAGACTAAATGTCAGACAGTTTTTCCGTGTTTTCTCAAAATATCGATTTTGTAGTTACGACCTTCTAATACTAAGCCATCGATATGTTGCAAATGTTCAGTCATACGTACCTAATGTGTTTAAGTTTGGTGTATTTACTTTGTCACGCTCAATGATTACAGCAAGTCATCTGTACCCGAATGTTATGACAAGTGATGCTTATCACATCGGAAATACCCGTATCTACGTCTGCATCAGTTACACCCATCAAAGCATCCTGCATTGCCTAAAGTTGTTCAGTGCAATGTGTTTAAGTCTCAAATAATTGTGAACCGATTTTCACTTGAGGCTAAATTATGACCGTGAAACTAGGTATGGACATTGAAAGAAACTTAATAAAAGTAATGAAAATGATTTTACAGTTGACCTAGTAATTTTGAATTCCCTTCTATAGTCATCACTCAACTGGAAGTGCTGTGGAGCAAACAACACATATCCTTACACCTATCGAAAAATAGTTCGCCGTCATTTACGCAATATTCGGACCGACATGCAAATTTCAAAATAAGCATTAGGCCTACTTCAGTAATTCAGATCAACATCATTTACAAAACTTTGAAAAATAGAATCTTGATTTGTTTCGAAATTATTTATTGGTATTTCACTAAAAACTTCTGCTTATTTCTACGCACACGAATATTTTGTCTAGCCAATAGAAAAGCCGTTTGGAAGCGGTGTCTAACGTAAAAGAACTTTAAAGTCTCGTTATTGCTCCCACAACTTTTCACCCAATACATACAATGAATTATGAAACAATTAGCTGTTTCTTAACAAATGACCAATACTCCGGCGACGATAGAATATTAACTATATCTGTCAAAATAGTAGACCAAATATCGTATTTAGCAAATTGTACAAACTCAGTTTGCAAGAGTTGCCCCCCCTTAGACTTTAAGTCATGCATTTTTTGTTTACAAATTGTCATTTTGTCAACAAACCTTTTGAATGTTTTATTACATTTTCTTCCATCTTATGGTGTTTTCGACATTTGGGAATCAACTTAAGTGCTCAATTTGCAGCAATCCGCAGAAATGTTACCAAGTTATACCTTATTAAAATTTTAAGCAGTTTAAGATTTAAAGTGACTTTAACTGTTATTTATTTCAGTATGCATGTTGTGGTATACGTGGTTATGGTGATTGGAATGAGAATGATTATTTTAACTGTACAGACGACAATCCAAGTCCACTTAGATGTGCTGTACCATATTCATGCTGTAAAGACCCGGATGAATTATCGGTAAGTTTTCCAATTTCCGATTTGTCAATATAACTACAGAAAATGTTGACTTTTCAGGGCTTCCATATACGAAGCGAAGCACGATATTTCAGCGCGAGACACGAAGCGATTGTCGCCCGATTGTCGCGTGTCGCTTCGTATGTTGCGCAATTCTTGCCCCTCGCCCTCTTGATGTGAGGCACGATAATTCATATGGCACTACCCGGATTCCGTATGAAAGTTGTTCATGAATTCAAACGTACATTTTGATAAAGAGAAAATCAGTTGATCGAGTATGTAGCATGCAACCAAATCGTAAATAGGGATTAATGCCTAAATGTTTTACTTCGTTCTGAAATATCTCAAATGAATTAATATTCCATTTCAGCCAGGATTATACAACATATTATGTGGTGCTGATGCATTGACGGCGGTAAGTACATTATACAGTTCTGGTAGCAACACACATTTCGTATATCCGTTATCAATTTTATTTGACCAAAATGGTGCTTGTTTGGAAGAATAAGGTTTCAAGTTTTATTGACATCATAATTTGTCAAATTCATATCCAGCCAGCGATATTTACCCATACTTTATTTTATAAAATTTAGCAAGTCGTATATCGAGGCATTAATTATAACGTGGTTCTTAAAACACATTGTTGCATTTATGATTAACACCAGGGCGTACCTGTATTTTATATTTTTCTTCGAAAGTCGTGAGCTAGAATCCCATATTGAGACAGCTCTTCTGCTAAAAAAAGTTTTTTTCGAGCATTTTTTTCGAGATTTTTCGAGTTCCAAACAAATTCGGTATCAATTTACACCATTTTTTATATGTTTGTGTCTGTATGTTGCAGAATAGCACCACTATAGAAAAAATCAACACAATAGGGTGTGTGGATGCATTGATTGCTCTAGCTGAAGAAAATCTTCCAATCATTGGCATTATCGTCATTGCTATAGCTATACCACAGTTAATGGGTATAGTTCTAGGACATATATTTGTACGTCAGATACAGAATCAGTGGGATATATACAAGGCCAGTAACCGACCTCGTCGTGCAGGGAGGCAAAGACAACAACATCACAGATATTAAGGGTCCAAGCAAGAATTCCGACAGCTATTGTTTCTATATATAAACATGAATCACAAATCCATTCCAATGACCCGGTGATGGGACGTCATACCTTTTTGCCAAAGTGTTCCATTCAGGCATCGACCGGTAATTGGGAGATTGTAACTAAGTAATGCCAGCATTATTTAAGTAAAGTCTCTTTTGAGATATACATTGCAACCAATCATCACACGATGCCTAGGCTTCTTGCACACATTGAACACACAAACATCATCCGGTAGTCGTTTGATTTGCGACGCAGGTATAACTGTATGCAACATGGAACTTTATATGAGCATATTTCTATTTTATCTGTTTTAAGTTCAGTAACCCGGTGAGAATTAACATATACCAAGTTGTAACTACTATTTGAATTACCTGATTGTTATTCCATTAAAAGCATAATTTGTTGCTGTAAGAAATGGTAAGTTGTGAAAAGTATAAATTCACGAAGAAAACAAACATACTAAATGCATAAGATGTAGCCTAGTGTGCTTCCAATAACTTTGATGACTTCATTCATATCATTCATATTGAATTATTTCTTTTTGCACATTGTATAAAAAAAATCGTACGTTATGATAATCAAACCTTGACTCGGACTGTTACCGGGTAGATATATATTTTTGATATCCTCATGTATACATATCACAAATAAAATATTTACATGTAACTATGACTAGTCTGTGGCCTTAACGTGTTACATAATATCATAATAATGTTCGTGGGTATATTGGCTATCAATTACAAGGACATCTCCATTGTACTAGTAAATTCGTTGGGAGAAAAAAAACCCGTGTCCACCCATGCCACATACTAAGAACACCTTCGGTATGATATAAACGGTTTCCATGGCAAAATCAACAAAGAATACTACAAATGCACTGTACTGTGTTCTATAGCAAATCAATCACAATTCAACCAGGACTGCAAACACTTTCAGTGGTTGAAATGTTCGAACCAACACTAGGTCGCTTTTATTCTATATTTGTCTGTGCCATCTTCAAGCTTAACTAACGTTACCAAAACGCAAATTTGGGTTTTGGCGTCTGGAGAAACCCTACCGGTATTACAACATTGCACATCAAAAAACAGCCTTCATCACTGGGAGAGTTAAGCGCGATAAGGGGATCACTGTGTATGATATTGTTTAGATCATATACCACTGCGGACTTCAAGTTGAACCCACGTACACGACTGTCGCCATGTCCATAGTTTCAGGTGGTGGTGATGTATCCACGTGATCAGGTGGGTGCCCAGCGTGCACGGTGGTCAAATTTTCCGTGGTATCATGTGATGTTGACGAGGTTGGTGATTCTTCACGTCTTGTATGATGAACGGTAAATATATCCAAATCTGGAGAGTCTCGCTTGTCTTCACTCTCTAGATAAACTCTCGCCTTTTCTACAATTATATCAAACGAATTACAAAGTATAGCATTAGGAAATGAAAAGAATTTCACAAGAAACATCACAACATCGGCTGGACTTACGCCGAAACAAATTAATAATGTGGTTATAGTAACGTGTTAAACAAATATGGTATTACTAAGGTATGAAAAGCATGTGGACCTTTGGGGTACCTAGAACTAAGATATTAGTTTGGTAAATTGTTTTGGCCTTCCGCAAGCATAACCTGACAATAAGTTTGCTGACGAGTATTAATTAAATGCCGATAAGAAGAAACTTTATATACGAATGCACAACAATTAGTTCGACAAAAAATTGCGTGTACATTATTTCTTCTAATTTATATTTGGATCTCAAGGCGTTCAGATAACATGACAAGTAATAGGAAAATAAATTTGGCCACATGTCGGCAGAAAAAGATACCACAAATCTACATGTCGATGGCTTAGAATTAGAAGGTCGTAAGTGCCTCTTACGACCTTTTAAGATTCATACATATTTAGAATTAGCATGACAAGGCGCTTGTTATGAGCCCGTTTTCATAAAAATCTGAACTTGTCATGTTGACCAAAATTAAGTTGTAATAGTTTGTTTTACCATAAGTAAAGAGTAAATGTCAGACAGTTTTTCCGTGTTTTCTCAAAATATCGATTTGGTAGTAACGACCTTCTTATTCTAAGCCATCGATGTGTTCCTACTTAATGTATTCAGAACTATTAATAAAAATTTCGGACCATCATTGTCAATTTGGCACTTGGCGACACAAATATGCTAACTGTATCATTGATAAAGACTAAAACGAAAAAATAGTTTTTTGTTCCATAGAAAAATACAAATTTTACAAAAAAAATCGCCCTTTTCGTTATCAATGACACAGTTAGCTGTGCTTGGGGACAGTCACATGGCAAAATCATATATATTGTGATTTATAGAATGACTACAATCAAATATCTTACTTTTATACAATCCATGTTTGTTCTGGTATTTGAATCTTTTATATATACCAAATGTTAGCGACACACTAAGGGAGACAATCAGTAATACTATAAATATTATGATGGTTACTCTAAGCCCGTCACCCAAACTGAAAATAGAATACAAGAACAAAATGAAGTTCCAAATAACAAGATCACTGCCTGCGAGTGATAGAAGCTCGACTTTCTCGTTGTTGATAATAACAAGAACAGATAACTCAACAAATATAGGCCACAGGGTTATCAGCTTTATCTTTATGGACTTCTCTAGTGATGGTGAATAACTATGCTAAGTTGCAAGTGGGTGCATTTCATAGTCATTGAGAGAATGGCTCTGACAATATGTGCTTAACCAACAAACACGCACACGATCCCGTCAAGACAATTTAGCTGAACTTATTTTTCGAAAGGTCGAGCAACAACGATACTAGCTCAAGTCATTACCAAATACAATGTATCATTATTACTATAAAATTTACTACTCTGTCGTTTAGTGCTTACAGAAAGGGAACAAATTTAATGTTAGGACCTGGTTATAATGAGATAATTATATCGTTACCAAATATTATCACCAAAAGGTAGCAAGCATACTAGACAACTGATAAATTACCAATGGAATCAAACAAGCCATCGTACATACATAGGTCTGGTAGTTGCCTGGTTCATTAAAAAATGAGGCTCAATTCTACTACATCCATATTGTATACATGAATAGTTAAACACATGCGTATCATGACGAATAGATCAATTCAATTCAACATACTAATAGACTATAAGTATGTCAATCAATATTTGAATCTAAATGGATGATCAATAAAGTAAGTCAGTTTAACTTTTAAACATCTTGCATCGAAAACCGGCAACTTACCCACTAATGTCGTCGTCCGAATCATCGTCTTGTTGCCGTGTTGTTGTTGTTGTTGTTGTTGTTTCTGCTGTGTTCATTATTGTGGAGCTGCTTGACCCTAGAACTACAAACATAGTCCAAGTCAGTACATACAGTTAGTTCTCGTAACGAAATCACTTGAACTACTAGACTATTGTAGCACCTTTTTTACAACCACTCGAAGTTAGAAACCACCCCCCATTATTCCGTAATACAACCACGTTTGTCAACTAAATGTATATTAATATGCTTCCTTTTTCTCACAGTGTCAAATATATAACGAAGAATATATAAAAAATTGTTAATATTTATATCTCATTCGAGTTTTTTTTCTAAAATAATTACAAACACTCTGTACTTAAATCAAAACAATGGCTGTTTAGTCATTAGTGATCCTAACCCCCTACTCAAATTACTACCACATACAACTATGATCAATCAACAGATTTAACAATAAACCCCCTTACCTTGTACAAATTGGTAGCATAAAACACATGGAAGAGTTATTTCCAGACATTTCATTTCGATAGTTCTTTTGTGCAAATGAATTATAAAAATTTAAATTATATATAATGTTTCCATTCTCTAAAGTTTCAAGAATCCGGAAGTTGAAATTTTATGGTTGAATTTATTTCAGTCCATTACGGACCTGTTTTACATTCAAATCAAATGCAAATATGACGTACTGTGCAAACACCACTCGTGTAACGTATATATTTAGTGTACATGCAAATCTATTCACACCCAATAAAAAAGACTAAAATAGGTTTGTAATAAATTAAGATCTTTTGGCTATGATAACGTCCGATCAATATTGTTTAAAAAAAACTGATAAAATTCCTGGCATGCATTCAGATGTTATAACGTGTGTTGGGTACAGGTCAATATAATGTAATTCCTTGTTTCTTGTCCTCTTCGTGTTACCCGACATTAGTTAACTTTTAATATCGCTTTAAAAAGGATGTGTCGATATATTTCAATTTTTGAGAGTCAACTACAGTACGCATGTAGTCGAATCAAAATACAAAAGCATGATTACAATTTCAAAAGCATTTCAAAACAAATAGTAGCTAATACTCAGATCCAAAGATTGCGCTCAAAATACGCTTACCAGTTACGAGGGCCGTTTTAAGCAATTAAGCCATCGTTTGAGCTACATACAGACCCTGCAAACGAGCCTCCCTCCAGATGCTGTCAGCACGTTAAGAACGCACGTCTTGAAGAAGTCACGGTTGTCATAAGTCATTGGCCCTTTTTAGCTCCACTTTTCGAAGAAAAAAAGTGGAGCTATTGTCATGACCCACTCGTCGGCGTCGGCGGCGGCGTTGGTTAACCTTTTCGCTCAGGTCCATTTCTCAGTAACCGTCAAAGATATTTGATTCAAACTTAGTATGCATGTTAACTATCATAAGGGGAACCCATTTCACAAGGGCAGGTAACCCTAAAATTAATTTTGCCAGAGTTATGGCCCTTTTTCGACTTAGAATATTCGTTGTCGGTTAACCTTCTCGTTCAGGTCAATTTCTCAGTAACCGTCAAAGATATTTGCTTCAAACTTGGTATGCTTGTTTACTAATACAAGGGAACCCATTCCACAAGGGCAGGTAACCCAAAATTTAATTTTGTCATAGTTATGGCCCCCTTTCGACTTAGAATTTCACATCTATGTCCATATCTCAGAAACCCTCGAAGATATTTGCTTCAAATTTGATATGCATGTTTATTATCACAAGGTGAACCCATTCCACATGGGCAGGTAACCCTAAATTTAAGTTTGTCATAGTTATTGCACCTATTCGACTTAGAATTTCATGTTTAGGTCCATATCTCAGAAAGCGTCAAAGATATTTGCTTCAAACTTGGTATGCATGTTTATCATCAAAAGGGGAACCTATTTCACAAGGGCAGGTAACCCTAAAATAAATTTTGCGAAAATATGTCATCCACTACACTATCCAACACTTAAAAAGTTGAGTGCGCTGTCCGCGGACAGCTCTTATTATACATGCACTACATGTGTGGAGATTTGTGAATTACAAACCAGTATTGGCAGGCATACCTCCCAACCCAGTGCCTACAGTAGACCTACGTTGAACTCCTCGTGGTCATAAAGGTGTGCACAAAGTCTAGGCATTCACCGTCGTGCAAGCACATGCCTGACATAGGCCCATTGCATATTACTAGTTATATATTAAGACATTGGACGACGCCCTGATGACCAGCTGATGCATCCTCGAATTCCCAGACGACACTTGACTCCTGCAACTAAGTTGTTAGTTTGGGAGTGGGTTTTCGAGGATGAGCTGATGTATGTACAGCCTGATAAGCCCTAAAGTATGCCGGCCATTGTGACCCAGGTATGAGTATTAAATCAAATAGAATCATTTTTTTTAATTCTAAAGGATATAAGTCAAAACAAGACTAGTGTATCAGAGGGATATTTTACTACATTAATCAACACGTGTATAATTGTTTTATTGCAATAACCAAAAACTGCAGCTTTATATTAACAAATACAGGGGATACGACGGTAATAAAACATGAAACAAACATTATGCCAATTTACCCAAATCAAAAGTATACAGTAGATACTGTCCAACAAAATGTTACAAAAACACCACAAAGCAGTAGAACACGTGTTGTATTATGAAACAAATCATCACGTATTCATTATCTTAAATCAAGTTTCTTTATAAATGATCACTAAAATTGAGTATAACTTACACTAAACCAGAAAAAGCACGCCCTGTCTATGAAAGCACACCTTACCACTGGTAAGTATGCCAATACAGCTGAGTTACACAAGCTTGCTGCAGAGTAACGCGCTAGCTGCAGATGGTTATTTATGCAACATTTATCGATTTCTGTATTTTTTAAATCATTATAAGAATTTCAAAATTAAATAGTCAACTATAAATCAGATGAGTATAATATCAATTGTTCGTAGAAATGCACCAACTCTTCCTAAAATACAAAATGTTTTAAACCACTTTTGATATCAAATGTTATATCGATGGAATTACAGGATCTCTGCTTAGTAGAATCATACTAACATTTAGTTCAGACACAGAAAAACAGACTTAACAAAAGTTTCAAAACTGTACCAATTGTACTTTTTATCAGTCAGAATTTGATGTGCCCTACTTATAGTAAGCATGTTTATTCTGACATGTTTCACCATGGTACTGGTAGGTTTTCAGTAAGACTGAGAAATTTTCATAAACACTAAGACTTAAAGAGTGTAAACAGTAAATAACAAAAGAGCACTTTGAAAAAAAAATTAAAACTAGAAAATAAATAGTTTTTAACATTTTGAAATAAATATAAAACAAATATACAAAAGAAATATTAATGGTAGCACAGATATCCAAACTATATAAACACATTCACCGCAATATATGAATATTAGAATTACATGCTTGGTTTTGAAATACAAGCTATTCTTCGAAGGAGTTATTCACCTTCGTTTGAATTTTCTGTTTGTTTTTGTAATAGGTGGTCAATTTCAATTTCATTGATGAAGCTAGTCTTTGTTTGTATAAATCACACTTCCTCAATAAACAAAGCAATTACAATGAACTGTTAAAGCATTTACTTTTTTTATCATTTGAGGCCCCTTTCGGGCATATTACTTGTAAAACTGCACTACACTATGGAGTATGGAAATGAACACACAAACATCAAAAGACACCAAAATACATGCAAGACATCCCTGTGGTGCAACAAGGTTGTATCTCGATATATGGTATAAAGTAAGATAGAACATTGTTGCGCCAACATGAGGAATTTTAGAGTGGATTCAGTAAGAAATATACTACATCAATAAAGATGGAATGGTAGAAAATAAGGAAATTGAGAACACACAAATATTTGGGCATTTAACAGGGGAGGTCTTGATTACCTCCCCTGATTATTTGCACACCTATCTGAGTAAGAATCATGAGATTGGAGATCTTTGAACATAAAACACGACATAAAATGCCCTGGATACTGAGTGTAGATGAAAGTAGGAAATAGCAATGAAACCCCCAATACGGACCAAATCAAGATGCATACAGTGTGCATACACATCAGTAATACTATGCCATGTAGTATTCATTTTTAAATGATTTCAATCGTTGGGTTGTCAACAATGATTTTTTATTTATTGATTGATATCAACATCTAACTATGTTTGTGTTTGCTATAAAAAAAATTTATATAAAAACCGCCAAATGTTAATATCATGAATGTAAACAAATGCTATATTTCAGAGGTTTAGTTAAACTGTCACAGGTGCATGGACTAATTTCAGTCACAGAGCGATGACCATTGCTAATTTGACTGTTAAAATACCTGCATCCAGACTCTGACAGGTAAACTTAAGCTAGACTAGAAAAAGTGAAGATATAAGAAATAGATAGAACAGATCAGTGTGAATATTGCAATAATGTAACATTACACTCAGGCTACAGGGCATCAACCCTCCTGGCAAGCTGAGCATACCCAACAAAAGGTAATTAAACATCAAAATAAGAATCCAATTCCACTAGAATATATACAGTTTTTTGGTCAACAACACAGGACTAACACTCATGTACAGAGGTGTCAACAGAGCCAAAAATTAAATCAGTAAATCAGATGCGGTCAACCATTTTTTACAAACAAGAGACCTTCAACCACATTGTTTCCATATTTGAGTAAGTTAAGAATTTCCTTCAAAACAGATTAAATTGGCCATAATTTTGACATTTCTCAGGACATTTTCATTTTATTTTGGTCAGAATTTATGCTTCTTTCAAGATAAGTAAATCCGAAAAAATTGACACCCGGGTTGACACCCCTGAATATGGTAATTATATAAATCTCACACCAGAATAATAAATAATACAGGCTTAGTATAAATAAATGCATTACATTATTAAAGATAAGAATATATATTGTATAAAAAAACTTCTACTAGCTTGTTAGAAAACTTGCAATTTGTATACATTAAAGCAGCCATTTTCAGCACTACAGGTTTAAACAAACATTCCAGTTTTATTTTAAATTCTGTCCATATTAAACATATTCATTACAAGTATTAAACGTGTTTAGTTTTGTATTATCAAATTTTTTAATGAACTTAACATCAACATGTTACAGAATTCCTTGACAACTTTAAACTACAAACCATGCAAAATTTAGAACTCTATAAAATATGAAACGAGAAGCTTTCAAGGTCAGTTATATCGCACATCAAAACATGCATGAAAAGTCATTGAAAACCCAATACCAAACAAAAAAACAAAAGAATGAACACAAAAGTTACTATCTTGTACCCTATGTTATTATTGTTTTTATACAAAAAGATAGATATATTATAACTATGTTTATACACTACATTAATAAATTTAGAATATTATTAAAAAATATTTATAGGCATGCAAACATGTATCAAACTTTGCTGGAGTCACAATCAACTATCTAAACATTTCTATTTTCTAAACATTTCTACTCTGAGACAGACTTCAAACAGCACACTTGGATTATCTAAAGATCAGAATATTAATACATAACTTTATTATAGTAAAAAAATGATCATGTAAACACTGTGAAGATCAGTAACTGTGAGTCAATTTTACAGAATAGACAGAAGACAATGGTCGGCTTCAAATTCATGAGTTGACAAATTTTCAAATACAATCTTGCAAAAAAGTTCAAAATTATGGTATGTAATAAAATCGAAATTTCAGTTCAGTATTGATAATGCAAATCAGGTATATTAATCCCTACATTAATGAAAAGCAAATTTTAACCACCAACTCAATGGTTGGATTGTTTGCGTATAACTAACATGTGTTACCATCTCAGATCCAATTTACTATACTACGAGTACCAGACAAACTGTAGTATTACCAGAAGTTCTCAAATACATTAACGTACCAGAAACTTTATTCATTAACACAAGAAAACTGAGACCCAGCCTACATACTGTTGTCCCAATATCGTTTTGATATTATAATTCTCAAAAAATGCTCAACATGTCAGCTCACAGCAGTTCCAGTGGCTTAGATTGAATGAATCAGAAAATGACATGTTTAATACAGATGAATGTATGGTAGAAAACATTCGACCAGGAACTACTTAATCCTTGTGTAGTTACAGTACTGTTTAAATAGAATGTTTTGACTGGTTAAAATAACAAATTTGATCTTACAACAGAATGATAAGTACAAATATTCATGGATGCCATATGATAAGATTTGACCAATAACCTTTAAAATACTAATAGTTTGGAGTCTGAAGTCATAATTCTTAAGTCTTTATTCTGGGTTACAGTTTTGAAATGTTTATGAATAATGCTTTAGTTTGAGAAGGTATTCAAGGACTTCAAACACAAAACATATTACACAGATTAACATAAAATTGAGCAAGAATGATTCCAATATTATTCCAATGCGATGATTTTTTTCTTCCCCAAAAATGGAGGCTTTAACTTAAAGATATGAAGCTTTGGCAAGGCAATATATAATCTCATTCAGTTCAAATTCTAAGTGTCAAGACTGGTAGACTTAAATAATATCAAAATTCGTATTAAAAACGATTGATGTCTGCATTGTTTCGCATTTTTAACTTGTTATTTGTCTTCAAAATGATTTATAATGGATGTGAAAAATGGTGTTTAATAAATATTTGACATCAAAGACACTATCTGCATACACTAATTAGTAATTAACTAATTACTCAATATTTACTAATCATGTTTCATATCAACAAACTATGAATACAAGGCGAAACAACATCAAATTTAACACAACAGATAGATGATTTCACAATATGGGCTCCGTGCAAAACTATGGTAACGACATCAATTAATAGACACATGTACCATAGTTTTGCGGTAAGCCCTCGAAATATAGTCTCCAGCCAACGAAGATCACCAAATCCAATATTTCACATGGACGCTTCACAAAGAGAAGAAGAAACATTTCATCCACTGTCAGTTACGAGGTTTATATACACTTGACACAAGTTTATGCAGATTAGAAAAAAGTATTGCTTTTATTATACAAAGTGTAGACTATAAATAACTATTGGAACATTTCGTCGTCCGTCTAATCCATCTTGGTTGCGTCAGCCATACGTTTCCTAGCAACATCAGCCATGGCTTCAGATGCCTCGTTGGACATAACATCAGATACTAAAAAGAGAAGACAATGTGTTACAATAAAAACTTATAGGTCTATAAAAGTGTCCTAGTTCTACCATATACTGTAAAATCATTTAATTTCGATGGGACATTAATTTGTGGATTTTGCATTTCAGGTAATAAATACAATCATGGTCAACATTATTGTTTAATGGGATTTTATTTCGTGGTTGAATGGGAACCATGAAATCCACGAAATTTAACCCATACAAAAATTAATAATATTACAGTACAAAGGTGGGCAAGGCCTTTTTCGCAGACCTACAGGGGCAATGTAAGATTGCACTAGTAAACCAGTACTCAGTACTATAATACATGTATACAAATCAATGATGAGATTGTAAGTGGTGGTATACTATCAAACATCAACAAGAAGAGAGATCGGACAGGGAAGTTAAATATCAACAAACAATGGATGGAGAGGAGTGTGGATTTCCTACCATGGATAGATCAAATCATTGTCCACTTTTATTTTCCTCCTTATTTGTATACTAATACATATAGTACAGTATAATGCTTTGCAAGGTATCATCTAATTGCAACATCAGAACCAGTGAAGGGGATATCTGTTAATCCTAGATTGAACACACAGCATTCAGAAAATACTTTAAAATTGATAACGGACAAACATTGAATCAACTTTGATATTTCAATGAATACTTCTTTTTTTAAAACGGCTGTTTGCCAACAGTTAGTTACCCACTTAATTCTGACATTATTACTCAAACAAATTCTTTGAAATTACACATATTGACCATTCTAAATTTTAGCAATGTACACCTGAATGTTTTTTTATTCCATTCTGCTTAAGTACTACAAGATTTGTCATATTTACTGGTACTTAAATTATGATATGAAGTAAGGTTGGTAGCATGCATACAGAGACTGGGGTGTACATTATACGAGATAACAATACTTTTAAATACTAAAATATTCACATACATATGAGCCACATATATCATACAATAACAAAATAATAAATTATTAGTAATTTATAACACATGATTGTGGTAACATAAACAATTAAACATATACACCTCTACTACCATTCAATAAAGTGTTTACTTTTCAATAATGAATGATCAATAAACAAACCCCATACACAAGTAGTACAAGATATTAAGGGAAGACGGTTTATTTCAATGCTGACTTGATAACATTTATATTGTTGAAAATTAATTCATTTATGTGTTTCAATTTGGATTCAGGGACTCCAGATGATATGTGAAGGTCCCATTTTAATATTTCAGGAGTAAACAATGTTCATCTAATATTTGTTAAATTGTAAAAAAATAATTTAATTGATGAACAATGACAATAACATGGTAAATGTTCATCACAACTGAACATGTTTAATCTGTTGGTCATGCCATGCTGGTATTAAATGTTAATGAAAGTAAGACAGTGAAGTCTGTCTACATTGGTCCTGCAGTTCATTTACAGTCAAGGGGCTCCATTTGACCTAGAGGTAGGCATTTTGACCCTTGGAATTTTCAAACAAGAACAATTTGATTGTGGAATGTTAAATTATTCTTTAAATCATGGATCATATTTTCGTTTTAAAATATTGAAACTCGCTTAAAAATATCAAAAGGAAATTCGAAATCAAGTGGAATCCCTAAACATGTGTCAAAAGTTGTTTTGGGACAAGTATGGGAATACATGGATTATGATATTGACAGGGTTTATTAGTTTGCATGACATGCCAATTGAATATAAAGTGACAAGTTAAGTGTACAAATACTTTAGATACTAACAATGAATAAAATAAGGATTTTGGTTTGGGAAAATTTTGATATGGTTCAGAACCATTCAGCACATAAAATTATATATGAATTAATTCGATAAAAAGAAAGAGCTGTCACTGTGAGTGACATATGCCCCTTAAGAGAAATGTTTTATTTTAAAGTAACTGTTTAAGAATATTGATGCAAAATATATGACAAAGGTGACAGTAGCCCCCAAATCAATCAGATTACATATCATGTGCTAAAGCATTTAGAAGACACTAGTAACCAAGTGCTGTATACATTTGGTGTAATCTTCAAAATGAGACATTTCGAAGGTGCTATTCGAAAATGCCGAATAATCAAAATGCCGTTTTTATCGTTAGTTATTCCTGTTTATCATTTTCCCGCCCTTAATTACGTCTTATCTGGGGTAAATAAGCTAATGGGAGACCATCAAATCATCACCAAAAAAAATGCCGAATAATTGTTCTTTTTTATTTTGGGCGAAAAAAAGAACAAATATATCAGCAATTGCATTATATTTATTACTCGATACCTATTCAATAAAATGTTTTGTGCATGAAATATAAAATTTAGTCTATATTCAATGATTTGTGAAAGAATTTTAGTTTACATAAAAACTGTTTTTTGCCTCTCCTGAAAAGTGGGTTTTCGTCATTCGGTATTTTCGAATGGCACCGTCGATTTGGTACCATTGTGCAGATTTAAGGTAGTTAAGCACAATCAGTCAGGAAAGTGTAAACATAGTTGGGTCAACTTTGGTGTACCGATAGAATGGGCAATAAAGCAAAATATGATGAGCATAATAGAGAATCGATTCTAGGTAGGTAAGATGCATCAAAGGTGAAGGCGCTTGTGTGCAGTGTTTTTTCCTTTAAGTTTATAATACCACACAGAGGAGACATGCTTTAGGATGTTTTTATTAATTCAGTATTACGCTGGCTTAGAACAAGAAGGTCGTAACTACCAAATCGATATTTTGAGAAAACACGGAAAAACTGTCTGACATTTACTCTTTACTTATGGTAAAACAAACTTTTACAACTTCATTTTGGTCAACATGACAAGTTCAGATTTTTATGAAAATGGACTCATAAGAAGCGCCTTGTGATGCTTAATCTAGATATGAAGAATCTTAAAAGGCCGTAAGTGGCACTTACAACCTTCTAATTCTAAGTCATCAATTTGTCAACCTGATGGTGAGAATATTTAAGAGAATCTTCTATTTAATTAAGATTTGAAAGCTGCAGTTAAATGATGATGCACCAAAGTATTTCTTTTTTGAGGAGCCCGGGCACTGTATAACTGAGAGTAAAGGTATGTAATACTTATACAGGGATAAAGAATGAAATCAGGCATACAATAAACAATCAGAGCGATAAATGACATGGTGCAAAACTATGGTAACAATGTCAATTTATAGAGGCATGTACCACAGCTTGGCGCCAAGCCCACAGAATATCTTTAATCTTTAATCATTTCACCAAATAAACATAAACAGAACAAATGAACAGGAAAAATGTTAAATTTCACTACAGATAAAATAGGCTTGAACTTGGGTCAACAATTTTAACAGAAAACTAGAATTCAAACTGATGTTTTCCAAAACCAAAAGCCAAGGTGAACAGGATGAACATAAACTCAAGTCTAGGAGTAAATCTTAAATTGAACCAAACTCACCTTTTTGTTTTGCAAGACCAAAAACTTAAAAACACAAACAGATTTCCATTATAATAAGGATAAAGGGTGTTTCTAATGTGAGGTGTTGGAAGGAAAACACTCGACCTAATCTTAAAACAGGAGTTTCATTTGACTATTGAAACTGCATTTTGACTCTTGAATTTGACAAAAGTGCCTATTTTGACTCTTGAAAAATTTAACCTGAAGAGTCAAATTTACTATACCAGTACTTATAATACAAATTTTCTTGCAATATGTTCAGGACTCTTAAAAATTGAGTGTCAGGAGTCAATTTGACTCTTCACTTTTGGAGGCTATTGAAAGCCATGTTAAAAGACTTGATCCAGGTGTGAGCACCAACGTTCAGGCGAGTAGTATAGCTCATTCAAATAGTGGAGCTAAATGTGTTATATATAGTACACTCATTGGTGTAACTAATACAGCACCAAGAATTAACAAACATATACATAACCCAAAACATTGAGACATTTACGTAAGCTCAAACACATTGATAAACAGCCAACCACAGGTCAATTATATGTTAAAATTGAAGCAATGGTGTTAAAATAGAATAATGTCAAAAATGTGTTAGAACGAAAATATTGGCAAGGAAAAAAGGAACAACCACATCCTCTACCATTTGGCAATGTAAAATTAAGATTCTATGGTATTAATTAACATTTTATTGTTCCTGAAATATACTATTTTTCCTGGTAACCCTATGGTAGTCATGTTTACATAATGCTGCACTGTTATACTGAGGGCAATATAATGAACCAAGCCAATTCCTGCGTGGCAATGAACTTAGATTTTTAAAAAAATAAACTTATGTGGAGAATCTGATCTACGGGTAAGCCAATAATATTTTTTATCTTTAGATTCTATATCTCATTGTTTACAAGAATATTGAATATTTATAAATCATTAAAATATCGGACACAAGTTGATACTAAGTGCACAAAATAAAATAGACCATTTGTGGGAGGAGTAATTCACGCACATGTAATCAATACAATCCACACTACAATATACTGAAACAGTGAAAGTGATCACACACAGCGAGTAAAGCACAGAAAGTAACCAAATAATTACCATCTTTAAACTTGTCGGCAGCATTGTCAAGAGCCTCATCAATTTTCTTCTGGTGTCTAAGAACAAATGGTCGAATAACTCTATTGTAGATCATATCTGAACCATTCCATGATGCTGAGCACATACACCAGAGCAAGAAAATGCACTGCAAAGTATACAAATTTACATTAAAAATCATATACAGGAAATAACATTGCAGATTAAAGTTTTCATAAATTAATTCAGTTCTCTTGGGTGAAACAGATGCGCATTATAGGATTTTTACTTTGACTAGCAGAACTTTAAACAAACGCCAAAATTTTTAAAACTTACTTGTTACAATTTTTAGGGTAATTATGTTACTTTTGGTGATAGACCTAACTCCCTGACTTAACAAATTTATTTGGGACTCTTTTTCCTTTTTAAATTTGAATAGTGGAGCTGAATAATTTTGTTAGTTCAGCGTGAAAGTACTCATAGTTTTCAAATCCAAAGCAAACACTGCAGGTGCTTTGTCATGTACTAAAATATGTTTTTGAACAGGGTACTTAACCCTGGCGATTGTCACAAGCTTTCTGACTGGAAATACAACTGTCTGGCCGCAGGAACAAACCCTGTTCTTTCAGCGCTATCAGCACTTTGATTTTACTAATGTCAAATAACAAACAAACCTTTAAGAGCCAGTAGAATGGAATCCAGAAGAGAAAGATATCCGTGAAGAATTCTAACAATGAGAAGAAACTATATACTGCCCAGTACATTAACCATTGTGTATCATCTTCCTTGTTCACTGTCTCTATAGCTTTCACTCTGAAACATAAATCTTATTTTATTATTGATTATTCGAACTCACTAAATTCGTACCGGTGATGACGTAAATTTCAATTGACCGACACACTTGGGATTTTGTCACACCAAATAAGATTTTACAGGACATGACCGGCGGTCTGGCAACTTTTGCGAGCCTTCCATCATGTTAAACAAACAACACAAATCAGAACCCCTGTAATGAGGTTATGTTTAATTATATACCAATGTATGTATTGTCTAAAATACAGAACAAATCGAACAGTGCATTACAGCGCAACGGATCAGATTTTCCGTATCATAATTACATGTCTGGTTTTCCGAATCCGTATCATGCACAGGGATTTCCCTGATGCAGGTTTTCTGCGTCCCTGACGCAACTTCGTGGCTTGGGACCCTCATTTCTGCATTACTGTGCATCCTTGGGACCCTCAATAGGATCCCTTGAGTAGACATTTTTATTTCAGCTAGAACATTTTTCTTTCTGCTATTTATTGCACTAAGTCTTGTGGTGCATTGAGCAATCTGCATTTGCCGTTTTATTTATTTATAAATTTGATACTCACTAATAATGAGCTAGAAATGCATTACTGTATGGTGAAGGGACCCCCAAAATTTATCAGGGACTCCCTAAATATAAATTTTAAGGGTCCTGCGACCCTATTATGAAAAATCCTAGGGAAAACCCTGCATGCATGTCTGACGTGTAAGATTTATCTATATGCCGAAAATATGCCAATGTCGATGACATAAACATTTAGTAAATTACCTTTTCATGAATGGACGTTGCGTTATATGCAGAAAATATGCGGACGTCTGTGACAAAAATGTTTACACAGTGAGCGCATTTTCGTGTGTAAAATCGCTTATTAAAATGGGATATGTAATAAAAGGCATATCACTGCAGTTGTGTTGATACGTCTATCTGTATTACCTCTTGTTGCTTTCGTTATACCGCATCACGCTCGACCTAAAGGTCTCGCAAGATATGGCATTACACAAGCAACTCTAGGTAATACGACCTGACGTATCAACACACTGCAGTGATATTCCGTATTTATCCGCTTCAAATCGACAACAAGTCTAGACTGTTCAGCAACATCTTAAAGAAAACCCTGGAACTATTGACTCTATATTTGTTGCTGATATTAAGCTGTCTATGTTGTATGCACCCATGGCATCCAAATTGTCGAAAAGTAGTAAAGGTCACAGTGACCCTGATCTTAGACCTACTGACCTCAAACTCAATAGGGGCCATCTACTGTTGCTGACCAACTTCCATGTAAAGTTTGAAGATTCTAGGACAAAGCATTCTTGAATTATTGAATCTAAACCATTTTGGTTTTACGACATGCGCAAAGCAATATACATATCCCCTCATCAAAGATAGCGGGCATAATGAAAACATACATGTATAAATGAGATACTTACGATGCATAAGCAGGATATAAGAATCCAATGAAATTGCACAAGAACTGAGCTCCATATCCGATCATCAAATATAAGGCACAGATTGCCGCAAGACCTGAAAGTAGATATTGTGAGATAGCATGTACACATTATGTTGACCAACGACTAACAGATTAGAAAGGGATGCTGTCTTGTTTGTTCGTGTTTTAAATTCATGTAACTTGTGATCCCTGGCTTATTGACCGTACAATAACCACTGGCAATAAGAGAGCCGACAGAAATCTTGTGTGAAACAAGCAATCCAGCTTGTTGAGCCTAGCTCTTTCCAAATATTTTAAAGGTGGCCAGTGTATAGATGTTTACAAACCAGTTCAGCTCAAGTTGAGTGGGACACGCTGAAGAGCGTTTCATAATCACTCAGAGATTACCAAGTAATTGGGTACCAATAAAAATCGATACAACAGTGAATAGTGAAATTTTGTATTTCCGTTGCTTGAAAAATGCTGATTGAGCTACCTTAGGGTGTTTAAGAAGGTAGTTGTGAAACAAATCATACAATTTGTTGAAATGGATGAAAATATGTGCCTACAAGTGCGATTTCATTCGATGCATGTGCAACGTGTACCTTCTCTTGATCAACAAAATTCCACAATGGAATATAATGCTCATCCATGGATGATCCATCAAAGGTGGTTTATTGACCTTGTTATATAAATAATTCAGCCTTTTCACATGTTACAATCCAGAGTTTCTAATGTGCATATTACTTTATTGGCAGTGGCTAGCGAACCGGAATCGGTTCGCTAGATAGCGACCTTTTAGAACCGGAATCGGTTCTCCAGCCTGCCCATTGAGGGTAGGCTAGCGAACCGGAATTTTCGTTTCTTTAAAAATACGGCAAATTAAAGAATAATTGATGTATCAAATATGTTATTTCATGTAGCAATATATATATACTTACAAACTGTGTTGGTTTAAACTTGTATAATCGTGTATATTTGTGTATATTTGACTATTTCAGCGAGGACCTTTTACCGGTACTTTACTACATAGATATCCGCCATTTTAAGACATTTACGAATAGTGTAGAATCGATGTCGTCATACCCCAGTCCAATAAACGATGGGCCTATCTTTTTATTACAATATATGCATTACTAAATATAATTGACATTTGTTCGTATAAATTTTTTTATTTATTGGACTTTTGTTTGTATAAATAGATGCTTTTGAAAGATGAATTATATTGTAAACAGGTAATAAAGAAGTGAATTATCTGCAATAAAGTCTTTGTTTGAGATAATCTATATCAGTCCTGTTAATCACACGTTGTCCCTTTCATAATCAATTAGACAATAATTGTCAAATTGATTGGAATGTTGTGTTCATATTTAATGCAATAAAGTCTTTGTTTGAGATAATCTATACCAGCCCTGTTAGTCACACGTTGTCCTTTTCATAATCAATTAGACAATAATTGTCAAGTTGATTGGAATGTTGTGTTAATATTTAACACCCAATTAACACCTAAACAGATTGAAATTACGAGTGTGCGCCTTATTGTGTTATAAATATAATTACGTTTTTTTTTGGTTTGTTTACGTTCGACTGAGACTGTAATTTAGTTATTACTAATTGCGTCTTTAATTACGTGGAGATTAAAAGGTCGGCCGACATTTGAAATTATTTGTGCGAAATCGGTATCGTTTTATGATATTCTTCTTCTGGAATGTCTATTTCAAACAAAAAACAAACAAACAAATTCATACCTGTCCATATAAACGGAATGTTGTAAAGCAAAGATGTCATTAACAGAGCTACAGATAAGCTGCGTATTTGCGTAATTACGCAATTAATTTCCAGAAAAACGCAATTGTTTTTAAATGAGTGCGTACAAAAACGCAAATAAAAAAAGGAAAACGTAAAAACTTATAAAGCATGAGCGTAAAGATCGTAAAACTTATAAAACATGAGCGTAAAAAACGTAAACAAAATCGAGTGTTTACATATTCACGCAATATCCGGTTCCGTAGACGGGTTGATAAGTTCAATTCGGAACGCTTCGTATAGTACAGTGCCGATAAAGCTAATGTTTACCATTCCGTTCATTTCGCTAAATAGAAAATATTAAACCAGTCCATGATTAGTAATGTGTTAACCCCATTTTTTGTACTTTCCGGTTTCGTTTCAATCATGGTGAGTCGCGGCCGAAAAAAACGTCTACAACCAAAACAAACAGTCACATTACATAGTTTCTTCAGTGGGGCCGATGACGGCGAGTCTTTGTGTAAAATAATATTGGATGATGTCATCCACACGTGGACAATCCAACAACAGTTAACCGCCGAGAGTATATTGGCCGAAATTGTTGACGGTTTATTCGTCAAAACCAAAACACACAACTTTTCGTCTGTTAGTTCAATTAAAATACTAGATTGGATGGCAAAGTTTCACTGGTTGCAAGTTATTCATGGTGAGTCCCGTCGGTAATTATGAAATGTAACATTTGCACTGAGATGAAATTGAGTAGTGTGTGGGCCAATGAAGGATGTCAAAACTTCCAGATATCGGCCCTCGCCAGACATTGTGCAGGATCAGAACATTTCCGTGCATGTGAGGTATATGAGAAACGTAAAGGTCTATGTCTAAACAATACAAAATATGATATTTGTAAATATTACCCAATTGATTTGAATGTGGGTGGTAAAATTACCCAATTGATTTGAACTTGAGGGGGTAAAATTTTTATGGGTACCCAATTAAAATCACAAAATACCCAATCAGAAAAAAAACAGGGGGTAATTACCCAATTAACCCAAAAGCTTATCTGTAGCTCTGTCATTAAAGTTTCCTAATTGACAATGGCTACCGTATCTTTTTCTGTCGGAGACACATTCTCCAGCTTTTCGGAGTTTGAAGAAAAACTATCGTATTATCAAAAATTTAAATGTGTTCAATTTTACAGACGTGATTCGCGTACAATCGAGAAATCGTTAGGTCGTTTTCCAAACAAGACTTTTAATAAGGATGTTAAGTACACCAATCTGACAATAAATGATAGGTTTTTGAGTGACACTTAGTGTATGCGAGTCAATGAATGATTGGTATTTGAGTGACACTTAGTGTGTGCGAGTCAATAAATGATAGGTTTTTGAGCGACACTTAGTGTATGCGAGTCAATGAATGATTGGTATTTGAGTGACACTTAGTGTGTGCGAGTCAATAAATGATAGGTTTTTGAGTGACACTTAGTGTATGCGTGTCAATGAATGATTGGTATTTGAGTGACACTTAGTGTGTGCGAGTCAATAAATGATAGGTTTTTGAGCGATACTTAGTGTATGCGAGTCAATGAATGATTGGTATTTGAGACCAGTGAGAGGGACACGCAATTATCAACTGAGACCAGTGATAGAGACACGGAAATCCTAAGTGAAACCAGTGATAGAGACACGCAAATCCTAAGTGAAACCAGTGATAGAGACACGCAAATCCTAAGTGAAACCAGTGATAGAGACACGCAAATCCTAAGTGAAACCAGTGATAGAGACACGCAAATCCTAAGTGAAACCAGTGATAGAGACACGCAATTACCAACTGAGACCAGTGATAGAGACACGGAAATCCTAAGTGAAACCAGTGATAGAGACACGCAAATCGTAAGTGAAACCAGTGATAGTGACACGCAGTTACCAACTGAGACCAGTGATAGAGACACGGAAATCCTAAGTGAAACCAGTGATAGAGACACGCAAATCGTAAGTGAAACCAGTGATAGTGACACGCAGTTACCAACTGAGACCAGTGATAGAGACACGCAAATCCTAAGTGAAACCAGTGATAGAGACACGCAAATCCTAAGTGAAACCAGTGATAGAGACACGCAAATCCTAAGTGAAACCAGTGATAGAGACACACAAATCCTAAGTGAAACCAGTGATAGTGACACGCCAATCCCAACTGAAACCAGTGATAGTGACACGCAATTCCCAACTGTGACAAGTGATAGCGACACGCCAACCCCAACTGTGACAAGTGATAGTGACACACAAACCCCAAATGTGACAAATGATAGTGACACGCAAACCCCAACTATGACAAGTGACAAGCAAATCTCAAATGTGACAAGTGTACCAGATGAAGTCATTCATACAAGTGAAAGTAAGATTGACCATGAAATAGTAACACAAGGAACTAATTATCACATCGCTTCCCAAGCCGATAGTATCACGCATGCTCAACATGCACGAGAAACCGGGGCGGGTGCGATTGAACAACTTGCAATTGAATGCATAACTTTACCAGGAAATATCAGGAAGCGGGGTCGACCAAAAGGCTCCGAACTTACTGTCATTGGGCTCCCAAATAAGAGGCTTAAGCTGAAAAGGAAACAAGCTGTACATAAATTTCAGAATCTCCCAGAAAATCAGATGGTTCAGACAATTTTATCATGGTTTGTGGAAGAAAATATAGTAATTGAAAGTATCAGAAACGAAACACTTATTTCGGAAGAACACGTGGAATGCAATCCAAAGAAAGTTTTCATGGGTGCAACAGAAATAGAACTTGATATTATAAAGCCATTCCTAGAAAAAGATGCGTGGAGTCAAGTTCAGGCTACAGTAAAGGCCATGACCAAGGCATCACAATGGCAATGTAAAGTTTGTACAGAGGAGTTGCAGACGAGGTGTGTCGGTTGTGATCGATGTTTGTGTTGGTTTCATTACCACTGTGCTGGTATAAGCAACGCACCGAAAGCACAGAGCTGGTTCTGTGACGACTGCAAACGTGGGAAAATTAGTTATAAATCATAGAAACATATCGCTGAACTTGACATCCTGAATTTAAATTTACTGAAAGGGAACAAATAAAACAGATATTTAGTGGGAAGGGGGATGGGCCATGACAAGAGCGCCTCCTCGTGGTATGGCCTGGATGTGACAGGATGAATCAGTACTAAATTATTGGCATTTTTAACTCCTAAATACAAAATAAAACGTTGCAATGAACCAATGCAAAACATTTGCTATTCTTAAATTACTGTACTTCAACTCATCCTGTCATAACTGAACGCTCTTTCTTAAACGTCTGATAATTAATGCATTTCTCACAGGAAGTGATGTTCATGGTGAAACTGGCTTTTAATGGATCAGGTAAAGTATTAGTTATTATTTAATTCATTAAGTTCATGCATTAAAAATATTGTAATAAATTACGATTGACCGTGCAGAAATTAATTATTATGCGTAGCACTTGAGCTTGTTATTCGCCCGTTGAATAGAACCATTTATTATAATAGTTAGTAATTATTTCATATTTCATATTAACATTTCTTACCTTCACCTACCTAATCTGATTATCTCACACCTTAGACAATACATTAGGTGGTAACATGTTGTAAAATATTACCAAGGTGTGAAAAGCAATATCCCATAACCAAAATCTACTGTGCTATTTAAGGCTAAATACAATTCAATTCAATTCAATTTTTACAGGCGTATACTTAAGTGTGCACGTACCCAGTCAATAATGTTTAACAATTATTATAACGTTTGTGTTGACACCAATGTATAGATATTATCATCAAATAATGGCAAAGATTCTGTATTTCCAATACAAAGAACAATGAAAAACATTTTATAGTTTATTTTTCTATATAAATTGCGTCTGTACAAATTATTATTACAAGAAATAATATTCAAAACCTCGACAGGATATTGGGCTAGTGTCGGCAAAGATTCTGTATTTCCAATACAAAGAACAATGAAAAACATTTTATAGTTTATTTTTCTATATAAATTGCGTCTGTACAAATTATTATTACAAGAAATAATATTCAAAACCTCGACAGGATATTGGGCTAGTGTCGACAACGATTCTGCACTATTCCCTTTCGTAAATGTCTTAAAATGGCGGATATCTATGTTGTAAAGTGCCGGTAAAAGGTCCTCGCTGAAATAGTCAAATATACACAAATATACACGATTATACAAGTTTAAATCAACACAGTTTGTAAGTATATATATATTGCAACATAAAATAACATATTTGATACATCAATTATTCTTTAATTTGCCGTATTTTAAAATAAACGAAAATTCCGGTTCGCTAGCCTACCCTCAATGGGCAGGCTGGAGAACCGATTCCGGTTCTAAAAGGTCGCTGTCTAGCGAACCGATTCCGGTTCGCTAGCCACTGCCTACTTTATTAGACATGTATACAACTGTAAGCATGCAAATTAATTACACAGTAGCTGTCACGCATAACATACCAATATCTATAAACAGTCTTTGACTTTAACGGGTTGCCCGAAGTCCGGGACAAGTGAAAATTCCGATTATGAGTCATTGGACACGCAGTCCGACGGAAAGGCCCGATGTACTAGACCGAGAGTGACGACGTCCTAGAGTGAAACTGTCAGACATGTCCGACGGCTATCGGGAAGTCTGCTACCTGAGGGTCTCAAGCATGATTACCTTAAAGTGTACTAAGGGCCTCATCATGTCTTCTTAGGGCCTCATGACTTGAAGTTGAAGGGATGGATGGAGTAAGTCATGGCTGAAATTTGGCCTACTTTGGCAAATAAACATTGTTGATAAGCCATATGTTATAATGCCCACCCAAAAACAATAATCAAAAAACTAATTTAAACAGCTGTCCACGCCCTAAATATGGTAACATATCGCTGAAAAACCGTGGCACGGCACGAGTGACAAGATACCACTTCCGGTAAATCGAATAATTAAGGAAACCAACCTAGGGCAAGATACAGTCTTCTTACGCCTGTTTTCGCTTCGATCTTTTCTAGAAGATCAGTGACTGCATTCTTTTCATGCAGTTTAGCGTCGATTTTTTCCTTCCATCCCTGGACATTTTGTTGTACTGCGCTCGCCATTTTTGCAGTTCGAAAAGAGAGACTGGTTCCTTCCAAAATGTAAAGTGGGGAACCAGATTTGGTTACTCAACGGCAATTTGATGAAATACGCGGACCCCTATTTTCCTTCAAGTTTAGAATACGACACACCGGGTCCATCTACATCTACATAATACGTTAAACTGTCAAACTTGACAATAATATAACGGTGCGCTAGATAGAAAAAAAGAGAGTGATAGAAAAGGTATGGAAGAATAGACTCGTTCAAGACGATGGAGATATGCATAGTAGGAAAGGATAGAAATATAAGAAAAGATATGCTCAGATATTTTTCGACCATCAAGGCACTTGACCTGTCCAGCTTCCGTGGCGGTGACAGGGACTGAGTCCCGGCTGACATAGCTCAACACCTATCATGTGGCTGTACTTCATATCTGAGCGAGATGGTCCCCTTAGAATGAGAGTTTCTCAAGCTCCTTCTTAAAAGATGTCAAAGAAGGAGCCTCAGCCACAGAGGCTGGTAGGTTGTTCCACACGGGGATGGTCCGTGGGAAAAAACTGAATTTGTAGGAGTCTGTAGAGGCGTGATGGTGAAGAAATCTAGTGTTGTGTGGTGCTCTGGGCATAGATCTTGCTTTCTGGAGATACTTGTCGGGTTGGATGTCTACTTGGTTGTTTACAATCTTGTAGAACATTGTAAGCTGTTGTTTTTGGCGTCTCGACTCTAGGCTTTCCCAGTTTAGTTGGCTGATCATGTCTGATACGCTGCTTGTGTTTCTGTATCGATTGGTCACAAATCTAGCAGCTCGGCGTTGTACTTTTTCAATATTTTTGGATAGGTTTTGATGATGAGGGTTCCAGATGGTGGCACAGTAGTCAAGGTTTGGTCGTACTAGAGAAAAATATGCTGTGGTCTTAGTATTTTCGGAAGTTTTCTGAAGATTTCTTTTGATGAAGCCAAGGATGCTGTTCGCTTTTTTGATTTTTTTGTTGATGTGTGAGGTCCAGCCTAGGTCGGATTGTAGATCTACTCCCAAGTACTTGGTGATGGTGTCTTCTTGGAGAGAGATGCCTTTCAATGTGTAGTTAGCCTGGAATGGTTTACGACTTTTGGTGACTCTCAAGAAGCTACATTTCTGTGGGTGGAAGTCCATGCCCCACTTCTTCTCCCACTCTGCTAAGGCATCAAGGTCTCGTTGTAGAATAGCCTGGTCTTCTGGTGATCTGATGTATCTGTATAGGATACAGTCATCCGCAAAGAGGCGTGTTGATGATACTACACTGTCTGGGAGATCATTGATGAAGAGAAGAAAGAGAAGTGGGCCGAGGACAGAGCCCTGAGGGACGCCGCTGATCACAGGTACACTGTCAGAAGTTTGGCCTTCGACCAGGACTTGCTGAGACCGGTTTCCAAGGAAGGAAGCTATCCACTGGTGGATGTTGGACCTGATCCCATAATGGTGGAGTTTCTTAAGTAGCCTCTGGTGTGGGACACGGTCAAACGCTTTGGAGAAGTCCAAGATGATGAGGTCAGCTTGTACCTTCTTATTCATGGATGAGGCGAGTTCGTGGACCAGTGTAAGGAGCTGGGTCTCACAACTTCTTCTTGCCCGGAAACCATGCTGGCAGTCATGCAGGATATTATGTTGGTCCAGATGCTTGAGCGTATTACTGACGATGATATGTTCTAGAAGTTTACAACATAGGCTTGTAAGAGAGACAGGGCGGTAATTTGCAGGGTCGTGTCGAGCTCCCTTCTTGAAGATGGCAGTCACATTTGCTTCTTTCCAGTCGTCGGGAACCACACCATCTTGTAGGGATCTGTTGAAGATCAGAGTGAGTGAAGGTGCGATGGAGTCTGCATAATCTTTAAGGAACCGTGCAGAGATTCCATCTGGACCGGACGCTTTTTTAGTGTTCAGGTTCTGAAGTAGCTTTCTGGTGCCTGCTTTCGTGACAGTAAAGTCAGGCATTTCTGGGTATGGCTCGCCCTCTGGTGATGGTATGTCCTCTGTGTCTTCCTTGGTGAAAACGGATGAATACTGGTTGTTTAGAATATTTGCTTTGTCTTTAGCTTGATTGAAGAGTCGCCCCTTGTCCTTGAGTGGTGAGATCCCATTATTGTCCTTCTTTAATGATGATATATAGCTCCAGAACTTCTTTTGTTTTTCAGGTCTTTCCTCATTTTCAATTGGTTCTATAATGTTATTGATGTAGTCTTGATGAGCTTTTCGTTCCTGTCTTTGTAGGTTACTTTTGAGTTGCTTGTATTTACGAATGTCACTTGGGGATTTAGTTTTCTTCATGCGAGTGTAGAGTTTCTGTTTTTTTCTAATAGCTGCTCTGATGGTCCTATCAATCCAAGGTTTCTGTGATTTCCTGTCTTTAGTCATTCTGGATGGTATATGCTGATTCATGATCTTTGTGACTGAGTTCTTGAAGATAGTCCATAGGTTGTTTACTGTTGTAGTCTGGTTTGCTGTCAGGTTTAAGAAGGTTTCATGGAGTTCATTCTCGATTGATGAGCGGTCAGCTTTGTCATAACTGAAGACTTTCCTGGGTGGTGTCTTTACTGTAAGTGGTCTAAGGCTGGCTTCAACATATACGGCTTCCTGGTCAGATATACCAGGGATTACTTCCGCTGTGTTCGTGAGAGTTGTGTTGTTTGTGAAGAAGAGGTCAAGAATATTGGAGCTATCTTCTGTAGTTCGAGTCGGATCTGTTACCAGCTGTTCTAGGAATGAGTTACTGGAGATATCTAAGAGTTGTTTGGACAAAGTTGGTTTCTGAGTTGAGTCGACTGAGTTGTCTGTCCAGTTGATGCCGGGTAGGTTGAAGTCCCCTCCAAGCCATATATGTGCTGTCTTGGGTATCCCGCTTAGGTATTGATGAAGCAGATCGAGATAAGCTGGGTCATCTACATTCGGTGGTCTGTAGAAGCATCCAACATATAAGTTACTGGCGCTCTTCAGACTGATCTGGACCCATAGCATCTCACACTCATCGGGGTTCACTATGTCGTCTGGTACCATTACTTGGAAATGGCTGTTGACCATGATGAACACACCCCCACCTCTTCCGTTCTTCCTATCTTTCCGGAATATCTTATAGTTTTCTGGGAAGATTTCAGCATCTAAGTGATCGCTTGTCAACCATGATTCTGTACCAAGTACTATGTCTGGCTTCACTGTCTCACACAGAGTTGCTAAGGAGTCCTTTTTTCTCACAATGGATTGGCAGTTGATGACAAGTATCTTGAGGGGTACGTCTGTACGTTGAGCTGGGCTTACACTTATTATCTGAGGGTCTTTGTTGGAAGGTGAGAAGCTGGTGTGGATAAGATGACCATCAGCTTCGGAAGGTTGTTCACTGGTTCTTGTGAGGTGCAGGCTTGTAGGCGGTACCATTGTTGACTTCGGGGAAGATGTTGCCCTAGGATGGCTGAAGCTAAAGTCGAAGACTTGGGATGAATTGGCTGGACTTGGGTTTGAATGTAGTTGGTAGTTTCATAGAGTGTCATATCAAATAGTCCAGATGAGAAATTTGGAAGACCACATTGTGTACATTCCCATGAGATGTTGTGCATGGCAAAGTATATTTCATCTTTCATGCCCATGCAGTTCTGGTCCAATTCACAGATATCTATTAGTCAGACCCTGAGACCAGGGATTTTAAATACTCTAGATAGAGATGGTCCTGCACAACATATAATGTATAAATTCATGAAAGCCTTTTATCTATTTACTGTGTATTATATAACCCCCTAAATCATGCCCAATCAAGGACGATAGTCCATCTAGGGACTAATAATTTTCCCAATCATCACAAGGTATCACAAGCGTAGTTCGTGATCCATACTGGAAAAGTATGTATGTAAACAATTTGTTAAGATCGGCACGTGGGTTCGAATTGCACAAAGTACCCAGGAATAACAATTTCTGGGAGTTTATATAGGCTCCAATGGATGTAAAGCCTAAAAGTCCAGTCACCATATCCGACCGGGTTAGTCGCGGCAGACCCTGTGCATGTTTAAGGCAGAAGTGGTGGGTTGCTTCAAGTTTCTGTATGTCAGCTCGTGTAATCGTGTTCCATAACTCGCAGCCGTAGAAAGCACGTGGAAGCACACACGTGGTATATATCCAGGCGATTGTTGTCGGGTTAGCGCCTGAGTTACTGGCTAGACTGTCCGACAGACTGAAGTATGATCCACGCATGCGCTGTCGTATGTCATCAATATTGAATGGATGTTTACCGGTTGTAGATTGTAAAATTCCGAGGTGAGTATATGAAATTGTTTCTATAATAGGAGTGTCACCGTAGACCAACTGTACTGGGTTATTATGTGCAAGTTGCTTCCGGTCCATCGTCATTGTTGCACACTTGGCTGCATTGTAGGTATATCTCCACTTGTTTGCGTAGGTATTACAGATGTTTAGAAGTTCCTGTAGACCGTGTCTTGTTAGCGACAACAACACAATATCATCAGCTTGGTTTGGAGCTGACAATGACAGGTCTCCGATATGAAGGCCATGTGGTGAGTTCTGCAAGAAGTGTAGTAAGTCGTTGATGAATACGGTGTAGAAAAAGGGCGCACAAATACTGCCCTGTCTGGTCCCTTGTTGTATAGTAAACGCCTCAGAGAGATGTCCGTTTGATAGAACACGACTTGATGAACCACGGAGAAAGTTGTTGATAATACGGAGAGGTTTTCCTTGCACCCCAATATTGTGTAGCTTGTAGACCAGTCCGGAAATCCATACTTTATCGAATGCAGATTTTGCGTCGAGGAAGCAGGCCTGAAGTTGGCTACCACGTTCACAGCAAAAGTCACGTGTTTCCTGTAGTAAGAATGATACCATCTTGCTGCTTTTGTCTTTCTGGAAGCCTTGTTGTTGACTGTTCATTTCAATTTTCGGAATGCTTAAATCCAAGCGACTAAGAGTGAGTTTTTCGAATAACTTGAAGACCACTGCTGAAAGAAGTGATATAGCACGATAGTTACTGGGTTCGGTAAGAGATTTCCCTTTTCCTTTGTGAAGCGTGACAGTTATACCAGTTTTGAAGTTCACAGGAATACGTTCAGTACTGATAATGTGATTAAATAGTTTGGTAAGTTCAGGATTGACCATTATGCATGAAAAGGACCCCTGTATCATGCATATATAGTTTAAGTCCATGGTCCCTTCATTGTGTTAATTTTGATCTTATTTCTTGCAGACAATGGAGTCTGATCTTCAACTCATGATAATAGTCTATAACTGGCAGTTGATAAGATTTCTAAAATTTACCACTACTGACTAGTATCATCATTTTTTCCTACTAAAAAGAATCTAAATATTTAAAGAAAAGATAAATATTGAGCTTTTCTTAATATCTATATCATTTAAGTATACTTTTATTTACTAAGTAGTTTTACCTATCTTTTTTCTATGGAATCTCATTATCTATCTTTATTTTATTACATAATATTTTTCCTGTATATATTACTGTACATATCTTATATATTTTCTAGTTACATGTATAATATATATTTACATAACAGGTTATCTATATTATTCTACTGTATATAGACTACATATATATTGTAGTGTAAATACGTCTATATTTTTTATTTATCTATTCATATAGTTTTATTTATTTATTCATGACATATCTATTATTATTTTATTTTTAATAATATATAATGATTTTAGCATAAAACTATTATCAAAACTATCTAATTATTGCTGAGTATAACATGTTTTACTGTACATTGCCTATGATGCATTTTGTAAATATAGTTATTCCACTTTGTTTTATTGACTTTTATGATATTTATTTTGCATTTCCTCATTACAGTATATTATATCTAAATAAATATAAAGATTTTTTTTTATTTTTACATGAAATGTCATAATTTATAAAATAATTTATCATACATTGATAAATTAAGAAACAAATATTTGCCATATATTTCAAGATTTGCAAACCATTTCGAAGTCAACACTGATATTACAAATGCATAATTTTTTAATTGATACAATGAAATAATTATAAACAGCACCCAAGTGTGACACATGTTTGATATTATACTAAGAGGAATCTATACACAAATACTTTGTCATATGTCACCTGCTAAGGAATTTCTAACAAGGTGACACTTTCATTACATGTTACAAGGAATTTCACAGGAATTTATGATACACTGAGATTTCACTGGATTATGTCCAAACAAAATAAGTTTCATTTATGCAAGTGGAGCTATAGGATGGTTAATATTCAATTAAAAACTTGATAAGTAATTGGATATCTTTAAAAAAAATACTTAAAACTATTTGTGTTTTTTAATTTATTTCTGACATTATTCATGTGCTTTTTCATTTTTAATTAAATTAAAGATGAATAAGACATGCATACTATAAGAAATTAATTAAAACTACAAAAACATCTAAGTATTTTTTAAAAATTATATATCATTTTTATATTAAATATGAAGCATCCTAACTTTATATTAATTTATCATTTAATGATTCTTTGAATTATTTGGATTTTATCAAAGATCTAATGTATTTTAAGACTTTAAATTGCTTCATAAAATTATAAAAATAATAATTTATATGAAGATTTAAAAAAAACTTCTAAGTATCATTTAATTAATTATATTACGTTATAAAACAGTGTTCATATTATTCTTTTTGGTATCTTTATAACATATCATAAGCTTTATATTTCATTGATTTATACACTTAGAATTAGCTGAAAACACAAATGAAAAAATGTTTTCAAGTTTATTTTTAATGTATAAATCAATGCAATGTTATGCATATATGTTATTATAATACCAAAATGAATAATATGGACAATGATTTATAACAAACAAACAAATATTTTATATTTGGGTACACATTGACCATTAAGAATGGGTTCACCTTGACCAAAATATATGGGTACACCTAAGTTTGGGTACACATTGACTGGTTCCCTCACAAGCCTGAAGGTCATGCATTTTCATACACACCAATTTCTGAATTAAAAAATGCAGCAAAAGGCACATGCCTTAAACTAAAACTGGTGAAAATTTGATAAAGCTATCTCAAACTGTTTTCAAGATATCAAGAATAATCATTGCAAGTGGTAGCGTAAAAAGTGCCGCCGAGTGTATACTTGTGTTGCTAGAGGTTTAGCAAGTAAGACCTGCCGTCCACTAGGACCCCGAAGGGTTCCCGAAGCTGAAATTCACCTCATGTGGAAGGACCGGGATGGTTCGGCATGTCTTCGGGGGTGTTCTGGAACCCTTCCGTATCATTCCGCAACAATTCGGAAGCCTTCGGGACCAAAAAATATTCGGCATCGAAATTTTAAAATTTTTAAAATTTGGACGCCGCCGAAGGTCTTGTTCGGTAGTGCTTCGGG
This sequence comes from Spisula subtruncata, assembly GCA_963678985.1. Lineage (NCBI taxonomy): Eukaryota > Metazoa > Mollusca > Bivalvia > Venerida > Mactridae > Spisula > Spisula subtruncata. The sequence continues at coordinate 6,614,239 of OY787663.1, forward strand.
AGAGCTTCGGGGTTATCGGGAAACCATCGGCAACCGTTCGGAGTGTTCAGGAACCCATCGGCATTCACTCCGCATCATCGGGATGCCTTCTGCAAGCCTTCCTTATCATTAAGCTATACCGAACGGTCCCCGAAGGAAAGCCGAATCGATGCCGAAAGCTCCCCGATAACGCCGAAGGGATGAGTTCTACACACGGAAGCTATGCCGATGATGTTAAGAACACATGCCGAACAGTTGTCGAAGGCACCAGTTGATCGCCGAAGGGATGTCGAGTCGTCGCCGTATATCCCAAATGACATCGGAAGCGATGCCGTCAGTTTGCCGACAAGTTGAGATACTAGTTCGGCATCGCATATTTATATCGGTAACCTTTCGGCAATCTATCGGCATCCATTCGTAAACCCTTCCGCATTCTTCGCAGCGTTACCGCGTCCTTTCCGCACTAAATCCTTATCTGTCGGCATGTAGTCGGGATACATTCGGCTACTTAAGATAGGCTTCGGCATGTATACCGCGTGTATTCCGCAACCATTCTTATACCTATCCCCGAATGCTTCCCGAACAAGCACCTAGACAAAGCTCCGCCAATTTTTATTGGTAAATGATCCCGAAGGGTTCCCGAATCGAGCAGATTGTAATCGACATCCCTTCCGCATAGCATCGGGGTCTAGTGGACGACAGGTCTAACTTACTGAGGCTACTCTAAAAACACTAAAATGTACTCTTTTTAGAAGGAAACTTAATTCAAGCCCAAACAATTGTTTATTCACCTTTTCCGTTACTTTTTGATGAATTTGTGAGCTATAAGTGATAGTACACGTATTGTTAATAATTATTTAATTATAAATGTCCCTCCAGGTCTTCCAAATGTAAGGAATCATACATTAAAGTTTGTTTTGTATTGGACTGGGCAAGTTATTTGTATTTTTAAATAAAAAATAAGTTTAACGTGAAAATCGTTTTCGTGTATGCAACAAATAGAGTACCAATTATAAACGTTTCATACTAAAGTTCATGACAATTGCTCAGGTTTTTTTTATTATTCAACTAAAAGGTATTTATGAAATGCTGAAAACATGGGAGGTTACAAAACCAATATCGACGTTTTGCATACGTTTTCGCGATACTTTGTGATGTAAACAATGACTCGTACACTTATACGAATTTCTAATTGGCCACCCTAAAAAATATTATATCATCTGATAAATTATATCAATAAATCCTAGGCTGTGTTATTTGTTTATTCCACGCAGTTACTTATCTATTTCTGGAAAGAAATGGCGTATTCATATAAAAAATCATCCATGCGTAACGGTTGGTGCGAAATTGCTTTTTTGCACGTTGGCCTCGTGACAGCTTGGAATAGTATCGTATTTGGTATAAATTTGTTCCCTGTAGATCGAATTTTCTTTAAACACTATAATTTGTGAAAATGAGTCATGTGGAACGCGCTCATGACGTCAGATGCATGCATACATTGAACGAATTTCTGATTGGCCACGTGTTTTTATAAATTAAATTAAAAATGCTTTTAGAAGAATATAAATAATCGGAACTCCGATACTGTCTTATTTTATTGATGGAAAAAATGTTTCTCGCAGTAATTCGAGCTAAACCCCAAGTGATTATAAATATCGCTTTTTACAAAAAGACGTTTTGACGTACATGTCTGGATTTTGGTGCCGGTACTCGTCATTCTAACGGCCTCAGCGCGCCCCGTATTACTTATTCTCGTCAATATTAATACCTTTCATTAAACCAATCGACAGAGAATACATTTTGACTGATTTCAAAAATTAAACATGTCGGGCACGTGAGCCACGTGCACGTAAGCCATTTTGCACTAACTGTTCCGCATGGATGATTTTATACATGCATACGTAATTTATTTCTTGAAATCGATAGATAAGTGCATGGAATGATAATAACCACAATTTTAGAAATATTGGCTGAATATATCGCATAATATAATGATTCATTGGGTGGCCAATTAGAAATTCGTTTAAGTGTATGTAGTTTTAGTTTTGGTTCTTCCGCATTTGCTAGTAAATAATCTTAAGAAAAACATGCTAAAATATTCAGAATAAAGTTTAAAAATATTCTTTCGTTTTTATATGAGTGCATGGTATTAACTTTTACAAACGTTGTAACCTTTTCTCGAGATTATTAGGTTTAGTCAATAGTTTCTTCTGTATGATTATCAATAATAATATAAATTCAGAAAAATTATTCACAATTGTCTCGATTTTTAAGACACGAGGAGCTACTGAAACATCATTTTAAGCCTTTGTATACTACCTTTAGTTATTAGTTGATCATGATCGATCTAGATAACGTTACTCTAGTTATATCTAAGGTACTGGGGTAATTGTGCCTAATTTTGTCGCCGTTTTGGCATGGGTTTGTGCGATTTGGTCGCCGTTCAGCGGAGCCTTGCGAAATTTAGTCGGGTTTTTGTTGCGCTCTTCATTCGGTCTCATGCAATAGCGCTACTCTATAATTTCTTTGTGAAATTGGGTCCTCCTGCCTTTTTCTCGGCGGGGAGTTGGACTTTTAACTGTTTCTTTGGCTTACTAGTATGTGTGGGCATTGCTCAGTGTAGTAATCTGATTTCTGTGCTCGACTGGTTAGGTTGATTGCTACTTCCCTGTATGATTTCCTCATACCTTTTTTTCCAATGAACGTAGTATAGCAATTCTATATTTTGTCATGTTCGAGCTAGTTCTTATTCAAAGTCGCATGACCACGTCCTGTGTGTATATGAGGGTAGTTCATACGAGTATTAGCTTTGTTATTGGGTCTTCAGTCTGTCACCAATACAGTCCAATTACAATGTCAATATAAAATACAATTATGATATCAACGCAGTGAATTTGCTTGAAATAATATATAAATGTATTAAAAAATGATCCCTTTGGGTACAGAACTGTGTGAAAACAATTGAATGTTAACTAGTGTTCAAGGCGAATACTAGTAGTTACACCAGGGCAACTTGAACTAACAAGCCATGCTCATTATCTCTGCATAATACCCGGTACACGTACATGTGTAAATGTGCATCACAGAATTCCTGCATTCATTTAAAATTTTACTCCATGGAATCATATTAGTCTATTTGACCATGTATGCTGGGAACCGGGTGACGTGAACCACAGGTGCCTGGTAACTTGTTTTATCTAAATGGCCCCGAAACACTATCCAAGATCCCGTTACTGACAAAAAACTTAAAAAGTGTTTGGGGTCATCTATAAAAAATTATAATCAGGCTCCTGCGCATGAACAAGATTGTGTAAGTGCGGTCACACGTGGTACAGATTATGTAGGCCATATGTTACGGCCAAACATTGAACACATGCTTAGTTCATATTTGATATTGCAGTAAACCAAATAGTATTTGTTATATGTCTCAGCAAGATCGGTATACATGCATATTAATGAGGTGAGATGTGTATAAATCCATTTGTCACTAATATAACTAACAACTCGCAACCTCTATTGAATATATTCATCGCTTGCTTAGAGTGAGAAGTCGACGTTATTAGAGTCATACATATTTAAAATTGGTATGAGTATTACATAAAGCTGGCTTCCGGTATAAGCCTATTTTCATGAAAATCGGAACTTGTCAGTTTTCTCTAAGAATTAGTTGCTAAGCTTGTGAACATTGTTGCAATTTGACCATTGCATTAATATTTTGGTTGTACTGTTCATAAATGACTTGCCTGAATCATTAACACATGGAAGTGATATTTACTTATATGCAACTATGACACTAAAATGTATAGAAAGATTAAAACTAATGAAGATTGTCTCAAACTAAAAAAGGATATTGAACAAATGCAATTATGATCGGAAAAGTGGCTTCTAAAGTTTCATCCCGAAATGTACAAACAATGAGAATCGGAAAATCAGACGTGAAGTAATTTGGATACAGACTTAAGAAAGATCATATGCCAATGAAAAAGTCAACAGAAGAAAAGGACGTTGGGGTGGTAATAGATGAAAATTTGACATTTGAAAAACATATGACACAAAAATTAAATAAGGCCAACCCAGTGCTTGGAGCTATATGGAAATCATTCAAATACCTTGATGAAAAATCTTTTAAGTTGCTCTTTACAAGTTTAGTACGACCAATTGTAGAGTACACAAATCCTGTTTGGAGCCCGTATAGAATAAAACATGTTGACACGATAGAAAATCTACTGTACCGTGCGACAAAAATATTACCAATAATTGATCAACTGAGTTACCCCGAGCGACTTCAAAAACTGAAACTACCATCACTTGCATATAGGCGCTGTAGAGGAGACATTATAAAAGTATATAAGATCTCATGTGGAAAGTATGACCCTGAGGTATGTGATTTGTTACAACTTTATGTGACTGACTGAACAAGGGAGCACAGCATGAAAATCTTCAAGAACAGAGCACGTTTAGAAATCAGACAGAATTCCTTCATTTATACATGTACAAAGTAAAAGATGTCATTTATGAAAATATTAGAAATAAGAGGTCCTAGTATTAAGATCCCTGTGGAACACCTTTAATAATTGTTGTGTGGTAGGCAATCAAAGGTCTTCGACAGGTCCATCGATCAGCACCCCTCCCACACGTTTATTTTCGTCTAGTAACTTATTCCAGTCTTCTACTAATCTTAGAAGAGTGGTTTGGCATCCATAGGAGGTCCGAAATGCTGCTAAAAAGGGTGAAATATTGAATTGAAGTGTTTATTTAAGGTAAAGAACCACTAAATGCCTCCGCGGACCAAGTGGTGATACACTCAAGTAGTCCTTTAAAAAACTTTGGTTTGCCTGTAAATGGAGATATTTCTTGACATATGTGGAGTTGAATGATGAAATTGAGTTTAAATGGTTGGTAAATATGCATGTGGTGTAGTAAAACTGTAATATTTGTATTATTCCACTATTTTGTTCTTGATACCAAAGTGAAAGTAGACTAGGGTAAAACCCAGAACTCATAAATCCGGACATGCGTAAAAACGGATAGACCGTGTTTGAAGGACAAAAACTTTCTTAGAAGATACATGACCCCCCTTTTTTATTGCATTATTTTGAAGCTTAAATGTCCCTCTTTACAATGATATATGTGGTCCAGGTGGCCATAGACTAAAAAAAGTTGAAAATTTGGGCCTACTATGGCCAATTTACATTGAGCTATAGAGCAAATCTATTTGGTGGTTTCTAACCTTAATTGATTACTGAAAATTATTTATATTTTAGATATTGTGGGAATTATAAGGATGCTGACTGTAATAAATATATAGTGCCTGTTTAGACCTATCATTGTTTCAACTTTCTCTAACTATTTTTACTTAATAATTGATTAAATGTAGAAAATGTCATTAACACATTTTTGGGTATCGATAAACCGATTATCAATCGAGCAGATGTGGCCCTGTATTAAATACACAGTTGGCAACACATGTTGAAATGTCGCTTTAACACGTTCGGAACCCTTCTACAACTATCATAGTATTTAATAGTTCGTCCGAAAAGTTGTGTATTTCTAATCCCGGAAGTTGTTAACGCATCGTCGTGGACCAATCAAATCTCGACAACACACTTGCACCGTCCACGTTCTGAGCCGGCGATTTTGTGGAATCATTTATCGAAAACAATACACGAGAAGCATGATTTTCCGACTAGCCTTTTTGAGTTTGTTGGCATTTGCAACATCTAGTGATGTTCTAGAATTCACTGACGCTGACTTTGACAACAAAATTGGCGACTATGATGTAGTTTTGGTGGAGTTCTTCGCACCCTGGTGAGTAAAAAAGTGGGTGGGGTACACTGCCAAATTTCTACATTTTTGCCACTTCAGATTTCTATGACAAGTTGATGTGACAGCTGGATATTTGTCGATGTTGTAGCATGAGAACGCCTATGAATTGGCATTTCAAGAAAAAATAAGCGTTTAACATTAAATTTAGGTGTTGTTCAACTTCGGATAATAAAAATGAAGCAAATTCACATGAATCAATAAATGCCTTGGTATATACATGGATGTCTTTAATTATAATTTGCCAATTGAAACCTTGACTGTGCCAGAAGGAAAGTGTGGAACTGCCCATTGTTTTGCATTTCAGATAACTGCCGTGGGATTGTCGGGCTTTTATTTTGCACCAAAATATTTGGGAAATTGAATACCTGAATCTTCGGGCTGTCAATTTAGCTAATTCTGTCCTGGCCCCTTTAGTGAAGGTCTTCGTTAATTATCTCATCTCTTGTACATTTAACTATAAATCATGTCTCCGGTTAAATTAATACACACTTGCTTTAGATTTCTTATCATTCCATTTCTCACCATTCAGCAGCGATTTAAATTAGTTAACTGTATTAGCAGATATAGTCTTTTCACTAAGTTTGTTCCAGTATGGTAAATTGGGTGACCATACCTCACAATTCATAACCTGTGATTTTACTGATGCTTCAACTACAGTACAGTCTAGAAACACCAGGACAGTGTCCATGCATTTGAGTTGGACATGATTGTCCCTCCTTGAGATTCTTCCCCAGTGGTATTAAATTAATAAATGGCCTCAGGAGATGTCGGGTTAGAGTGTGTATATAGAAATAAGGACAAGTAGTACTGGGGGGTTTGGCACTTATTGCCCATTAGTTTCACATATAGGACATTTAGATATAAGTTATCGTAAACAAAATCCTCCAAAAGAAATAGAATCCACTGAAAGACTAGATTAATAATTTAATTCATACATGTATTATATTTTAGGTGCGGACACTGTAAAAAACTTGCTCCAGAGTATGAAGTGGCAGCTACTGCATTGAAATCCAATGATCCACCTGTAGCCCTCGCTAAAGTAAGTAACGTTACATTAATAACAGAAAGTTAATGTAAAGTATTATCAATTTTTAACTGTAAACAGATCAATTTGTTAGTCTTATTTTACGTCAGTATACAGCTGCCATTTTCTAAAAGTAATTACAAACAATTATGAATCATATCTCACTTAATTTACAACAATGTTGTAACTGCATCATCAGTATGATAGGGGATTATGCCAATGTTTTAATTCTTAGTGTTTGATAATAAACATTATCCACTGTGAAAAACTTGTCTGATATACATGTAGTAAACTTATGAAATTGGAATTTTAGTGTGACCATGTACTTTACTAAACTGTATCTTTCAATTCTTTGGTGGGACTATGCTATTGCTGATGCTGTTAGCTGTTTCAGGGTCATGTTCCAAACCTGCAAATAAGAAAGGGCTGTGAAATCAAGTACTATCTAATTTTCATTTAAATTTCTCAATTTATTTAAAATTCAATGTTGAATGTTCAGAATCCATGTTTATGTTATTGTTATAAGTCCATGTACATGTTTAGGTTGATTGTACTATGTCCGACAAAAGGTGTAAACGTTTAGGGCTTAAGGTATACCCTACACTGGCTATATACCGTCGTGGAGAGTGGTTCGAAGAGTTTGAAGGAGAAAAAACTGCTGGTATTTGATTGATGTTCATGTTATACACAACATTTACTGTACATTCACGAGAACTTTGATTGTATAATATATTGTCAGTGTATTCATTGTTGTCTTTAATATTGGTGATAGGTGATTGTAAAATTTGTTTAATGCTACTGTTTAAGTGTTATATGCTATAAATGATACAGTGGAAGCTCTAATCCACAACCTTGATGTGCACGAAGGAAGGATTTTGTGCTCTGATAATTTTTACTGAAATTAATTTGAAATTCGGGTTATATAATAAAAAAATTTTAAAAAAAAATAAAAAATTTTTTTGCCGTGTTCTAGTTAAGATAAGAGGTTCCACTGTTCTTGAAGCCATGTTCATATTGTTGTTGTCCTATTACATAGCAGAGATTATGTCACATATATATCTGGTTGAGCTAATTGATGGTGATATTTTCCTTTTGTATAATATTGTAATGAAACATTGAAGTTGTGATTTCAACCAGAAGTTCGTATTGTATAGTATTGTTAATTTGTTTACACACAACTAACAGATTATGACTTTGTATTATTAGGTGGATTGCACAGCTAATACCGTTGTTTGTGGGAAATTTGGTGTCAGTGGTTACCCAACCCTGAAGATATTCAGGGGCGGAGCTATGGCTGAGGATTATAATGGTCCCCGTGAATCAGGTACCCTTACATGTGCATGACATCAGTTGTCTACAGCTGCTTGATTTCTTGCAATGTCATCATGACGTCCATCTTGCTTGTAGCATGCAGCTAATGATGTCGCTTGTAGCATGCAGCTAATAATGTCGCTTGTAGCATGCAGCTAATGATGTCAAATGTGGTGTACCTCTTGTCTTATGTCTAGATTCATGTTTCATTTCATCCTGTCTTGTAAGTCTAGTTCTAGTAGTTGCTTCCATGTCTAAATCTGCTTTTAGATAGTCTTTTTGCACGCTGTCCCATCAATAGTACTGTTTGCACACACCACTAGTCTTAGTATTGCAGGTTGGCGAGGGATTGACAGTCCTGAGAGAACTTCATTTCTTTTGCTTCCTTATCATCTTACTTCAATGAACCTTCTGCAAAAGTTCGCCTTCTGCACATGCAATAAATGATTCTGTCCACTTGATGTGTAGAATGTTAAGTGGGAAGTGTATAATTCAACGTCCATGAAAATCATGTTTAGTGGATAGTTATGGTTTCTATGTCTTCAAAAACTGATTTTAACTGGTGAATTTTGGTTTTTTGTGCCCTAAAATGTTGGGAGCGGTGGCCTAGAGGTAAAGCAAGTGCTTCATAATCAAGATGTCTCCGGTTCACCCCTCGCTTTGACCACTGGTTAATTTCTCTAAGCAAGAATTGCCTACCTGCTCAACTGGACCAAAGTGTAAATTGTAAGGGCATTTCAAAATTATCAATATTTCTGGGCGCAATAGATCAATGTTGACTGCCACACCTACAGGAAAGAAACATTCTCCTCAGGGAGACACAGATGCAAATTTCCATAGGTAGCCCCATGATCAGGGGAAGTTAAAATGTAAATGGGTAGTCAAAGACTGTCTACACTATAGATCTATTTGTTTGGAAAATATTTTTCTGCATTTTTTAAATCACTAAACTTGGCTTATTCCACTCACTGTGTTTCATGTTTGTGCATCTGATCATCTTTCTGCTTTTCTTCATCAGCTTTCAGGTTCATTGTATGTTAGCTCCATTGCTAGACTAGTTATAGTATAGCATTTGTTGATAATTATATCACTAGATTTAGTTTAGAATTCAAACTAATCCACATGAAGGTGTACAAGGTATGTGTTTTTCCTGCAGCAAATTGTCTGTCTGTGACCTTTACTCAATACTGAAAAGACCCCTAAATTGGCCCTTATCCATTTATCTGGAATTGTGTATCTTATTTGATAAAAAGGGGAAATTATTATCCCCCCCCAACAACAACCAAAAAAGCAGATCAGATACTGTATGAATAAATAATTCAATATCAACCACATTGAATGCAATTGTCCTCTGACAACATAGTGGTCTGGTATTCATTCAGAATTTGCAGGAAATTCACATATTTTTGTTGACCTAAGCGGACTTCATGAAACTTACCAGTCTGACCAACATGTCTGGTAGAAGCAACCGACCAAAATTTTAAGAAGTATAAATCTCTTGCACTTTTTTGAAACTTCTATGCTTTTGGTTTGGCAGATAAATTTTTAATCTGACATGGTTTCAGCCTTTGTCACATACATGACAATAAATGTCCGAGTGACAGCTGCTGTTTTGAAACTTTCATGAAGTTAGCTAAGTTAGTACCTACTGCCATCATATATTAATATCTGCTAACTATATAATGACTAATTATGTTAGGTGGACTGCACAGATAATGAAAGGACTTGTCGGAAATACGGTATCGGTGGCTACCCGACTCTTAAGATTTTCCGTCGTGGTGATATGTCAGAAGATTATAAAGGCACTCGACAGTCCAGTATGTCTTGAAGACAATAGAGAAAATATAGCATTCCCATGTCTAGTCCTGCTTTCGGAATTATTCACTAAATCCTTTGGTTTGACACCTATGATGTCACCAGGCATAATGTCATGTTTTCTGCATATTATCTACATGTAATGTTGTATAACTGATTTGTTTGCATAACTTAATCATTATTCCATTTGGTTTTTGAGTTTCTTAAGAAGTGCTTCAGAATTTGTACTGCCCTGTGGTCTGATTGAAATTTTAGTGTATATATACTGAGTACATCTAGAAACGCAACACTGGGGTTATTGTCAACACTTTTTCAAACTTTTTATGACTGACAACCAAAGTGTATTTACCTGATGATATTTAATTCCATGAACGATACACTTGCAACATTGTTTCATAAAGTGCAATCGATGTGATTGGACAGTGCTGGCGTGTATAGTGCGGCTAAAAAGTAACGACACAAATTGGTAAAATCCTATTTCTGAGAATCGTTGTTCTAAGTGAAAATTTTAAATATTGATTAATTATTGATTGATTACATATTCTTGACGTCCAACAATTTGTTTAGAAGTTTATGAATCAGTTGTGAACATTGCTAAGATATGGTACATGTGGAGTTACTGGTCCTATCGGAAAATTGTTTTACATCGATGACCTGGAAAAGGGTAGTTGTAAACGGTGCCAAAGTGCTACTAGAGTGTCTCCAGATAAAACATTGCCGGTTCATGATAATTTTGCTGAAGTGAAACCTCTCATTTGACGTCCCCGTCATAGGCATCCGAATCGCCTGATTTCGCCCATGTTCGGACTATCGTGGCATTTTTATTCCGAAGCCTGGAACCTTTCTTTTCTGATTTTCTTTCTATTGGCACACCTTACAAAGGATTCGAAGCAATTTACACAAAAAATCATCAAGCGTAAATAGTGCACGTGAAATTCGTGCGCTTTGTGATTTTCTTGACGCTAGGGAGTTACGTAACCCGATCGATAAAAGTTGGACAATAGCCAAGTTTCTACATGTTTGTACAATATTATTACATAAAATTAAAAAATGTATGAACAATGGAAGTATGAAAAAATTCAGGATGGAAACGTTGCGTTTCTAGATGTACTGAGCATATTTTACATATTAAAATACCTTACGCACACCTAACACTATATCATATGCATGTCTTCAGAACAGAACAGAACATATCCTTTATTTTTATTGTCTTATTGTATTGTCATTTGTATATATATTATTGTATGAAGTGGATGCATGGTTGTTTATTAACTTTCATTTTGACATATCATTTGATTTATCATTATAGCCAAAAACATTTAGTAACTAACATATTCTCCTGTGTCTCATTTTCATGAATTAATAAAGTTTACATACATGTAGTATTATGTACTATTTGCTGTTAAAAATGTATTTTCTATTACAATTTTAAACTGCATGTTCAAATATATTCATTCTTAAATTCTGCTTACTAGAATTTCTATTTGTTTTGTGTTGTTAAAAGTTGGGAGTAAATAAAGTGATACTTAAGAAACTGAAAAAAATATTTGTTAAAAATGTAATTTATCAACTTCTTTTAATCATTAAAATGCTATGATTCGGTGCTTCATGTCGTTATTTGTTAGTTTTCATGTGAGCATGCTCTGACGTTTCCTCGAGTTATGTAACTATAATTATATGACCTTGTTATTTCAGCTGGTATTGTTAAAACAATGAAAGGTAAGGCTGGACCTGTTTCTAAGGAGCTTCAGAATGTGAAAGATGCTGAGAAGTTTGTTGGTGATGCTGAATACGGTGTTGTTGGTAAGTTATTTAAAAAAATGTTTGTGAACTTGGGTATCTGTGTAAGGCTTAGAATGAGAAGGTCGTAACTACTACTTACAACCTTATCTAGACTGATACACATTTAAAATCAGCATCACAAGGCACTTCATGAGCCTATTTCATGAAAAACCGAACTTGTCATGTTGGCCAAAATGAAGTTTGTAAAAGCTTGTTTTACTATAAGTAAAGAGAAATTTTCGGACAGTTTTTTCTTGTTTTCTCAAAATATTGATTTTGTACTTGCAACCCTCTCATTCTAAGTGACAGTCAGCGATATAGTTTGACTAAAATGGCTCTACACAGGAGTAGTTATCTGCATCAAGCATTTTGTCCAAATTACAAAATTTAACTGCTCTTTTTACTGAGAAATTCACCTTAAAGTTAAGGCAAGCATTTTATCCAATTTATTCACCATTTTCTACTTAAAATTCCATGTTAAAGTACAGGTACGCTCTCACCTTGTGGCCTACCCAGCCCTAATTGACCAAGGTTCAGAATGAGAAACAAACAATACTTTATTTTTTCCTAACTGAATCAGATATTTTGTCCAAATAATCTGCCCTTTTTGACTTAGAGTCCATTTAAAGTCCAAGTGCAACCTCAAATATTTTCAAAGTCTATTGACATATTGCTGCTTACCTACGTGCACAACCCTAATTGGCCAAGGTTCAGAAGGAAAAACAAACAATATTTTATTTTTGGCCTTTAACTGAACCATGTCTTACTGTCTTCTTGTCACAGGTTGCTTCAAGAGTGAGAATGAAAATGAAGCCAAAGAATTCCAGAAAGTGGCTGCTGCTACCTCATCAGAGATGAGATTTGCCCACACTTATTCTGCTGATGTCATGAAGAAACTAGGCTATGGAGAAAAGTAAGTTAACTGTATAGATGCTGCTTGATGCTTGTTTTCATTATGTATAAATATCAGTAATTACAATAAGTTGGAAACTTACATACTGCAGTTACATAAAAGGGCTTTGAATTTAAATGACCTGTAAAGGTAAATGGTCTTTAGGCTGTACTTGTCAGTCTTGTCAGCCTGTATGACCTTGTTAAGAGATAGGTCATGCCCGGCTGTTTAGATAGGTCTGATGTCTCAAGTGTCCGTACCACACAAACAATTTAACTATTCATCTTTAACCAGGTGAAAATCATGTTTTACAAACAATATATTGCTATTATAAATCAGGTATATTAGTAGGGCTGTAACGGTATACCACGCTACACGAAAGACCGCGGACTTCAGTCCCACACGGTTCACGGTACAAAAGTTGCAAATTTCGGTACGGTTCGGTATAAGCTTTTTATGAGCAAAAGATAATATTCAGAGAATGAAAATGTTTGAAAGCCCTTTGATTATGCATAATTACCATGCATCACTCGTTTTAATTGTATTAAGATATGCCTCATATTGTCGAAATTCATTTAAAATAGTTGATAGCCACATAATAATTTCTGTTATAGAATCAACAAATTCATTGTCACTTAAAATTGTAGTATTTAAGCTGTTGTTGGAGAATTTTGTATCATACCGAAATATACCGAACCGTTAGAAAAATTGACGGTACGTATCATATCGTGAGGTGAGCGTACCGTTACAGCCCTATATATTAGTGTAGGTTGATTCAATAGAACCAGCAAGCACACTAATGATAAGCATACTGAGCCTAATTCCTCACTCATCTGAGTGATATACTGTATTACCAGTGATATTAAATGATAGGACTGAAGTATGCTTCTATCAGGCATTCCTTGAAGACCCTGTCATACATCACAAGTCATTTAACAATGTCTGATAAATTGAATAATTCTATGATTTCGAAAGTACTCAAACCGAACTTGTTGCAATGAACACAATCTCTGTCGGACACAACCGTATAAGCACTACCAATGATATATAGGATATACACACTCTTTAATCAGAACATATTTTGCTGAAGTCCTGTACTTCAGCATTTGCAAGTTGAAGTCTGGTAGTTGTTATGTGTGATGGCCCAATAGGGGCATTATAAGCTTGTGTTGAGTAAATGCTACAATGTTGCCGCCACATTCAAGGCAGTTTGTACTCATGGTTCTGTGTATCTGTATAAATGTTATAATTGTATCTCCTTACAGTGACATCGTTATGTTCCAACCTAAGAAATTACACAGCAAATTTGAAGATGCTGAAAGTAAATATGATGGTGCATTGACTGTTCCAAAACTTAAAACATGGATTGCAGAGACTAGGTAAGGACTACTTTTGTAAACACCATCTTTCCTTTTGTGGAGTAAAATTATCTTGAAGTTTTCGTGTATGTTTACTGTGCAATGTATACCATGTGTTAGAATAGTGGCTGTTCTTGCTGCATTAAAACTAGTTCTTGACAATATGTTGATATATCCCTCTCTAACTATATACTTAAAAAATAACTTAAAATCACAGTTAGCCCGATTATTTAGAAATTTGTATGTTCATGAATTAACTTCTTCTACAACTGTCATGTCACATACTTCTGAATTTCTACTACCCAAAAACTGGAATGATTTCTTTATTTCAAGATTCAGTACTTTCATATAATCTAAGTATTTCCCATGTACATGTTTATTAAGCATACAAGTCAAGTTTTCCTATTAATGTGGAGTAACTCCCATTTTCATTGTTAATTTCTAATTTTTCCAAGTTTACCTAACTTTGAACAAAGTTTCTTTTCATTCATTTTATTCTATTTGGTCCAATATTTATAACCACTAGAAGATAAATACATTCCTTGTTTATGCATCTCAATCTAAATCACATTTAAGTGCATCTTGTGACATGTTTTGCTTGATCACACCTATCTTGGCAGGTATTAATTAAGTGTATTGTGTTTTGACTGTTTCTATATTGATGTTTTCCAGTCTTGGATTGTGTGGAGTTAGATCTCAAGACAACGCTGATAAGTTCAGGAAACCTTTGATTGTCGCTTATTATGAAACTGATTATGTAAAAAATATTAAAGGAACAAACTACTGGAGAAACAGGTAGGTTGGTTTCACAAACGTTTATACAAGATATCAAAATCATAATAAAAAATAGTATTTAACTATGTTTAACATTGCACTGTATAGTTGTTATTTGAATTTGTAATATTTACAAGTTAATGGCCTATTTCCATGTATTTCGGCCCCTAAATTGAAATTGGTTGGTATAATGAAATGCTGAGCTCGGTCCATCTGTAAGTCCCTAGACCTATTATAGTTATAGCTTGGCTAATTTGAAACGAGTCTGACCTATTGATTAGCATGATTTAACAGTTGTGTATTGTCTACGTTAAGAACACCGAGCCTATGTTTTTAGCTCACCTGAGCACAAAGTGCTCAAGGTGAGTTATTGTGATCACTCACCGTCCGTCCGTCTGTACGTCCGTCCGTCCACACTTTCAAACGACATCTCCTCTGAAACTATTGGCCAATTTTGATGAAATTTTGCCAAGAGGTACGTGGCATTGGGGGATTTAGTAATTGTTCAAATTATGGCCCTGGGGTCAAAATTGGCCCCGCCCCAGGGGTCACCGTTTTACATAGACTTATATAGGGAAAACATATAAAAATCTTCTTCTCTAAAACTACAATGCCTAGAGCTTTGATATTTGGTATGTAGCATCATCTAGTGGTCCCCTACCAAGATTGTTCAAATTATGCCCCTGGGGTCAAAATTGGCCCCGCCCCCGGGGGTCACTGTTTTACATAGACTTATATAGGGAAAACATATAAAAATCTTCTTCTCTAAAACTACAATGTCTAGAGCTTTGATATTTGGTATGTAGCATCATCTAGTGGTCCCCTACCAAGATTGTTCAAATTATGCCCCTGGGGTCAAAATTGGCCCCGCCCCGGGGGTCACCGTTTTACATAGACTTATATAGGGAAAACATATAAAAATCTTCTTCTCTAAAACTACAATGTCTAGAGCTTTGATATTTGGTATGTAGCATCATCTAGTGGTCCCCTACCAAGATTGTTCAAATTATGCCCCTGGGGTCAAAATTGGCCCCGCCCCGAGGGTCACCGTTTTACATAGACTTATATAGGGAAAACTTATAAAAATCTTCTTCTCTAAAACTACAATGTCTAGAGCTTTGATATTTGGTATGTAGCATCATCTAGTGGTCCCCTACCAAGATTGTTCAAATTATGCCCCTGGGGTCAAAATTGGCCCCGCCCCGGGGGTCACCAGTTTTACATAGACTTATATAGGGAAGACATATAAAAATCTTCTTCTCTAAAACTACAATGCCTAGAGCTTTGATATATGGTATGTAGCATCATCTATTGTTCTCCTACCAAGATTGTTCAAATTATGCCCCTGGGGTAAAAATTGACCCCACCCCGGGGGTCACCAGTTTCTATATTTACGCTCTACCTTTGTTAGTCTAAATTGTGCAGGGTTTCATTTATAATCAGGTGAGCGATATAGGGCCATCATGGCCCTCTTGTTATAATCAGGGAGTATCATGAAGACGCTCAAGATGTGCTACAAACACAAATCTGAAATACCGATATTGGACGATTTCCTTGCGGAAATTTATACATTCAAAGCAAGAACCTTGTAATATATTCTTGCATAAAGGTCGGGCTCAGGTTAAAAAAGCCAAGCTATACTTGATCAACAACCTTGAACTTAGTATGGAGGTTGGTCTCAACAATCTGATGATGTATGTAACCTTAGAGTCAAGCTTGCAAGGACCTTGGACTGCACCAGGTATACAGTGTTCATCAGGGATGTAATTTCCTCTTCTACAAGCTCTCTTAATTGTCGTATTTTGATAAAATCCCATGTTTTTATTGCAGAGTAATGAAAGTTGCCAAGAAATTACAAGATGCTGGCAAAAAAGTAAACTTTGCAATCAGTAATAGTAATGATTTTGGTCATGAACTCGGTGAGTTTGGTATGACTGTCAGTGGTGATAAACCTGTTGTTGCTGGTAGAAACGCTAAAGACCAGAAGTTTGTTATGGCTGATGAATTCAGGTATGTGGCAACATTTGATTAAATTCCATATATCGCTGGCTTAGAATGAGAAGGTCCGTAACTACTACTTTCGACTTTAATAAGACTCATACATATTTGAAATCTGCACCATGGGGCGTTTCTTATGAGCCTATTTTCATAAAAATCTGAACTTGTGATGTTGAACGTACTGAAGTTGAAACAACTTGTTTTATTTTATTTTAAGTAAAGAGTAATTTTTGGACAGTTTTTCCTTGTTTTCTCAAAATATCGATTTTGTACTTACAACCTCATTCTGAGCCAGCGATTTATAAGGGTCTTCATGAACACCCCTTATACTACAATTAAACATTTTCTTTTTAAAAAATACAGCAAACTCTTGTTGATTGACATGCTTCCATAAAAGAATGTTTCAAAATTATTAAGAACACAAATGTCAGGTCCATTGTTCACTGCTTTCTTCTGTATTTGATCATAGTTTTAAGACCAAGTGATAAGGTCAGTATTTAGGGCTTGTTTTCTGGTTTGTTGTTTTGATAATTTCAATATACTGCCAGGGAAAACATACACAATCATGGAACCTCTGTATTTTATACATCCACTATCATGGAACCTCTGTATTTTATACATACACAATCATGGAACCTCTGTATTTTATACATACACAATCATGGAACCTCTGTATTTTATACATACACAATCATGGAACCTCTGTATTTTATACATACACAATCATGGAACCTCTTAATTTTATATATACACAATCATGGAACCTCTGTATTTGATATTTCAGTATGGATAACTTAGAGAAGTTTGCCAATGATTTATTAGAAGGTAATTTAGAGCCATATATGAAATCTGAAGCTGTCCCAGAACAGACAGAGCCTGTCAAGGTAAGCTTGTATTAGCATATGTTTCACTGTGTCCACAATTTAAATAATATTCTGTATGTGCCAGTTTGTGTCCCCTCCATCACTGGAGTCTAGAGGGGGGATCAAGTTGAGTCTTCCTTTTATAAAATGGTTCACTGGTTCAGTGCAAGTGCCTTATCTATAAACAATTATGGATAATGTAAACACTTTCATGCTTGACTGGCCGTTTGTTAATTGTTATCAATTAGCAGTGTAGATTGGTCCATGGAAGAGTATGCCCAAGATTGAACCTAAATTGATGTCAGAAATGCATTTGATTGTCAATTTATATTTGGAAACCAAGCTAGTGTAATAGGGGCTGGACTAGATCCATTTTGTCTTCATGGTATTATGATATTATTATTGTATATTTAATGTGTTCTTTCTTTTTCAGGTTCTTGTTGCCAAAAATTTTGATGATATTGTTACTGATGATAAAGATGTATTGATTGAATTTTACGCACCATGGTGCGGACATTGTAAACAATTGGAACCAAAATATACAGAACTTGCTGAAAAGGTATTGAAAACTTCTTATTCTTTTGGATTAACTGCACTGAAAAGAAAAAAACTCTTTTTTGCAGAAAATAAAACTGATTTGATAAATTTTGTTGAAGGTTTGACTAAGTTATTGTCATTTGAAATTTCATAAGCTGAATGTTAACAATGAAACAATGTTTGAAACTTGTTTAGATGAAGGAGTGTGCTTATATATATAAATAGCAGCAGGAACAGACTTATTTTCAGGATTAGGCATCCTGCCTCAGAAGCAGGGCTGGACACTAACTATTTTTGGGCACTGTTCCCCCAGCAAAGAAACATAAAGTTTGTAAATAAAACAATTACTGGTCCTTCAAGATTCACTGGTCCTTCTTGATTTTCACTGGCCCCGGACCAGGGGACCAGTGTTAGTGTGAGCCCTGAATAGTACCCTTGAGGCCCTGGCTATGAAAGTGACTGGACACCTAGATGCAAAATAATTTGCTGACATTATACTTCATATAATAAGATATCATTTTTGTGTATTTGATATTAAATACATATTACAATATATATTACAGTTGGCAGGTGAATCAGAGGTTGTTATTGCTAAGATGGATGCAACAGCTAATGATGTTCCTCCACAGTTTGAAGTACAAGGGTAAGTGATCTGTGTTACTGGTGTATCTTGACGGTTGTCATGGAACTATTACCACCATTAGCAGGCAAAATGACACAATTTTCTAGAGTCATCAAAATATTGTAAGAAAATTTGTATTGTATGTATATTAAATTTGACTCTTCACCTTAAACTTTCAAGAGTCAAAATAGAGACTTCTGTCAAATTCAAGTCACAATGCAGTTTCAAGAGACAAATAAAAGCTCTGCTAGTAGTTGGAATGTCCACCTTGTGAAATGGTAGATTACTGCTTCAAGGCTATAGCGTACACCCATTGTCAGCTATATTAACTGGTTTAACTTCCTAGCTTGACATAATTTATGGTAGTTCCTGGACTGGCTGACCCCAAACATGTCCCCATGTCTGGAACTTGTGACTGAATATTATTCACGCGTCAGAAGTTTGAAGTTTATATATCACGTGTTTCAGTGTAGGCATTTATAACAAAATGCAGAAAAAGTAACCTGGGGTGGCTACATTTTGGCTTGCTATCCTTCGAAATAATATTTCTACTTATAGCTAGGGTGTTGTCTGGATGAAAGGTACAGTTAAATATCTTGTTCCTATTCTATTTCAGATTCCCTACTATATTTTTTAAACCACAAGGTGCTCCTCCAAAGAAATATCAGGTATGTATGGTCTTGTGTTATTTGTTAATATAGAGTTAAAACAACAAGTTTGTGATATTGTCCAAGGTGATATTTAAGGTGCAGAAAAAGTTTATAGAATTTCAAAAAAACCCTTGTAATTTGATAAGTGTTTAGGTGTGTACGTCACAATGCCTAACCCAACATTCCAACAATTAAATGAAAATACTTTTGCTACAAGTCCTTGTTTTAGTCCTAAACATATATTCGTATATACAAAAGGATAATCTTGCGTCCACACAGAGACACTTGAGATTAAGGTGTTTACTTGATCTGGTAAAGTTCTACTGAAAGTGTGAATGCATGAGCTATAATACTTTAAGATGGTGTATAGATAATATGAGAAACTTATTTTCTGTTGAGCATTATTTAGCAACTCTCAGTTAGTGACTGACTCTTGTATCTTTATATTTCACAGGGTGGTAGAGAGGTGAATGATTTCGTCAAATATTTGGCCAAGGAGGCTACTAATGAGATGAAAGGATTTAACAGAGACGGTAAAAAGAAGAAGGGTGGCAAGAAACAGGAATTATAAATTAAATCATAGTGTATAACATACATGTAACATCACCAAATAACCAAATATTCGTCTCTTTGTTAGCTCATTTAGTGCCACTACAGTAATCATGTCTTAAAGCCATTTAAAGTGTTTGAGCTCTTTCTGTTCTACAGCTGAGTGCCATCATTAGTCCATTGTTTTTTATTTTGTCTTTACGTTTTGATGTTTACATACTTTGGTTTAAAATATTTGCTATCTTCTTACGTAGTTACGTATGCTTGTATTCGGTAGATAAGTTGAAAGGTCCAATACTACTTACATTTCTACATGTGTGATATGTCGTGTCTATGAGGGTATTAAGACTATTTTGGCTGTGTGTAAATTTTGATAACATTTTATTCGTTGTTAGGGTTTTTGATAGCGTATAATGCTCAATTTTTGTGTGTTTTAAGTTTGGCCGAAATGATTGTTATTCCCATATGTGTGATGGTTTCTTTTTCATATAATCAGAATTACGGTTCATTTTAAAAAAGTACTGAATTTGTGATAGGTTTGGGTTACGCAATATTGACTATAAGATAGTGGGTAGTGATATTTATTATGTGATACATGATTCAATTTGAAAGTGAAACATTATTGTCATCTTTGAAGAAAAACTTGTGATGAGTCACTATGGTGAATTGCTAGCAAATAAAACTAATCCTCGATTTTTATGCATGAATAAATTACCCAGAACAATTCATGTTGTGAGTTGAGTGTTTATACTGTACCTCACATGTATTCTTAATAAGCTCTGCTTATGAAAACAAAAAGGACAAAGGTAAACGTCAACTGTAATTTTATGCTAATAGAAGCAGCGAGGATCAACTTCATTTGTTCATGCTATATTTAGTTGTTACTGAGGCTTATATGGACTAGTGTATAATTGACATATCTAAGATTGTTTGGTGTGAGGCAGACTATTCTTGAAGTATTACTAACTAAACAATCATGTAAAAATCATTGCATTTAATTCCAAATATTTTGTGCTTTATTCTGCATTAATCAGATAACTTTGTTCCATTTATCATTTACAAGATGGCTGATGTGTTGAGTTTATTGTATTTAAATGTTATTTAAATTCCTGGTAGATCAAGTGCTGTAGTATTTCTTGTCTTACAATCAAGTGCTTCAATTCATCTTGCCAGTCTAGTTTATACCATGCCAAGCGGAGTCGGTAGATCTGTGAAAGTATTGCATTCGGTACTGTGTTCCTAAATCTCTGATGTACAATCAGGGGTCTATAGTTTAAGCAAAGCACTACGGTGGACCTTTATTCGGTTACCTCACGTTCAATTAAATATGGAAGCTATGGGTTACCACACTTTGAATGGTATTCTATGTTCTCATATGTAAGTCCAGCTAACAAATTTCCATGCTGTAAATGTTGCATGATTGTCATAGATAGACGAGGGTGAGGTAAATATAATAGAGCACTCTGCTGAGATGGACGAGGGTGGGGTAAATATAATAGAGCACTGTGCTGGATAATCAACAGTAGAAAGTTTAGGATTGTATAAGTTATTGGTATAAGTGTATGAATGTTCTGTTATAACATTTACTTGTGTATTACATGTTTATGATTGTGAAAAACAGAAAAATCATGAATGATAATAATATGATTGAATGATGAAATAAAAAAAAGATATTTTATGTAATACTGAGTTTGTCCTAAACCATTCCAGGGATCCTAGATACCATTTGAAGAGAAGGTCCCGACCAATCCTGCCAAGTAAGTTAAATCCAAAATCAGAGTGATCATGCGAAATATATCACACAATGCACTTAAATATGACTTAAAAGGGATTTAGATGCATAAACTAGGAATGTATTAATTCTAGTGGTAATTTATGGAACAGAAGATCATAAAATGAATCAATTGCATCTTTGTGCAAAGGAAGGCAAACTTTGAAACGAGATATTTATGAACTTAAAAATTAGTAACTCCAATTTAATAGGAATACTTGGCAGGTATGTCTCAACCTATGCTTTTGTCTGCTTACCTACTTTATGTTCATAGTGAGGAGTTTTGAATGTATTCTGTCCGTCAACATATACATTTGACAGCTCCAACCTACTCGCCAAGATTACTTAAAGCTAGAAGCTACCTTGGTATCACTATACAGAAATTACATTCTGGGTTTATTACAGCAGCTGGAATTTCAGATTGTAGCAAAATCTCAATTTGAGTTGAGATTTCTACTTCAGATGATTCGGGACCAGAGCACATGGTGTTCACAAGTGTTGAGGTCAATTTGATGCCTAGTATTTTTTTAATTTAAAACTGCCGAAAAATCTTATAAGTTTTGACTTTTGAAAATATAGTTATTTAAATCTTTGGGGAATTAGCACAGAATGAGGATGCTGCTTATAGAAAGCAGACAAAAAAGACAATTCAGATATGAGATGACAGTAAAGGACAAGGATCGAGCAAAATCTATGCATACTCGTGTTGCCTCATCTTTTTTCTGAACTGATACAACTGGATATATTCATTGTGACACTGCACCTGATTTCACCAGCTTTACCATTATTTCATTTGAGTTTGAAGATTTTTGTTGCATATATCAAATTTTAGTCCTTGGAAATTGGGGAAATGTACTCGAAAAGTACATGTACTTGAATATTATTTGGGAAGTTTTGTATGAACCATGTAGAATATTACATGGAAAATTTGATTATTTCAAGGTTAGAAGCTTTTGTTATGCGAGTACAAACAAGTTAAAACTGGTGTATGCTTTACTAGTAATCCGAGGAAAGCTAGTTATGTAAGCTGTCCTGACCACGATGAAGACGAAGAAGAAGAAGAAGAAGAAGTTAATTCATCGAAAGGAAAACACATTAAGCCATGAATAAACATGATGTATGATTGAAATTCTTTTAAAAATTAATAATCTGATGGAAACATTTACATCCATGTAAGCTGTGTGTAGTGAGTGTTGCTCTACCAAACTGGTTGGCTTAAAACTTCAGAAATGCTTTCCGAAGTTTCCCACACAGAAGAACTGGGTAGAAACCCTGATGTCTTTGTGCTCAAGGTGAGCTATTTTGAGCATTCTATGTTTTTTTATGAACCATGCTCCTTTAACATTCCAGAGGTAAGAATTTTATATTAAAGTTTAATTCAAGATAGAAGATTCAAACTTTTTTTATAGTCTGTTTACATATCACAAAATAACATAAGCTAAAGAATTATGCCGAGCATAGCCTTTATTTGCTTTATTTCTACTGAAACATGGCAGGCATATATATGTACCTCCACCCGGATTTGAACCCGGGTCGCCAGATTAGACGGCAAGCGCACTAACCACTGAGCTACGGAGGCTATGTATAGCTTTTCACAGACACAATACAACTTAAGTGCCAATAATTAGCTCACATCGCAGTTATCTGTATCATATGTATATCAAAATTGTGTCAAATTAATATACAAAGTATGCATAAGAATTAATGGTGAAATTAATAAAAAAACTAATAAAAATAACGAAACGTGGTTACAATGTGTTTCTCGAAAATATAAGTCAAGTGGGACATCTACTGTATACCAGTATGGTCAAAAACTAATTCACAAGGCTGTATCAAGAAAATCCTTGACACTGACCCTTTGGGTCACAGTTTTGTGTTTATCTTTATGGAACTTGGTTACTGTGTATTCTCTAAAATCTAGAAGGAAAGTCAAAATCCCTTTATTTCATGAATATAATATGTACAGATGTAGTATTAAACAAATGTTAAACATTATTATAGTATAAAATGAATACAAACAAATTCACTGTATACATACAGTCCAGTTAGGGTAAGGTGACAGTGACGCAGAGGTAAAATCTACTATTACGGTGTAAAACCAATTATAAAGGCTTATACAAACAGGTTTGTGTTATTTTACTCTCCCTGTTCTGGCAATGGTTGTAATCTTTTGGGTACACATAAACGGCTACGTCATAGGAAAAATATCCTAACTGGACTGTACACCCAATTTTCACAATGTGTATACCCTTCAGTAACGGCAGAATTTGGAGTTTAGTGGTCGCCAATGTGACAACAACAACAATGGCGGCGCCCAGTGCGCCTGGAAAGGTATTTGGTTTTTCTTATTTGTTCGTATTTTTTAGAATTGGCAAGTTTATTTAATGCTTTATTTCTTTTTGAATTCATACATTAAAATAAGTTAACTTAATGATTTATCTATGTGGCTATGAAGACATAGGAAATACGAACATGTTGCAAGTGAATCCAGTTCGGATATGTACACTCGCATTTGATTTTTCGGATGATAAACATACTGTGATACTGTATTGTAGTAGAGCTGTTGATCCGAACGTCCCATCTCATACATCAATATGTATAACTAACACTCTATTCTGCATCTGGTTGATTTAGTTATTATTAGTGTCAAATCTGTTTCAATGGCTTCTAATTTGCACTAAATAGGGGTCATAAATTTCACCAACTTGTATCTTGTTAACAGTAATGAAATTGTCTTATCATTATGCAGTGTTTTAAATACCAGCACAGTCTCCACACTGACAATTTCTCCAGGTAGAGTGTTCCATCTATCTAGATTATATGGATCTCATAATGGGACTGCTTGTATTCTTCTTACACACTTTCACCTAGTCGAAGTCTTTGACGGTGGTCATTCTATTCAAATGATAAAATGTCGACACTTGTATAAATAACAGACATTTTAGTTATGGCATCCGGAACTTACTTCCACCAGCATTACTGTCATCTATCGCCATGTCCAAAATGTTCAGTCTGCTCAAAATGAACTTCATATATGTTCCATGGGTATGATATGACTGTTGGAACCTACGTAACTGAGACGAGTCTCTTAGAGGACCAGTGAGTCTACAAAGGTTTTAGGAGTAGGCCTTTGGTCTACATATATGTCCCTGCAAGGGGTTTTGCACTAAAGGAAGATAGACAGGAGTACTTGCAGAATGCATCTACAGTTTCATAGAAAACTTTCTGTCTGCTGTAAGGGATTCTTTTTAATTTCTGATTTTCTGCCCCCCCTCCCGGTTGCAGTGTACACAGTTAAGTTTTTTTGACTAACCATTGATCAGCAGCCAAATTGCTATCAGGATTAGTTGGACCAATATATAGTAAACACATCGTAACAGCAAGCATTTATACTATCGACAGCTTTCGAAATGGTCTGTTGCACAAATGAGCTCTCGATAAGCTAAGTGCGTAGAAAAGGAATGCTATCTTCGATCACTGCTCGCTGATCTGATAGAATGTTATTACATACATTTTGTAAAGCTATCTATAGCGCTATTCGAAAGAACACTTCTTGTGATCCTCGTATATCGTGAAACAAGTAAGGATATGCTTGGAAACCATAGAATCCTGGTTAACCCCTGTCCAGACCCCTCATCACCGCTAGCCATGATGGCTAATGCCCAGATAGCTAGTTTCAGAGTCTGATAGTGGAGGAGAAAAAGTGCTACAGGAAAGCATCTGTACGACAGCATGTATCTGTACGTGGAATGAACCCGATAGATGGATGCTGGGTGGAAGGAGGTAGGTCTCTGGCTCTCTGCTTATGTCAAGAAGTCAGTTAGAGATTCTGTAGTCCATCACCATCTTGGCAATGTAAGGGCGTTCACTGAGAGGTTCCCAGACAATGTCAGTAATGACTTGACTGGTGCTGCTTGTGGTTCGAAAATGCCAAGGGTAACTATTCATGCTAACCTGCCTCAAGTTGACTGATGCGGTTCTCAAGACAGTGCTCGTGTACTGGAGGAGCATGACACGAGTCTGGTAGCATTGTGCCTTCATCGGTTGTGGACAGCATGTATTGCCTCTCATGAGGAAGGGGAGGCTGTTCCCTTCTTCGTAGTGTTAGTAACGTGGGTAATCAAGGTGAGCTTCCAATACTCCTTGCCAGGCTGCTGTTGATTGTTTCACAAGGACGATGATGGTGTTTTTAAACCATATGGTTATCCGTAGTTTTAAAAGTATTAGCATAATCCCCAGATAAATATCACTGGTCTATATCAGGAACCCAGATCAATGATAAATCATACTTGCACATTTATCCCGAAGTAAATTGAGATCAACTGCAAATTGGTATTACTGGAATACCAGATTGTAATCAAGCAGTGATTTGTTTTACCTCTTTGAGAATGAGTCCAGGTCCAATCAGATTGAATTCTTTGGACTCCTATACTTTACATTTTGTCAAAAAAATGTTCATAACTTTCTCATTTGATGTCGGATTTTGAAATCTCTTTTTTTAAATGTTCGTTAGGAAATTCTCAATTCACTTTTTGGAATAATTATTATATATATCTTATTTGCTATTAGGAAAGAATCCGTTTTCTTGACCCGTCTAAAGAAGGCAAACAATCACTTGTAAGGTTGACTAATGTAGTCGCTAAGTTTCGTGTCATACTATTTTACATTTCATACAAATGTATCTTTATCGTTGTGTTAATTGTCATTGAAGATTTTTATTGATATTAAATTGGCAATGTTTAACAAAAGATACCATTAAATTCTTTCCTGAATCAGTTTTCTCGACTCGGTTTTCTGTAAATTGTCACTTAAGTTTATTAATCCTCATTCGATGAAGAGGAAGTATGTTGATCTAAACATTCTATATTATATATTTCTGTCACCCTAACTTTAGTTTTCATTGATCAACTCAAACTTTATATGGTGGGTGGTTATCAACAGGGGATGGCCCTTATTGATTAAGGTCACTGTGAATATAAATACATATGACAGAGACATTTCAAAGGCATGATAGTCTGCTTTGCTTACAGTAACACAAATGTGTATAACAAAGAATGTGTTAACAGGTCAAATTGTATATAAATCCTGCAAAATGAAAGATCCTGTTTGTTTCTGTATTTTTCAGTGTTTTTCTTGTAAAGGATGTGACTACAACCAAGAAATGTTCAGGGCATCAAACAAGTGGTGTGTGGCTACCACTCTAAGAGAAAGATGTTTTAAATTTCTGTCTGCCAACAGTTCCATTCTAACTCTTGATGATTGGAAAGGTATGATATGTTATCGGATCATCTGTGTGGATAGCACTGTGGTCAGGTGGGTTACATTTTTGAGTATGGATTGAGAGGTGACTGTATGGTTCCAATCTCAGCCGGGTCTCTGTTTCATTTCTGAAATTATATTCAAACTTT
This sequence comes from Spisula subtruncata, assembly GCA_963678985.1. NCBI lineage: Eukaryota > Metazoa > Mollusca > Bivalvia > Venerida > Mactridae > Spisula > Spisula subtruncata. Next base: position 6,641,398 of record OY787663.1, read on the forward strand.
CCTTCCCAACTTTAGACAAACTGCTAAGCAACCCAAATACCCAAATGATAGTCTTGTGTGAATCCACATTAACGAAGTAAAAATTCCTTTCCGAATGAGCTAGGGTAGTCCACCCATATTCCTTGTATTACATAACTTTCCGTCTCTTTACTAGAATCCGGGTCACAGGTCAAATAGACAGGATACAACAGAATGACCATGATTGCATTTGGGAGAATGTACTATTAAAGTACTCGATCATGAGGTCCGATATTTTATTCTAGATCATATTGTAGAATCTTTAAATAAACATACAAAGAGGTTTTCTCAAAATGCGTGTCCGGTTGTTGGATAACTATAATTTTGTCAAATTAATTTCTACTCACATGTAGATACTTATAGTCTCATTGAAAGATACATTAAATAATTAATTTGTGAATTAAATTGTTGACAACGAAACTTCTAAAATACCCTTAGAAACAAACAATATGATTATACAGGAACATCTGTAAATGCTCTGTCTTTAGTTGGAATAGTAATGGCTTTACTCTATTGTGTTTACACTGTCCGAGAAAGTAATGGGTGTTTGTGAGAAAGTATGGACAATGAAATTACACATCATATCATATTCATAAGGGAAACTCCAAATGTTGAAACAAAACTAATGACTTGAATTAAAGATTTAAGTCTAAATCATCTCTAACAGTCCATATTTATTTATATACGATAATATAAATTTGTACTTACTTTACTTAGTCCTCTTCACTCATGGATGGGCATAGGGCATACATTTGTACTACCGGTTACTAAATTTTCCATCATCATTGAAACACTGTTGTAGTAGGAGGATACATTTAGTCATTGAAATCAATTAAGAAATAATCAGAGATTCATAAATATTTATTTCTTCTGAAAGTGTGATTATACAGTCCAAAATATTAAACAACCGTTACAACATCAAAAGGCAAAATATTATTACCGGGGTATTATATATTACTCGACTCAGAAAGTGGAACAATCACACTCAACTAAAGTTATGAAAACATTTTCAACATTGTCAAACGATGGTTTTGGCGAATTGGATAAGAGATTCAAAATGCATACATTATATGTTTCATTGTATTATTTACATTTATGATTTTGGATAATCAACCTGATTTATCAACGATAAAACTGGTTATTAGATTTGATTTGCCATTTTTGGACAAGTGGATAGTTTAGCGTCCACGTTTAGTTTGGATAACTTTATTTAAGGAATGATAAGTGGTGATGCAACTTGGTGTGGAGTCTATATGGAAACATTGCTTCGGATTGTAAGTGGGTTAGTTGTAAGTAAGTAAGTAAGTAAGTTGGGGGTCAATGTCACTGTTACTAAAAAAAACAAAACATAATTATCTGCCAAATCATGCCTAGCCTTATTTGTCAAACTTTGCATTTTATATTTGCAGATGCTATTACTGAAAATTCCGTCTGTCTCATCTTATTTAATTTGCAAAATATTCTTATCAACTATTAAGCAGTATTGTTCAAAGACTCCAATAAAACTTGTCTTCTTATTGTGCATAGACACATAAACAACAATAAATTGAATGAAAACTACAAATAATAATACAACTCGAACATTAACCAAGTCATCAGGAACTTATCATTTGACATCTCTTCTGGTATTGTTATATATTTTAATAATATCCGTCCATTAGTTTCTCAGAAATATCAGGTATTGAATGAATGGCCTTCGTACGTACTATTCAAAATTTGATAATGGTCACCAAATTTCCCTTGTGAATATTTTGCAAATTGAATAAGATGAACTGATTGAATTTTCAGAACCGTAATGTTTCATCTGCTTGAGTGTCAAGGAATAAAGGTTACTACAAAATTTAAATTTAAAGTCTACGTGCTGATACACACGACCTCATTAAATGTTTGTGCTGCTTTCAATGCTCTGTGATGGAACTAACAGAAGGTCCTTTTCTGTTTTGTAATTCAGATATAACTAAGTATAAGGAGGACAAGGGGACAACACATGACAGTCATGATGTTCATGTTATTCTCGCCACTTTGTTATCTGCAGATAGGGCTTATGAGTTGCCTGATAAAAGACAATATTGTGCCAATACATACCCCATGCAACACATGAATTGTTCAAAATTTAGATTCATTTTAATATTTGCAAAACATGTTTTATTTAGTAAACACAAGACATACATGAATATTGACTTTGTGACCTTTACAAAACGTTAGTAGTATACTAGCATGATACTTATATTCAAGGCTGTTACTATGGTTTGTATATAAAGTAACACATTTGCCTGCGACAAATGGTTTCATCAGCCTTTCAAAAGTGCAAAAGCCCTCTGGCAATTATCAGCCTCCCGGGGCGATTGTCACTCAAAGGCAATGCTCAGCCATGTATTATTCTATAAATATTACACACGGTCACAATGACCAATATCACTAAGTTTACATGGCTATTGGATTATTTGTTTATTATGATGAATCAAATGTCTCTCATGCCATAAGCAATTATAGATCAATAACAATTGCCGAGAATAATGTCCATAGCAATGCTAGATATCTATGTATGTACGAGGTGTGATACAGTTCGTTTATTTAGATCTGTGAGGACAAATATAAAATAATGTTTGTTTTCTCATTTCTACAGTACTCATAATATTTTGTTGATACTCTGAAAAAATAGAGTCAGGTAGGATAGTACGAAAGAAAAATAAAATTGAGAAGAAATATATTTTACATACCAGCCCTTATTGGCCAGGGCTTAGGAAGGGAAACAGGCATAACTTTTGGACCTAATTTGTATACAAAGACAAAAATAATACATGTATAATAATAATAAGTTCATATAATAACTTTGTATTTTATCGCTTTGAACATTTTAATTGCATAAAAAGAATGGATTTCAGCAAATACTAAAATTGGTACCCGGATATTTTAATGGCTACCTGGACGAATATCAGATTACTCAGACGTTTTCGGAGTGTTAAATACAAAACTGACCATATCTGTTTCCTCTAGTAACTTGTAAAACCAATTTTGCAGCAATTTAACAAAACGATTCAATTTTGTAAACATCGCCTTAACGTGTGAATACTGACTGACTTCCGCAACAGTCTTATTTGAGGGTTGAGCATTATACATCAGAATGACGCTTGATTTGTCATCTGGAAATTTGAGACCCATAAAGACCAATAACAGCTGTATAATTCAAAAATATATGCCAACAATATTGGGGTTATACAGGAGTTAGGCAGTGTTGCTTCCCTTTGTGCAACATTTGCATTGAACGGCATTTATTCCTAAAACTTTTTTAAAAGCTCTCCTGAAATCTTCACTGCTGAATGCGTAAAGGAATGGATTAACAGTAGAGTTAAAATATGTCAGCCAAAATCCTACCTCCCATATGATAGTAGGCACTAAAGCAGGTTTAGCGATGGAAATATCAAATATTATATGAAATGGTATCCAACAAATGAGATAAGCAACAATGATGTAAGTCAATGTTACAAACACTGTCTCATCCCTAACACGGCTGCTTTCTTTTATAGTATTTAATTTATGGGTTGATGAATTGCAATTAATGTTTTCCTCTGATGAATTAAGATCGTCCTGAGTGATGGTGGCCAAGCTTGTTGTTCGAATAACAAGCCTCTTACTAATGTATCTAGTAGCTCTGGCTTTAGATCGTTTTCGCATAAAGAGATAGACATATGTATAGCAGGATATCATGATTATACAAGGTAAATGATGTCCTACTGTAGCCACAATAAACACAAGTTCCATGTTAAGATAGGGATCCCAGAAACATTCCATTGGCTGACTGTGACGGATGCGGTCCAAAACACAAGGAGGTACCCATAATACTAACATGAATAACCTGCAAATAAAATATGAGAGTAAAAATGCCATATGATAATAATAATAATTACGACTTTATTTATAGTGGATAACATATTGGGTTCTGGACCAATTTTCAATATGGTCCACATAAACATAAAATATGTACAGAAATGTATCTGTGCTTCTGCCTCTATGAAAAGAGTATAGTTTCTTACAAATCTATCTCTCAACATGGCCTTTGTGGAAATTTTCATCATTTCAAATGAAATAATTTTCATTTTATTGCTATTCAAACACAGTATGGTTTAAAACAATTTGTCAATAAGTCTCATGCATACATATGAAAAGCGTGTTGTGGGCTCATAAGATTTCTGAGCGTTGTTGTCACATGTCATTCAGACTGATCCGAATTAGATTAATACCCGGTATTATTTGCAATATTATCATTGTACTCTTGAATGGCAATCAGTTATTTTGAAAATATAACATTATAATTAAACTATATCATTATAAACAAAGAATATATGAACACAAACTACCAAACATACATAATAATAGTAAATTTATACAAGCCAAAATAAACCTTAATTTAATCTGAATATGCCAACATTTCTAGATTATTATACTTGTATGTACATGTAGTTATCAATAAACAGATAATTTAATGCCTTTTGTCTCAAATACATTTTATATGTTTGTCCTTTTTTTTTAAAAAAGTGGGTGGCCTAATCAAATTCCCCCATTTATGGCCAAAATGTTTTCACTCCCGTTGTACATGTCGTGTCATACTTCTCATATAATTTCAGCATCAGATATTTTGCTTTAGTTGTTTCGTACTACTGTATTATGGGTATAATGGTGTCATCAATCTAAAATGCGTATTTTTGTCATGCGACCATATTCTTTGAGCTGTTGTAAAGGAAACAGTTTGGTTAATTCAGTTTGTATATTTAAAATAGCTATATGTTTGACTTTTCACTTTACAAGCCCAGTAACCCAATACCGTTAAATCGCACAGGGCACTTATTCAATAAAATGTAATTTTCAAGAGTATTTGTAAATAGCTTATTCTCAGTACAACTGAGGTCTGTACACACAATAATATTGATTTATCATCAGTTTAACAAGTAATCAATGCAAACAATTTGCAAACTGCAATCAAATCGGATGTAATTATAGAAATTCTCAACATTACTATCCACCTATTCAATTAAAAATATGCCTTATATTGACCCAATTCCAGTGTTCCATACCCCTACTGGTTTACTGTCATTTGATGGGATTGACATTTGTCTGATTTCAATAGTGGCTTATTTGTTGGCTAGCCAAAGGCTGCATCTTTCAGAAAATGTTCACTTTTATAAACATAAATCGAATATCAAAGATGCTATGGGCCACTGATCAATACTAAGTCTTTTTAATCGACCCTCGTATAGGGCGAAAGACAAACTGCAGTATGAGTTACTGACTTTGTTTAGAACTTCATAATGCCTTGAAGCACCCTCCAAATACTTTTGAGGGCAGGGTCATATATGTCGTTTCGATCTTAAATATTGTGTTGTCCGTAACTTAAAAAGTAGTTGGACAACAATGATCAAATTTCATATCCATGCATGATAGTTGTTCATAATATGTATGAATGTTGCTAATTCAAGGAAAACAGTGTGCACATTTTGAGAAACCTAGGTAGCTGGAGTGAAACCAACCCGTTAACAAAATAGACGCTGTTATCTGTGAGGGCTAAATCAACATGCCCCAAATTACTGTCGTTAATACCACAGTTTCATTAATGAACTACAAATGTTCTACATATTTTAATGTAAGAATTTGGTTTCATAATTTTATTGAGATTTAATTTGTTTGAAAAGCTATGACAATTTGTTACGGTATCGAGTATTTTTGAAAGTGCACGTATGTACTGTATATAAGTGTCTCAGTCAAACACTAACATCTAAAAATGAACGTGCAGAAATCACTGACCAGACTGCAATAATAGATACCACACATTTCCTCTTGGTCTGGTGTTGTCTGTAATGTACACCCCAGGCCACACTCCAGAATCGATCCAGTGAAATTAAGATTAAGGTGAATACGGATACAAAGGTCATACCTGGAATATAAACAACATTAATTTGTGTAACTAAGCACTGTTCAGGATTTACAAACGATTAGGAGTACATTTATAAGGTATAGTAAAATGTATTAATGCCAATTTTCACAAATACTGCTAATACGTTTTCATACCCCGACATCTAGAGATGCACGAGGCAAATATAAGTGGATTTGTCCTCTTAGTCAGGACGTTAGTTATGGTGTTCGTCCGAAAATGTTGACCATTATTTCTTAGTTGCTGCTACTCAAATATCTTTACGTCCATCAAGCAAAAGGCATTGCTTTCAAACTTTGCATACTTGTTCACCATCATAAACATCTTGCATTGTTAAAGCTATGTGACAGTACCCAACATTTAAACAAAAGCATGACCCCTGATTGACTAAGCTAGTTTTTAAGGCCTCCATCGGGCTTTAATCACTTCTTGAACGAAGTCGTGTTCAATTCATTCTTAAATACCCACTGTTTCATTATATAGATAAAATAATAGTTTCTTACCATAGTCAAAGAATATCCATAATCCACAAACAATTTCACCAAAAGGCCAGTAACCAAGCATACTATGCGTAGCCTTAAAACTCATAGCCGTGGCAGCTACAGCCAAGTCGGTAATAGCTAAATTAATGATGTAGTAATGAAACGATATCGACAAATTCTTCACCATTCGTACTGTCAATAAAACCAACAGATTTCCTGCTATTGTCGTCAACGTGATTGTATAAAGAATAGTCGCTAGTAATATCCCATCCCATGTAAAATTAACCTCAGTACCGTTTGTAACATTTTGTGACAGCATCGTTTCATTCATCGTTATAAACTATCAGTATTTTGCCTCTGTATGTGTAATCCTGGTTGTGCTATTGGAGAAAGTGCGTTGTTATTATTGTACTTACCCACGTTTCATTTGTATATTTGTATAATCGGTGTGGAGAATCACGTGATCAAACGAATAACGTTTGCAGTCATATAACAATGGTGTTTTCGTCCACAAAAGTCGATGTAAGAATACCCAAAAAGTACTGTTTTCGCTATATCTTTAGTTGTTTCTAACTGATCAATGCTCGACCAAATGCATTTTCGATGCGGTTTTCAACCAATTATAATAATTTGGTGGAGCATTAGTTTAAACCAGCTGAAATCTATCTGAATTACTAATTGCCTACATAGTATTCCTACAGAATCATATTAAGAGCACAACCGTTATAATCAAGAAAGAAACTTTAACGGACTAAAACGCCATTGTTATTACTGAAAACGATATTCGTTTGATCACGTGATTCTCAAAACTGATACTTTTGTCGAAGATTTAATTTCTTGATAAAATTTTATTCCATAGATACAATCCGTCATAAAATGTTTAATAATTGTAGTGAGATCAATCAAAGAATCCAGTGTTAATAGCTTGCAGGTTTCAAGGTTACTGAATCATGTTTATAAATGAAATAATTTTATTATTTTACTATACAATTATCGGATCTTTGAAGAGTACTCGAGTACTATTTGCCATCCCTAAAATTAATGTAACTATTATTGATGATTTCAATATGAAAATACCAAGCATCTATATAGATACATTCATATAGATATTGGATACAGAGAGAAATTGCTACAGTAATTATAAATTGATTAATAATATATCATCCTTAGTTTACTTTTAAGTGTATATAGCTATATTTTAACAGTCATTTAATGTCAAAATAATTATTTGCATCGTTTTTAGTATTATACGAGGGTCATTCAATAAATTCGTGGACTGGACTCGTCATTTTAATACACATTGGCACAGAGAGTAACTAATTACATCACACTAAACTACAGCCTTTTTGACACAAGTGCAGAAAATTTTGCACGAAAATACGCATTTTTAAAGAAAATATGGCTAAAATAAAACTATCACCTTACTGCAACCACCACACAACGTAAATATATTCTGACGTCAGCGACGTTTTTGGCGTTTTGCTATTTCTCAAATGGTAAATCCGAAGTTGAAGTATGTCATTAATATCGAATTAAACACAAATATTTAAGTTGTATATTATTGAATAGATCTACCACAACATTTTATATATTCAAAGTTAAGGATTAGGCTGGACTTAATGGTTGTATGATAAATTGAAACGCATCGCACATTTTGACTGGTGTTCCCAAGTCAAACGTCCTTATGTTTTTAAATTTCGTTTAATCCCTGTATCAATTTAAATACCATGCTGCTCAGAAATTTGATTTTGTCACTAAAACACAGGGACACTGAATACTGCATCCTTTCCATTTGGTCTCATTAGCAGCTTATGTGTGTTTGTTGTGTATTTCCAAGACAAGTGCACGATTTAATAGTTGCACGAATATCCTGGCGTAAATTCATCGGTATTTTGACGTAACTGTAAACGTGATAGGCATAGATCAAATACTTTTCAATTCAATCTCAAACGTCCAAACAACTTAATAATTTCACAAAATATTATGATAATATCTTGCAATAATCTGGCAAACATATGGAAATATAAATTAAATAATTTGGAATTTATGACTAGTTGAACGAGTGAAAAGGATACGTTACGTCGGTCGGGGGTGGTTGCGCGTTACTATGGTAATACAACGGCTGGTCACATGCTACTGTGTTGCATAATCAGAGATAAATTTGTATCTATGGTAGGTAATTGATAAATGTTTATAATGATATAAGAAATTATTATTTAAACATGAATATAATAAAATGAGAACGATTGTCTACGAATATATTGAATGACCCTCGTACTATACTACCTTAATTGCAAATTAAAACTTTGGATGGGTTCCGTGTACTTTGATTAAATCGTCGAAAAATAGACGATTCTTATAATTTCATAGGGTGTTCTAGAACACTTTCGTTTGAAAATGGACAGTTCGCATGTCCAATAAATTACAGACATAGTTTCTGTTAAAACTGAAGCGAAAATGATCTTATGGATATGAAAGCATAATTGTTTTTCAGTTTTTGAAACTTTTTTAGAAATATCGTCCGATATAGCTCTATACACTAAATGGATGAGGAAAAGAATTGAGTTAATCTATGGTGTAAACATTCTCAAATTTTGTCTTTGCCCCGGGGCAAGTCAGACTGAAAAACATACAAAATATCTTATCTCTAAGACCTAAATTTTCACCGATTTTTTATACGCGCAATGTACTATACATTTAATTTATTAAAATAAGAGCAATCAGTTCAAATACATTTATCGTTTAATTCAATCTTACAAAACTATAATAAACTGCGATGTAAAAGTCAAGGGAAATTCATCGGTATCGATTTTTTTTTATATTTTGTTGAATATAAATGAACAATTTTGATTATATGATGTGAATCACATCATAGCACAGTATTCATCAGAGACCGCATAATATGATCATTTGATTATTGTTGATTGCATTACTTGAAAAAAACCGTTGGTACTGATATAATAGAAAAGCAAAACGATACTGAAAAAAATCGGATATTGAAAGTGCAACTCTCAACTGAAACGACCTAGCACAGAACAGAAATAACATTTACTAAAGCAAGTCAATCTAACAGCACAGTGTCCATCGCACAATTTAAGGAGAAAATGAAACTGTATGACCATGAATGTCCTAGTTTTAGCTGTCAAAAAGTCGTAGTTAGATATTGCTCTTTAACTGCAGCCTTATGATGTTTAAACCATATCGTGCTTCTATTTTAGGTATGCCACGTGAGATATTGGCTGACTTCAAGTGGTATCTATGTGCGCATGATCTTCTCGAGTTTGAATCCGTCTTCAAAGAGCGTGGTTTGTATACCTTGAAACTACATAATGTTGATTGTTTACAATTTATATTGACTCATGTTTTTGCACATGATTGATAAGCCTACATAATTGCTCACAATTTAAAATGTACTGCATTTTACCTATTAGCTATCGAGGATTTGGTTATCGCTCTTTGTCTTTAGTCAGTCCCTAAACCATTGCATGCAAACACGCTTGAGATACTATTTTTGGCCAACTATTTATGAAACTTAATCTTTATAATCATCTTATTGTCTTTGCCAGATCACGATCAAGTTCTATATTAGGTCACATGTTGTCAAAAACTAAAAGAAAAAAACTTTTAAATCTTGCGAATACACTATAGGTAACACACTTTTACTTTATCTAATGAAACCTGGCAACATTGGTTTTTTTAACAAAATCGAGATCAAAAGTAACACAAAAAACTAGGTCAATTGGTCAAATATTAGAAAAACCTTAGGAACCACTGTTATCTGGGCCACAGGTGAATGGTCCAATGCTTCTTTGTCCTCTTGTTATGATATGCGAAATTCATATAAACCAGTTCTTCCCTGGTATATGGGAATGTTTGTAAAAGCTATTAATGGTTTGTTTTAAAGGTCTATAACTTAGTAAATGGGTGTTTTATTTTGCTAAACATGTTTATTACTGTTTCAGTAGACAAATACCAACCTTAACTTGGAACAATCCTGTTTTTCGGCTTTGTCATGTTGATCTTGCCCATTTATTAGTCCCGTCATTGGTGGGAGAGGGTCAGTGAACCATCCCTCGCTCACCTTTGCAAATCTGCCTAGATTAAATATAATAAGCAGTTAAAACATATGTGTATCATGTATTTTTATAGGAATCGACACTAACAGAGTATGGGGGAAGCATTTATGTCAACGATTCAGGCAGGCATTTAGACTATATACGTTTGGTCAGATGTATAAGATTGAAGTTGCCGACAGTCGTTGTCATACAGCTCAAGCTATATATATGAACTTACATTGTAGCCAGATGTTGTTTCCTATAGTATTGTCTGGAATTGGTATGTATATTAATTTTATGTCCCCCTGAATTTACCAAAATGTCACATTTTGACCCTCAAGATTTCGATTTTTCAAGAGTCATTTTCTCTAAAAGTCATGGGTATTGTGTTTATAAAATGTAAAATAAATTCGAAATTCTCAAAATGTCCATTCAGATTTAAATGCGTGTGGAACCCCTGCTTCTTTTTATTTATGTTGGCGTATATTTCTTTCGTACATGTCAAACAAACCAGACCACATAAATGAGAAAGACTGCACATACAGTCAAGTTTTTCATTTAACATTTAATTTACCTACCTTTTTACAAATGCATATTCCCAGAGTTTTTTACCCAATTTGGAACACACACTTTTGTAATAGCAAAAGCTACTTCTAGCTTTATAATAGTTATTCAATTGTTTTACAGATACAATGGACTGTAAAGATGCTTGTTACCAGGATCTATTGATGTATCTACGCTTCACACCATATTTGATGTTAATAATACCCAGAAAATCTTTACTGGATAATGATAAAACTTTGACTATGTTACATAGTATAAGGGAACATGTCAAACATATTGAATTCAAACAACGTGGTACTCTGGATGTATCAAAGCAAGTCATGGAATTAATCAAATACTTCAGGTGTAATTCAAGTGTGATCAGTTTTAGTTTCTCTATGCTTAGGACAAGCCAGGACTTTAAACAAAGGCTTTACAGGGAATTAACCAATGAACAAGACACGTTACAGTTAATGAAAGGAGTTAAAACAGACATAAGTGAATTTATGTATGAGTTTTTCCATGACGATGATGATATAGGTTGTAATAGTACAAGTCGTTTAAGTGTAACACCGACTACAGGTAAGTGCTTATTGTAATAGTACAAGTCGTTTAAGTGTAACACCGAGTACAGGTAAGTGCTTATTGTAATAGTACAAGTCGTTTAAGTGTAACACCGAGTATAGGTAAGTGCTTATTGTAATAGTACAAGTCGTTTAAGTGTAACACCGAGTATAGGTAAGTGCTTATTAAACTTAATTACTTACTGACTTCTTTTTATACTCATTAGTGGTGCATAAAGTTTCTACAGCAAATCTCCACCTACATCTGTTTTTGGCCTTCCTCTCTGTTCCATCACTTTGATCTCTTGTCTCAACTTTTCCTCTCTATATTCCTTTCGATCTCTCTGTCCTGGCGCGCTATCGTCGTGGCTGTCTCAAGTCCAAATGTTTAACGATTACCTACAGTCTCCATTCTTAGTGTCTGTCCTTGTGGTGTCCGTCTTAGTAATGTTTTGTTTGCTCACGAAACTGAAAATACATTACAACATTTCTTTAGTTGAGATGAGAACCATCTGCATAAATCTTACTTGTATAACACTGTAAAACTCTGATATGCCACACATTAGCGGGCCAAGACATAGACTAAAAAAAGTATGAGAAAATCCGACAATTTTGCTGAAATACATGTTAAGTCTGTTATAAATTTGTAGATTGGTATATAAACCCGTCCCGATGGTTACATGGATTGAATCATTTGTCTCATCTTACAATCAATGGTCCCAGTGATGGTTATACAAAATGTACCAGAAATGTTGATCATATTTTGGAAGCACTAAACGAATGTTACAGGTAACTTTACATTTGATTTACTTTATATCGTATGTGTCTTAATCTAAGCTCACAAGTTTACATTTGATTTACCTTATATCACACGTGTCTTAATCTAAGCTCACAAGTTTACATTTGATTTACCTTATATCACACTTGTCTTAATCTAAGCTCACAAGTTTACATTTGATTTACTTATATCACACGTGTCTTAATCTAAGCTCACAAGTTTACATTTGATTTACCTTATATCACACGTGTCTTAATCTAAGCTCACAAGTTTACATTTGATTTACCTTATATCACACGTGTCTTAATCTAAGCTCACAAGTTTACATTTGATTTACCTTATATCACACTTGTCTTAATCTAAGCTCACAAGTTTACATTTGATTTACCTTATATCACACGTGTCTTAATCTAAGCTCACAAGTTTACATTTGATTTACCTTATATCATATGTGTCTTAATTTAAGCTCACGTGATGACCTTTTGTTATCACTCTTCATGTGTCGTATGTCCATCTGTTGGTCTTCCGTCTTCAACTGTTTGTACAATTAGCTTCACTTATAACACAATTGGGTAATGATATTGTAACATGTACCCCCAATCTTCCAACGCATATCAAATAGAAATCGCAGCTCCAAATTGATATTTTGTTTAACTCTGAGTCCAAATTTGATATGTATCTTCAGTTCCCAGGTGTTTAATATCATTGAGGTGGGTGTAGTTATTGTGTATATATAAGTTCTCATTGATTAAAATTAGGAACACTTTAATGTTTATACCCTTCTGTTTTAGAGATCCTTCACGAGTGCCATTAAAGTATTTGGGATTTTCAAATATGAATTTTGTTATTACATTAGAGCACAGTAAGATATCAGGTGAGTACGAAATGTCTCAAATTGTATTTAAGCCCGCTCGACCATGACGATGTGTCAATTGGTCAAATGACCAAAATAAGTCGCCTAAAAAGATGTAGTCCTAACCATTAAAACGTATGACTGTACTACCATTATAAAATCATGCTACACGATTTCTGTCTGTTAACACTTTTGAGACCCACAACCATCATCTGACATCAACTATTGATCACTAATTAACTAGTTAGTCGAGTAGACAGCTAAAGTTAAACTGGTGTATTTAAGTACTCAACTATTCAACTTGCGACGTTTGTTTATGACCTTTAGTTCTTTCATTCCTGATAAGTTTATAATAAAATAACTAAATCATTAAAGTCCCATTAACGCTCAAAATCAGTCATATTTTGTGCCAAAAATGAGTTACTTATCGAGAATTTATTAAGTTTTTATAAATATTGATTACAGTGCAACAATAAGTTGACTTACACAATATGGAAAATTCTGGCCTTTTATACAGATGTTTTGTTTACTGTTATACACAGCGAGCTTATTTTCGTCAAATACCGAGTGCACACGAGCGTGAAGTTTATCACATACATGGGCGAGTACTAAATCCCGGTGTCCGCCGGTATCTTTTTGAAACTATAGAAACTGTCGGTATCGCTGGTTAAACATACTATATATTGCCTTGTATAGAGTAGATTTCATTATAACTAAGCTTTGGTTGGTTGGTTTGTATAACTTATTCACAAACAGTGTGACAGTTTTCTATTTAACTATGTGCTACTTGTATATTACACTTTTTCATGAATTAAATATCTGTTAAAGCCAACGCTTCTTTGCGGCAGTTTTTAAACATGATTGACAGAAATTAAAATATTTATACAATATTTATACTTATATTTTTACATAAAATGTCGAAGACCTGCCGTCTACTAGGACCGGAAGGGTTCTTGTAGCAGAAGTTCGCCAGATCGCGATGGTTCGGCATGTCCTCGTTATGTAATGGAACCCGGGCTTCCGCATCATTCCGCATTCAATCCACATCCTTGGGACGCCTTCTGTGACGCTATGTAATCATATAGCCATCCCGAATGGTTTCCAAAGGAAGCCGAGGCGATGCCAAAAGCTCCCCGAAAACACCGAAGAGATGAGTTCTACACACGGAAGCTATGCCGATCATGTTAAGGTCACAAGCCCAAAAGCGAAAAGTTACCAAAGGCACCGGTTGATCGAGGAAGAAATGATGCCGGGTCATCAGCGTATATCCAGAATGGCAGCGGAAGCGATGCCATCAGTTTACCAAGAGGTTTAGATAGTAGTTCGGCATCGTCTATTAACTTAACCGAATTTCTAATTGGCCACCCTAAAAAAACATTATAGCATCTGATATATTGTATCAATAAATCTTAGGCTATGTTATTTGTTCATTCCACGCACTAATTTATCGATTTCCGGAAAGAAATTGTATATTCATGTACAAAATCATCCATGCGTAACGGTTGGTGTGAAATTGCTATTTTGCATGTTGGTCTCGTGTACAGCTTAGAATAGTATCGTACTTGGTATATGTATTTGTTCCCTGTTGATTGACCTTTCTTAAAAACACTACAATTTGTGAGAATGAGCCATGTGGAACGCGCTCATGACGTCAGATGCATGCATACATTGAACGAATTTCTGATTGGCCACGTGTCTTTATAAATTAGTTTTTAACAAATTGCTTTTAGAAGAATACAAGTACAATGTAATCGAAACCTCGATACTGTCCAATTTTATTGACAGAAAATAAGTTTCTCGCAGTATTTCGAGCTATAAAACCCCATGTTATTACAAATATCGCATACATGTCTGGATTTTGGTGCTTGTACTTGTCATTCTGACAGCCTCAGCGCGCCCATGTTACTTATTCTCGCAAGTATCAATGCTTTTGAATTAACTTGAAGGGTTCCCGAAACGGGCATGTTGTAATCAGCAATCCTTCCGCATAGTACCGGGGTCTAGTTGACGGAAGGTCTAAAACATTATTACATCGGCACTTTAATTATATCTCAATATGTTATATAATAATCTAATGAAAGCAATTTACCCTTTAATTCACCAGTGAAATATTACGCTCGATTACCCTATATAATATAGTGCAATAGGATACCGGCGATTACCAGTACCGGAGGATACCGGTTTGACTTTTATTTATATGCATACACTCGCATAAATTTGTCATCAATATATGTGTCCTCGATCTATTACGAAAATGTACGTACTGTCTTCGGAACGACCCGTCGATTTTAGATTGTAAACAAAGGAGTATTTTGTATGGTGGACAAAATTCTCATTTGTTTACAAATTGACGATTTGCGGAGATTATTATTCTAAGGATAAAAGTCAACTTACATCAAATATATGCTGATTATATGCCATTTAGGGAGATCTATAAACTGTCAATGTTTCACGATCTTATTTGTTTGTAAACTATTGCTATTTCTGAGACTTTATGGGACTTTAACCAACATTTGCCAACCAAATACTTATAGATATTGAATCAAATTATTGAAATATGTTGGGACATCTCTATGACTTCTTCAATATTTAAGAACATTTAGCTGAAAATGAAGGGGATGGGGGCTGACATTCAGGCATGGTGGGAGTTGGCTGGGAGGGATTAAAAACTAGGTCACTTTGCCAATAATTTGTTGGTTACAGACCAAGCTTAGACACCAATGACTAAAATAGATTATTTCTCTCATTTTCTCAATATATTTAATTTTGAATACATTTCTTTTAGATTTGAGT
The DNA here is from genome assembly GCA_963678985.1 of Spisula subtruncata. NCBI lineage: Eukaryota > Metazoa > Mollusca > Bivalvia > Venerida > Mactridae > Spisula > Spisula subtruncata. The sequence goes on from OY787663.1 coordinate 6,657,409, forward strand.
TACGCAATTGAAGAGATGAATATACATGATTGTGACTTCAAGGATATCCGCTCAGAAATGGCAATGCTGATATTCATACAGGGAAATAGATGTCTGTGTAGGTTGAATATGCTTTCAACTAATACTTCACAATCCAGTATGCAGGAAGCTTCATGGAATAAAATATGTTCTAAAAGGTAGTACATTTTAGTAAATGTCTCTATACAAATGATCGATCATTAAAGTGTGGACATAACATGCGATATGTTACGTTACTTTGTCTAAGAACCGAAGGAATAGCTTATAATACAAATTTAAAATCGATCGTAGTATATCTGATTTTTATCAATATTATCGAGATATTATCGAGACATCATCCATGCTCAAGTTGAGAATTAGTACTATTCATGAAAAAACGTATTTCAACAAAAGGTCACATTTTTTACCCAAAACATATTCAACTGTCTAGCGTAAAGGGAACAAATTATAGAACAATCTTTATGTTTGCTTTTATATATTCGTATAGATTCCACTTAGACATGAACACACCTATAGAATATTATGCTAAAGAAATATTTGAGTATTAGCAATTGCATTGATTGGTGTGTTTGATGCGTTTTTATGTTTTCTTTGACCGGGTATTGCAGTTAAGTTATGCATTCCCTGTCTGGTTAAGTAATATCTCTTTAATAGCACAAGGACGAAACGTGACATTTTAAATGGATATAAAGGAAAAATAGTAAAAAGTAAAAACTAAATACAAAATCTGAAAGACTAGTAGATGTTTAAAGCAACGTCTATTTTGAGACCAACGGAGAAACCAAGCCGTAAACTTAAATAAAGACACGCAGCTATAGCATGGCAAGTTGAACAGAGCTAATGACAGAGCAACAGCAGCCAATAGTGGTTCAATGAGTTCGGTATAGATAATCATGAGAGAATTGAAAGGGAAATTTGATTTGGTCGGGCCACTGAGGAATAAAACAGGAGATAAGATCACCTAAGAATATGAACAACTGAAACACTCATTTTCATTAAAATCAGATCATTACATTTTTAGAGATCTGACTCTGTAAGAGGTCACATTCACACTGGCATCAGATAGTTCAGCTGACTTCGATGCACTTTCAGATTTGTGAAAGAAGTAATTTGATTTGATGACGATAAGTTCATATCGACATGACCTATATCAGCGTTAAGTAGAGAAGCGTTATAAGTGTCTGATTTAAATAGAGATAGGATTATAATGTAAATGTGTAAAACTTTTGTTTATACATCGAGGTGTTCAAACCTATTGTAACTAAATCAATTTATTGGGGCATCAACCATAGTTTTTCACTAACCCCTCGGCATTCTAGTATATGTGTAAGATGTATTTTTGCAGTGATTTGCAGTGTTTGACGACCCCGTTTGACAATTATCTACAGCGTATTCTTCATTCAATGCTGAGTCTATCACAGAATCTGACATTCTTTCATCTACAATGGCACCCACAGTGGGATATTGGTATGATACACTAGTATATTCGATTGTTACCTCTTCATCTATAAACATTTTCGTTCATAAATAATAATAAAGAACTTAAATGAGGTTTAATCGTATTTGGTCAAAGATGAACTGTATGCAAGGTTTCTGAAAAACGGGATGCTTTGAGGCTTAGAAAATAAAACATATTTTAGCCTCAATGGACAATTTTCTCCTTTACTCTCAAAGCTATTATTTTGAAACTTGCAACTCTAGTCTGTCACCAATTCCTTTGACTCCTTGAAGGCTAGACTTTTAACTCCATTCTTTATTATTTAGATGTAGTAACACAGGCCTTGACCATGCTAAAAGGTCTTAAGCAGTTGAAGACTCTAGTTCTACGACACAATGTTTTAGGTAAGTAAAGCAAAATCACAATGGTTATTGTAATACATTTTTGCTCAATTATTCGACGATATGGTATTGTCAGCAATATTGGGGTTGTGATTTGGGAATAAGCAGCAGATTTTCATGAACTGGGTAACTTAGAGTCTAAAAATAAACATAAATGATAGGTTTTTGGATGTCAGCTTGGTTTTAATCTATGTAGGTATTAAGTAGCGTATTATAAGAAAAGTATTTTTTAGAAGTCTTATTTAAAACAATAGTATAGGCTATCGGCTGCCAGCTTGGTTTGGATTTGTGTATAAAGCAACTGATATCCATGAAATATATTGTTAAGACATATCATTTTAAACAATCGACCTGTGTGATGGCAGTGTTGTGTGGGTATTGTGCTTCACTCATGTGATAATAAGTTTGTCGTACAGTAAAACTATTGTTGCAGGTGGGTTCCTCCCGACCATTTTATCCTCATTATTCATCAATGGAGAGTACCCAGCCTTACAATATTTGGATATGAGGTATGCACTCTACTACATACGTCAATGATTTTAACCCCCCTCCCCCCTTAAGAAGAGGTAATACATTGATTTGCCTCGATAGGTCTATCGGTCCTTGTTCTGCAAAATCATTTAATTTCGCTGCGACGAAATTGCGTGGTTTTGATATTTAACCAGGAACTAGGTTACAATTACACAGTTCCTGGTCAAACAGACCATTTCGATGAGATGTTAATTCGCAGATTTTGCATTTCAAATAATAAATTCAAGGGTCTACATTGTTGTTCGCTGGGATTTGATTTCGTGGTTAAATGTGGAACACGAAATCCTCGAAATATAATCCCATGAAAAAGTAATGATTTTATAGTACTACACCGTTTCCATACAATGGCTAATTAACAAAATTTTGTCCCAGTTCTTTAAACTTTACATGGAGGTTGTACATCAACTGCAGATGGCCCCTTTTGATTGTGCGGTCATTAGGTAAAGGTTGCCATGACTTTTAACATTTCTGAGTATTGTACTGCCTTTGGGTGGGGTCATAATCAAACATATCGCTTCTAATTTAATTATAAACTCTGGAATAAGGCCACAATGGCACCCTTGAAAACAAGTATTTTGATGTGGAATAAAGAGTAAAGGAGTAAAATGGACTTTGACCGTTTGTTGTTTAATATGAAATAAGGCACTGCCTTTAGTGGACTTTTTTTTACATATCTATGTAAGACTAATTTAAATGCATCTATTTGTCAAAAAAGGTCGACTTGAAATCTGGTTACAATATACGTCAGTTGGTGGAAAAGGTAGGCAGAGATCTGTTGACTAGAGTTAATGTTGAAGCCAGCATGTTATATTCTCAGTATCTCCAGGGGCCTTATTCACCAACGTTATAAGTCTAAAATTCAGACTTAGACTTTATATTGCCAAATGTTCTATTCGCTCTCATGTTGTCATAAATGTACCGATTTTAATGTCAATTGGTATACATGTTCAGTGGGTAACACAAAATAATCAGAAGCAATGGCATATGGTTAAATCTTATTGTTAAGAAATGGCAGTGATTAGGAATATTATCAATTTTAAGTCTAAGTCTGAATTTTAGACTTATAACGTTGGTGAATAAGGCCCCAGAGCTTAGGAATGCTGAGTTGTAATTGTGTTAAAATAATCATTCAATATGTTTGAGGAACGTTTTCAGTGTTATTAATATATCCTTCATGTTTCTTTGTTTCAGCGGCAGTCGTGTCAAAGGAGTTGAATTGATCTCAGTTGGCAAGTCAATATTGACAACTCGTGGCAAACTTGGTCATAAACTTCGAGTGTTAGATATGAGTATGAACGTTATAAATAGACGAGAACAAAGGGAGATCAGAGCTTTATACAAAAGATTGACGGAAATATTGCTCCTTGAAATTGCTGACAGATCACTGGCATTTTCTGATGTTTGAATGCTTGTTGTTGCTCAGTAACAATGTCGGTATGACTTGACAGTTCAAGATACTGAAAATCAGAATTTTGTGCATGTGGTTATATTTTACATTATTTGCGAATGTTACAAGTTTGCTAAAATTTATCCCAGTAAAATTAAATAAAGACAGTAAAACATAGAAAGTAGTTATACATTATAATTGCAAACATTTAACTTGGACTACTTCATAATAACAAATTTGTGAAAAGACATATGAAAATATATGATTCCACAGATCTGAAGTGTTTAGATAATTTATTAAGGGCATGTTATATGTCTGCTTAGATACATGCACATGTTGAAGAAATTTATTATTTGAATAATCTTTGTTATAAATGGAACTTAAGGTTTAGTTTTTAGGCTGGCGATGTCGCCAGATCTATAACAATGCCAAAATTGAATTTTACTCCCGAAACTGACAACACAGAATCTATACACTCAATGAAAATAGTTCCTCCTCGTTAATCAGTTTTGCAAGATTAGAACATTAAACTTTCCTTGTTTCATTTAATCTGTTCGATTGTAATATATGAGTTTCTTCCTGTAATCGTAGGAAATTGTATGAAATTAAAAAAAGGGTGTTTAAAGGCGTTGATAATTATTACTACGCGTTACGAACGCGTATATAGCGCGTGCATCTATGATTTTATTATGTTAAATTATTTAGTTCAATATTCTCTAACGAGATCGTGGCCGAGTGGTTCAGCAACTCGCTTAGTCATTTTCTGATGCTAAGGTTCAGCGATCGAATCACGGCGGCTCCAATTTTTTTTATATTTTTTCAATATTTTATTTTTCGTCCAGCACTTACCTCTCTTTCGACTTAGAAAACAACTTGATGTTATGTTACTTGAAAAGCTATTGTCCCTTTGGATTTCGCCAGCCTGTCAGTACTTCAGTACTTTGATTCTATTTGTTCCCTTAATAAAAATCTGATTAACATACACCATGTATCCATTTTAAAGTCGTAATGGTTGGTTTTTCACTCAGAAAATTTGTACTTTATACTAGTATTGATTTAGTACATATTAATTAAACAAGTTACATACCCATTGTTAGAACATCAATAATGACCATTGTATTTGAATATAGAAGAGCTGTCACACAATGCAACTGACAGGAGAAGACAGCCTACACCAATGCAACGAAAGATTTGTTTTGAAAAGATACTTACAGCAGGTTACATCAATGTCAAGGTTAATAGTTACAAAAGTCGCATGGGTCCATTCATGGTGTTGTTTTACTGGTGTGGTTTCCGGTGAGTGCTAAGGTTCTATGGCCCTCGTGTTGAGTATACATATATTGTGTATTGTGCATACATATGCTCATGGCCTGCAATATAGTTTCATGTAATTATATGTACGCACGTACCAGGCATACGAGTATGCCTAGACAGTTATACTATGTAATTCATATCCCAATGTAGAGTTGAAGAAGTAAAATATCTACGCATGACAATGCATAATAATATGCACCCGTTTGCAACTTGACCGAGTAGCCCTTTGTTCAGTACAATCACAATGCAACAAAAGTAAACTATAACAAATATGCTGGACCAATGAACATTACACTCACGCAGTGTGAATTGCTGACACAAACAAGAGCATGTAACACACGATCTATATGACCATGCATATTAATATAGTATTAATGTTGCATAGAATAATTAAGATTTCAATGTATATGTACAAGTGCGGTGTAAGTGGTTCAGTTGTGTATATACTGGACAATAATGACTGGTGGTAAAACCCGAGACAGGTAGGTTCTAGTGTAAACCATTTGATTTTGGCTTGTTAACGATGATAGTTAAAATACTAATATGTAACAATTCTAGAAAATATTCTAACGTTAGTATCAATTTTTGATAACACAGAAACACTTAAAACCAAGTTGTTTTATTATTGTTACAAATGTTTAGTTCGTTTGGTATAATTTCATATATCATTTATAATGAATCATCAAGTTACTATACAAAATTAACTATACATAGATATACATGTATATATCATATAGAATTTTACTGGTACGTGGAAACTAATACGTGTATGTACCTACCTCTAGAAGATGCAGACAATTTATTACCATAACTATCCATTAAATCATCAAGTTTATGGTTAATTAAAATAATACAATTTTTGTGCCGATTTGTATATCAGATTCATTTTACCGGGATCACTTTCATACTGACCTAGCATACGCATAGTTTTGTGCAGTTTATCCCATGCTTTTTCTGTTGAGGTGCCCACCCACCCATTCCTGTCTCATTGGTTAGTATCTTTACTTGTGCATGGGGTGGTAGAATCCAATATCACGATGTACAACCAACTATAAAGGTTTTTAAACATGTTCAGTATGATTTTAATACTAAACTTAACACTCCCTGTTCATTCAAAGGTTGTATAGTTCAGTTAGGGTAAGATGGCAGTGACTGACGCAGAGGTAGAATCCACTATTACGGTGTAAAACCAATTATAAAGGCTTATAGAAACAGGTTTGTGCTATTTTAATTCTAAACTAAACTGTACCTGTTCTGACAATGGACGAATCTGTTGGGTACACATAAACGCATGAAACGGCTACGTCATTGGAAAAATATCCTAACTGGACTGCAATCATTTGGATACACAGTAAACGGCTACGTCACTCTCAAAATGTCGGTTTATGATATAGTTACAATATTTAAGGAGACATACCAACTATAAGGATGTGGGAATACAGGAGGTGGATGAAGTATGGAGAGCATTAAAACCACTGGGACGTTTTCAGATGTTCCAATTCTTCCTGACAGTGTTAGATATCGTACCTTCATGCTTTGCCATCCTAAGTGCGGTAGTCACAGGTTTGTTGAATGCTTGGTTTTCATGTATTCGTTATATACTTATTCATTCAAATCAATTGTAAAAAGGAGATATACTAGTAATACAACTTACTCAGTCGCGGCACCCATTTCCTGATGTTTCCCATCACAACAAGCGTATCTTCAAAAGATAATCCAGACTCACTCGTCTTATGCCGAGTCTGGAATGGATCAGAACACTGGTACCGTCTTCATTTCGTCATTCGTAGATATGTATATCCTTTACTATTAACAGTGGATGCTCGATCACTTAACATTTACTGAACGACATTTAAATGTGTTATATAAATGAAGTAAATCCATCATTCAATAAGCCGCATTGAAGGGACAAATGGACACTCCTAGTCCAAAATGTTTTTTTAAATGATGAGAAAACATTAATAGAAACTGGGATCGACAATGTACAATGTGCATTCAAATTTCTGTGTACGAGTAGATGGTGTCCAGTTTAACACAATTGATGGTGGGAAAATAAATCAAGACTCACCATTGTCAATGCCAAGTTGAGCCAACATATACTTTTACTATTATTCATGACATCCTTTAGCACATCATCGTCTGAAACACGTATTTTCTCATATAGGGTATATTCCTGACTTCCAATGCTTTCCCAAATTCGACAATATAACCGAAGTCCAGGACAAAGCCAATGTGACGTTTGTACCTAAACAGTGTAGTGTTGATGTTCACGAAGCTCATCTAAATGCATCTGTTTTCATCGAAGAACAACCATGTGAGCGATTTGTATTTTCAAGTGAATATTCCTATGCAAGTGAGGTATATTTGATCATTATATCACGTATGTTGGATTTGAGTTTTAAGACTTTTACGAATCTTTATTTTCACCATAAGGCCTATGTCCATCATGATCACATTGCTGCAGGAGTTCTTGTCTGACCTCTCCAAATGACATGTCACTTTATCGGTACTCTGTGTGGTAACTTCCTCGGTTCCCTAGCGTGTAAATTAACATTGTTATAATGCACTTTCAAATTTGCTTTAGCAGAATGTGCAGTATGTATAATGACAATCCAACATTTCGGAAGCATCCACCACTATGTTAAAACAAGACACTAAAAGAGAGTTGAATTTGTCAGGTTGTCAAGAGCTGATGTTTTGTCCGTATATCTGACCGGTGCCACTTCCATGAACAGCTGGCAATCCACGCACTGTTCATTTTTGTATTTCGCTGTTCGTGTGTCTCTGTTGCGTACTGCCTTCCCTGTTCGATATTTTGTTATCTTTTTATATACAGTGCTGTCGGGTAATTCTGCGCACCTAACGGGTATTGGCTTTCTACATTTGATACTATTTCATTTTTAGAATAAATGATGGTGGTGTTTAGATAGACTGAACCTTCATTGACAAATGTTAACAATTCAAAACATCGTACCTGCGCTAAACTAGGTCAAATGTCGTCACAAAACAAGATGACTACCGGTTTTCATGACGTAAATTCTTTCGGCTAATTCTGCGCAGGTGGAGTTTTTTTTTTGTATAGTCTGTTTCAAAAATTTGTTTCACAAGAAATTTATCACTCTATCGAAAGAATAAGTCATTAAGACAATGTTGACAAGAAAGGAAAAGTCTTCATCCATTACAAAATTGCTTTTATACAATTTATGTGTCACGTGGTATGTCAAATTAACGAAAATCGCCGTTGACACTCATTTTGGTCAAATTTTCGTAGAAATACTTTTCCGATTTTGTTGAAATGATTATAAAACTTTACATAAGTAACACACATCTTCAAAAACACTAAAGTACCGAAGAAAAACGACACAGCAAAGTATGTAAGAAATAGAAAGTTAAGGTGCGCAGAATTACCCGATGCGCAGAATTACCCGAAACGACTGTACGTGTGACCTGCCATGTGCATTTGTAGCGTGTATACGAGGGGGTATCAAAATGTTCGTGGACTGACCCGTTCATTTTAATATGCGTAATGCGATTGAAATATTTATTTTATTATCTGAAACTACGTTCAATTATGTACTGAGAAACACATAAAAAGTTGAGTAAATGATAAAATCAAAGAAATATTCTAACGATTTAAAAGATGACCAACAGCCACCCGGCGCACTTTTATGACGCTACGACGTCTTGAAACATCAAAACTTCTGCCACTGTTTGATCGTCTAAAGAATCCAAAGCCCCCACACCTGGATGGAACTGTTCTTTTGCCTACCAGAATACTTAGGTTTTACTGAATAGCATTTTATTCGTAAAAAGTTCGGTCAGTTAATGAAAGATTTGACAAATTCATTTATTTCAGCTCCGATGACCACACATTACACGTAGTTTACCCTACCGGCATTAGCATCATTTAACTCTCATCGCTACATCTTTTATACCATTTAAACATATTTATTTTCGCAAGGCAACCTTACTTTTATATACTTGGGCGACATGCTCTAATCTGATATCAGTATTGGTGTATAATTGAGTTCAAGTGCAAATAGCAAGGAAGATCGATATTCCGAGTGAAACGTCATGTCAAAAAGTGCGCCGACGTCATGAAATGCGTCGAAAATCAGGCTACACAAAACGGTGTGTTTATAACGTCACATCAGTATCCGTGAAAACAGCGCTCTGCTACATACACCAGGATGATGCTACGGTCTTAATGATTATGTCGACGGTTTTATATTTCAAATCGGATGACGATTCACAGAATTATAGGTATTTGTGGGAGGTCAAGTGAATGATAATTTTAAAGTGCGCCGCGGAGCATAATTTAAGTAACCATAGTGACCACTACATACTCGGAAAAAAGTTATATGAGCTCGAAATTTGCAAATTGATTCAAAATACGTTGTTTTAAAGAATGTGTAATTTTAACTGAATTCGGTCAAAAACTAAACAAATGGCAGACACAGTCCACGAACTTTTTGATACCCCCTCGTATGCGTAGCCGATATTGACACAAACTTTGAACTTAATATCTTACAAATTCGTACTATTTGTCTTTTGCATTTGTATGTCCGTTCTCTGTTGCAGTGGCAACTTGTATGCTCAAGGACCAGTATTGCTGCTCTCGCTCAATCATTGGCCATAGCTGGACAAGGTGTGGGTGCTCTGCTAGTGACACCGTTAGCGGATTTGTATGGCCGGAAAACTATTCATGTTATATCACATATCGGAATCCTGCTGACAGCGGGGATTATGGCCGCATCACCAAATATTTATGTTTTGCTTGTTCTGCGACTTGTTGCCGGGTCGTTTCAACAGGTCAGTAAATTTTGGACAAGATGATCGTAACAACAAATAACATTATTTACGTATATTTGTATAGTTATTTGTTTCGAGGTTGTTGTAAACCCATACAATGAGTAAACTACTCATTCTGAAATATAACGTGAAAGAATTTGTTTTTGTTGATTACTAGCTAGTCGTGTATAAAAATTCCTTATAATTTCACAAATTTGTCATGCTGAAGATAAACAGTTCAATTTCAGTTGTAAAACTATGGAACAATACCCCTCAGAAAATAATACGAGGACTTGATTTTGCTTTGTATCAAGTTTCGCTATATCTTGTAGGGTGTGGTATGCACGAGTAGAACAATGGCTGTGGAGTTGTTTCCGCGAGAATACCGGTACCATACGGCACCTATCGGCTCGGCATTCTGGTCCATTGGAGTCATGTTTCTTTCCTTGTTTGGGTATATATTCCGGGATATCAGTTGGCGATACCTACAACTGTTACTAGCTGCGATGTCAATATATGCATTAGTTGAATGGTGGTAAGTATCAGTACATCCATTGTTTGTTTTACATAACCCCAATAGTGTACAAGTTGCAACTATAGCATGAGTGGACGGGCCAGTGCCAACCAGTTGGGAAAATAGAAAGAATCTATGATTGTTGTACGTGTATGTCTGCTCGCATGATAAGAAAACACCAAATGGATCACTCAAATTCAAACAGTAAAAGTAGAGCGCATTTGCTACATTTTTGTACTAGATCAACAGTCTAAACGAAAGCTGTGTAATGTTGCCTAAAAAGTGACGATATTGCGTTTCACCATGAGTATGAAAACCATGTTTCATGGTTAAAGTTCATTCAAGCAACACCCATTCTTGCATCATTTAAGGCTAATGGAAGAATCAGTGAGATGGTTGCTATGTAACGGTAAAGTGGAAGAAGCCAAGCGAATCTTAAGGAAAGCTGCCAGATGGAATAACGTGGATTATTACACAGTAGAGAAAACTCTGAACGAACATGTTCGCGTCTTAGATACAGAAGATGCACATCCATTGACAGAAATAGCTGATGGTGAACAAACAGACGAGAAGGTTGGAAAGAAGTATACAATGTTGGACATATTGAAGAATCCGTCAATGAGGATCAATACATTAATACTGTAATATAGCTGGTACGTTATCACTGGCGTATTTTCTTAGTCATTTTATCGCTGACTTAGAACCAGAAGGTCGTAACTACCAAATCGACATATTGAGAAAACAAGAGAAAACTGTCTGTAATTTACTCTTTACCTATGGGAAAACACGTTTTTAAAACTTCATTTTAGTCAACATGACAATTTCAGATTTTTCATGAAAATAGGCTCATAAGAAGCGCCTTGTGAAACAGATTTCAAATATGTATGAGTCTTATAAGGTCGTAAGTAGGAATTAATGTACGTTGCAAAATGCTGGACAAACACTTGTCCAGGACATGTTTCGTTATAGTAACAAATAAAATGTATCAAGTACTGCTAGTATGTACTCAAAGAATAATATAATAAAAAATAATAACCTTTTCAGAGAGGCCCTTTCACTCACAATACATTACAGTCAGTGGTTTTGGGGTATCGTTTGATCTTTGTCATGGACTCGAATACACATCTCAATTGTGGTTTGAAAGGACTTTACTCAACCATAGGTTAATAAGTAGCAGCATTAAGAAATGACACAGGAAATGTTAAATGTAGGAACCTATACTATACCAGTCAGGTTAATTGTTGCATTGTAACGTAGCAGTGTTATGGTCAGGGTTTTATAACAACAACTAGACGTGGCATGTCCAGAGATTTATTTTACAAGTACATACATACACGAGCCTACTCGCTCCTCGTCTGATTTAACAATCTTCAAACACAAACTTATATACATGTCACGAGGAAATATAAAGACGGAAATAATACATATTGAGGTCGGGTGTAACTGACAACTTCCTAAGTTAAATTTTGATATTTCATAATTGACCCACAACCCCGAAGCTTGTCAAAATCGCCCTCCTGTTTGACCGAACATATATGTCAGAATCTGACAGCTATGTTACAGCAATATGGTGATATGAAAGTAATACCGACGTGACACTGGTACCTTAGAGTAGACATTGTTTGAAAGTTCCTCGACGTACAAGAATATTCGTAAACTTGCATAAATCTTGGATTAATATGTTTCGATATTTTTCAGGATTGTAGTGACGGCGTCATATTTTGGGCTGACTCTAGTATCCTCTCATTTAGCTGGAGATAGATATGTGAATTTCTTTATTAGTGGAGCAATAGAGATACCATCCCTTGCTGCAACCTTGTTCCTACTAACCAAGTAAGTGCCAAAGGTTCGATCATTATCAGGTACATGGTATAGCTTGGCCCATTTGACATGAGCCTGACCTTTTGATTAGCATAATTTAACAGTCGATATGTTACCTTCGTTAACAACACCGATTGTATGTTTTCATAATCGGGGAGTATCACGAAGACGCTCGAGATGTAATACAAACACACATTTGAAATACCGATATCGCACAATTTGCCTGCGAAAATAGATGTATTCAAAGCAATAACCTTGTAATATATTCTTGCATAAAGGTCAGGCTCAGGTCAAAATAGCCAAGCTATATATCAAACATTTATCGGTGCCTTCATCAAATTTGTATTGTTTTTATTGTTTTGTCTTAATTACTGTCCTTATACTTATGTTGGCCATGTATAAGGCTGACCGTCATCAAAAACTTCTAAATTATACAACCTCGCTTATTATCAAACCGATTTTAACGTTATTCCACACAAGGTAGTACATTAACCACAAATGAGTCCACTATGAATGTGTATTTTTGTCAGCTACCGAACTGAATATTCCGGATTAGATGTTAGTTTACTCCTAAAGTTTCTAGGTGCATGCCAATGGAAATTCACTTATATCTGCAATTGGACATACATGTATATACCGATACGCCCTCCCTTCTTGTGGTGTATTCTTTGTATTCGCTAAGGTTCTGAACTTGCTAAATATTTGTTATATGATAGTAAAAGAGTGCCTTACATTACCTATTACTATTTAGATTTGGAAGAAAGCAGACTCTGGTCATGTGGTATGGTTTGGCGGCAATTTCATTAGTTGTATCAACTGTAGCATTCACAGCATTTGGTGGGTATAAATAATTTGTGAACTACAGTTGTAGTATAAATTAAACGCTTTATATGCATTTATAAATCACAATGAGTCTTTACGCTAAACATTAGGCATACCTATTGATGTCGTATTAGGGTAACGGTACCAGTTTACTGCCTTTAGTTTTAGGCATTTGTCCTTTTAATATCACCCGTCCTGTCAGTGGACTGTTAGTTCTTTCAAATATTTTTTACAGTCCAAATTGCATCGAATACAATTTAACCTGAGATTTCTGATAAAATGTAAGCTAGATTTCTTTAGAAAGGTGCAACACTATAATATCTTATTTAACGCATGAACGGTAAAATCTGTACAATTATTATCATAGAGAAGAGCCCAGGAACAGACATTGTAGCCACTGCATTTTCTATGGTTGGAAAGACATCTGTATGTGGAGCGTTCGCTGTTTTATTCCTGTACACACCGGAGATATATCCTACCAACTACCGGTAATCATCATGTTTAGCATATAGCCTCATTACATTGAAAATACCTGAAAATAATATTACTCAGAATCATGTATAACTGAGTGTAAGAACTTATTTTAATAACTTAAAGTTTCCAATTAAAGAGTATATCATTATCTACCAATCTGTACAGGAATATCAATTATAAACATAATTTCCATTTAAATTACGTCTATTTGAGCTTGATCGTGGACGATTATCCTTTTTGAACGATCGTTTACAATAATGTGGTCTTGAAAGAGTACGATCCAGAGTAACATAATTAACATGATCACCAACAGTCGATGCTAAGTGAACTCATGTTTGAAGACCATAATAACGACTTTATTTATAGTAGATTACATATTTGGTTCAAGACCAATTTTCAATATATATATATATACAGCAATTTACAGAAATACATAATACACATGAACAGAAGATGAAATATAACAGAACTAGTCAATAATCAAGAAACAAAACACAATACAAACGTAACAGCATTATGATAATGGTATCCAAAATAACCATGTAGTTTAGACAGACAGAATACTGATAAAAGTAAGGCATATACTGTATATATAGAATAAATGTGCGGTGTATGTATCTGCTGTGGCACTATGTGAAACCCTGGCAATAAGATATGTTCTATGAAAGTATACTTAATGTATGAAATTGTTCATTTGTGTATGTACATTGTATATTGTTTACAGAAGCAGTGGTCTCGGTGTTGCATCGTCTGTTGGAAGGATCGGGGGTATAGTGGCACCATTTGCAAGCAACCTGGTAAGGCAATCCCAAAATGAAAACGCATCAAATATATACTATTATCTAGACAGGTTTCTGGCGTAGGGATGTGTCCTTATGACATAAGAAATAGAATCGTATATTTTGGGAATTTTCTGTTAAAAGATGTCGTCCGTGTCCAATTTTTCGTAAGGATAACGTTATTTCGCCGCAATGGGTATGCGTGGTCAACACTTTTGATCGAATGATATGAAGAGACGAAAAGTAGAGTAAAATAATAAAAATATACAATGTTACTGTGATACTTTAACTCTAGACGAATGTATACGAACGGGAAGGGGATATATTATATTACACCACATTGGCCAACAAACTTCTCATTGTACAGTGTACACACAATTTAACGATACTTTCTTTCACTTTAATGTGTCATCATTTATATTCTAGGCTTTAATAGCATTGTGGATACCCGGAGCAATATTTGCTGTGATGTGTTTGTTGGTTGTATTACTTGCAATGAAGCTTCCAGAGAGTTCTCAACATGAATTACCTACTACAATAGCCGAATGTGAAACATGGATCAAACACGATATTGATACAACGTCCGAAAAGCAAATAAAAAATGACAATTCTTAAAGTGTATAGAGCTATATTCGAACAGTCAATCAATGTCAAAATAATTACTTGTATTGTTTTTTTAGTAAGATAATAGACTACCTTACGTGTACTTTGATTCAATCATCGAAAAATAGACGATTCTTATAGTTTCATAGGGTGTTCTAGAACACTTTCGTATGAAAATGGACAATTCGCACGTCCAATAAATCACAGAGAGAGTTTCTGTTAAAACTGAAGCGAAAAATGATCTAATGGATATAACAGCATAATTGTTTTTCAGTTTTTGAAACTTTTTTATTTTTTTTTCAGATATAGCTCTATACACTTTAAGCATTTATAGTTGCTTTGATACTCAAAATGCCTGATTATTGAATAAAAAAAACATAATGCGTAGAGTTGGTTTTTATTCTCACTGAGACGAAGGTTCTATGGTAATGGTAGGCGTCAGTCCGTCCGTAAGTCCATCCGTCGGAGCTTCTGGCGGGAACTTGCATTGGTTGAGTATTGTCTGCTTTTCATTCGGTCTCGTGCAAAAACCGTTATTCCCTAATTTCTCTGTGAAATTGGGTCATCCTCCATTATTTTCGGCGGGACTTGGCTTATGTGTGGGCTTAGCTCAGGGTATTGGTGTTTCTGATTTCCGTGCTCGGCCGGTTAGGTTGAGTGCTAACTTCCCTGTCTGATTTTCTCATACTTTTTTTCTTTGTGCATTTCCTTCAACATTGCTAAGGGATTTTGACGACGCATTCACAGAATAACTACCATGGGGACATACAGCGCATATTGTCAGGGTTTTGTGGTTTTGCCCTTTGTAGATTACCTTCTGTTTGGCGGGGATATGGCTGCCTATGACTGCTTCTTGCTATTCTTCCTTTGCATGTGCTACAAATCACTGAACTGTACTATTTAAAATGTCGAAACCAATGTAAAAATCAGTATCTCGATGCAAAAGTTCAAAAGGAAGGAAATATAGTATGTAACTTTTACTGTAATGCACCAGTCAATGTTATGCCCGCCCGGGTGGATACAAAAAAGTTAAAAGTTAAGTTACCAATTTTCTAGAGCTCTTTTCAGTGGGTAGGCCGCTCAAGCACCCTTTGACATTTCAACTTCCCCTGGTCATTGGGCTACATATGGAAACCTACACTCGTGGCTCCCTGGGGAGACTATTTCTCTCCTGCGGGCCGCCAACATCGATCTGCGGCGCCCAGGAATAGACACTGTCCTCACAGGTACCATTTTACACCATGGTGGAGTGGAGCTGTGGGTCTTGCTCAGAGAAATTAACCAGTGGGATCGAACCCGGGACCTCTCGATCCCGAAGCGCGCACCCTACCTCTAGGTCACCGCTCCCCACAAGGGTAATTAGACAGAAGAATCATCTTGACCGGTTTGAACTTGACAATCTTATCGACTCCTACTAGTAGTAGCGGGGAATAGACACTAATTTATATAATACCGGGGACTTACTACGTGATTACGTGTCCCGACCCCGAGGATTTAGACAATAAGCATCGACTCTGGGACAGCGTGGGGTATCATGCGTCAAAAAATGAAAATGTCTAATTTACCACTGGGTCCTCTAACGCCATCCATCCGGTGGGCAAATTATTGACTGGTGCATAAAGTATGATTAGATATGCACTGAGGACCAGTGTCCTAACTATTCAATAATTTTAAATACATGATGTTGTATTTGTTACATTATATAGCTTTTTACAGACATTCTGTCATCAAAAATGTAATTTGGGCATTTTATATAGTAGTATTCAACTATCTATGATGGCGGTCCATGCTTTTGAGTTATTTTCTAATTAATAATTACGTGCGCGTGATTTTATACTAACTATGCAAATGGCGTATTACATAAAAGGGAGGTAATCGTCTTCACATGAAAATTACAATAACCTCCCTTTTATTTATCGCGCCATTTGTAGTGAAAGCAAAAATGTGCGAAATTGAAACTTTGTCTGAATGATTTCAAGACATTTATTGGTGCGTACCTTCCAGTCATCTGCATATCTTCAAATGCCAAAGAAGAAAACCAAGCAGGTGAGTTTCGTTAAATTTTACAGTGGAAAATATTGGTAAAAATTGATGTTTTTGGTGACAGTCAATGTTGGTGAAGTAAAATCTGTAGTTGGTGATATTATTTCGAAGACCTGTGGATTAGGGAAAAACTAAGGTTTTGGTCAGATTCATTGGTCATAAATTATTGACTTTCTTTTCCATTTTACCCAAGTTGTAATGCACCAGTCAGTTGCATCAACGCGAAGGGTACTTACTCAGTAATACTAGTTTAAAACTCATATATCTGTCGCGGTATCAATATGCTCCAGTATCTGAGTTTTAACTGTCTATTAATAGCTCTCCATAGCAAAGTCAGTGAACTTGGAATATGCAAACTAAACCACCTATTCTGGATTTAACAGCTAAAATGGTCATAGTAAGGCTTATTTCATTCATAAACTACAAAAACATCATTAAATATACCTTTATACAACCAATATTAGATAAAACGTTTTTTTGACAGCCGCCCTGAATCAATTTTTGTTGACCCCATTTTGGTAATCTAAAGAAGACGCACGTGTCTAGGACAAAATAATAAATCTGTACAGAGTAGTCGTTCTTGATGGACTCCATAATTATCGTTCCGGATTTAATATTCCGGATACCGGGTTTTAGCCACTTTTTTGTCTAATAAAATTCCCCGTATTGTTGTTTGTCAACATTCTGGAAGTTTCAGTAATTTTGCAGTGGAATTAAAAGTGGATTAATTTGTGTATCAATGAGGTTAGTGTTCTTGCAAGTATTGGTATTGAAAGGTAGGAAAGGTATTTATGAAGGCATGTGTGGTGTGCTTTAACTGTATACAGTATAACCTCCGCAGAGCAACATCTGGCGGAAACCGGAAAAAGTGTTGCTCTGCAGAGGTGTTGCTCTGCAGAGGTTCTTGATTTTTCGGACATGAGTTAAGTCCCTTGTCGTTGTGTTTGCAAGGTACATAGTTATGAACATGTGATTTGTTTTACATTGTATGTGACTATACTGTAGTATATTCATATTGAGTTGTTTGCATATATTTGTACATAATAAATTTAATAATTTATTAACACACCTGTATCTGAGTTCTACCACAACCAAACTGAGTAGCAATAGACCCGGCAGTTTTCCCACTGATAAGCAGTTGAACTGCAGCATACCGCTGCTCAACATTTAAGAAGACCTTCTTCTTAGCAGACATTATTTCAGACTCAGACTCTCAATAGCAACAGTATTAAATTGTGATCAAAATAAATTCAACTAGCATAGAGACAAAGACAGACGTGTTGTAATAAAGCTTTCTAAAACAGAAGTGACTAGAAACTGGTACATTTTCTTGCAAATTCAACATTTTTCACGAGTAAACGCAATTAACCTTACTCAATTAGCTACCAGCATAAAGAGACGGCGAGATGAATACGCAAACGCCCCAATTATACAATTATGAAATAATTGAGAAAGACAACGTTTTAATCTTCAAACACCGTTACACAATAATAAGGCTGCCTTTATGCAACAAACATGCATAGATCTACATCGTACACGAGTTGACACAATTAATCCAAAATCAATAGCTATAGTAATTTACCCGATAATTATAACACCTATTAAACCTCTACATTGTAATCTCTGTAAATTTAGCGCTAATTGTACACATTGTACAATGCACATCCGATTTACAAACAATCCTAACGTGTTAACTTTTGAAAATCTTACACACGCGTTTATGCCGTGTTCTAAAAATAGATCGCACCTGTTGACAACTGTCGTTGCTCAGAGGTTAAAGTCAAGGGAGGGAACGCATTTTGACTGCCGTTTGCCGCTCTACGGAGTTGTCGCTCTTTAGAGGTTGAAATAAGAGTAAAAACGATTGGGGGGAAATAAAAGTGTCGCTTCTTGGAGGTTGTCGCTTCTCAGAGGTGCCGTTTCGGGAGGTTATACTGTATTGATTTTAAATGCTCTAAATCCGTCACCAATCAGTGACAAAGAATCATGTCGCAAATTGCTAAAAGCATCTAAGAAGGCTCAATTAGCACCCTAGTAAGTGAAACATAGTGTATCATACCGTGAAACATAGTGTAGGGTCTAACATGAGCACTATTCTGCACGATGCATTGCATTGTCAATGACAGCGAATAAAAAACTTGTCATCTTCGCTTGATTCGTTTAACTGCCATTACTCGGATAAGCCCGTAATTGATAAGAAATTCGTCAATTTGCATATGTGTGACGTCATTGAGCCCTATTTTTTGCCTATGTTCTAATACATGTACTCATGTCACATGGTGCGCTCTCGTAAATGTCTGGAACACTTGCCGCGTTACTTTGAATTTGGTAATTTCCGCCACATAAAAAAAGTTTTTTAAATTTTATATTAAAATTATTTTTTTGCGACTTACAAGAAACTTTCTATTGATTTTACTGTTTTATTCTGCATTATTAGTGATGCTTCTAATGTCTGAAATTAGTTTTTCGCCTAATTTATGATGATTTTGAACAGAAATATAACTTTAACATTATTCGAATCATTAATGAGCATAAAAGGTGAAAACTCTTCTTTATCAATATTTAACTATTCATCCACAAATGTTTGTTTTAAAATACTTTTATTTTGTTTTTGTTTCAAGCGAGCGTGCGGATTGCATGGTTTCAAGCATACTAGGGTACGGTACTGTGAAAA
Organism: Spisula subtruncata; assembly: GCA_963678985.1. Lineage (NCBI taxonomy): Eukaryota > Metazoa > Mollusca > Bivalvia > Venerida > Mactridae > Spisula > Spisula subtruncata. The sequence goes on from OY787663.1 coordinate 6,677,019, forward strand.
TCAAACGTGCCAAAAATAAGAAACGTTGGTGCTTAATACTTCATTAAAAAGTTGTTGTGAGGAGCTCACATACCTACCTAATCCTCTACAGGCTGGTTTGCCCCTAAGGCCAAAACCAAAGAACCCAAATTACTTCTAACAGCAGCTAATCACTCCACTTGACCCCATATGTCCAACATGGCTGCACATAGCAAACACATGTACTTGCCTTCATCATTGGCACTTTACAGTAACAGGAAATTAGCCTCTCTTCATATTTTTATGAACACCTCAAGCATGATGTGTCAAGAGTTTATACAGATTTTGTTGTATTTTGCAGACTGTTTCTACAAGCTCTGAATGTACTTCTGTGAATAAAGAGGAAGGCCCAGTCTGTGTATGTAAGACAGGCATCAAGATACACATACTGGCTAAACCAGGAGCTAAAACTAACAGTGTGACAGGTATTGTTATACTTTTTTGTTCTTTCGGGTTATCAGCATCACTTCGGGTTATTTCACAAATTAACTGACACTTATTGGAGTTGGTTATCTATATATTGTAGCATAAATTGGTGATTTTGCTCATACCTTAATGTAGGATTCACGCGCTGTTGGTGTCTAGTTTCAAGTATGCTCATTTAAAGACCCAGCCGACGACACTAAATGATTTACAGCATCATATGAACTGTAATTCACATTTAAATTGCAACTACTAATCAATTGTCTATAATAGTAAAAAAATTAACGTAAAAAACCCACCCAATGTCACTGTTTTCTTGGTATTTGCGGACGTTGACGCTACGTCACGCTAGTTTTCTAGACATCCCTAAAAATTTTCCACCAAAGTGTCATAATTTTTCTATAATAGCGTTTATGAAGCCTTTTCACGTTAATACATATGCTGAGTGTAATAGCACGAAAAAGCATGCGTTAACCCTACATGTGACTACTATTGCTTATCATATCAGTGGAACGGACAAGTTGATCTATTAAATCATCATATACTGAGTTCCAAAAGTTCCCCATCCAATATTCGGTTTGTCTTTTTTACTAGAATCTCCAACTTATTTATGATAATTCAAATGCGCATGTGTAGAGCGATGTGCTTGATATAAATCCAGGACAGTTATCGATTTGAAGATATGTATCGATCCATAATAAAACCACATGTGACACCACCCCACGATTCCAAAGTACACACAACGATAAACTACTATTTTGTAGTGGAAGGGAGGTAATAAATACCGAAAATGATCTCTCTTTGACCATAGACAATTATTGATGTTGCAATAGAGTCTGTACAACAGGCCAGATTTTAAGAAACAACCTCCCTGACATAAAAGACGCAACATTAAAGCAAGTTTCCCATAACTTTAATGTACGGTGGACTACAATTAAGCTACAACAATGCTGTTGTTCTTGGTGCAAAAATATAGCAGCATTACCTGTCTAGGTAAGTGGCATTGACCCTTTACCTGTTGTCACGTGGTATGTCATATACAGTTTTTTTCGGATGGAGATGATATAACAGTCTTATTATGATAGAGACATGTCAATTTAATTCGACGCAATGTATTTTTAGTGAAACACCAGCCTCTAGCGTCTTATATACACAAGTCGTTCAACATTATCCATTTTTGCAATCAAATTAAGCGTACATTTCTAACTTATTTGACTAACTTATTGTGTTTTTCGTAACACAGACACGATGCAAGTAAATTAGAAGTGAAAATAAAGTCGAAAATGAAGAACCAAAATTATGCGTGCTTGAATAGACGTTTTTACCATTTGCGATGGTGTGATCATTCAAGCGTGACAAAATCCAACGGAAATATGTTCAACATAAGCACTAAGGGTTCGCGAATGGACAGTGTTTTTAAAAAGTTATTTTAAGTTAACTATTCCAAAAATAATGAATTTTTAATTAAGATGCAGAACTTTTGGAACTCAGTATATATAGGGGTTATCTGGATTCAGCAGAAGTAGCTAAACTGACTGCACTTTATGACAGCAGATACTCACTATTCCTCCACTTCAACAGTAGTTTCATTTGACCCTGGAATTAAAACTGTTACAGATCATCTTGACCCTCAGTATACTGACTAAGCCAAAAAACAAGTGTCAGAAACCCTTTTTTTGTTTCAATCACAGATATTGGTACTGAAGTAGGGATACAGATTGCTGCTCCACCTGTTGACGGTGAAGCTAATACAGAACTAGTGAAATATTTGTCTAAAATACTGGATCTAAGAAAATCACAAATAAACCTTGACAAGGTAAAATATGATCTCTGAAATATCTCAGTTTATCAACAATCTGTCCCTTTGGCACAAAAAGGTTTTATCCTACTATATAGTGAGATGCAATCTGTAATACCTTGTTTTGCCAAGGTGACAGACTACTTCAAATGCTATCTCTTCCTGAAGTACTCATTGAGTATGACCGAATGTAACAATAATGATCCTCAGGCGGTCCTCTTGTATTGAACTTTCCAGTCGACTGGATATGTAGCTCACATGGTCAACTTACTAGGTTTTTACAAGTGTAAATGATCTCAGGTCAGAGATATAGTGCCATTTGGGTCTCTTGTTTTAAAAAAGTTCTTAAAAATAGAACAACTTGTAGTGTAGAAAATAGTCAGACCGTCACCGTCTTATTAAGAAAATGAATATGCACACAACATGTTTCTGTTTGGTAAAAAATTGTTACAGCATTTTGCTTATGGGTTCCCTGAAAACATTAAAAGAAGGCCAGTGGTGTAGAGATTACATCATTACATCACGCACTGCAGTGAGTGATAATCAGTGAAGATATAGGGATTGTTTCGCTGATAGAATTCCATATCTCTTCAGTGAGCATTCATCGATTTCTGTATTTGTTATTTCAGGGATCGAGATCTCGCAACAAAACTGTGATTGTCAGTGACAGCACAACAGAACATATATTACAAAAACTGCATGAAGAAATGACTTAATCATAGAGTGGGTCAATTGGTTCTTGCAGTATTTCAGATAACAATGTTTTTGCAACCTGGAAAGATCTTTTGCTATAATCCCGTTTTAACAAGTATTGGTTGACTAATGTAGATGTGGTGAAAAAGTTCATGACATATTAAGGTGAAATCCAACTGGCTTTTAGAGAAGAAGGCAATATTTCTAAGACATATTTGTGAGTTTGGGGTTAGTCTTATATTTCTGTAGAAAGTTTATTAAATCATTCACCATGGAAACGTCACGTGAACGATTCTACATCATGAACACTATGTTATGTCTGCTAAAGGTGCTAGAAGGTAAACGGACAACTGTTGAACTAAGGGATGAAAAGGAAGTTACTGGGAAAATTATAAAGGTAGATGGCTATATGAATATCACTATGAAAAGAGTGAAGTGGAAATCACTAACCAATGAAAGATTGTTTGATTATTTTTATGTTAGTGGTAAAATGATAAGATATGTGCACATTCCTGATGAAGTAGACATGAAACAAGCTATGGAAGAAAAGCTAACAGCTCTATGTCCGCATAAAGCTAACATGAGAGTACAGCAAGAAATTAAGGATCACGCTTGGAGAAAAATGCAGAAAAAACATCAAAGTGCTAAAAAGCAGCTAGCAAAACAATCGTGAATGAATACTCGCTGTTGACGTTGTTCCCCACTTACAAATGAGAGCACAGGCCAGGAACACCATTACTTGCAAGTACGGGAGTTATTGATACTGTTGTTTGGTTTTGTTATTTAATTCTCTAAATGGTTGCATACATACTAGTATTTGTAATTAATTACTTCCTTGTCCAAACTTAGTTATGGCTATGAATTAAATTATTTTGCTTCCAAATGCTGTATTCATGTGACTTCATTATCGAAATAAAGTTTGACATATAAATGAATTTTTATCTTCACACCATTTGGCCCTTGATTTTTAGCAAACAATCGACAAGGCCCGGTGATTATAAACATTGGAATATGGCCTCAATGCTCCAACTCGTTCTCCGTATTCCAAATTGAGCATTTATTGGTTTCAAAAACTGCTGTAACTTCTTTGTTACTGAATGGAAATTTATGAAATTGGGGTTCATTTTCTTAATTAGATCATTGCTACAAGTTGGTGTTGGTTTTGATGCAAAATTCTGAGGAAAAAATATTTTTTTTCAAGTTTGAGCATGGAGTTTGTAGCATGAGAATTGGACATGTTTATAATCACTGTGTCTGAGCCCATACACCATACTTACACGTGCACTCGGCATTCATATATTGACAGTCTAACATTCTAGAGACACGCATAGTGATAATTTGGAGAGCACATTCGTCAAACGGAGCTAGTGAAAGTGGGGCACTCCGGCTCAATAAGTTCTTCATATCTCATGAGAAATGTGCCACGTGTAATTTTCAACACTCGCATATCAAATAACAATTTTGCACATTTTGCAATCTAGGACAAATTAATAAGAAATGGTTATATCACATTTTGAATACGTGAGTGCCGAGTGCAAGTATGACATGTAGTTATGATCAGGACCCTGGTCTGTCCTAGTCCTATTAATGGAGGCATATAGTTAAATATAAATTTATGTCTGTGATGGAGGTGATGTTTGTAATTTACTGGAGGACGAGTATCATTTTATCAGAGTATAGGAAAGGATAATCATTATAAGACGGCGGCGTAAGTCCTCGCTAACTAAACGTCTAAACATGGCGCAGCTGCGTGTGTAGGCCTTGTGTGTGTTACCTTATGGAACAAGTAAATTGATAAAACGGCTGTAAACTGTTTTAATGATAATATTTATTCCGAAACATTTAGCACATGGTGACAATTTTATTGTGATTATGGTTAGAAAATATAAAATATTCACTTAAACACTGCACAAATTAACTTCTGTATGCCAAGGTCATTTAATGATTCTCATATTTACAATAAAAAATAATTTATTTCATAGAAATAAAATGTAAAAACCATGAATCAGCACAAAATGTCAATCCACAAACGCTGACACAATACAGCAAAGTGAATGATGTACTGTACACAATATGGAATTCTGTAACACTGTTTCATGATATAGCACTTTGGTTCCTCTTGGTCATGTAAATATATTAACAAAATCCACATGTCTTTTCACAGTAAGTTGATGCAAACGAGGTCTTGGTGGTGCAAAAATTTGGATTCCTGTGTTTGATCTCGTAACAGTCACTCCGCTGGTTAGCACAAATTACTGGCGCTGTAGAAAAAGCAACAATTTTAAACATGGATCAGGGTATTAATATTTCTCACTGGTGTGTATGTTGATCCACCACCCGTTTGTCAGACATGCTCTAATAATTCTATAATTATGTCTATAGATGGTAGTACCAAGCAAAGCGAAAATATTATCCGTAAGAAATAATAATAGGCCACAACCATCGTTACAGGTCCACCTGGTGTATTTATCCAAATATGTTTTAGTGAAACAACAGATTAGCTGCATACCACTGGTATTACCAGTCTAATGTTTTGTTTACTACCAAATGTTTTTCCACGAGCAAAATTAATTTTTCTTTGTAGATATTATGAGGAGAGACAATGCAGTATATAGCGTAGAAAATCATTTCACTCTCGAAATAACTTTTAATTTATCAAGAATTACTCATGACTTTTAATCGAAAGTTAAGACGAACATGGACAGGTGCTATCACCGAATACGTTTATGGCTATATTGTAATACCTGGACGAAAGTACCGACACACGAACTTCGCTCTCCGTCTACATATGTTGGTCACCCATCTACACCGGGAATTAATCATTACACACTTGTAAGGCCTTTGTTCGGTTTCTGCAGAAGCAACAAGAAAAAATAAAAAATATGTATTTGGTTCAAATGAATATGTTTGAGTAATGTGTAGGTACACTACAGATAACTAGTTCTAGCTGCACACATATAATACCATGTGCCTACAACAGGACTATGTAAGACACTTTTGTAACAATTCTACACGTTCAGCATATAAAACCATATGTTAAAACCTGTTAATGATACATACACGTTAAATAGGACTGCAGGTACAAGTATACATTTGTACTCGTTTGAATGATCAATTTAGTATTATTTCTTCGATGAAGGATGATGGTTGCTTCGCTCGGTTTAGTCTAACGACAATAGTAACAACACATTGTATAACAATTCACCATAATCCCAGTTCGTCCACTGCGGTTGTACTCCCGACTTCCATGTAAATATATTGTTGTCACTATTTCTGCGTAGTCCAATCCACACAGACGTACACTGATCACTGAAAATCCAATACATGTACAAATGTATATACATTACACTTAATATCAATGACAATTTATAAAAGCTTACTTCAAATATTCATTTTTGTGGATTTGAATGATGCGTTCTATGATCAGTTATCTGTCTATGTGTGCTATTTTAATATAAAAAATATATCAAGAGAAGCAATAAATGTATAAATGGTTGCAAAGTGGTCGAACGGATAACCCACTAGACTACTGATCGAGGTATCTCTCCTGAACACGTTGTCATTTGTATAACGCTGAACATTCTGTGTTTCCCACACAACTACATACTGAGATGAACTGGTTATCGGTGCTGTTCACCGGGTACGTTCAATAACCAAGGAGTCTGTTCGGAAAGAGAAAGTGCAACATGCCCGGATTCCTTGTATCTCACCACGGTATTATTTGCTGTCCTAAGCATATAAACACTGGACCCCATTGGAAATAAGGGCTAGCATTTTATGGGTTATGCGCAATGTTTAAATAATAAAACATGTTTCAGAAATAATGACAAACATAACCATATAAACTATCCCCAAGCTCTAACTTTATCACCGATGAAAGGATATTGCATTATAAACGTACTGTTCGTTTTTGATAAGTTCGGACAGGAAGTCGTGGTTGAGCCAGGTTTCCACAACCAGTTCGGCATTGTACGCTTGATTGTGACAGTACCCTTCTGCTACAGACTGTCTCATATTCCGATTGAACATTTTGTAACACGCATGTCCATTGCCAACCCATCCAGGCAAACATGCTGTGAGAATAATGAATGAAAAACGTAAACAACTGTAGTGGCACTGTGAAAATGATGAATGAACATAAACAAATTGTGTGGTACAGTATAAATAATGAATGGACAAACGTAAACGAATGGGGTACTGTGAAAATAACGAATGGACAAACGTAAACGACTGGTGTACTGTGAAAATAACGAATGGACAAACGTAAACGAATGGGGGTACTGCCAAAATAATGAATGGACAAACGTAAACGACTGGTGAAGTACTATGAAAATAACGAATGGACAAACGTAAACAAATTATGTGGTACTGTGTAAATAATGAATGGACAAACGTAAACGACTGGTGCACTGTGTAAATAATGAATGGACAAACGTAAACGACTGGTGTACTGTGTAAATAATGAATGGACAAACGTAAACGACTGGTGTACTGTGTAAATAATGAATGGACAAACGTAAACGACTGGTGTACTGTGTAAATAATGAATGGACAAACGTAAACGACTGGTGTACTGTAAAAATAACGAATGGACAAACGTAAACGACTGGTGAAGTACTGTGAAAATAACGAATGGACAAACGTAAACAACTAGGGAGGGGGAGATATTGTGAGAATAATGAATGAACAAACGTGAACACCTTGGTGGTATTGTGAACATAAATAACGAACAAACGTTAACGACTGGTGTGGTACTGTAAAAATAATGAATGGACAAATGTTAATAACTTTGGTGGTTTATTCACAAAATTATAAAATCAAGATGTTAATGTTTTCATTTAATATGTTTCTTGAATATCAGCTTAAAAAATCGTATAATATAGTACCTTGTTTGTGAGAGACAGAAGGTTTCGAATTCTGGTCAGACCTGTTAAGTACAATTGTAAAGGTACTGTTTGGTACTTAGTAAGTAATGATGCTAAGTATAATTAGAAGTGATACGTACAGACGGTGTCTATGTTGAGTAATAGGTTGTTCCTTAAAAACGGGAGTGATATGTGTACTACAAACAATAGAACATGTGTGCACTTAACTCGAGACAAATGTCCTTACTCACTTCCACAGACGTAGTTGAGTTGAGTCCATTGACCGTTAGATAGACATGTGATGTTTTGATGTTCACAACTTTTATTACACTGAACTTGTACAGTCTCTCCGACTCTGTATGCTTCCTCCATACTACTGATCGGTACTGCATCACTTGGAAGTTTAGGCTTTCCACAGAATGTTACTGTTACTATAAATAAACAGGACCGGTATTCATAAAAACTTAAATATTTTTACTTAAGTTAAAGAATTGAGCTGCCCATATTTCACAAGAAAAGAAAAATGGCCATTGTTTTCTGTCTAATTACTGTTGCTCTTAACGAAATGCATCTAAACAATGTAAATATTTGTTTATATTAGTTTTCCTGTTTAGCTGATACACTTAAGGAAAATTAGAGATTTTAAGAAAATTTTAAGTTTTCACTTAAGATGCTTTATGAATACGGGCCCTGTACAGATAATCTAGTAACAGTGTAGTGCCAGCTATTATGCGGTTATCTTTAACCAGCAAACGTGTATTCCAACAGCTGGTATAGAAGACAACGCGAATACAAAATTACAAATTAAGTTATTATACTCAGAGAAACACTGACAGTGCTATAATAAGTAATTAACGCTAATAATGTTCATCTGCATTGACTAGTACCTTGGATCTATTTTGAATCACTCAGGATGTTCGGAAAAAGGTCGTCAACCATTGACATATTTATATTAAAGGAGGTTCCATTGAATAAAATACTACATACGCATGAACTGTATGGTTTTACAGGATAAGTCATACACATACTTCACAAGAACTATATGTACCAATACCACCGGTATTTTACCGGTAAAATTGAAGTATAATAAAAATGAAACCTACCACTTGGTAAAGGTCTATGATCGTTGCAATATCCACACGATTTACGACACATACTGGCAGCTTGCTTGCTCTTCCAACAATAACCCGGGTGGAGTTTTATATGACGTGCACAATATTCATCGACATTCTTACACACACCTGAAAACGCCTAATTAATACATCCTACTCTTCCACATGTAACCGATTCGCAAAACGATCAAACATTGAATATACAGCTCTACTCACTAATAACTACCATTCTCATGAATCAGTGTATATTCAAGTCTCTATTACGGATGAAAAACACGCTGGTTGAACGAGAATGATAACTACACAATTTTCAATAAATTGATTCACACATTTTAGTTGTTCAGGGAAGGCAGCGCGCAACAGAAACAGCAGAGAGAAAAAGACAACAAGAACCACACACAAACCGACATTCCAGTAACATTTGCAATGGAGCCAAAAGGTCTGAGGAAATCGTACAGCCTACAGGGAAGGCAGTTCACAAATTTTATATCACTGAACTTGTATAGTTTCTTCAACACTGTATGTATACTTCAAACTACTGATCGTGCTACATCACTTGGAAGTATAGACAATGTTAGTTGTTGATTCCATGAACACATGACCACGCCCACTTGTCGCTGACTAAGACGAATTCTGTTGATTAAAAGGCGAAATATAACGCATTATACTGACACAAACCGACGAAATTCCACCTTTGTACTACTTACCCAGATTGCAAGCATCACAGAACTTTCTAACAAAACCCACTGTGTTAGTGGGTATATCACCATGATCGTGTAGTATATTGTATATATATGATGCCATACTTACCCAGATTGCAAGCATCACAGAATTTCCTCACACAACCTTCTGTATTAGTATAACACCATGGACCTGGTGAATTGTCAGGATTTCTACAGTAATTGGATTCAAGTCGTTTATCGGCATCTCTGAAATATAATGGAATGCAATACTCCAACATAACTGGCAATAACTAGGACGAATAGATCTGTCCCCGTAATCACAGAGCAATGTTAGATGGTACATAATGTATACAATGTACCAGTTTATTCAGCACCACTCATAAGAGGTATTATGCCTTTGTATAACTGGAACTTCTATATATACGGACTATTCAAACGATGTGGATTACCTACCTATATATACACACACATGTACAAGTACATTATTACAGATGAACAAAATAAGAGTAGTACCATAACGTTATGTTCTTCTGTAAATTCCAACAAAATTAGTTCATGAGTATGGCTTGACGGGAGTGAACACCCGTGTCGGATCAAGCTAACCATATAGAATGTGATCATGTTAACACTGGTGCGAGTAACGTAACAATAAAAATGTACGACGTCACTTAATTTTGTAAGCATTGACAATTAAAGAACTCATGTTTGGTGAATATTGTAAACATAAAGAAAGATTATAAATGCATTTCATTTCAGATACGTACTTGATGGTAAACAGATTGTGTGGACAGTCTCTCATTTTATCCCAGGGTAAACATTGACTAGAGTCATCTGCAAAGCTCACTGTACCAGCGTAATATCGCCCCCTGTCTTCCAACTTATAGCAATACGAATTTTCTACAAATGAATGAAAGTGAGATATAACATGTATGTTGAAAGTAAAGTGGAAACATTTCGCATTTTGTTGGTGTACAGCTATGTTTATTCTTAACCATCTCTCGTTAACAAATACAACATAAGATTTACCCTTTTAGTAATTGAACTGTTATTGTTTATCTACCAAATCTTTAATATGCAGTAAATAACTTTACGGAAATGCCGACTATGACTCTGTAGACTTCACATTTGAACAAGGATCCCCTTACAAATATTGTTATCATCGCAATTAAACAATTACCATGTATAAATGAAGCTCTGGCAACAAACGGGGAACCGTAAGTTTTCGTGGGTGACTGTGTAAAAGAAAATGCTAGGATATTTCCAGAACTATGTACCGTCTTCGGGAACACATGTCCACAGTATCTATAAAAGCAAAACCAATAAAATATTACCGCATTTATAAATACATATTATAATACATGTACTTTCAGCATCTCTGCCTATTTAATTAAACATACGGGAATCGAAGACGTGAAAAAAGCTAAGACCTTTTGCGGCGGCCAGCCAATCATGTCTCTTATTTGTCATTATGCATAACTACGCTTAGACCGGCGCTGGCATGCTGTGGACATTGAATGCATGTAGCGAACGGCGTCCCATGTGATTTGTGATCCCTTTTGAAACAAAATAATGCATTGTCTTTCCGATGACAGAAAATAGTGCAACACTTTAGCCGTCTTGATGTATGCCCCTACCATCAGAAGCATAACACTGGTTTGGTTATGTTAGCTCTGTCACTTGGTCCAAATTTCGCTTCGTTAAATGAGTCAGACTGAGTGTAAATTATGATACGTACGGGTTACCATACATTCCAGGGAGGTAGGCTTTCACGGCTACTTCATCTATACACTCTTCATACTGCTTTCGAATGTGGAAAATAGGAAAGTTCAATAATATCCGAGTGTTTGGTGGACTCTGAAAAAGTCGTCCATAATTCAAATAATAAGAACACAACAAAAACCCTAAGTACACATCTTTAGGATGGTTGCATTTATAGTAATAATTCTGGTTAAGCATATAAAATATTGTGATGTCTCGATATCAAGCAATGTTCAGACGGGCGAACTTACGAACTAACAAAAATAAACGCCAATTACACCATCACTTGTTCAGTCCATACCATTGTCTATGCGTAGGACTGTGGTACTCTGAGGTATGCTGTTTAACCTGCCTAATGCCAATACCTGTATGATTTCAACTTTTGATACGTGGACTTCATTAACACCTTTGCCATTTTTTTCAATAAACATACCCTACCTTAATATACCAGTAACATGCTGTAATGTCGTTACGACGATCTACAGGTGACTGGATTATAACACCGGGTGTATCATTATCTAGGTTCACTATTCTACCACAGTGGTGACCTACAAAAAATGGTCACTTTTAGAGATCAAAATGCTTAATCTGAAGCGTCACATTACTTTATCGTTTAATTGTGTTTGGTTTCAAGCAGATCAAGTATAGTACTCACTACTCATTACACACCATATAAAAGGTAAACTGTTTGTTTACTATTGTGATGGAAAGGACCAGCCAAATTGGCAGTATGCCAGATGTAAATCAATACCATTTAAATCAATTTTAGCGGTACATTATAATCTCATTGGCCAATGGTTTAACTTAAGAACCTTTGCCAAGCATCCTTCGACAAACAACCAGGAGGAGCTATCCCTGCTCTGGCGTAATGTCAATTGTCTTGCGGGATATCCGTAACTATTTTCTTACCAATAGAGTACCCAATACAATCGTTGTACATAGTATTCGTACCTTGGTTAAGCAGTGTAGAACATTTGGTGGTAGGATTCAGACCCTCTGGACATCTACATCTACACTTTCCACTGACAATAGCTTTATATCCACCATTATAACATGTCAGCCCCGTACAGTCGTCTGAAAGTAAACATTTATAATGTTTGTACAATTTCGTTTGTATGATTTCAAATATTACCAGTGCATGGGTATACCTCCACCCTGTATACATTGTATCGTGTTTAACTGTCTCTGTTGAACTAGTCCATCTACATACACAATTTGAAAAATGGTAATCAACTCTTGTCACACGTAATAATCAAGGCACTTGTCCCAATATATGCCATGACGAACACCTCCCCTGGTGTAGATTATAGAGTTGAATTGGTCAGAACGATCCAGTTGGTTTGTGAAAGGAAAATGGTTTACACCAACATGCAATTTGTATCGGAGCCAAAACCAAATTCCTTTATGTACTAACAGGCGGAAGAAGCGTCATTAAGCTGACATCGAACAGTCTGACTCTATCAAAAAAATTTACAAACAAAAATATTTTTTAAGCGAGAGAAACTATGGTCAGATTTACTGGTGCATTGGTAAGCCTCGTTTATTTCCATGAAGAAATAGAAATACTGCTCTGTATTGGCGAACTTGGGTATAGGTTTTGCATCCGGATCCAAGAAGGTGATTGTCGGTTCCCCATTTCTACTCCATGCCTGCAAATGATAGAGAGTATTTTGTAAAAACAACCATGGTATTTTATTAACAGCATTTTCAATATTGACAATAAATTATAAAAAAATGACAACCACTGGCACGCCCATTGACATCTTCTACCAATGTTAAATCCACTCGTAAAGTGTCTGGTATTTTATGAGACTTCTAAGACAAGCTGCAAGAAGTATGTTTGTATAAAATTTACTCAATCGTCTATGACAATTTGATGTTCATCCTATGTGTGGCTTAATTATGACAGATAAGACAGAAACATTTACTGAGGGATCTAGTAAGTAAGTAAGTAAGTAAAGTCTTTATTTTACGAGGCTAACATATTTACAATAATGCAATCTTCCATATGGGCCTCAACATATATACATTAAATATAAAGGGTACATTATTATACATGGAAAATAAGTATACAAATATAATCAACAAAGAAATAGTTACAAAGGTAAGATATATTAACAGGATGAGTCGTGTTTTGTGTCAATGTTTGTTTATGGGTATTGCCATTTAATGTATGCATTTTGGAATTTATTTCTTGTGTCTGATTTTCGTACTGCTTTTGGTATTTCATTCCATATTTTTGGTCCTGAGTAGGCAAGTGATTTTCTGGAGAATTCAAAATTTGGTGATGGTACATAAAGTTCTTCATTGGTTATGGATCTGAGATTACATGAATGAACTTGGTTTAGTTTTGTGAATTTTTGTTGCATGAATCTTGGATATTGGTTGTCATTGAGTGATTTGTACACGAGAATTGATTTTTTATATTCGACTCTTTTGTCAAATTTCATCCACTGAAGTTTATTGAACAAAACGTCAGAGGGAGTGTTAAAGTCTTGTACATCAAGAATAACACGTGCTGCCCGTTTTTGAAATTTAATGATTTCGTTCATTATCTTTTTGTCTGTATTACCCCAAATTGAACAGCAATAATCTAGGTGCGGGAGGATGTAAGCATTAAAAAATAATTTTCTTGTTGGAACATCTAAGTATTGTTTGGTTCGCATGAGTAGGAAGAGTTGTGTATTGCATTTTTTATGGTTTTGTCAATATGAGTTTTCCATTTTAGTTTATTATCTATACATTTTTGAGATGACTGGCAGAATCGAGATAGGACGATAATTACTTTTATCTGATTTTTTACCCTTTTTGAATATTGGAATCACTTTTGATTGCTTTAGTGATGTTGGAATTTTTTTAGCAATTATGCTCATGTTAATGATAGAGGCCAGAGGTTTTGCTATAATTGGACATGCTGTTTTCAGGAATTTTGTAATGTCTAATTTGTCTAATTGCTCTTTTACATATTTTTCTGAAATATGATGTATAACAAATGTTGGGGTGTCACTGGGTATTTTGTCTAGTGTCATCTTCTTAAGGTTGTATCATTGAAATCCCGTGGGTTAGTGACTGTCTGGAAAATATTGGTGAAGTATGTATTGAATGCTTCTGCTGATTTGCTAGGGTCTGTGATTGGTATACCGTTTTCATTATTTATGTAATGTGTTTGGTGGCTTTCAATTTTGCCAGATATATCTTTTAGATTTTTCCATAGCTTCTTTGGTTGTTTGCTGTTATTTTGAATTTCATTATGAAAGAAATCTTTTTTAGCATTGTGTGAAAGTGATTTTATTGTAGATCTCCATTTTTTAAAGTTAGATACATTGTTAGTTCTTTTTGCATAGTCTATGTTGTGTATTGCTTCTAAAATTTCATCATTGAACCAATTTTTTTGATTTTTAAGTTTTACACGTCTTTGCTTGTTTGGTGCATGAGAGTTTAGAGATTGTAGAAATAAAGTATTGAAAGTTTCTAGCCCATCATCAGGGTCAGTAATCTATATGAGACACATTCAAGGTATCGGATATACAATTGCAATTTTTATTCATTGAAAACTAGGATGAAGTGGCACCTTACCAGATATTGCAACCGAACAGCTAAATGATAACACCAATCTGACATAATGTACTTGATTTTCCTTACGGCAAGATCTGATGACGACCTATACGAGTTTCTTTTTTCGGAAATCGAAATTTCCATTATCGGTATTCATAAATCTATTTATATAATTCAGCCAATCATATAGCTCGTTACGTTGGTACTTCGATCGTAGTCGCAAACGGTAAATTACAAATAAAACTTTTGTCTACGACGTCAGTCGGCTTTTTGGAGTAACCCTGATTAATTCGGCAATTGTAGAATTTATAGAACAGATAATTTGATATAAACGTACTGTTGATTATAATTCACATGGGCGCTGCGTAAGATGTACGTGTTCGTGATAACTATCGTATTTAAATATAGAATCAAATCGCTTTCAGAATTCTGAAAGAAAGGCACCGATTGGTCAATGGGAAAGGTCGCCTGAGATGACCTTCTATAGGTCGTCGTCAGATTCTAGCGTAGCGTAGCGGTTTTGGGTATATGATTTTAATCAAATTGAAGATAACACAAAACAATCTGTTCGCATTCGGATTGTTTGCGTTTTTTTGTCCGAAACTTATAGAGTTATAGCTTACTAGTTTTTACCGTGTACAAACCCTGTACGCTATCTGGTAATGTGTGAAACACCCGTACCTTAACACCATAATGCATGATGGAATCATAATCGTATATACCATGTGTGTCGATATTTGTCAGCCGTTTGTTGAACTGTACAAAAAGCCCTGAAGAAAATTGAACTCATGTTATATTCTGTAAGACTATAAAGAGGCGTTCCCTTTAACTTTGATCTTTAAAATCGATCCAGGAATATTATACATTAAATGAAAATCATTATTGCTCAATTTTCTCAAATTTCCAACAAATATCCCACTAATTACCTAGAAAAGAATGAAAACATATTTTTTAACGAGCCAAAATAGTCACGAGTTGTTTCCCTTTGACCACATTATAATAAATCGCTGGAAGCGATAAATTATTACTGGTGATTTAAATATATTTTTTACATTATAGAGACATATTTGTGCACCTTTCTTCTGACAAATTATGATACTAGTAATTGATAGTGCTTTGTACATTTAGCTCATTTAATGTGATAGTAGAGAAAATATGCTAGTTATAGGGAATGCCTCTTTAAAGACTTTTAAGATACAATAAACTTTACCTAATAAAATGTCTCAAAATGTAGAGACACTTTATATTAATAATGAAAGACCAAAATTGATTAAGTGTGGTCTTATTTGTCAAAGTATAAACATTATTTTTAAATGGTACTGGTATTGTTAGTTTCTATTTACAATGAAATTATTACTAGTAATATCTGTGTGTATTTCATATCGTATTAAACTATTAAATAATGTTAATAAATGTTGTTAAAATAACAAACATGATAACGCTACGGAAATACACCAAACTATTATTTATATCATTTTCATATCATTAGAACCAACTAAAGTGAATAATATGGCATAATATAAGTTGGTTGATTGCCACTCTGTATATTAGGCGCATATTGTTTCAAAAACTGATTGTTTAACACTATTAATGAGATTAGTGCGATAAAGTTTCCTCTATAATCATCACTTCAGTTTTTTCATAAAAACAAGCAACGAATAATGTGGCTAAAGTAAATATACGTGAGAATAATGTGTTGAAAGCGACTGTCACAGACTTTATAGGTGTGCAACATACATGCTGATACAATATGGCGGACAGGTAGTCGGACGTGAATTAACACCGCTTATAATTTCGATCAATATTTCATTCCGTAGTATTGTGTTACTAAATCATATTTGGATATGACATATTTGAATAATGAGGATAGTGATCGGACCGTTTCCCAGTTACTAAATAATTCTCATGACATGGAAAACGAAGATTTGTTTACGCCTGATGATAGTGATCGGGTGGGGTGGGATGATAAAAGTGCGGGAAATGAACAATGGATTTCAATGGAGAATAAAAGTAAGCGTAAACGGACGAATACAGGTAGTGTGGACTTTCATTCTTATGAAGCAATGTCTCCTGATGAGAAGCTGAATGTACTATTTAACAAAATACAGAATATTGAAAGTGGCCATGAATCATTTAAATCCAAAATGGCTGAAACGCAGAACCAGGTGAAGGGATTGAGTAATGTAGTTAATCATCATGATATTCATATACGAGCTCTAACTTACAAAGTGATCGATTTGGAAACTAGGTACAGGAGAAATAATGTAATCATATACGGACTTGAAGAGGGCAGAAATGGTCTGCCAGACGACGTACATTATTTTTTCAACGATATATTGAATGTCAATTGTGACCAATTGTGTATTGAAACAGCTGAGCGTCTTGGTGCTTTGAACCGTGGGCGTAATAACAACACACGGTATAAACGGACAGTAGTAGTCACATTCCGATCTCCACGCAATGTTGATTTGGTCATGCAGAATGCGAAAAATCTAGCTGGCACCCACTACGCAATTGATCGTGACTACCCCTTAGAAGTTCGTTTTGCCAGAAAAAAGTTATGGCCTACATATAAAGAACTTAGAAAAAACCGGAACAATCGCGTTCATTTAAGATACCCGGCAGCGATAATTGTGAATGACAAAGTTGTAGAAGACGAGTTTCCATTCTGGGAGGAAATAATGCATCCCGAAACGGTTCCCAGAAAATTCAGACATACTACATCAGGAAATCCAACTGTGTCTACAAATAATTTACCCGAAAACGCTCGCATGTACACGAGTCCTAATTTCGATCAGAATGGCATCCAAAGCGTAAGCGATACATCGAATATGCGAGCAAGGGACACGACAAACTTACCTGTTAACTTAACAACTAATCAACAAGTACCAAGTGCACAGGATCGTAGCACCCAACCTAGTACGCAATCTAGCATAAACTCGCAATCCCAGTCAATACTGAATCCATTGAATGTACCAACCAACATTGATCAATCAACACGTGGGAACTCCGCAGAACGTAAACAAAACACACGTAGTAGGGCAAAATCTAGATCGCAATCGACAGCCAATCAGCGAAGAGTACGATCTGTAAGCGTTCGTGCGAGGAAAATTACGTCATCCAAACCTATGGCCCCGCCCCAAGATGGAAGGTCAATGGGCGGTGACTAGGGGGGTTCAAGCGGTGTCCACATAAACAGTGTTAATGTGAGATTCGCGATACTAAATGTACAAGGGCTGATAACTAAACGTTTAAATAAATTAAATTGCCCTGAAATAGCTGATATATTCGACAGAAATGACATTGTTTGTTTTACAGAGACATGGGGCGGTGTTGAACATGACTTTCACGTGGACAATTTCCAATATTTTGTTTTAAATAGAGATGAAAAATTGATAGGTACAACAAGACATTCGGGTGGTTTATTGATTTATATTAGGGACAAATTTGTTAGCAAAGATATGTTTCTATTTGATCACTCTGATTCACATTTATGGATTAAATTAGACGCTAAGCACTTTAACTTTGACACTGATTTGTATGTGTGTTTGTGTTATGTTGTACCATCAAACTCAAGCAGAAATGTGTTAGTTGATGATAATATATTTGACATTTATATTGACAATATGCTTTATATACAAGATAAATATGGTGATGATAACTGTTCATTTATGTTTGTAGGTGACTTTAATTCCAGGGTTGGTATATTACCTGATTATGTTGTTGATGATACAGATTCGTTATTTAACAACGATTTGCTACCTGATGACTATCGTATAGATGATGTTTTACCTAGATTATCACAAGATTCGTGTACTAATAGCAATGGTTATTTGATGTTAGATTTTTTGAAGCAAACTGGTCTTAGGATTGCCAACGGTAGGGTCGGTAAACCTGAACAGTCGGGTTCATTTACATTTGTTGGTAGTAATGGTTCTAGTGTTGTTGATTATTGTATTGTGAATACAAATATTTTGCCACATATTGATTCATTTGTAATTCATGAACCAAATATTTTATCTGACCATTGTTTAATGGAATTCACATTGAAAAGTAAATTTATTTGTAACGACAACGTTAATAACGAGCGTTCAAGCGTGACCGATAGAGTAAGTAGTTCGTATAGATGGAATAATGACTTAAAACATCTTTATACTGAAAATCTGAAAAGTAACTCCGTAACCTCGAAATTAAATGAATTAAATCAATGTCTCCATAGCGCTGTATCGTCTGATGACATAGATCGTAATATAAATAACTTCATGTCGTGTTTAGACGAAGTGTGTACACCTCTGTTTAAGAAAACAACTGTGAATAACACATCTGATAATTCGTGTAGTAAGAAAACAGAATCGAAACCACTGTATGAAAATATTTGTAATGATAGCAAACGTGAATTTTACAATAAATTAAATTCGTTTAGACGCAATAAGAGCGATGAGAACAGAAAAGAAATGATTGAAGCCAGGAGTAATTATAAGAAAACTGTTCGGAATTTTAATTTTATTAAAGAAAAACAAAATACTGACAAGTTAATTTCGGCAAAATATAAAAATGTTAAACTTTATTGGCGAATGCTTAAGGAATCTGCGGCACCGAAAGGGCCAAAAAATATTTCACTTGATACTTTTACACACTACTTTAAGGCTATAAATAACCCTGACGATGTATTTTTTCAACCAGATGATGATGTTGTTTATTTTAATGAACAGGTTCGAAATGATGTCAACGATATGTTCTCGGAATTAGATTTACCTTTCCAACGTATTGATATTTTAAATGCTATTTCACAGTTAAATATGAACAAAAGCGCAGGACCGGATGGTATGTTGAATGAATTTATTATCCATGGTAAAGATGTATTGGCGGATTATCTGCTTAATTTATTTAATCGACTTTTATACTTAGGGTACTTTCCTGAAAAATGGAGTGATGGTTTTATTGTCCCAATTCATAAAAAGGGTAGTTTGTCGGAAGTAGGAAATTTTAGGGGTATTACTTGGGTGTGTGAAGTTAGCTGTCCACTGTCCACTGTCCATTCTAGCTGTCCATTTATCAATTTGAATTAGAGAACTATCTCTAATTCATTTTTTGGACAACTGTCCACTGTCCATAATAACTGTCCACTCTAGTTGTCCACTCCAGTTGTCCACTCTGGCTATCCACTCTGGCTGTCCACTCTAGTTGTCCACTCTAGTTGTCCACTCTGGCTGTCCACTTAGGCTGTCCAGTCTAGTTGTCCACACTGGCTGTCCACTCTAGATGTCCACTCTGGCTGTCCACTCAAGTTGTCCACTCTGGTTGTCCACTCTGGCTGTCCACTCTAGTTGTCCACTCTAGTTGTCCACTCTGGCTATCCACTCTGGCTGTCCACTGTGGCTGTCCACTCTAGTTGTCCACTGTGGCTGTCCACTCTAGCTGTCCACTCTGGCTGTCCTCCTGGCTGTCCACTCTGGTTGTCCACTCTGGCTGTCCACTCTAGTTGTCCACTCTAGTTGTCCACTTTGGCTATCCACTCTGGCTGTCCACTCTGGCTATCCACTCTGGTTGTCCACTCTAGTTGTCCACTCTAGTTGTCCACTCTGGCTGTCCACTTAGGCTGTCCAGTCTAGTTGTCCACTCTGGCTGTCCACTCTAGTTGTCCACTCTGGTTGTCCACTCTGGCTGTCCACTCTAGTTGTCCACTCTAGTGTTCCACTCTGGCTATCCACTCTGGCTGTCCACTGTGGCTGTCCACTCTAGTTGTCCACTCTGGCTGTCCACTCAGACTGTCCACTCTGGTTGTCCACTCTGGTTGTCCACTCTGGCTGTCCACTCTGGTTGTCCACTCTAGTTGTCCACTCAGGCTGTCCACTCTGGCTGTCCACTCTGGCTGTCCACTCTAGTTGTCCACTCTGGTTGTCCACTCTGGCTGTCCACTCTAGTTGTCCACTCTAGTGTTCCACTCTGGCTATCCACTCTGGCTGTCCACTGTGGCTGTCCACTCTAGTTGTCCACTGTGGCTGTCCACTCTGGCTGTCCACTCTGGCTGTCCTCCTGGCTGTCCACTCTGGTTGTCCACTCTGGCTGTCCACTCTAGTTGTCCACTCTAGTTGTCCACTTTGGCTATCCACTCTGGCTGTCCACTCTGGCTGTCCACTCTAGTTGTCCACTCCAGTTGTCCATTCTGGCTGTCCACTCGAGGTTTATAATCTGGTTGTCCACTCCGGCTGTCCACTCTGGCTGTCCACTCGAGTATTTATAATCTGGCTGTCCACTCTGGTTGTCCACTCTGGCTGTCCACTCTGGCTGTCCACTCTAGTTGTCCACTCCAGTTGTCCACTCTGGCTATCCACTCTGGCTGTCCACTCTAGTTGTCCACTCTAGTTGTCCACTCTGGCTGTCCACTTAGGCTGTCCAGTCTAGTTGTCCACTCTGGCTGTCCACTCTAGATGTCCACTCTGGCTGTCCACTCTAGTTGTCCACTCTGGTTGTCCACTCTGGCTGTCCACTCTAGTTGTGCACTCTAGTTGTCCACTCTGGCTATCAACTCTGGCTGTCCACTGTCGCTGTCCACTCTAGTTGTCCACTGTGGCTGTCCACTTAGGCTGTCCAGTCTAGTTGTCCACTCTGGCTGTCCACTCTAGATGTCCACTCTGGCTGTCCACTCTAGTTGTCCACTCTGGTTGTCCACTCTGGCTGTCCACTCTAGTTGTCCACTCTAGTTGTCCACTCTGGCTATCCACTCTGGCTGTCCACTGTCGCTGTCCACTCTAGTTGTCCACTGTGGCTGTCCACTCTGGCTGTCCACTCTGGCTGTCCACTCTAGTTGTCCACTTCAGTTGTCCACTCTGGCTGTCCAACCGAGGTTTATAATCTGGTTGTCCACTACGGCTGTCCACTCTGGCTGTCCACTCGAGTATTTATAATCTGGCTGTCCACTCTGGTTGTCCACTCTGGCTGTCCACTCTGGCTGTCCACTCTAGTTGTCTACTCCAGTTGTCCACTCTGGCTATCCACTCTGGCTGTCCACTCTAGTTGTCCACTCTAGTTGTCCACTCTGGCTGTCCACTTAGGCTGTCCAGTCTAGTTGTCCACTCTGGCTGTCCACTCTAGATGTCCACTCTGGCTGTCCACTCTAGTTGTCCACTCTGGTTGTCCACTCTGGCTGTCCACTCTAGTTGTCCACTCTAGTTGTCCACTCTAGTTGTCTACTCTGGCTGTTCACTCCAGTTGTCCACTCTGGCTGTCCACTCGAGTATTTATAATCTGGCTGTCCACTCTGGTTGTCCACTCTGGCTGTCCACTCAAGTTGTCCACTCCAGTTGTCCACTCTGGCTGTCCACTCGAGGTTTATAATCTGGTTGTCCACTCCGGCTGTTCACTCTGGCTGTCCACTCGAGTATTTATAATCTGGCTGTCAACTCTGGTTGTCCACTCTGGCTGTCCACTCTAGTTGTCCACTCTAGTTGTCCACTTTGGCTATCCACTCTGGCTGTCCACTCTGGCTGTCCACTCTAGTTGTCCACTCCAGTTGTCCACTCTGGCTGTCCACTCGAGGTTTATAATCTGGTTGTCCACTTCAGCTGTCCACTCTGGCTGTCCACTCTGGCTGTCCACTCTAGTTGTCCACTCCAGTTGTCCACTCTGGCTATCCACTCTGGCTGTCCACTCTAGTTGTCCACTCTAGTTGTCCACTCTGGCTATCCACTCTGGCTGTCCACTGTCGCTGTCCACTCTAGTTGTCCACTGTGGCTGTCCACTCTGGCTGTCCACTCTGGCTGTCCACTCTAGTTGTCCACTCCAGTTGTCCACTCTGGCTGTCCACCCGAGGTTTATAATCTGGTTGTCCACTACGGCTGTCCACTCTGGCTGTCCACTCGAGTATTTATAATCTGGCTGTCCACTCTGGTTGTCCACTCTGGCTGTCCACTCTGGCTGTCCACTCTAGTTGTCCACTCCAGTTGTCCACTCTGGCTATCCACTCTGGCTGTCCACTCTAGTTGTCCACTCTAGTTGTCCACTCTGGCTGTCCACTTAGGCTGTCCAGTCTAGTTGTCCACTCTGGCTGTCCACTCTAGATGTCCACTCTGGCTGTCCACTCTAGTTGTCCACTCTGGTTGTCCACTCTGGCTGTCCACTCTAGTTGTCCACTCTAGTTGTCCACTCTAGTTGTCTACTCTGGCTGTTCACTCCAGTTGTCCACTCTGGCTGTCCACTCGAGTATTTATAATCTGGCTGTCCACTCTGGTTGTCCACTCTGGCTGTCCACTCTAGTTGTCCACTCCAGTTGTCCACTCTGGCTGTCCACTCGAGGTTTATAATCTGGTTGTCCACTCCGGCTGTTCACTCTGGCTGTCCACTCGAGTATTTATAATCTGGCTGTCAACTCTGGTTGTCCACTCTGGCTGTCCACTCTAGTTGTCCACTCTAGTTGTCCACTTTGGCTATCCACTCTGGCTGTCCACTCTGGCTGTCCACTCTATTTGTCCACTCCAGTTGTCCACTCTGGCTGTCCACTCGAGGATTATAATCTGGTTGTCCACTCCAGCTGTCCACTCTGGCTGTCCACTCTGGCTGTCCACTCTAGTTGTCCACTCCAGTTGTCCACTCTGGCTATCCACTCTGGCTGTCCACTCTAGTTGTCCACTCTAGTTGTCCACTCTGGCTGTCCACTTAGGCTGTCCAGTCTAGTTGTCCACTCTGGCTGTCCACTCTAGATGTCCACTCTGGCTGTCCACTCTAGTTGTCCACTCTGGTTGTCCACTCTGGCTGTCCACTCTAGTTGTCCACTCTAGTTGTCCACTCTGGCTATCCTCTCTGGCTGTCCACTGTCGCTGTCCACTCTAGTTGTCCACTGTGGCTGTCCACTCTGGCTGTCCACTCTGGCTGTCCACTCTAGTTGTCCACTCCAGTTGTCCACTCTGGCTGTCCACCCGAGGTTTATAATCTGGTTGTCCACTACGGCTGTCCACTCTGGCTGTCCACTCGAGTATTTATAATCTGGCTGTCCACTCTGGTTGTCCACTCTAGCTGTCCACTCTGGCTGTCCACTCTAGTTGTCCACTCCAGTTGTCCACTCTGGCTATCCACTCTGGCTGTCCACTCTAGTTGTCCACTCTAGTTGTCCACTCTGGCTGTCCACTTAGGCTGTCCAGTCTAGTTGTCCACTCTGGCTGTCCACTCTAGATGTCCACTCTGGCTGACCACTCTAGTTGTCCACTCTGGTTGTCCACTCTGGCTGTCCACTCTAGTTGTCCACTCTAGTTGTCCACTCTAGTTGTCTACTCTGGCTGTTCACTCCAGTTGTCCACTCTGGCTGTCCACTCGAGTATTTATAATCTGGCTGTCCACTCTGGTTGTCCACTCTGGCTGTCCACTCTGGCTGTCCACTCTAGTTGTCCACTCCAGTTGTCCACTCTGGCTGTCCACTCGAGGTTTATAATCTGGTTGTCCACTCCGGCTGTTCATTCTGGCTGTCCACTCGAGTATTTATAATCTGGCTGTCAACTCTGGTTGTCCACTCTGGCTGTCCACTCTAGTTGTCCACTCTAGTTGTCCACTTTGGCTATCCACTCTGGCTGTCCACTCTGGCTGTCCACTCTAGTTGTCCACTCCATTTGTCCACTCTGGCTGTCCACTCGAGGTTTATAATCTGGTTGTCCACTCCGGCTGTCCACTCTGGCTGTCCACTCGAGTATTTATAATCTGGCTGTCCACTCTGGTTGTCCACTCTGGCTGTCCACTCTGGCTGTCCACTCTAGTTGTCCACTCCAGTTGTCCACTCTGGCTATCCACTCTGGCTGTCCACTCTAGTTGTCCACTCTAGTTGTCCACTCTGGCTGTCCACTTAGGCTGTCCAGTCTAGTTGTCCACTCTGGCTGTCCACTCTAGATGTCCACTCTGGCTGTCCACTCTAGTTGTCCACTCTGGTTGTCCACTCTGGCTGTCCACTCTAGTTGTCCACTCTAGTTGTCCACTCTGGCTATCCACTCTGGCTGTCCACTGTGGCTGTCCACTCTAGTTGTCCACTGTGGCTGTCCACTCTGGCTGTCCACTCTGGCTGTCCTCCTGGCTGTCCACTCTGGTTGTCCACTCTGGCAGTCCACTCTAGTTGTCCACTCTAGTTGTCCACTTTGGCAATCCACTCTGGCTGTTCACTCTGGCTGTCCACTGTAGTTGTCCACTCCAGTTGTCCACTCTGGCTGTCCACTCGAGGTTTATAATCTGGTTGTCCACTCCGGCTGTCCACTCTGGCTGTCCACTCGAGTATTCATAATCTGGCTGTCGACTCTGGTTGTCCACTCTGGCTGTCCACTCTGGCTGTCCACTCTATTTGTCCACTGTGGCTGTCCACTCTGGCTGTCAACTCTGGCTGTCCTCCTGGCTGCCCACTCTGGTTGTCCACTCTGGCTGTCCACTCTAGTTGTCCACTCTAGTTGTCCACTTTGGCTATCCACTCTGGCTGTCCACTCTGGCTGTCCACTCTAGTTGTCCACTCCAGTTGTCCACTCTGGCTGTCCACTTGAGGTTTATAATCTGGTTGTCCACTCCGGCTGTCCACTCTGGCTGTCCACTCGAGTATTTATAATCTGGCTGTCCACTCTGGTTGTCCACTCTGGCTGTCCACTCTGGCTGTCCACTCTAGTTGTCCATTCCAGTTGTCCACTCTGGCTATCCACTCTGGCTGTCCACTCTGGCTGTCCTCCTGGCTATCCACTCTGGTTGTCCACTCTGGCTGTCCACTCTAGTTGTCCACTCTAGTTGTCCACTTTGGCAATCCACTCTGGCTGTTCACTCTGGCTGTCCACTGTAGTTGTCCACTCCAGTTGTCCACTCTGGCTGTCCACTCGAGGGTTATAATCGGGTTGTCCACTCCGGCTGTCCACTCTGGCTGTCCACTCGAGTATTCATAATCTGGCTGTCGACTCTGATTTTCCACTCTGGCTGTCCACTCTGGCTGTCCACCCCATTTGTCCACTGTGGCTGTCCTCTCTGGCTGTCCACTCTGGCTGTCCTCCTGGCTGTCCACTTTGGTTGTCCACTCTGGCTGTCCACTCTTGTTGTCCATTCTAGTTGTCCACTTTGGCTATACACTCTGGCTGTCCACTCTGGCTGTCCACTCTAGTTGTCCACTCCAGTTGTCCACTCTGGCTGTCCACTCGAGGTTTATAATCTGGTTGTCCACTCCGGCTGTTCACTCTGGCTGTCCACTCGAGTATTTATAATCTGGCTGTCCACTCTGGTTGTCCACTCTGGCTGTCCACTCTAGTT
Source organism: Spisula subtruncata (assembly GCA_963678985.1). Taxonomy (NCBI): domain Eukaryota; kingdom Metazoa; phylum Mollusca; class Bivalvia; order Venerida; family Mactridae; genus Spisula; species Spisula subtruncata. Next base: position 6,703,177 of record OY787663.1, read on the forward strand.
GTCCACTCTAGTTGTCCACTTTGGCTATCCACTCTGGCTGTCCACTCTGGATGTCCACTCTAGTTGTCCACTCCAGTTGTCCACTCTGGCTGTCCACTCGAGGTTTATAATCTGGTTGTCCACTCCGGCTGTCCACTCTGGCTGTCCACTCGAGTATTTATAATCTGGCTGTCCACTCTGGTTGTCCACTCTGGCTGTCTACTCTGGCTGTCCACTCTAGTTGTCCACTCCCGTTGTCCACTCTGGCTATCCACTCTGGCTGTCCACTCTAGTTGTCCACTCTAGTTGTCCACTCTGGCTGTCCACTTAGGCTGTCCAGTCTAGTTGTCCACTCTGGCTGTCCACTCTAGATGTCCACTCTGGCTGGCCACTCTAGTTGTCCACTCTGGTTGTCCACTCTGGCTGTCCACTCTAGTTGTCCACTCTAGTTGTCCACTCTGGCTATCCACTCTGGCTGTCCACTGTGGCTGTCCACTCTAGTTGTCTACTGTGGCTGTCCACTCTGGCTGTCCACTCTGGCTGTCCTCCTAGCTATCCACTCTGGTTGTCCACTCTGGCTGTCCACTCTAGTTGTCCACTCTAGTTGTCCACTTTGGCAATCCACTCTGGCTGTTCACTCTGGCTGTCCACTGTAGTTGTCCACTCCAGTTGTCCACACTGGCTGTCCACTCGAGGTTTATAATCGGGTTGTCCACTCCGGCTGTCCACTCTGGCTGTCCACTCGAGTATTCATAATCTGGCTGTCGACTCTGATTTTCCACTCTGGCTGTCCACTCTGGCTGTCCACCCTATTTGTCCACTGTGGCTGTCCTCTCTGGCTGTCCACTCTGGCTGTCCTCCTGGCTGTCCACTTTGGTTGTTCACTCTGGCTGTCCACTCTAGTTGTCCATTCTAGTTGTCCACTTTGGCTATCCACTCTGGCTGTCCACTCTGGCTGTCCACTCTAGTTGTCCACTCCAGTTGTCCACTCTGGCTGTCCACTCTGGCTGTCCACTCTAGTTGTCCACTGTGGCTGTCCAGTCTGGCTTTCCACTCTGGCTGTCCTCCTGGCTGTCCACTCTGGTTGTCCACTCTGGCTGTCCACTCTAGTTGTCCACTCTAGTTGTCCAGTTTGGTTATCCACTCTGGCTGTCCACTCTGGTTGTCCACTCTAGTTGTCCACTCCAGTTGTCCACTCTGGCTGTCCACTCGAGGTTTATAATCTGGTTGTCCAATCCGGCTGTCCACTCTGGCTGTCCACTCTGGCTGTCCACTCTAGTTGTCCACTCTGGCTGTCCACTCTGGCTGTCCACTCAGGATGTCCAGTCTAGTTGTGCACTCTGGCTGTCCACTCTGGTTGTCCTCTCTGGCTGTCCACTCTGGCTGTCCACTCTTGTCGTCAACTATGGCTGTCCACTCTGGCTGTCCACTCTAGTCGTCCACCCTGGCTGACCACTCTGGCTGTCCACTCTGGCTGTCCACTCCAGTTGTCAACTCTAGTTGTCTACTCTGGCTGTTCACTCCAGTTGTCAACTCTGGCTGTCCACACTGGCTGTCCACTCAGGCTGTCCACTCTGGTTGTCCACTCTGGTTGTCCACTCTGGCTGTCCACTCTGGTTGTCCACTCTAGTTGTCCACTCAGGCTGTCCACTCTGGCTGTCCACTCTGGCTGTCCACTCTAGTTGTCCACTCTGGTTGTCCACTCTGACTGTCCACTCTAGTTGTCCACTCTAGTTGTCCACTCTGGCTATCCACTCTGGCTGTCCACTGTGGCTGTCCACTCTAGTTGTCCACTGTGGCTGTCCACTCTGGCTGTCCACTCTTGCTGTCCTCCTGGCTGTCCACTCTGGCTGTCCACTCTAGTTGTCCACTCTAGTTGTCCAGTTTGGCTATCCACTCTGGCTGTCCCCTCTGGCTGTCCACTCTAGTTGTCCACTCCAGTTGTCCACTCTGGCTGTCCACTCGAGGTTTATAATCTGGTTGTCCACACCGGCTGTCCACTCTGGCTGTCCACTCGAGTATTTATAATCTGGCTGTCCACTCTCGTTGTCCACTCTGGTTGTCCACTCGAGGTTTATAATCTGGTTGTCCACTCTGGCTGTCCACTCTGGCTGTCCACTCTGGCTGTCCACTCGAGGTTTATAATCTGGTTGTCCACTCCGGCTGTCCACTCTGGCTGTCCACTCGATTATTTATAATCTGGCTGTCCACTCTGGTTGTCCACTCTGGTTGTCCACTCGAGGTTTATAATCTGGTTGTCCACTCTGGCTGTCCACTCCGGCTGTCCACTCTAGTTGTCCACTCTGGCTGTCCTCTCTGGCTGTCCTCTCAGGATGTCCAGTCTAGTTGTCCACTCTGGCTGTCCACTCTGGCTGTCCACTCTAGTTGTCCACTCTGGCTGTCCACTCTGGCTGTCCACTCAGGATGTCCAGTCTGGTTGTCCACTCTGGCTGTCCACTATGGCTGTCCACTCTGGTTGTCCTCTCTGGCTGTCCACTCTGGCTGTCCACTCTTTTCGTCAACTATGGCTGTCCACTCTGGCTGTCCACTCTAGTCGTCCACTCTGGCTGTCCACTCTGGCTGTTCACTCGGGCTGTCCACTCTGGCTGTCCACTCTGGCTGTCCACTCCAGTTGTCCACTGTAGTTGTCTACTCTGGCTGTTCACTCCAGTTGTCAACTCTGGCTGTCCACTCTGGCTGTCCACTCAGGCTGTCCACTCTGGTTGTCCACTCTGGCTGTCCACTCTGGTTGTCCACTCTAGTTGTCCACTCAGGCTGTCCACTCCGGCTGTCCACTCTGGCTGTCCACTCTAGTTGTCCACTCGGGTTGTCCACTCTGGCTGTCCACTCTAGTTGTCCACTCTAGTTGTCCACTCTGGCTATCCACTCTGGCTGTCCACTGTTGCTGTCCACTCTAGTTGTCCACTGTGGCTGTCCACTCTGGCTGTCCACTCTGGCTGTCCACTCTGGCTGTCCTCCTGGCTGTCCACTCTGGTTGTCCACTCTGGCTGTCCACTCTTGTTGTCCACTCTAGTTGTCCACTTTGGCTTTCCTCTCTGGCTGTCCACTCTGGCTGTCCACTCTAGTTGTCCACTCCAGTTGTCCACTCTGGCTGTCCACTCGTTGTTTATAATCTGGTTGTCCACTCCGGCTGTCCACTCTGGCTGTCCACTCTAGTTGTCCACTCCAGTTGTCCACTCTGGCTATCCACTCTGGCTGTCCACTCTAGTTGTTCACTCTAGTTGTCCACTCTGGCTGTCCACTTAGGCTGTCCAGTCTAGTTGTCCACTCTGGCTGTCCACTATAGATTTCCACTCTGGCTGTCCACTCTAGTTGTCCACTCTGGTTGTCCACTCTGGCTGTCCACTCTAGTTGTCCACTCTAGTTGTCCAGTTTGGTTATCCACTCTGGCTGTCCACTCTGGTTGTCCACTCTAGTTGTCCACTCCAGTTGTCCACTCTGGCTGTCCACTCGAGTATTTATAATCTGGCTGTCCACTCTGGTTGTCCACTCTGGCTGTCCACTCTGGCTGTCCACTCTAGTTGTCCACTCCAGTTGTCCACTCTGGCTATCCACTCTGGCTGTCCACTCTAGTTGTTCACTCTAGTTGTCCACTCTGGCTGTCCACTTAGGCTGTCCAGTCTAGTTGTCCACTCTGGCTGTCCACTATAGATTTCCACTCCGGCTGTCCACTCTAGTTGTCCACTCTGGTTGTCCACTCTGGCTGTCCACTCTAGTTGTCCACTTTAGTTGTCCACTCTGGCTATCCACTCTGGCTGTCCACTGTGGCTGTCCACTCTAGTTGTCCACTGTGGTTGTCCACTCTGGCTGTCCACTCTGTCTGTCCTCCTGGCTGTCCACTCTGGATGTCCACTCTGGCTGTCCACTCTAGTTGTCCACTCTAGTTGTCCACTTTGGCAATCCACTCTGGCTGTTCACTCTGGCTGTCCACTATAGTTGTCCACTCCAGTTGTCCATTCTGGCTGTCCACTCGAGGTTTATAATCTGGTTGTCCTCTCCGGCTGTCCACTCTGGCTGTCCACTCGAGTATTTATAATCTGGCTGTCCACTCTAGTTGTCCACTGTGGCTGTCCACTCTGGCTGTCCACTCTGGCTGTCCTCCTCGCTGTCCACTCTGGTTGTCCACTCTGGCTGTCCACTCTAGTTGTCCACTCTAGTTGTCCACTTTGGCTATCCACTCTGGCTGTCTACTCTAGTTGTCCACTCCAGTTGTCCACTCTGGCTGTCCACTCGAGGTTTATAATCTGGTTGTCCACTCCGGCTGTCCACTCTGGCCGTCCACTCGAGTATTTATAATCTGGCTGTCCACTCTGGTTGTCCACTCTGGTTGTCCACTCTGGTTGTCCACTCTGGCTGTCCACTCTGGCTGTCCACTCTAGTTGTCCAATGTGGCTGTCAACTCTGGCTGTCCACTCTGGCTGTCCTCCTGGCTGTCCACTCTGGTTGTCCACTCTGGCTGTCCGCTCTAGTTGTCCACTCTAGTTGTCCAGTTTGGCTATCCACTCTGGCTGTCCACTCTGGCTGTCCACTCTAGTTGTCCACTCCAGTTGTCCACTCTGGCTATCCACTATGGCTGTCCACTCTAGTTGTTCACTCTAGTTGTCAATTCTGGCTGTCCACTCTGGCTGTCCACTCGAGGTTTATAATCTGGTTGTTCACTCCGGCTGTCCACTCTGGCTGTCCACTCGAATATTTATAATCTGGCTGTCCACTCTGGTTGTCCACTCTGGTTGTCCACTCGAGGTTTATAATCTGGCTGTCCACTCTGGCTGTCCACTCTGGCTGTCCACTCGAGGTTTATAATCTGGTTGTCCACTCCGGCTGTCCACTCTGGCTGTCCACTCGAGTATTTATAATCTGGCTGTCCACTCTGGTTGTCCACTCTGGTTGTCCACTCGAGGTTTATAATCTGGTTGTCCACTCTGGCTGTCCACTCAGGCTGTCCAGTGTAGTTGTCCACTCTGGCTGTCCACTCTGGCTGTCCACTCTGGTTGTCCACTCTGGCTGTCCACTCTGGCTGTCCACTCTTGTCGTCCACTCTGGCTGTCCACTCTGGCTGTCCACTCTAGTCGTCCACTCTGGCTGTCCACTCTAGTTGTTTACTCTTGTTGTCCACTCTGGCTGTCCACTCTAGTTGTCCACTCTAGTTGTCCAGTTTGGCTATCCACTCTGGCTGTCCACTCTGGCTGTCCACTCTAGTTGTCCACTCCAGTTGTCCATTCTGGCTATCCACTCTGGCTGTCCACTCTAGTTGTTCACTCTAGTTGTCCATTCTGGCTGTCCACTCTAGTTGTCCACTCGAGGTTTATAATCTGGTTGTCCACTCTGGCTGTCCACTCAGGCTGTCCACTCTGGTTGTCCACTCTGGCTTTCCACTCTGGCTGTCCACTCTTGTCGTCCACTCTGGCTGTCCACTCTTGTCGTCCACTCTGACTGTCCACTCTGGCTGTCCACTCTAGTCGTCCACTCTGGCTGTCCACTCTAGTTGTCCACTCTTGTTGTCCACTCTGGCTTACCACTCTGGCTGTCCACTCTGGCTGTGAACTCTAGTTGTCCACTCTAGTTGTCCACTCTGGCTGTCCACTTAGGCTGTCCAGTTTAGTTGTCCACTTTGGCTGTCCACTCTAGATGTCCACTCTGGCTGTCCATTCTAGTTGTCCACTCTAGTTGTCCACTCTGGCTGTCCACTCTAGTTGTCCACTCTAGTTGTCAACTCTGGCTATCCACTCTGGCTGTCCACTCTGGCTGTCCACTCTAGGTGTCCACTGTGGCTGTCCACTCTGGCTGTCCACTCTGGCTGTACTCCTGGCTGTCCACTCTGGTTGTCCACTCTGGCTTTCCACACGAGGTTTATAATCTGGTTGTCCACTCTGGCTGTCCACTCTGGCTGTCCACCGGAGTCTTTTTAATCTGGCTGTCCACTCTGGCTGTCCACTCTAGTTGTCCACTCTAGTTGTCCACTCTGGCTGTCCACTCTGGTTGTCCACTCTGGCTGTCCAATCTTTCTGTCTAATCTGGCTGTCCACTCGAGGTTTATAATCTGGTTGTCCACTCTGGCTGTCCACTCTGGCTGTCCACTCTGGCTGTCCAGTCTGGCTGTCCACCCGAGTTTTTATAATCTGGTTGTCCACTCTGGTTGTCCACTCGAGTTGTACACTCTGGTTGTCCACTCTGGTTGTCCACTCGAGGTATATAATCTGGTTGTCCACTCTGGCTGTCCTCTCTGGCTGTCCACCCGAGCATTTATAATCTGGCTGTCCACTCTGGTTATACACTCAAGTTGTCCACTCTGGTTGTCCACTCTGGCTGTCCACTCTGGCTGTCCACTCGAGTATTTATAATCTGGCTGTCCACTCTGGTTGTCCACTCTGGTTGTCCACTCGAGGTTTATTATCTGGTTGTCCACTCTGGCTGTCCACTCTGGTTTTCCACCGGAGTCTTTAAAATCTGGCTGTCCACTCTGGCTGTCCACTCTAGTTGTCCACTCTAGTTGTCCACTCTGGCTGTCCACTCTGGTTGTCCACTCTGGCTGTCCAATCTTTCTGTCAAATCTGGCTGTCCACTCGAGGTTTATAATCTGGTTGTCCACTCTGGCTGTCCACTCTGGCTGTCCACCCGAGTTTTTATAATCTGGTTTTCCACTCTGGTTGTCCACTCGAGGTTTATAATCTGGTTGTACACTCTGGTTGTCCACTCTGGTTGTCCACTCGAGGTTTATAATCTGGTTGTCGACTCTGGCTGTCCACTCGAGATTTATTATCTGGTTGTCCACTCTGGCTGTCCACTCTGGCTGTCCACCGGAGTCTTTATAATCTGGCTGTCCACTCTGATTGTCCACTCTGGCTGTCCACTCTGGCTGTCCTCTCTAAATGTCCACGCTGGTTGTCCACTCTGGCTGTCCACTCTAGTTGTCCACTCTAGTTGTCCACTTTGGCTGTCCACTCTGGCGTCCACTCTGTCTGTCCACTCTGGTTGTCCACTCTGGTTGTCCACTCTAGTTGTCCACTGTGGCTATCCACTCTGGTCGTCCACTCTGACTGTCCCCTCTGGCTGTCCTCTCTGGCTGTTCACTCTGGCTGTCCACTCTGGTTGTCCACTCTGGTTGTCCACTCTGGCTGTCCACTCTAGTTGTCCACTCTAGTTGTCCACTCTGGCTGTCCACTCTGGCTGTCCACTCTGGTTGTCCACTCTGACTGTCCACTCTGGTTGTCCACTCTGGTTGTCCACTCTGGCTGTCCACTCTAGTTGTCCACTCTAGTTGTCCACTCTGGCTGTCCACTCTGGCTGTCCACTCTGGCTGTCCACCCTGGCTGTCCAATCTGGCTGTCCATATTGGCTGTCCACTCTGGCTGTCCACTCTGGCTTTCCTCTCTAGTTGTCCTGTCTAGTTGTCTACTCTGGCTGTCCACTCTGGCTGTCCATCCTGGCTGTCCAATCTGGCTGTCCATATTGGCTGTCCACTCTGGCTTTCCACTCTAGTTGTCAGTCTGGCTGTCCAGTCTGGCTGTCCACTCTGGTTGTCCACTCTGGCTGTCCGTTCTGGCTGTCCACTCTGGCTGTCTACTTTGGCTGTCCATACTCGATGTCCACTCTAGCTTTCCACTCTGCGTCTACTTTTAAATGGTTTTTTTCACAAATTGAGATCCGCAAACATCATATTAAGTGGTTTTTCACCAGTATGCATTCCTTAGTGTGTTTCCAAGTCCGATTTGAATGTAAATGAATATCCACAAAATTGCGATTTAAATGGTTATTTATCAGTGTTATTCTTCTGTGGCATATCGTAATATGCTTGGTTGTAAATATGGAACGACATACATGAACTTTAAAATGGTTTTTCAGTAGTACGTGTTCTTCATAAAGTTCAATATTTCTTTTGAGTTTGAATGTAGTTCTACAAACACTACATACACATGGTTTTTCACACTATCTTTTCTTCTGTGACACTTTAATGGTTGGTTGCTTGTGAATGTGGATACTCCAACATGAAATTTAAGTGGTTTTTCACTAGTATGCATTATTGTCTGTTATTTCAAGTTAGCTTAGTTTGTGCATGCATATACGTGTACACATGCCATTTAAATGGGTTTTCACCAGTCTGTTTTTTCCTGTCAAGTCAAATTATGTTAAGTTGAAGATATAGATACACAGACATCACAATATAATGGTTTTTCACCAGTTTGTTTTTTCCTGTCAAGTCAAATTAAGTTAAGTTGAAGATATTGATCCACAGACATCACACTACAATGGTTTTTCATCAGTTTGTTTTTTCCTGTTAAGTCAAATTATGTTAAGTTGAAGATATTGATCCACAGACATCACATTCCAAAGGGTTTTCACCAGCATGCGTCCTTTGTTTTGTTGTGAATGCGGACCAACGACTAATAACAAGTGAAAAACCATTTAAATTTCATATTAGAGTATCCACATTCAGAAGCAAATATCATTAAAAATGCCAAAGAAGGAAATACACTGTGAAAAACCATTTGCATCTAGTGTTTGTAGATCGGCACCCAAACTCAAAAGTAATATTCAACTTCACTGAAGAAAACCACGGGGGTGAATCGCACTAGTTTCTATCAAAACAAAAAAGATGGCCGCCACGCAAAAAAGGTATGTTTTGCCAATATCTGTTTCATCAAGCAATTGTGGAAACTGAGATGTAGCTATTAACCTGCTCAACTCTATTCTGCACATTCTGATATAAGTAGGTTCTTCAACAGCCTCGTAGTTATCTTGGAATGCTGGTCACAGGAATCGAGTCGATGAATTTCCCAACAAATTCGGACGATAAAGCTTAGTGCTATGTGCTAAAATCGACCGTTTCGCCTAAATATGCACGTCCGTATGCGCATTTGTCATTTATTAGAAGTTTTGTTTTATGTCTGTCATAAAATTAATTGGCTGGAGCTATAAAATAGCCTTAACTTAAAAATACGGCGTTTTCTTATTTATGGTAGGAACTAGTGACAATGAACTGATGGGTAGAGCGGAGTGTCATTTCTAAAACATAGCTCTATGTAGTACACTTTCTTATTTCAGAGTGTATAAGATGATTGTGCAGCGTCGTAGGAACAGGGACCCAACAAGTCTAAGATGCTGCCTACACAGTGGATAGGAATCCCGGATGCTGAAACATAATTCCTAATATCGTGGATATTTTCTGTACCATATATTTTATAATAAAAGTCACTAAACGCTAAGTGTACAATGTATTTCCAGTGTGTCTGTTATTCCTTACAGTCTAACGAGGAAAATCAAAACACCATTGACAGTCGATGATGAAGAACGAAAAGATTACTTGTAAACTAATTTATTTGAAATACTGCTCGTATTAATCCCACAGGTAACAGTATTGTTGAAAAAGAAATAAAAAACTTGAAATTAAAAAAAAAATCTCGAAATTTAGGTATTATCTACTATATAATATCTAAATTTCGAGATTTTTATGCTCCCCGAAAATTCGGGGGAGCATATAGTTGCCGCGTTGTCCGTCCGTCCGTCGTTCCGTCGTTCCGTCGTTCCGACCGAATATTTTTGTCCGGAGCCTATCTCAAAAAGTATGTGAGTTATCATCATGAAACTTCATAGGTGGGTAGATCTCAATGAGTAGAAGTGCAGTGCTCAATAACCGCAACTCTACATAACCTATTTTTGGAGTTATTGCCCTTTTTATACTTAGTTTTTGTCCGGAGCCTATCTCAAAAAGTATGTGAGTTATCATCATGAAACTTAATAGGTGGATAGATCTCAATGAGTAGAAGTGCAGTGCTCAAGAACCGCAACTCTACATAACCTGTTTTTGGAGTTCTGGCCCATTGTTATTTTTCATACTTTATTCATACTTAATTCTTGTCCGGGCCATAACTCCAATAGTGTTTGAGATATCAATTTGAAACTTCATAGGTGAATATATCCCATCGAATGGCAGTGCACAAGAACCATGACTGTTCATTACATATTTTTTTAGTTATTCCCCTTTGTAATTTTTCATACCTAATTCCTGTCTATGCCATAACTCAACAGTATTAGAGATATCAATTTGAAACTTCATAGGTAAATAGATCTCATTGTGGGAAAGTTCAATGGCTAAGAACCATAACTCTCTTTTGCATATTCTGGAGTATTTTTTCTGTGACAAACATCCCACGGGGAGCATCACCCGTCACTGACGGCTCTTGTTTTTTTTTCAATTTGATTTTTTAATATTTCTTTTTCAACGATACTGTTACCTGTGATCAATCCTTGATTGGAACGATGAATCACAATAGGTATCACACTATAACAGTGCGTGTATCACAGAGAATCATAGGAAATCACAAGCAATCACATTTACCCACTTACATAAAACAGAAAAATTAAGCAAACTATATTACAACAGCATTGTATTACTAGATCTACTAAAGGGCGGGCAAAAGTGGTATTTATATTTCAAATTCTAATGATAAACACTAAGTTAACGTGTATAATGAGTTTGAATAGTTGTGTCTTAGAATTGACTCTTAATGCAAGTTACAAAAATATGATATTGAAAACGAGATTGCTTAACGATAAAGCATTAGTGGCTACAGCAAAGTCAGCATGCACTCGCCATATAGTAGTGTACGATTTTGATAACATAGTAATAATTATTCTGGTACAGTGTCTGTCATTTAGCTCGTCAACAGCCAGTTTCCATCGAGTCGAAAGGTACGACTTCAATTCAAGACTGTTCATATTGTGCGAATTTCATCAAAATATATATTTCAGTTAGACTTTTCTAAGAGGAACATGTTCTCATAAACATTCATCGGAATCGGGACAGGGTCTAGGGGAAGCTTCGGGGAAGTCATGAAATCGTGATGAATCGGGAGGCGCCAGGAGAACTCCCGATGTGTTCCCGATCTTACGCGTCGAACAACTGCATCTGGGATGTACTTCCGATTGAAATTAGATGGACCACGATGTCATAGGGAATCACCCGGATGCATCGGCGAAGCATCGGGAAGATTTGAGACATTTTATAATGTCGCGAACACGTCAGGATAGTTCAATGCATGTCTTGAACTTTACCCGATGTTCTCACGACTTCATGTCGTGAATATCTCGAGGAGACATTCCCGATGTTCGGGAATAGATCTGGTGGCATCAACAAAGTACATATAGACGTCGCGCACGGTGTTGCGTCGTGGAAGCGTCACACGGAAAGCGTAAAATGTAACGTCAAAATATTCGATCAGTCATTTTCATCGCGCTGTCTTGACAAAATAACTAAAGTGATGCGTCTTAAATCCAATACATTGTTCAAGTATATATCAACGATAATAATACTGAAAATAATACGAATATAACTTGTAATTTCATTAAATAAATTTATAAAGAACGTCGGAAAATATAATATGGAACAATTCAAAGATCAAAGTTGATAACAAACCAATATTTTTAAAAGAATGGTTTGACAAAGGTATCACATATGTGGAACAACTATATGACTTTAGAACCAAAAAATTCTACTCCTTTGAAGAGGCAAGACAAATGTATGATATCCCATTGCAACATTTCCTGCTTTATCACAAGATTATTCGTGCTATAAATGCCGCAAGTATAGATAATATAAAACAAGAAATGATAACAGAAATTAGAGATGCCACTTTGAGGGAGAAAATGGAAAATATAAAGCATCCAAATAAATTACTTTACAACATACAAATTCAAAGCAAAGAAGAAGAAACAATAAAAGCAAAAAGGAAATGGACTAACAACATCAGTATAGAAAACAATGAAAACTGGAAAAACATATTTTTAACACCTTTTAAATCAACAATTGACTCCATCTTAAGAAATTTTCAATATAAATTTTTAATGAGGTTAACACCAACCAACACATATCTGTATAACTGCCAACTAACTCAGTCAAGATTATGCGATTTCTGCAATATGCAAGATGAAACAATAGAACACCTTTTTTGGGAATGTCATGTAACACAAAATATCTGGAATAGATTGAGTAACTTTCTAAAAACAAAGCAATTTGAAATACAGTTCAACCGTCAAAATGTATTTTTTGGAATTCAAGAACGATGTATAACAAACACTGCGCTAAATTATATTATCATTTTATGCAAATTCTATCTCTTCAAAATGAAACAAGTTAAAATAATACCGAGAATCGATGGATTAAAAAAATATCTAGAAAATAGAATTAAACTAGAAAAACAAATTGCTTTTAAAAAAGGTAAACTTGTCTTTTTTAAACAAAAATGGAAAAGATTCCTATGACATATTATTTCTACACTTATATCAAAAATAATTTATAACTTCATAGATGGTACGGTCAACATCCCCTCCCCTCCCCTCCCCTTCCTTCTTTTATGCTATATACTTTTTTGAAAACTCCCATGTTTTTTTGTTTCGATTTCCTTAAACTGCTCAAATAAGTGGGACAAAACATGTAGATCGTAAAATAGTTTAAATGATGCATTTATTTAGCAAAATGATATTATATTGAAATACATGTACTAGTATGTTATATATTTTGTGATAAATGTACCATAAATAAAAATAAACGGGGTCACCCGAAAGGGGCCTCAAATGAAAAAAAAAAGAACGTCGGAAAAGTAGTGTGTATTTACAAAAAGAACGGTTTTAATAATGTTTCACGGTTCTTTCTTCAACAGTAAGATCTTTAATTTAGTAGTAACCTTTATCTTACATTTATTACTTGTAAATAACCTCTATACGATTTATTACTCCATAGAAACAATGTGCTGGCTTAGAATGAGAAGGTCGTTAACTACAAAATCGATATTTAGAGAAATCAAGAAAAAAAAACTTTACGAACTTATGGTAAATCAAGCTGTTTCAACATCGGTTCGATCAACATGACAAATTCCAATTTTGATGGAAATAGGCTCATAAGGATCGCCCTGTAAAGTAGATTTCAAATATGAATCAGTCTCATACGAAAGCAAGTAATAGTTACGACCTTCTCATTCTAAGCTAGCGAAAGTCTTGAGCGACATGTAATTGATAACTAGATTATTTTAATAATTCAATATTTCTTATATTATTGACGTGTAAGTATTAAAATTTTATCCCTTTGATAAGATTTCATTCACAAAACATAATGTTTAACATAAAACATGCATAAACTATATTGATATCATACACGTGTGTTTTCAGTGTGGTGTGTAATAAAAATATGTATCGTTGTGTCCGAACATGCGGGCGTCAATTATGCCCGACGTCATGTTTAGAGCGTAAATTTGTAAAAGTTTACAAGCTAAAATGTTGATGTAAAATATAGTACTATTATATCATTTATGTTGGGAAAGTTATGAAATTTTACATGATAAATCTGTCATGAAAACGGAATATGAATATCATAGTTTTGTTGCAGTATTCATGAAAATCTAATGACACCGTAGTTCAAATAATAATGAATAATTATAGTAATGATTCGAATTTTAACATTTTAGAAAAAGTTTACAAAACGCCTTACATCCGAATATAACCTTTCAAGGTCAAAATTAATGACCCTAGCTATTTGAAATTTCGACGATTTGATGAAAGTATAACAATTAATGAAACAGTATATTTTTATTTTATGAAATTATGTTGCACCATCCAATATGAATGAATTAAGATAAACCACTCGGACGCTAAATACGAAAAATTCGTCATTTTCTATTTTGTGACACACCGGGTGGCAAACCAAGAATACTTTTAATATCATAAAAAAATATAGTTCAGTTAATTTTAATTAGTGTATGCTTTGCATGATGATCATAAGTATACCGTGTGGATACCGAAAAAGAGAAAAGTGACGATCATAAAAAAATATTTATGAATGAAACTTTTTTGCGGATTTTACTATCGCGTCAAAAGGATTTGTGACACTTTTTTGTATTTTTATGAAATTGTCGTATTTACTAAAATTGCGTTTTGTGGAACAGTTTTTCACTACTAGTTTGATGCCATATTATTTTTCTTAATGTGTACAAAATATCAATATTTTGAATGAAAAATTAAAATAACTACTGGAATTTTTATAAAGAAGTTTTATATATTTTACGCAAAAAATGGCAAAGTTACAGAATTTAACAAACTATATAACAAATACCAATAGCCATGCTTGACGTCTCACGTTCAAATGTTATATGCTATCTTGTTCGTTATTCATTTGCAAACACATGTGGTATCTCATCGTAACACTTGACCTTAAATAATAATTTGTGACACTTTTTTGTATTTTTATAAAATTGTTGTATTTTCTAAAATTGCGTTTTCTCAACCATTTTTTCACTACTAGTTTGATGACATATTATTTCTCTTAAAGTGTACAAAATATCAATATTTTGCAGGGAAAATGAAAATAACTGGAGGAATTTTTATATAGAAGTTTTATATATTTTACGCAAAAAATGGCAAAGTTACAGAATTTTACAAACTATTTAACAATTACCAACAGCTATGTTTGACGTCTCACGTTCAAATGTAATATGACATCTTGTTAGTTATTCATTTTGCGAACACACATGACATCTTCCCGTAACAATTGATGTTAAATTGACTTCTGAAAGGTGAAATATCACACACTGCATGAAGACAAATGTGACGCAGTTACACGACGTTTTTCAATGAAATTTCAAGAAAAGTCCCTATTATAAATTTTCAGGAGAGGAGTTCATCTATTTCGCAAATATGACCAAGAAGTACATTTTAAAAGCTACTCCTAGTAAAAATTTGAAAGAAATCCGATAAAAATTAAGTTCTTTACAAATTTTCTTCAAGTGCGCATACCTTAAAAACGTAAAAAGACGGAACAGCATCAGAGAATGATCGAGGCGACTTCCGCGATAAAACATTATCCACAAGGCATCACCGTAGTCTGGTTCCCTGTCGTACTATAGTGTTTTAGTAACTTTGTGATCTTGGGGAGGTATTTCAGACTAGGCATCACCGATTCCCAAAACATCGGCGATGTTTTGCAAACCTTCGGGAATGTTTCGGCGGAATATTCGCGGTCACTTGATTTAATCCATGCATATTCGCCGATATTTTCGGGGAGAAGTTTGAGGTACTGGTAGGCATAGGGAGTATTCCTGATGTATTCCTGACGTTTCAACGTTTGTCCAACTGATTCGGGGATGCACTCTCGATATAAATTGGAGGCAACGGGGAATTATCGGGGTTCTTCGGGACAACTAGAGTGGACAACCAGAGTGGACAACTAGAGTGGACAACTAGAGTGGACAGCTCGAGTGGACAGCCAGAGTGGACAACTAGAGTGGACAGCCAGAGTGGACAGCCAGAGTGGACAACCAGAGGGGGCAACCAGAGTGGACAGCCAGAGTGGACAGCCAGAGTGGACAGCCAGAGTAGACAACTAGAGTGGACAGCCAGAGTGGACAACTAGAGTGGACAACTAGAGTGGACAGCCAGAGTGGACAACCAGATTGGACAACCAGAGTGGACAGCCAGAGTGGACAGCCAGAGTGGACAACTAGAATGGACAGCCAGAGTGGACAACTAGAGTGGACATTCAGGAGGACAGTCAGAGTGGACAGCCAGAGTGGACAGCCAAAGTGGACAACCAGAGTGGACAGCCAGATTGGACAACCAGGGTGGACAGCCAGGGTGGATAGCCAGAGTGGACAACTAGAGTGGCAACCACAGTGGACAACCAGAGTGGACAGCCAGAGTGGACAGCCAGAGTGGACAACTAGAGTGGAAAACTAGAGTGGTAAGCCAGAGTGGACAACCAGAGTGGACAACCAGAGTGGACAGCCAAAGTAGACAGCCAGAGTGGACAACCAGAGTGGACAACTAGAGTGGACAACTAGAGTGGACAGCCAGAGTGGACAACCAGAGTGGACAACCAGAGTGGACAACTAGAGTGGACAGCCAGTGTGGACAACTAGAGTGGACAGCCAGAGTGGACAACTAGAGTGGACAGCCAGAATTGACAACCAGATTATAAATACTCCGATGGACAGCCAGAGTGGAAAACTAGAGTGGACAGCCAGAGTGGACAACAAGAGTGGACAACTAGAGCGGATAACTAAAGTTGACAGCCAGAGTGGACAACAAGAGTGGACAGCCAGAGGGGACAACAAGAGTGGACAAAGGGATGATAAATACTCGGGTGGACAGTCAGAGTGGACAACAAGAGTGGACAACTAGAGTGGACAGCCAGAGAGGACAACTAGAGTGGACAGCCAAATTATAAATACTCGGGTGGTGGCCAGAGCGGACAACTAGAGTGTACAGCAAGAATGGACAACCAGAGTGGACAGTCAGAGTGGACAACTAGAGTGGACAGCCTGAGTGGACAGCCAGAGTGGACGGCCAGAGTGGACAGCCAGAGTGGACAACTAGAGTGGACAGCCAGAGTGGACAACTAGAGAGAACAACTAGAGTGGACAGCCAGAGTGGACAACCAGAGTGGACAGCCAGAGTGGACAGCCAGAATGGACAGCCAGAGTGGACAGCCAGAGTAGACAACTAGAGTGGACAACTAGAGTGGACAACAACAGTGGACAACAACAGTGGACAACCAGAGTGGACAACTAGAGTGGACAACTAGAGTGGACAGCCAGAGTGGACAACCAGAGTGGACAACCAGAGTGGACAACTAGAGTGGACAGCCAGTGTGGACAACTAGAGTGGACAGCCAGAGTGGACAACTAGAGTGGACAGCCAGAGTGGACAACTAGAGTGGACAGCCAGAATTGACAACCAGATTATAAATACTCCGATGGACAGCCAGAGTGGAAAACTAGAGTGGACAGCCAGAGTGGACAACAAGAGTGGACAACTAGAGCGGATAACTAGAGTTGACAGCCAGAGTGGACAACAAGAGTGGACAGCCAGAGTGGACAACAAGAGTGGACAAAGAGATTATAAATACTCGGGTGGACAGTCAGAGTGGACAACAAGAGTGGACAACTAGAGTGGACAGCCAGAGAGGACAACTAGAGTGGACAGCCAAATTATAAATACTCGGGTGGTGGCCAGAGCGGACAACTAGAGTGTACAGCAAGAATGGACAACCAGAGTGGACAGTCAGAGTGGAAAACTAGAGTGGACAGCCTGAGTGGACAGCCAGAGTGGACAACCAGATTATAAACCTCGAGTGGACAACCAGAGTGGACAACCAGAGTGGACAGCCAGATTATAAATACTCGAGTGGACAGCCAGAGTGGACAGCCGGAGTGGACAACCAGATTATAAACCTCGAGTGGACAGCCAGAGTGGACAGCCAGAGTGGACAGCCAGAGTGGACAACCAGATTATAAACCTCGAGTGGACAACCAGAGTGGACAACCAGAGTGGACAGCCAGATTATAAATACTCGAGTGGACAGCCAGAGTGGACAGCCGGAGTGGACAACCAGATTATAAACCTCGAGTGGACAGCCAGAGTGGACAACTGGAGTGGACAACTAGAGTGGACAGCCAGAGTGGACAACCAGAGTGGACAACCAGAGTGGACAACTAGAGTGGACAGCCAGAGTGGACATCTAGAGTGGACAGCCAGAGTGGACAACTAGACTGGACAGCCTAAGTGGACAGCCAGAGTGGACAACTAGAGTGGACAACTAGAGTGGACAGCCAGAGAGGATAGCCCGAGTGGACAACTGGAGTGGACAACTAGAGTGGACAGCTAGAGTGGACAGCCAGAGTGGAAAACCAGAGTGGATAGCCAGATTATAAATACTCGAGTGGACAGCCAGAGTGGACAGCCGGAGCGGACAACCAGATTATAAACCTCGAGTGGACAGCCAGAGTGGACAACTGGAGTGGACAACTAGAGTGGACAGCTAGAGTGGACAGCCAGAGTTGATAGCCAAAGTGGACAACTACAGTGGACAACTAGAGTGGACAGCCAGAGTGGACAACCAGAGTGGACAGCCAGGAGGACAGCCAGAGTAGACAGCCAGAGTGGACAGCCACAGTGGACAACTAGAGTGGACAGCCACAGTGGACAGCCAGAGTGGATAGCCAGAGTGGACAACTAGAGTGGACAACTAGAGTGGACAGCCAGAGTGGACAACCAGAGTGGACAACTAGAGTGGACAGCCAGAGTGGACAGCCAGAGTGGACAGCCTGAGTAGACAACTAGAGTGGACAACCAGAGTGGACAGCCAGAGTGGACAACCAGAGTGGACAGCCTGAGTGGACAGCCAGAGTGGACAGCCAGAGTTGACAACTGGAGTGAACAGCCAGAGAGGACAACTAGAGTGGACAACTGGAGTGGACAGCCAGAGTGGACAGCCAGAGTGGACAGCCAGAGTGGACGACTAGAGTGGACAGCCAGAGTGGCAGCCATAGTGGACGACAAGAGTGGACAGCCAGAGTGGACAGCCAGAGAGGACAACCGGAGTGGACAGCCAGAGTGGACAGCCAGAGTGGACAACTAGACTGGACATCCTGAGTGGACAGCCAGAGTGGACAGCCAGAGTGGACAACTAGAGTGGACAGACAGAGTGGACAGCCAGAGTGGACAACCAGATTATAAACCTCGAGTGGACAACCAGAGTGGACAACCAGAGTGGACAGCCAGATTATAAATACTCGAGTGGACAGCCAGAGTGGACAGCCGGAGTGGACAACCAGATTATAAACCTCGAGTGGACAGCCAGAGTGGACAGCTGGAATGGACAACTAGAGTGAACAGCCAGAGTGGACAGCCAGAGTGGATAGCCAAACTGGACAACTAGATTGGACAACTAGAGTGGACAGCCAGAGTGGACAACCAGAGTGGACAGCCAGGAGGACAGCCAGAGTGGACAGCCACAGTGGACAGCCACAGTGGACAACTAGAGTGGACAGCCAGAGTGGACAGCCAGAGTGGACAACCAGAGTGGACAGCCAGATTATAAATACTCGAGTGGACAGCCAAAGTGGACAGCCAGAGTGGACAACCAGATTATAAACCTCGAGTGGACAGCCAGAGTGGACAACTGGAGTGGACAACTAGAGTGGACAGCCAGAGTGGATTGCCAAAGTGGACAACTAGAGTGGACAACTAGAGTGGACAGCCAGAGTGGACAACCAGAGTGGACAGCCAGGAGGACAGCCAGAGTGGACAGCCAGAGTGGACAGCCACAGTGGACAACTAGAGTGGACAGCCAGAGTGGACAGCCAGAGTGGACAACCAGAGTGGACAGCCAGATTATAAATACTCGAGTGGACAGCCAGAGTGGACAGCCGGAGTGGAGAACCAGATTATAAACATCGAGTGGACAGCCAGAGTGGACAACTGGAACGGACAACTACAGTGGACAGCCAGAGTGAACAGCCAGAGTGGATTGCCAAAGTGGACAACTAGAGTGGACAACTAGAGTGGACAGCCAGAGTGGACAACCAGAGTGGACAGCCAGGAGGACAGCCAGAGTGGACAGCCAGAGTGGACAGCCACAGTGGACAACTAGAGTGGACAGCCACAGTGGACAGCCAGAGTGGATAGCCAGAGTGGACAACTAGAGTGGACAACTAGAGTGGACAGCCAGAGTGGACAACCAGAGTGGACAACTAGAGTGGACAGCCAGAGTGGACATCTAGAGTGGACAGCCAGAGTGGACAACTAGACTGGACAGCCTAAGTGGACAGCCAGAGTGGACAACTAGAGTGGACCACTAGAGTGGACAGCCAGAGCGGATAGCCAGAGTGGACAACTGGAGTGGACAACTAGAGTGGACAGCCAGGGTGGACAGCCAGAGTGGACAACTAGAGTGGACAGCCAGATTATAAATACTCGAGTGGACAGCCAGAGTGGACCGCCGGAGTGGACAACCAGATTATATACCTCGAGTGGACAGCCAGAGTGGACAACTGGAGTGGACAACTAGAGTGGACAGCCAGAGTGGACAGCCAGAGTGGATAGCCAAAGTGGACAACTAGAGTGGACAACTAGAGTGGACAGCCAGAGTGGACAACCAGAGTGGACAGCCAGGAGGACAGCCAGAGTGGACAGCCAGAGTGGACAGCCACAGTGGACAACTAGAGTGGACAGCCACAGTGGACAGCCAGAGTGGATAGCCAGAGTGGACAACTATAGTGGACAACTAGAGTGGAGAACTAGAGTGGACAGCCAGTGTGGACAACCAGAGTGGACAACTAGAGTGGACAGCCAGAGTGGACAGCCAGAGTGGACAGCCTGAGTGGACAACTAGAGTGGACAAACAGAGTGGAAAGCCAGAGTGAACAACCAGAGTGGACAACCAGAGTGGACAGTCTGAGTGGACAGCCAGAGTGGACAGCCAGAGTTGACAACTGGAGTGAACAGCCAGAGTAGACAACTAGAGTGGACAACTGGAGTGGACAGCCAGAGTGGACAGCCAGAGTGGATAGCCAGAGTGGACAGCCAGAGTGGACAGCCAGAGTAGACAGCCAGAGTGGACGACTAGAGTGGACAGCCAGAGTGGACAGCCATAGTGGACGACAAGTGTGGACAGCCAGAGTGGACAGCCAGAGAGGACAACCAGAGTGGACAGCCAGAGTGGCCTGCCAGAGTGGACAACTAGACTGGACATCCTGAGTGGACAGCCAGAGTGGACAGCTAGAGTGGACAACTAGAGTGGACAGACAGAGTGGACAGCCAGAGTGGACAACCAGATTATAAACCTCGAGTGGACAACCAGAATGGACAACCAGAGAGGACAACCAGATTATAAACCTCGAGTGGACAGCCAGAGTGGACAGCCAGAGTGGACAGCCAGAGTGGACAACCAGATTATAAACCTCGAGTGGACAACCAGAGTGGACAACCAGAGTGGACAGCCAGATTATAAATACTCGTGTGGACAGCCAGAGTGGACAGCCGGAGTGGACAACCAGATTATAAACCTCGAGTGGACAGCCAGAGTGGACAACTGGAGTGGACAACTAGAGTGGACAGCCAGAGTGGACAACCAGAGTGGACAGCCAGGAGGACAGCCAGAGTGGACAGCCAGAGTGGACAGCCACAGTAGACAACTAGAGTGGACAGCCAGAGTGGACAGCCAGAGTGGACAACCAGAGTGGACAGCCAGATTATAAATACTCGAGTGGACAGCCAGAGTGGACAGCCGGAGTGGACAACCAGATTATAAACCTCGAGTGGACAGCCAGAGTGGACAACTGGAGTGGACAACTAGAGTGGACAGCCAGAGTGGACAGCCAGAGTGGACAACCAGAGTGGACAGCCAGATTATAAATACTCGAGTGGACAACCAGAGTGGACAGCCGGAGTGGACAACCAGATTATAAACCTCGAGTGGACAGCCAGAGTGGACAACTGGAGTGGACAACTAGAGTGGACAGCCAGAGTGGACAGCCAGAGTGGATAGCCAAAGTGGACAACTAGAGTGGACAACTAGAGTGGACAGTCAGAGTGGACAACCAGAGTGGACAGCCAGGAGGACAGCCAGAGTGGACAGCCTGAGTGGACAGCCACAGTGTGGACAACTAGAGTGGACAGCCAGAGTGGAAAGCCAGAGTGGATAGCCAGAGTTGACAACTAGAGTGGACAACTAGAGTGGACAGCCAGAGTGGACAACTAGAGTGGACAACTAGAGTGGACAGCCAGAGTGGACATCTAGAGTGGACAGCCAGCGTGGACAACTAGACTGGACAGCCTAAGTGGACAGCCTGAGTTGACAACTAGAATGGACAGCCAGAGTGGATAGCCAGAGTGGATAGCCCGTGTGGGCAACTGGAGTGGACAACTAGAGTGGACAGCCAGAGTGGACAGCCAGAGTGGAAAACCAGAGTGGACAGCCAGATTATAAATACTCGAGTGGACAGCCAGAGTGGACAGCCGGAGTGGACAACCAGATTATAAACCTCGAGTGGACAGCCAGAGTGGACAACTGGAGTGGACAACTAGAGTGGACAGCCAGAGTGGACAGCCACAGTGGACAGCCAAAGTGGACAACCAGAGTGGACAACTAGAGTGGACAGCCAGAGTGGACAACCAGAGTGGACAGCCAGAGTGGACAACCAGATTATAAACCTCGAGTGGACAACCAGAGTAGACAACCAGAGTGGACAGCCAGATTATAAATACTCGTGTGGACAGCCAGAGTGGACAGCCGGAGTGGACAACCAGATTATAAACCTCGAGTGGACAGCCAGAGTGGACAACTGGAGTGGACAACTAGAGTGGACAGCCAGAGTGGACAGCCAGAGTGGATAGCCAAACTGGACAACTAGAGTGGACAACTAGAGTGGACAGCCAGTGTGGACAACCAGAGTGGACAGCCAGGAGGACAGCCAGAGTGGACAGCCAGAGTGGACAGCCACAGTGGACAACTAGAGTGGACAGCCAGAGTGGACAGCCAGAGTGGACAACCAGAGTGGACAGCCAGATTATAAATAATCGAGTGGACAGCCAGAGTGGACAGCCGGAGTGGACAACCAGATTATAAACCTCGAGTGGACAGCCAGAGTGGACAACTGGAGTGGACAACTAGAGTGGACAGCCAGAGTGGACAGCCAGAGTGGACAACCAGAGTGGACAGCCAGATTATAAATACTCGAGTGGACAGCCAGAGTGGACAGCCGGAGTGGACAACCAGATTATAAACCTCGAGTGGACAGCCAGAGTGGACAACTGGAGTGGACAACTAGAGTGGACAGCCAGAGTGGACAGCCAGAGTGGACAGCCAAAGTGGACAACTAGAGTGGACAACTAGAGTGGACAGCCAGAGTGGACAACCAGAGTGGACAGCCAGAGTGGACAGCCAGACTATAAATACTCGTGTGGACAGCCAGAGTGGACAGCCGGAGTGGACAACCAGATTATAAACCTCGAGTGGACAGCCAGAGTGGACAACTGGAGTGGACAACTAGAGTGGACAGCCAGAGTGGACAGCCAGAGTGGATAGCCAAACTGGACAACTAGAGTGGACAACTAGAGTGGACAGCCAGAGTGGACAACCAGAGTGGACAGCCAGGAGGACAGCCAGAGTGGACAGCCAGAGTGGACAGCCACAGTGGACAACTAGAGTGGACAGCCAGAGTGGACAGCCAGAGTGGACAACCAGAGTGGACAGCCAGATTATAAATACTCGAGTGGACAGCCAGAGTCGACAGCCGGAGTGGACAACCAGATTATAAACCTCGAGTGGACAGCCAGAGTGGACAACTGGAGTGGACAACTAGAGTGGACAGCCAGAGTGGACAGCCAGAGTGGACAACCAGAGTGGACAGCCAGATTATAAATACTCGAGTGGACAGCCAGAGTGGACAGCCGGAGTGGACAACCAGATTATAAACCTCGAGTGGACAGCCAGAGTGGACAACTGGAGTGGACAACTAGAGTGGAAAACTAGAGTGGACAGCCAGAGTGGACAACCAGAGTGGACAGCCAGGAGGACAGCCACAGTGGACAGCCAGAGTGGACAGCCACAGTGGACAACTAGAGTGGACAGCCAGAGTGGACAGCCAGAGTGGATAGCCAGAGTTGACAACTAGAGTGGACAACTAGAGTGGACAGCCAGAGTGGACAACTAGAGTGGACAACTAGAGTGGACAGCCAGAGTGGACATCTAGAGTGGACAGCCAGAGTGGACAACTAGACTGGACAGCCTAAGTGGACAGCCAGAGTGGACAACTAGAGTGGACAGCCAGAGTGGATAGCCAGAGTGGATAGCCCGAGTGGACAACTGGAGTGGACAACTAGAGTGGACAGCCTGAGTGGACAGCCAGAGTGGACAACCAGAGTGGACAGCCTGATTATAAATACTCGAGTGGACAGCCAGAGTGGACAGCCGGAGTGGACAACCAGATTATAAACCTCGAGTGGACAGCCAGAGTGGACAACTGGAGTGGACAACTAGAGTGGACAGCCAGAGTGGACAGCCAGCGTGGACAGCCAAAGTGGACAACTAGAGTGGACAACTAGAGTGGACAGCCAGAGTGGACAACCAGAGTGGACAGCCAGGAGGACAGCCAGAGTGGACAGCAAGTGGACAGCCACAGTGGACAACTAGAGTGGACAGCCACAGTGGACAGCCAGAGTGAATAGCCAGAGTGGACAACTAGAGTGGAGAGCCAGAGTGGACAACCAGAGTGGACAACTAGAGTGGACAGCCAGAGTGGACAGCCAGAGTGGACAACCAGAGTGGACAGCCAGATTATAAATACTCGTGTGGACAGCCAGAGTGGACAGCCGGAGTGGACAACCAGATTATAAACCTCGAGTGGACAGCCAGAGTGGACAGAGTGGACAACCAGATTATAAACCTCGAGTGGACATCCTGAGTGGACAGCCAGAGTGGACAGCCAGAGTGGACAAATAGAGTGGACAGCCAGAGTGGACAACCAGATTATAAACCTCGAGTGGACAACCAGAGTGGACAACCAGAGTGGACATCCAGATTACAAATACTCGAGTGGACAGCCAGAGTGGACAGCCGGAGTGGACAACCAGATTATAAACCTCGAGTGGACAGCCAGAGTGGACAACTGGAGTGGACAACTAGAGTGGACAGCCAGAGTGGACAGCCAGAGTGGATAGCCAAACTGGACAACTAGAGTGGACAACTAGAGTGGACAGCCAGAGTGGACAACCAGAGTGGACAGCCAGAAGGACAGCCAGAGTGGACAGCCACAGTGGACAACTAGAGTGGACAGCCAGAGTGGACAGCCAGAGTGGACAACCAGAGTGGACAGCCAGATTATAAATACTCGAGTGGACAGCCAGAGTGGACAGCCGGAGTGGACAACCAGATTATAAACCTCGAGTGGACAGCCAGAGTGGACAACTGGAGTGGACAACTAGAGTGGACAGCCAGAGTGGATAGCCAAAGTGGACAACTAGAGTGGACAACTAGAGTGGACAGCCAGAGTGGACAACCAGAGTGGACAGCCAGGAGGACAGCCATAGTGGACAGCCAGAGTGGACAGCCACAGTGGACAACTAGAGTGGACAGCCAGAGTGGACAGCCAGAGTGGACAACCAGAGTGGACAGCCAGATTATAAATACTCGAGTGGACAGCCAGAGTGGACAGCCGGAGTGGACAACCAGATTATAAACCTCGAGTGGACAGCCAGAGTGGACAACTGGAGTGGACAACTACAGTGGACAGCCAGAGTGAACAGTCAGAGTGGATTGCCAAAGTGGACAACTAGAGTGGACAACTAGAGTGGACAGCCAGAGTGGACAACCAGAGTGGACAGCCAGGAGGACAGCCAGAGTGGACAGCCAGAGTGGACAGCCACAGTGGACAACTAGAGTGGACAGCCACAGTGGACAGCCAGAGTGGATAGCCAGAGTGGACAACTAGAGTGGACAACTAGAGTGGACAGCCAGAGTGGACAACCAGAGTGGACAACTAGAGTGGACAGCCAGAGTGGACATCTAGAGTGGACCGCCAGAGTGGACAACTAGACTTGACAGCCTAAGTGGACAGCCAGAGTGGACAACTAGAGTGGACAACTAGAGTGGACAGCCAGAGTGGATAGCCAGAGAGGACAACTGGAGTGGACAACTAGAGTGGACAGCCAGAGTGGACAGCCGGAGTGGACAACCAGATTATAAACCTCGAGTGGACAGCCAGAGTGGACAACTGGAGTGGACAACTAGAGTGGACAGCCAGAGTGGACAGCCAGAGTGGATAGCCAAAGTGGACAACTAGAGTGGACAGCCAGAGTGGACAACCAGAGTGGACAGCCAGGAGGACAGCCAGAGTGGACAGCCAGAGTGGACAGCCACAGTGGACAACTAGAGTGGACAGCCACAGTGGACAGCCAGAGTGGATAGCCAGAGTGGACAACTAGAGTGGACAACTAGAGTGGACAGCCAGAGTGGACAACCAGAGTGGACAACTAGAGTGGACAGCCAGAGTGGACAGCCAGAGTGGACAGCCTGAGTGGACAACTAGAGTGGACAACCAGAGTGGAAAGCCAGAGTGAACAACCAGAGTGGACAACCAGAGTGGACAGCCTGAGTGGACAGCCAGAGTGGACAGCCAGAGTTGACAACTGGAGTGAACAGCCAGAGTAGACAACTAGAGTGGACAACTGGAGTGGACAGCCAGAGTGGACAGCCAGAGTGGACAGCCAGAGTGGACAGCCAGAGTGAACAGCCAGAGTGGACGACTAGAGTGGACAGCCAGAGTGGACAGCCATAGTGGACGACAAGAGTGGACAGCCAGAGTGGACAGCCAGAGAGGACAACCAGAGTGGACAGCCAGAGTGGACAGCCAGAGTGGACAACTAGACTGGACATCCTGAGTGGACAGCCAGAGTGGACAGCCAGAGTGTACAACTAGAGTGGACAGACAGAGTGGACAGCCAGAGTGGACAACCAGATTATAAACCTCGAGTGGACAACCAGAGTGGACAACCAGAGTGGACAGCCAGATTATAAATACTCGAGTGGACAGCCAGAGTGGACAGCCGGAGTGGACAACCAGATTATAAACCTCGAGTGGACAGCCAGAGTGGACAGCCAGAGTGGACAGCCAGAGTGGACAACCAGATTATAAACCTCGAGTGGACAACCAGAGTGGACAACCAGAGTGGACAACCAGAGTGGACAGCCAGATTATAAATACTCGAGTGGACAGCCAGAGTGGACAGCTGGAGTGGACAACCAGATTATAAACCTCGAGTGGACAGCCAGAGTGGACAACTGGAGTGGACAACTAGAATGGACAGCCAGAGTGGACAGCCAGAGTGGATAGCCAGAGTGGACAACCAGAGTGGACAGCCAGGAGGACAGCCAGAGTGGACAGCCAGAGTGGACAGCCACAGTGGACAACTAGAGTGGACAGCCAGAGTGGTGGACAGCCAGAGTGGACATCTAGAGTGGACAGCCAGAGTGGACAACTAGACTGGACAGCCTAAGTGGACAGCCAGAGTGGACAACTAGAGTGGACAGCCAGAGTGGATAGCCAGAGTGGACAACTGGAGTGGACAACTAGAGTGGACAGTTATTATGGACAGTGGACAGTTGTCCAAAAAATGAATTAGAGATAGTTCTCTAATTCAAATTGATAAATGGACAGCTAGAATGGACAGTGGACAGTGGACAGCTAACTTCACACACCCGTATTACTTTACTTAGTATTATAGGTAAATTATTCACACGATTGATAAATACTAGGCTTACACACTGGGCTGAGGAATATTACATTTATGTTGAATCGCAATCTGGATTTAGAACAAAAATGGGTACCATTGATAATATTTTTGTTTTACATGGCCTGATTAACCATATTATAAACAACAATAAACAATTGTATTGTGCTTTTGTAGATTATTCCAAAGCTTTTGACTATTTGATTAGAGAAAATATTTGGTATAAGCTTTATAAATTGGGGTTGCGTGGTAAATTATACAGTGTTATCAAATCAATGTACAGTCAAATAAAATCCAGAGTAAAATTAAACAACGAATTTGGGGAAATTTTCGAAAGCAATTTAGGGGTGAGACAAGGGGAAAGCTTATCACCATTCCTATTTTCTATCTATTTAAATGACCTTGAAGACGAATTTTATCTAAAAGGATCAAAATGTATCGATATAGGTCTGCTGAAAATATTTCTTATTAATGTATGCAGATGATATTGTAATTTTTGCTGACTCACCGGAAGAACTTCAAAATAATCTAAATATACTATTTAATTATTGCAAACGTTGGAAACTTATTGTCAATAGAAACAAGACTAAGGTTATTGTATTTAGAAAGGGGGGACGATTACCAAATAATCTTAATTTCATTTATGATGGGAGTGAATTAGAAATAGTATCTAGCCTCTCTTACCTTGGAATAATTTTCACTTCGGGGGGTTCTTTCACCGAAACACATAAAACATTAGCAGGTCAGTCTTTAAAAGCAATCTTTAAATTGAGAAAATATTTATACAGATTTAATGATATAACTATTGAGCACTCGCTAGAATTATTTGACAAATTAGTTAAACCAATTCTGTTCTATGGTTCCGAAGTATGGGGATTTAGTAAGGCACTTCCTATAGAAAGAATTCATACTATGTATTGTAAGTCCGTTCTACGAGTCAAAAGTAATACACAAAATGATTTTATTTATGGAGAATTGGGTCGTACAGATTTTCATTCTCTTAGAATTTTAAGAATAATTAAATTTTGGTTAAAAATTGTAAATTGTACAGACAGGAAATATATTAAAATAATTTATTCACTTTTGTTAAATGATATAGAAACCAAACCAAGATTAACTAATTGGGCTTCACAAGTCAGGGATTCTCTAAGCAGGTTAGGTTTTTATGAAGTTTGGCTGGCTCAGGGCGTAGGCAATCAAACTATATTTTTATCATTGTTAAAACAAAGATTAACTGATACTTTTATGCAAGAATGGTCGGGTCGTTTAGATCTTTCATCACGTGCTAGGTTCTTTAGAGTATTCTCAAGTTTTAAGTATAGTTCGTATCTTGAGCATGTTAATATTAAGAAATACCGCATCGCTTTGACTAGGTTTAGACTATCAGCACATAGACTTAAAATCGAAACAGGTCGCTGGAATAACACCCCTTTGAATAACAGATTATGTCCCTCTTGTCAGAAACTAGAAGACGAATTTCATTTATTATTTGAATGTAACTTATATAACACAATAAGGAAAACATACATTGGACAATATTATTACCAGAACCCGAACATGTTAAAAACAGAACAACTTTTGAATTCGGAGAACGTGAAAATCGTCAGAAATTTAGCCATGTACATCTATAATGCATTTGAAATTAGAACCCTGTTTACAAGCAGAACTTAAAAGCTTCAACACTACTCATTACTATTTTACAAGCATTGACTCTTTGAACGCATTTATAAATGTGTTAGTGTCTAAGTCTAAAACTCTTTGAAAATAAGTGTTTCACTATAGCTAAATTAGATGTTACTTCGTATTGAACTACCGTCATATATGTAGTATAAAATTGTATGTTATTTCAATTTAAGTATGATTATAGTCCAGTTAAGTTTGTTATCTCATTGAAATGTCATTATAGTATAGATTCGTAAGCCTTAGCATAGTACATTATAAAATAAGTAGTATGTCACGTGTTAAAGCTTATTTCATGTCGAAATGTCGTATACACTTTATGTCTTTTGTATTACATATGTCGTGTACAAGTTAATTCGTTTATACTTCATGTATATAAAAATTATGTATTTATTTGTTTACATGTTTAGACGTATTATGATACTGAAATGTCGTTTACAAAATATATAATTGATTGTATATGTATATTTATTTGATGATGTATTACTGCGATTTATAACTTAGAAACATAATAAGATTGAACAATTGCATATTACATGTATTAATGTCACGTGTATTAATTAAAACTACTGTTTAAAACCTCAAGCATTATTGACATGTTGAACATTTAGATGCCGCGTTAATTATTTATTAATCGTTAATTACCATGTATTTCACTTTAGAGCTATTTTATAAAATTATATTGTAGTAATATTAACAAGAACGTAACTATATTATGACTTTACTATGAATATTTAGATGCAAATGGAATTGATCATTTTTGTAAACCATGTCCGCCAATATCTATGTACTATTATATTCATTGTCGGGTCATGGGCTTTTTAGCTTACACCAGACTGTTGTAATTGTATATGTGGAATTAGAAATAAAATAAAATATATATATATACTTTCGCGTTACCTGGAATAATATTTTCATACCGTATCCTCACAAAATCGTCTCGTATCGGGCTTGCCTGTTCATGGTACAGTCCTATAGCATGTCCAAGTTCGTGTAGACATGTTCTCTAGAAATAAAACTAAATTATACATTTCTGTACCAAATTAAAATATGCGAAATCCCTATTAACCCGTGTTAGAAATACGTTATTTTGTTTAATCAAAAGTAGGCTAACGTTAAGCAGTTGCTAAGCAGACTGAATCACAAGTAATCTGGTACAACTCTAGCATTCCAACTCCAGTAGAAAGTCGAGTGCAGACACAGGTCAGTCACTTTTGTGTGGACTTCTTGCTCATAGAGCGCGTGTCCTACTCGTACACGTTGACCAATCG
The DNA here is from genome assembly GCA_963678985.1 of Spisula subtruncata. Lineage (NCBI taxonomy): Eukaryota > Metazoa > Mollusca > Bivalvia > Venerida > Mactridae > Spisula > Spisula subtruncata. Next base: position 6,733,182 of record OY787663.1, read on the forward strand.
CTCCCAACATACCAAACACTAACTATATTGCATCAATTATGTAACGTAGTTTCTACCATAATTTAAATTCAGCTTCAGAATAACTTAACAAAAAAACAAGAAATTGACATGGAAAAGTATTGATGTTTTAATGAGTTTGTTTGGAATGAAAGAAACTTGCCGCGCTACAGCAGGATATTCTTTGTCCACGAAGTCGGGCATTTCCAACTTTGGAGGAGCAACTACAAGACAAGGGAAACGGGGAAACATTCATTACGGTATTATAACAATTGCAAAACATGAACGAAACAATTCTAAATTGGCGATGTATTGCATCCTCGAAATCCCAGCGGTGGCTCCACTCCCGAACTCGTTACTGATGTACATAGCGAGTGATTGCAGTGATGCTCGACCAAATTATTACACTCGGTTGGAAACCGCATTTGGTCGAGCATCGATTAAAAACAGCTAAAGATAGAGCGAACTCGTTATTTGCCGGGTATTCTAACATATACGGGATGTACTTAAGGCTATATAATATAACAATATTAAATGCACGATCGTTATAATCAAGAAAAAACTCGTTAGCAGACGAAATCGCAATGGTTTTGAGCGTAAAACCGCATTCATTTCAATCGATTTGATCACGTAATTTTACACACTGCATGAAACTTACCCTGGTGATTGTATGAATATCAGATAGTTACAGTGGTCTAGTCCATAGTCTCTAGATGTGTTAGGTGTCCAGGGAACAAACTTGATACACGAATACTTCTCATACACCGAGAACACTTCATCTATATACTCCTGCCTCTTGTCGAGAGCTTAATCAAAAGTTGGGTTATTTGTTTATTATTGATAATAAATCAGCATGTTGAACAGCATGCATGGTCTCAACCAGCCTATTCCATTCAACATATACGTCTTGCCAATCGATACCTTCATCAAGACGTAGGTCTACATAAGTCAAAATTCAGTTAAAAAGTTAAGTTTGTAATTTTCGAGGGCAGTTTTCAGCTGTTCAGCTGCATAATTTTAACTTACCCTGGTCATTAGGCTACCTAATGAAACCTATAAACGAGTCACCCTGGGGAGACAGCATATTTTGTATTTCTCTTCTCTGTGTTTGAAAATTGGTATATTACCAAATATGTTATCTACTATAAATAAAGTCGTTACTTACTTACTTACTTACAGCTAACATCGATCTGCCACGCCCAGGAATACACAATTTACGACCTGAGCGTTCCCTACTCTAGAGATTAAAAAAACTAAAATGGAACCATTCCAAGCTTAAATTTTCGACCTGGCGGTCTTTTCCAAAGAACTATGATAAACTAACGATTTGTTTACATTTCAGTACAGCTTAAAACTTTGCACTGATAACAAGTTACAATGCGAAGTTTTCGAAAATTTGAGTTTAGTGTGGTTCTGCTGCAAACGATATTGTGACCCCTTTTAGGGATATATTTATACTTGCTAAATAGGAAGCTCTGTGTGATAATTTAAAACTGACCGTGGAAACATTTTACATTTACTAGTAATTAACAAAGCATTGCTTACACAAGGTGACGTCGAATGTGTATGGTATTACACCCTTCGTCCACAGGTTTCGTTCTGAAGCGACCGTCAGACGTTTGTTTCTTGACAGTTTCTGTGTAATAGAAACGAGTTTATCTTGTTCCTTTATGCATCAGTCAGTCGCATCCACGGTCCCCACTCCGGGGATCCACGGCGGATAGCCAGGGGAACGGTTGTGATTTTACTTTCCAGCTTCCCCCGCACTGGCGGTGAAATGTTGGGATTTTTTCTCCGAACCAATATCCCGGGGACAATATTTAGTTGTCATGGGTTGGGGAAATACCGGAGATTTTACCATCAGCTATCCCGGCAGTGCCGTGGAAGGGCGGGGTTTCTGATAACACAAAAAGTAAAATCCCGGCCCATCCCCTGGGGTGGGGGCTTTGATGCAACTTACTAGTGAATTACTTCCTCAAATGACGAGCTCTTGATACACACTGTATAAAGGCCCATCCTATTAGCTGTAACTGGTTTTTTTTTATACTCTGCTTATTGTGAAAACTACTTAGCATGCCGGTAATACATGTAAATTGAACGGTAAAATAGCTTATCGTTAACATTTTTATGCATGTAATGCCTATCCATGTACATGTACATCTCGTAATTATTATCATGTTCCAAATTGTATAACCACTTATTACTCTGTTACTTTGTACATATTTTGTTCAACTTATCCTCTTCACAGAGGGAAATAACGAATTAAATGAATATAATTGTCGTTAAAAAGTAAGTAGACACTGCTAAGCTCAGTTTGGTATACTTTGAATTATGAACTAGTGCATAGAAGGCCATTGCATGACACGTGTGTGTTCGAAATTCAACACTTGTTTCTGCAAAGCTTACTTCTTTTGTTTATATTAAAAGGAAAACGAAGTTCCAAACTTGTTTCCACAAAGCTAATTCATTTTTTATATCAAAAGGAAACGAAATTCTATGTTTTTCGCAAAGCTTATTTCTTTTGTTTTCATTTAAAGAAAATGAAATTCCAAACTGTTTTTCTGCAAAGCTTACTTGGAATGTATCAGTGGCGTTTGTTTTAAATCCATGAGAGATTCCAATCAGCATGCACATAGACAATAACCACATTGTTACCATAACCCTTCTGATGCCACACGTTCTAAATCCACATGTTCAACATCAGACAAATGACCGGTTCAAGTTTTCTCTTGACAAAATAAATTATTGCGGTCTATTTAGGAATGTAAGTGGGACGTTCAAAAATGAATAGGATCATTGTCATAAAACCCGCATTAATAAACACTAAAATTCAAATTGTATATCATACGGAATTTCAATCCTTTTTCTACAAGTGTGTGCAATTATGAATGACAATGAATACGCGTTTCGAGAGTTATACAGCTGTTTTAAATCGGATATCATTTTTTTTGCGCATGGATTCCGAGTCAATATTTGAGATTATTCCTTTTTTATGTCTCATCAATATACAATCCTACACTATTATTCATTACATAATACGATAATAATAATAAAAGTATATAGCAGCTCCGAATGGAGCTATAAGAAAACTGTATAACAGTCGTTATAAACTTTAACAAAAAGTGTATTAATATTTGTATATTTTTTTAACTGCACGTGAGCGCTCGTGTTTAATTTTGAACGTCCCTCGTATTATCATGTTACGGCATCTAAGTTATTAATTCACTTAACCGTACCGAGACAGTAATACCCTCATAAACAAACTTTTAACGATCGTCTTCTATTGAATAAACTTTCGATTCATTAACTAAACCGACCTTGGCTTACATCTATTAAAAACAAACAAACAAACAAACAAACAGTGTCATGACCTTGGTTCAATGGTTAGTGGCCTAAGTTCGATACGCGATCGTAATCCTATAGTCCAGTTAGGATATATTGACAGTAATGTCATCTTTTATGTGTACCCAAAAGATTAAAACCATTGCTTAAATAGGTAGAGTTTAGTTTGGTATTGGACTGTTGGCATAAGCCTTTATACTTATTTTTACACCGTACTAGTGGATTGTTCCACTGCGTCACTGTATTTTTATCCTAACTTGACTGTACAAAGACGATTTTTTCCACATGTGGAGATTACGAAGTTGTTTGTGCCTTGTAACGTTTTAAGGTTAAGTTAGTACTGACAAGGCTACAGTCCCGGAAAACTGGTTAGGTGAACATATCGCCGTGTATAACCGAAATTAAGATTTTAAGCAAATGCTTTGAAGACAACTGGTCCGCGTCCGCTACCCCCTAATTTATTTTGACATACCAACTATATCGCTGGCGTAGAATGAGAAAGGCATAAGTACAAAAAAGATATTGTGAGAAAACTAGAAAAAAATGTCTGAATTTACCTTTTCCTTATGGAAAAAACAAGCTTTAACAACTTCATTTTGATGACATAACAAGTTCTGATTTTTCATGAGAATAGGCTCCAAAGAATCGTCTTGAAATGCTGATTTTAAATATGGATCAGTCTTAAAGGGTCGTAAGTAGTAGTTACGACCTTCTCATTCTAAGCCGGCGATATAGCGGTTTATGACCCCAGTCTCATTTTAGCAAGTTCATGTGGTTCACAAGCTACTGGAGTGTGTAGTGATAGTGTTGTCAGATTGTAGATGTCAACATTCCATATATCTTGGCCTTGTCCAACTTCATCCACTGATCAATGTGAGTTTGATTTGATTGTATTGTTCAGTTTTCTGCTTGTCAATATAACGTGAGTTCACTATTCCCGGTTCGATACTTCATCATCATTATAGTTCGTTCATGAATTGATATACCACTATATACTTTATATTACGAAACTTATTAGTAATGTAGTTTTCGAAATATTAGATATGATGGCTCGAACACCTAAATGAAGTCAGATTTCCCAAAAGCGAAGAAGTGTTAAAACGATCACTGGAATCCTTGAAATTACACCTGACCAGAGATCGTTCCTTCTGATTGTTTGTCGAAGGCTGCTTGTTGAAGGTTTTCAAGGTAATACATTGGACCATGTGGTAATAATTATCTAATTTACCTTTAAAAAGGGAATTGATTGACAACTGGCGTAATGTCAAATATGGGTCATGCCAAACAGGTTGTTAACATTTTGGTTTAATCGCATCGTCATCATCTGAGGTTATCAGGTAACAACCTTGGCCGATAGAGGAGTCTCCTCATCAAGAAGGTCATTGCATTACATGATATAGTGTCTTTTTCTTTCAATGTTAACACTCGCCATTGTTTACGTTGTCCATATTACCGGAAACTAGAGGTCAATGAATGTAATACACGTAAAGGTTCGTTGAGGACTACAAAACGTTTGACGTATTCTATTTCGCCGTTCATTTGTCCCGAACAATTGATGAAGCGCGAGTTTTATGAAACAGTCCCCTGAGGTAGCATTATTATATGCAATAAAAATATAACCCCCTGCTGTGATTTATTTGTTTATAATTCTATTATACGACTGTCCTTGTGGCAGTTCAAACATGATATCTTAACAAACAATTAAACATAATAAGTGAGGTCTGTATGATACATTACCGTAGGCTGTATTCGAATTGTTCAATACAGTAGTGGTATAAATACACTTACATGCTTTTGTAACTTTATGGGAAACACACACTTTGGTTGTTGTGCCGACGTTATTGCCCGGAAGAGGTAACATGTAAAACCTATATATAAATGAGTTTCTAGAGCAATATGATTATTTAGCGTAAAAGAAGTTGTTTTTCTGTGGATGCCCGCTCTGTGGAGGTGGTTCTTTAGAGCTCCGCTCTGAGGGGCCCACTTGGTGGAGGCCCGCTCTTGGAGGTTGCTCTGTGGAGGTTGCTCTGTACATTTTTAATATATTCTGCGTTTTATCGCTTGTTTGTGATTGAAATAACTCGACGATTTGTGGTTTAGAAACAACGTGGAATAAATAAAGGATTTTGAATGAGTGCTTATTCCTTACCATTTTGACAAAACAATATGACACGAGGTTCTGCGCTAGAGCCCGCTGATTGGTCGAAAATACAGGACAGGACAAACACTGAAAATGCTTCGGTTTAGGGGTAAATTAAACACCCTGGTGGTGTATATTCAAACGCTATGACCATACTTACATACATAATACACATATTATAAAACGAAATATATGTGCAATGGTCACATCGATATATTCTAAGATAATATTAAGTGTTAGAGTAGTTTAATATAAAATACTATTTTATGCACCAATAGTGTCTATCTCAAAATATTCTTTTAGAATTCACTGAAAACCTCCAATTAAAACTTGGAATCTCTGCGACATTTTTATATAACTTGTTTTCAAACTTTTTCAATATGAAAAAGACGATAGTTTTGTTTCATAACGAACAAAATATCAAAACTATGAATTAGCAAAATCCGCAGGTGCTGGCACAATTTGTCAAAGCGAACGAATGCTTGAATGCTGTACACATTGTTGGATTTCGTTTTATAATCATTGCACAATCGTTCCTCTGGTTAGCACATATGTCAGGAACTGTAAAATGAAATGGTTCGATAATCAATTTGTGAAAAATATACATTTTCAAATAAAATGGTTAAGTTAGTCATTCGGCCTTTGTGATCACTTGGTACACACGGTACACACAACAGAAAACTGGTTCCCAATCTTTTTCTGGAATCGTTTCACTTATTTCTCGTTTACTCTCCTGAATATCTACCACTCAAATTTTGACGTGGGCCAAGAAACATATTATATGCACTTAGTGTCATTTTAAACATTACGTGATGCATTTGATGTACATTGACATTATGTCGTCATTTTCAACTTTTCACATTATAAATGACATTGGCAATAAGTATGTCATATGTTTTGTTGAAGTGGAAATTGGTGCAACGGAAAAAAAGGATTATTATATAGATAATTGATATTAATTTATATTAAACTCGTTTTGGAAATTTTATTAAGCGAGCCTCTGGCAAACTTAATAATATTTCCTGAACGAGTTTAATATAAATATATCAATTGACAACGAGTGATAGATTCTTTATATCACATGACACTAAAAACGCAAAATACGCATTGATTTATTGGAAAAACTCAATACCTTATACTGCACGTGGTACGTATAACTTTATACGTACTGGCTATACTAACCTGGATACAGGGAAAGTCATGTGATATATATTAATACGCACCTGGACGGATATATCTGCAGACAAACTTCTGTTTTATTGCACATGGTTTCTTCACCCAAACACAGTTAGAGTCTATAGAAACACAGTCTACGTCATTTGTTGGTTCTCCTGAAACATAGGAAACGTCATGGAAATATTACAGATAAACCAAGTTAAAAACGTTACCAATTTTCGATGACTTGTTTCAGCAGTTGAGCCGTTCAACCGTTCAACCACCTTTTGACATTTAAATTTCTCCTGATCAGTTGCTTAACAATTTCTTTTTCGGAAATCGGCGTACGGGCCGGTCTATTTCTCTTAGTAAAAATCGTTCTGCGGAACCGTGGAAAAACATTGCCCTGACATGTTCCAATATGGGGAGCACAATAATTCGCTTGCTAAGAATGAGAAGGTCGAAACTACTACTTACGATCTTATAAGATGAACCTATTATCATCGAAATCGGATCCAGTCATGTTGACCAAAATGAGGTTGTAAAAGCTTGTTTTGCAGTAAATAAAGAGTAAATTTCAAACAGTTTTTTCTTGTTTTCTCAAAATATCGATTTTGTTCTTACGACCTTCTCATTCTAACCTAGCGACGTTTGTATCAGATAATTTGTTCGCAATATACACATGTACTGTACCGTTCAACCAATTGGTCCATTTCGGTACAATTCCATTTGGCCATGAAAACCCGTTGTCATCCGGAGACCTCTTCAAGCCAATCCATACAGGTACACAATTTCCTCTGAAAACATGTTGGTGTCAAATAATATGTAGTAAATACGAGTGGAAATGTAATGTATGCGTGTTTTTGGCGTACTTATTTATACACTAGGAAGAAGGTATAGGAAACAATTCCTACCTTAATACAACTAATGGAACGTCACACTCCAAGACTACCTATTTAAACTACTACGATGCAATATAAATGCTCCATTGGAGGTTACGTTTGGAGTTCCAAAACGATGATATAAATCGGACAGGGAAACTACCAAACTGTTCTATTACATGTTGTAGTTCACAGACAATCAAAAACATCCCACTTACGGCGGCACCGCCAGGCCACCCACGCAAGAGTCAGAACATAAAACGAACCATTCACATCCCCAAAAATGGATGCATGAGCAAGCCAATACACTCACTCCACAATGAAGGACACACAGTGGAGTTTGAATTTCGTAAAAATCAGCAATAACTTTGAAATACAATAAATGCTATATTTATTAATAGAAAACAGAACATTTTATCGTCCATATTTACTAAATATATGCTGGCACAGAAACATAACATTTAAACATAATCAAACTCCTTCATTTTTTATCAAATAGAAATTGGAAAGAACTACGATAAAGTTGCTGGATCAAAGTTCAGAGGTTAAAACAAACCGTGGGTTTGTAATCAGACGTGATACAAATTTGTGGTTCATTTCATTTTCCACGAGTAAAGTTGCTCCAGGATGCTGTGCTGTACAGGATTTCTCCGCCAAGCCTTGTCGGAGCATCGAAACATGCAGCTTAAAACAGGTACTCCCAAAATTACTCCATCCAGGTAAGCATGCTGCCGATATAAAACAATCACCAACCATGGTATTCAGTAACAATGATAACAAGACTATTGCCAAGCAATGAAAGTCCCCTACCGGTAGCCAATTGTAACAGGGAGAGTTATGGTTATTGTGCACTGCACTTCTCCTAATTAATATCTATCCACATGTAAAGTTTCAAAATAACATCTCTTTTGGTAATGGAGTTAGGTTCTGAACAAAATTAAGGTATAAAAATAAACACAGGGGGCAACCAAAAAATTAAGCAAGGGAGAGTTATGGTTCTTGTGCACTGCACTTCTCCTCATTGATATCTATCCAGATGTAAAGTTTTAAAATCATATCTCTTTTGGAATTGGAGTTACGCTCCGGACAAAATTTAAGTAGGAAAATTAACAAAGGGAAATAACTAAAAAAATAAGTAAGGGGAGTTATGGTTCTTGTGCACTGCACTTCTTCTTATTGATATTTATCCTCATGTAAAGTTTCAAAATCATATCTCTCTTGGAATTGGAGTTATGCTCCGGACAAAATTTAAGTAAGAACATTAACAAAGGGGAATAACTCAAAAAATTAAGTAAGAGATAGTTATGGTTCTTGTGCACTGCACTTCTCCTCATTGATATCTATCCTCATGTAAAGTTTTAAAATCATATCTCTTTTGGTAATGGAGTTATGCTCCGGACAAAATTTAAGTATAAAAATTAACAAAATGGAATAACTCAAAAATTAAGTAAGGGAGTGTTATGGTTCTTGTGCACTGCACTTTTCCTCATTGATATCTGTCCTCATGTAAAGTTTTAAAATCATATCTCTTTTGGTAATGGAGTTATGCTCCGGACAAAATTTACGTATGAAAATTAACAAAGGGGAATAACTAAAAAATTAAGCAAGGGAGTGTTATGGTTCGTGTGCACTGCACTTCTTCTCATTAATATATATCTACATATAAAGTTTCAAAACCACAGCTTGCCTAGTTTTGAAGTTATGCTCCGGACAAAAAGTGTGACGGACTGACGGACTGACTGACGGAGTGTAAACCGGTAGGGGACTAGTAAAGGGAACATAGTTAGGCATTTGTCAAACCTTCTCTATAAGCATCTGTAGAACATTTTTTTCATGGTCATCCGAATCATGGGCACATGATCTGTATTCGATACACCAAGGAGTAACTACAAGGCTTTAACAAATACTGAAACCATGTGCATATTAACTCATACAAGAATCCAAAATGTTTGATTTTAACCAGTCAAGCATACCTTGCTGTACATACGCACTAAAATACTTGTTAGAGTGCCATCTGCTGGTCCATGAAGACCTACTTGAGACGATTTACTAACAATACAGTATAAAGGCACTGCTTAGGACTCGTGTTTTGTCGACTGTTACATTTCCCCTAAAACGTTTACACATAACTGATAAATTGATATATAGAGATGAGATGTGGTGTTTGAAGGTCTGTGACCTCAAACGACGGTATATTAAACACATGAACATTTAGTATATCAATATATGTCCAGTGATTTGATTATTAAACTTACTTCCGCAAACATATTTCAATGGAGTCCATTTTCCGTTAGTTAGGCACGTGATGTGTTGATATTCTGTGTCGCTATGGTTACACTGAACTTTTACTGTGGCCCCTACAGCATATTCGGCATTGGTTACCATCGGGGCTGCATCTTTAGGTAGTACTGGCGGACCACACGTGATTGTACTCACTTGAAATAAAGTAAACCCGCATTGATAGAATCAATAATGGGACCATTGAATGCTGAATCTGATGTAGGTATAGTCATTTAACAATAAGCACAAAAACAAAACACTCTACAGCATAAGCTCTGTGAGCTGCAAATATTGACTGTTGCTTAGCAGAGATTGAACTTAGAATAAATATCGTCTTTTGCAAATCTTATAATTTTGGTTGCTCTGAAAAGGGCTGTTCTCGGGATGCTGCACTGTTTGTTGAAGTAGTTATTGTTGAGCTTCGGGCAAGACAAGCCATTTAATCTTTGTCAACAAAAAAGAAATTAAATCGTACATGGGGTATGTGAACACAAAATACATTAAAAGGGCAATTTGGCTTAGTATTGCGATTGTCATGAACAACTCACCGCTAGGTAATGGTTTGTATGCATCACAGAATCCACATGTTCTCCTACATTGACTTGGTGCATGTAATACAGTCTTACAATACAGAGGATTCTTCTTCTTGTAGTCCATACATTTCACATCCATGTCCTTGCATACACCTGTAATATAGAACAATACACAGATAATATGGACCGTATCCACAACACTTACTGAATATAAGGAGATTAACCATCCTTTGTAAACACCATCTCTATTTGATTTGTTAACTAACCGATGTCTATTTAAAAATGGACCTCGGTGGTATCTTATCCTGTCGACACATTGCATGAATGTCTACTCATTCGGAACGGAATTATTTTCGCTGCGATAAACGAGGTGTACAAGAAAGTACGTAGACACATATATCCAGAGCATATGGGAACCTCAAGGGTTTCTAAGCAGTAACCAAATACCATGTGTTCACAATATGTAATAGAGAGTTCAAGGTTCACATTTGGGTACACACCAAGATTGCAGGCATCACAGTATTTCCTCACACAACCCTCAACGCTAGTATAACACCATGGGCTTGGTGAGTTGTCAGGATTTCTACAGAAGTTTCCTTCAAGTCGCTTATCAGCGTCCCTGCAAAGTAGACACACATAAGCATATCATTGTATATGTATTTATACATGTTGACCTAACCAGTTAATATGAATCAATTATCAGTTTTACCAACTTTGTACCTTTGGCTTATGTGTGGGCATTGTTCAGGGTAGTTGTGTTGTGGTGTTTCTGATTTCTGTGCTTGGCCGGTTAGGTCGAGTGCTACCTTCCCTACACCTTTTTTGACCTTCGACAAATCAGTGGCAATCCATTCCCCACATGCAGGCGACATCACCGAAGCCACAATCACATTGAGAGAAGCCATAGACATGATGTGACAAACTCATACATCGAAGCTTATTATTAGGTTGAAATTAGAACTATTTCCATTTTAATGAATCAGCAATTAAATGTACAAAAAAGAACAATCTCAATAAAACCATACTCTTATTACGCTACACTTCTTTACGCTGATAAAAGATCTGCCGATATTCCGTGTGGGGTCAGATCGATGTGAACTTTATGACATCCAATCAAATCGCTTCTTTCACAGATCTGAAAGTGCAGCTAAACTCTGCTGAGGCTGCTGGGACTATTGTTGTTTCAAGACGCATAATATTTACCCAGAGCGGTCATTGGAACGTGACCAATTATAGAGGGTCGTCAGATCTTTAACAGCGTAAAGGAATGTAGCAACTGTTATGAGCTGCTGTTAATGAGATTGAAAGAAGAAGAGACGTACTTGATGTTGAACACATTGTGTGGACAGTCTCTCACTTTATCCCAGGGTAAACATCTGCTAGAATCCTCGGCAAAGCTTACTGTACCCGCGTAATATAGTCCTCTGTCTGCCAACTCATAGCAATACGAGTTTTCTACAAAACGATTCATCAGATATGCCATAATGATAAAAAGTATATACACAAAAACATTATTAGTAACACAAAATGCACATGCATGTTTTTTTTAAATCCACATCGCAGATGTGACATCCTGCTACTTTTATTCAAGTACTTATTATGAAATACAAATGTCTTACAAACCAACAAATTACAAATGTTAGTCACTCTTATACGCTGACGTATTATTGTTCCAAACATAACCTCATATAAATGCAACCAGTTGACTTACGCAGTCAATAATGACACAATTACTCGCCAGTGTAATTCGACCGCTTTATATAGCAGCATAGGGGTTGTTGTGCCTCATTTTGGTCGCCGTTTTGGCATGGGGGTGTGTGGGCATTGGCTCAGGGTAGTTGTGTCGTGTTGTTTCTGATTTCTGTGCTCGGCTGGTTAGGTTGAGTGCTACCTTCCCTGTTGGATTTTCTCATAATTTTTTAAATAGTTTTAAGGGGGTATTCAACATTGATTTTATTCAATATGATAGCAAGGATGTTATGCAATTATATTGCCTGTTACTGCCCATGAGATTAATATGTTGCGATTTGATTGGTTGCCCTTGTTCTTAAGTCAAGTAAGGTTAGTATTAAATAACAACCCTGTATCTTGTCGCCTTAGAGAAAAAGGGGCGTTAAGTGTAAACTAGAAAATCTGTCTAAAAAACTTCTTTTTTTTCAACATGACATCTTTCGATTTTCAAGACCCTATGTTCATAAGACGCGCCTTGATTTGTTGATTGGTAATATGAATTGGTTCATTTACAGTCGTCAGAGGCACATACGACCTAAGTCATCGTTGTCAACGACATGTGGCGAACATGTCAAAAGTGGATCACGGTTTCACAGTAACGTGGGTTACCCTGGGCATCCATATGATAGTCCATTTCATTCTACCTACAGAGCCAATGCATGGACGACCAACATTTACATACCATTGTAATTTCTCCACCAAACTGGTGTAAGTACTAGGAACAGATAAGATATTCACCATATACAAATGACAATCTTGCAACAAACGTGGATACTGTTAATTTGGTAGGTGCTTGTGTAAATGAGAATGCTAGAATATTTCCAGAACTATGTATCGTCTTCTTGAACAAATTTCCACAATATCTGAAAATCACACTCTACATCATTAAAACGTGAAAACATTTATAAAAAGAGTAATAATAAACAATGGTTTGACAAACAATTAAAGTAGTAATTTAAAATGCATAATGTACAAATGTGGCAGATGATCCAAATATCTATGCCAACTCAGTTATTTGGCCTTAATGTGTGGCCATGGTGTTCCAATTCGGTAATACAATCATAATTGGCAAAACAATTATCTTCAAATGTTTTAACAATTAATAATAAGGTCATGCTCCAATAAACAATACCGGTAAACGTTCAGGACGAGCAGTCTATGCTCAGGTCCTAAGATGGAACTACATTCAGAATGCCAATTTTGTCGTGTTTTCCTAACTCAACTATATATATATTTGTATTCAGCATACATGTACATGTTACCAACTAGATCATGTAGTCCCAATTGACATTACAAATGTGTACGCAAGATTTCAAGCAACACCCTTTAAATCAATTGTATCAGTAAATTATAATCACATGGCCCAATGGATTAACTTAATTAAAAACCTTCGCTAAGCAACATTCAACAAATAATCAGGTGGTGCGAATTCTGCTCTGATGTGATGCCAATTGTGTAGGGTTGTTCCGAATCAAAATATACACTAGGTGGTAAATATATGTTTAAGTGATTGTTAACTATGATACGTACGGGTTACCATACATTCCAGGAAGGTAGGCTTTCACGGCAACTTCATCTTGGCATTCTTCAAGTTGTTTACGAACTTTGAAAATTGGAAAATTCAGCAATATCCGAGTGTTTGGTGGACTCTGAAAATGTTCCATGTTCATTTGTATATATTTCCTTACGATATACAAATTACTCAAAATATATTACAAAATTATGGTTTGAAAAAATCGCTGTAAAGTAAACAACATTGTGAAAGTTTAATAAACGACCAAAAGTATGAAATACATTGCTGTTGTTATAAGTGAAATGTTTTAATAAATGCCGTGAGACAAATCAGAGGTTATTGATTTACTAAAAGGAACAATAACAACTGATATCTGCGAAATGTTGATCAACAGAACACATAAGTTAACATCCGTCTACCTTAATATACCAGTAACATGATGTAATGTCATTACGACGAATAACTGGTGACTGAAAGGTTACACTGCGTGTTTTATTATATAGTATATACCCTACCTTAATATACCAGAAACATGATGTAATGTCATTACGACGAATCACTGGTGACTGGATTGTTACACTGCGTGTATCATTATTTAGGTTCACAATTTTACCACAATCGTAATCTGTAAAAGTTAAGAAAATGTTAAATTGCTGTTGTCCAGACCGTAAATAGACATCGTTGGAATCCGCTCTTTCTCTGAGTTGGTGAGCTTTGGAGTTTGGTAGTGCAGCAATACCATTGAGGGTCAATAATATAAAGTTATTAACGTGTTTCATCATGCATGCATGTTAAAAGGTTAAAATAATTGCATATTGTGTTTTATATTGTTGTATATACTTGAACAATTTACGAATCCAGCATTGTGAAACAAGCACGCATGAAGTACTATACATTATACTGGCTTAGAATGAGAAGGTCGTAAGTACAAATTTTAAATTGATATTTGAGAAAACAAGAAAAATAACTGTCTTAAAATTACACTTTACTTATGGAACTGAATTGAAAGTAAGTAGCAATTACGACCTTCTCATTTTAAGTCAGGATTGTTTGAAATACTCACCCTCCTTCAAAAATTATTAAGCTGAATCGTAATAAAATATTAAAAATATTATGCACACATTGATACATGCTTTAAGTACAATGTATATTATTTCAAAGAACCATTGTCATGTACACAAATCATTATATAAAACGAATAAAGCAGTTATTAAGGGATAACAAAATACATGTACGACATTGTATACCTTCTTTTAGTAGAGATGAACACTTGGTGGTAGGATTCAGACCATCAGGACATCTACATTTACACTTTCCACCAACAATAGCTTTATATCCACCGTTAAAACATGTCAGCCCCGTACAGTCGTCTGAAAGTAAACATCTACCACTTATTTAGGATGCATAAACGTTACTCAAACAACTCTAGACACACAGTTATTCCACAAAGAGACATGACGCTGGCAAATACTATCCATTTTCAACATTCCGGCTGACGGTATACCTAATGAGGTTTAAGGAGTGTTCGCGAAAACAGCCATTGACAAGTTACCATCTAGCTTAATCTGATCACTGGCCTCTATCATCGAGAGTAGTACATCTCAGTCGAGATACATGTATTGTGTGTTTGTGTGGGGGATATGCCACGGGTGTTCGAAGGTTTTGGGACAAATGTCGTAATATACTAAAGCTCTTTTATGTAATATTGGTATAAGTATACGTACGAGTTCTGTATTCTGTATATACAGTAAATGCATGCAACATGTCGCGGCAATTGTAAAACCCCATAATGAAAAATATCAAGAAATGAAAATATCATGTCTTTTTCCGAACACCCTTCCCTCGTATAAAGCTGAATGCTGGAAGATAAGTGCTCCAATATTTAACACTATTTAACTAGAAAGGTTCAGATTTACTGGTGCATTGGTAAGCCTCGTTGATTTCCTTGAAGAAATAGAAATACTGCTCTGTATTGGCGAACTTGGGACTAGGTTTTATATCAGGGTCCAAAAAGGTGATTGTCGGTTCTTGATTGCTGGTCCATGCCTGCAAATAATAGAGATTATTTTTAAAAAATGCGGCTATACCAATGGTGTATTATGAACACCATTTTAAAAGCATTGTACATGCAGCAAAAGATACGTAGGTGTGAGAGTACAATTAGTTGTACAATGGAAGTAATTTGTAAAAAAAAACCATTACTGTCATTTACTGTGTCTGTCTAGTTTAGAACCCAAATTGCCAGAGGTTACAGCCCCGATAAGAATGTTTTTGGGTAACCACTCAAGACAAAACGTTTTAAAGATAACACAAACCATAATAAAACGTGGTCAGGTGTTGGACATTTTTATGCGTCTAAATATGCACCTTATAGTACGACACATCTCACATTTATGCAAACTGGTCTTCCTCGTTACATAAATCTATAAAGCTACAATCCTCCGTGTGTGGCCCATTATAATAGTATGTCGCTTCGACGCAAAAAGGTTGCAAGGCACTATTTACTATATAGAAGGATGCAACCTTGTTGTATCAAAGAACGGATCTTATCCTATTGATACAATTTAAATGTGAGGCCATTACCTTTAGCCCATACTGCATGATGGAGTCATAATCGTAAATACCATGGTTGTCTGTGTTGGTTTTAATGTCGAACTGTGAACTAAGCCCTAAAGATGAAATACAATAAACTATTATACTAGTAGACATGATGTTTGCTGCACTCATACGGCTGTAATATCTAAAACTAAATAATTTTAAGAAACGAAACATTCTACCAAAATGTGGCCTCCGTATTTCAGTGGTTCGCGCGCTTGCCGGATTCAAATATACCTTCCATATCAGCGAATAAAGGCAATACTCATGTGTTTCATGTTTAGTATTAGTTCTTTTAACTCTATTAACATTTAGCAATTACTATTTCAGACTAAACTAGAAATAACTATTCAAATTTGTTTTTCCTTTCTCGCACGAGGCGTACAAACATTACAGACATAAATCTGAAGGACAAACGGTCACGAAGGTTGTACTCGTAATATCCACGAACAGAATCATGGTCGTATTCGTTATACTTTTCAGCAGATATGATGAGTACAAATCGATGGCTTAGCGTTAGAAGGTCGTAACTACAAAATCGATATTTTGAGAAAACACGGAAAAACTGTCTGACATTTAATCTTTACTTATGGTTAAACAAACTTTTACAACTTCAATTTGGTCAACATGACAAGTTCAGATTTATATGAAAATGGGATCATAAGAAGCGCCTGGTGATGCTTATTCTAAATACGTATTATCTTAAAAGGTCGTAAGTGGCACTTACGACCTTCTAATTCCAAGCCATCGAAATGCTCCAACAGTGTTCCAGTGTCGTGCTACTCTCGTGTTTGGGAAGCACATTTTGTAACATGTAATGTATTGAAATACATTTTTAACTGTGTATTGTCGGTGGTGGTATTAAAAGTTTAAATCGAAAATTATTAAAGTGCATTGTTGTTCATATTATAATTTGACGTATCCGTGTCGTGCTTTTCATAAACATCATAAGTACATTTGTACAACTATTACCTGGAACAATGTTTTGATATTGTATCCTGACAAAATCGTCTCGCATTGGATTTGCCTGTTCATGGTACAGTCCTATAGCATGTCCAAGTTCGTGTAGACATGTTCTCTAAAAATCAAACGGAGTAACAAATGTGTGTCGTTAAAACTAATTTCCACAGACAGAAATCAATTTTGTTTGTCATGACCACGGCTCGTCCTTGGCCAAATCCAAATAACACAGCTTTAAAATTGAAAGAACGGCAAAGCATGATAAAGCTAGTATCCTTATATCGCATGTTAATGATTGGTGAATGTACATAATATTATACACATTTGTATCTCTTTTTCGGCTTTTTATGTCTGGTTTGCGTCTGCTGACTCTAATTCTGGTTGTGTTCGACGGACTCCATGGATGAGTCTGGTGCTGTACCATCGGAGCTTTTCCACTTGTGTCTAGATTCTCTTTTGATTGGCTATGGGTTGCTATTTCTGATGCATGGCTTTGACTTGTCTGTATAATTACAGTGTGTGTTGTACGTTGTAATATTTGTTTCTCTTTTCTGTGTTCCGTGTTATGCATTTCGTGCTCTACTGTTTTGTTTAGAGGTGTCTTACAATTCCGAATGGACATAAGATAATATAAAAATTATGTGAATGTATGATGCATTGAAGAATTTGCTAGATATGTTCATTGTGTTTCACTCAATCTATATGTGCATAGTATTTCAATTGATACATTCGTAATTTACTGTATATGGGTTGATTTTCTGAGCGGGCTAAACTTAGGCATATTATTCTTCTATAAGATATATATAAGTTTGATATGAAAGAGAATACCGGTATATTAAATTGCTACAACGTACCGCACTACAGCATGATATTCTTTGTCCGCCACTTCTAGTATTACCAATTTTGGAGACACATCTAAAATAGAGGGGAAAATGGGAAAACACTTAAGCGTACGCCCTATAGCTTGTATTACCAATTTTGGAGACACATCTAAAATAGAGGGGAAAATGGGAAAACACTTAAGCGTACGCCCTATAGCTTGACGAGCCAAGTAAAATCATATCAACATCTCTTAATTGACCATAAGCTGATGAATATCCTTGCGGGCATCCGGCGATGGTGTTACTATATTTGTGCATTAAACTTTGCCTATTAACGTTTTAACAACTCAAGGATATAAGATATTTGAGTATTTAAGAATGATAGTGTTTGACAGGGTGGTTGAACTGTCCGGTCAATTGTGGGGAGCAATGACCTTTTAGTAGAATGTACACATAGAGATCAAGATGTTCCTGTATTTGCCGCCGCTAGAAACAAGGGCCAAACACTGCTTTGCTTTAGACGAGTACATAAATGGGTACCAGGCAGGATCAAAAGCCAGGGTGTTGTGGCTGCCAGTCGATCCGAGTGTTACAGCCGAATTGCGACTCAATGATCAGCTAGGGTTATTGTATAGGCGGCTGAATGTCCGAAAATAGACTGACCCTGGTACATTTTGTACTTTTTAAACGGCAGATCATGAACAGCATACGGACCTGTAGTATTCTCTAAAAATGTGGAGGATATGACCGTAGACAAAGTCACATAAGAACATAGTGACCGTGACTAACTCGATTACCGAACCCAGATGACCCGGATGACAGTCTAGAACTCTACAAACCGCGCTACCAATGCGTATTACTAATTAGCAGGAAACGATAGAACATAAATCACAAAGCACATTTGAACATTTCAAAACGAAAATCAATAAGTCGATGGTACCGAACCAAAACCCCAACTCAATTTTGGCGCGAAAAACTTATTTTGCAGCATCCGCATCCGCTAGACGTCCCGCGCATTTCTGTCTTGTCGCCACTTAAATAGCCAATCGCGTTACTTAGACGGCGACAAGACAGAAATGCGCGGGACGTCTAGCAAGTGCGGGTGCTGCAAAACAAGTTTTCGCTCCAAAATTGAGCTACGGTGTTTTGGTTCGGCACCGTCGAAGTGCTGTTCAAACTTACTGTGGCGAGTGTATGAAGATCAGATAGTTCGTGTGGTCTAGTCCATACTCTGTTGCTGTTTTGAGTGTCCAAGGTACAAACTTGATACACGAATACTTCTGATACACCGAGAACACTTGTTCTGTATATTCCTGTCTTCTTTCTTTAGCTGAATCAAACGTGTGTATATCAATAAAGACATGTTTAAATGATGTTAAAATTTTGATTGGATTCATAATTATAAGTTAAGTAATGATAATAATAATTAAGGTGCGACCTTAAACGGATATTTTTATATCTCACATTTCATACCGGATATTTGGTGGAATAGTGACCGAGTGGTGAGCGCTCTAAAAACTACCAATCTATAGTCTCCAGGTTCAAACAAAGTCAGGGAACTGGAAATTTCAAAAATGCTTTTCATCAGTGGGAAATTCCGGATGTATAAGTCTCACAAGTACTCGTATCAGTGCTATACACCAAGCACGTTAAACGTAAAGAACCATGGAGTTTCCGGACACTATTTTAATTCGATTTATTAATGTGGCTCAGATCAGAAATTCCAAAAACTGTTTTATTTTCATTTGTGTCCCCTCAGAACGAAACCAACACGTACAAAACAGCAATCTTGTCTTATCTCCACCTTTTGCAATTTTCTCAATGCTACAATTTAAGGAGCAACTACATGGAAACAGTTCCACAAAAGCATAAAATGTACGCCATAAGAACGATTCCCTATTTAGACCATTTTTTGCGAAGTTTTACTTATAAATTTTAGCAAATTATAAGTTATTGCTTACATAAGGTGTCGTCGAACTTATACGGTACTATACCCTTCGTCCACAGACTCCGTTCTGAAGCAATCATGAGACGTTTGTTTCTGGAGAGTTTCTGTGAAAGATAGAAATTGTGTACATGACACGTGTTAGATGTAGTAGGCTGCACATGTGTATAAAAACATTGCATACATGGGCTTTGTCATCTTGATTGAATTGGTTATTTATGTTGTACACATGACACACACACAGTTCTATTCTGTATGAGTTAGTTCGAACACTAAGCCAATGAGTAAACTGACCATCGTGACGGTTGTATTTCAGCATAATTATCTTATATGCGTAAATTTATTACCAAGATTGCAATGTTCAACCATATGTGATTGCATTACTACCATTTAAAGTATACATGTCCAAGAACAAATTAGATGTAATTTATCATCATAACAACTCAAAACTGAAAACAAAAATAAAATGGTTACACCCATTGCAAAATGATCAGGTGACAAGTTGTTTCAACACTAGAAACACTAAAGCATGGCAGGTCCTTTTGGTTATACAGTTTGTAGGAAAGGTTCGTATATTAAAAGTTAATGGCAGTCTGTAATGCTATTATAAAAATGCTTATCTAAGGTGAACAGTTCAATGATTTGATTGGAAATTTCAAAGGAATATAAATAGTTCATAATATGTACGATGACCATTTATAAAAAAATGGAATTAAATAACACCATAATACGCAGACAAAGCTTACTGTGTCTGTATCAGTGTTGTTAGTATTAATTCCTTGACACACCATCATGATTAACACAAATAAAAAACACATTCTTTTCATTTAATAGTTCCTTTTATAGTATTAAGATATTAAACCTATTGACTAAACACATTTGACTCTTCACAATTTACGACTTCACACAAACAGCGCGATTTATAACCAGGGCGCGTTGATTTATCAGATTTTAGATATTATAAACTCACTAAAGCATACAAAAAGGTCGTTAACTACTTAGTGTGTGGAAAACTTCCTATGGTCAACGATACGTGTGTTTTACTTTCTGGTCATTCCTTTAATTTATTTTTGTTGAGTTATAACCGCAATGAAAACAATTCACTATACATGTATACACTCTCTGGCTAAAACTGCATTTCAGAAATACTCTATTTCTGCAAAACCTATACTTTTAATTGTTTCTTTGGCTTAGCTTATGTGTGGGCATTGCTCAGTGTAGTTGTGTTGTGGCGTTTCTGATTTCTGTGCTCGGCTGGTTAGTTTGAGTGCTACATTCCCTGCCTGATTTCCTCGTCCCCCTTTTTTATTAAAGATGGGAGGAAAGATAATTGTTAAGAATTCCATGATGGAAATATACTAAGTACTTAATATGACCAGGACATGCTTGGATGGTGTCACATATCGACGGTGCCGAACCAAAACCCCGTAACTCAATCTTGGCGCGAAACCTTTTTGCAGCATCCGCATCTGCTAGACGTCCCGCGCATTTTGTCTTGTCGCCATCTAAGAAACGCGATTGGCTCTTTAGATGGCGACAAGACAGAAATGCGCGGACGTCTAGCAGATGCGGATGCTGCAAAAAAAGTTTTCGCGCCAAAATTAAGTTACGGGGTTTTGGTTCGGCACCGTCGATATATAAATATGTAGGCCAGGTGAAAATGTGCGCCACCGACCACATTCCCAATGCCCATAATAATTAAGAATGTATTTAAGAGCTGTGAGATCCTTAATGTCTATAATGTTAGTCTCTATGTATATAGGCCCTATATGGACGAAGTTGGTGAGGATAAAACGAATTTAAGAAAGGCCATGCATTTAGATATAAAATACAGATACTTAAAATCATTTGATGCTGACAAATGCTTGCCTGACCTATCAAACCAAACATGGTCACTTTTGAATATCTACGATGACACATATGATGATGCCCTGGTTACTTTTTACAGGGTTTTTATAGTTCTAAATGCACATGTACCCTACAAACAAACGCGGGTAAAACCTGTAATTCACAATACTTGGTTTAATAACGAAATAGCAAATGTTACCAGAAATAGAGATCATGCTAAAACAGAACAACTCAGATGTTCTCAATTTAAAAAAAAAACATTAAAAAAAACCATACAGTGTAAAAAGAGTGGAAAGTCTGAATATCACCAAACCAATAAATGATGAAAATGGAACTCCCATTTCAGATCCACAACCAACAGCTGAAACATTCAATATTGTTTTTCAAATATCCTCAAAAATATAGAAAAGCTTTCAACATTTCATGTTTTACCGTAAATGCTGTAAAGAACACTAGATATGGGTGGTACTTGATTAAACGGACATGTAATACAGCCAAGTATGAATATGGGAGGCATTTATAGCATGCAAACCATCCTAAGGGGTCAAATATCACTATAAAGTAATAATTTGAATCACTGTCATCGTCGTAAGTATTGACCTACCTCTACGTTAGCATTGAAATGTTGCGAATTGCCGTAGACGTTAGTATTCGCAAACCGGAACTGCCAGCTTCTTTAGCATTTTTTGATACATCGCCATACCGATTTTTCGAGATATTTTCAGACACAAGCACAATTTTTGCACACCAATAAATAGTTAATGTGGTTGTGTATGAAGGAGTTGAAAATGAAACTTATAATGGGAGTATCGGTATAAACACTGATGCTTAGCCCTAATATGTTTTTATGAAGGGAAAAATATCAGAACACTTTAAAAGAAGAAGAAAGATTTGTCAGTATAGGTAAAGAACCACTAAATGCCTCCGCGGACCAAGTGGTGATACACTCAAGTAGTCCTTAAAAAAACTTTGGTTTGCCTGTAAATGCAGATATTTCTTGACAAATGTGGAGTTGAATGATGAAATTGAGTTTAAATGGTTGGTAAATATGCATGTGGTGTAGTAAAACTGTAATATTTGTATTATTCCGCTATTTTGTTCTTGATACCAAAGTGAAAGTAGACTAGGGTAAAACCCAGAACTTATAAATCCGGACATGCGTAAAAACGGATAGACCGTGTTTGAAGGACAAAAACTTTCTTAGAAGATACATGACCCCCCCTTTTTTTATTGCATTATTTTGAAGCTTAACTGCCCCTCTTTACAATGATATATATGGTCCAGGTGGCCATAGACTAAAAAAAGTTGAAAATTGGGGCCTACTATGGCCAATTTACATTGAGCTATAGAGCAAATCTATTTGGTGGTTTCTAACCTATTTATTGGTGTTTAACCCAGAGAGTTTGCTAATGAATGTCTTGGAAAGCATATAAAATACTTGAAAGGGCTACCTTAGAGATGGAGCTAAACTTTTGTAAAGTGTAACTTTCCTGCCTATACAATAGTATATAATAGAAAGTTGTTGACTGTTGTTTTCAGAAATTCAATGATTTATTGAAAATTTACTCCTGTATTTAAAACGCTTAACTGTCTATATCACGTGTCTTTAGTGATTTCTTCCCTTAAAAATAGAACATGTTATCCTTCCAGCATGACATGAACTAATTTCAGCTTTATCATTGAATGCGAATAAATTTCAGGCTAGTTATTTAATTTTTGTGGGGTATTAATACTGTATAGATATATATATAATAATATAATTTCATCAAATTTTGTCAATTCAAGTTATTAACTTTAGAAACTACTCCACACTTAAACATCCTCATTATCCCTTAACTGTCTGTTATTATGTTCCTTCTGCGCCGCTCGTATAAATGACATTTAATACAACTGAATTATTAATTATTTGCAAATACGCAATGTGGAATTTGAAGCGTTGTCTTTAATAAATTCATTGATCAGACAATGTGACTGTAATATCCCATTGTAACCAATGCGTGTTAAATAAAATATTGCTTTAACGTTTTAACCTATAAACAAAGATAATTTGCATATATAATATAATGATATGCTTCTATTTGTTGTAATTATTCGAATATATGCAAACCCTTTGTTAATGTTGTAAAAATGCATGCAATGAAACAGGATTAAACTTATATGATTTACATTCAATTTTTGTCATAAAGATCAAAGAGGATTGGCGGTGCGACTTATTGAAGATATGATTGTATTTTATATCACAGAATTTTTTTTTGAATATTTCCAAATACGTGTACATGTATTAGTACATAGTCTGGCCACCAACTTGATCATATATTTTATCTATCAATTATCATATTTTTTTTCAATAGTCATTTTATTCTGGATTTGATGTTTTAGGATGCAAAGGGAAAAAATTTCATGAAAAAAGAGTAGATTGGAGAGTTGTCTTTATTGATATAGGATTGTTTAGGCAGACTAATAAGTACACATTACTTGTACAAATTTTGTGAGTGGAGAAAAAAGCACAAAGTACATGATTGACTCACTCGACTGTTTAACTTTATTAAGTGACCGCCAAAAACAGTTTTTATTCTAACCACAGAATGTATACGCCAGTTTATTTGGTTTTAGTTCTTGTAAATAAGTACTACAGCATGATACAAAGAAAGAAAATAATAGGTGAAACGCGTGTTTTTAATAAAGATTTAATGAACAGAAAAAAACAGAACAGAACAGAACAGAACAGGACAGGACAGGACAGGACAGGACAGGACAGGACAGGACAGGACAGGACAGGCGGGACAGGACAGGACAGGACAGGACAGGACAGGACAGGACAGGACAGGACAGGACAGGACAGGACAGGACAGGACAGGACAGAACAGAACAGAACAGAACAGAACAGAACAGAACAGAACAGAACAGAACAGAACATACCTTTTATTAACCCAAATCGTAATTACGACACATGAGTATACTGTACATAGTGCATGTTACATATATAAATATAATATAATGCAGTCAAGGTGAAGTAACGGCAATAAAAAAATAATATATGATACTAATATGATGTGTAGGCTCCGATGCTGTGTTATTAATTTTCTTGATTAATTGACATATCTTAATACTAGAAAGTAAATTTAGTATACTATAAATTACAAACAGGATGCACCATATTATTATTTGTGACAGATGGTAAAAATACACATTCTTAGTATAGCTAGTTTGCGATCGAAAGAATTCGTGTTTTTTAATATTTATCTGTTGCAAGGATAAATGAAATATATCTACCTAATACACACTGAAATTTCAGCAGTATCACAAATGAGTTAAAAATAGTGTTCATAAGTTCTATGTAACATATGTTTAGTTTTGTATGCAATTTCAAGTTAGAAGACTTGATACTTGCAACAGCCAATTTTACGGTTACGTGACACGCCTAACATATTTTTGTTGTAAATTGTTTACCAGCGATACACCTAAAAAACGAATCATACGGGCCTTCTAAGTCTCGTCTGTCAATACCGTCGACTACGGATTGTTCCTCGCTGGCTTAGAATGAGAAGGTCGTAAGTGCCATACTGACCTTATAAGTCTAATGCATATTTGAAATCTACATCATAAGACGCTTCTTATGAGCATATTTTATGAAAATCGGAACTTGTCATGTTGACCAAACTGAAGTTGAAATAGCTTGTTTTACAATAAGTAAAGACTGAGTGTCAGACAGTTTTTCTTGTTTTCTCAAAGTATTGATTTTGTAGTTACGACCTTCTCATTCTAAGCTATCGATATAATAAATAATAAATGATGTCTTTTAATAGGTGGCTAAAATATGACATTCGGAATGGGAGTAGGTAGGAGGTTATATTGTAATTCTGTGCATTTTTTTACCATGAATAGATTTTAAGAAATGGTAGAAAAACACAATGTTTTTCTATCGCAAACTAGCAAAAGAAAAAGTACAATATTAGACATATATACATGGGGACAAAATTAATCGTTTAATGTTTTATGTACCAACTTGTTTGACTTATTGCGAGAATAAACATCTTGAACGTCTCATCACTATACATATGGCTTATTGTGAGACTTTACAATGTAACGTGTGTGATTTATAACCGGAAGCTGCCTGTATCCAATCTGTTTTCTTGTAATTATCGTCCTACCACCTCTGTTTGTAAGCTGGCGAACTTCCGCTTTTTGGGTATTGTGTTCAGTTTCGATCGCTAAACGTTGACAACTTTTAGTATAATCCTGCATAGCATCCCATATAGAAAACATGGTATCTGGAGGCACGCTTGACTGTGCAAAGCGACCAGTAGATACAAACTCACAGGCAGTAGGCGTTTCATCCTTGAATCTAGAACTTAGATTGGAATGCACTAACTTAGCCCCTAAAACATTGTTGCAAATGATTCCAGTGACGAACGCATCTTCAATGTTTACATACGGAAAATATTTGGCATAGTTCACAATCGATGCCATCAAATGACCGGAAATAGTATATAAAGTACCGGAAATGTATTGTGGGTATTTTCGAAATGGATAAGATTCGTGAGATAAACCCCATTTTCTACGTCGCTGAACTAGCCCTTTTTCTGTTCCATTTGCTAGCACTCTTCCAAATAACATACCACGTGAGTCCGTGCTTAACGATTTAAATTTGTTCAGCAGCAAAGGGACGTTAACAAAAACGTCGTCGTCTGCTTTGATGACGTAAGATACTTTAGCGCAAAACTCATTCACCCAACGAAAGGAATTGATCATTTTCCTGGTTAAGTTATAGTAACTATCAACAAAATCTATAAATAGAACGTCGTTGAA